>CM075961.1:47569363-49014363 GCA_038048745.1 Coluber constrictor foxii
ATGTGATCTGCTATGTTAGCCTTCATGCTATGGGTGATAATATGGCTTCCACAGTTTATATGCTATGATGCTAAATGCACCATCAGAAACCTTAGTATTAAATACAAGTCTTATCATTCAGGCGATCTCATCATTGGTGGCATTATATATCTGATTTACATAATGTCTAACCTGATTACCTTCAAAACAATTCCATCTGAAGAATTTCTTGATGATCCTGTGTATGTAGCTATTTTTTTTAATTACACCAGCACTCAACTGAGAGTGGGTCAATGTATCAGAAATGATTGAAATTTAAATTTCATCTCCTTTCAATTCTCCTTCCTCTGCTTGGATAGTCCACCCTTTTCCTTACATACTTCATAACAACTGGTTAATAGCAAGATGAAGTTTTTCTACTTTGTTTCATCTTCATAAACTTTGTAAAACTGTACTTGTCTGGGTGTTGCTTAAAAGAAATCTGAGTTTTATCCAACCTCTGCTTCCTAATTTCCAAGAGCTTCTACCCAAAAATTTCCATGATACACTACTTCCAGCCTAGTATTGTGTATCTGTAGCTGATCAGATCCTATCCTGGGCAGGAATTTCTGAGATAAACCTACACTTAAACATTTCAGTTCGGAGTCTAAATACACCATTCTATGCATTTCTACTGTTTCTATTATGTAAATTTGATTATTCTCTATGGTTCCATGTTACTTTTTTTCTTGATTGACTCTGGCTGGAATTCCTCAGTGAATTATTGAAGTAGATATAACAGATGTAACTGCATCCGTTTTGGTCATCATATTATTAAAAAGATGCGGATTCTCTGGAAAGAATATAGAGAAGAGCAACAAAGATGATTAGAGGGCTGGAGGCTAAAACATATGAAGAGCAGTTGCAGGAAGTGAGGTTGTCTAGTCTAGTGAAAAGAAGGACTAGGGGTGACATGATAGCAGGGTTCCAATGTTTGAGGTGCTCCTACCAAGATAAGGAGATCAAACTATTTTCCAAAACACCAGATGCAAGACAAGAAACAATGGATGGAAACTGATCAAGGAGAGAAGCAACCTAGAACTAAGGAGAAAATTCCTAACATTGAGAATAATTAACTATGTCTTGTCTTCAGAAGTTGTGGGTGCTCTTAAGAAGAGATTGGAAAACCACTTGGCTGGAATGGTATAGGATCTCTCGCTTGAGCAGGGGGTTACGTTAGAAGACCTCCAAGGTCCCAACTTTGTTATTCTGTTCTGTTCTGCTAGAAACCCAGCCAAACTTCCAGAGCTATCCAGAGCCTGGATAGGTCAGCAGACTAAAGCATTGTAACTAAACACCAGCTGTCTGCAATTACTGTAAGTTCGAATCTCACCAGGCTCAAGGTTGACTCAGCCTTCCATCCTTTCTAAGGTAGGTAAATTGAGGACCCAGTTTGTGGGGGCAATAAGCTGACTTTGTATAAATATACAAAAGTATGAAGGCTATTGCTTAATGCATTTTAAGCTGCCCTGAGTCTCCGGAGAAGGGTGGCATATAAATCATTTTTTTTAAAAAAAACTTGTCCTCAGTTGTGAAAGATAATTGTTATGATGGTTTTATGACAACTTAACATCTAAACACACTATTATCCCATGTACTTTTCCAGTCTATAACTCATTTCTTCAGATATATAGAATAGGATCCTGAGAGATGTTTTTTTTGGGGGGGGTTGTGCTGGAGGTGGGAGATGACTCAGAAGAGTGATCTAGAATAATTCTTTAAGGTGGAATCCAGAAAAGTGGGGAAATTGTTTTAGAGGTGAGAGATAAAGAGGATTATTTTACACAATGACAGTAAACAAAGTAGTAGTAGTAGTAGTACAAATGACAAACAATTTGCTTCCAAAGGAATACTTGAATTCCTAGATAGCTGAGAATCCTAGATATTTCTTCAAATTAAATTATGAATTCTTGCATGACATTATTATTATGTTGACAAAGGAGTTTAATTACACTGGAGTAGAGTGTGGGGAGAGAAGTCAAATGGGAAGAAAGGAAGGAAAGGAAGGTGGAATTTTTAAATGTGACCATATAGAAAACACACATATATTTTCATTAATCAAATACCCTTGGTATCAAAAATAAGACACCTTAAGGGCTGAAAATGTTTCATTTTCAAGTTTTACATTTTGCTTTTTTCAAATCTGGTGTCAATGTAAAACATTTGATATTTAAAAAGGAGGTAGAAATATCCCAATGCAATAAAAACATTAAAATAAAATAAATAATTCACATATCTGAAGGAAATAGACACCAAACAGGTTATCTGCCAAAAAGATAATTCTGTATTTCACTTTATGGAACAGTGAAGACAAGTATTTTCCACACTGTTTTTCTTGGAGGGTGGGGTACACTCTATTTTTTTAACGTTGTTAACAATGATTTTTAATTTGAAAAGTTAAAAAAAAAATCTCTGTTTGGAAATGTGTGTGACAGAGGCATTAAACTCTCTTGAAGGATGTTTCTACAGAACTACCAGCATATCCTATCCTTGATCTTTACTGCAAAGGAAATCAATGAAAATCCGCAGATCTTGCCAAACATCACTCTGGGCTTTGGTATATCTAACAGTTATTTCATGGCAACCTGGACCTATCTTGCTTCTATGGAGCTTCTTTCTTCACAAGGCAGATTTGTTCCCAACTATAAATGCAACGTTGACCAAAATGCAGTTTGTATTATTGCAGGACCCAATTCTTTTATCAGTCAGGTTGTGGAAGACGTCCTGAGCATTTACAAGATTCCACAGGTAATTGCTGCTCCAGAAAAAACAAAAATCCTATTGATATGTGATTTCCTCTTTAAAGCCAATGCAATCCTAGGCTGCATTAATAGAGGGATAGAATCAAGATCACATGAAGTTTTAGTACTGTTTTACAAAGCCTTAGTAATACTGCATCCAGTTCTGTATAAAAAAGTATTAAAAAGTTGAGACTCTGGAAAGAGTTCAAAGAAGAGCAACAAAGATGATTAGGGTCTTGGAGCTAAAACATAAAAAGAATGGTTACAGGAATTGGGTGTGTTTACTCTAATGAGAAGAAAGAGTAGGGGAGACATAATTGCAATGTTCCAATATTTGAGGGACTCCTACGAAGATGAGGCATCAAAGTATTTTCCAAAATAACAGAAGGTGAGACAAGTAACAATGGATGGAGACTAACCAAGAGAGAAGCTACCTAGAACTAAGGAGAAATTTCCTAATGGTGAGAACAATCAACCAATGGAATAGTTTGCCTTCAAAAGTTGTGAATGTTCCATCACTGGAGGCTTTCAAAAAGAGACTGGACAACCATTTGTCTGAAATGATATAGGATCTCTTGCTTGAACAGGGGTTGGACTAGAAGACCTCTAAGATCCCTTCCAGCTCTATTATTCTATGTTGTGTGAAATTTTCTCTATTTTTATAAATAAGTTGAGGCAATGAATTCACACAATTCTCTTTCCTCCCATTTTCTTTCTTTCTTTCTTTCTTTCTTTCTTTCTTTCTTTCTTTCCTTCTTTCTTTCTTTCTTTCTTTCTTTCTTTCTTTCTTTCTTTCTTTCTTTCTTTCTTTCTTTCTTTCTTTCTTTCTTTCTTTCTTTTTTGTAAATATTTTTTATTTTTTTTCAAACTTAAACATAAAATATAACTTTCAAGAACAGAGTCTCGATCCAGTCATAGATGGTTACCACACTTACATTCCTTTAACAAGCTCAATTCACTATTTCCCATTACATCTTTTATAAGTAAAAAATTCAGAATTTAAAAGAACCAATTTTAGCATCAATTTACACATCTTCCTCTAAATAAATCCATTATATCAATACAAATTAATTTCAAATTCACTTTCACTCATTTTTATATCTATATATCAATCCTAATCATATCTTGTTCTTCTTCACCTTGTATCTTTTATAATCCATATCCAAATAATTTTTAACAATGTTCTAACCTCATATTAAGTGTTTACCTTACAATTTTATCACCATTAATCTTAATTTCAAATTCAATACAATTCCATTCTTATTACACTTTATTTACTTATTTATCAAATTTGTATACCGCCCTACTCCCAGAGGGACTCAGGGTGGTGAACAGCCAAAATAAAATACAATTTACATACAAAAGTTAAAAACTATTAAAAAGATTAAATTTAGGTTCGAAAAATTTAAAACCTCCAATTTATATAAACATTTAAAACCCAATTTAAACCCAATTTAAAAAGGAGAGTTAGGCCAGACCTGCCTGTTGGAATAAAAATGTTTTTAGGGTGCGGCAGAAAGTGCATAAGTCCTGAATCCTCCTTATCTCTGGGGGATGCTTGTTCCAGATGGCAGGTGTCCCCAAATGATTATATTATATTTTGTTTATAAAACAAAATTCTATATAGTTTTTAATCCTTTGACCCTTATCCTCAAATCTTAATATCTAGCTTTATCAATTTATCTTGATTCCCCCCCCACACACTTTACATATTACACAGGTTTATCACAGAAAAATGTTTAATTTAATCTAATTTCTGACATATTTTCTACCATGCCTCCCTCTATTATTTGGCTGTTTTCCAGCGTATTCTATTTGGCTGATTCTCAGCATAGTCCCCTCCAAAACACCAACTATTTAATTAATTTCAATATAGTCTCCTCCAAGCCAACCACCATTATTGGCTGATTTCCAGCATATTATATTTGGCTGATTTCCAGCATTTTATGGGCTGATTTCCAGCATATTGTGTTTGGCTGATTTCCAGCATAGTCTCCTCCAAGTCTCCCATAGTTATTTGGATGATTTCCAACATTTCAAACTAGTTTCCAACATATTTCCTCTGAGTCTCAAACTCTTATCTAGTTGGTATCCATCCCACTTATTTTAATTTTCCCTTAGGATATAATTATCTATTTTATATCATTTCCCCATCATATTCTTTCAATTTAATTCTCAATATATTTCATAATAATCATCATTTCCAGCATATATTACATTAATTCACGATTTATCACTAGTATCTGTGTATCTTATATTTTGTTCAATAAAACGTTAGTCATCAATCTAACATTTGTTTGCAAGTTAGAATTAAAGCATATTACATCAAACAATAAATTTTCTTAAAATTGTCCCACCTCAAAATATACTCTTCTTTATTGTTTTGAATCCCCTATATATCATCCTCTATTTTAATTGCTATCTTTTATTTTCTATTTTTATTACTCCAAAACCTTCCTGTTTTTATCCAAAAATCATATACCTTTAGGCTTTTAAATTTTACATTTCAATTAATTACATTTAGATTTGTCCACTTTATTTCTTCCTTTTCTTCTTTTTCCTATCTATCCATAAATGTTCCATTTCAAAGTTCCTCTGTTAAAATTGAGAAATTCTGTATGTCCCTTTAATACTTTTATAATGTCTGTTCCAAGCATGATGTATCAACTTCCTGTCTTTTGTTGCTGCGCCACACCTAATTTTGTTTGCTGAGCTTGTTGTTCTCCATTGTCAAACATCCAAAATATTTTTTCTTTCTTCTTTTTTAAAATCATCTGGGAAAGAATAGGAATCTCCAAAATCCATAAATATAATATTAATTTCAAATAATCCAAGGTAAAAAGCCATTTAGAATGTTTCTTTTTCAAACAGAAAGAGAAATCTCTTCAATCCACTCTCCTGCTTAGTCACCACGGACTCCATGGCTATTTTGTAGCCATCCATCTGTCTATCTTCATTAGTTTCAATAACTTTCAAAGGCATTAGCTCCCAAAGAAACATTTCTCCAATCCACTCCAAATAAAAGCAAAGTCAATTTTCAAAATTATTAGTGCCAATTCTTCCAAACCAGATTTACTAAGACAAAGTCTATTTCAGGTTTTCATTTCCATTTTTTCCCCTTTCAATCTTTAAGCCTGGTCACTCAGCAGCTGCTGTTTAGCATTTGGGGTCTTTTTTTTAAAATCCAAACAAATGTGTAGTCTTACCGGGGTTGGTATCACTCACCTGACTTCAAGATACTCGCTCTTTCTTCTTCTTCCTCCAGCATAATCTTTGTTCCCGGTTGCCACAGTTTTGGGACAGCAATCATAGCTGCCACCGGCGTGAAGGGAAAGCCTTTGGACCTAAGGAACCTGCCCATTCCTCTCAGCTGCCCAAGGGGTCCTTCTTGTCCCACTATCCCTGCAAAACAGGGGAGTTCCGAAGACCTGTCAGCGGCAGCTTAGCAGAAGGGTTTTGGCAGAGCTCTGCAGAGCTCGCCATTTCCCAGTCTGTGTCCCTACGGCGCCAACCGGAAGTCCCTTTCCTCCCATTTTCAACCTTGTGAAATAAGTTGTGCTGAGAGAGAGGGACTAGCTGAAGTCATCCAGCCAGCTTTTATGTCTAAGATCAGTCTTCTTGCTTCTAGCCTTGCGCCTTAACCATAAGAACAAATTGGCTCTATCTGAATTGCTTAACAATCACTGCAGCCAAAAAGAAAAAAAAAGTTCATAAAATTCAGTGATGTAACAACCACATTAGTGATGTGAGTTTCAATTGTGGTCATAAGTTGAAGATTATATGTACTGCAAAAATTGTCCCAGAATTTCTATATCTATATTGCTGATTTTAGGGAAGGAGGGAAGGAAAGGAAAGGAAAGGAAAGGAAAGGAAAGGAAGGGAAGGGAAGGGAAGGGAAGGGAAGGGAAGGGAAGGGAAGAAGGAAGGGAAGGGAAGAAGGAAGGATGAAAGGAAGGAAGGAAGGAAAGAAGGAAGGGAGGGAGGGAGGGAGGGAGGAAGGAAGGAAGGAAGGAAGGAAGGAAGGAAGGAAGGAAGGAAGGAAGGAAGGAAGGAAGGAAGGAAGGAAGGAAATACTTATCAATTTATCTTCTCAGAAATACAGATCCTGTGAATGAACAAGACATCTCCTAAATACACTCTCATATCTCATATTGCTAGGAAACACTCTTGATGTGGTCACAAAAGTCAAAATATGTCCCTGAGCCCCAAAGAACTGGGAATTTCTTCACTGGAGTATTTCTGAGGTAGCTGTTAAGCCGAAAACCAGTCTGTCCAGTGGTGGGACAGCTGCCAGTTTAACAACCGGTTCTGTGAGTGAACGCTTTGTGCATGCACGCACCTAAGGTACTTGGCTGCAGCACTGAAAACTGAGCATTTAGAAGCTCAGCTGCTTACCTTGTAATGGTAAAGAACTACTTACCAGCAATGGTAAGTAGAACGGTGAGAGGGGCAGAAATCAGCTGTGCCGCACAATTGAGTTGAGCTACAAAGCAGGAAATAAAAGACAGGATAGAGCGGGAGCGAGTGGGTGGAGGCAACTGATCGTTGGCGCTACCAGTTCACCCAAACCGGTCCAAACTTCTGATCTGTCTCATGGAGTTACAAGTGTCAGAGGTGGTATGCCTGTCCTCCCTCCAAATTACCTCCAAGTTGCCTTCCACATTTATGCTCTATGGTTTCACTGGTGAAAGTTGATTGTTTTCTAACTAGCATTCACATCACTCATAATAATGACGCTTCTTTATCAAATGTTTGTTTTTGGACCATTAGAAAAATTCTAAAGATGATAGATTATATTTAAAAAATCTTGCAAGAATTAGAGTATTTAGAAGGGTTCTTTCTGAAAGGCTTTCTATGTCTCCTATACTTGTGGACTGAGATAAATTTTACATAATTGTTGGCTAGTCTATGGCTTTGCCTCCAGCTTTTCAAGGTTGTCCCCACATCCCATGTGCAACATACTTTTTAAAATACCTATGTCTATGTCCGGGGGTGGGCTGCTGTGTGTTTGTAGGGGTTCAGGAGAACTTCTACCTAAGATTCTGTGCAGTTCAGAGAACCCCCAAATCCTACTCCTGGCTGGCCCTGCCTACACCACCCTTCCCAAGAGTCCCCATGTAGCCCATTTTGTATGCAGGTAAGTGTGGGGTGCACATGGAGGCTCGGGGAGGGTGAAAAATAGGCCTACCGGACATTTGGGAAGGCCAGAAATGGGCCTCCAGAGCCTGGGGTGGCTGTTTTTGCCCTCCCGGATGCTCGAGGAAAGCTTCCAGAGCCAAGGGACGGCAAAAACTGCCCCCCCACACACACACCATGGTGCAGGAGGCCAGCTAGGCCACACCCATCATGGCCATGCCCATCCAGAAACCAGGCAGAGAACCCCTTGCTAAAATTTTTGAAGCCCACCCCTGTCTATGTCTATTTTCTATTTTCTTTTTAGCTCACATATGGCTCAGCTCCAGTGATCGATAACATGTTTCATACAGCTTTCTTTCATCAGATGTTTCCAAATGAACATCTCCAGATTATGGGGATCCTCCAGTTGTTGCTACATTTTAAGTGGACCTGGATTGGGGTGATCTGTCAAGCAAATGAGATTGGTGAAAGATTTTTGAGGCAAGTTCTGATCCTGTTTTCAGAAAAAGGAATCTGCTTTGATTACATTGAAGAGCTTGTGCTAGAAGTTTTCTCAAGCGAGCTGGAAGAGAAAATGGATAACTTTCTTACAATATATGAAACCATGATGACAAGTTTGTCCAATGTGGTGGTTATGTATTGTGAAAACCACATCATGGTTCTTTTCAGAATGATGTCCTCTGTTTCAGAATATTTAGGTACACGAGTTGAGCGAAAAGACAAAGTCTGGATTTTTCCAGCCCAGATGGAGTATACTTCAGTTCCATTTCAAAGAGACTGGAGTATGGACATCATCCACGGGGCTCTTTCTTTTGCAGTTTCATCAAAAGAATTATTAGGATTCAATAGATTTTTTCAGACAAGAAACAGTGTTCTAGAAATTGAAGAGAGCTTTTCGAAGGTCTTTTGGGAACAAGCCTTTGGATGTTTCTTCTCAAAATCCACGTTAAACCCAGAGCCGGTGAAAAGGTGCACTGGGGAAGAGATGCTGGAGACTCTTCCAATGTCTGTTTTTGAATTGAGCATGACTGGGCAAAGCTACAGTATCTACAATGCTGTCTATGCTGTGGCACATGCTCTCCATGCCATGTTTAAACCCCATTCCAAACACAGAGCAATGGCTGATAGAAGGAAACAGAAGCTTCTCAATCCTCAAGTGTGGCAGGTAATTTCCTGTATTTATTAATTTAGCAGATGATATTGCTTTCCAATTTACAGCTGTCCAAGTTCATATAAACCAATTGTTGGTTATTCAGTCAATAGAATAGAATAGAATAGAATAGAATAGAATAGAATAGAATAGAATAGAATAGAATAGAATAGAATAGAATAGAATAGAATAATGGAGTTGGAAGGGACCTTGGAGGTCTTCTAGTCCAACCCCTTACTTGGGCAGGAAACCCTGCACCACTTTAGACAAATGGTTATCCAACAGTTTCTTAAAAACTTCCAGTGCTGGAGCATTCACAACTTAATTAATTGTTCCACTGATTAATTGTTCTAACTGTCAGGAAATTTCTCCTTAGTTCTAGGTTGCTTCTCTCCTTGATTCTTGTCCTGCCCTCAGGTGCTTTGGAGAATAGCTTGACTCCTTCTTCTTTGTAGCAGCCCTGAGATATTGGAACACTGCTGTCATGTCTTTCCTAGTCCTTCTTTTCGTTAAATTAGCCATGCCCAGTTCCTGCAACCATTCTTCATGTTTTAGTCTCCAGTCCCCTAATCATCTTTGTTGCTCTTCTCTTCCCTCTTTCTAGAGGACATAATGTCCACATCTTTTCATATCAAACGCTGGTCCTCCCAGATTGTTTTTTATGACACAAAGTTCCAGATATTTTGATTACTCTACATATTCATATTTTACATAGATTTCTTTTATAGTATTGATAACTGGCATCAGTCCTGTTTTGTAATAATACAACATTTTAGTCGTCTGCTGATCAAAATGGGGTTGCTACAATGGTGCTCCTGTATTAGGTCATTATTTTGTTAAATTATAAGCAAAGATTCTAAAAAGGAGACATCACCCATTGAACTTTCCTTTTAGTAATATAACTATCAGAACTCAGACAGAGTCCTGATATTTAGAAGTGGTGTGAGAAGCACTGTTTTCTCTGGAGAAATTTAGGCACATGATGCATCCATTTGTCTCTCAACACACATAGTACAGAATTTTGAAAGGCCATTTTTGCTTTAAAGGTGGATGCATAAGTATAAAAGGAAAGAACAGGGAAAATGTTACTGGGTTCAGGCACTAAGAATAAAAATTACAACACAGAGAGCAGGGACACAATGGCGAGGACAGAGATACAAGAGGATGATATAGTTGTCCAACAATAGTAAGGCTGATGCTGATAGAACCGATGATTTAGTGCTATTATTAACGTACTTTGGGACCACAATAATATCTTCTGAAATGGTATGTATGTATCAGGGGTGGGTTATACTTACCATTACTACTGGTTTGCGATGGAACTGCACGCATGTGCAGATCACCCATGATGGCATCATGGCGGGTGGGTGGAGCCTCCTACCAGTTTTACTACCGGTTCTGTAGAACCGGACCGAACCAGGAGCAACCCACCACTGGTATGTATGTATGTATGTGTATATGTATAAAGCAGTGGTGAAATCTAAAATTTGTTACTACCGGTTCTGTGGGCGTGGCTTGGTGGGGATAGGGTAATGTGACTGGATGGGTGTGGCCAATTTTTTTTTCCTTTTAAATCCATTTTTTCTACAACCTCTTCGGTGAAAAGGTTGTTAAAAATGCTTTCAAAAGGCTCTGACGATCCCAGCTGAGTTGCCTGATCGGCAGAGGCTTTTTTTCTTTTAAATACCTCTGATGATCAGGCAACTCAGCTTGGATCATCAGCTGATGATCCCTTTGACAATCCCAGCTGAGCTGCACGATCATCAGGGGCTTTTTTTTTTTTACTTTTAAAAGCATTTTTTCGGTCAAAGAGGTTGCAGAAAAAATGCTTTTAAAAATTAAAATAAAAAGCCTCTGATGATTGTGCAGCTCAGCTGGGCATGGGGGAGGCAGGGATTTTTGTTACTGGTTCTCTGAACCACCCACCTCCATTGCTACCGGATCGGATGATCCAGTCCAAACTGGGAGCATTTCACCCCTGGTATAAAGGTAAAGGTTCCCCTCACACATATGTGCTAGTTGTTCCCGATTCTAGGGGGTTGTATTCATCTCTGTTTCAAAGCTGAAGAGCCAGCGTTCTCCAAAGACATTTCCGTGGTCATGTGGCTGGCATGACCAAATGCCAAAGGCGCACGGAACGCTGTTACCTTCCCACCAAGGTGGTGGTCCCTATTTTTCTACTTGCATTTTTTATGTGCTTTCAAACTGCTAAGTTGGCAGAAGCTGGGTCAGGTAACAGGAGCTCACCCTATTATTGGTTCTAGGGATTTGAACCACTGAACTGCCGATCTTTCAATTGACTAGCTCAGTAACTTAACCACTGAGCCACTGCATCCTTGTGTGTGTGTGTGTGTGTATAATTGTTGTATATTTTTATAAATTACTATCATGTTTTCCCCTTGAGCTTCATCACTACCTGAGAAAAGTCTCATTTAACAACAGTGCTGGAGAAAACATTTTCTTTGACCAGAATGGAAAGGTTGCATTGGGCTTTGATATTATCAACTGGGTCACCTTCCCAAATCAATCCTTTCGTAAGATCAAAGTTGGAAAAGTAAATCCATCGACTCCACTTGAAAGCCTTCTCTCTCTATCAGCAGATAACATTGTCTGGCCCAACCTTTTCAACCAGGTATTTTTTAAATTCATTTTTCAAGAAGTGATTCACCGCTCGTACTAGATCTGATCTCCAAATAACTTGCTTGAACAGTTGGGCAAATAAATGAATGTGATATTTATTGATAGTTTTAAAACTACAGTGGGAGAGAAGTACATGAAAAGCAATATACTTGATACTTAGTCAATAGTACTTCCTATTTCTATGCTAACTAGTCCTGATCCTTGAGATCTATCAAATGGATAAGAGATAGTTCCATTTGCAGGATGTCATTTTAAGAGATAAGAAAAGCACAGAATTTTAATAATCAGAATAGAATAGGATAGGATAGGATGGGAGGGGAGGGGAGGGGAGGGGAGGGGAGGGGAGGGGAGGGGAGAGAAGAGAAGAGAAGAGAAGAGAAGAGAAGAGAAGAGAAGAGAAGAGAAGAGAAGAGAAGAGAAGAGAAGAGAAGAGAAGAGAAGAGAAGAGAAGAGAAGAGAAGAGAAGAGAAGAGAAGAGAAGAGAATTCTTTATTGGCCAAGTGTAATTGGACACACAAGGAATTTGGTGCATATCACAGATGGTATTCAGTTCTGGAAAACCGGTAGCAGAAATTTTGAGTAGTTTGAAGAACCAGTAAATACCACCTCCACCGCATCTATTCTCTGCCCCCCGAATCCCAGCTGATTGGGAGGAAATGGGGATTTTACATTATCCTTCCCCTGGAGTGTGGTGGGAATGGAGATTTTACAGTATTCTTCCCCTGCCACACCCACCAAGCCACGCCCACAGAACTGGTAGTAAAAGATTTTTTAATCCCACCACTGGTGCATATACTCTCAGTGTAGATAAAGGAAAAATAAAATATATTCATCAAGAATCATAAAATACAACACTTAGTGATAGTTATAGGATACTAATAAGCAATCAAATGATACTAGGAAACAAAAGAATAATATAAATTGTAAAGATACAAGCAATCTGGTTACAGCCATAAGTGGGAAGAGGTAGGTACTAGGAAGGATGAGAAGAATAATAGTAATGCAGTCTTAGTAAATCATTTGAAAAAGGAAAGAAAAGATTCCTTAAAGAAGGTCATCTCTAGACTGCTAATGTTTAAATTCTGTTTGTACTGCTCTTTGTTTTATTTAACAGTCTCAGCCTTCTTCTTTGTGCAATGATCCCTGCGCCTTGGGTTACAGTAAGATCAAAATAGAAGGGAAGCCATTTTGCTGTTACAAATGCCTTTGTTGTCCAGAAGGGAAAATTGCCAACCAGACAGGTAAGAATTATTATACAGGAATGTTGATATCTATTAGTTGTGAAGGCCAATAGGTTCAAAGCATCACCCAGGCTTCAGAGGCTGGAGTCTTTATCTCTATAGACTCTGGGGCAGGGGTGGTATTCACTTACCTTTGCTACCGGTTTGCAAATTTGAGTGCATGCATCACCTCTGCGCATGTGCAGGACCTTCTGTGCATGCGCAGAGCATCAAAAATGGGAGGTGATGATGTCTGGGTGGGTGGGCAGAGCTTCCTTCTGCTGCCACTACCAGTTCGCCAGAACCAGATAGAACCGGCTGAATACCACCACTGCTCTGGGGATAGGAATGGTTGCAAGAACAATAGACAAACACAAGAAACCAGGAGCCAGGCTAGAGTTCAAAAGCATTGTGAGTTTAATACCATATAACCAATGCAATAATCAAAGTCAAAGCAACTTGGCACCAGTTGCCTTGATCATTGGGCTTCAAGTGGAGCTGGATGTAGGTCTCTTTTGAACACTAAGTAATGTCAAAGTAATTTCAAAGGATCTCATCTCAGGCAATTTAGTTTTAGAACTTTCCTGGTCTATGTCGTTGTTTTTAGTTGCAAAATCATGTCCGACTCATCACAACTCTATGGACAATGTTCTCCAGGCTTTCCGGTCCTCTACCATCCTCTGGAGTCCATTTAAGCTCACACCTACTGCTTCAATGACTCTATCCTGCCACTTCGTTCTCTGTCATCACATTCTTCTTTTGACCTTAATCTTTCCCAGCATTAGGCTCTTCTCCAGTGAGTCCTTCCTTCTCATTAGGTGGCCAAAGTATTTGAGTTTCATCTTCAAGATTTGGCCTTCTAAAGAGCAGTCAGGGTTGATCACCTAGAGGACTGACCAATTTGATTGCCTTGCAGTCCAAGGGACTTGCAGGAGTCTTCTCCAGCACCATAGTTCAAAGGCCTCAGCCTTTCTTATGGTATAACTTTCACAGCCATATATTGCAATGGGGAAAACCATAGCCTTGACTACATACACTTTTGTTGGTCTAAAGCCTTACAAATAAATTAGATGTCAAATCCCCAAACTCCCACTCTGTATGGTGACAGTTCCGAAATTCCAGGTAATTGAAGCATTGAAAATCAATGCTTCTGAAAGTTGGGGATGACTGCGCTAATTCTCAATATGCCTGACAATAGTGTTTCCTCTTCCAGATTCAGATGACTGCTTCCCGTGTCCTGAAGCAAGTTATCCCAACAAGGATCAGATTGTTTGCATCAAAAAATGCACAACTTTCTTGTCTTACAAAGAACCCCTGGGAATCACCTTGACCATTGTTGCTTTCTTCTTTTCTTTCATATCAGCTGTGGTGTTGGGGATCTTCATTAAACACCAGGACACTCCCATTGTCAAAGCCAACAACAGGAGCCTCACCTACATTCTTCTTATTGCTCTCCTGTTCTCTTTCCTTTGCATTTTGCTTTTCATTGGGCAACCTAACCAAGTAAAATGTCTCTTGAGACAAGCTGCTTTTGGCATCATTTTCTCTATTGCCCTTTCTTGCATATTGGGCAAAACAATCATAGTAGTTCTTGCTTTCATGGCAACCAAGCCAGGCTCCAAAATAAGGAAATGGGTAGGGAAAGGACTAGCCAACACTATTGTGTCATCTTGCTCCCTGGTGCAAGTCACCATTTGCAGTGTGTGGCTGGCAATTTCTCCCCCATTTCCAGATTCAGACATGCATTCCGTGGCTGGAGAAATAGTTTTGGAATGTAATGAAGGTTCAGTCATCATGTTTTATATTGTGCTAGGATTTATGGGATTCTTGACCTTTATCAGCTTCACTGTGGCCTTCCTAGCCAGGAAATTACCAGATAGTTTTAATGAAGCCAAATTTATAACTTTCAGCATGTTTGTTTTTTGCAGTGTCTGGATGTTGTTTATCCCCACCTATCTAAGCACTAAGGGAAAGTACATGGTAGCTGTGGAGGTCTTCTCCATTTTGGCTTCTGCAGCTGGATTACTGGGTTGCATCTTTTTCCCCAAATGCTACATTATTGTTCTGAGGCCTGAACTGAACAGAAAGGAGCAGCTGATAAAAAACCAAAAATGAACGCCAAGTTTTGTTGTTACTTATCAAGTAAGCTTCTTACTAGATCAAGCTTCATTCTAATGAACTGCTTATAATTTGCTAAAGTCAGCTTTACCTTTAAATTTCTCTTAGCATTTAAAAGAATAATTACTTCCTCCAACTGGAGTTTAAATGAAACATTACAGAAAGAAAAGTAATGGAAAATTAGAGGGGAAAGGGTGTTTCTTTTTTTACAATAATCTTAATAAAAATACAGATATAAGAATGGTTTAGATGTAAGAATGGAAAGATGTACTTTTATGAGAGGACATTTTATACAACTTAATACAAAACTCAAAAAAGAGAGAGAGAGAGAGAGATCGGAACACACAAGGGATTTTAGATCAGATAAAAACAAAAGGGGAAGAATTAAATAAATCGATTGGGAGGGGCAGGGGAGAAAGTCATTTCACAACAAATTAAACTCCTTCAATGGCAGTTGCCTAAAACAGAGGTAAAAGTGGTTTATGGAAAACAAAAGAATTTCAGTTTGCAAATTAGCCAGCAAAATGGTTGGCGTATAAATTGAGGATCAAAAAAGAGAAAAACTATTAAAATTGCAAGATGGAACACCATAATAATGGATCTGTCAGTTATGGAAGCCATCTTTTACTTTGGATCTTCAGGGCTGCCATACTTAGTGCTATGGGAAACTGGGAGAGGGGATTGCATGGAATTGTAGGAATAGCTAGCCATAATAACATTCTTTTCTCTGAGAGTCAAGGTCATGCTGCCATGCACCTGGAGTGGTGTGACCGGGAGGCATCTCCAGTTGGGACGATGCATTGATTGGACCATGTAAAGGACATGTGGGTGCTGGGGCAGGGGTTTGGACTTTGACTTCCTTTTGGGTGGGGGAAACCTGGAAGCTTTCAGATTCAGGTTTTCCCAGATTTGCCAATATGACATCTCTAATAAAATAGAACTTTGAGGAATTTCTAGCCTTGGAGTCTCCTTTCGTTGGGGATATTACTTGGAACACTGACAGGATCATTTAAAAATGCAACAACAACAAAAAAACAACCTTCATCAATATTATTATATAAAGGAGAAAAAGGTTCCTGACAAGAAACAAAATTTATCTACAGATCACAGATAAAGAAAAACAACGAATGGATCTATAACAAGAAGGGAGTTTTCTAAACTTATTTTTAAAAAGGCAGAAATAGTCAAGAATTTCAACCAGTTGATTTATCAGCCTCTTATTATAAATATTTTGAAGATGAGTTGTTACAACCATTGTAAATAATAATAATAATAATAATAATAATAATAATAATAATAATAATAATAATAATAATAATAATAATAATAATAATAATAATAATAATAATAATAATAATAATAATAAAAAATTCTGTTTTATAGCCTAGGATAGATGCTAATATAACAATAATAGCTAAGGAAAGCCAATACTTGACTTACCAAAAATTAGTGTCTGGTATGGTTATTAAATAATAACTACAGTTATTTTCTGCTGCATAGAAAGCCACAAATTATTTACATGGTGAAATCAATTATTTTCTTCTACACAGCTTTTCACGTGTTGCATGGATAAAGCCACATACTGTAACTAAAGGTTATAATGCAGGCATTGAAATGTAGCTAAATTAAACATGCCTCCATCTGTATGCATCATGAACTGAACTAAGAAGCATGTTTTTTTCAGATGCAATATAATAAATGAATAAGTACTTTATTACAATTGGTAGATGTTAGATGTATGGAATTTTACTTAGTGGGAACTAACATATGACAAATCCATATTCATGTTTAAAAAATTCATTGGTGAAAGAAAGCTGTGAAAAACTCTTATTGTTGTTAGTTGTGAAGTCATGTTCAACCCATCACGACTCCATGGACAACATTCCTCCAGGCCTTCCTGTCCTCTAACATCCTCTGGAGTCCATTTAAGCTCACGCCAACTGCTTCAGTGACTCCATCCAGCCACCTCGTTCTCTGTCGTCCCCTTCTTCTTGTGCCCTCAATCATTCCCAGCATTAGATACTTCTCCAGTGAGCCCTTCCTTCTCATTAGCTGGCCAAAGTATTTGAGTTTCCTCTTCATGATCTGGCCTTCTAAAGAGCAGTCAGGGTTGATCTCCTCTAAGACTGACTGGTTTGATTGCCTTGCAGTCCAAGGGACTCACAGGAGTCTTCTCCAGCACAGTTCAAAGGCCTCAATGGTCCTTAAAGGTATAGGATAGGTTAAGCATTTTGCGAGAGAATTTTAAATATTTGAATTTTTTTAAATTCTTTTAAAAATAATTTCTGTTCTCCTTGTATTTCACTTGCCAAACTGAAATCTTCTTATATTGCAAATACCTAGGAAACCAATAGAAAATAAAGCAATTTAGTGTAGTGGTTGAAAGTGCTAGATAAGAAACTGGTACATCAATGAAGACTCAATCATCCAGGCCAAAGGTGTCTAAAGGTTGAATCATGGCAACAGGACCATACTTTGTTAATTTTGAGTTGTTACTTTGGTCATCCAAGCAACTTCATCAATCAGAGCAGAATTACGTAGGCAGAGAGTCAGAAAATTGTTGGAATGTACCAACTCTTACCATACCAATTTCAGGGGTTTCTCCCCAAAATAGCTTGCAATATATCAATGAAGACTCAATCATCCAAAGATTGGATTGTGGCAACTGGACCAAACCTGGAAGGCTGTAGGTTTTGATTTGTGCTTGTCACATAGATTAACTAAATAACTGAGCTAGTCACTGCCTCTCAACTTCAGGAAGAAGACTAGGGCAATCATCATCATCATCATCATCATCACATTTTTCCTGCAAGTGCAGGGTCTGTTTTTTTTTTTTTTTTTGGATCAACACCATATTGTGCGATCAAATGCAGCATCCAAGTCTAATTGGGCATTTTTCAGGTCCACATTTATTGTATCTTGCTATCTTTGCTTCAGCCCTCCATTTATTGCACTTGCCATCTATATTAAAGTGGAAAGTGAGGTAGCCAATGGTGTTGGGTGCTGCTTGTACAACATGGCCATACCACTCTAGGCATTTCTCCTGCACTTTATCTTATCGAGTCAAGACTGAATTAATTAACCAGAACAACAATAATGCTGAACATACATTTTGTCACATGAACTCATTTTATTACAATTATTTAAAGGATTGCTGACTAAAGAAGAGTAACACAGTCTTGGTGGCCTAAAACCATGTATGTTTTTGACAAATAATGAAGCTTTTTGATTGAACGTTGGTTGTTTTCATATTTTGAAAGCATATTCTAAATATAAAACTGATTTCCATGTCATGCCATTGGTACCAGTGCTGGCAAACCCAATCTTTTTCACTCATTATGTTAGTACCATATTTTTCAGACTATAAGACACACCTGACTATAAGATGCACTTAAACTTAGAAGAGGAAAACAACAACAAAAAGTTTTTGGCCTCCCTTTTTGGAGGCCTTTTTTTGGCCCGTTTCCAGTCTTCTTTTTTTTTTTTTTTGGCCTGTTTTTGAGACTTTTTGGGGGCTGTTTTCATGGCATTTTTTGACCCATTTTTGAGGCTTTTTGGCCCATTTTTGAGGCTTTTTTGGTTCATTTTTTCTGAAAGAATGGGCCAAAAAAGCCTCAAAAATGGGCCAAAATATCCTCAAAATAGGTAAAAAAGAAAGCCTTGAAAATGGGCCAAAAAGGCCAAAAAAAGACCAAAAAAAAGGCCCAAAAACAGGGCATGTGGAGGCAAAAAAATGGCTGGCAGATGGGCAGGGCTTCATCAATATTTGGTCTATATAATATGCACAGACATTTTCACCCCCTTTTGGGAGATAAAAAAAGTGTGTCTTATAGTCCAAAAAATACTGTAATTCATTTTCTGTGACCTTCTGTGCCCTTGACTGCAATCTATTTCCCCCCCTTGCTGCTATACAGAAAGCCAGAAATCCTTTACACCAAAGTGATCAATTTCAGAAAGAGTTGAGCAACAGATGTTGTACCCCATAATTGACCCTGTTTAATTCTATTCCTCTGGACCCTAAGGACTTCCAAAGACAGAGCAAAACAAGAACACAGTCAAGATTACTGTTATAAATATTCCTTGTTCCTAAACATATTCAAGTTATTTGAACAGGAAGACTACGTGAGTCTAACTGTTTTGGGTACACATTTCTGCATTCAGATCAACCCAGAAATACAGATCTGGATTCAAATCATATATCTACAAGCCACATCAATGATCATTTGTGCAAAGGACAGCTATCTTTTGCTATGTTATACTTCAGGTCGTGGGTGATAATATGGCTTCCTCAGATCATGTGCCATGATGCTAAATGCACCACCAACAACCCAATTATTAAATACAAGTCTTATCATTCAGGTGATTTCAACATTGGTGGAATTATTTCTCTGATCTATGTGATGTCTAATTTGATAACTTTCAAAACAATTCCATCGGAAGAACTTCTTGATGATCCCATGTATGTAGATATTATTCTTAATTCTATCAACACTCAAGTATGGCTGGATAATGAGTAGGCATTTTGGGAGGTGTTTTGGGAGGGCAGAAATGATTGAAATTTCAAATTCAACTCCTTTTAATTGTCTTTCCACCACTCAAAGAACCTATTCTTTTTATGTACTTCATAATAGTTGCTTATTTTTAAAGGCAGTCCTTTTCTTCCAATTTCTTCAACTTCATAAAATTTACAAAACTGCACTTGCCTTGGTCTCATTTAACAGATATTGCAGTTTCTCTCCATTCTCTGATTTCTGATTTCCCAGTATTTTCTATCCCAAACTTCCACGGCACACCAATTCAACAAGAGTATGTATGCAAACAATCAGCTTTTTCTCTTGACTGATTAAGTCTGACTGAAATTCATCAGTGATGTAAAGCATATAATATATATATGTCAGAGGCTCAATCAAGCTTGTTTGTGATTTTGAAGGATGCCTTCTATGTTGTTTTATGCCAACGTAAAGTCTATGCAAATTTTTATCTCATAGACTTTTCCAGGTCACATACTATTTAATCAGACACATATCAAAAGATCCTCACAGAGGATGTTTTGGTATGTGTAAAGAGGTGGGCTGTGGAATGGTGCTAGAGCAGACCTGGGTATTTTATGGTCCTTGAGCCACATCCAGTCCTTTGGCTGTCTCTGCATGGCCCACATGAGATTAATTAGAAATTAGAAATCAAATGTATAAAAGCAGATGCCATGCGTGCAATACAACTGCATGTAACAGCTATTTCTTTATCAATTCCATCTGTTCCTACACACCTTCACAGTAATGTGTTCAGCTGTCTACAACAGTTGCATTTTCTCATATGGCTTCTAGGGAAAATTAATTTCCTACCTCCGTTTTAGAAAACCAGCTAGAAAAATTCTTTAAAGAAGGAAAAGAGTTAATTTATTTAGAGGCAAGAGACAAGCAGAATCATTTTATGCAATGACTATAAGCAAAGCAGTAGCACCAATGGCAAATGTTTTGCTTCAAGAAGAACACCTGAATCAATCTTTTGCAGCAAAAACTACATTTTTAAGTACAAAAATAAATTCATTGATTATTGCGTGAGATTCTTATGTTGAGAAATGAATTTAACTATACCAGTGTAGAGAGGGAAGAGGGGAAGGTGAGAATTCTTTTATGTGTGACCATGTAGAAAACATAAACATGGAAACAAAATACTTTGGTCTTCACCTTATAGAACTAGCACTAGCACTTAGACCACTTATATACTACTTCATAGTGCTTTACAGCCCTTTCTAAGTGGTTTACAGAGTCAGCATATTGGCCCCAACAATTTGGGTCCTCATTTTACCAACCTCAGAAGGATGGAAGGCTGAGTTAACCTTGAGCCTGGTGAGATTCGAACTGCCAAATTTCTGGCAGCCGGTGATCAGCAGAAGTAGCTTGCAGTACTGCACTCTAACCACTGCACCACTGCACCACTGCGACTCATTATATGTAGAAATAATGTTGCATCTTCAATTGAATTTCACCTTGGCAGTTTTGCAGTCTAATCCACCTATGTGATTACTTTTCTAGTGTCAAAAAACCTTGATATCAAAGAAAGGACTTCTTAGGAACTGACAATGTTTCCTTTCCAGATTTTCTATATTGCCATTTCTAATATAGTTCAATGCACAACATTTAATCTTTCAAAATGATTGAAATAGCCCAATGCTAGAAAAAAATATATAGATAATTTACCTATCTCAAAGAAATGGATACCAAACATGTTATTTGCAAACGAGCTGATTCTCTATTCACCTTTATGGAACAGCAAGGAGAAGCATTTTCCAGTTTTTCCTTGGGGTGGGGGCAGTTGTGGGATTCAAATAATTTAACAATTGGTTCTTTGCCCTAATAATGCCCTTCCAACAACCAGTTCACCAAACTGCTCAGAAAGTTAACAACTGGTTCTCCCGAAGTGGTGAGAACTGGCTGAATCCCACCACTGGGTGAGGGGATACAGCCTATTTTTTGTACCCAAATAGTTACAAAGGTTTTTAATTTGATATGTAACAAATTATCTGTGTGGAAATGCAAGTCTTATGACAAAGGCATTAACCTCTCTTGAAGTATATTTCTACAGAATCACCTGCATATCTTGTCCTTGATCTTTGCTGTAAAGGAGATCAATGAAAACCCTCAGATCTTGCCAAACATCACTCTGGGCTTTAGGGTATCCAACAGTTATTTCATGGCAACATGGACCTACCTGGCTTCTATGGAGCTTCTTTCTTCACATGACAGATTTGTTCCCAATTACAAATGCAGCATCCACCAAAACTCAGTTTGTGTTATTGCTGGACCCAACTCTCATATCTCCCAGGTTATGGCAGACATTTTGAGCGTTTATAAAATTCCACAGGTAAGACCTGCTCAAGAAGAAAAAACAGAAATGTGATTGATTTGTAACTTTCTCTTGAATGACATTTCTTCAGTTTCTTGTAACTAATGGCAACCAGAACATAAATAACATCTGGCCACACAATATTTTTATACTTTCAATCCTAAATTACTAAAACTTGTACAAAGGGTTTCAGAAAAATATGCCCTGTTTCAAGTGATACTTTTGTTTTAATTTGAAATATTTATTTGTTGATTTCCATGAGAGCTGTATAGTTGTTAAGAGAATCCCAATTCTAAAATAACAAGAAAAATAATACTGCACAGCTAAAAGATTAAAGCTCTATAGTCACATTAAATAAACAAAACATAGCTGAACAGTGATTTCAAAATAGCATTTTGATTGAAATAGCAAAATGATTCAAAATACATTTTGGCTTGTCTGCAGACAGATGTGGAAGTGGCTGATCTATAGAAGCTAAGAAAATTTTCATTGAAAAACTCAACAACCTTTTCACAAACATCAATGAAGTTGCTTCCTTGCTCTCCCAATCCTTCAGTGGAACCTGGAGCAGGAGCCCATTATCACCTTTGAGAAGATAGTTGGAAGTTATACCTAGAAGGCAGCTAGAATCATTTATAAAATTTAGAAGATATACAGTCCAATGTTAATAATGGGCTGAAGCATTAATTCAATGCCAGATCTCTTCTGTTGTTAACTACAGTTGTGGCCAAAATTGTGGAAACTTTTTGGGAAAAATGTATTTTCTAAAACTAGCTAATAACATTACTTTTTTTAAAATAGTACCATAAAATTATATAACAATGGAAAGATAATTTAATCACAAATGTAATGCAATAACTTTTATGAAGGATTTACTATTAGAATAGCAGTTACAGTATAAAGAAGAAAAGTGAAACACATAGAAAAAACAAGATATACGAAAATTATCACCATAGAAAAAATGAGATATACAAAAATTATCACCATGTCAGTTAATACTGGGTAACCTTTAGCATGAATTATGGTCTTACAACATCTTCCCATGGAGTGAACCAATCTTTTAATCCTGCAGCTGTTATAATGTGAAACCAAGATTGAATGATTGCTTTTATTAACTGAGTTTTATTGCTGGGTCGCTTCTGACTAACAAGTTTCTTTAGTTGGCTCCATAGATTGGTCTGGGCTATTCCCAGGCCATTCCAGCAGTGGAATATGATTATCTTGAAACTCCCCCCAAAAGTGGCGTAATTAGCCATCAAACCTCAAAAATATACTTTTCCCAAAAGTAGTGATTATCAGGATTATCAATATTTTTTCTATGAAAGTACATGTTTGCTTGAAGAAATATATACATACTGAAACACCTTCCCCAGGATTTCTATATCAAAAATATAGCTGCATTGGTATGGGAGGGAGAGAGGGAGGAAGGAAGGAAGGGAGGGAGGGAGGGAGACCAATAACTAGATTGCTCTTCTGTATATTCCCTATGTTATTCACTTTGTAAGGAAAAAACACATCAGAGGTAGAAAATCTTTCATCGTCAAAAAGAAGATGCAGACAAATTAAGACCTTATTAATTTATCTTGTCAGAAATACCCATTTTGTGAATGAACAGAAGGCCTCCCCTAACCTTACTCTGATGCCTGATATTATTTGAAGGCACTCTTAATATCCTTTCAAATTTTATATACACATGTCCCTCAGCCCCGAGGGACTGGGAATTCCTTCATGCTAAGCAATGAAACAGTCTACATTATGGAGTTATGGGTATCCCATACATGAAGATCTTCAAGAATACCTTGTACACCTGATGATATGAGAACTCAAGCTTCTTGCAACATCTTCAGTTTTCCTTCCAATATTATGTTCAATCGGCTGAAGAGATTGAAAGAAAAAAATGCCTTTAAAAGCCTCTCGCGATCCCAGCTGAGTTGCCTGATCGTCAGAGGCTTCTAAAAGCATTTTTTTCTGCAACCTCTTAAGGTAAAAAATGTACCTTAAGTATTTTTAAAAGCCTGGAGTCATTAAGCTCCCACAAGCAGTCTAGGTCCACCTCCTTTTGAATTCCATTGATTTTATCCAGACTAGATTCTTATGCATAGGCATGCGCAATAAATCAGTGTGATTTATTTATTTATTGATTGATTTATTGATTGATTGATTTATTGATTTATTGATTTATTGATTTATTGATTTATTGATTTATTGATTTATTGATTTATTGATTTATTGAATTTCTATACCGCCCTTCTCCCAAAGGACTCAGGGCAGTGAACAGATTAAGATTTCATATACATATAAATATATTTTATAAACAGTAAATAATAAATTGAGTCAACTTGGTGTATCTACTAAGACCTTGGCATAGAATTTTGATGTTTATGCTAGCCCTGCTTGTTGAAACAGAAAGGTCTTCAGGGCACGTCGGAAAGTGCGAAGATCTGGGATTATTCGTATTCCAGGTGGTATTTTGTTCCAAAGTGTAATTTAATTTATTGTAATTTAAAGTGCATGGTCCTGATCTTTTGTACTTGAAATGTCCAGGCAAGAAACACAATGATGCATTTCCAGCTCTATCTTTATTATAAGATAGAGCAAAATCTTGCAAGACTGGAAATATTTAAATGGTCTTTCTTAAAAGACTTCCCATACTGCCTTTGTTCTGTTGGTTAAAATACCTTTTGCATGAAGGTTGTCCAGTCTAAGGCTTCTTCTGTCTCCCAAGGTTATTCCCTCACACCTTTAAAAACACCTGCCTATTTCTTTTTCTATTTTCTTTTTTTTTCCCCATTTGACATTGCTTGGAAACATTCATGATGTGTTCACGAAATTCAAAGTATGTCCCTGAACTGGGAATTCCTTCACTGGAGTATTTCTGAGGTAGCAGTTAAGCAGAAAAACAGTCTTTCCTATGGAGTTACAAGTGTCAAGAGATAGTATGACATTCCTCCCTCCAAATTATCTCAAGTTGCCTTCCAACATTATGCTCTATGGTTCCACTGGTGAAAATTGGTTGTTTTCTAGTTGGCACTCATTACACATAATAATGATGCTTGTTTATCAAATTTCTGGTTTTGGACCATTAGAAAAGTTCTAAATATGATAGATTATATTAAACAATCTTGCAAGAATTTAGAAGGATTCTTTCTAAAAGGCTTTCTGTATTAATTTTTAATTTTTTAATTTTAATTTGATTTGATTTATATGCCGCCCTTCTCTGAAGACTCAGGGCGGCTTACAATGTGTTAAGCAATAGCCTTCATACTTTTATATATTTTATACAAAGTCAGCGTATTGCCCCCACAAACTGGGTCCTCAATTTACCTACCTTAGAAAGGATGGAAGGCTGAGTCAACCTTGAGCCTGGTGAGATTTGAATGGGTGTAGTTGCAAACAGCTGGATGTTAATTACGGTGCTTAGTCTGTAGAGCTAAACCAGGCTTAGAAAATTATCTCTCTTCTACTTGTGGACTGAGATACTTTTTACATGATTGTTGGCTAGTCTACGGCTCTGCCTCCAGCTTCTCAAGGTTATCCCCACATCCCATGTCCCACATACTTTTTAAAATAACTATACCTATGTCTATTTCGTTTTCTATTTTCTTTTTAGCTCACATATGGCTCAGCTCCAGTGATCAATAACGTGATTCATGCAGCTTTCTTTCATCAGATGTTTCCAAATGAGCACCTCCAGATTATGGGGATCGTCCAGTTGCTGCTACACTTTAAGTGGACCTGGGTTGGGCTGATTTGTCAAGCAAATGAGATTGGTGAAAGATTTATGCGGGAAGTTCTGATCATGTTTTCTGAGAAAGGAATCTGCTTCGATTACATTGAAGAGCTTCTAGTAGAAGTTTTTTCCAATGGAGTGGGAGAAAAAATGGATACGTTTCTTAAAATGTATGAAACCATTATGACACGTTTGTCCAATGTTGTGATTATATATTGTGAAAACCAGCTCATGGCTCTTTTCAGAATGATCTCCTCCGTTTCAGAATATTGGGACACAACAGTTGAGAGAAAAGACAAAGTTTGGATTTTTCCAGCCCAGATGGAATTTACTTCAGTTCCATTTCAAAGAGACTGGAGTATAGACTTCATTCATGGGGCTCTTTCTTTTTCAGCCTCATCAAAAGAATTATTAGGTTTCAGTAGGTTTCTTCAGATGGGAAACAGCATTCTAGGAAAGGAAGACAGTTTGTCAAGGGTCTTTTGGGAACAAGCATTTGGATGTTCTTTCTCACAAGCCACATTAAACCTCAAGTCAGAGAAAAGGTGCACTGGGGAAGAGAAGCTGGAGACTCTTCCAATGTCTGTTTTTGAATTGAGCATGACTGGACAAAGCTACAGTATCTACAATGCAGTCTATGCTGTGGCACATGCTCTCCAGGCCATGCTTACATCCAACTCCAAACACAGAGTAATGGCCAGTAGTGGGAGACAGAACCCTCTCAATCCTCAAGTGTGGCAGGTAATTTTCTGTATTTATTAATCTGGAAGTTGATATTGCTTCCCTATCTACATCTGTCCACAAAGAATATGGAAACCAAATTAAATATAAGGTTGGAGCAATGAATTAAAGGGATTAAATATCCACATCTTAAGATCCCATATAAAATGGTGGGTTTCTCCTAGATTTTTTTTTAATGACACAAAGTTCCAGATATTTTGATTACTTTTCATTTTTATATTTTTTTTATTTTCCATTTTTCCAATTTACATAACAATAAGCATTTTAACAGTACTGTGCCATGTGTCTCTTACAATTATCTACATTTATTTCTATATATTTTTGTTTCTCTCTTCTAACCACTTATACCACTTATCCCAAACTGACATATTTATATTTTATATGGATTTTTTGTATTATTAAAAATGGTACCAGTTCTGTTTTGCAACAATGCAATGCTTCAGTAACCCGATGATCAAAATGGGCTGGCTACCAGGGGTAAAATCCAGAAGGTTCTGACAGCTTCTGGAGAACCAGTAGCGAAAATTTTGAGCAGTTCAGAAAATAGGCAAATACCACCTCTGGCTGGCCCCAGCGTGGGTTGGGAATGGAGATTTTGCAATATCCTTTCCCTGGAGTGGGGAGGGAATGGAGATTTTGCAGTATCCTTCCTCTGCCACACCCACCAAGCCACACCACACCCACCAAGCTGACAGAACTGGTAATAAAAAAGTTTGGATCTCACCCCTGCTTGCTACTATTGTGTCTCCTCCTTCATGTCATTATTTATTTTATTTAATTATTTAATTAAATTGTAGGGAAAGACCATTAAAAAAAAAGAACATCTTCCCAGTTGTTTAAGAATCATGCAAAAAGGACATGAGGCATCTATTTTCTCTCTCAAAAATATAGCAGAGAATATTGAATATTGAAAGGTCATTTGTGTTTAAAGTGGGATGCATAACTATAAGAGGGAAGAAGAGGGACAAAACATTGGTGGCTTCTGGCCATGGGAATGAAAATTAGAACACTGAGGGAAGAGTAGACAGAGGTGAGGATGGAGAGGAGAATGCCAATTGGTAGTAAGGAGATGAATATGGTGCTACTGCTGGTGGCGTCATGTACCTCTGAGTGACAGACAAGAAAAAAGGACTGTTAAGGTCTCTTAGCACTTCTGTGTCTCTCTGTCAACCTTCTGTTTTCTGTCAATAGTAGTGAGGAATTAGTACTATTATTGTCATGCTCTTGCCAGAGTCTGAATCTGAAGGGGAAGAGGAACAGCTGACAGAGAGTGAGAGAGTGGATCTGTTGGCTGTGGAAGAAACTGGGGAAGTTCAAAGTCAGGCTAGGCAGAGCAGGAGAGAGGTAGAACAAGAGTGAGGGGGTTCCAATGAAGACCACGGCCCATCTCCTCCTCATCATAGGCAACTCAGGGAGGAACGGAGCAATGTAGGTTGCATGATTTATGAGGGAGGAAAGGGACTCGATCCTCTTCACATGGCACAGCTGCTCATGGTGTTTAAAAGTAGAGGCAAATGGGAGGGGCGGTTGTCGGGAACAAATGCTGAGTTCATCTGGTGTTTATCTGAGTTCCTGGCATCCTTCCAACTGGTTTGATTTACTGCTGTGCTACTTCACTTCTGGAATTCCTATTTTGCTTGCCCGGTCAGATTAATTACCTTGTCTTGCCTGGTTGGATTTTTTGTTCAAAGTTTTCTGTTTATAACATTCGGGACTGAAGTATTGTCAGCCAAAGACTATTACAGGTTGGTGGAAGAGTTCTCTCCAGCCGGAGAGTTGAAAGGGACATTGGAGACACAGTTGGCAATAATAAAGGGACTCATACCGGTTCTCTGACACGTACATTTGTCTTAATTCGTAACACAATAATATCCTCTGAAACAATGTTGCTGTAGATTTTTGGCATTCTTGTATGCTTTTTTAGAATAGAATAGTACAGAATTCTTTATTGGCCAAGTATGACTGGACATACAAGGATCTGTCTTGGTGCATTTGCTCTCGGTGAACATAAAAGAAAAGATGCATTTGTCAAGAATCATAAGGTACAACACTTAATGATAGTCATAGGGAAACAGTCAATATAAATCTTAAGGATACCAGCAACAAGGATACAGTCATTCAGTCATGTGGGAGGAGATGGTTGATAAGAATGATGAGAAGATTAATAGTAATGCAGACTTAGTAACTAGTTTTACAGTGTTGAGGAAAATATTTGTTTAGCAAAGTGGTTTTATTAATTACGGTTATGTTCTTCCCTTGAGCTTCATCACTACCTAAGAAAAGTCTCATTTAACAACACTGCTGGAGAAAATATTTTCTTTGACCAGAATAAGAAAGTTGCAACTGGCTTTAATATTATCAGTTGGGTCACTTTCCCAAATCAATCCTTTCTTAGGATCAAAGTTGGAAAAGTACATCCATCAGCTCAACTAGAAAGCCTTCTCTCTCTGTCAGAGAATGACATTGTCTGGCCCAACACTTTTAAACAGGTACCTATTATTCATTTTTTTCAAGGAGTGGTTGAAAATGTATCAGCAAATATCCGATTCCTTAATTTGTCCAGCTGTTGAAGCAATTATACGGAGATCATGCTGCAGCTGATCTCCAAATAATTGCTTCAACGGCTGGACAAATTAAGGAATCAGGTATTTGCTGATAGTTCTAAAACTACAGTGGGAGAAAAGTACATAAAAAGCAATATTCTAGATGCTCAAATTGATTTTGCAGAAACAAAAAGTAACTCAAAACTGTCATTCCTACTTCTGAGCTAATTAGATAATTAGCACTAATCCTTGAGATCTATCAGATGAATGAGAGACAGTTCAGTTTGCATGGCTCATTATGCCAGAATAATATTTTAAGGGATAAGACAAGTCTTATACCAGCATAAAATATTTGATAACTCTAATCAGGAGAAGGAGAAGGAGAAGGAGAAGGAGAAGGAGAAGGAGAAGGAGAAGGAGAAGGAGAAGGAGAAGGAGAAGGAGAAGGAGAAGGAGAAGGAGAAGGAGAAGGAGAAGGAGAAGGAGAAGAACTATTTTCATGTATTCAAATTATATTTATACTTTTACTTGTTATCTTATATATGCTTGACAAATAAAATTAAGAAGAAGAAGAAGAAGAAGAAGAAGAAGAAGAAGAAGAAGAAGAAGAAGGAGAAGGAGAAGGAGAAGGAGAAGGAGAAGGAGAAGGAGAAGGAGAAGGAGAAGGAGAAGGAGAAGGAGAAGGAGAAGGAGAAGGAGAAGGAGAAGGAGAAGGAGAAGGAGAAGGAGAAGGAGAAGGAGAAGGAGAAGGAGAAGGAGAAGGAGAAGGAGAAGGAGAAGAAGAAGAAGAAGAAGAAGAAGAAGAAGAAGAAGAAGAAGAAGAAGAAGAAGAAGAAGAAGAAGAAGAAGAAGAAGAAGAAGAAGAAGAAGAAGAAGCAGCTAATCAAGGGGAGAGGCAACTTAGAACTAAGGAGAAATTTCCTGACAGTTAGAAAAATTAATCAGTGGAACAACTTGCCTCCAGAAGTTGTGAATCCCCCAACATTGGAAGTTTTTAAGAAGATGTTGGATAACCATTTGTCTGAAGTGGTTTAGGGTTTCCAGTGGGTTGGATTGGAAGACCTCCAAGGTCCCTTTCAACTATTCTATTCTATTCTATTCTATTCTATTCTATTCTATTCTATTCTATTCTATTCTATTCTATTCTATTCTATTCTATTCCATTCCATTCCACTCCACTCCACTCCACTCCACTCCACTCCACTCCACTCCACTCCATTCTATTCCAAGAAGAAGATATTTCTCAAGGGTTATCAATCTATTAATAAATTGTAATAATTAGAGTATAATTTGCTCTTTTTTAATTTACAGACTCAACCTTTTTCTTTATGCAATGAGCATTGCTCCTTGGGGTACAGCAAGATCAAAATAGAAGGGAAGCCATTTTGCTGTTACAAATGCCTTCATTGTCCAGAAGGGAAAATTGCCAATCAGACAGGTAAGAAATGTTGTACAAGAATGTTGATATCTATTAGTTGTGAAGGTCAATAGGTTCAAAGCACTACTCAGGCTTCAGAGGTTGGGAATTTACCCTACATTTACCCTGAGGATAGAAATGGTTGCAACAACAACCATGGGATTGTCCCAAATCAACATGGTTCCAATTCACAAAAGGTCCAATGCACTTGAATTAATTTTTACCTCAGAACCATTATAATATCATCTGATTTATATAAATACTGTGTTTGTGTGTGTGTGTTTCCTTTAGCCAGGTTTTTCCTACGTAACCAAGATTTTTCTTCAGCCCTAGTTGAATGAAATCACATCCACTACATTTTGGACTTTTTTTTTTCTTCTGGCAGCCAGCAGGCCCCAGATTTTGCAATATCCTTTCCTTGGAGTGGGGAGGGAATGGAGATTTTGCAGTATCCTTCTCTTGCCATGCCCAATCCACCAATCCACACCATGCCAACCAAGCCACGCCCACAGAACCGGTCATAAAAAAATTTGGATTTCACCAGTGCTTACTACTATTGTGTCTCCTCCTTCATATCATTATTTATTTTATTTAATTATTTAATTAAATTGTAGGGAAAGACCATAAAAAAAGAACATCTTCCCAGTTGTTTAAGAATCGTGCAAAAAGCATTCTTTTCTCTGGAAAAATTCACATGAGGCATCTATTTTCTCTCTCAACAATATAGCAGAGAATATTGAAAGGTCATTTGTGTTTAAAGATGGATGCATAACTGTAAGAGGGAAGAAGAGGACAAAATGTTGGTGGCTTCTGGCCATGGGAATGAAAATTAGAACACAGAGGGAAGAATAGACAGAGGTGAAAATGGAGAGGAGAATGCCAAATGATAGTAAGGAGATGAACATGGTGCTAAGGCTGGTGGCGTCCTGTACCTCTGAATGATAGACAAGATAAAAGGATTGTTAATATCCTTCCCTTGGAGTGGGGTGGAAATGGGGATTTCGCAGTATCTTTCTCCTGGAGTGGGGTGGGAATGGAGATTTTGCAGTATCCTTCCCCTTCCACAACTACTAAGCCATGTCCATCAATCCACACCATGCCCACCTAGCCATGCCCACACAACCAGTAGTAAAAAAAAATGAATTCCACCACTGGACTGAAGTACAATTCTTTGGAAAGTTGGGGAAAACTGAGCTAATTGTGAATGTGCTTGACAACTCTGTTTCATCTTTCAGATTTAGATGACTGTGTCCTGTGTCCTGAAGGAAAATATCCCAACAAGGACAGGGCGTTTTGCATTAAAAAACTGACATCTTTCTTGTCTTACAAAGAACCCCTGGGAATCACCTTGACCAGTACTGCTTACTTCTTTTCTGTCATCTCAGTTGTCGTGCTGGGGATCTTTATTAAACATCAGAACACTCCCATTGTCAAAGCCAACAACAGGAGCATCACCTACATTCTTCTTATTGCTCTCCTGTTCTCTTTTCTTTGCATTTTGCTTTTCATTGGGCAACCTAACCAAGTAAAATGTCTCTTGAGACAAGCTGCTTTTGGCATCATTTTCTCTGTCGCCCTTTCTTGCATATTGGGCAAAACAATCATAGTGGTTCTTGCTTTCATGGCAACCAAGCCAGGCTCCAAAATAAGGAAATGGGTAGGGAAAGGACTAGCCAACACTATTGTGTCATCTTGCTCCCTGGTGCAAGTCATCATTTGCAGTGTGTGGCTGGCAATTTCTCCCCCATTTCCAGATTCAGACATGCATTCCGTGGCTGGAGAAATTGTCCTGGAATGTAATGAAGGTTCAGTCATCATGTTTTATATTGTGCTAGGATTTATGGGATTCTTGACCATTATCAGTTTCACAGTGGCCTTCCTAGCTAGGAAGTTACCAGATAGCTTTAATGAAGCCAAATTTATCACCTTCAGCATGTTTGTTTTTTGTAGCGTCTGGGTGTCATTTGTTCCCACCTATCTGAGCACCAAGGGAAAGTACATGGTAGCTGTGGAGGTCTTCTCCATTTTGGCTTCTGCAGCAGGATTACTGGGTTGTATCTTTTCCCCCAAATGTTACATTATTATTCTGAGGCCTGATTTGAACAGAAAGGAGCAGCTGACAAAGTAATAAAAGTGATTTCTCATTTCTTCTTACTATTCATTCGGTAAGCATCTTACTCTAGTTCAAGCCTCATTTTAATGAGATGCTTTCAATTTGCTAAGCATTATTTATTTTTTTTCAAAATAATCAACAGCAATGTATGCAGTCTGCAAGAAAGACAACCCGATTGTTTTATCTAAGCAGTGGATAAAAGCCTATGGAGATTCTCAGTCATCCAGGTCATGGTTGTCCCAAAGGTGCTTTTTCAGGAGACAACTGGACCTTCTTGTTTTTTTTTCTCTTGAAGATGTTTCACTTCTTATTCAAGAAGATTCTTCAACTCTGACTGGATGGTGGGGAATGAAAGGGTTTATATTCCTTGCAGACAACTGGTTATTTGGATTCTTTTAGAGAATTGTTGAAGCTACCTGGACATTTATCTGTGTCTTCAGGGTAAATCAAATAGTGCAAATGGGTGTGGACACTTCTTGGCTGCAGGATGTCTTCTCTGCTGTGTCTCTTCAGTGTCGAAATAATGCAAATGACCAGCTGTCTGCCAAGAATATAAATCCTTCCATTCCGCACCATCCAGTCAGAGTTGAAGAAGCTTCTTGGATGAGAAGGAAAACATCTTCAAAGATAAAGCAAGAAAGTCCAGTTGCCTCCTGAAAAAGCACCTTTGGGATAAGCAGTGGATACATTTTCTTTTTAAGGTATAGGAATAGTCTTATATTTGGAGGATGGTATCTTCCCCACCACCTTGAAGGAGGTGGTGGTGAGATCCCTCCTCAAGAAACCTGCCTTGGATCCAACCATACTGGATAATTTTCGTCCGCTCTCCAACCTTCACTTTGTTGCGAAGGTTGTTGAGAGTGTGGTGGCACAGCAGCTCCCATTGGCCCTGGAGGATACAGACTACCTGGATCTGTACTAATTGGGTTTTAGGCCGGGGTACAGCACAGAGATGGCATTGGTCGCGCTGGTGGATGATCTTTGGAGAGCTCGTGACAGGGGATTATCCTTGGTTCTTTCTTTCTTTCTTTCTTTCTTTCTTTCTTTCTTTCTTTCTTTCTTTCTTTCTTTCTTTCTTTCTTTCTTTCTTTCTTTCTTTCTTTCTTTCTTTCTTTCTTTCTCCAAGATCTTTCTCTTCGATCTTTCTGCGGCCTTTGATACCATCGACCATGATATCTTGCTGCGATGGCTCGAGGGACTGGGAGTGGGAGGTACCATTCTATGGTGGTTCTCCTCCTATCTCTCGGGCCGCACGCAAGTGGCATTGGTGGGGGGGCAGAGGTCGGCTACGAGGTTACTCACTTGTGGGGTGTCTCAGGGGTCGGTCCTCTCGTCTCTCCTGTTCAACATCTATATGAAGCCTCTTGGGAAGATCATCCATGGTTTTTGGGTGCGGTATCATCAGTATGCCAATGATACCCAGCTTTTTATATCCACCCCAAACCAGCCCAGTGATGCCCTCGATGTGATGTCCCGCTGCCTGGAAGTGGTACGGACCTGGATGGGGAGGAACAGCCTTCAACTCAACCCTGCCAAGACCAAGTGGCTGTGGGTCCAATCAAGATATTCCATCGTTGACTATTGGGGGTAAGGTGTTACCCCCTGTGGATAGGGCTCGCAACTTGGGTGTCCACCTGGATTCATGGTTGTCTCTGGAAGATCATGTGACAACCATTACCAGGGGGGCATTCGCCCAGGTTCGCCTGGTGCGCCAGTTGCGGCCTTACTTGGACCAAGATGCCCTAACCACTGTTACTCATGCGTTGGTCACCTCCCATCTTGACTACTGCAATGCTCTCTACCTAGGGCTGCCCTTGAAAACCACCCGAAGGCTTCAGCTGGTGCAAAATGCGGCCGCGCAGGTTGTGATGGAAGCATCCCGACACTCCCATGTTACACCCCTCCTGTGTGACCTGCATTGGTTACCGGTTGCCCTTCAGGTGAGGTTCAAGGTGCTGGTTATCAGCTACAAAGCTCTTCATGGCCTAGGCCCGGGATATTTGTCGGACCCCCTGCAATCGCCTGGTGCATTCCCCAATCGCCTGGTGCATTCCCACAGACAAGGTCTCCTCAAGGTGCCATCAGCCAGACAGTTTCTCTGTGGGTGCACCCACCCTCTGGAACCAACTTCCTCTGGAGCTCCGGATGGCTCCTAACCTTCGCTTGTTCTGCCGTGATTTGAAGATCTGGTTGTTTCGCAGTTTGGACTGATGGGGACTGTTTGGACTGATGGGGATTTCTTAATTAATTTTAATTGTTTTAAATTTGAATTTTTAAATTTCACTGTTTTAATGAGGGATTATGCATTTTTATTGTTGTGTGCCACCCTGAGTCCTCGGAGATAGAGCAACATATAAATTGCATAAATAAATAAATAAAATAAATATCTATCTATATTTGATCCTAAATAGTCAGTGTAAAAAAATTACCATTGTAGAAAATAAAGTTTAAATTAAAAATGTGGTCTGAAAATTGGTTAGTTTTCAAAACAAAATTCTAGAGAGAAAACAGGTGGGAAACTCCAACATTTTATTCCAAAAAATGGCTATCCTCTACAGTACTGTGCAAAAATATTAGCAGATATGCAACATTTCTGTAAATTAAGAATGTTTTCAGAAATAGTAATATTAATCGTTTATTTTTTATCAATTAACAAACTGGAAAGTAAATGAACAGAAGATAAATACAAATGAAATCAATATTTGGCATGACCACTGCTTGGGTTCAAAACTCATAAATTCTTACACACTTGCACAAAGTCAGGGATTTTGTAGGATTACAGTCCTATGGTACTGGTATGATTAACCAATTATATCCAGCAGATGCAAGTGATCCTCAATTTCATACATAAGTTGAAACACAGTCATTAATTGAAACAGAAACAGTTGTGTAAGAGGCTTAAAAGTGGGTGACACAACCAAATTCTGCTACTAAGCTGAGGTTGTGGAACATAGTTTCCTATCACAGGTCATACACCATGGCAAAACTGAGCACAGGAACAAGACACAATAGCCATAGCAATAGCACTTAGACTTATATATTACTTCACAGTGCTTTTACAGCCCTCTCTAACTGGTTTACAACTTTACAGAGTTAGCATATTGCCTCCAACAATTTGGGTCCTCATTTTACATACCTTGGAAGGAATTTTACCTAGCAAAATTATAGCAGCTTTATAATTCCCCATAGATGTTATCTGTAATTACTAACACAGAGTTAGTGATCTGATTCTCTCCCCCTCTCCACCCACCACCATCACAGCCACAGAATACTACAGTGGTTGCTTACAAGAAAAGCAAATTTGTGTGTGTGTGTGTGTGTTTACTTTTTCATAGGTTTTATGTGTATTTCTCTTTAGCCAGGTTCTTCCTACGTAAACCAAGATGTTATGCAGCCCTAGTTCAGTGAAATCACAATCCACTAGTTTCTAGGCTTTTTTTCTTCTGGCAGCCGGCAGATCCTTATAAGTCTTGACTGAATGAGTTCTAAAATCAAAATGTGCTGGTCAGGGAAGATGTGCTGGTCAGGGAAGAATAACAATGGAAGAACTGATTGATTTGTACTTCATACAAGGCTGTTCTGCTTATAGCAACTGTATTAGCAATGCTGCCCCTTCGGGTGGCCAATGTTGCTGCCAGAAGTAACTGCATCTTTTTAAACTTTTTCAGCTACCTGAACAGAATTATCAGTCTGGGGGCCTCATCATTGCAGGAGTTACTTCTCAGAGCTTTATCATTGCTAATCCTATAACTTTTATAAAATACCCCACTCTAGAAGGGTTTGAAGATCACTTGTAAGGAAGTGTTTAGGTTTTATTAGGATCACTACAAATATCAGTCTTTTGTAGAATATTCTCATGCAGCAGAATCTAGAGGTGTTAGGTTAAGGAGAAGTTAACAATTCCATCACTGAGTTTTCTCAAATAAGCATTTATGTTTCCTGCTGTGTGATTGATGTGATTCCTGCAAAAGCTTGCTAAAATGCTACTGAGGTTAGGGGATTGCAGTGAACAAAACTTGACTTGAGGCTTCATTTGTATAATAGTGGCAGGAATATCAATCAATCAATAGTAATAGCATTTAGATTTATATACTGCTTCACAGCCCTCTCTAAGCAGTTTACAGTGTCAGCATATTGCACCCCGAACAATCTGGGGCTCATTTTACCCACCTCGGAAGGATGGAAGGCTGAGTCAATCTTGAACCTGGGGAGATTTGAACTGCCAAATTGCAGGCAGCCGGCAGGCAGCAGAAGTAGCCTGCAGTACTGCACTCTAACCACTGCGCCACTGTGGCTCTATCACTGCAAATCAATCTTTATTGCAGTCACAAACCAGCAGATAGAAGTAGTAGGGATATGTCTTCTATGCTTTCTCTGGTTCTAATCCCTATACCATTGTAACATACATGCACACATTAATGTACATGTAAATGTTCCTTTCTTCATATTCATTGTCCAGCCAATTTATATAGCATGAATGATATCCAAAAGGTACCTGTAGCTTCCAGCTATTTGAACACAATTGATATTAAATCACCCAGATTCTTGAAATGGCAATAGTAAATCTCTCTTGTTTTAGTACACTGCAGCTTATTTTGTTGATTTTGAAAATTAGGTTCAGTTTAGAACCTGAGAAGTATTTTGGCACCACTATACATGCATGTGCATGCACTCACGTACAAACACACACACATATAAATATACCGTATTTTTATATGTATAAGACACTACTTTTTCTTTAAAATATTTATTTGAAAATGGAGGGGCTCCTTATACACAGGAGGCTGAGAAGGCCGCACATGCGGGATGAGCCTCTATCTTATATGCAGCTCTATCATTCCTCCCTATTGTAGCCACTTCCTGTATCACATTGCCACTCTAGGTTTCCTCTCTATTGTTCCTGTGATGCATTTCCTGTTCTTGTTGTATTATTCACACTAACAAGATGGCTTCTGCACAGCGATGGCTTATATTGTGCTTACTACAAGAAACTACATGAAACATGGGGGCGTCTTATAGACTGGAAAATACGTTACATTGTAAACTGAATGGTTTAGGAAATGTTTCATTCCTGCCACACACACACCCCTTTTTTTTTTGTAGACCTGTATGTTTTTTTTCATAGCATTGAAAATATGCATTTTCTATCCTATGAAAGAAGAATCGAAATTTACTTTTGTTCAAATCCAGGCAATGTGTTCCCATTTTCTAAAGAAAAAGAAAGTAATTGCTCTAACATAACGTAATTATTTGGTTTGCTCTTGCAATTATGAAGTTGACTTCTCCAGATCCTTGGGGAATGCTAATCTATTGAAAAAAAAAATAACAAGTCAAAACATGTAAAACTAACATGAGATCTATAATTCTTAATCTGTTGCACTGGAGGTAACTTGCAGAGAACAATCATGGCTTCGATTCTCATAGTCAGCAACCAGTCAAGATACACCGAGTCCTTGTGCTAGACAGAGATCACTGTCTTTGCTGTCATTTCTCTGGCCAGAAAGTTCCACAGAAGATGATAACTTCGGCATTGATGATAACTTCGGTATTATTGATATTAATGCTACTTCCACTGGCAGTATGCAAAGTTCCTAGCTTTAGATGTAATGTTAGTGAGCCTCTTCCTATTCATCATAAGTATTATAAATCCGGAGACCTCAGAATGGCCGCCATTATTTCTCACACTTACCGTTTTTCCAATCTGACTTTCTTTGAAAAACGTCCTTCTTCTGCACTCTTTGGTGATTTTGTGTAAGGAGCCTTGATTTTCTTAATTAAAATTTATAGTCTCTCTAGGTGTGGCAAAACTGCGGGTATGACTTTTCTTCTCATTGTTTTCCAGCTGCTTTCATACCTTTCTAAAATAATGAATGCTGATTTTGGCACTACTTTCTGTTTGGTGGTTTAATATTTAGGCTCGCTTTGCTTTATTATTTATTTATTATGATGATTATTTATTTATTTATTTGTCAAAAGCGTATTAGGTAACAAGTATAAACATGGATTGGATACATAAAATAGATACAAATACAGGGACGGCAGGCACGTTGGTGCGCTTATGCATGACCCTTAAAGACCTCTTAGGAATGGGGTGAGGTCAACAGTAGACAATCTTATGTTAAAGTTTTGGGGGTTTAGGGATGAAACCACAGAGTCAGGTAGTGCATTCCAGGCATTGACCAATCTGTTGCTGAAGTTGTATTTTCTGCAATCGAGTTTGGAACGGTTCACTTTAAGTTTGTATCTATTGTGTGATCGTGTATTGCTGTGGTTAAAGCTGAAGTAGTCATTGACAGGTAGGACATTGTAGCAAATAATTTTATGAGTTACACTTAGGTCATACTGAAGGCGGCATAATTCTAAATTTTCTAAGCCCAGAATTTCAAGTCTGGTGGAATAAGGTATTTTGTTGTGAGCAGAGGAGTGGAGGATTCTTTTTGTGAAATATTTCTGGACATGTTCAGTTGTATTAATGTCCAATATACAGTGCGGTTCCAGACAGATGAGCTGTATTTGAGAATTGGTCTAGCAAATGTTTTGTATGCTCTGGTTAGTAGTGTGATATTACCGGACAAGAAGCTATACAAGATTAGGGTTACAACTCTTAATGCCTTTTTGGCAATGTTGTTACAGTGGGATTTGGCACTTAGATTGTTAGATATGAGTATTCCAAGGTTTATATAACACCCTGTTTAACTGAAGATGAATTGACTCTGTCCCCTTAAACAGTAGAAGTCTAAAGTCCAACCACTACATCTAAAAGGAATGATACTGTTTTGTACTGGTAGAAACGAGAACCCTTTGTATGTCAAATACTAACGCGAGAATAGAATAGAATAGAATAGAATAGAATAGAATAGAATAGAATAGAATAGAATAGAATAGAATAGAATAGAATAGAATAGAATAGAATAGAATAGAATAGAATAGAATAGAATAGAATAGAACTTTTATTGGCCAAGTGTGATTGGACACACAAGGAATTTGTCTTGGTGCATATGCTCTCAGTGTACATAAAATAAAAGATACATTCATCAAGAATCATAAGGTACAACATTTAATGATAGTCATAGGTTACAAATAAGCAATCAGGAAACAATATCAAACATAAATCTTAAGGATACCAGCAACAACGTTACAGTCATAAGTGGAAGGAGATGGTGATGGGAACGATGGGAAGATTAATAGTAATGCAGATTTAGTAAATAGTTTGACAGTGTTGAGGGAATTATTTGTTTAGCAGAGTGATGGTGTTTGGGAAAAACTGTTCCTGCATCTAGTTGTTCTGGTGTGCAGTGCTCTATAGTGTTGTTTGAGGGTAGGAGTTGAAACACTTTATGTCCAGAATGTGAGGGGTCTATAAATATTTTCACAGCTCTCTTTTTGACTTGTGCATTATACAGATCCTCAATGGAAGGCAGGCTGGTAGCAATTGTTTTTTCTGCAGTTCTAATTATCCTCTGAAGTCTGTGTCTGTCTTGTTGGGTTACAGAACCAAACCAGACAGTTATAGAGGAGCAGATGATTCAATAATTCCTCTGGAGAACTGGATCAGCAGCTCCTTGGGCAGTTTGAGCTTTCTGAGTTGGCCCAGAAAGAACATTCTTTGTTGTGCTTTTTATTTTTTTATTATTTTATTATTAATCATATTTCTATGCCGGCCACTCTCCGAGGACTCTGGGCAGCTTACAACAATCAACAGTATACTAAATAGCATATTGTCCCCAACAATCTGGGTCCTCATTTTATCCACCTCAGAAGGATGGAAGGCTGAGTCAACCTTGAGCTGGTGAGATAGGCTCATGATGTTTTTTGATAATGTTTTTGATGTTAGCTGTCCATTTTAGATCTTGTGATATGATAGAACCTAGAAATTTGAAGGTCTCTACTGTTGATACTGTGTTGTCTAGTATTGTGAGATAACATCTGAAATCTTATGGAAATCTTCCAAAGTTTTGGCAGTACTGCTATGAAGTAAAACAAAATAGTTTTCTTGAAGTAAAGCAATGAGAAAAGCCTTAATGGAGCTTTCAGAAGCTATTCAAGTTCACCATTCCTGGAAATGGACAAATCTATGTAAATCAAGGCATGGGCTTCATGTTTCCAAAACAGCTGAGAAGAGGAGGTAGGCAAAGAGCTTGAAAAATGAAAGAATACTCACCAGGTACATACTACCACATGTGGTAGACATATATGAAAGCAAAGAAATATTGGACAAAAATGCATATATGGTTAGAAAAAAATGTTAAAGCTGCATATAGATTATAAACCAGAAATATTTTTGTTATTAGGTATAGTACCAGAAAAGTATAAGAGGAATTTGTATTTAATACTACTTGTTTTGCAGCAGCAAGAATTGTATTTGCAGAGTAGTGCAATTAAGGTAAAGGTTCCCCTCATATGAGCTAGACTCTAGGGGGCAGTGCTCATTTGTCTTTCAAAGTTAAAGAGCCAGCGCTGTCCTAAGACTTCTCTGTGGTCACGTGGCCAGCATGACTAAATGCCAAAGACGCATGGAACGCTGTTACCTTCCCACCAAAGGTGGTCCCTATTTTTCTACTTGTACTGGTTACGTGCTTTTGAACTGCTAGGTTGGCAGAAGCTGGGACAAGTAACAAGAGCTCACCCTGTTATGTAGCCCTAGGGATTCGAACTGCTGAACTGCCAATCTTTCAATCGACAAGTTCAGTGTCTTAGCCACTGAGCCACCGAGTCCCTTTGTAGTGCAATTAGTGAGGTACTAATACCACTCTCTAAAGCCTTAGTAAGACCACACCTAGAGTACTGCATCAAGTTTTGGTCATCACACTAGGAAAAAGATGTTGAAATTCTAGAAAAAGTGCAGAAAAGATCAACCAGGATGATTAGGGGACTGGAGACTAAAACATATGAAGAACAGATACAGGAACAGGGCATGGCTAGTCTAGTGAAGAGACGCACCAGGGGAGATATGATAGCAGTGTTGCAATATTTGAGGAGCTGCCAGAGAGAGGAAGGGGTATTTTCTAAAGCACCTGTAGGCCAGACAAAGAATCATGGATGGAAATTGAACGAGGAGAAATTTAATCTGGAAATAAGGAGAAATTTTCTGACAGTGAGAACAATCAACCAGTGGAACAGCTTGCCTTTCGAAGTTGTGGGAGCTTCATCACTTGAGACTTTCAAGAAGAGTTTGGACTGCCATTTGTCAGAAAAGGTGTAGGGCCATGATGGCGAACCTATGGCACGGGTGCCACAGGTGGCACAAGGACCCATATTGGTGGGCACGCTGGTGTTGCCCTAGCTCAGCTCCAATGCGCATGTGTGCACCAGCCGACTGATTTTCAGGCCTTCTGGTCCCACCGGAAGTTGGGAAACTGGCTGTTTCCTGCCTCCAGAAGGCCTCCGGGGGGCATGGGGAAGGCTGTTTTTGCCCTCCCCAGGCTCCTAGAAAGCCTCTGGAGCCTGGAGAGGGGGAAAAACAGGCCTACGGGGCCCACCGTGCCATCACGTGCCAAAAGCAGGGGGGAGTCAGGTGCTCATGCGCAGGAGGGCGGGGTGCATTGAATTATGGATGTGGGCACAGGCACTCACGACCCCCCATGCTCCCCCCTCTTTTGGCACACGACGGCAAAAAGGTTAGCCCTCACTGGTGTAGGGTCTCCTGCTTGGATGGAGGGTTGGACCTACAAGGTCCCTTCAAACTCTGTTAATCTGTTAAAAAGTACTGGAAACACTGAGGAAACTTCGAGAGAAGAAGATGTAATTTAAAAAATATATTAGATTGTGCAGAAATGGGCAGACTGACTGACATTAAAGATAGAAGAAAAAGAAGATACAGAGTATTTTCAAACATGGGATTTGTTTTATAAATGGTTGGATAATAGAGATAGAAATTAGGACCTGGAAAAGTATTATTATGCAAGCAAATTGACCCAGACAATACACTGTGTTCACAAAGCACTTATGTACGCTAAAAGAAAATGTATAAATAAACTGTTTTTTTTTAAAAAAATGAAAGACTACTAAACTATTTTATGAGAAATAAATCACAGGATATTTGTAAAACAAATATGTCCTGCATGTTAATTCTATTGAAGCATGTTATTGGCTGACTATTTTCAGAGAAGTCATAGTGTTATCCCAGGATAAGGCCAGACAATCTAATTTCAAACTAGGTCTTTGCTAAAACCATCAACATCTCAAGATGTCCATTCCTCTCATTGTAGGGTGCTGAAACAACACTACCAACATATCCTGGCTTTGGAATTTGCTATAAAAGAGATAAATGACAATGCCAAACTATTACCTAACATCACCCTGGGCTTTGACATCTACAATAATGATTTCAGGGCAAGTGCTATTTATCTTGCTTCCATGGAACTTCTTTCCACAAAACACAAATTCATCCCAAATTACAGATGTGATGCCCAAAACAATCTAGTAGCAGTTATTGGGGGACCTAACTCTGATGTCTATCTCAACATGGCAACTATTCTCTGCATGTACAAGATCCCACAGGTAGGTAGTCTGAAAAAAACAGTAGAGACTTAAGCAGTAAGAATCTCCTCTATCAAATATGAGATAATTTTGAGATCTAAGAATGGGAAAAAGTGAATAAAATAGAGAAAAAACCCAAGGACTAACTCAAATATAAACTATACTCTCCAGGAATTAATGCACGCAATTCCTTTGGAATTGTCTACATCTTGTAAAGTGGGAGCAACTCTTTATAACTGTTAACCAAATTCAGATAAATCCAAGCATGTAATAAAGCTCCTTTGCTTTATTTTTTCCCTGTCTCCTCCAAAATGCAAAAATTAATACCATCGTTATTTGTTATTATGAAACAGGAGCCATAATATTCAAATTATGACAAACAAAATAGAAAACATACAGAAAGATAGTAAGGTTTAGATCAAAATGTCAATGAAGAATCTCAATCATCAAGACAAAGGTGTCTAAAGGTTGAAATGTGGAAACTGGACTAATTTTTGTTAGTTTGAGATGTTTTGCTGCTCATCCAAGCAGCTTCATCAATCAGAGCAAGTCAGTTAGGCAGAGAGTCATTTACAAGTTACAGATTAACAGAGTTGGAAGGGACCTTGTAGGTCATCTAGTCCAACCCCCCACCCAAGGAGACCCAAAACCATTTCTGACAGATGGCAGTCCAGTCTCTTCTTGAAAGTCTCAAGTGATGAAGCTCCCACAACTTCTGAAGGCAACTTCTGTTCCATTGGTTGATTCTTCTCACAGTCAGAAAATTTCTCCTTATTTCTAGGTTGAATCTCTCTTTGTTCAGTTTCCATCCATTATTCTTTATCTGGCGTTCAGGTGCTTTGGAAAATAGCTTGACCCCTTCCTCTCTCTGGCAGCTCCTCAAATATTGGAATACTGCTATCATGTTTTCCCTGGTCCTTCTCTTCACCAGACCAGCCATGCCCAGTTCCTGCAACTGTTCATCATATGTTTTAGACTCCAGTCCCCTAATCATCTTTCTTTCTTTCTTTCTTTCTTTCTTTCTTTCTTTCTTTCTTTCTTTCTTTCTTTCTTTCTTTCTTTCTTTCTTTCTTTCTTTCTTTCTTTCTTTCTTTCTTTCTTTCTTTCTTATTGTGATTTATATGTCACCATTCTCCTGAAGGACTCAGGGAGGCTTACAAACAGCAGTCAACAATACAAACCTCAGTTTTAATAAAACCCCCATTAAAATCATATTAAAATTTTTGCATTGTACAACCCCACGGATCAGATAATTTGGTGAAAGAACCACATCTTCAGTTCACGGCGAAAGGAGAGGAGGTCGGGGACTATCCTGAACTCGGTGGGCAGACCATTCCAGAGGGTCGGCGCTCCAACAGAGAATGCTCTCTCCATGGAGGCCGCCAGCCAACATTGTTTGGCCGACGGCACTCTGAGGAGACCAGCTCTGTGGGAGCGCACAGGATGATGGGAGGAGGGCAGAAGATGGTCCTGTAAGTACCCTGGGCCTAAACCATGTAGGTCTTTATAGGTAAGCACCATCACCTTGAAACAGACCCAGAGAGCAAGCGGCAGCCAGTGCAGCTTCCACAGGAGAGGTGTAACACGGGAGTAGCGAGGAGCCCTTGTAACTGCCCATGTGGCTACATTCTGGACTAGCTGGAGCCTCCAGATGCATCCCAAGGACAGCCCCATGTAGCGGGCGCTACAGTAATCCAACCGAGAAGTAACAAGGGCACGAGTGACCGTGGCGAGGGCATCCTGGTCTAGGAAGGGGTGCAACTGGCGCACAAGACGTACCTGTGTGAGTGCCCCCCTGGTTACGGCCATCAGATGATCATCCAGGGACAGCCAAGAATCCAGGAGGACACCCAGATTGCGAACCCTGTTGGAGGGGGTAAGAACCTCCCCTCTGATTACTAAGGATGATACCTCTAGATCCCGAGATGCTGGCATCCACAGCCACTCTGTCTTGGATGGGTTGAGTCTGAGTTTGTTCCTTCCCATCCAAGCCCGCACTGCTTCCAGGCAATGGGACATCACGGAAAGGGCAACCCCAGGGTGGTCCAGGGTGGAGATATAAAGCTGGGTATCATCCGCATATTGGTGATACCTCACCCCAAAACTACAAATGATCTCACCCAGTGGCTTCATGTTAAAGAGAGGGGGGAGAGAACTGATCCCTGAGGCACCCCACAAGTGAGGGGCCTCTGGGAGGATGTCTGACCCCCCGCTAATACAAAATGCGAGCAGCCCAAGAGGTAGGAGGAGAACCATTGCAAAACAGTGCCTCCTATCCCCAACCCCCTGAGTCGCTGCAGTAGGATACCATGGTCGATGGTATCAAAAGCCACTGAGAGGTCAAAAAGGACCAGGATGGAGGAACAACCCCCATCACGGGCCCACCAGAGATCATTCACAATGGCGACCAATGCTGTTTCCGTGCTATGACCGCACCTGAAACCAGATTGGTAAGGGTCCAGGTAGTCTATTTCTTCCAGGAATTGAGGGAGTTGCTATGCCACCATGGTCTAACAACCTTCGCTAAAAAGAGGAGGTTGGAGACTGGACAATAATTGTTAAGGGAGGTTGGGCTTCTTAAGGAGAGGTCAAACCACCGCCTCTTTAAGTGCAGCGGGGACGAACCCCTTCCTTAACGAAGCATCGACAACAGCCTGGATCCAGTCTATGGTCACCTCTCTGGCTGCAGAAACAAGCCAGGAGGGACATGGGTCCAAAACACACGTGGAGGCCTCCAGCCGACCCATAATCCTGTCCACTTCATCCAACGAAACAGGTTGCTCTTTTCTGCACTCTTTCTAGAGTCTCAAGATCCTTTTTTATAGTTTGGTGACCAAAACTGGATGCAGTACTCTCGGTACGGTCTTACTAAGGCTTTATAGAGTGGTATTAGTACCTCCCTTGATCTTGATTGTATCCCTCTGTTAATGCAATTTAGGATTGCATTGGCTTTTTTGGCTGCCACCACAAACTGCTGGCTCATATTTAATTGGTTGTTGGAAAGAATCTACATACTTATTGAATTTTGTGTATGTTTTTTTTTGTCTTCTCCTTTATTTAGTTCACATATGGTTCTGCTATTATGATGGAGGAAAAAAGCCAAGGGGTCTTTTTCTATCAGATGTTCCCAAACATGGCCCTCCAATATAAGGGTATTTTCAGGTTATTGAAGTTTTTTGAATGGAGATGGGTCGGTGTCATTTATTTGAATGATGTCAATGGTGAGAAATTTGTGCAGGATATACTTCCCATGTACTATAGAAATGGCATTTGCTTTGACATCGTGGAAATCTTACCAGAACCAACTTTTGCTGAAGGTGCTGCTGACATGTTGGACAAAATAAACAAAATTTATCAAGCAATCCTAAATAGTTCTGCCAAGATATTCATAGTTCATGGTGAAATTCAGACCATCTTTGCTTTGAGGATGGTGCTTTACTTCTCAGAGTTTGAGAATGTGCCAATGGTGGCAAAGGTCTGGATTATGACAGCTCAAATGGATTTCACATCACTGTCCTTTCAAAACGATTGGAAGTTAGACTTCATACATGGTGCTATATCACTAGCGGTGCACAGAAATGAGTTGCTTGGCTTCCGAAAGTTTGTTCAGGCCAGAAATCCTAAAAGGGAAGGAGAAGATGGTTTCATCAAAGCTTTTTGGGAACAAGCTTTTAAGTGTGTGTTTTCCATTTCTCTGGTAGACCAAGAAGAGAGCAAAATCTGCACTGGGGAAGAAAAACTAGAAACCCTTCCTGTATCTGTTTTTGAAACAAGCCTGACCACTCATAGCTATATTATCTATAATGCTGTCTATGCTGTAGCTCATGCTCTACGTGACATGCATTCAGCCGAGTCCAGGTACAGATCAAGGACAAAGAGAGAAAGATGGAAATTTCTGCACAAACCTCTGTGGCAGGTAGTGGTCTTCCAAGCAGAGATACAGTATATAAAGGTGTTCAAGAGATATGTTGGTATTCTTTTCAGTGGAGTCAAAACCTACATTATTCACTGTGTTCTAACTAAGACTAGGATTGCAAGGTTTATTTTATAGGTAATTACTCAATATAATGAACAGCATAGAATTGTTCCGTTCTATATCATTGATAGAAGTATTTTTGTACAATATTTAATTATCTTTCTTGGGTTTTTATTTTTAAAAACCCTTCCACCATTGAAAATGTCAATGAAGAGTCAAACATCCAGGCTAAAAATCTGTAGAGATTCTCAGTCATCCAGGTCTGGGAGTGGGAGGCACCATTATGCGGTGGTTCTCCTCCTTTCTCGCTGACTGTACGCAGTCTGTGTTGGCGGGGGGGGCAGAGGTCGGCCTCAAGACACCTCACTTGTGGGGTGCCACAGGGGTCTGTCCTCTCACCCCTCCTGTTCAATATTTATGTGAAGCTGCTGGGTGAGAACACCTGTGGTTTTGGGGTGAAGTGTCAACTGTATGCCAACGACACGCAGTTGTACATTTCTACCCTGGATCACCCCAACGATGCCCTTGCCATGATGTCCCACTGCCTGGAAGCTGTATGGTTCTGGATGGAGAGGAACAGGCTCAGACTCAATCCCTCCAAGACAGAGTGGCTGTGGCTTCCGGCGCCCCGATATAGCCAGTTGGTGCCATCACTGGCTATTGGGGAAGAGATCTTGCCCACCTCAGAGAAGGTTCGCAACTTGGGTGTCCTCGTGGATGCACGGCTGTCCTTAGATGATCATATGACGGCCGTGGCCAGGGGGGCTGTTTATCAGGTTCCCCTGATCGCCCAGTTGCGTCCCTTTCTGGATCGGGACGCCCTACGCACAGTCACTCATGCTCTCGTCACTTCCCATTTGGACTACTGTAATGCTCTCTACATGGGACTCCCCTTGAGGAGCACCCGGAGACTTCAGAATGCGGCCGCGCAAGTGGTTATGGGAGTGACTCGTCGCTCCCGGGTAATTCCCCTCTTGCGCGAGCTGCACTGGCTCCCGGTGGTCTTCAGGGTGCGTTTCAAGGTGCTAGTCACCATCTTCAAAGCACTCCATGGCTTAGGACCGGGATATTTACAGGACCGCCTACTACCAATGAATATCTTCCACCGCCCGATACGCTCTCACAGAGAGGGCCTCCTCAGGGTGCCGTCGGCCAGACAATGCCGGCGGGCGGCCCCCAGGGAGACAGCATTCTCTGTGGGAGCTCCAGCCCTATGGAATGAACTACCCCCAGATATAAGAAAGATTCCTGACCTCCGTGCCTTCCGACGAGCCCTGAAGACTCTGCTGTTTCATCAAGCCGGTCTGACTTAAATTTGTGTTAAATTTTAATAGGGTTTTTAGTAGGGGTTTTAAATTTTACGGCCAAATAGTTTAATTATTTTATTAGTTTTAATTTTTATATCTGATTGTTTTAATATGGCTGTAAACCGCCCTGAGTCCCATCCGGGAGAAGGGCGGTATATAAATGCAATAAAACTGAAACTGAAACAGGTCATGGTTGTCCCAAAGGTGCTTTTTTCAGGAGGCATCTTTCTTTGAAGATGTTTTGCTTCTCATCCAAGAAGCTTCTTCAGCTCTGACTGGATGGTGGGGAATGGAAGGATTTATATGCCTTGCAGACAGCTGGTCATTTGCATCCTTTTAGAGGGTCATTGAAGCACTTGGAGGTTTGTCTGTGTAGAAGGTTAGCACCCACCCCTGTCCTAGAAGAATAAAATATTTTTAGGAAATATTAAAGGCAGAATATTATATTTCCCTGGATGAGAAATGGATGAGCATGTTTTGAAGCTGCTCCCATCTTCCTGCCCCCACCCTTTGTCAATGGGCCAGTCTATTCTACATAACAAAGATCTACCTCCTTCAGGCAGAGCTATAGTAGGAATTGCCCAAAGATCCAAGAAGATAGGATTAGCCCTCTACACAATAGCAGCAGAAACTCACCACATGTGACCTGGGAAGCACATGTGATCATCAGCCAGCAAGGCTAGCTAAAACCCACACCCCCTGGGAGTCTGACAACCAATCAGAATACTCTTTTTGGGCCCCAGGAAATGCAAAGTCAGAGAGAGCATAAAACCCCAAGGATTCGCTGTATCTGCCTGTTTTTCTGTTCAGGAACTCAAGCCATGTGATCCTGTCCACCATTAAACCATCTTTCCAAGCAGTCTCCATGTCTCCAGTGTCTTTTTCCCCACTTGGAGCAGAACCTAGAAGGATGTTTCTTCCAACATCTGTATCGTCAGGGTCACCCGAGGCACTCAGTTTACATAGCTAAACTTCCAAGTGTTTAGTGACTCTCTAAAAGGATGAAAATGACCAGCCGTCTGCAAGGAATATAAATCCTTGCGTTCTCCACTATCTTGTCAGAGCTGAAGAAGTTTTTTTAGATGAGAAGTGAAACATTTTCAAAGGAAAAAAAATAAGGAAGTCCAGTTGCCTCCGGAAAAAGCCCCTTTGGAACATCTAGGCTAAAAGTGTCTAAAGGTTGAATGATTGCAACTGAACCAAAGTTTGTCATAATTATCATAGGAAAAATGTTTTGTAATAATTCCGTATGCAGTGAATGTTACAACTGACTAGTTTATTAACCTTTCCATTAAGCCAGATGAAACTTTTAGCGGAAAGAAAGAACAACTGTAAATCTCAGATATGAAACACTGCTAAAAAAAACCCCATGATGGTGCAGTGGTTAGAATGCAGTACTGCAGGGCTAACGTTAAAGCTCACTCCAGGAGTTCGATTCTGAGCGGTTCAAGGTTGACTCAGCCTTCCATTCTTTTGAGGGTTTTGTTGTTTTGTTTTGTTTTTTACATTTTCAGTAAAATGAGGACCCAGATTGTTGGGGAAAATATGCTGACTCTGTAAACCGCTTAAAAAGGATTGCAAAGCATTGTAAAGTGGTTCATAAGTCTAAGTGCTATTGCTATTGCTATTTTGTTGTTTTCAGTTGCTAAGTTATGTCCAACTTCTTGCAACCCCATGACCACAATGCCACCAGGCCCCACTGTTTCCCACTGTTTCCCAAAGGTTACCCAAATTCATGTTCATTACATCAATAACACTATCTAGCCATTTCATTCTCTGCAGTCCCTTACTTCTTTATCCTTCAATCTTTTCCAATATCAGGGTCTTTTCCAAGGAGTCCTTTCTTCTCATTTGGCCAGAGTATTTGAGTTTCAGCTTCAGTACCTGTCCTTCTAAAGAACAGTCACGGTTGACTTCTTTCAAGTTTGATCGATTTGAACTCATTGAAACCCAAAGGACTCTCAAGAGTCTTCAGCAACACAATTTGAAAGCATAATTTTTTCAGCACTCAGCCTTCCTCATCGTTCAAGTCTCACAACCATACATTAATACTGGGACTGGTATCTTAGATTTTCTTTTTATAACCTGCTCACATTTTTCTTTTCTACTCTCTCCCTCATTCCTGATTTCAGTTGCACCACTTTCTGAGAAGTGTGTCATTTAATAACTCTGCTGGTGAAAAAGTTTCTTTTGATGAAAATGGTTCATTAATAGCAGGATTGGATGTTATCAACTGGGTTACATTCCCAAACCAAACCTTCCAGAGAGTTAGAATTGGCAAAATAGAGCCCATGGCTTCTCCCAAAGAAGACTTCACCATTCATGTGGAAGAAATTCAGTGGCCCAGCCAATTCAACCAGGTAAGATACACATGCAATCCTGTCGTATAGCTTTAAGAAAGTGGAAAACTGCTCATCAAGAGAACGCAAGGATCACCCAATACTCATTGTGGCCTAATTCTAATTTCTAAATTATTAATTAAATTTATATGTCACCTGACTCTCAATGATACATGGTGGTCAGAATCAGAAATATTCACAGCTGTCTAAGAAGCAACTTATTCCGAACTGTTTCAATTCTGAAGCATGGATTAGGACAGGGATCCGCAACCTATGACTCCGGAGATGCATGTGGCTCTTTGGACCCTCTGCTGTGGCTCCCTGTCAGGTGATCCCAAAACTGTCTGGCCCTGCCCCTCACCCTCCCCTCCCAGTCACTCCTCGACTGGCCTGAGAAGGTAAGGGCAATGGTGGGGGATGGAGAAGTGGCCAGGGCAGACACAAGAGATACAGAGAGAGAAGGAGAGAGGTGGGGAGAGAGGGAGGGAGGAGAGAGAGAGAGATGTCAAAAGGATGTTGTGGTTCCCAGTGTTTTTTAACAACTGGTTCTCTGCCCTAATGACCAGCTGGGTAGGTGTGGCTAGGAGGTCATGTGACCAGTGGAAATGAGTGACATCTAATTGGCCATGCCCACCCAGGTTTTGTGGCTCCCGGTGTTTTCTTTTCTGTGGGAAATGGGTCCAAATGGCTCTTTGAGTATTTAAGGTTGCAGACCCTGGATTAGGAAAAATAAACTGCTTTTTCCTTGGTTCTGGGCCAGTAGAAATGTACGAGGTTTTAATTTATTTTCCTTTATCTGAACACAGTGCAATTTTCAGAAGAATCAGAACAGAATGAAGGGGTGATCAAAGTTTGCAGTTTAGTTGCAATCTATGCAGAGGTGGTATTTAGCAGATTCTGACCAGTTCTGGAGAACTGGTTGTGGAAATTTTGAATAGTTCAGAGAACTGGTAAATACCACCTCTGACTGGCCCCATCCCCATCTATTCTCTGCCTCCCAAATCCCAGCTGATTGGGAGGAATAGGGATTTTGCATTAATCTTCCCTTGGAGTGGGGAGGGAATGGAGATTTTACAGTATTCTTATCCTGCTACGCCCACCAAGCCATGCCCACTAAGCCATACCATGCCCAACAAGCCACGCCCAGATAACCAGTAGTAATTTTTTTTAAATCCCACCACTGAATGTACGTATTTGTTAAAAGGGATCATCACTTTTAGGTCGGGCTCAAATTTTGATGACTTCTGGAAGCATTCACATTCATTCAAGATTCTAGGTGAAGAGTGTAATACACGTCAGACACTCAAAATAGACTTAACCCAGACAAGACCGAGTGGGTATTGCCTCCTAAAGACTATGTTGACTGTCCATCCTTGGTTCTGGGGGGAGGAGAAATTGTTCCACTCAGAACAGGTTGGCAGTTTGGGTGTCCTCCTAGACTCACAGCTAAGATTAGAACAATATCTGACAGCTATGGCTAGGGGGACTTTTGCACAGGTTCGCCTGGTGCACCAATTGCAACTCTACTTGGATCAGGAGGCTCTCCTCATGGTCCCTCATGCCCTTGTCACATCACGGTTAGATTACTGCTATACGCTCTACATGGGGCTACCCTTGAAAAGTGTTCAGAGACTACAGTTGGTCCAGAATGCAACTGCGCGAGCTGTCATGAGTGCACCTAGGTACACCCACGTTACACCAATTCTCCGCGAGCTGCACTGGCTCCCTTTTGGTCCCTGGTCACAATTCAAGGTGTTGGTTATTATCTTTAAAGCCCTACATGGCTCAGGGCCAGGGTATCTTCGAGACCACCTTCTACTGCATAATTCCCAATGACCGGTAAGATCCCACAGAGTTGGTCTCCTCCAGATCCCGTCAGCTAAACAATGCTGGCTGGTAGGTCCACAGGGGAGGGCCTTCTCTGTGGCTGCCCCAGCTCTCTTGAACCAGTTACCTCCTGAGGTCCAGACCATCCCCACCTTATTGGCCTTCCAAAAAGCGGTGAAGACCAGGCTTTTCCGGCAGGCCTGGGGCCGTTGATCTTGCTCTTGCAATCTGGCGAGATCTGGCCATGAATGGTGTGAATGAGTTTTAATGTTTTTAATGTTTTAAATTCTTAAATGTTTTTTTATGATGATTTTAAATGCATTGTGAGCTGCCCTGAGTCTTTGGAGAGGAGCGTCATACAGATTGAACTAATAATAATAAAATAAATAAATAAATAAAATAATGTTATTCCGTTCTATTGAGAGATGAAGCATATATCAATTCAAACAAATGTGATATATCATCGTGATATATTTCTCATTCTTCAACAGACAAAGCCTCTTTCTCTATGTAATGATGTATGTCAGCCGGGAACTAGTAAGGCAAAGAAAGAAGGAAAACCATTTTGTTGTTATGATTGTTTTCCATGTCCAGAAGGGAAAATTGCTGATCAGAAAGGTAAGAAATCCTGGATAAAGATTCTTAAGAGGACAGTAGATCAAATAATCTGGGGTTTTTTGCAGGTGTTGCTAGTCACGGATGATGTTATCTAGTTTGGGTAATGAAACATTTTCAAGAAAACAACCAAACCAAGGATTGGTTGTAACCTGAGCTACAAATATTCTCCTTTATTGCACCTAATCGGTATAGGGTACAGTATTTCCTGAAATACTACATAAAATCTTTTTCAGTTTTACAAAGTTTCCTGAAATACTACATAAAATCTTTTTCAGTTTTACAAAGTTTTTTCAAATTTGGTTTGCTGGACATGCTCTTCTCCAGGTTTTACTTTATGTATACCAGAGTCCTTTGGGAGTTGGGTGGCGTAGAAATGTGATAAATTAAATTAAATTAAATTAAATTAAATTAAATTAAATTAAATTAAATTAAATTAAATTAAATTAAATTAAATTAAATTAAATTAAATTAAATTAAATTAAATTAAATTAAATTAAATTAAATTAAATTAAATTAAATTAAATTAAATTAAATTAAATTAAATTAAATTAAATTAAATTAAATTGCTTTTATAAACAAAATAACATTTTAAATAAAAATGAGGTTTAAAGAATGCCTGTACTTATCCAGTAATAATTTCAGTTATTCTCATTCTCTCTCTCTCTCTCTCTCTCTCTCTCTCTCTCTCTCTCTCTCTTGCTCCCGCCTCTCTGTCTCTCTTTCTCTGTCTCTCTCTCCCTCCCTCCCTCTCTTGCTCCCTCCCTCCCTCTCTATCTTTCTCTCTCTCTCTCCCCCCCTCACTTGCTCCCTCCTCTCTGTCTCTCTTTCTCTGTCTCTCTCTCCCTCCCTCTCTTGCTCCCTCCCTCTCTGTCTTTCTCTCTCTCTCTCTCTCTCCCCCTCCCTCACTTGCTCCCCCCTCTCTGTCTCTCTCTCTCTTTCTCTGTCTCTCTCTCCCTCCCTCCCTCTCTTGCTCCCTCCCTCCCTCTCTGTCTCTCTCTGTCTCTCTCTCTTTCTCTTTCTCTGTCTCATTCTCTTTCTCTCCCTCCCTCCCTCCCTCCCTCCCTCTCTCTCTCTCTCTCCTATTCTAGAAATGTAGAGATTCAGTAAGTTAACTCACCCATATATGCTTGATTTGTGGCTTTTGAGACAACATTCTAGTTCTACAAAACCAAAATAATTTAGAAAATCATGCATTTAATGTAATAAAAAACATACTTCGAATATTATATAATATTGCAGCAACAGCACAACAATGACTCCAAGAGCCACCTTCATCCTTATTGCCACATATTAGACACATTCATTGTGAAAAATTGGGGAATGTTTACAGAAAACCATGCTATATTTTCAATACATTCCTTCAGTGTAATACTTAATTCATCAAAATATGTTAGTTTCATAAGATGGAAAATCAGATTTCATATTTCAGATATGGATGCCTGTATTCAATGTCCAGATGATCATTATCCAAGCCCTACCCAGGATTCATGCATTCCAAAGAAGAAAACCTACTTGTCCTATGGAGAAACCCTGGGGAGAACTTTGGCTAGCTTTGCTCTTTGCTCTACTTGTCTCTCTGCTTTCATCCTGGTCATCTTTGTTAAATACCATGATACTCCCATTGTCAAAGCCAACAACCGGAACTTGACTTATGCACTCCTTGGTTCACTTTCCTTCTCCTTCCTCTGTGCTCTCCTCTTCATTGGCCACCCAGAGAAGCTGACCTGCCTTGTTCAACAAACTGCATTTGGCACCATCTTCTCAGCAGCGATCTCTTGCGTCTTGGCCAAAACCATCATGGTTGTTCTTGCATTTACTGCTATCAAGCCAGGGTCCACGATAAAGAAATGGGTGGGCAAAAGATTGGCCAACTCCATCATTCTTTCCTCCTCACTAATTCAAGTCATCATTTGTACTGTGTGGCTGATCAATTTCCCCCCATTTCCAGATGTTGACATGCATTCAATGGCAGAAGAAATTATTGTAGAGTGCAATGCAGGTTCAGCTTTCATGTTCTATTGTGTTTTGGGATTTATGGGTTTCCTGGCCATTGTCAGCTTTGTAGTGGCTTTTCTGGCCAGGAGATTGCCTGACACGTTTAATGAAGCTAAGTTTATTACCTTTAGCATGTTGCTGTTTTGCAGTATTTGGATATCTTTTGTTCCAACTTACCTGAGCACCAAGGGAAAGTACATGGTATCTGTGGAAGTCTTTTCCATTTTGGCCTCCAGTTTAGGAATGCTGGGTTGCATCTTTTCCCCCAAATGCTACATAATTTTGTTGAAGCCAAATCTTAATACAAGAGAACAGCTAACAAGAAAAATAAAATAATATCTAACATCCAAATCTGAAATAATGTACATTTATTCAAAGGAACACTATAGGAAAGAAACTTGTGTGTGAGGATTTGAAGTTGATAGGCAGTTTTCTCTGTTTTTAACCCCTTTACTTATGTTGTATCTTTTGATGTCTTTATGTAAAAGCTAGCTCTTCAACTATAACATGGGTGTCAAACTCTCTGCGTCACATTGCTGTCACATGAGGTTTCATGACATTTTCCCCATTCATGCAGCTGGGGTGGACATGGCCTGTGTGTGACACATCCAGCATAAGGGGCAACTGTTTGACACCCCTGAACTATCGTGTCCTCTGCAGCATTTTTTGTAATTTTCCATAGGACAATAACATAATTACTATGTATCCTACCAACTATTCTAGGAAGCACTGCTGACTTTAAATGTTTATAAAATTGTCCTATATCAGGGCAAGCAAATAAATAAAATAAATAAATAGTTTTATTGTCATTGTACATGTATTCACATATATTGAAATTCACTTAACACCCAAAGACCAGTTCCAACACACATAATAATTCCCAAACACACTCCCACCCACTACAATTCCTCACCCCTAAACCACCCAAACATCCACACAATAGACCAAGTAATACTATCCAACAGCTCACTGATGGTGGCCCTTTAGTTCATTGTTGAGTGCAATTATAGCTCTGGGATAAAAACTATTCAGAAAATGTGTGGTCTGAGTTTTAATTATTCTGTATCTTCTGCCAGAAGGCAACAATCCAAAAAGATTGTAAGCAGGATGGGAAGAGTCTCTGAGAATGTTATGCAACTTTCTCAAACAGCGAGAGTCAAAGATGTTGTCCAGGGCTGGTAGCTGGAGTCTGATGATATTCTGGGCAGTTTTACTGCTTCTCTGTAGAGCTTTTTTGTCCACTACAGAACTGCTCCCATGCTATGCAAGAATGCCATATGTCAGGATACTCTCAATGGTGCTTCGATAGTGGGGATAGAGCTATTTTATACACTTAATGAGGAAAATTCAACTGCAAAAGTTCTGACCACAGAATGTCTAGCATTTCTAATAAGAACTGGTCCGAACCAGCTGAATACCACCTCTGTTCTTTCCTAATACCATTAAAACACAAACACAATCACACCCATCTATCAGACAGATAAATGTCCTTTATGTACAGAATCTCCCCTTCTTTATTTTATAATGGAGGCATTCCCCTGAGCAACTAGCATGGACAACTTCTAAAACATTTGATGGCTTCATATAGTCATATAATCATATATATAATCATATAATAATCATATAATCATATAATAATTAAAAGAGCCTTGGTGGTGCAGGAGACTAAAGTGCTGTTAAGTAGCACCATCTGCCTGCAATTATTGCAAGTTCGAATCTCACCAGGCTCAAGGTTGACTCAGCCTTCCATCCTTTTGAGATAGGTAAAATGAGGACCCAGATTGTGGGGGCAATAAGCTGACTTTGTATAAAAAAGAATACCGCTTTGGGGGGGGGGGGAAGTCCTACTAAGCAGGTATATACAAAAGTATGAAGGCTATTGCTTAATGCATTGTAAGCCGCCCTGAGTTTCCGGAGAAGGGCGGCATATAAATTGAAACAATAACAATAACAATTATTATTATTATTATTATTATTATTATTATTATTATTATTATTATTATTATTATATTTATTTATTTTATTGCGATTTATATGCCGCCCTTCTCCCGAAGGACTCAGGGTGGCTTACAATGCATTAAGCAATAGCCTTCATACTTTTGTATTAAAATTAATTTAATTAATTAATTTAATTATTGCAATGTAAAAACCCCTCCTCAACGGGTCAGTCCATTTGATGAAAAAGCCACATCTTCAGTTCACAGTGGAAGGAGAGGAGGTCGGGGGCTGTCCTAAGTTCGGTGGGCAAACCATTCCAGAGGGTCGGCACTCCCACAGAGAACTCTCTGCCCCTGGGGGCCACCAGCTGACATTGTTTGACTGACAGCACCCTGAGGAGGCCCGCTCTATGAGAGCATATAGGACGATGGAAGGATGGCAGAAAATGGTCCTGCAAGTACTCCCGGACTAATCATCATCATCATCATCATCAATTCTCAGAACACTTTATGTGGGCCTCTTTTCAGCATCTCCAATGACTGTCAGGTCCCTAAAAGTGATACTGCTATTCAAGTGGAGGAAGGGGGAGACTTGGATTCGATTTACTAGCATGACTTGTGTCATCAGATATTTTACAACCTATATCCTGGCACCAAGGAGGCCTGAGATTCCCTTTACCTGCAGGAATTTATATGATAGCCATGTGGGTTGTCTCACTTTAAAGGGTAGTGGTGGGAATGCATGTTAGTTTGGGTTCTCAAAGGAAATAGTAAAGAAAACATCTTCACACTTGTGTATTGGCTAAAATCTACATTCTGACTTAAAGGGAGGGGTATCTACCACTTTAATCCTACTGCTTTGCCTAAGGATATTCAGATTGTGCTTTCACTGGATGGCTTTCACTTCTGCTTAATAAAAGAATCCTTTTGAACAACTACGTTTCAAGAGTTCGTACTTTCTTAGGTTGGAAGGAGAGGCGATCCTTACAATGGCTCCTGTAAGGTCTCGCTCTCCAAATCTTTGCAAGAAAGCAGGACTCTTGAAACTGAAGTGGTTCCAAAAGGAGCCACTTTTTTTTTAATTGAAAGGCTTGTGATAGCAAAAGGTCTAGTCAGGAATGAAATCTTCTCATTTAAAAACCAGCAATTTAAAGCAGTGCAAACAAAACACCTCCCACAGTACAGCAGTGCAGGAAACAGAAACTTCATATAGAGATCTTTCCAAACAGGAAATAGAAACACAAACTTCACATGGAGATCACTCCAATCCTCCCCCTCCCACCAGAATGCAGGCATCCCAATAGCAATATATGGGCCCTGACCGCTCCTCTCCATTACACATTGGTGCTTCAGATGTCCTCTGCTCCCAGGCGAGGAAATACCTTGCAAACTAGATGATTTACAAAATGTTTAATTTTCTTCTTTATTAAAAGTGTTTTTCATTTCATTTGCTTTTGGCCATCAAGACTCTAGGTCCATGATGGTGAACCTATGGCATATATGCCAGAGGTGGCACACAGAGCCTTCTCTGTGGACACATGCACTGTCACCACTTGGTCTTCTGGTTTCTGCTGTGCACATGCACACCGGCCAGCTGGTCTCCAAGTTTTTGGGGCACATGAAGACCAGTATGTGTGCCAGAAACCTGAAGACCAGGTGGCCGATGTGCACATGCTGGTCTCTAGATGATCTGTCCCCCCCCTTCAGAGACCCACAAAAACACAGCCAGCCGAGGGTTAAGAATCACTTGGCACACTCCGCAGTTCTTATCTCAACCTTGGCAGCGATATGCACACCGTCTGCCAAGGACTTTATTGGTTTACACAAACAAGAAAATCACCTACGTAGCTTTGCCGTTCATCTAGCTTCCAAGACTACGAGGTTGCTCCGTTTGTTTAGCTTTGTTTGTCACGAACTTCGTGACTCACTGGCCTGTCTTATATAGACAGGCTTCTGGGTGTGGTCCAGTGACTCACTGATCCCATGACTCCAATCAGTGACTCAGGACTATTTCCTCATATGCCGCAGCTGCAATACTCTTTTGTCTCGCCTTCTTTGGCGTGCATCCAGGAATGACGTCTCTCCCTCACTCTCATCTGAGACACCTGTTTCCCCACTACTTGGCTCTCTTTCAGCTGGCACCTGAGCTGGTGCCAGAGGGGGGGGCTGGGAGATCTGGCTGGCTCCTCTTCCTCCTGCTCAGAGCTTCCTTCCTCCAAAGGGATAGGCTCAGAGGATGGGGCCACAACACTATCCCCCACCGCAGGGCCCTTCCCCCGGGTCTGACGGTTGGGATGGGGTCGGGACGGGAACTGTTCGTGGAAAGCCCGCACCAGGTCAGGGGCCTGAACGGCAGACGCGTCCACCCAGGTGAAATCCTCGGCCCCGTACCCTTTCCAAGCGATGAGGTATTGGAAGCGCCCCTTCAGCCAACGGGAGTCCCGAATACTGTCCACCTCATACGTCGAGGCATCGTCCTCGTCGGCTACGGCTGGGGGGGCAGGCGGTGGCGGGTGGCGGAGACGGCTAGCGGGAGTCTCAGGGACCAGGAGGGACCGATGAAAAACGGGGTGGAGCCGCATGGAGCGGGGTAGAGTCAACCGATAGGCCACCGGGTTGATGACCGCCTCGATGGGGAAGGGACCGATAAAGCGGTGGGCCAGTTTCCTCACCGGCTGGTCCGTGGGGAGGTGTTTCGTGGACAGCCACACCCGATCTCCAACTTCCAGTGGTGGCGTCGCCCGGCGGCCGCGATCGGCGAACCGTTTATAGTCCTCTTTCGCCCGGATCAGCTGCTGCCGCACCAGTTGCTGCACCGCCTGCAGCTCCGAGAGGAAGTCCCGGGTCTCAGGAACAGGGGAGTCCATGATGGTCAACGGAAAAAACCGTGGATGGTACCCGACGTTGGCATGGAACGGTGTCATCTGGGTGGAGGTATGTTGGGAGTTGTTAAAAGCGAACTCCGCCAGGGGAAGGTACTCGGCCCAGTTGTCCTGCTGCTGGTTGACAAAACAGCGGAGGTACTGCTCCAGTATGCCAATGACCTTCTCCGTGCCCCCGTCAATCTCCGGATGGTGTGACGACGACAGACACACCTGCACCTCCAGCGCAGCCATCAGGCTTTTCCAGAAGCGGGCCGTGAACTGGGCCCCGCGGTCCGAAACCACCCGGTCCGGCAGGCCATGGAGGCGGAAGATGTGTTGCAGGAACAGGCGAGCCGTGGTACGAGCCGAGGGCAGGCCGCGGCACGGGATGAAATGTGCCATCTTCGTGAGCGCATCCACCACCACGAGGACGGTCGTGAACGTAGCGGACAGGGGCAGGTCAGTCAGGAAGTCCATGGAGATGGCTCCCCACGGTCTCTCCGGTGTCGGCAGCGGCTGGAGGAGTCCAGGAGGGGGGCCGGACGCGGCTTTGGCCTGTCGGCATGGCACACAGGACGTCACGTAGGCGTGCACGTCGTGCCGTACCTGAGGCCACCAAAAAGTCCGCGTCACTAGGTTCAAGGTCTTAAAGAAGCCGAAGTGCCCCGCCGCGGGGTTGTCATGGCACTGGTTCATGACGAGGGCTCGGAGCGGACTTGTGGGCACGTACAGCCGACCCCGGTGCCTGAGCAAGCCCTCCTCCACGGCCCATGGGGACGCGGGGCCGACGTCCGCTCTCCGCTGCTGCGACCAGTCGTCCCGTCGCTGCGCTTCCAGCACCTGAGTCCGCAGGTCCACCGGTTCCTGGACCGCGGCCAAGGAGTCCGCTGGCAGCACCGTCCGGGGGGAAAGGGAGTCCTTGGGGCAAAAGTATTCCGGCTTACGGGATAGCGCGTCCGCCCTCTGGTTGAGGTGGCTCGGAATGTATGTGACGTGGAAGTTGAACCGGGCGAAAAACAACGACCACCGGATCTGCCGCTGGTTCAAATTCCTGGCCATGGTGAGGTGCTCCAGGTTCCGATGGTCCGTCCGCACCTCCACCTGGTGTCGGGCCCCCTCGAGGTGATGTCGCCAAGCCTCGAACGCAGCCTTGATAGCCAGCAACTCCTTTTCCCAGATGGTGTAGTTGCGCTCGGAAGGAGTGAGTTTCCGGGAGTAGTAAGCGCAGGGAAAAAGAGTGCCGCCATCCACCGGAGCCTGTAGCAGCACCGCTCCAATCGCCATGTTGGACGCGTCTGTCTCAACCACGAACGGACAGTGTGGATCGGGGTGCCTCAGGACCGGCTCCGTGACAAAGGCCTGCTTGAGAACCTCGAAGGCCTGCTGCTGCAGGGGCCCCCACTGGAACGGAACCTTCTTCCGAAGGAGCTGGGTCAACGGCACGGTCAGGGTGGCAAAGCCCGGGATGAAGGTCCGGTAGTAGTTGGCGAATCCCAACAGACGCTGGACGTCCTTCACCCGACGCGGGGGTTCCCAACTGCGCAAGGCCGCCACCTTGTGTGGGTCCATCGCGATGCCCTCGGGGGTGATGATGTGCCCGAGAAACTCTATGGAAGTCTGGAAGAAGTAACATTTCTCCAACTTCGCATAGAGCTGGTGCTCCCGCAGGCGCTGCAGGACCTGGCAGACATGCTGGAGGTGACTCTCTGGGGTCCGGGAATAGATCAAAATATCATCCAGGTAGATCACCACGAACCGATCCAGCATGTCCCGGAACACGTCGTTCATCAAGTACTGGAAGACCGCGGGGGCGTTGGTCAACCCGAACGGCATGACGGTATATTCAAAGTGTCCGTATCGGGTGCCAAATGCCGTCTTCCACTCGTCCCCCTCTCGCATCCGCACCAGGTTGTAGGCTCCCCGGAGGTCGAGCTTGGTGAAAATCGAGGCCTCCCGCAACCTCCCCATCAGCTCCGGAATCAGCGGCAGGGGATAGCAATTCCGTACTGTGATGGCATTCAAGCGCCGGTAGTCGCAACACAGGCGCAAGTCCCCCGTCTTCTTTTTCACGAAGAGGACTGGGGCCGAGAGCGGGGAGGTCGAAGGCCGGATGAATCCACGGGCCAGGTTCTTGTCCAGAAAGTCCCGTAAGGCGGCCAGCTCAGGCTCCGACATGGAGTACAGGCGTCCCGAGGGCAGGGGCGCGTTGGGCATCAAGTCCACCACGCAGTCGTAGGGTCGGTGCGGGGGCAAGCGATCCGCCTCCTTCTCGCTGAACACGTCGGCGAAGGATGTCAGCTCCGGAGGCAAGGAGACGTTCGGGGCAGAGACGTCCTGGCCGGCACAGGTGTGGCGAAGGTGGTCGACACACTGCAGGCTGGGGAACGAGATGGCATTTCTCGACCACGCCACCTGAGGGTCGTGCGCCCAAAGCCAGGCCATCCCCAGGACCAAGGGGAAGTGCAGGTCTGCCGTCACATAAAACTGGATCGTCTCCTCATGGTTCCCAATGGCAAGGCGCAAGGGCTGAGTAGCAAAGTTGATGGGCCCCGCCACAAGTTCCCGCCCATCAATAGTTTCGACCCTCAACGGAGGGTCCACTGGAACCAAGGGAACCTTGTAATGGGCCACAAAGGCCTGGTCCATAAAGTTTGTGGTGGCCCCCGAGTCCACCAGCGCGTGCGCCTGGAGCCCCTCCGACCGGTTAGCCAACAACACCCGGGTGTTCAAAATCAGGTGCCGAGGGGGCTCACAGTCCACAGCCGCCGCCTCCGGCGGGGCATGGTCACCTGCCTGACCCAGAGTTTCCCCTAAGCCAGGCCTGACCCGTTTCCCGGCTGGTCACGCCGAGGCTCTGGAACAGACTTGAGCGATCCACTCCGCTTCCGGGGACACGAGGCGGCGAAATGTCCAGCCTCGCCGCAATAGAGGCACAACCCCCCTTGGCGTCTCCGCATCCGCTCCTGGGCCGTCAGTTGAGGTCTGGCTGCTCCGAGCTCCATGGGCTCCTCAGCCGTCGCCACCAAACGTGGTACGGTCCGGGGCGCTGTTGGTACGAAACGCGGGGGGTGCCGGCACTGTTGGTGGTTCCGGAAGAGCCCTACGGGGCCGTCGCCATTGTAGGCGGGCATCGATGCGCAGGCATTGGGTCACCAGCGCGTCCAGGGTCTGTGGCGCCTCCACCCGAACCAGCTCGTCCTGCATCTCATCGCAGAGGCCGTCCTGGAAGGCATCCATCAGCGCCGCCTCATTCCAGGCCGAATCCTGGCCTAGCAATTGGAACTCCGCAATATAGTCCTGCAGGGGGCGCTTGCCTTGGCGGAGGTCTTTGATGCGCCTCGCTGCCGTCTGCACCCGGAGGGGGTCCTCAAACATGGTGCGCAGGTGTTGCACAAAGCCCTGATAGTCCAGAAGCAAGGGGCTGTCTTGCAGCAACAGGGGCGTGGCCCATCGGGCGGCAGTGCCAGAGAGGGAGCTGATAATAAAAGCCACCCGAACCCGGTCATCCGGAAAATCCTCTGGCCGCATTGCCATGTACAGCTGGCACTGTCCCAAGAAGGCCGGGAACATTTCCTGCTGTCCAGAAAACTTATCTGGCATGTTCACTGGGCATCTTGGACGGGGAAGGGGAGCAGGTGGAGCTGCTACAGGAGCATTTCCCAAAGCAAGTTGTGTAGTTAGCTGTGCTACTTGCTGTTGCAGAAGTTGATTGGCCTCCAGCATCTGCTGTACCTGCTGCTGCAGCTGTTGGTCCATCGTGGGTTAACGATGGAGTTTTGGGTGACGAACAAGATGATCTGTCCCCCCCCTTCAGAGACCCACAAAAACACAGCCAGCCGAGGGTTAAGAATCACTTGGCACACTCCGCAGTTCTTATCTCAACCTTGGCAGCGATATGCACACCGTCTGCCAAGGACTTTATTGGTTTACACAAACAAGAAAATCACCTACGTAGCTTTGCCGTTCATCTAGCTTCCAAGACTACGAGGTTGCTCCGTTTGTTTAGCTTTGTTCGTCACGAACTTCGTGACTCACTGGCCTGTCTTATATAGACAGGCTTCTGGGTGTGGTCCAGTGACTCACTGATCCCATGACTCCAATCAGTGACTCAGGACTATTTCCTCATATGCCGCAGCTGCAATACTCTTTTGTCTCGCCTTCTTTGGCGTGCATCCAGGAATGACGTCTCTCCCTCACTCTCATCTGAGACACCTGTTTCCCCACTACTTGGCTCTCTTTCAGCTGGCACCTGAGACGGTGCCAGAGGGGGGGGGGGCTGGGAGATCTGGCTGGCTCCTCTTCCTCCTGCTCAGAGCTTCCTTCCTCCAAAGGGATAGGCTCAGAGGACGGGGCCACAACACTAGGTTTCCAGAGCTCCAGCATATGTGTGTGCACACGTGCATGTTTCAGTTTGCCATCACTGCTCTAGGTGGTGTTTTTCTATCCAGGGAACTCATTCAGACATTTTCAAAAGAACTGGGCAGCTCTCAACAACTTCCTAAATCAGATGCATCTTTTCTTAGGATTCTGTAGCTATTCTCCACAGTTCTAGCTAAGACGTGGGAAAAGGGCATGTAAACAGAATAGAATAACAGAGTCGGAAGGTATCTTGGAGGTCTTCTAGTCCAAACCCTTGCTCAAGCTGGAGACTCTATACCATTCTGGACAAATTGCTGTTTAATATCTTCTTAAAAATTTCCAGTGATGGAGCACCCATAGGTAGGCAAGGCATTCCACTGGTTAATTGTTCTCATTGTCAGGAAATATGTCCTTAGTTCTAGGTTCCTTTTTCCTTATTTGTTGTCACACCTTCGGTTGTTTTGGAAAATAGGTTAACCCTCTCTTCATTGTGGTAGCCCTTCAAATATCAAAACAGTGCTATAATGTCATCCCAGTCCTTCTTTTAACTAAACTAGACATACTCAATTCCTGCAACCATTCATAAACCAAAGTGTCCTACAGCACTATCAGCTATGTATTTGCAGTAAGGAGGCTGGGTGAACTTAGTGTTAGACATTAGAAACAAGATACTGTTTAATCTACAAGAAAGGATGGAAGAAAACTATTTTTAAAAATGCAAAAGTTTTGTAAATAACTTCAGTGAGGCATTTATTCAGAAATATATAAATTCAAATTTATATATTTCAGAGATCACTTCAGAAGAGGTCCAAAAGATTCTCCTTTCTTCACCATCCCTGCAAGACGGCTATGGCTTGAAAGCTTCCCGGCAGCAGTTCGTCCAGCTGGATTTTGCACGGCTCATCAGAGCCCACTATTTTCCAGTCCATTCCCGCTGCGATGTCAACTGGAAGAATGTAAACAATTGGAGTGATTATAACAGAGAAGAAGCATAAAGTGTAAAGTGACGTTATTTAAAAATAAAATTGAACGTGATAAAAAATGATGGAAAGAAAATAATATGGCAGAAGTGGAAATAAGAAGAGATGGAGAAAAATGATAAATTTGTGAGAAAGGATGTATAAAAGAGATAAATATTGAAAAAAATGGGAAGATAAAAGATATATTATAAGGATGATTTTGATTATATATAAGATGTATAAGATGTGACCTGGTCGCATTCTGTTCATAAAACATATATGATGAAAAGAGAAATTTTTCAATAAAACTTGTCTAAAAGAAGAAGAAGAAGAGGTCCAAAAGAAAGTAGGCTAGTTCTGAACATGTAAATCCACTTTGGAGCACTGTAGTGTCAGGACATAATAGGTTTTCCTTTCAACTTTGTAAGCTCTTCATCAATTTTTTTTTTAAAAAAGGCTGTATTTCAAAGGCTACAGCTGATTTTCCCTCTGTTTCTCACCATATTTTCCCCATCACTAAATCACTACATTCTTATATGTTTGGTCTATACACAAGGTTAGAAATCAGGAATCTATGAGTTTTCATTCTGCCTTAAGCATGAAGGCCCACTGAGTGACTTTGAACAAATTATTCTCTCTCAGTCCAACTCTCTCACAGTTTGTTGTAGGGAAAATAGGAATAACAGAATAATAAAGTTGGAAGGGACCTTAGAGGTCTTCTAGTCCAACCCCCTTCTTAGGCAGGAAACCATACACCACTTCAGACAAATGGTTTTCCAACATCTTCTTAAAAACTTCCAGTGTTGAAGCATTCACAACTTCTGGAGGCAAGTTGTTCCACTGATTAATTGTTCTAACTTTCAGGAAATTTCTCCTTAGTTCTAAGTTGCTTCTCTCCTTGATTAGTTTCCATCCATTGCTTCTTGTCCTGCCTTCAGGTGCTTTGGAAAATAGCTTGACTTCTTCTTTGTGGCAGCCCCTGAGATACTGGCACACTGCTAGACCTTGTTTTCATCAAACTAGACATATCCAGTTTCAGCAACCGTTCTTCATATGTTTTAGCCTCCAGTCCTCTAATCATCTTTGTTGCTCTTCTCTGCACTCTTTCTAGAGTCTCAACATCTTTTTTACATTGTGGTGACCAAAACTGGATGCAGAATTCCAATTGTGGCCTAACCGAGGCATTGTAAAATGGTATTAACCCTTTAATGAAGAATGGAGAAGGATTAATCGGTATCAGGGGTAGGATTCAGCCAGTTCATATCAGTTAGGGTGAACCGGTAGTTGTGACTTGGCTTCCCTACCCACCCATCCCAGTGCTGCCTTCAGATGTTGTCCTATTTAGTTGCATTTTTTAAGCCATGTGCATGCATGAAAGCATGAAAGAGAGCAAACTGCATGCATAGAAGGCTGCACAGTCACATTTTTGGTGCTGGGACAAACCGGTTACTAAATTAACTGAAGCCCACCTCTGATTTCATCAGAAAAGCTTTAATATGAAAGTCACTTTTCTCCTTGAATTAATGGAATTGTCTAGCTTGACTTTGCACTAAAGGATGACTCCTGATTTCTTTTTTAAAATGTGGGTTCATTAAACTTCTACGTGTAACTCTTTGGATTTTTGTCAAGTGCTTTGTATTGACTTACTGTTGGGATCAACACATGATTGGGATGGATACTTTAATTTGTTAAAGTTGAAAAAAATTAATACATTTTTAATTTATCTTAGCTGTTCTAACAATACACAGTTCTATGGGGGAAAAGTAAAGAAAAACTTGTTTTCTTTTTAGATTCCAAAACTTAAATTTGAACTCTGCATCATTTTATGCCATTATTAGAAATATACACCTTCCCAATAGATTAGAGTTCTCAATTTGCTGTCATGCTAAAAAGATAACAAAGTAGTTACTCTGAAAGTTGAATATACCATATATATATATATATATATATATATATATATATATATGTATGTATGTATGTATGTATGTATGTATGTATGTATGTATGTATGTATGTATGTATGTATGTATGTATATTTCTTTATGCCAGGGATTTTCCTACGTATATCAAGATGTTTCATGGCCTAATTTTCAGTGAAATCTCCATTCACTAGTTTTTAGACCTTTTTAAACATTCCAGCAGCTATCATGCTAACTGTTTGAATTTAAGAGGGAGACAGAAATATACACATAAAGACCTACGAAAATAAAATAATAAATATTTGACTGTTACAGGGCAGAATTAAGAAAAGTGGGTGTGGCTGGCTGACGAAATTTAACAAGATGGAAATAGATCTATACCAGTCTCCCTCTTAAATTCAAACAGTTAGCATGATAGCTGCTGGAATGTTTAAAAAGGACTAAAATTTTGTGATTTTTATTATTATTATTATTATTATTGGTTAATCGGTAGTGAGATTCACAGTCTTTGAGGCTGGTTAATAGCTCAGCAGCTCGAGTCCTAACCAAGGACCTAGGAACTGTTAAGATATCGTCGGAGGATGTAAGCTGTTCCGAGTAAGGTGGTTTTTTGTAGAGTCAAAATGTTCAAATCTGGTAAATTTAGAATTTCTAAATAGCGGGGTAGCCCTTTGGGTATTGCTCCAAGGGCTCCAATTATTATTATTATTATTATTATTATTATTATTATTATTATTATTATTATTATTATTATTATTATTATTATTATTATTATTATTATTATTATTTATTGGATTTATATACCGCCCTTCTCCTTGCGGACTCAGGGCGGTGAACAGCCGGATAAAAATACAGTATACAAAAGTTAAAAATCTTTAAAACCCATATAAACTTTGGCTGACAGTTAAAAACAATTAAATATTTAAAATACAACAACCCTAAAACACTAAAAATGTTAAAATTCAACGGGGATCAGGCTAGACCGGCAAGCTGGAAGAGATACGTTTTCAGGGCCCGACGAAAAGTCCGGAGGTCGGGGATCGTTCTCAGTTCTGGAGGAAGATCATTCCAGAGGGTAGGGGCTGCCACAGAGAAGGCTCTCCCCCTGGGGGTCGCCAGCCGGCATTGTCTGGCTGACGGCACCCCGAGGAGGCCCTCTCTTCCTTTATCAAAAAGGAAGGAAGGAAGGAAGGAAGGAAGGAAGGAAGGAAGGAAGGAAGGAAGGAAGGAAGGAAGGAAGGAGAGAGAAAGAAAGAAAGAAAGAAAGAAAGAAAGAAAGAAAGAAAGAAAGAAAGAAAGAAAGAAAGAAAGAAAGAAAGAAAGAAAGAAAGAAAGAAAGAAAGAGGGAGGGAGGGGGGAGGAGGGATTTTAGTTCTTACTCAATTCAAAGGGGAAATCAACTATAATGTTCTTTTTTTTTCATTTACTTCCATGGAAATTAAGTTCAAAAACAAGAGCTGGAATCAATACAGTGTTTTCACCTGCCTTTCTGCATTCAATATTCCCTCATCTGTAATTACCAAAATAATCATACTGGATGCATTATGATTATTATTGCTGCTTCTTGTCTGGGTGATATTCATGGCAGTAGTAGCACAAATGTGTATTGAGACTAAGATATGCTGATAATATCCATGCATCGTTCAGGCAAAGCTTCTTCATGGCTGATTTAACAAGAGCACTTGCTATAGCATTTCTGCTGAATAAATTGCCATTCAAGCAGAGACTCATATCTTCTTGAATTTTATTTTATGCTTCAGTGAAAAATATTGGAAAGCAGATGGTAATGCAGAATGCTAATATTAATGAAGCTATTATTGGTGGGTTTTCCTTCTGTGGTATGCCAGTGTCCTGTGGGCCAAAGGGCTACTCAGATACTTCTGCCAGTCCTTCATAGATATTATCATGCTGGAGACCTCAATATTGCTGGCATTACTTCTCAGAATTACGTGCTTTCACGTTCAATAACATTTCGCAAAGCTCCCTCACCTGAACTCTTTGATGATATCATGTAAGGAGTTACTGGTTTATTTACTTTAAATAAAACAATACAAAATGCACTCTATATTCTTCAAAGGGTTATTTTAATGTTGTTGTTATTTTGGTGGATTTATACATTGAAATGCCTTGTACGAACTCATTCCTGTCTTCTTATGCATGATGCAGAATTCATATGTAACATATCAAGATGGGTACTATATGATTTGCTTTTTTTAAAGAAACACTTTATTGCTAAATCCTTTTTCCATATTCATTTTCTTTCCCAAAATTATGTCTTCTGTACAGTGAAATTGTTGCACATTCCATAACTTCCTATTACACTCATGAACTGAACAGACTGTTTAAAAAAACCCTTAATATTAGAGGTCGTCTTTGTAATATAATTTCATAATAATATATGAGAGCTAATTATAATATTCTTTTTGTGTGTTTTGACATGCTTAGAATGGATGGAAAGTGATTGATAAGTTATCCCAAGGATGCTTTTTCAAGAGACAACTGAACTTTCTAGTTTTTCTTTGAAGATGTTTCCCTTCCCTTTGCTTCTTGGATGAGAAGCAAAACAACTTCAAGGAAAAATCAGAAAATCCAGTTACCTCTTGAAAAAGCACCTTTGGGACAACCATGATGTAGATGACTGAGAATCTCCATAGACATGAGGGATAAGTTGGTAGAGCACAGCAGAATTCATGAAAGATGACAAACAGTTCTAATTTTTGCAATAAACAAATTCCTTTTTCTATATAATTCAAATAGAGAAAGCTTGGAAGAGTTAATGTTTGAATGATTCTGTATAGCACTCAAAGGCATGTCTGGATTCTTCTTAATAGAAGAGAACATCTGCAATTCAGGATGTTTTTGGTGTTTTGGTTCTAGAACGTCAGCCAGTGATCTTTTGAATCTTAGTAGTTGAAGATATTATTCATATATTTGCTATAAAATAAATCAATAAATAATCACATTTTAGCATATTATCGCTGTAATTTTTTTTCAGTGGAGCACAATTAATTCCCTAGATTAAATTCAAATTGAAATTTTAAAAAGTAACTCATTAAGGATGCAAAGTTTCTCAACTTCACCCCTCCCTATGATAGGGGTGATGTAATCAACTTAGGTGTATCTTCATTTGTTCGATATAGAACAACTGAAACTATAGAATAGAGTAGAGTAGAGTAGAGTAGAGTAGAGTAGAGTAGAGTAGAGTAGAGTAGAGTAGAGTAGAGTAGAGTAGAATAGAATAGAATAGAATAGAATAGAATAGAATAGAATAGAATAGAATAGAATAGAATAGAATAGAATAGAATAGAATAGAATAGAATTCTTTATTGGCCAAGTGTGATTGGACACACAAGGAATTTGTCTTTGATGCATATTCTCTTAGTGTACATAAAAAGACAAGATACACTCGTCAAGAATTATAAGGTACAACACTTAATGATAGTCATTGTGAGCAAATAAGGAATCAAATCATATTAGGAAACAGTCAATATAAATTGTAAGGATATCAGCAACAAGGTTATAGTCATACAGTCATAAGTGGGAGGAGATGGGTGATAGCAACGATGACAAGATTAATAGTAGTGTAGACTTAGTAACTAGTTTGACAGTGTTGAGGGAATTATTTGTTTAGCAGAGTTTAGCAACTCTTGTACTACAACATATGGATTGTTACACAATTTATATATTTCTTTGTAGGGTATTGACTCAGCATTACCAGCATATTCTGGCCCTGGTATTTGCTGTAAAAGAAATCAATGAAAACCCACATATTTTGCCAAACATCACGTTGGGCTTCCAGATCTATAACAGCCATTTCAGTGCAAGCTGGACTTACCTTGCCTCAATGGAACTTCTCTCCACCCAGAAGAGGTTCATTCCAAACTACAAGTGTGATACTAGAAACTATGCAGTTGCAGTCATTGGGGGACCGAATTCAAATGTCTGCCTCCATATGGCCACCATCCTAGGTATCTACAAGGTTCCACAGGTAAGGATTTGTTGAACAGTTTTTGTTTGCAACAGATTTTCAAATTCTAACATAACAATGTTGGTTTGAATAGCCATCTCTTTTTTAATCACTTTTCTGTGATAAAAGTGATAAAAGTGTGCACCTCTGTCCTTTTTGTACATGAAAACACCTACATTTCTTGAAGTAATATATAAAAGATATGTACATTATGGAAATTTAAATGAAGAAATATGTGTATTAGATAAAAATGTGTGCCTTAGAAAATGTTGCAGATGTTAGTTTTTGGTCTTATCAAAATCAATGTTATTGTTTATAATTTTGCTGCTGCTTGGCTGATTTTATTTGGCTACTGATTTAATGGTATTTTTATGGATAACTTTATTTAATATGAAGTATTTGTATTGTCTCTTCTTTTGTTATACTATAGGAGATAACTTGTAAACTTTCAAATAAAATATCAGGAACAAATGATTTAACAACTAGGATGTGAGTTGGCAATGTTTTAGTCTTTGTATAACAAGAAAGTGGAATTTAAGTGGAATTGTTTAGTTATTAGGTATCCAAAATCAAATAAGGCAAGAATAACAGTTCAGATGGATTGCAGAGTGTAGTTTTGATCTGTTGTGTATTACTGAGGATTTTGTCCAGTATCTGCATGATAAAATCACTCAGATTTGGGAAGGGTTGGTCTCTGACTGGGTAGGTACGGACGGGATGATGGAGGTCAGTCTTGAGAATGTCATTTGGGAAGAGTTCGACCGTGTTGCTCCCGAGGACATGAACAGGATACTGGGACGGCTGAACACGACCACATGTTTCTTGGACCCATGTCCCTCCTGGTTGGTGCTGGCCTCCCGGGAGGTTACGTGAGGCTGGCTCCAAGGGATTATTAATGCTTCTTTGGGTGAGGGTGTCTTGCCAGCCATCTTGAAAGAGACGGTGGTGAGGCCCCTCCTCAAGAAGCCTTCCCTGGATCTGGCTGTTTTGGCTAACTACCATCCGGTCTCAAACCTTCGCTTTGTGGCGAAGGTTGTGGAGAGTGTGGTGGCGCAACAACTTCCTCAGTACTTGGATGAAGCAGTCTATCTAGATCCACTCCAGTCTGGCTTCAGGCCTGGGCACAGCACGGAAATGGCATTGGTCGCATTGGTGGGTGATCTCTGGAGGGCTTGGGATAGGTGTTGTTCCTCTATTCTGGTCCTGTTAGATCTCTCAGCAGCTTTTGATACCATCGACCATGGTATCATGCTGCGCCAGTTGGAGGGGTGGGGGGTGGGGGGCACCGTCTTACAGCTGATGATTCTCAGCTGTACTGAGTATCATCTCCACCCCAGGCCATCCCAATGATGCCCTTGAAGTGATGTCCCAGTGCATAGAGGCCATGCGGGTCTGGATGGGGAGAAACAGGCTTCGACTCAACCCTTCCAAGACCGAGTGGCTGTGGCTTCTGGCGTCCCGATATAGCCAGCTGGTGCCATCGGCTATCGGCTATTGGCCCCCGCAGAGAGGGCTCACAACTTGGGCGTCCTCCTGGATGCATGGCTGTCTTTAGAAGAGCATATGACGGCCGTGGTCAGGGGGCTTTTCATCAGGTTTATCTGATTCGCCAGTTGCATCCCTTTCTGGATCGGGACTCCTTATGCACAGTCACTCAGGCACTCGTCACTTCCCGCCTGGACTACTGTAATGCTCTCTACATGGGGCTTCCTTGAGGAGCATCCGGAGGCTCCAACTGGTGCAGAATGCAGCCGCATGGGGGATTATGGGAGCAATGGGGCACTCCCATGTGACACCTCTCCTGTGTGAACTGCATTGGCTTCCAGTGGTTTCTGGGTGCACTTCAAGGTGTTGGTTATCACCTTTAAAGCACTCCATGGCGTAGGACCTGGGTACTTGCGGGACCGCCTTCTGCCGCCAAAAGCGTCCCACTGGCCAGTACGCTCCCACAGAGAGGGACTCCTCAGGGTGCTGTCAGCCAGGCAATGTCAGCTGGCAAACCCCAGGGGGAAGGCCTTCTCTGTGGCAGCACCTGCCCTCTGGAACGACCTCCCTCTGGAGATACAGAGAATACCAGATCTCCAGGCTTTTTGCTGTGCCTAAAAACTCTTTTGTTTCATCAAGCTGGGCTGGCGTAACCCCCCCCCCCCCACACACACACCCTTGGATATTTTAAATTGTAATGTGGATTGTTTTAAATTTTGGGCCAAATTTATATAATTCTTTTAATAATTTTAAACTTTGTATTGGAATGTTTTTTATTCTTGGCTGTGCACCGCCCTGAGTCCAGTAGGAGAAGGCCGGTATACACATTTAAATAAATAAATAAATAAATAGATAGATAGATAGATAGATAAATAAATAAATAAATAAATAAATAAATAAATAAATAAATAAATAAATAAATAAATAAATAAATAAATAAATAAATTTGACAGAAGGAATGACATATGAACTGAGAGATTCTAATCTATAGAAAGAGTGCAGAGAAGAGCAACAAAGATGATTAGGGGACTGGAGGCTAAAACATATAAAGAATGCTTGCAGGAACTGGGTATGTCTAGTTTAATGAAAAGAAGGACTAGGGGTGACATGAGAGCAGTGTTCCAATATCTCAGGGGCTGCCACAAAGAAGAGCGAGTCAAGCTATTCTCCTAAATTTGCATTACTATTACTGTTAGTCTTTTCATCATTCCTATCACCCATCACCTCCCACTTATGACCACATGACTGTAACTTTGTTGCTTGTATCTTATGATTTATATTGATATTGATTGTTTCTTAGTATGATTTGATTGCTTATTTGTACCCTATGATATCATTAATATCATCTATTCTATTGCTTAACGCATTGTAAGCCGCCCTGAGTTTCCGGAAAAGGACGGCATATAAATCAATTTTTTTTAAAAAAAGTGTTGTTCCTTATGATTCTTGACGAATGTATCTTGTCTTTTTATGTCCCCATGAGAATATGCATCAAAGACAAATTCCTTGTGTGTCCAATCACACTTGGCCAATAAAGAATTCTATTCTATTCTATTCTATTCTATTCTATTCTATTCTATTCTATTCTATTCTATTCTATTCTATTCTATTCTATTCTATTCTATTCTATTCTATTCTATTCTATTCTATTCTATTCTATTCTCCTCTCCTCTCCTCTCCTCTCCTCTCCTCTCCTCTCCTCTCCTCTCCTCTCCTCTCCTCTCCTCTCCTCTCCTCTCCTCTCCTCTCCTCTCCTCTCCTCTATTCTATTCTATTCTATTCTATTCTATTCTATTCTATTCTATTCTATTCTATTCTATTCTATTCTAAGCCCTGAGGGTAGGACAAGAAGCAGTGGGTGGAAACTAATCAAGGAGAGAAGCAACTTAGAACTAAAGAGAAATTTCCTGACAGTTAGAAAAATTAATCGGTGGAACAACTTGCTTCCAGAAGTTGTGAATGCTCCAACACTGGAAGTTTTTAAGAAGATGTTGGAAAACCATTTGTCTGAAGTGGTGTAGGGTTTCCTGCCTAAGAAGGAAGTTGGACTAGAAGACCTCCAAGGTCTCTTCCAACTCTGTTATTCTATTCTGTTCTGTTCTGTTCTGTCTTTAAAAGATATCATAGTTTAAAAAAATGAAGGAGGAGAGGACACAATTTGATCTCCTTCCATGTTGGTATATTAGAATCAGCATCAAAGTTTAACTAACATAGCACTTCCAGAAGCACAGAAACCTGTTTTGGAAATGTGTTCTTTCTTATCAATTCCTTAGCTGTCCTATGGTTCTGCTCCAGTGCTGGATTACAAACACCAAGATGCTTTTGTCCAACAGATGTTCCCCCAGGGCATCCATCAGTACAATGGGATTCTTCACTTACTTCTTCATTTTAGATGGACATGGATTGGAGTGCTGTATCTCGATGATGACAATGGGGAGAGATTTGTGCAGAATGTACTCCCATCATTTTCCCAGAGTGGCATCTGCTTTGATTTTATTCAAAGATTACCCAAACAAGGATTTTCTAATGCTATTGAAACCCTTGTGGAAGATGGGATTAAAACATACAAGATCATCAGCAGGAACACTTCCAATATCTTAGTCATACATGGAGAACTACAAACCATGTCAGTTCTTATCCTACTGCTAGGAATGCCAGAATATCTTGGCATGGACAAATCAAAAGGAAAAGTCTGGATTTTGACAGCTCAGATGGATTTTGTGTCTTATTCTTTTAAAAAACCAAATGACATAGACTTCATCCATGGTGCTATATCCTTTGCAGTTCACTCAAAGGATGTGTTAGGATTCCAGACATTTCTTCAGACCAGGAATCCCACCTTAGAAAAAGAAGACGATTTTCTCCAGATCTTTTGGGAACATGCATTTGGCTGTTCTTTACCCAAACCCAACATAGACAACATGTCCGGGAGAGCTTGCAATGGGAAGGAGAAACTGGAAAATCTCCCTGGGACTCTTTTTGAAATGAAGATGACTGCCCACAGCTACAACATCTACAATGCAGTCCACGCTGTAGCCTATGCTGTCCACTTCATGTCTTTATCACAATCCAAGCAGAGACAGATAGGAAAAAATGAACCGCAGAAGAATCTTCTCAGTCAAGACTCGTGGCAGGTAAAAACAAAATGTGAGGATGTTGCTATGACACAAAACAATCTACCAAAACTATAAATGAAAAAGTGTAAGTTTTGAACCTAAAGTCAAAGTCTCTCCTGATTTCATTTAACCCTTAACCACAGACATACTATTTCGGCTATGCTATTACAGACATGAGGTCATAATGATCTCAGTAACAAAAAAACATTCAATGTTTTTTATGGTTGGATCCAAAAATTGATGTATAGAGCAGTAAACCAAAAAAATATATTGATCTCTTATCAAATCCACATCGCGCAGGTCACTTTTTGTTTCTCCATCTTTGAACTTCATTCTTCCTTCTCTAATTTTTACATTGGTCCACTAAATGATGGAGCTAATAATTTCTTTAGAAAATAATAATTTCCAACTCTCTAGGGGAGTAGGTGAATTTTTGAGATTTCTAGCTGATGGCCTTAGTCCACGTAATTGCAGAACAATATTGTGACTAGCGGTTCTGGATCTATTGCTTCCAAAAGGTGCAGAAGACTATTGGAATTTGTTCTTGCATATAAATTATTGCACGATGTAGAAGCTTCATCATCACTGATGTCAGAATCAGTGGTGACAGTAGGTTCCTCATCGTCCATTACAAAATTTTCATCATAATCCAATTCCACTTCACTCAGATCACTCTCTGCTTTTCCATACCATTTTAGAAGTTTCTTCAAAATTTGGATCAAATAAATAAACTGGAACTGAGACAGTTGATAGTGACAAGAATCACACTGATCTGAAAACAGATATCTTGACCACTGATGCTCCCTTTTTCCATGACTTTTAACAAAAATGAATGTCATATGTAATTATTTCTGTCTTGAATATGATTTTAAAGCAATTTATTGTCCAAGCTATGAAGGCAAAGCTTTGTAGAGGATATTGAAACATGGGCAGTGTGGCTATGAAATCTCTCTCCAGCCTCAATTGAATTTTTTAAAAAAACAACAACTTAAAGGTGAAAACAATTAACTTACTCTGATCAAGACTTGAGTTACTTCCATCCTAGTTAAGTGCATTCTTGTCAATAATAATAATAATAATAATAATAATAATAATAATAATAATAATAATAATAATAATAATAATAATAATTGATAATATGTTTTGTCATTTGAATATAATAATTTTTATTATTAATGATAATTTAAAAACATGATTTTTTTGATTTAATTATGAATCAGTAAAGATTGTTGTTTCTACTTTCCCCAATATAAATATTATTTTATCCAATATGCTAAAGTGCCTCATTATTTTTAATTTTATAGAATGTTAATGTTGTGTAAGCAAATCTATCATCTATCTATCTATCTATCTATCTATCTATCTATCTATCTATCTATCTATCTATCTATCTATCTATCATCTATCCATCCATCCATCACCTTTTTTGCATTTTTCTTTCAGTTTCGGCTCCACCCCTTTTTGAAAAAAGTTTCATTCAACAATAATGCTGGTGACATTATTTCTTTTAATCAAAATGGTGAACAAATAGTGGGATTTGATATTATAAACTGGGTAACTTTCCCAAACCAGTCTTTTCATAGAGTCAAAGTTGGAATGATAGACCCATATGCTTCTTCAAAAAGTGCATTTCTCATTGATGACAGTCATATTGTGTGGCCTGCCAGATTTACCCAGGTAAGCATGCATCCATTTAAAAGTTTTACTGACATTACAGACATTACTGACAAGTTAGAACTTTTATTTATTTAGTAACCCCCAAAGCCAAAAAAAAAAAAAAAAATACCCATAACAATAAGGAAGCTCCAAGCAAAAAAATAAATTTCTTTGGCGAAAAAACAAAACTGGCTACATAGCTAACTTTAAAAGCCGATACAAAACCTTATGTCACAAAATAAAAGCAGAATGCACCAATTACCACTGCAAACAGGAGGAAGAGCTATTACACATGAAATCCACCCAAGCCTTCTATAATTTTGTAAACGCCAAACTTAAAGACTCGAAAACTATCCCACCAGTAAAAGGACCTAACATGAAAGACTGTAATGATGAAGCTGTTAAGGCCAATCTCTTCAACATTGGAACATTTTCCAGTTCTGTCTTTGTCAACAGCAATGGCTTCTGTCCCACATTTCCTAGTCGTACCACAACTAACTGCAACAATCTGCTACTTATTGATTTTACAGAAGAAAATGTTGAAAGGGCACTACGTAAGCCATCTTTATTTATTGGCCCTGATGGATTATGTGCCTACTTCCTGAAAAAGCTTTCCACTTTCCACTGGTATAGCCTAATCTCTAAACACAATCTATGAGATATCTTTCAGAACCAGCTCCTTGCCCAAACTATGGTCATTAGCCACAGTCATTCCTATCTTCAAAAAGGAAGACCTCAGCCTAGTTGAAAATTACAGACCAATCTCATTGTGTTGCATCACCTGTAAAGTCATGGAATCAGTTATGAACCAATCCATCACCCTCCATTTAGAGACAAACAACCTGCTCTCTAACAAGTAGTTTGGTTTCAGGAAAAAAATTGTCCTGTAATCTACAACTCCTACACTGCAGAAACATTTGGACCACACAACTCAACCAGGGTAAAGCAATAGATGCAATTTACATAGACGTCAGCAAATCCTTTGATTCAGTAGTACACAACAAACTACTGTTAAAACTAAGCTCTTATGGCATTTCTGGATCCCTGCACAAGTGGATAGCCCTGCACCAGTTAACAGCTGTGTCCCCCAAGTTTTAGGACCCACATTCTTTCTGGTTTGCATAAATGATCTTTGCGATCATATTATAAGCAACTGCATCCTCTTCGCTGATGACGTAAAGCCATTTAACACCAATGACAATACTGCTGCCCTACAAAGCGATCTTGACTATATGTCAGAATGGTCAAACAATTGGCAACTCCAAATCTCAACTAACAAATGCTCTGTCTTACACATTGGCAACAAAAATCAAAACAACAAATACAAGCTGGGTGGATACAACTTCGTAGATGACCCTCACTCTGTCAAGGACCTAGGAGTGCTCATTTCAAATGATCTAAGTGACAGAGCTCACTGTAACAGCATTGCCAAAAAGACATTAAGAGTTGTCTTTTGTAAAGCTTCTTCTCCCGTAACACTGTACTGCAAACTAGGGCATTCAAAACTTTTGCCAGACCAATCCTTGAATACAGCTCATCTGCCTGGAATCCACACTGTATATTGGACATTAATACAATTGAGCGGGTCCAGAGGTATTTCACAAGAAGAGTACTCCACTCCTCTGCTCACAATAGAATACCTTATGCTACCAGGCTTGAAATTTTGGGCTTGGACAACCTTGAACTATGCCGCCTATGGTCTGATCTAAGCATAGTAACAAAATTATCTGCTACAACGTCCTACCTGTCAATGACAACTTCAGCTACAACCGCAATAATACATGGGCAAACAATAGAGGCAAACTCAAAGTAAACCACTCCAAACTTGATTGCAGAAAATATGACTTCAGCTATAGAGTGGTCAATGCCTGGAATGCTTTATCTGACTCTATTACATCCTCAAACCCCCACAGCTTCAACCTTAAACTGTCTACCGTGGACCTCTCACCATTCCTAAGAGGTCTGTAAGGGTGTGTGCATAAGTGCACCAGCATGTTTACCATCTCTGCCCTACTGTCCCCATTTATTTGTACTCATTTCCTGTGTTCATGTCCATGTTTATACTTATACCGGTTATCTCGTACATGTTTGACAAACTAAATAAATAAAAATAAAATAAAAATAAAAAGATGATCCTGTGGGTAGCCTGGTCCCATGCCATGTAAGGCTTTTTAGGTCACAAACAGCACCTTGAATTGGACTGAGAATTCAAGGATGTTGGACTGCAGGATGTGAACTGCATCCAATGCAGTTCACAGAGCAAGTATTACATGTACCATTCTTTGGGTGGCTAAAACTGTTCATAGGGCCACATTTTATACCAGTTGAAGCTTCTGGATACTTTTCAAGAGTAGCCCCAGCTACAGCCCATTGCAATAGTCCAAATAGAACCAAGACTCCCTGTCACCTATAAACATAATTTATTGGTGCTTGCCCTAATATTAGGCAGTGCAAGACTTTGATTCAGATTGAAGTGCACTTCCCTAAATTTCTTTCTCCCTGTTCTCTTCTGTTGATGAACACAGATCAGTATGTTGAACAATTTAGACTCTGGCCTCTTGCATGACCCCACAGGATGGTAAACACAGTCATGCCATTGTCATCACAATAAATCTGGGAACATAGTACTGTATTTATAAGTATCAAGGTTTTTCTGGATAGGTTTCGAAGATCTGTCTTTGCAAACATACGAAGCATTTGTCAAACTTGCCATGGAACAAGATTATCATAATCATATTGACAGAAGATGAAATATAGCAAAGTGTATTTTGGGGGTTTATTTAGTGACAAGTATATACCAAGAATTGATATCAGAGGACAAAGCAATGGAAGTCCTTTATGCATTGTAATATCAAAATTTTTTAGCCAAACTATATTTAATACAGCATCCAATACTGCTATAAAATCTTCTTCTGTGTTACATTTTACTCTTTCTTTCATGTCTAGGGTTATCCCCTTTCATTGTGTAATGACAATTGCCAAGAAGGTTATAGTAAAAGAAAGAAAGAAGGGAAGCCATTTTGCTGTTACGATTGTTTTCCATGTCCAGAAGGAAAGGTATCAAATCTCAAGGGTAAGATATATTAGATAAGAAGATTCTTCTATATAGCATATAGTTGATATATAGGGGGAAGTATAACTCTGTAGTATTAATGTTTTAAGTTTGATTTGGAAAAGTTGGTTCAGAATGCAGAGAAGTACCAACAGAGGACCTAACTCTAATGTATATATATATATATAAAAGCCAAATACCACACACTCATCATGAAATCTCCAGAATAATAAAGCCTACAAACTTGAAATTTGGCACATATGTTCCTCTTGACTTCTAGGTGCTTTCTAAGAAAGGATTTTTTGAAATGACCATCAGATCATTAGTATTTCATATACAGTATTATATTTACATGCTCTGCTGCTAAAGAGTTAGACATTCTACTCCCCTTCCCCACCTGAAAGGAACTCTGTCCCAACTGCCAGTTGCTGTATATCAACATGCTCTGATCCTACCCCTTGCTAAACTGGGTGTGAGCATGGCCAGTGCGTGACTCATTCGGCCTGCAGGCTGGGACATTCTACTCCCCATCTCCCTCTATTCCAACTGCTTGGACTCGGACTTTGCTTGAACCTCCAGGAGGGCGAAAATGGCTTCCCCAGGCTCTGGAGGTCCTCTGGAGGCTGCAAACAGGCCTGTTTCTGGCCTTCCCAAACTTCTGAGGGGCCCCTTTTTCACCCTCCCCAAGCCTCCATGTGCGCCCTGCACTTATCTGCATCCAAAATGGGCCGCATAGGGACTCCTAGGAATGGTGATGTGGGGTGGCAGGGCCAGCCAGGAGTGGGATTTGGGGGTTCTCTGAACTGCAAAGAATCTTAGTTAGAGGTTTTCCTGAACCCCTGTGAACCCCCAGCAGCCCAGCCCTGAACTAACTGAAATCACAACTTTATCCATCTCTAATTCAGATTTGCACCAACTCAAGAGTACAATCCTTACAAAATGATAATGCAGTTTTGTAGGTTCTGTTGAGGTTCTCTGACAACCTGATCCAGCTTTACATGATTGAGTGCATATGTTTCTTTTCAGATGCAGACACATGTTACCCATGTCCGATAAATCAGTATCCAAATCCACAACGACGTTTATGCATTCCAAAAACTTTCAGTTTCTTATCTCTTAAAGAACATTTAGGGGTGTTGTTGGCTGTTCTGGCTCTTTTCTTTGCTTTCCTGACTATCCTGGTACTTTGGCTTTTTATTAAGCATCGAGACCTCGCAATAGTCAAAGCCAACAACCGGAGCCTCACCTATCTTCTCCTGATTTCTCTCCTGCTCTCCTTCATCTGTGCTTTATTGTTCATTGGGCCACCAGAGAAGATTACATGTCTCCTTCGCCAGACTGCTTTTGGCATCATCTTTTCACTAGCGGTTTCTTGTATATTGGCCAAAACCATCATTGTGGTTCTGGCCTTCATGGCCACCAAACCTGGATCCAAGATAAGGAAATGGTTGGGGAAAAGGTTGGCATATTCCATCGTCCTTTCCTGTTTGCTTATCCAAATGATGATTTGTACTACATGGTTGACAACAGCTCCTCCATACCCAGATGCTGATGTTTATTCATTTAATACAGAGGTTATACTGGAATGTAATGAAGGCTCCTCTACCATGTTCTACTGTGTTCTGGGTTTCATGGGATTTCTGGCCATTGTCAGTTTTACGGTAGCTTTTTTTGCCAGAAAACTCCCTGACAGTTTTAATGAAGCTAAATTTATTACCTTTAGCATGCTGGTTTTTTGTAGTGTTTGGCTCTCTTTCATTCCATCATACCTGAGCACTAAAGGAAAATACATGGTAGCTGTGGAGATTTTTTCCATCTTGACCTCCAGTTTTGGGTTACTAGGATGCATTTTTTTCCCTAAATGTTATATCATTTTGATAAAACCTGATTTAAAAATTGGAACATCTTTAACAAGAAGGAATCAATAAAAGGGAAAATTTCAAATCCCTCAATTTGGGGATGGGTGAGGGGAACTTCAGGATACACTCTACATATGATGCTGTTCAATAAATGTGGAAATCTTGTCTTTTGTGTTGAGTTATTTTGAGTGGGAACAGATAAGGTTGGTTGATAATAGTCTCTTTTCCTTCTCCTTTAACATTTTCCAAACCTTGCTCAGGATGATTATCTGAAGGATGGGATGTATGTATGATGTTCTCCAGTACAATTGATAAGTCTTCATAGTCAAGTGAAGCCCAACCATGAAGGCTGAGGAACCAAAACAGATTTTGGGAGGATGGAGTCCTCTGCAATCCTCTTTTATGCAACTTACTAGGAAAGTAATAATGTACCTATAGCAACAAGAGAAGATAGACAAATGTGGTATTTCACATCCTTCCATAGACTAAATTCTACTTCTGAAAACTCCACTCAGTCTACTCATGCAACAACAGGACCCTGGGATATTCCACAATTCCATTCATATTTCATATACTAATCTCTACATGAGATGGGTAGAAGATAAATCTAATAAATAAACAAAATAAACATTTTCCCCTTTGGGTTGGCCAGTACAGCATGTTTTCACACAAAGGATATTTGAGTGGGATATCTTTCAATGCTGGCACTGCACCACAAGTATTATGACACCATAGAGCAGTGATGGCCAACCTTTTCAGCACCCAGTGCCAAAAAGAGAGTGCACGCACATGTACACACACTTGCCGGGGACACGGCCCAGAAAAGAAGCTGCCAAGTGGGCTTACACATGCCAGGAAATGAACTTCTGGTTTCTGGCTCACGCATGCGCACTGGCCAGCTTGTCTTCCAGTTATTGGTATGCATGCGCGTGCGATGATCAGCTGGCCAGCATGCATGCACACAATAGAAACCGAAAGACCAGCTGCTCATCACACATGCATGCTCACCAGAAACCCAGAAGAGGAATGGGTGATGGCAGACATGCTAGCCAACATGGCTTCATGTGCCACTTCGGGCATAGGTTCGCCATCATGGCCATAGAGGATCCTAATCTTCCTAGTTCTTCAAGAGAATTCAAGGATATAATTGTGCCTTTCAAAAGGAGTGAAAGTTAACTATTTGTTTCAGGTGGAATACTTTCATGATTAATGAAAGTGGATTCCACTGTCTGATTGGTAGTCAACAATTAAAAGGAAAATCTTGTATCCCTGAATTGTCATGTATTATTTCCAGTGGGGATTGGAACAGTGTTTTCACCCGTCATGATTCAAGTTTATGTCTTTGTCAATAAAACATCTGTAGCAAAAATGAAGATGTATGCAGAGAGGTCAACTCAACCTCTCTGGATAAAACTGTGACTTCTGTTTTTATTTTTATTTTGTTTTCTAAGGTGTTCAGCATGTATTTAGAATGTTTTCAGAGGGACAATGCAATTATCAGTCTGGAAAGATACCAATGAGTTAATTTAGGTTAGGGTTCAGTTCAGCATAAATGGCACAATTTTTGAACGAGTTATTTTCACATGCTCCTTTGTCAACCAATGAATACTTCATTGGTCAGCCAATGAATACTTCAGCTTCAACCAAAACAATACAAGAGCACACAACAGATACAAACTCATGGTAAATCGATACAAACTAGTCTGCAGAAAATACGACTTCAGTAACAGAGCTGTCAACGCCTGGAATGCACTACCTGACCCTGTGGTTTCTTCCCCAAATCCCCAAAACTTTAACCTTAGACTGTCTACTGAAGACCTCACCCCATTCCTAAGAGATCTGTAAGGGATGTGCATAAGCACACCAGTGTGCCTACCATCCCTGTCCTAATGTTTTCTTTTATTCATACCCTTTTAATGCATTTATAATTATGTTTACACTTGAATCTGTCATAAAATGCATGCTTGATGTAAATAAATAAATAAATAAATAAATAAATAAATAAATAAATAAATAAATAAATAAATAAATAAATAAATAAATAAATAAATAAATAAATAAATAAATAAATAAATAAATAAATAAATAAATAAATGCTGTTTTCCTCCCATGGCAAATACTATCAATCAGGAATGAAGATCTTATCAGCCTGTTTTGGCTTTCATTATGTAAGAAAACAAAATGAATGATCATCTGCTATCTTTTCAATCTCACTGTTATGTGTCTAATATTTGTGTCTAAAATCACTGTTATGTGTCCAATATTTGTGTCTAAAATCACAAAGGTTACTTAAACAAATAAAATGAATCAAGTTATATGTAACACTGGCATGTTGCAAAGAAGGGGTTGAGGGTCTTTTTATCTAATTTCTTATCTAATATCTTAAAGATTTCAAAAAAAAAGGGGGCAGATGGGAGCGGGGTGGGTCATGTGGATTTGGGGGGCAATCCACAGAGGGATAGGTTAAAATATGATTTTTTAAAGAGGATGCCAGATCCAGCACAGAGTTATGCCATAGGATGTGCAGATCTGAGAACGGAAGGGCTTAATACCTGTATTGAAAGAGGTTGTTCCATCATGGTCATGGTTGGGAGGGGCAGATACGGTGGGGGCAGGGGGCCACATCATACTAGGGGAGCACGCAACCGCTGTCTTCAAGCGGTGTCATGCTCCGACCTCCAAAGCTCTTCTCGTTCCCTGGGTTGCTCAGAGTCTCAGAGCCCGAGCCTTAGGCTGATGCTATGCAATGTCAGGTCCGCAGCTAACAAAGCCCCCCTCATTTGTGAACTAATTCAAGAGGGGAGAGCGGACCTGGCAGGCATTACAGAGACCTGGCTGGGCCATGAAGGGGGAGTCCCCCTTGTGGAGATGTGCCCACCAGGTTTCCGCGCATTCCATCAGCCAAGAGCTCAGGGTAGGGGTGGAGGGGTGGCGGTTATTATAAAGGAGAGTCTTGATCCTAGGGAAGCCACTGTTCCTCAGACAGCCGGATGTGAGTCCCTCCTCGTGAAGTGGGGCCATGGGTTTCAGATGGGCCTGCTGATTGCGTACCTGGCTCCCTGCCATGTAGCAGCAGCCCTACCTGAGCTCCTTAGTGTAATAGCCGAGGTGGCAGTTGAGACTCCTAGGCTTCTTGTCATGGGAGATTTCAATCTGCCATCCATCGGTGAAACATCTGAGATAGCTCGGGAGTTCATGGCTTCCATGACAGCCATGGACCTGACCCAGTTAGTTCATGGACCTACTCACACGGGAGGACACACTCTGGACTTGATTTTTGTATCTGATCAGTGGCTGAATGGCCTTGATATAGGGGATATAGTCATCAAACCCTTGTCATGGTCAGACCATTCTCTCCTTAGGCTTGACTTTCTGTCCGCTACACCCCATCGCAGGGAGGCGGAACCGATTAAATGGTTCCGCCCCAGGCGCCTGATGGATCCTGACAGATTCCAGATGGAGCTTGGGCCATTTCCTGAGACTCTAGCTCACAACTCGATTGAAGACCTGGCGGCAACCTGGGATAGGATGGCCTCTGGTGCCTTAGATCGAGTTGTGCCTTTGCGGCCTCTGACCCGGCGTCGAAGTCGCCCGGCTCCTTGGTTTTCCGAGGAGTTGAGGAGGATGAAACGCCGGAAAAGACGCCTAGAGAGTAGTTGGAGAGCCAGTCGTTCCGAATCTGACCGAACACTAGTGAGATCATTTATTAAGACCTACTTAGTGGCGATAGCAGCGGCAAAGTTTAACTATTTTTCCGCTGTTATTGCGTCGGCAGATAATCGCCCAGCCACCCTGTTTAAGGTGACCCGCTCCCTTCTCCATCTAAGAGCACGGGAAGACGCCTTGCAAGGTCGAGCTGAGGATTTTGTACAATATCTACACGATAAAATCACTCAGATTCGGGAAGGCTTGGACTCTGACTGGATATGTTCAGACGAAGTGATGGAGGCGAGTCTTGAGAATGTTATTTGGGATGAGTTTGACCCTGTGACCCTTGAAGATGTGGACAGGTTACTGGGGAAGTTGAACGCAACCACATGTTTATTGGACCCGTGTCCCTCCTGGTTAGTACTGGCTTCCCGAGAGGTTACACGAGGCTGGCTCCAGAAGATAATAAATGCTTCCCTATGTGAGGGTTTCTTGCCTTCCACCTTGAAAGAGGCGGTGGTGAGGCCTCTCCTCAAGAAGCCCTCTCTGGACCCGGCTGTTCTAACAAACTACCGTCCTGTCTCCAACCTTCGTTTTGTGGCAAAGGTTGTTGAGAGTGTGGTGGCACAGCAACTCCCGCAGTACTTGGATGAAACTGTCTATTTAGATCCGTTCCAGTCCGGCTTCAGGCCTGGTTACAGCACTGAAACGGCATTGGTCGCATTGGTTGATGATCTCTGGAGAGCTCGAGATAGAGGTTGTTCTTCTATCCTGGTTTTATTAGATCTCTCAGCGGCTTTTGACACCATTGACCATGGTATCTTGCTGCGCCGGCTGGAAGGGCTAGGAGTGGGAGGCACTGTTCTACGGTGGTTCTCTTCTTATCTCTCTGACCGGTCACAGTCTGTGTTGGCAGGAGGGCAGAGGTCGACTTCAAGACACCTTATTTGTGGGGTGCCACAGGGGTCGGTCCTCTCACCTCTTTTGTTCAACATTTATGTGAAGCCGCTGGGTGAGCTCATCCGTGGTTTGGGAGTGCAATGCCATCTTTACGCTGATGATACTCAGCTTTACATCTCCACCCCAGACCACCCCAATGATGCCCTTGCAGTGATGTCCCAGTGCCTCGAAGCCGTGCGGATCTGGATGGGGAAGAACAGGCTCCAACTCAACCCTTCCAAGACTGAATGGCTGTGGATGCCGGCGTCCCGATATAGCCAGCTGATACCATCGCTGACTATTGGTGGCGAGTCATTAGCCCCCACAGAGAGGGCTCGCAACTTAGGTGTCCTCCTGGACACACGGTTGTCTTTAGAAGAGCATATGACAGCCGTGGCCAGGGGTGCTTTTTATCGGGTTCGCCTGATTCGCCAGTTGCGGCCCTTTCTAGATCGGGACTCCTTACGCACAGTCACTCATGCCCTCATCACTTCCCGTCTGGACTACTGTAATGCTCTCTACATGGGGTTCCCCTTGAAGTGCACACGGAGGCTCCAACTGGTCCAGAATGCAGCTGCACGGGTGATATTGGGAGTGACATGGCGCTCACATGTGACACCACTCCTACGCGAGCTGCACTGGCTTCCGGTGGTCTTCCGGGTGCGCTTCAAGGTGTTGGTTCTTACCTTCAAACTCCTCCATGGCTTAGGACCTGGGTATCTACGAGACCACCTTCTGCAACCGATAACCTCCCACCAACCAGTACGCTCCCACAGGGTAGGCCTTCTCAGGGTGCCATCACTAAAGCAATGCCGACTAGTGGTTCCCAGAGAAAGAGCCTTTTCTGTTGGGGCACCTACCCTTTGGAACAGGTTACCCCCAGGGATACGAATGATCCCAGATCTTCGTACTTTCCGTCGTGCAGTTAAGACCTTTCTTTTTCACCAAGCCGGTCTGGCATAAATCTTTTCTAATTTTTTAAATCTTAAGTTGAAGTTTCTTTACTGTTGAGCCAAACTGGCTTAATTATTTATATTCATATGTATGTCATTTTAACTGTTCACCGCCCTGAGTCCTTCGGGAGAAGGGCGGTATAGAAATTGAATAAATAAATAAATAAATAAATAAATAAACACTTCCTAGAGTAGGATGAGTTAAAGGTTAAGTTATATAACATATATAACATGTTAACCTTAATTTTCATTTAACTTGATAGGAAACACTGATGACAATTTATCCATGGACTTAAACACCCACAGAAAGGTTAAATGAACTTGCTGTGGACCCAAGACTGCAAAGCAACAGCAGCTTTGAGTAAATAATTATTATCAAAATAACCATAATTAAATTGACACCTTTCTGTCTATCAGCAATAGCAAAGCTACATATCACGTTCAATGGATTTTCTATCCCAACAATTGATCTACATGTCCAGGGCTTTGTTTTTCAGGACAGCTTTCTGCAATAGTAGCCTGTTAAATCAAAATGTGACACTAAGATCTTCTTCATCATTTTTTAAATCAATGAACAAGATGTTGGTGATAATTACGTTGGCCTTAGCTTTGTTGCCTCACACGTCTAGCAAATGCCCTGTTGGTAAAAGTGCCACACGGGTGCTTCTTCCAATTCTTCACAAATATTACCATTTTGGAGAATTTAACATTGCTAGCATTACTTCTCAGAGTAACGTGCTTTCACGTGCCTTAACCTATGAAAAAATACCATCTCCAGAGTACTTTGATGATATTCCGTAAGGACCTGGGATATAATTGAATCACAATTTGTATCTCTCCTAACTCTCTATCTGAGCAACTTGCTTTATAGATGAACTTTTATTCTGATTCATATCATTTGTAATGTGACCTCATTCTACTTTTAGCAGAGAAGCGTAATAGTAATGTATTCCTTTATTAATAGAAGCCATACATTCTGTTCTTCCTAATATTTATGTCCTCCTCTGTGGTTTTGGAGGCTGGACAGCTCAAGTTGTATTTTGTAACATTTTCAAGACTGTTGTGTGCTAACAAGGTTTTGTTTCTCCAACAAAAGCAACCCATGTTTTCTGATTATATTTATTCAGGGTGTATTTCCAAACAAGAGCTGCAGCCCTTATGAAGATATATGTTACCTGGTTTATTTTATTTTATTTTATTTTATTTAGATACACTCTTTTCAACAGCAAGATTATTTTGTAATCATTTCCTTCGGCTCCCTAAATCATTTCTTCTGTACTAGATTTTTCCCCACATTAGGGAAAATAACAAACTTTTCAGAACTGGTGAATTATATTTTTAGTTGTGGGCAAATTGATGGGAACAGAATTCTAAACTGGAGGTGAACAATTCTGAGAACTTGTTCATGTCTTGGGTCATAAACAGAAGCTAATTATTCCCAATCCTTTTTCTTTTTTTCTGCTTTTCCTTCCTCTCAAAATATCTTCTTAGCACATTCATGTGTCATATGAATCTAACTATAGCAGCGCTCTGGAGCTCAGGTTAAGATATTCTACAAGTGAATGAACTAGAAGACTCGGTTTTAAAATGAAGCACAATTCTCTAATCAGCCCTGTGAATGAATGAAGGAGTATCATTTATAGTCTTAATACAAATGTATGAATGGCAGATGCAGGCAGATGCTGATTTCTCAAAACATGTAATGAAATTATTGTGTGCATGTTGACTAAAAGTTCCAAATCTCATACTTTACAGGGGTGTATATGCTCTTCCCATTGTAAGAGCTACATAATCTATCTCAGATGCAGAATCATTTGTTTGATATATATATTTAATGCAAGTATTGCTATATTGAGCAAATGTAACATTTTGAAGCAGATGGTTATGTCTTATGTACTTTTTGTAGGGTATTGATTCAACATTACCAGCATATCCTGGCACTGGTATTTGCTGTAAAAGAAATCAATGAAAGCCCACATATTTTGCCAAACATCACTCTGGGCTTCCAGATCTATAACAGCCATTTCAGTGCAAGCTGGACTTATCTTGCCTCAATGGAACTTCTCTCGTCTTCAAAGAGGTTCCTTCCAAACTACAAATGTGATAGTAGAAACAATGCAGTTGCAGTCATTGGGGGACCGAATTCAAATGTCTGCCTCCATATGGCCACCATCCTTGGTGTCTACAAGATCCCACAGGTAAGGAACATCTATGCCTCTATTGGCATGATTAAAATAAGGGGAAAACTATGTGACTTTTTAAGAATTGAGACTATATGTTGACTTTCATCCTTCATATTTGAACGTTAGAATTCCTCCAATTATATAGACTAAAATATTTTTGCCTTGATCAAAATTTCTATTGTGTCCACTATTTTTTAAAGAAAGTATGTCCAAAATATTCCAGAATTGAGAATAATAGATTTTTTATCCTTGACTATTCATAATTTGATTTAAAAGACTCTTAGTTTCTAGAAGCTAATATGGGATAATAATAGTGTGTTTAGATTTTATGTTGTCATAAAGCATTGTAAGGATTATCTTTCACAACTGAAGACAGGTTAAGTTGGGTTTCTAACAGAACAGAAGAGAATATAAGAGTTTGAAAGAACCTTGGAGGTCTTCTAATCCACCTCTACTTAGGCAGAATACTCTATACCATTTTCAGACAAATGGTTGTCTACTGTCTTCTTAAACACTTCCAGTGATATAGCATCCACAGCTTTTGAAGACAAGCTGTTCCACTGATTAATTTTTCCTTAGTTTTAGATTGCTTCTCTCCTTGATCAGTTTCCACCCATTGCTTCTTGTCCTGCTTTCAGATGCTTTGGAGAATAGCTTGACTCTCTCTTCTTTGTGGCAGACCCTGAGATATTGGAACACTGCTATCATGTCTCCCCTAGTCCTTCTTTTCATTAAACTAGACATACCCAGTTCCTGCAAACTTTCTTCATATGTTTTAGCCTCCAGTCCCCAATCATCTTTTTTGCTCTTTGCACTCTTCCTAGGGCCCCAAAATATTTTTTATATTGTGGTGATCAAATATATTCACCCATAAATATTATGACATATTTTGTTAAAAAAATATTATTTATTTATTTATTTGTTTAAAAAAAAGGTTACATATGGATCTGCTCCAGTACTGCATTACAGAAGCCAAGCTGGCTTTGTCCAACAGATGTTCCCAAAAAGCACTCATCAATATAATGGGATTCTTCACTTACTTCTGCATTTTAGATGGACATGGATTGGGGTGCTTTATCTTGATGATGACAATGGGGAAAGATTTGTACAGAATGTTCTTCCCTTTTTCTCGGAGAGAAGCATTTGTTTTGATTTCATACAAAGACTCCCCAGACAAGGATTTACTGGGGAACTGGAGAAACTTATAGAAGAAGGTACTGCAACTTACAAGATCATTATGAGAAATACTTCCAATGTTTTGCTCATACATGGAGAAATACAGACAATGCCAGTTTTAAGACTCTTGATAGCAGGTTCAGCATACAGGGATATGTCTTCAAAGCCAGGTGATAAAGTCTGGATTATGATGGCCCAAATGGATTTCACTTCCTTTGCTTTCCAAAGTAGCTGGAGCCTAGACTTCCTTCAAGGTGCTATATCTTTGGCAGTCCACTCAAAGAAAGTGTCAGGATTCCGAGAGTTTCTTCAGACCAGAAACCCTATCTCAGAAAAAGAAGATGGTTTTATCCAGAGCTTCTGGGAAAATGTGTTTGAATGTTTTTTCTCAGAAAATCTGTCAGAGAAAACCTGCACTGGGTTTGAAAAACTGGAGTCTCTTCCTGGTTCTCTCTTTGAAGTGAAGATGACTGCTCACAGCTATAGCATGTACAATGCAGTCTACACTATAGCACATGCTCTGCACCACATACTTTCCTTGAAATTCAAGCAAAAAATAATGGTAAAGGGGCAGAGAAAGAAACTTCTCCATCAATACTCTTGGCAGGTACAGTATATACCCTTATATGTACTGTATATACAGAACAGAATGATAGCAATGTTTCTATATTTGAGAGGCTTCCATGATGAAGAGGGAGTCAAACTAATTTTCAAAGCCCCAGAAGGGAAGACAAAATGCTACTGGTTCGAACAAACCATTATTTCCGACAATCAGCTGTGCTGAGTGATTTTATATTCACTAGAAAGCAGGAAATATGGCTATATTTCAAAGCCCCAGAAGGCAAGACAAGAAGCAATGGATGGAAAGTAATCAAGGAGAGAGAAGCAACCTAAATCCAGGGGTGAAATGCTACCGATTCAGACCAGTTCAGGCAAACCGGTAGTAATAAAAGGTACTGGTTCAAGCGAACTGGTATTAAAAAAATGCTACCAGTTCGGACGAACAGGTATTTATGACGATCAACTGTGCCATGCCATTTATATTCACTAGAAAGCAGGAAATCTGGCTTTCTAGTGAATCTAAATCACATGGAACAGCTGTCCCCCCACCCCCGCCATTGTTCTACTTATCTTAGAAAAGGCTTCTTAAGCCTTCTTTATCAGTGCTGCATGATAGCGCCTGCGATGCACCTGCACATGTTTAGTGAACCAGTAGTAGACCTTGTAGGATTTCACCACTGCCTAAATCTAAGTAAAAATATCCTATCAGTGAAAACCATTAATCAGTGGAATGACCAATGGAACAACTTGTGAGCACGCTTGCCTTCTGAAGTTGTGGATGCTCCATCATGTGAGTCTTTTAAGAAGAGACTGGACAGTTGTTTGTCTGAAATGGTAGAGGGTCTCTCCTGCTTGAGTAGGGGGTTGAACTATAAGATCTCCAAAGCCCCTTTCAACTCTGTTATTTTGTTTTTTCTATTCTGTATCATAAATGGAAAATGGCTTATCATAGCTTTATATGCAAAAGTATAAATTATAGGAGTAACAAATAACTTAGAACAGTGGCCCCCAAACTCTTGGGTCCCAGGGATCAGGTCTGTAGAAAAAGGTTTTTCCATGGACTGTGTTGTTTTAAAATGTTTTCCCCAATTTGATCTTAGCTTCATCACCTTCTACGAAAAGTATCATTCAACAACAGTGCTGGAGAGCAAATTTCCTTTGACCGAAATGGAGAAAGAATAGCCGGATTTGATATTATCAACTGGATAACATTCCCAAATCAGTCTTTCTTGAAAGCAAAAGTTGGAAAGATTGACCCATATGTCTCTTCAAAGAGTATATTCTCCATTAATGACAATAGCATTGTATGGCCAAACAGGTTCAATCGTGTAAGGATGTTTCCATTTCCTGAAGTATTATATCAATTTATAGAGAAGTTAAGCAACTGCCTAATTCACTAGAATTATCACTTATGGAGGACATGAGAGTTGACTAAAACAATCATACAACCGCTGAAAGAAAAAATATACACCAGTTTTGCAGTAAAGGAGTATTGTTACTTATCTGTTAACATTTAATTTAGCTTTGACTTTTATAAAGAGAAAAAGTTGAAGGCTTTTCAACAATATTGGAAAATAATGGAATTGTTGTGTTTGAAACATAATTCCCCCGCCCTGTTTCCTTTTACATATATATATTATGTGCATTATGATTTCTACATTTTAAATTATATTAATTCATTGACTCTGTTCTGTGCATGCCTATTTCTTTCTTTGGTTAATTAGTTCAGGCCAATAAAATATATGCCAACTAATTAAAAAAATAACCGACATCCAAGATCAATAACAAAAGCTAAATGTAAATATGGAGAGGACATATTTCAATTACACATGAACTACCTATACAGGCAACACTAAGAAAGTACAGAAGTGCTTTTGGACTTTAGGGTAATCATAGAAACATCAAGAAAATCTCAGAAATAGTTAGACAATTTTTCATAGTTATCTCAATTAAATGTTATTATTTCAGTAATTAAAATATATATATATAAAGAGCATAATTTAAAGAGTTTTGCTAAGCAGATCAAATTGTTCTTAATCAATTTTGTTTCAAACTCCCTAAATGTATTTATTGATACGATAACTTGATAATCTTTCTTTTACATTAAGACTCAACCTATTTCAATTTGTAATGATAATTGCCATCAAGGATTCTATAAGAGGAAGAAGGAGGGAAAGCCCTTTTGCTGTTATGATTGCCTTCCATGTCCAGAAGGAAAGATTTCAACTCAGAAGGGTGAGGAAAAAACAAACCTAGATTTTTCAGATTTTTGATATTTGACATAGGCAGTTCCTTTGCATTTACAATCACCTTCTTTTAATGACCCCATAATCCCCTTACGGGGGTGGAGCCTGGACAACTGAATGGAGCTGAGTGTTTACTGGCCAGATGCCCTTCCTGTTGCCAATGCAGAGTTTTTTTTCAGCAGATATAGTCTCACTGTGCACAGAGAGAAAAATATCTGCTTCTACCTATGATCGAACTCACAGCCTCCTGATTGTGAGGCAAGAGCTAAACCTCTCGGTCATCACATCACTCTTCCTTTGCATTTACAATGATGTATGTAATTCATTAGCATCATATTAACAGCTCAGATTTGTGTTTTGTAGTATGAGTTTAATATTATGTCAAGTTTGTGAAAGAACAGAAAGAGAAGGAGAACAAAACATTAAGTATTTAATCCTTAAATATTATGTTTGGAATATTTATATCTTTTCTGAAGGCCTGATTATGCAAGACTACCTTTTTCCACCCAGAATCAAACCATTTGGCCCACCCAGTATGTACATTCCACTACTCCTTTTATTCTGTGGGATGAAAGGGACTGAAGTCCCATTTTCAGCAATGTACAGAACAATATTTTTATTGCCAGAGAAATAAGACCCAAAGAGAGCATACTGGACCATACTGGATGGAAGTAACTGTTGTTAACAATGGAATCAAGACAGTGGTGAAATCCATTTTTTTTTTACTACTGGTTAGGCCTGGTGTGGTTTGTTGGGCATGGCTTGTTGGGCATGACAGGGGAAGGATATTGCAAAATCTCCATTCCCACCCACTCTAGGGCCAGACGGTTCTCTGAACTACTCAAAATTTCTGCTACCGGTTCTCCAGAACCTGCTAGATTTCACCCCAGAATCAACAGCTTGTAAAGATTGTCTCCTTTCAATTAATGGAGCCAGTAGTTGGTCCTTCACAAGATGGAAAAACATACAGAGTCTAGATAATCCCAGCCTGTACTGTTGAAGAAGACATAACATTCAAATTAAATTTATTTACTATTTTTCATGGATAGTGGAAGATCTGGATTATTAGATCCTGTTTGTACTAAAGTGGACTAAAAAAGATTCTATGTGCTCCTTTAAAATTTTAGTCCAATTGAACCTCTTCATAGTTGTGTCATTAGAGAATGATATTTGAAATGAATTACATTATTGATATATATTTTCTCTTCCAGACATGGATGACTGTATTCAGTGCCCAGAAGGACAATTTCCAAACCGTGCTAAAGATGGATGTCTTCTGAAAAAAATCACTTATCTCTCTTACAGAGAACCTTTAGGGTTTGGTTTGACCATTCTTGCACTCTGTCTTTTTTTAATTACAACATTGATGCTTGTGATATTCATTAAACATCAAGGCACTCCCATTGTCAAAGCCAATAACAGGAATCTCACTTATGCTCTCCTTATTTCTCTCATGCTCTCGTTCCTTTGTGCTTTACTGTTCATTGGCCAGCCCAGAAAGTTGACATGTCTTTTCCGACAAAGTGCCTTTGGCATCATCTTTACTTTTGCTGTATCTTGTGTCTTGGCCAAAACCATCATCGTAGTTCTAGCTTTTAAGGCTACTAAGCCTGATTCCCAAATGAGGAAGTATATGAAAAAGCCCCTGGCTACTCCCATTGTATTTTTATGCTCCTTTGTCCAACTCATTATTTGCACGATGTGGTTGATAATCACGCCCCCATTCCCAGATTTTGATATGCATTCTTTAGCTGAAGAAATTCTACTAGAATGTAATGAAGGCTCAATGGTCATGTTTTACTGTGTCCTCAGCTTTATGAGCTTCTTGGCACTCCTGAGCTTCACTGTAGCTTTCTTTGCCAGAAATTTGCCAGATACATTTAACGAAGCCAAGTTTATCACCTTTAGCATGCTGATGTTTTGCTCTGTTTGGCTAACCTTTGTCCCTGCATACTTGAGTGCAAAGGGAAAGTACATATTGGCTGTGGAAATCTTCTCCATTTTGGCTTCCAGTGCTGGGTTACTAATTTGTATGTTTCTTCCCAAATGCTATATTATATTGATAAAACCAGAACTGAATAATAGAGATCAGCTGATAAGAATAAAGAACTAAAGAATATACAGTATGTATTAACAACATTACAAGTTTCCTACTTGGTAAAGTGGTACTAAAACTAGAATTAGGTGTTCTAGTGATATATATATATATATATATATATATATATATATATATATATATATATATATATATATATATATATATATATATATATATATAAAGATGTTGAGATTCTGCAAAGAGTGCAGGGAAGAGTAACAAGATTAGTGGGGCAGAGAAAGAACAGTTACAGGAAATGGATATGCAAAGGACTAAGGGAGATATGATAGCAGTGTTCTGATATTTGAAGGTTTCCTATAAAGATGAGAGTGTCAAACTATTTTTTTTTTAATTAGATTTATATGCGGCCCTTCTTCAGAGACTCAGGGCAGCTTACAATGCATTAAGCAATAGCCTTCATACTTTTGTATATTTTTTATACAAAGTCAGATTATTGCCCCCACAAGCTGGGTCCTCAATTTACCTACCTTAGAAAGAATGGAAGGCTCAGTCAACCTTGAGCCTTCAACTTGCAATAATTGCAGACAGCTGAATGTTAATAACAGGCTATCTAGCCTGTTGAGCTATCTGAGGCTCTTTCCAAAGTATCAACAAGCAAGACCAAAAACAATGGATGGAAACTAATCAAGGAGAGCAGCAGGCTAGAACTAAGGCCAAATTTCCTCATGGTGAGATCAATCAACAACGGAATGGCTTGACTTCAGAGGTTTTGGGTGCTCCATCACTGAAGCTTCCAAAAAAGAGACTGGACAAGCATTTATCAGAAATTGTATATGGTCTCCTGTTCAAGTAGGGAGTTGGACTAGAACATTGGTGAAATCTAAAATTTGTTACTACTGTGGGCGTGGCTTGGTGGTGGTGGGGTTTAATGTGACTGGGTGGACGTGGCCAATTTTTTTTTTTTACTTTTAAAACCATTTTTTCTACAACCTCTTCAGCGAAGAGGTTGTAAAAAAATGCTTTCAAAAGGCTCTGATGATCCAAGCTGAGTTGCCTGATCAGCAGAGGCTTTTTTTTCTTTTAAAAGCCTTGATGATCCCAGCTGAGCCGTGCGATCATCAGAGGCTTCTTCTTTTTTTTTTTACTTTTAAAAGCAATTTTTGGACTGAAGAGATTATAGAAAAAACTTTTTACTTTTAAAAGTAAAAAAAACCAAACAAATCTCTGAGGATTGTGTGACTCAGCTGGGCATGGGGGGCCCAGGGATTTTTGCTACCAGTTCTCTGAACCACCCGCCTCCATCGCTACCAGATCGGGCAATCCGATCCAAACCGGGAGCATTTCACCCCTGGACTAGAAGACCTCCAAGGCTCTGAAGTCTGCTACCAGTTCACTTCTCTACCTGTTCACTGTGCGCCTGCATGCAAGGAGGATTAAGAAGGCTTTTCTAAGGTAAGTAGAATAGCGAGGGTGGGGGGAACAGCTGTGTTGCATGATTTAGGTTCTCTAGAAAACAGGATTTCCTGCTTTCTAGAGAATATAAATAGTGTGGCACAAATGCCAGAAATACTGGTTCATCTGAACCGGTAGCATTTTTTTTTTACTACCGGTTCACCTGAAGTAGTAGCTTTTATTACTACCAGTTCGCCCAAACCAGTCTGAACCGGTAGCATTTTTCCCCTGTTCCAAGGTTCTTCCAATTCTATTATTCTAGTTCTAACTAATCTAGTTCTAAGGCAGGATAGACATTTCTATATTTGCCTACCTCTGCACACCACTATATGTATTGACTGCACTGATTGTCTGGGTCTTATCTCTAATGGTATAAGTTCTCCTGCTCAAGTAAGGGATTGGAATAGAAGACCTCCAAGGTCCTTTCAACTCTCTTATTCTATGTTCTAACTAAATTAATTCTAAGGCAGGACACATATTATTATATTTGCCTACCTTTGCACACCACTGCTAAGAAATTCTGGTGGGCAGGGTCAAAGAAAGAGTCTTTTCTGCTGCAGACCTATCCCTGTGATCACTCCACCATGGGAGTCGAGGATTTCTCCCATCCTTTTCACCTTCTGGAAGAGTATTAAAACTTGGATTTAATGGTTGGCCTGGAGCCCTAAGGAGGATACTCATTGCTGGAGGTGGTTGATGGGATAAGAAGACTTCATCCTTGTGTTGCATGTCTCTTGGTTTTATTTTTTGTCTAGTTCTAAAATTGTAATTTGGATTGTTTTAATTTTTAAGTGTTTTTCTATTTGTCATTTTATAATCTGTAAACCACCCAGAGTTCCTTCATAAGGGAGACAGGTGGCAAAGAACTTTAATGAATAAATAAATAGATAAGATTGAAGTCTCTGATTTCTTCTATTCTCATCTGAAATGTTTGGAAAAGTAGAGTATCGAAAAATTATCCTGTAATTGGTTCAGATGGAACAATTACACAAATTCCTATCTATAGTTGTTGTTCACTTTATCTCAGTAAAATATAGAACATAATTTAATTGATTAGTTAGATCCAGTTAAAATGAACTGGCAAAGAAGGCAAGATTCAAGGATATAATTGTGACTTTAGAAAGGAGCAGTAGTGGGATTCAGCCGGTTCGCACCAGTTCGGTAGCTAACTTTTAGGGCAGTTTGGCAAAATGGCTGAATAAGCTTGACATGTCCGGCACCTCCCCTCCCCTCCCAGCCACTCTTCACCAGCCAAGCATGACAAGGAGAGGTGGGAGGCAGGGTTGGGTTTGTTGATGACAGGCCAGCTGCACCCAGGTCTTCAGATGATACCCTGGGCCAATATCAGCGCAGAGCCATTGGTACAGATCCTAGGACCAGCAGCACCTGATGCTTGAGACCAGCATACTCTTGCTTTTGCCCCACCTGGCGCCTGGCCTCCCCGAGCCCTGCACGCACTGAGGATAGGTGAACTTCATGATGCAGTGTCACAAATCTACTGTCATGGTGCTCCTTCATAGCTCTGAGCTGACTTACCGGGGCACGTAAGTGTGGGGCCTGCTCAAAGAGGTGCCCACCAACTCCACACACAGCATCCCACTGGTAGGTGTGGGCAGCCCCTCTGAAGCAGTATCTGGTGCTCAAACTGCTGGTGAACCTGAGAGCAGGCAGTCTCCACATGTTGCGGCTCACTTTTCAGAGGAAGCTTCAGCCTAGGCCGGAATAATCCAGGATCTTCTGAACACTTAAGAGGATGAAGGAGAGAGCAGGTAGATATTGTTCCCAAGGATCCTGCTTTGATGCTTATAATAGACTGGTGAGAACTCACTACCTTGAATTTTATCCGGGGAAGAAAAGCAAAGCACATCTGTGGAATTATTCTAACCAAGGCCACCATACCATAGTCATCATGCAGATAAATATCCATTTCCTTAAGAAAAAAGATGCCCTGTTCCAAAATAGAATGAAATGAATTTCAGTGACAATGCATCCAGCTGGTTAACCAAGATTATTACCTACTTTTTTAAAATTATAAAGGGTATTAAATAACTGTGATCAGCTGATAAGCCCAGGAGTTCCCCAAGACCTTTTATAGCTGCTACTTCTTGCTTCTTCCTGGGGGAAAAAAAGATACAGGATGGGATGATGATGTAGCTTCAAGCCCTGAATTTAACACATGTGTGGTCCAGCCAGCTGTATTGATTCTGTTGTGAAGCACCCAATTTAGAATATAGAGAACATAGAATAATAGAGTTGGAAGGGACTTCAGAGATCTTCTAGTCCAACTCCCTGCTCGAGCATTACAGACAAATAGTTGCCCCATCTCTTTTTGAAAGCCTCTAGTGATGGAGCATCCACAATGTCTGAAGGCAACTATTCCATTGGTTGATTGCTACCCTTAGGAAATTTCTCCTTAGTCCTAGGTTGCTTCTCTCTTTGGTTAGTTTGCATCCATTGTTACTTATCATGCCTTTTGGGGCTTTGGAAAATAGAGTGACCCTCTCATTCTTGTAGGAGCCCCCCAAATATTGGAACAGTGCTATTTTACTGTGAGTTGTGTGGTATTTTATTGTGAAATAAAATGTTTGACAAAATTGATTAAATAGAAAAAAGGGCATGGTTGAATTTGCTTTTTAAATAGCAATAGCCGTCAGCACTTCTCTAGATAAAAAGTGAAAGATCATTAAAAAGATCACGAGTATTGTAGAGCCGGGGCAATTTTTACACTGTCAGTTTGAAACAATCTCAAAATTTCCAAGAGCACATAAAAGAGACAGGGATGACTTTCCTACTTTTCTGTATACACTTATCAGTCTGGAAAGATACCAATGAGTTAGTTTAGGTTAGGGTTCAGTTCAGGATCAATGGTACAATCTTTGATCAAGTTACTTTCATGTGTCCCTTCTTCAAGTCTTCATAGGACGATTCCTAAATTGATTTTAATTGCTGTTTTCCTCCCATGGCAAATACAATCAAACAAGAATTAAGATCTTATCAATCTGTTTTGATTTTCATTAAGTAAGAACACCAAATGAGTGATAATTTTCTATCATTTAGAAGCTCACTGTTATGTGTCCCCAGATAACATTTGTAGTGACACTGATGACAATTTATCCATGGACTTAAACACCCACAGAAAGGTTAAATGAACTTGCTGTGGACCCAAGACTGCAAAGCAACAGCAGCTTTGAGTAAATAATTATTATCAAAATAACCATAATTAAATTGACACCTTTCTGTCTATCAGCAGTAGCAAAACTATATATCACTGTTGGGACTTTTCCATCCCAACAATTGATCTATATGGCCAGGGCTCGGTTTTTCAGGACAGCTTTCTGCAGTAGTAGTCAGTTAAATCAATATGTGACACTAAGATCTTCTCCATTATCATTTTTTTAAATCAACGAACAAGATGGTGGTGATAACAATGTTGGCATTAGCTTTGTTACCTCATATGGCTAGCAAATGCCCTGTTGATAAACGTGCCACTCGGGTGCTTCTTCCAATTCTTCACAAATATTACCATTTTGGAGAACTTAACATTGCTAGCATAACTTCTCAGAGTAATGTGTTTTCACGTGCCTTATCCTATGGAAAAATACCATCTCCAGAGTACTTTGATGATATTCCGTAAGGACCTGGGATATAATTGAATCACAATTTGTATCTCTCCTAACTCTCAATCGGAGCAAGTTGCTTTATAGATGAACTTTTATCCTGATTCATATCATTTGAAAATGACTTCATTCTACTTTTAGCAGAGAAGCATAATAGTAACATATTCCTTTATTAATAGAAGCCATAAATTCTGTTCTTCCTAATATTTCTGTACCCCAACAAAAGCAGCAAATATTTTCTGATTATATTTATTCAGGGTGTATTTGCAAACAAGAGCTGCAGCCCTTTTGAAGATATATGTTAACTGATTTATTTTTTACGTTACACTCTTTTCAACAGCAAGATTATTTTGCAATCATTTGCTTCAGCTCCCAAAATCACATCTGCTGAATTGAATATACAGTTGATGTACTAGATTTTTCCTCACATTAGGGGAAATGACTAACTTTTCAGAACTGGCGAACTATATTTTAGTTGTGGGCAAATTGATGGGAACAGAATTCTGAACTGGAGGTGAACAATTCTGGAAACTTGCTCATATCTTGGGTCATAAACAGAAGTTAATTATTCTCAATCCTTGATTTTTTAAAAAGCAACTTTTTCTTCTTCCTGCTTCTCCTTTTCTCAAAATATCTTCTTAGCACATTCATGTGTCTGTGTGTCTGCATGCATGTGTGGGTGGGTAAGTGGATGGGTGTTATATCCATGCGATAACACATACTGAATCCAACATTCTGAGCCTCTGGGAATATCTGCCCTTATAAACTTGATGAACCTGATGGCCATGAAGATGCTATGCTAGCCTTTTTAAATGGAATAGATCATATGAATCTAACTGTAACAATGCTCTGGAGCTCAGGTTAAGATATTCTACAAGTGAATGAACTAGAAGACTGAGTTTCAGCAACATAAATCATGCACAACTCTCTAGTCAACCCTGTGAATGAACAAAGGAGTATCATTTCTAATCTTAACACAAATGTATGAATGAGTTGCCTTTACCGAATGCAGGCAGATGCTGATTTCCCAAAACATGTAATGAAATTATTGTGTGCATGTTAACTAGAAGTTCCAAATAAAATTCACATACAAATTTCAAGAAGTGATACCTTACAGGGGTGTATTTTCCCTTCCCATCATAAGAGCTACATAATCTATCTCAGATGCAGAATCATTTGTTTGATATATATTTAATACATGTATTGCTATATTGAGCAAATGTAACATTTTGAAGCATATGGTTATGTCTTTTGTACTTTTTGTAGGGTATTGACTCAGCATTACCAGCATATCCTGGCACTGGTATTTGCTGTAAAAGAAATCAATGAAAGCCCACATATTTTGCCAAACATCACTCTGGGCTTCCAGATCTATAACAGCCATTTCAGTGCAAGCTGGACTTATCTTGCCTCAATGGAACTTCTCTCGTCTTCAAAGAGGTTCCTTCCAAACTACAAGTGTGATAGTAGAAACAATGCAGTTGCAGTCATTGGGGGACCTAATTCAAATGTCTGCCTCCATATGGCCACCATCCTTGGTCTCTATAAGATCCCACAGGTAAGGAACATCTATGCCTCTGATGCTTCCCTTATTGGCATGATTAAAATAAGTGGAAAACTGTGTGGCTATTTTTTAGAGTTGAGACTACATGTTGACTTTCATCCTTCATATATGAACGTCAGAATTTCTCTGATTGTAGAGACTAAAATATTTTTTCCTGTAATCAAAATTTGCATTCTGTCCATCTTTTTTTTTTTTTTTTTTTTTTGCAGAAGGTAGGTCCAAAATATTCCAAAATTGAGAATAATAGATTTTTATCCTTGACTTTTCATAATTTGATTTAGAAGACTCTTAGTTACTAGAAGGTAATATGGGATAATAGTGTGTTTAGATTTTATGTTGTCATACATCATCGTAAGGATTATCCTTCACAATTGAAGACAAGTTTGGTTGGGTTTCTAAGAAACAGAAGAGAATAACATAGTTAGAAGGCACCTTCCTGACCTCCGTGCCTTCCGACGAGCCCTGAAGACTCTACTGTTTCATCAAGCCGGTCTGACTTAAATTTGCGTTAAATTTTAATAGGGGTTTTAGTAGGGGTTTTAATTTTACGGCCAAACAGTTTAATTATTTTATTAGTTTTAATTTTTATATCTGATTGTTTTAACATGGCTGTAAACCTCCCTGAGTCCCATCTGGGAGAAGGGCAGTATAAAAATGCAATAAAACTGAAACTGAAGCTGAAAACTGAAACCTTGGAGATCTTCTAGTCAACCTCCTAGTCAAGTAGGAAACCCAATACCATTTCAGACAAATGGTTGTCTAATCTCTTCTTAAACACTTCCAGTAATATAGCATCCACAATTTCTGAAGGCAAGTTGTTCCACTGATTAATTTCCCCTTAGTTCTAGACTGCTTCTATCCTTGATCAGTTTCCACCCATTCCTTCTTGTCCCACCTTCAGATGCTTTGGAGAATAGGCTGACCCGAATTCTTTCTGGCAGCCCTTTAAATATTGGAACATTGCTATCATGTCTCCCCTATTCCTTCTTTTCATTAAACATTAAGTTTTCATTAAACTTACAGCCCCCTATCATCCTTTTTGTTCTTCTTGCACTCTTTCTAGAATCCTTACATCTTTTTTTATATTGTGGTGATCAAATATTTTCACTCATAAATATTATGACATATTTTGCTAAAAAAATATTCTTTTTTTTTTAAAGATTACATATGGATCTGCACCAGTACTGCATTACAGAAACCAAGCTGGCTTTGTCCAACAGATGTTCCCAAAAAGCGCTCATCAATATAATGGAATTCTTCACTTACTTCTGCATTTTAGATGGACGTGGATTGGGGTGCTTTATCTTGATGATGACAATGGGGAAAGATTTGTACAGAATGTTCTTCCCTTTTTCTCGGAGAGAAGCATTTGTTTTGATTTCATACAAAGACTCCCCAAACAAGGATTCACTGGGGAAATGCAGAAACTTATAGAAGAAGGTCTTGCAACTTACAAGATCATTATGAGAAATACTTCCAATGTTTTGCTCATACATGGAGAAATACAGACAATGCCGATTTTAAGATTCTTGATAGCAGGTTCAGTATATTTGGATATGTCTTCAAAGCCAGGTGATAAAGTCTGGATTATGATGGCCCAAATGGATTTCACTTCCTTTGCTTTCCAACGTAGCTGGAGCATAGACTTCCTTCAAGGTGCTATATCTTTGGCAGTCCACTCAAAGAAAGTGTCAGGATTCCAAGAGTTTCTCCAGACCAGAAACCCTATCTCAGAAAAAGAAGATGGTTTTATCCAGAGCTTCTGGGAAAGTGTGTTTGAATGTTTTTTTTCAGAAAACCTGTCAGAGAAAACCTGCACTGGGTTTGAAAAACTGGAGGCTCTTCCTGGTTCTCTCTTTGAAGTGAAGATGACTGCTCACAGCTATAGCATGTACAATGCAGTCTACGCTATAGCACATGCTCTGCACCACATACTTTCCTTGAAATTCAAGCAAAAACATTTCTTGAAATTCAAGCAAAAAATAATGGTAAAGGGGCAGAGAAAGAAACTTCTCCATCAATACTCTTGGCAGGTACAGTATATACTCTTATATGTACTGTATATACAGAACAGAATGATAGCAATGTTTCTATATTTGAGGGGCTTCCATGATGAAGAGGGAGTCAAACTAATTTTCAAAGCCCCAGAAGGCAAGACAAAATGCTACTGTTTCGAACAAACCATTATTTCCGACAATCAGCTGTGCTGAGTGATTTATATTCACTAGAAAGCAGGAAATATGGCTATATTTCAAAGCCCCAGAAGGCAAGACAAGAAGCAATGGATGGAAAGTAATCAAGGAGAGAGAAGCAACCTAAATCCAGGGGTGAAATGCTACCAATTCAGACCAGTTCAGGCAAACCGGTAGTAATAAAAGGTACTGGTCCAAGCGAACTGGTATTAAAAAAATGCTACCAGTTCGGGCGAACAGGTATTTATGACGATCAACTGTGCCATGCTATTTATATTCACTAGAAAGCAGGAAATCTGGCTTTCTAGTGAATCTAAATCACATGGAACAGCTGTCCCCCCACCCCCGCCATTGTTCTACTTATCTTAGAAAAGGCTTCTTAAGCCTTCTTTATCAGCGCTGCATGATAGCGCCTGCGATGCACCTGCACATGTTTAGTGAACCAGTAGTAGACCTTGTAGGATTTCACCACTGCCTAAATCTAAGTAAAAATATCCTATCAGTGAAAACCATTAATCAGTGGAATGACCAATGGAACAACTTGTGAGCACGCTTGCCTTCTGAAGTTGTGGATGCTCCATCATGTGAGTCCTTTAAGAAGAGACTGGACAGTTGTTTGTCTGAAATGGTAGAGGGTCTCTCCTGCTTGAGTAGGGGGTTGAACTATAAGATCTCCAAAGCCCCTTTCAACTCTGTTATTTTGTTTTTTCTATTCTGTATCATAAATGGAAAATGGCTTATCATAGCTTTATATGCAAAAGTATAAATTATAGGAGTAACAAATAACTTAGAACAGTGGCCCCCAAACTCTTGGGTCCCAGGGATCAGGTCTGTAGAAAAAGGTTTTTCCATGGACTGTGTTGTTTTAAAATGTTTTCCCCAATTTGATCTTAGCTTCATCACCTTCTACGAAAAGTATCATTCAACAACAGTGCTGGAGAGCAAATTTCCTTTGACCGAAATGGAGAAAGAATAGCCGGATTTGATATTATCAACTGGATAACATTCCCAAATCAGTCTTTCTTGAAAGCAAAAGTTGGAAAGATTGACCCATATGTCTCTTCAAAGAGTATATTCTCCATTAATGACAATAGCATTGTATGGCCAAACAGGTTCAATCGTGTAAGGATGTTTCCATTTCCTGAAGTATTATATCAATTTATAGAGAAGTTAAGCAACTGCCTAATTCACTAGAATTATCACTTATGGAGGACATGAGAGTTGACTAAAACAATCATACAACCGCTGAAAGAAAAAATATACACCAGTTTTGCAGTAAAGGAGTATTGTTACTTATCTGTTAACATTTAATTTAGCTTTGACTTTTATAAAGAGAAAAAGTTGAAGGCTTTTCAACAATATTGGAAAATAATGGAATTGTTGTGTTTGAAACATAATTCCCCCGCCCTGTTTCCTTTTACATATATATATTATGTGCATTATGATTTCTACATTTTAAATTATATTAATTCATTGACTCTGTTCTGTGCATGCCTATTTCTTTCTTTGGTTAATTAGTTCAGGCAAATAAAATATATGCCAACTAATTAAAAAAATAACCGACATCCAAGATCAATAACAAAAGTTAAATGTAAATATGGAGAGGACATATTTCAATTACACATGAACTACCTATACAGGCAACACTAAGAAAGTACAGAAGTGCTTTTGGACTTTAGGGTAATCATAGAAACATCAAGAAAATCTCAGAAATAGTTAGACAATTTTTCATAGTTATCTCAATTAAATGTTATTATTTCAGTAATTAAAATATATATATATAAAGAGCATAATTTAAAGAGTTTTGCTAAGCAGATCAAATTGTTCTTAATCAATTTTGTTTCAAACTCCCTAAATGTATTTATTGATACGATAACTTGATAATCTTTCTTTTACATTAAGACTCAACCTATTTCAATTTGTAATGATAATTGCCATCAAGGATTCTATAAGAGGAAGAAGGAGGGAAAGCCCTTTTGCTGTTATGATTGCCTTCCATGTCCAGAAGGAAAGATTTCAACTCAGAAGGGTGAGGAAAAAACAAACCTAGATTTTTCAGATTTTTGATATTTGACATAGGCAGTTCCTTTGCATTTACAATCTTCTTTTAATGACCCCATAATCCCTTACAGGGGTGGAGTCTGGACAACTGAATGGAGCTGAGTGTTTACTGGCCAGATGCCCTTCCTGTTGCCAATGCAGAGTTTTTCTTTCAGCAGATATAGTCTCACTGTGCCCAGAGAGAAAATTATCTGCTTCTATCTATGATCAAACTCACAGCCTCCTGATTGTGAGGCAAGAGCTAAAATTCTAGGCCACTACACCACTGTTCCTTTGTATTTACAACAATGTATGTAATTCATTAGCATCATATTAACAGCTCAGATTTGTGTTTTGTAGCATGAGTTTAATATTATGTCAAGTTTGTGAAAGAGCAAGAACAGAAAGAGAAGGAGAACAAAACATAAAATATTTAATTCTTAAACATTATGTTTGGAATATTTATATCTTTTCTGAAGGCCTGATTGTGAAAGACCACTTTTTCCACCCAGAATCAAACCATTTGACCCACCCAGTATGTACATCCCACTACTCCCTTTATTCTGTGGGATGAAAGGGACTGAGGTCCCATTTTCAGCAATGTACAGAACAATATTTTTATTGCCAGAGAAATAAGACCCAAAGGGAGCGTACTGGACCATACTGGATGGAAGTAACTGTTGCTAACAATGGAATCAAGACAGTGGTGAAATCCATTTTTTTTTTACTACTGGTTGGGCCTGGTGTGGTTTGTTGGGCATGGCTTGTTGGGCATGACAGGGGAAGGATATTGCAAAATCTCCATTCCCACCCCACTCTAGGGCCAGACGGTTCTCTGAACTACTCAAAATTTCTGCTACCGGTTCTCCAGAACCTGTCAGAACCTGCTAGATTTCACCCCAGAATCAACAGCTTGTAAAGATTGTCTCCTTTCAATTAATGGAGCCAGTAGTTGGCCCTTCACAAGATGGAAACACATACAGAGTCTAGATAATCCCAGCCTGTACTGTTGAAGAAGGCATAACATTCAAATTAAATTTATTCACCATTTTTCATGGATAGTGGAAGATCTGGATTATTAGATCCTGTTTGTACTAAAGTGGACTAAAGAAGATTCTATGTGCTCCTTTAAAATTTTAATCCAATTGAACCTCTTCATAGTTGTGTCATTAGAGAATGATATTTGAAATGAATTACATTATTGATATATATTTTCTCTTCCAGACATGGATGACTGTATTCAGTGCCCAGAAGGACAATTTCCAAACCGTGCTAAAGATGGATGTCTTCTGAAAAAAATCACTTATCTCTCTTACAGAGAACCTTTAGGGTTTGGTTTGACCATTCTTGCACTCTGTCTTTTTTTAATTACAACATTGATGCTTGTGATATTCATTAAACATCAAGACACTCCCATTGTCAAAGCTAATAACAGGAATCTCACTTATGCTCTCCTTATTTCTCTCATGCTCTCGTTCCTTTGTGCTTTACTGTTCATTGGCCAGCCCAGAAAGTTGACATGTCTTTTCCGACAAAGTGCTTTTGGCATCATCTTTACTTTTGCTGTATCTTGTGTCTTGGCCAAAACCATCATCGTAGTTCTAGCTTTTAAGGCTACTAAGCCTGATTCCCAAATGAGGAAGTATATGAAAAAGCCCCTGGCTACTTCCATTGTATTTTTATGCTCCTTTGTCCAACTCATTATTTGCACCATGTGGTTGATAATCACTCCCCCATTCCCAGATTTTGATATACATTCTTTAGCTGAAGAAATTCTACTAGAATATAATGAAGGCTCAATGGTCATGTTTTACTGTGTCCTCAGCTTTATGAGCTTCTTGGCGCTCCTGAGCTTCACTGTAGCTTTCTTTGCCAGAAATTTGCCAGATACATTTAACGAAGCCAAGTTTATCACCTTTAGCATGCTGATGTTTTGCTCTGTTTGGCTAACCTTTGTCCCTGCATACTTGAGTGCAAAGGGAAAGTACATATTGGCTGTGGAAATCTTCTCCATTTTGGCTTCCAGTGCTGGGTTACTAATTTGTATGTTTCTTCCCAAATGCTATATTATATTGATAAAACCAGAACTGAATAATAGAGATCAGCTGATAAGAATAAAGAACTAAAGAATATACAGTATGTATTAACAACATTACAAGTTTCCTACTTGGTAAAGTGGTACTAAAACTAGAATTAGGTGTTCTAGTGATTACCTATATATATGTATGTATGTATGTATGTATGTATGTATGTATGTATGTATGTATGTATGTATGTATGTTTTTGTGTTGAGTCATCCTGGATTACCACGAATGGAGGAGGAGATATCACAAATCTCCAAATTTTTGCCTTTCAGCCCAATCTCATGGGCTGTCCAGACAGTGTAATATAGCCGACAAGCTATTTTCTATGTTTTTAAATATTTTTGCTGATAATTCTATAAATAAAGGGAGGCTGTTATAGATCTATTTTGAGCTTATTTGCTCTCGTCAGACAGTCATACCCTTACTGGGATTTGTATTTGTATATTGTATATATATATTTGTATTTGTGTACAGGTGACATCTCGGGTTTCTTCCCGTGTAATTGCAAACATATCTTTGGAAATATTGCAGCGACGTTTCGATGAAATGGGCAAACTGTGTGATCTTAACTGACATCCTTCTTTAAAAGGAGGCAGAGGTGTATTCTGATTGGTTGACAGTGCTGCTTTATTCTGATTGGCTGATGATGTAGTTGTATTTTGATTGGGTGGAAGCACTGTTGCTGGGATGTGGGTTGATGGATAAGATATGTTGGAAATGGTGGCTACACAGGTCTCCTGATGACCCTTTGACCTATGGCTTACACTTTGTGTTAAGATTCGTCTATTTATGAGAGCAGGTTTCCAAATAGAAGGCAGATATATGTACATATATGTATATATGTACATATACATATATATATACAGATATATATACAGTTATATGTACATATACATATACATATACATATACATATACATACATACATACATACATACATACATACATACATATATATATATATATATATATATATATATATATATATATATATATATATATAAAGATGTTGAGATTCTGCAAAGAGTGCAGGGAAGAGTAACAAGATTAGTGGGGCAGAGAAAGAACAGTTACAGGAAATGGATATGGATATGCAAAGGACTAAGGGAGATATGATAGCAGTGTTCTGATATTTGAAGGTTTCCTATAAAGATGAGAGTGTCAAAATATTTTTTTTTTAAATTAGATTTATATGCGGCCCTTCTTCGGAGACTCAGGGCGGCTTACAATGCATTAAGCAATAGCCTTCATGCTTTTGTATATTTTTTATACAAAGTCAGCTTATTGCCCCCACAAGCTGGGTCCTCAATTTACCTACCTTAGAAAAAATGGAAGGCTGAGTCAACCTTGAGCCTCGAACTTGCAATAATTGCAGACAGCTGAATGTTAATAACAGGCTATCTAGCCTGTTGAGCTATCTGAGGCTCTTTCCAAAGTATCAACAAGCAAGACCAAAAACAATGGATAGAAACTAATCAAGGAGAGCAGCAGCCTAGAACTAAGGCCAAATTTCCTCATGGTGAGATCAATCAACAACGGAATGGCTTGACTTCAGAGGTTTTGGGTGCTCCATCACTGAAGCTTCCAAAAAAGAGACTGGACAAGCATTTATCAGAAATTGTATATGGTCTCCTGTTCAAGTAGGGAGTTGGACTAGAACATTGGTGAAATCTAAAATTTGTTACTACTGTGGACGTGGCTTGGTGGTGGTGGGGTTTAATGTGACCGGGTGGACGTGGCCAATTTTTTTTTTTTTTACTTTTAAAACCATTTTTTCTACAACCTCTTCAGCGAAGAGGTTGTAAAAAAATGCTTTCAAAAGGCTCTGATGATCCAAGCTGAGTTGCCTGATCGGCAGAGGCTTTTTTTTTCTTTTAAAAGCCTTGATGATCCCAGCTGAGCCGTGCGATCATCAGAGGCTTTTTTTTTAACTTTTAAAAGCAATTTTTGGACTGAAGAGATTATAGAAAAAACTTTTTACTTTTAAAAGTAAAAAAAAAAAAACCTCTGAGGATTGTGTGACTCAGCTGGGCATGGGGGGCCCAGGGATTTTTGCTACCAGTTCTCTGAACCACCTGCCTCCATCGCTACCAGATCGGGCGATCCGATCGCTACCGGATCGGGCGATCCGATCCGAACCGGGAGCATTTCACCCCTGGACTAGAAGACCTCCAAGGCTCTGAAGTCTGCTACCTGTTCACTTCTCTACCTGTTCACTGTGCGCCTGCATGCAAGGAAGATTAAGAAGGCTTTTCTAAGTTAAGTAGAACAGCGAGGGTGGGGGGAACAGCTGTGTTGCATGATTTAGGTTGTCTAGAAAACAGGATTTCCTGCTTTCTAGAGAATATAAATAGTGTGGCACAACTGATTGTTGGAAATACTGGTTCATCTGAACCGGTAGCATTTTTTTTTACTACCGGTTCACCTGAAGTAGTAGCTTTTATTACTACCAGTTCACCCAAACCAGTCTGAACCGGTAGCATTTTTCCCCTGTTCCAAGGTTCTTCCAATTCTATTATTCTAGTTCTAACTAATCTAGTTCTAAGGCAGGACAGACATTTCTATATTTGCCTACCTCTGCACCCCACTATATGTATTGACTGCACTGATTGTCTGGGTCTTATCACTAATGGTATAAGTTCTCCTGCTCGAGTAAGGGATTGGAATAGAAGACCTCCAAGGTCCTTTCAACTCTCTTATTCTATGTTCTAACTAATTTAATTCTAAGGCAGGACACATTATTATATTTGCCTACCTCTGTACACCACTGCTAAGAAATTCTGGTGGGCAGGATCAAAGAAAGAGTCTTTTCTGCTGCGGACCTATCCCTGTGATCACTCCACCATGGGAGTCGAGGACTTCTCCCATCCTTTTCACCTTCTGGAAGAGTATTAAAACTTGGATTTAATGGTTGGCCTGGAGCCCTAAGGAGGATACTCATTGCTGGAGGTGGTTGATGGGATAAGAAGACTTCATCCTTGTGTTGCATGTTTCTTGGTTTTATTTTTTATCTAGTTCTAAAATTGTAATTTGGATTGTTTTAATTTTTAAGTGTTTTTCTATTTGTCATTTTATAATCTGTAAGCCACCCAGAGCTGCTTTAGAAAGGAGACAGGTGGCAAAGAACTTTAATGAATAAATAAATAGAGTAGATAAGATTGAAGTCTCTGATTTCTTCTATTCTCATCTGAAATGTTTGGAAAAGTAGAGTATCGAAAAATTATCCTGTAATTGGTTCAGATGGAATAATTACACAAATTCCTATCTATAGTTGTTGCTCACTTTATCTCAGTAAAATATAGAACATAATTTAATTGATTAGTTAGACCCAGTTAAAATGAACTGGCAAAGAAGGCAAAATTCAAGGATATAATTGTGACTTTAGAAAGGAACAGTAGTGGGATTCAGCCGGTTCGCACCAGTTCGGTAGCTAACTTTTAGGGCAGTTTGGCAAAATGGCTGAATAAGCTTGACATGTCCGGAACCTCCCCTCCCCTCCCAGCCACTCTTCACCAGCCAAGCATGACAAGGAGAGGTGGGAGGCAGGGCTGGGTTTGTTGATGAGAGGCCAGCTGCACCCAGGTCTTCAGATGATGCCCTGGGCCAATATCAGCGCAGAGCCATTGGTGCAGATCCTAGGACCAGCAGCACCTGATGCTTGAGACCAGCACACTCCTGCTTTTGCCCCACCTGGCGCCTGGCCTCCCTGAGCCCTGCACGCACTCAGGATAGGTGAACTTCATGATGCAGTGCCACAAATCTACTGTCATGATGCTCCTACATAGCACTGAGCTGACTTACCAGGGCAGGTAAGTGTGAGGCCCACTGAAAGAGGTGCCCACCAACTCCACACACAGCATCCCACTGATAGGTGTGGGCAGACCCTCTGAAGCAATACCTGGTGCTTAAACTGCTGGTGAACCTGAGGGCAGGCAGCCTCCACATGTTGCGGTTCACTTTTCAGAGGAAGCTTCAGCCTGGGCCGAAATAATCCAGGCTGTTCTGAACACTTAAGAGGATGAAGGAGAGAGCAGGTAGGTACTGTTCCCAAGGATCCTGCTTTGAGGCTTATAATAGACTGGTGAGAACTCACTACCTTGAATTTTGTCCGGGGAAGAAAGGCAAAGCACATCTAGGGAATTATTCTAACCAAGGCCACCATACCGTAGTCATCATGCAGATAAATATCCATTTCCTTAAGAAAAAAGATGCCCTGTTCCAAAATAAAACGAAATGAATTTCAGTGACAATGCATCCAGCTGGTTAACTAAGATTATTACCTACTTTTTTAAAATTATAAAGAGTATTAAGTAACTGTGATCAGCTGATAATTCCAGGAGTTCCCCAAGACCTTTTATAGCTGCTACTTCTTGCTTCTTCCTGGGGGAAAAAAAGATACAGGATGGGACGATGATGCAGCTTCAAGCCCTGAATTTAATGCATGTGTGGTCCAGCCAGCTCTTTTGATTCTGTTGTGAAGCACCCAATTTAGAATATAGAGAACATAGAATAATAGAGTTGGAAGGGACTTCAGAAATCTTCTAGTCCAACTCCCTGCTCGAGCATTACAGACAAATAGTTGCCCCATCTCTTTTTGAAAGCCTCTAGTGATGGAGCATCCACAATGTCTGAAGGCAACTATTCCATTGGTTGATTGCTACTCTTAGGAAATTTCTCCTTAGTCCTAGGTTGCTTCTCTCTTTGGTTAGTTTGCATCCATTGTTTCTTATCATGCCTTTTGGAGCTTTGGAAAATAGAGTGACCCTCTCATTCTTGTAGGAGCCCCCCAAATATTGGAACAGTGCTATTTTACTGTGAGTTGTGTGGCATTTTATTGTGAAATAAAATGTTTGACAAAATTGATTAAATAGAAAAAAGGGCATGGTTGAATTTGCTTTTTAAATAGCAATAGCCGTCAGCACTTCTCTAGATAAAAAGTAAAAGATCATTAAAAAGATCATGAGTATTGTAGAGCCGGGGCAATTTTTACACTGTCAGTTTGAAACAATCTCAAAATTTCGGGAGCTCGTCGCCGCCAGGCAGCTCCTGTGTAGCTGTCGGCTTCGGCACGCGTTAGAGCCGCTCAACAGCTGTTGAGCGGCTCGTAAAATCCCCTCTTTGACTGAGGAGGGGACTAGAGCCGGCGTAGCATAGGTAGAGCCCCAGAAGCGCCTCCAGGGTTGTTTTTTTTTGCCCTGGAAGGTGCTCTGTGTGTAGGCTCCCTAACTACTTCGCTGAAGCTCCGTGTGCCGTGGAACCTCTGCCTGCAGCAGAGCGAGACGACGGGAACAATCCCATCCCTTAACAATAGATCCTGCAATGAAAAGAAGCCTAGGTGAGAATCCTTTTTAAAGGGGAATTTTTTTCTTAAAATTTTAAGCATATCAAGACAAAAAGGAAAAAAAGTAGCAGTTTAAAATCTGGACTGAAAGGATTGAAAATGGCACTTGGCTTAAGAAGCGGAAAACGAAAGTAGAAAGTAAGAGTGATAATTAAAAGTTACCCTGCCTGGCTTTATTTCAAAAAAGACCTTAAAGATCTTAAAGAGGAAGATAAATTTGTTTGCTCCCCCTTCCTGTAAAACTGTAAAACTGGGGAGAAAGACTGGATTTTTAGGGAAGGGAGGAAGATTTTCTTTTTTCAAGAAATTAAGGCGTTCCCCAGGCATGGCTTCAAAGAAAGTCGGTGGGGATTCCCCTCCTCACCAGACAAAGGAGTTATCAGCCAAGCCATTAACTCAGCCTGAGAGTTCAATGCAAGGAGGAGGGAATGAGGATTTGAAAGTTTTTATGGCTAACTTAACAGCAACTCTTGCTAGCCAGTTTAAAGATTTGAATGTGAAGATTGAAAATAATCAAAATGAGATGAAGCAATTTGTAAAAGAAAAATGTGACAAGTTGAATCAGAATGTAACCACAGTAGTAACTGCTCTTACTGATGCTTTGGTTGTGGTTGAAAAAAAAGTGGAGGACCTGAATTTGGAAGTTCAAAAGAACAAGAAAGATGCAGAGGAGAAATTTTTTAAGGTGGATGTGAGGAGTCAGAAGGTAGATGATGAAATCACTATGCTACAATTTCGAAATATGGAGTTCGCCATAAGACTAAGAGGCCTGAGAGAGAATAACAGACAGGATTTGAGGGCTGCCTGTGTGGACATATTGGCCAAAATTTCAAAAATGGAACCTGAGTTAATTGAGAAAAGAATTGACAAGATCTACAGGGTCAACTCATGGGTAGCGAGACAGAGAAATTTGCCCAGAGATGTTGTAATCTATTTTACTGATAGAACATTGAGAAATAACATTTTGCAAAGTTCTTTTCACACTACTATCCATGCGGAGGGCAATCAAATTGGAGTTTTTAAAGAGCTACCACCTAAAATGTTAAGAGATCGGAAAGACTATGGTTTCCTGGCGAATGAATTGAAAAGGCGACAGATTCCATTTAGATGGGATGCACCAGCTGGGATTATCCTGAGATATGAAGATGTTAGATACCGTTTGAATTCGTTGGAAAAAGCAGAGCATTTCTACCAGAACATCCTCAAAAGATCTTCAACACCACCACGTTCATCTACATTGCTAGTTGCAGAAGGAGCCTCCCAAGATAAGGATTATGAGGAAGGGATCTTAGAACTCTCAACAGAACAAGAACACCAGGCATGTCAAGTAATGGCAACGGAGGAAGTTTTAGGAGCAGAAGGTGGCTTATCAGAGGCTTTTCTTTCAGCCCTCCCAGAGCCTAGAACAAAATATTCTAGAGCTACAAGAGAGGTGGACCCGGACCTTGAATTGTTGATGCAAGAACCAAAAGATCAACGTATAACCCGTGCAGCAGAGAAGCAGAGATTGGAAAAGCAAAAACAACAGAGGCCCGAGGTACCACAGGGAGAGAAGGGGAAGAATGGGACACTACAAAAATCCGAAGCAGTGGGAGGAGCGAGACCTAAGACTTCTGTCGTTGAACAAAGCCTTAGACAAGTGCTCTGTAAGCTTCGCGAATCCTCTGATGGCAGTTAGATTTTTATCATGGAATGTGAATGGTTTGAATTCCCCACAGAAAAGAAGGAAAATATTTCATTATTTGAAGCAATACCAAAATGAGATTGTTTGTTTACAAGAAACTCATATCAGATCCCAGGACCAAAAATATTTGATAAATTCTAAGCTTGGAGCACACTTTATTTCTTCTAATTTGGCAAAAAGGAATGGACTAGTGTTGTATATTTCTAAAAGAATATCAGCTAAACTTGTAGAATCGGATGATGAAGGAAGATATATTGCGGTTCAGATAAACCTACAGAATATTCAGATGCTCTTGATAGGGATTTACGCCCCTAACCAGCAGCAAGAGACTTTTTATAAATTATTACACAATAAAATATTGCAATGGAATTACAAGTCTTTTTTGATTATGGGAGATTGGAATGGAGTGATTGATACAAATTTTGATAAAAAGACATTGGCTAAGAAGGGGAATAAATTACCACAGACATTTTTTGTATTGAAAGAAGAATTACAATTGAAGGATGTATGGAGAATTCATCATCCGAAGGAACAGGATTTTACATTTTTTTCTGACAGACATAAATCCTTTTCTAGGATTGATTTTATATTGGTTTCTACTGATTTACTTGCTAATGCGGTTAAGACTAAGATCTTTCCAAGAACCTTGACTGACCATAGTCCTGTATGGATGGAAATGGATCTTGGTAAGAGGGAGAGGAGATCTTGGAGACTTAACGAGAACTTATTTAGATATGAGAAGAACATAGAAGACCTTAAAGAACAAGTGAAGGAATTTTTTCAGTTGAATTTGAATAAAGGTACGCCTATTGAAGTTGTTTGGGATGCAAGTAAGGCCTATATGAGAGGTGTACTGATTCATATGAATTCCAAGCAGAGGTTAATACGACAAAAGACAACAACACAATTGGAGGAAGAAATAAAGGAAAAAGAACAATTGCATATAAAAAATCCGACTGATGAAAAGCTACAGCAAACCATAAAACTTTTGAAAGATCAATTTCAAATGTTGATAGCTGATCAGACGGCGACTAATTTGCAATTTGCCAGACACAATACTTTTTGTAATGCTAATAAGCCGGGCAGATGGTTAGCGTATACCTTAAGAAAGCAACAAAGTTCTCGTATAATAGATACTATTGAATACAAAGGAAAACAGGTCTTTCAACAGATGTCAATTCACCAAGCTTTCTTAGATTATTATTCTAAATTATATCGTAAAGATAATATTCAAGAGGATCTTATTGATGAATATCTTGGAAAGACGAGAGTTACAAAAATTTCATTGGAACAAAGAGAAAGACTTAATCATTTAATAACTTCTGAAGAGATTTTGTTTGCAATTAAGCAATTGAAAACAGCTAAAGTTCCTGGGACGGACGGTTTAACAGCAGTATATTATAAGAATTTACAATCAGAACTGGTAGAGCATCTTAAGGATTTATTTTGTAGTATACAACGGGGGGGGGGTAAAATACCTCCCTCATGGAAGACGGCTTTTATTTCACTTATACCAAAGGAAGATGGTTTTTCAAAACCAGAAAATTTTAGACCAATATCTCTCCTGAATACGGATTACAAAATTTTTGCTAAAGTTTTGGCCAACAGATTGATGCCAGTTATTCAAGAGGTAATTCACAGTGATCAAGCAGGTTTTATCGAGGGGAGATATATGAAGGACAATGTGCGGCAACTCACTGATTTATTGGAATATCTTGAGAAGAGTAAACAGATCCCTGCGGTGCTGGTCTTTTTGGATGCGGAAAAAGCTTTTGACCGAGTTAATTGGGACTTTCTAGTAAAGACTTTGTATAAAATGGACTTTGGAGATCAGTTTGTACATGCAATTGAGGCAATCTATCAAGAACAGACAGCACAAATGGTCATTAACGGAAGTTTAACTACTAATTTTCATATACAGAAAGGAACTAGACAAGGTTGCCCATTATCTCCATTGTTGTTTATTTTAACTTTAGAAGTCCTGTTGAATTCTTTGCGGGATTCGAAGAAATTGAGTGGAATTGCTGTAAGACAAAAAGATTATAGGACGAAAGCATTCGCAGATGATCTGGTTGTAACCCTAACACGACCCTTGGAATCAATCATCCAGATGAAAAGGACTATTGAGGAGTATGGTTTGGTCTCAGGTTTTAGACTAAACCAGAAAAAGACTAAGATGATAGCTAAAAACATGTCGGAACCACAAAAGATTGAATTGGAAAGGGTGGCAGGCTTTGAAATAGCTACAAAGGTGAAATATCTAGGAGTTCAGGTTGCAGCGTCGAATATAAAACTTTTTCAAAATAATTATGAGGTTTTGTGGCATAAGATTCAGAAGGACTTGGAAATATGGAAGAAACTGCAACTATCCCTACTTGGAAGAATAGCAGCAGTTAAGATGAACGTTCTACCTAGGTTTCTGTTTTTGTTTCAAATGATTCCAGTGCTCAAAAGCGATAAAATATTGGCCGAATGGCAGTCAGGATTAAACAAATTTATTTGGAATGATAAAAAACCAAGAGTTAAGTTTAAAATTATGCAAGATGTTCGTGAAAGAGGTGGCCTTAAAGTTCCAAATCTACGTTTATATTATGAAGCTGCAGTGTTGACACAAGTGGGTGATTGGTTTGGAATAACTAAAAATGACATTTTGAATTTAGAAGGCCACGATCTGGATTTTGGCTGGCATGCATATTTGTTTTATCAAGACAAGTTGGATAATGTTTTTAAGAGTCATATACTGAGACAAGCGTTGATGAGAGTCTGGAAGAAGCACCAGTTTCAATTGGATTACAAAATACCTTTGTGGTTGGATCTTGGGCAGATTATGCCAAATATAAAGTCACTCGGGGGGATTTTATACAAAGAGATGCTTTTTATTGATGGGGGCAGATGGAACTTGAAACCTTTTAAAACTCTGTTGGAAGAAGGGAAGGATCTAACTTGGTTGCAATACTCTCAACTTCAATCAAGATGGAGAGAAGATCGGAAAATTGGACTAATGTTACATGAAGAAGATTTGGTGTTACAGATGAAACAAAAAGGGCCGATGCATATTAAGAGGGTGTATAATTTACTGTTAGAAAGAGATTCAGAGAGTGAATTAGTTAAGGATTGTATGATAAAATGGGCACAAAATTTTGCAGAATCAGTGATGTTAGAAACATGGGAAAAGATCTGGGTCCAGAATGTTAAATTTACACAGGCACAGAATTTGAGGAAAAACTTTTACAAGATGTTTTATAGATGGCATCTAGATCCTAAGAAATTATCATGTATGTATCCAAATGTTCAACCTAAATGTTGGAGATGTGATTGTTTGGATGCTACATATTTTCATATTTGGTGGACTTGTAGAAAAGTGAAAGCTTTTTGGATTAGACTTTGGTGGGTTATGCAGAATGTTTTAAAAAAGAAGCTTCAATTTTCTCCGCAATTGTTTTTGTTAGGTATAGTTAAGGATTGTTCACCGAGTGATACGAGATTGATTTTGTATATGATTACTGCAGCTAGGTTATTGATTGGCCAATATTGGAAAAAAGAAAGTGTGCCCACCATAAGCGAATGGATGTCTAAGATGGCTAGCTTTGCGGAGATGGCAAAGATTTCTGCATATTTAAAAGATAGGACCCATGAGTTTTTTGTTAGAGAATGGAAAAAGTGGGTGGATTATGTGCAGAATAAATATCAAATTAAGAATCTTCAGTTAGTTTTTTGATTGAGGTTGAAGAAATATAGAATTATGTTTATTATATATTGTATTATTGTCTAGATAATTAATAATTTGACATAAACTAGTATATTTTGGTAATACTGCTGTTTTGTATAAAAAGAAGGGAAAAATTTTATGTTGGAGTTAGGTTTAAAAAGGGCATTTATAAATTCTATTTGTTTAAATCTTTGTTAGGGAATAGAAAAAGTGGATTGATTATGTGTAGAATATTGCTAGAGGTTGAAGAAATTTAGAATTATTTTTGTTGATATTACTATATTTTATTACTCATTTTATTGTTATGTTATAATATAATATGATGTTAAATATATATATTATAATATTTTTTTAGATTTATTAACTAGACTTAAACTTATATATTTTTGGTTATTATCATTTGCTTAAGTTTTTTCTATTATTAGCATGGTTTTTGGATTTGGATTTAAATATTGGATTTAAATATTGTGGATCTCACCTATGTTTAATGTTTGATAATGATCGATATATACTTATGTGGGCATATAATGGAAGTCAGGGGGGGGGGAGGGTGGGGGGAAGGGGGGAAGGGGGGAAAATGTGGGGTTAAAATTTGTACTGTAAAACTCTTTCAATAAAAAAAAAATTTCCAATGGAAAGAGCACATAAAAGAGACAGGGATGACTTTCCTACTTTTCTGTATACACTTATCAGTCTGGAAAGATACCAATAACTTAGTTTAGGTTAGGGTTCGGTTCAGGATCAATGGTACAATCTTTGATCAAGTTACTTTCATGTGTCCCTTTTTCAAGTCTTCATAGGATGATTCCTAAATTGATTTTAATTGCTGTTTTCCTCCCATGGCAAATACGATCAAACAAGAATTAAGATCTTATCAATCTGTTTTGATTTTCATTAAGTAAGAACATCAAATGAGTGATAATTTTCTGTCATTTAGAAGCTCACTGTTATGTGTCCCCAGATAACATTTGTAGTGACACTGATGACAATTTATTCATGGACTTAAACACCCACAGAAAGGTTAAATGAACTTGCTGTGGACCCAAGACTGCAAAGCAACAGCAGCTTTGAGTAAATAATTATTATCAAAATAACCATAATTAAATTGACACCTTTCTGTCTATCAGCAGTAGCAAAACTATATATCACGTTTAATGACTTTTCCATCCCAACAATTGATCTATATGGCCAGGGCTCCGTTTTTCAGGACAGCTTTCTGCAATAGTAGTCAGTTAAATCAAGATGTGACACTAAGATCTTCTCCATTATCATTTTTTTTTAAATCAACGAACAAGATGGTGGTGATAACAATGTTGGCATTAGCTTTGTTACCTCATATGGCTAGCAAATGCCCTGTTGATAAACGTGCCACTCGGGTGCTTCTTCCAATTCTTCACAAATATTACCATTTTGGAGAACTTAACATTGCTAGCATAACTTCTCAGAGTAACGTGCTTTCACGTGCCTTATCCTATGGAAAAATACCATCTCCAGAGTACTTTGATGATATTCCGTAAGGACCTGGGATATAATTGAATCACAATTTGTATCTCTCCTAACTCTCAATCGGAGCAAGTTGCTTTATAGATGAACTTTTATCCTGATTCATATCATTTGAAAATGATTTCATTCTACTTTTAGCAGAGAAGCATAATAGTAACATATTTCTTTATTAATAGAAGCCATAAATTCTGTTCTTCCTAATATTTGTGTTCCCCAGCAAAAGCAGCAAATATTTTCTTATTAAATTTATTCAGGGTGTATTTGCAAACAAGAGCTGCAGCCCTTTTGAAGATATATGTTAACTGATTTATTTTTTACGTTACACTCTTTTCAACAGCAAGGTTATTTTGCAATCATTTGCTTCAGCTCCCAAAATCACATCTGCTGAATTGAATGTACAGTTGATGTACTAGATTTTTCCTCACATTAGGGGAAATGACTAACTTTTCAGAACTGGCGAACTATATTTTAGTTGTGGGCAAATTGATGGGAACAGAATTCTGAACTGGAGGTGAACAATTCTGGAAACCTGCTCATATCTTGGGTCATAAACAGAAGTTAATTATTCTCAATCCTTGATTTTTTAAAAAGCAACTTTTTCTTCTTCCTGCTTCTCCTTTTCTCAAAATATCTTCTTAGCACATTCATGTGTCTGTGTGTCTGCATGCATGTGTGGGTGGGTAAGTGGATGGGTGTTATATCCATGCGATAACACATACTGAATCCAACATTCTGAGCCCTTGGAAAATGTGCCCTCATAAACTTGATGAACCTGATGGCCATGAAGATGCTATGCTAGCCTTTTTAAATGGAATAGATCATATGCATCTAACTATAACAGTGCTCTGGAGCTCAGGTTAAGATATTCTACAAGTGAATGAACTAGAAGACTGAGTTTCAGCATCATAAATCATGCACAACTCTCTAGTCAACCCTGTGAATGAACAAAGGAGTATCATTTCTAATCTTAACACAAATGTATGAATGAGTTGCCTTTACCGAATGCAGGCAGATGCTGATTTCCCTAAACATGTAATGAAATTATTGTGTGCATGTTGACTAAAAGTTCCAAATCTCATATTTTACAGGGGTGTATTTTCTCTTCCCATCATAAGAGCTACATAATCTATCTCAGATGCAGAATCATTTGTTTGATATATATTTAATACATATATTGCTATATTGAGCAAATGTAACATTTTGAAGCATATGGTTATGTCTTTTGTACTTTTTGTAGGGTATTGACTCAGCATTACCAGCATATCCTGGCACTGGTATTTGCTGTAAAAGAAATCAATGAAAACCCACTTATTTTGCCAAACATCACTCTGGGCTTCCAGATCTATAACAGCCATTTCAGTGCAAGCTGGACTTATCTTGCCTCAATGGAACTTCTCTCGTCTTCAAAGAGGTTCCTTCCAAACTACAAGTGTGATAGTAGAAACAATGCAATTGCAGTCATCGGGGGACCTAATTCAAATGTCTGCCTCCATATGGCCACCATCCTTGGTCTCTATAAGATCCCACAGGTAAGGAACATCTATGCCTCTGATGCTTCCCTTATTGGCATGATTAAAATAATGGAAAACTGTGTGGCTATTTTTTAGAGTTGAGACTACATGTTGACTTTCATCCTTCATATATGAACGTCAGAATTTCTCTGATTGTAGAGACTAAAATATTTTTTCCTGTGATCAAAATTTGCATTCTGTCCATCTTTTTTTTTTTTTTTTTTTTTGCAGAAGGTAGGTCCAAAATATTCCAAAATTGAGAATAATAGATTTTTATCCTTGACTTTTCATAATTTGATTTAGAAGACTCTTAGTTACTAGAAGGTAATATGGGATAATAGTGTGTTTAGATTTTATGTTGTCATACATCATCGTAAGGATTATCCTTCACAATTGAAGACAAATTTGGTTGGGTTTCTAAGAAACAGAAGAGAATAACATAGTTAGAAGGCACCTTCCTGACCTCTGTGCCTTCCGACGAGCCCTGAAGACTCTACTGTTTCATCAAGCCGGTCTGACTTAAATTTGCGTTAAATTTTAATAGGGGTTTTAGTAGGGGTTTTAATTTGACGGCCAAACAGTTTAATTATTTTATTAGTTTTAATTTTTATATCTGATTGTTTTAACACGGCTGTAAACCGCCCTGAGTCCCATCTGGGAGAAGGGCAGTATATAAATGCAATAAAACTGAAACTGAAACGGAAAACTGAAACCTTGGAGATCTTCTAATCAACCTCCTAGTCAAGTAGGAAACCCAATACCATTTCAGACAAATGGTTGTCTAATCTCTTCTTAAACACTTCCAGTAATATAGCATCCACAATTTCTGAAGGCAAGTTGTTCCACTGATTAATTTCCCCTTAGTTCTAGACTGCTTCTATCCTTGATCAGTTTCCACCCATTCCTTCTTGTCCCACCTTCAGATGCTTTGGAGAATAGGCTGACCTGAATTCTTTCTGGCAGCCCTTTAAATATTGGAACATTGCTATCATGTCTCCCCTATTCCTTCTTTTCATTAAACATTAAGTTTTCATTAAACTTACAGCCCCTTATCATCCTTTTTGTTCTTCTTGCACTCTTTCTAGAATCCTTACATTTTTTTTTATATTGTGGTGATCAAATATTTTCACTCATAAATATTATGACATATTTTGCTAAAAAAATATTCTTTTATTTTAAAGATTACATATGGATCTGCTCCAGTACTGCATTACAGAAGCCAAGCTGGCTTTGTCCAACAGATGTTCCCAAAAAGCGCTCATCAATATAATGGAATTCTTCACTTACTTCTGCATTTCAGATGGACATGGATTGGGGTGCTTTATCTTGATGATGACAATGGGGAAAGATTCGTGCAGAATGTCCTTCCCTTTTTCTCCGAGAGGAGTATTTGTTTTGATTTCATACAAAGACTCCCCAAACAAGGATTCACTGGGGAAATGCAGAAACTTATAGAAGAAGGTCTTGCAACTTACAAGATCATTATGAGAAATACTTCCAATGTTTTGCTCATACATGGAGAAATACAGACAATGCCAATTTTAAGATTCTTGATAGCAGGTTCAGTATATTTGGATATGTCTTCAAAGCCAGGTGATAAAGTCTGGATTATGATGGCCCAAATGGATTTCACTTCCTTTGCTTTCCAACGTAGCTGGAGCCTAGACTTCCTTCAAGGTGCTATATCTTTGGCAGTCCACTCAAAAAAAGTGTCAGGATTCCAAGAGTTTCTCCAGACCAGAAACCCTATCTCAGAAAAAGAAGATGGTTTTATCCAGAGCTTCTGGGAAAGTGTGTTTGAATGTTTTTTTCAGAAAACCTGTCAGAGAAAACCTGCACTGGGTTTGAAAAACTGGAGGCTCTTCCTGGTTCCCTCTTTGAAGTGAAGATGACTGCTCACAGCTATAGCATGTACAATGCAGTCTACGCTATAGCACATGCTCTGCACCACATACTTTCCTTGAAATTCAAGCAAAAAATAATGGTAAAGGGGCAGAGAAAGAAACTTCTCCATCAATACTCTTGGCAGGTACAGTATATACCCTTATATGTACTGTATATACAGAACAGAATGATAGCAATGTTTCTATATTTGAGAGGCTTCCATGATGAAGAGGGAGTCAAACTAATTTTCAAAGCCCCAGAAGGGAAGACAAAATGCTACTGGTTCGAACAAACCATTATTTCCGACAATCAGCTGTGCTGAGTGATTTATATTCACTAGAAAGCAGGAAATATGGCTATATTTCAAAGCCCCAGAAGGCAAGACAAGAAGCAATGGATGGAAAGTAATCAAGGAGAGAGAAGCAACCTAAATCCAGGGGTGAAATGCTACCGATTCAGACCAGTTCAGGCAAACCGGTAGTAATAAAAGGTACTGGTTCAAGCGAACTGGTATTAAAAAAAATACTACCAGTTCGAACGAACCGGTATTTACAATGATCAACTGTGCCATGCCATTTATATTCACTAGAAAGCAGGAAATCTGGCTTTCTACTGAATCTAAATCACATGGAACAGCTGTCCCCCCACCCCCGCCATTGTTCTACTTATCTTAGAAAAGGCTTCTTAAGCCTTCTTTATCAGTGCTGCATGATAGCGCCTGCGATGCACCTGCACATGTTTAGTGAACCAGTAGTAGACCTTGTAGGATTTCACCACTGCCTAAATCTAAGTAGAAATATCCTATCAGTGAAAACGATTAATCAGTGGAATGACCAATGGAACAACTTGTGAGCACACTTGCCTTCTGAAGTTGTGGACGCTCCATCATGTGAGTCTCTTAAGAAGAGACTGGACAGTTGTTTGTCTGAAATGGTAGAGGGTCTCTCCTGCTTGAGTAGGGGGTTGAACTATAAGATCTCCAAAGCCCCTTTCAACTCTGTTATTTTGTTTTTTCTATTCTGTATCATAAATGGAAAATGGCTTATCATAGCTTTATATGCAAAAGTATAAATTATAGGAGTAACAAATAACTTAGAACAGTGGCCCCCAAACTCTTGGGTCCCAGGGATCAGGTCTGTGGAGAGAGGTTTTTCCATGGACTGTGTTGTTTTAAAATGTTTTCCCCAATTTGATCTTAGCTTCATCACCTTCTACGAAAAGTATCATTCAACAACAGTGCTGGAGAGCAAATTTCCTTTGACCGAAATGGAGAAAGAATAGCCGGATTTGATATTATCAACTGGATAACATTCCCAAATCAGTCTTTCTTGAAAGCAAAAGTTGGAAAGATTGACCCATATGTCTCTTCAAAGAGTATATTCTCCATTAATGACAATAGCATTGTATGGCCAAACAGGTTCAATCGTGTAAGGATGTTTCCATTTCCTGAAGTATTATATCAATTTATAGAGAAGTTAAGCAACTGCCTAATTCACTAGAATTATCCCTTATGGAGGACATGAGGGTTGACTAAAACAATCATACAACCGCTGAAAGAGAAATATACACCAGTTTTGCAGTAAAGGAGTATTGCTACTTATCTGTTAACATTTAATTTAGCTTTGACTTTTATAAAGAGAAAAAGTTGAAGGCTTTTGAACAATATTGGAAAATAATGAAATTCTTGTGTTTGAAACACATTTTAAATTATATTAATTCATTGACTCTGTTCTATGCATGCCGATTTCTTTCTTTGGTTAATTAGTTCAGGCCAATAAAATATATGCCATTTTATTGGCTTACATCCAAGATCAATAACAAAAGCTAAATGTAAAGACTTCAAGACAATTAAAGAGGAGATATGTCAATTACACATGAACTACCTATACAGGCAACACTAAGAAAGTACAGAAGTGCTTTTGGACTTTAGGGTAATCATAGAAATATCAAGAAAATCTCAGAAATAGATAGACAATTTTTCATAGTTATCTCAATTAAATGTTATTATTTCAGTAACTAATATATATATATATATATATATAAAGAGCATAATTTAAAGAGTTTTGCCAAGCAGATCAAATTGTTCTTAATCAATTTTGTTTCAAACTCCCTAAACATATTTATTGATATGATAACTTGATATTCTTTCTTTTACATTAAGACTCAACCTATTTCAATTTGTAACGATAATTGCCATCAAGGATTCTATAAGAGGAAGAAGGAGGGGAAGCCCTTTTGCTGTTATGATTGCCTTCCATGTCCAGAAGGAAAGATTTCAACTCAGAAGGGTGAGGAAAAAACAAACCTAGATTTTTCAGATTTTTGATATTTGACATAGGCAGTTCCTTTGCATTTACAATCACCTTCTTTTAATGACCCCATAATCCCCTTACGGGGGTGGAGCCTGGACAACTGAATGGAGCTGAGTGTTTACTGGCCAGATGCCCTTCCTGTTGCCAATGCAGAGTTTTTTTTCAGCAGATATAGTCTCACTGTGCACAGAGAGAAAAATATCTGCTTCTACCTATGATCGAACTCACAGCCTCCTGATTGTGAGGCAAGAGCTAAACCTCTCGGTCATCACATCACTCTTCCTTTGCATTTACAATGATGTATGTAATTCATTAGCATCATATTAACAGCTCAGATTTGTGTTTTGTAGTATGAGTTTAGTGTGTGAAAGAGCAAGAACAGAAAGAGAAGGAGAACAAAACATTAAGTATTTAATCCTTAAATATTATGTTTGGAATATTTATATCTTTTCTGAAGGCCTGATTATGCAAGACTACCTTTTTCCACCCAGAATCAAACCATTTGGCCCACCCAGTATGTACATTCCACTACTCCTTTTATTCTGTGGGATGAAAGGGACTGAGGTCCCATTTTCAGCAATGTACAGAACAATATTTTTATTGCCAGAGAAATAAGACCCAAAGAGAGCGTACTGGACCATACTGGATGGAAGTAACTGTTGCTAACAATGGAATCAAGACAGTGGTGAAATCCATTTTTTTTTTACTACTGGTTGGGCCTGGTGTGGTTTGTTGGGCATGGCTTGTTGGGCGTGACAGGGGAAGGATATTGCAAAATCTCCATTCCCACCCCACTCTAGGGCCAGACGGTTCTCTGAACTACTCAAAATTTCTGCTACCGGTTCTCCAGAACCTGCTAGATTTCACCCCAGAATCAACAGCTTGTAAAAATTGTCTCCTTTCAATTAATGGAGCCAGTAGTTGGCCCTTCACAAGATGGAAACACATACAGAGTCTAGATAATCCCAGCCTGTACTGTTGAAGAAGACATAACATTCAAATTAAATTTATTCACCATTTTTCATGTATAGTGGAAGATCTGGATTATTAGATACTGTTTGTACTAAAGTGGACTAAAGAAGATTCTATGTGCTCCTTTAAAATTTTAATCCAATTGAACCTCTTCATAGTTGTGTCATTAGAGAATGATATTTGAAATGAATTACATTATTGATATATATTTTCTCTTCCAGACATGGATGACTGTATTCAGTGCCCAGAAGGACAATTTCCAAACCGTGCTAAAGATGGATGTCTTCTGAAAAAAATCACTTATCTCTCTTACAGAGAACCTTTAGGGTTTGGTTTGACCATTCTTGCACTCTGTCTTTTTTTAATTACAACATTGATGCTTGTGATATTCATTAAACATCAAGGCACTCCCATTGTCAAAGCCAATAACAGGAATCTCACTTATGCTCTCCTTATTTCTCTCATGCTCTCGTTCCTTTGTGCTTTACTGTTCATTGGCCAGCCCAGAAAGTTGACATGTCTTTTCCGACAAAGTGCTTTTGGCATCATCTTTACTTTTGCTGTATCTTGTGTCTTGGCCAAAACCATCATCGTAGTTCTAGCTTTTAAGGCTACTAAGCCTGATTCCCAAATGAGAAAGTATATGAAAAAACCCCTGGCTACTTCCATTGTATTTTTATGCTCCTTTGTCCAACTCATTATTTGCACGATGTGGTTGATAATCACTCCCCCATTCCCAGATTTTGATATGCATTCTTTAGCTGAAGAAATTCTACTAGAATGTAATGAAGGCTCAATGGTCATGTTTTACTGTGTCCTCAGCTTTATGAGCTTCTTGGCGCTCCTGAGCTTCACTGTAGCTTTCTTTGCCAGAAATTTGCCAGATACATTTAACGAAGCCAAGTTTATCACCTTTAGCATGCTGATGTTTTGCTCTGTTTGGCTAACCTTTGTCCCTGCATACTTGAGTGCAAAGGGAAAGTACATATTGGCTGTGGAAATCTTCTCCATTTTGGCTTCCAGTGCTGGGTTACTAATTTGTATGTTTCTTCCCAAATGCTATATTATATTGATAAAACCAGAACTGAATAATAGAGATCAGCTGATAAGAATAAAGAACTAAAGAATATACAGTATGTATTAACAACATTACAAGTTTCCTACTTGGTAAAGTGGTACTAAAACTAGAACTAGTTGTTCTAGTGATTACCTAAATATATATAAAAAAGATGTTGAGACTCTGCAAAGAGTGGAAAGAAGAGTAACAAGATTAGTGGGGGGGGGGAGACTAAAACATACAAAGAACAGTTACAGGAATTGGGTATGAAAAGGACTAAGGGAGATATGATAGCAGTGTTCTAATATTTGAAGGTTTCCTATAAAGATAAGAGTGTCAAACTATTTCCCAAAGCACCAAAAGGCAAGACCAGAAACAATGGATGGAAACTAACCCAGGAGAGAAGCAACCTAGTACTAAGGACAAATTTCCTAATTATGAGAGCAATGAACCAATGGAACAACTTCCATTCAGAAGTTGTAGGTGCTCCATCACAGGAGCTTTCAAAAGGAGATTGGACAATCATTTATCTCTAATGGTATAAGTTCTCCCGCTCAAGTAGGGGATTGGACTAGAAGACCTCCAATGTCTTTCCAACTCTCTTATACTATGTTCTAACTAATCTAATTCTAAGCAGGACACATATTACTATATTTGCCTACCTCTGCACAGCACTATATATATATTGAGCACTGATCATCTGAGTCTTGTCTGCTAAATTCTCAGCAGTAAATTATCCTTAGGTACCTACGCCCATCACATAAGCAAACAGTTGTTTATTTTATTTTGTGTAATGTATGTTGCCTATCTCACCGTTGGGCTATTCTAGACAGAATTTTCCCCATTTTTTCATTTTTTTCCTAGATATGTGACAAAAATATGCATCTTTGCATCCTTCTAATGTATAAACACAATTACTGTGATATATATGAGGCAGGACAACTGAATTCAGGATTTGAAAATCATCTTGTTACTTTAAGATAGAGATTCTTCGTCAATTAAATCCTTTATAGGTTACTATATTGGTGATATATTGCATTTAGTATTCTGAGATGCAGATTTATCTTATTAAATTTGTATCTCAGTAGCTTTCTCACCCCAATGGGACTATCCCAAATCCTGTTCTACTCACACCAGTCGAAGAGGCCTCCTACAGATACCATCTGTTAGGAAATTCTGGTGGGCAGAGTCAAAGAAAGACTCTTTTCTGCTGTGGACCTATCCCTGTGATCACTCCACCATGGGAATTGAGGACTTCTCCCATAATTTTGACCTTCTAGAAGAGTATTAAAACTTGGATTTAATGGTTGGCCTGGAGCCCTAAGGGGGATGCTCATTGCTGGAGGTGGTTGATGGGATAACAAGGCTTCATCCTTGTGTTGCATGTCTCTTAGTCTTGATTTTTGTCTAGTTCTAAAATTGTAATTTGGATTGTTTTAATTTTTAAGTGTTTCTTTTATTTGTCATTTTATAATCTGTAAGCCACCCAGAGCTGCTTTAGAAAGGAGACAGGTGGCAAAGAACTTTAATGAATAAATAAATAGAACAGATAAGATTGAAGTCTCTGATTTCTTCTCATCTGAAATGCTTGGAAACATTTTCCTGTAACTAGTCCATATGGAATAATTATACAAATTCCTATCTATAGTTGTTGCTCACTTTATCGCAGTAAAATATAACACAAAACTCTTAATTTAATTGATTAAATCAGACCAAACTGAGCTGGCAAAGAAGGCAAAATTCAAAGATATAATTGTGCCTTTAGAAAGAAGCAGTGGTGGGATTCAGCCAGTTCGCACCAGTTTGGTAGAACCGGTAGCTAACTTTTTGGGCAGTTTGGCAAAGTGGCTGAATAGCCTTGGCACACCTGGCACCTCCCTTTCTGTCCCAGCCACTCTTCGCCAGCATCACAAGGAGGGGTGGGGAAGGGCGAGGCAGGACCCTTCCCAGAGGTTGTTGAGGAGAGGCCAGCTGCACCCAGGTCTTTGGATGATGCCCTAATCCAACGCCAGTGAGGAGCCCATGGTGTGGACCCTGGGACCAGCAGTTCTTAATTTAATTAATTAGTCAGACCTGGTTAAAATGAGCTGGCTTTCTCACTTCTGCCACAGAAGGCAAAAAATAGGGACACCACTTTGTATTCTGCTGTAAAAATAAAAGTATTGTATTTGAAGAATGACTTCCAATAGCTGTTTCATCAGGAATTCAGAACTATTTCACTATTGCTTTCTTTCAACTTTTCTTTTGCTTAATTTAATATACATTGAGATTGACTGATGGTCTGTCATCAAAATATTAAGCAAATCCAAGCTTATAGTGGAATCACAGAAAAAAAGTTGATGATCTAGTGGTCACAGGGAGGGCTGCAAAGATATCTCCATACCCCTAACATCCTAGATACAAACTGTTTCAACTCCTCCCCATGGGACAGCGTTATAGGGTATGTATGCCAAGGCAACTAGACACAAGGACATTTTTTTTCTTTGTGATGAATATTTAATTTTCACAGTTGACAAAACATGGTGACTAGAGTGTGGCTGTACTATTATTTACCCCTTTATTGCTCTTATATTCTCCTTCTAGTGTTTGCACACTTTTAGTATTATTATATTATTATTATTTTCTCTATTTTTGTAACTGTACTCCAAACTGGAGACAAATTCTTTGGATATCTAACCACACTTGGCCAAATAAAGTATTCTATTCTATTCTATTCTATTCTATTCTATTCTATTCTATTCTATTCTATTCTATTCTATTCTATTCTATTCTATTCTATTCTATTCTATTCCATTCCATTCCATTCCACTCCTCCCCTCCCCTCCTGTCCTCTCCTCTTTAAAGCAAAAAAGAACATCTTCCCTCATTTTTTATAAACACTTTATTAAACTTTTATTACATTAAAAACATAAACAAATATTTCACTCAACAACAGCTAATTGAGGTGTTTTTCTTGTGACAGTAATTTGGGCATTATTTACAAAAATTAAATTGTGCATATTTACATTCTTATTTTATCAATTACTTGTACTTAATAACTATCTATCTTCAATCTATCTCCGTTTTATCCAGCTATACCACTGATCCTACACATTGTAAAATATCGATGTCTCTTTATCTTTTAAACTCAATGTTAATTTGTCCATTTCTGCACAGTTCATGATCTTTTGTATGACCAGTTTCTCTGCAGGTGTACATGGCTGCTTCCAACATTAAGCATAGGCAGTCCTGGCAGCAGTTAATATGTGTAGTACTAGATATTTTGTGCTCATCACATTTTTTTTTTGAAGATCCCCAATAGGAAGAGTTCTAAGTCTAATTGTTCGTTGGTAATTTCCTGTAGCCAATCTTTAATTTTTAGCCAATATTTTTGAGCCTTAGTCACATATGGTAGTATGTTCCCTCTTTCTTTTTACATTTCCAACATATAGGGCTCATTTTAGGGTACATTTTCGCTAATCTTGAAGGGGGTAAGTGCCACCTGTAGAACATTTTATATATGTTTTCTTTATATGCTACTGATTTTGTTAGTTTATGGTTTCTGTTCCATATGTTCTCCCAATCTGATAGTTTTATGTTGTGTCCAATATTTTGACCCTACGCAATCATGCATCCTTTCACTACTACTTCTTCCAGTTCTACTTCCAGAAGGTATTTGTACATTTTAGTAATATTTTTTTTTTAATCTGGTCCTAATAAAATTTTGTCTAGTTGTTGTGGTTTAAAATATATTCCATAATTTTTTATATCATGTTTATATCGGTTTTGTAATTGGAGATAAACCCATCAGTCAACTCGTAGCCCTTGTTCTTGGAGATCTTGTATTGTTTTTAACTTTCCATGGTTATCTAATAGGTCTTTATATTTTAACATTTTATTCAAATCTAAATTGTTTGGATGGATCATACCTTCCATTGTAGATAACCAAGTTGGGACTTTTATGTAGTGTTTCTTTTTAACTTTAATCCAATTATTTATTAGTGAATCTCTAATCAGGTGTCTGTGGAAATATTGTTGTTTTGTAGGTCCTGTTTCCCATAGAAAGGCATGGCATCCTCTCTGCAGGTCATGACCTTCTATAGCTAGTTGTCAGCACTTGAAGCTGCATTTACTCTAGTGCTGACATAAGAAGGAGAAGCGGAGGCATCTGGAAAGGGACGGTTGACTTTTCCCCTACTTATTTTCCCTGGAGATAATATCCCCTAGGAGATGGGGTGGGAGGGGGAAATTCCTTTGAGCTGGAGCAGTAGATTAGGGGTAGAGTGACTTGGAAGATGGTCAATGAGTGCAGAGGAGTGGAGGAAGGAAAAGGAGGGTTTTTGGGTTGGAAGTCAGTGTTGGCTACGATGAGTCGGAGCTAGAATGTCATGCTTAATAAATGAGTTTTTTCATCAAAGACTTTGTTTGCAATGCAATTTATTTGAGGTGACCTCAAAATCTGACACTAGTACTCTTTTATTCTTCAAATTAATCCAATCTTTTAACCAAACTAATAATGTTGCACTATAGTATAATTCCCAGTTTGGCAACTCAAATCTTCCTCTGTTCTTCATATCTTGCAGTGATTTCATTCTTATTCTGGTTTTTTCCCCCCTGCCAGATAAGTTTTGCTACTGTTTTATTGAGGTCATTAAAAAGGGTCTTTTCTAATTTAATTGGGATGTTCTGGAACAAGTATAGAAATTTTGGTAATATAGACATTTTTATGGCTGCTATTCTTCCTAAAAGTGACAGTTGCATGCTAGTCCATAGTTTAAAATCTTTTTTGTTTGTTGAAATAGTTTGTTATAGTTATTCTCCTTTATCAATTTGCAATGTGCTGTCAGCCATATACCTATGTACTTGATTTTTCTTTTTGTTTGGAGTCCAAGTATTCTTTACAATTCTGTTATTTGTAGTTCTGCTAAATTTTTCGCTTTAAGATTCATTTTCTGTCTATTGATTTTCAGTCCTGCTACAGCTCCATATCTTTCTAATTCCTTAATTAGTATTTGTCCTTTCTCTATTGGTTTTTTGATAATAAAAGCCAAATCGTCTGCAAATGCTTGCAATTTATATTCTTCATTTCTGGTTTTCAATCCTTTTATTGCTGAAATTTGTCTGATTCATTCTAGTAATACTTCTAGTGACAGTATGAAGAGCAGAGGAGATAGAGGACATCCTTGTTGCACTCCTTTCTCTATATTTAAAGTTTGGGTATTTTCTCCATTAATTATATTTTTTTCTTTTTGTATCAAATATATTGCCGTTATAATATTCTCAAATTTAGTGCCAAAATTCATATCATAAACTTGTTGAATCATAAATTGCCAACTGAGGTTATCAAATGCCTTTTGGGCATCCAAGAAGACGAAGGCTACTTGTTTCTCCGGATGGGCTTCGTAATAGTCTAAACTGTCCATTATTATTCTTAAATTATTCCTGATTTGTCTATTTGGAAGGAATCCATTTTGATCTAAGTGTATATAGTCATTCAAAATTTTCTTTAATCTGTTGGCAATAAAAGTAGCAAATATTTTATAATCTACGTTTAATAAAGAGATTGGTCTATAGTTTTGTATCAATCTGGCATCTGTATCCCCCTTCAAGATTAATGAAATTAATGCTTCCCTCCACGTATCTGGCATTTTAGCTGATGTTAATACCTCATTGTATAGATCAACCATTATTGATCCTACTTGTTCTTCTATTACCTTATAGAATTCTGATGGAAAACCATCTGGGCCCAGTGTTTTGTTACTTTTCTGGGATCTAATTGCTTGATTTAGTTCCATCGTAGTTATATCCTTAGTCAAAGTTTCTTTCCGTTTCTCTTTTATTTCTTGGGTTCTTTTTTCTCTTAGATACTCCCTAATCTGATCCTCATCTACTCTTTCTCTCTTATAGAGATCCTCAAAGTATTTACGTGCAATCTCTTTTTTCTTTTCTATTGTGTGTTGGTAATCTCCATTTTCATCTTGTAGTTGGTAGATGGTTCTTTTCTCTCTCTTTTTTTTAAGTTTATACAATAGCCATCTTCCTGGCTTATTTGCTTGTTTGAAATATATTTGTTTGGTTGCCTTCAAGTTTCTAACCAATTCTTCCTGATCAACTAAATTGAATTTGTGTTTTTGAAAAATCAATTGTTCTTGTAATTAGGAATTTTGTGTGCTGTTCTGTAATTTGGTTTTTAATTTTTTGATTGCTTGAAATAGATTATTTTGTTGGGCATATTTTTCTTTGTTCTTTTTTGCAACAGAGGATATTATAATTCCCCATATAACAGCTTTCATAGTATCACATAAGTTTTGGGTCGTTGTATATTGGTTATTATTTTCTTTAAAATAAAAATTTAGTTCTTCCTTAATTTTCTTAATCAATTCCTCATCTTTCAATAATTGAGAATCTAGCTTCCATCTCCTTCATTTTTTTTTTACCCTTCCAATTAATTCTGAGTGGGTTGTGGTCTGCCCACGAGTTTGGTAGAATTTCTGCTTCTGTCACTTCTGCTAATTTTCCACTCATCCACACCATGTTAATGCATGACTATGACTGATGGGGGTTCGAATAGAAGGTAAATTGTCTCTTTTCTGGATTTAGTGTTCTCCATATATCTATTAAATTTAATTCTTTAGTCATTTCTATATATATTTGGGTAGTTCCCTTTTTTTCCCTTTCTTATTTCCCCCATTGTAGTCTTTTTGAAAATCTGTTATCATATTATAATCTCCTATGATGGAAATATTTTTTTCTTTCTAATTCAATAATTTTATCATATAAGGTTTTGTAAAATTCTTTTTGATTGTCATTAGGGGCATAAATTACCACTAATAATTTTTTTTTTAAAAAAATCTATTTCTATTGCCAGAATTCTTCCTTTGGGGTCTGCAAATATTAAGTTTGCCTTTATCTCTTCTTTAATGTAGACAGCTATTCCTTTCTTCTTCTCCTGATCTGTATAAACCATAAAGAGAGTCCCTAGTTTGGGGCAATCTAAGTATTTTTCATCTGTTTTTAAGATATGTGTTTCCTGTAAACATGTAATATCTGCATTTTGTTTTATTAAGTTTGCCAAAATCCTTTTTCTTTTTATCACTGAGTTTAGTCCATTTATGTTAATAGATAAGAATTTCACCTTTTTTTCCATAGCCCTAATTGTATCTCGTTTTTTGTCTTCTATTTGCTCTTATTTCCCTTTCTATTCTGATCACTGTTTTAGGCTCTTCTCTTTCTTGTTGTTGTTGATTGGTCTCTTTTACTTCTTGTACTTCATCTTTTATTTTTTGGTTGGTCTTGTTCGTCTTGAGAGTTTGAATCTAGATCTTCTCTGCTGCTTGGGTCTTCCGATTCCTCCAGTTGCTCATAAAGTTCCTGTGATTTTTCTAGAGTGTCTATTTTGATTTTCCTTTCTTCCCAAGTGACTAGCATCCCTTCTGGAATCAATCATTGGAACAGAATATCTCTTTTATTCAGATGTTTACCCAGGAATTTCTCTGCCCTCTTACTCTTCTTGAGATTTGCTTAAGTATCTGAATCTCTTTTCCTTTATATATTATTGCTTCTTTTCTCAATATCTTGTATATTATGTCTTGAAGTTTCCTCCTTGTGAATCAAATGTAGACCTCCTTTGGGAGCTTGTTTTTTCTTGCATAGCTCATGTTGACCCTGTAAACATTGTCCATTTCCTTCAACATTTCCTCTTCTCTCTATCTAGTGCTTCGGCTAAAATTTTTGCCATCACTAGTTCCAGATCTTGATCTTTATTTTCCATTATATTTTGGAATCTTAGGTACAATGCAGCTTTATCCATCTCAATATAGATAAAAGAATCTTCCATTTGTTTGCTCACCATTTTTATTTGTTGGTCCACCTTTTCTAGTTTCTTCTCTGTTTGTTCCGTTCTTTTCTCTACTTCCTTTATTGTATGTTCATTCTTTTCTAGTGCTTGTTGAATTGATCCTACTTTTTCATCAGGCTTTTATATTTCTGATCTCATTTCCATTTTTAGTTTCCCCATTTTCTCTTTCAGCTCATTAATATCTCTAAATGATTCTTTACCATTATTTCTTGGAGTTTAATCATCGATTCTTGCAATCTGAGTAGCGAGATTTGAATATTAACATTTGAAGTGGTGTTTTGTTTCTCAGCTGTCAGCATTCCTTCTATTGTTTTTTGCATCATTGGAGAAGCTGTTGTTGCTGAGGGTGTTAGGGTTAGTGTGGTTTTCTTTCCAGTCTTAGTTACTGTGGTATTTGTAGTAGTCATCTGTTCTAGTATCTCTTTCTGTTGTTTAAGAATATTATACATGTTGTCCCAAATTGGTATTAAACAACTTAAAATTATTTTCCTTAAAAGTTAGCTGTTGATATGATATGGTACTTGCTATAAGTTTTTATGCTATTATATTATTTATATAAATCTCAATGTTGACAACACTATTCAGTAAATATATCAGTAGCTACAGTTTAAGTTGTAAATGTAAATCTTAATAAGTATTATATATAAATATTAATATAAAAGTCAGAAAATCTAGGTTGTATGTAGGTATATCTATAAAGTATATTAATAAAAAAATTAAACTTTTAAGTGTCAATCTATAAGAATAAATTACCTAGAGCTTTTAAACAGTTAATATATAGCAATAAATATAATCAATTCCTTAATTAAGTTAAATAGCCTTATGATGATTAAAATAATAAGTTAAGTAGTAGTTCAAAATTACTTACACTAAGCTCTATTGGGATTAGTTATACTTTAAGTCTATAGTGTATATAACAGGATATATCTAGTTGTAAATACTTCTTAGCTATAAAGTTAATGGTTTCCAAAAAGCATTCAAGTTATTATGTTCAGTAGGAACAGAGAAAAGATAATCAGTTAGCAGATTCAAAAAACAGAAGGTAAAAAAGTCACCAATTTATCAGTTTCTTATTACTATTTCAGTGTCTCAAAAATTCCCATCAACTCAGTCCTCTTTATTATGCGGAAAAGTTGCTGAGCAATGCTCTTCATTATGGACGCTCTCCACTTCCATTACTTCAGCTGCTTCTTAATATCTGTCAATCTTTAGTAAAGCACAGAGTTCGCAACCTTGTAACTGGTGTTTAGTTCTCAATTTTTCAAAGTTCAAAATGTAAAGTCTGTAGTCTAATAACCAAAAGGTATCCCGGATTGTTATCTCCTCTTATTTTGTTCATTAAAATGTCAGACTATCAATCGTTCCCCAGTCTCACTTACCCCTCTGCTTCTTAGCCTCTTTCTCAGGTTACAATCAATCAGTCTTCATAATGAGGTGCGAACCTTCTTTCTTGCTAATCTTCTGTAACACAAATTCTTTTGCACTGACTTCGCATTACTCTCACCATGAGCTGTCATTCAATCTTGCTTCCCATTTTGCTGGCTGTCAGGACTTTGGGGCCACCATTAAAAAATGTCAGCCTCTCGATTGCTGGGCTCTATGGGGTTTTTCTCCATCGCGCTGGTGATAGCTTATCACCAGACTACTCCTCAAGTATTCCTGATTCCAACATGTTTCCCTCAGGATCACTCCAGCACCAGAAAAGAGGGGCGAAGAATAGACCTAGCTCCTCAAACTCTCTCTTTGTCCAAACATCACCAACCAGGACTAAACATCTTCCCTCTTAAATCCTTAAAGCCTTGTCATTCAGTCTTTTATTATTATTATTAAATTAGATTTATATGCCACCCTTCTCCAGAGACTCAGGGCGGTTTACAATGTGTTAAGCAATAGCTTTCATACTTTTGTATATTTTTTATACAAAGTCAGCTTATTGCCCCCAGAAACTGGGTCCTCAATTTACCTACCTTAGATAGGATGGAAGGCTGAGTCAACCTTGAGCCTTGAACTTGCAATAATTGCAGACATCTGAATGTTAATAACAGGCTATCTAGCCTGTTGAGCTATCTGACTCTCTTGGTTTAAAAGAATCCCATCAATAACTACCAGAAGCCTCAGCATATATAATAAGTTCACCTTAAGTTCCAATAAGTTCACTTTGTTACTTTCACTTTATTTTTATTTTTAAAAGTTGATCTTTTATCTCCTCAAGTAATGTCCCAGAAATTCACTTATTTTCTTTTTATCTCCTTTCAAGAGCAGGGTTTTTTTGCCCATCCAAAAATCTATAACTTTGAATTATAACTTAATCTATTACCTGAACTATATTTGAACTATAACTTCTCTGCAATGAGAAATATATATCCCATCGAGAATGCATAAATATTGTTTTCTTTGTGATACTGTAGAGAATCTATAATTGTGCAGTCAGGAACATCTCCATCCACTTATCAAATTAATCCTGTTCATTCCTATTTTCAAGTGCCTAGAGATTCTGATGCAACTATTAAAACAGTCATTAATAACCTCCAAGCCAGTTCTCCATTCTAGATCAAATCTTTTACATGATAAAATTTCACCTTTGTGCGTAGATCAGCCAAGTAAACCCATGATGCTAAAGGACATTGGAATACTAGTTCATATTATCACCAAAATGGTGATATTTATACTTTTTCTGCTACTGCCACAAACAGTATGCTCGCTTTCTAATGGGAAATGTTACATTGGTGATCCACTTCCTATCCTTCACAAGTATATTAAACCAGGAAATTTCATCTTTAGTGGCATTATGTCTCAGATTTACATCCCTTCTGAGCAAATTGCGTTTACCAGGCATCCTTCTGAAAATCTGAATGCTGAAGCTATGTAAGGAATTGCTGTTACTTAATGATACCAAATGTTCAAGAACTTTTTGAGACTTGATGAGGTTTAGGGGCAGAAATTCTCAATGAGACTCCTTTCCTTCTCACCATGTCACAAGTTAATGTTCTTTAAAGGCAAGAAGCTTTTAAATGGGAATGGAAAGTGGAATGGAACTTTTTGAAAGAATTCTTCCTATTGATATTGCAATTAATTTATCAGATAACTGTGTGATCTGTCAAATGGAGTTTTACCTTTGATTAAAACCTATTAATGATATGTCATACATTTTAATATAGTATACTGTGGGCATTTTATCTCCACAATTAACTACATATTTATTTCAGTCAATGCTCTGCATAAAATTTTTATCTCAACATTCTAATGATGTCTATTTGGTTTTAAAATTTGGTGTTGTAAAGTGAATGAGTCTTCTTCCTTCTCCTCCTCCTCCTCCTCCTCCTCCTCCTCCTCCTCCTCCTCCTCCTCCTCCTCCTCCTCCTCCTCCTCCTCCTCCTCCTCCTCCTTCTCCTTCTCCTTCTCTTTCTCTTTTTCCTTCCCCTTCCCCTTCCCCTTTCCCTTCCCCTTCCCCTTCCCCTTCCCCTACCCCTTATCCTTATCCTTATCCTTATCCTTATCCTTATCCTTATCCTTATCCTTATCCTTATCCTTATCCTTATCCTTATCCTTATCCTTATCCTTATCCTTATCCTTATCCTTATCCTTATCCTTATCCCTTTTTCAGTGCAAAGTAAATATAAAAGTATTATTTTCTCACTAGCAGATATATTTCTAGATAATTCAGAATTCTCCTCATAGGTTACTAACTCATAATTACCAGCACATCCTGGCATTGGCTTTTGCAATACAGGAGATCAATGAACACCCCTCCATTTTATTGAACAATACCCTTGGATTCCATATTTATAACAGCCATTTCAGTGCAAGCTGGACCATCCATGCCTCACTGGAAGCTCTTTCCTTACAAGGATTCATACCTAATTATAACTGTGACAGCCAGAAGAATTTGGTAGCAGTCATTGGGGGCCCAAGTGCTAACATTTTTTTACATATGGCACTCATTCTCTGCTTGTACAAGATTCCACAGGTAAGATGATAAGAAAGTAAGAATGAATTTAGATCTCTTGCTCTGCTTAGACACAGAAATCAGCCCAAAAGAGATAGCAATAGCAATAGCACTTAGACTTATATACCGCTTCATAGTGCTTTTACAGCTCTCTCTAAGCATATTGCCCCCAACAATCTGGGTCCTCATTTGACCGACCTCGGAAGGGCGGAAGACTGAGTCAACCTTGAGCCTGGTGAGATTCGATTTGCTAAACTCCTGACAGCGGGTGATCAGCAGAAGTAGCTTGCAATACTGCACTCTAATCACTGCGCCACCATGGCTCAATAGATGCAGATAGTTTAACCTACAGATTGTACACTTGAAGAGCTGTGGTGATGCAGTGGTTAGACGGCAGTATTGCAGACTTACTGTGCCCACTGCTAGGAGATCGATCCTGACTGGCTCAAGATCGACTCAGCCTTCCATCTTTCTGAGGTGGGTAAAATGAGGACCCAAATTGTTGGGAGGCAGTATCAGTGTTGAAACCTCCCAGTTAAACAACCGGTTCGGTGATCACGCGCTTTGTGCACATGTGTAGTTTCTTCACTTCCACATTTCTTCGGAGGAGAAACAGCTGAGGCACAGCAATCTGCTCTGCCACGTGAAGCAGCTGAGAAGATAAAGGAGCTACCGGTTCACCCAAACTGGTCCAAACTGGTAGAATTCTACCCCTGGGCAGTATGCTGACTCTGTAAACCACTTAGAGAAGGCTGTAATGCACTATAAAGCAGTATATAACTCTATATGCTATTGCTATTGCTACTGAAAGCACATAGGTCACCAAAAAAAAGAGATACAATTTTGGAGACTTAACTGTTCTTTTATTTCATTTCTCTTGAGATGGCATACGGATCTGCTGCAGTGGTGAATAAGAAAATGCAGGATGGTGTCTTTTACCAGATGTTCCCAAAGGGGGATTATCAATACAAAGGGATTCTACAATTGCTGCTTCATTTTCATTGGATCTGGATTGGTGTGATTACTCTGGATGATGATAATGCAGAAACTTTTGTGCAAACTGTGCTTCCCTCCTATTCCCAAAAAGGCATATGCTTTGACTTTATAGAAAAGTTGCCTCAATTAACTTATCTTACTGGCTTTGAGCAGATGTTTGAAGAAGGCTTAGCAACTTTAAACATCCTCATGGAGAAAACTGCTAAGATTTGGTTCATCCATGGAGAAATTCATACCATGATGATTTTGAGACTGCTGCTCCATCTCTCAATGTTTGGAGATAGGCCAATAGTGATTAAGAATAAAGTCTTGATTATGACAGCCCAGATGGAATTCACCTCTTTACCCCTTCAAAGAAATTCAGGGATATCTTTTCTCCATGGCGCTATGTCACTTGCAGTTCAATCAAAGGAAGTTCTAGGTTTCCAGCAATTTGTTCAGATCAGAAACCCCATTTCAGAAAAAGAAGATGGATTTATTAGGGCTTTCTGGGAACAGGCATTTCTTTGTTCATTCTCCAAAAAAGACCCACAGAGATGCACTGGAAAAGAAAAGCTGGGATCTCTTCCTGAATCTGTTTATGAAATGAGCATGACCGGCCACAGCTACAGCATCTACAATGCTGTCTATACTGTGGCACATGCTTTGTATGACATGCTTTCACCCACATTCCAAGAGAGAACAATGACGATTGAAGGGAGGAGGAATTTCAGTCAATATCCATATCAAGTAATTACTTGGTTATAATAATGTAAAATCAAAGTTTGGGCAGGATATGGGCAGTTTCTAAATAGAGAGGGAGAGGGAGAGGGAGAGGGAGAGGGAGAGGAAAAATTTGCTTACAATATCTTTGCAGCATATATGCAAAGCAACTGAACTAATAAAAGGCTTTCCACAGGCTTTTCCATCACGTTTTGGGCCAGAATAATTATTAAATCTATGCTGAGGAATGTACAATAGTGTATTGACTAGAGTCTTTGGCTGCCAACTTATTTTGTTGTTTTAACGTGCATTTTTAATAATTACATTTTATGCTGCCAACAGTCAAGATGAGTTGGGTGCCCATTCAAGTTGAACAAATTAATAAAAATGAATGAATGAATGAATGAATGAATCAATCAATCAATCAATCTCAAAAAATGAGTGTTTTGGTATCTAAATTCATTTCACTGTCTTTCAAAGATACCAAAGTCATTGTCATCCTTGAGGAGAAGCATCACAGTTCAATGGTGGGTTCCTCTCGGTTTGGCCCGGTTCTCCTGAGCTGGTAGTAGTGACTATATGACATCACTGAACCGGTTCTGCCCCTCCCGCCCCCTAGCACAGTTAATATATCTTTATAAATACACTACATAGTATACTTATACTGTTATATACCCATATAGTATACTTATATAATTTTGATATATTATGGCGTATGTTTCTATCAACAATGAAAAAAGTGAGATATTTTTTCCATCAGCATCTTTGGCAGGTATCTATTTGGTCTTTGGTGTTTTGAACGACTTGAATGGGCATTTAAAATTTCAGATTAATTCTGCAGAACTAGATGTTTGTCATTTGGACTACGTACCTTGCTATTTTTAATTACTTTTTATATTGGTGTTTTCTGATTTTGTGTGTGTGTGTGATTTAATTTAATGTTACTTATCATTTTGTTAGAATTGTACCTTAGCTATTTGATTGTTGTGACAACCATGAATCCTCTGTGTATGGTGGCCCCATTTTTGAAGCAACTGACTAATACAAGCAATGCGAGGAAAGATATATAGTTCACATTTTTAGTAGATTGTGATAATAAATAAGGCATACCTCTTGAATTTAATGGACCTTAAAACAGCTTTTAACTCAGGTCTTATGCATTTCAATAATTCTGCTCAATTAAACAGTTTTCATTTTTTTTTAAAAAAAATCTAAACATCTTTTAACCTTTTAGTTTAATTTTATTTTCTTTACTGATTTAGCTCCACCACTTTCTGAGACGAGTCTCATTTAACAACAGTGCTGGAGAAGAAGTTTCCTTTGACCAAAATGGTGACATCCTGGCTGGATTTGATATTATCAATTGGATCACATTACCAAATCTGTCCTTCCAAAGAATCAAAGTTGGAAAAATAGATCCTAAGGCTCAATCAGAGAAAATTTTCTCTATTGATGATGATGCTCTTATATGGCCCAATGAGTTTAACCAGGTAAAATCCACTCCAAAAAGGTAACCTGCTTCCTACACAAACTGCCTTCAGCAGTATTTTCTCTGTGGAAGTTTCTTCAGTGTTAGCTAAAATCTTGTGGTTATGGCTGTCATGATGACCAAGCCAGGATCTGGGATGAGGAACTGGATGGGAAAATGGCAGGGGTGGGCTTCAAAAATTTTAGCAAGGAGTTCTCTCAACTGCCCAGTTGCTGGGTGGCCGTTGCCATGGTGAGCATGGCCTAGTCAGCCACCTGCACCATGGGTGGGGTAGGGGGCTTTTTGTCCTCCCTGGGCTCTGGAGGTGTCAGGACTCCTGGGGCAGGGTGGGGTGGTTGGGGCCAACCAGGAGTGGGATTTGGGGGTTCTTGAACTGCACAGAATCTTAGCTAGAGGTTCTCCTGAACCCCTTTGAACCCTCAGCAGCCCACTTTGCTTATTATTATTTATTATACTTATTATTTATTATATGTATTATACTTATAATAATACTACTTATTATTCTCAACACCTAACAACACCTATTATTCTCAACACCTAACACCTCGACTGTTGGCAGCATAAAACGTAATCATTAAAAATGCATATTAAAGAAACAAAATCCAGACAAAGTAAATGTTGTGGATAAAAATTTACAATATTTAAAAGGTGCTGTTGAGATTTTTTTCATGGCTTGGATTTAAAGGGGGGAGGGGTTTTTTTTCCCCCATGAAGAAAGTTTCTCAGGATTGAAACCTGACCAAGATACTGCAAAAAAATTAGAACAACAAATTCAACATTCAGATACTCAGTGAATGTGACTTTTTGATAATGCAGTAGCCATAGCAAGGGGATGCGGTGGTTCAGTGGCTAAGATGCTGAGCTTGACGATCAAAAGGTTGGCAATTCAGTTTGAATCCTTAGTACCACATAATGGGGGTGAGCTACCGTTACTTGTCCCAGCTTTTGCCAACCTAGCAGTTCGAAAGCAGGTAAAAAATGCAAATAGAAAAATAGGGACCACCTTTGGTGGGAAGGTAACAGCATTCTGTGCACCTTTGGTGTTTAGTCATACCAGTCACATGACCATGGAGATGTTTTTGGACAGCACTGGCTCTGTTTCAACACATGTAAAAAGTTTCGAGAAAATTTCAGGAGTTTCATCTCAAAACTTTTTGCAGTGCTGTAAATGTTTGGTAGTATTTCCAACAACACAACTTAAAATTAAAGTCTTGGTTGATAAATATATATTTTTAAGCTGAGTAATTAGGGAATTAGAGAAGTATAAGCAATAGATTTATTTGCAGAAGGCAGTGAAAAAAGATCACAAATATTTAAGGATTTTATCTTTAAAATCTTAATTTTAATTAAATTATAATTAATTTTAAGTAAAATTAAAATCTTGATGAATATATTCTATTTTTTCTTTATGTACACTGAGAGCATATGCATCAAAGACAAATTCCTTGTGTGTCCAATCACACTTAGCCAATAAAGAATTCTATTCTATTCTATTCTAATAATAAAGACAATTGATAATGTCATTGTCTATAACAAGTCAAAGCTAGAAGAATGTTTCTGTTTATCAAATAGCCTACATTTTAGGGTCACAGGCATTTAATTACCCATTTAATATTTATTAAATCAAACATTACAGTTATAACAATGTGGATATCCACTCAATATCAAAAACCCAAAGAAAAAAAATTTGAACAATGTCAACCTGTCAGCCATGGAATTCGTAGATAGCACTTTCCAAATTGATGCTATAAATTATTTTAAGTAAATAAACAACACAATAAATACTGGAATACTGCATTCAGTTTTGGTCACCACAATGTAAAAAAGATGTTGAGACTGTAGAAAGAGTGCAGAGAAGAGCAACCAAGATGATTAGGCGACTGGAGGCTAAAACATATGAAGAACAGTTGCTGGAACTGGATATTTTTAGTTTAATGAAAAGAAGGACTAGGGGAGACATAATACCAATATCTCAGGGGCTGCCACAAAGAAGAGAGAGTCAAGCTCTTCTTCAAAGCACCTGAGGGTAGGACAAGAAAAAAATGGGTGGAAACTAATCAAGGAGCAACTTCGAACTAAGGAGAAATTTCCTGAGAGTTAGAACAATTAATCAGTAGAACAACTTGCCTCCAGAAGTTGTGAATGCTCCAACACTGGAAGTTTTTAAGAAGATGTTGGATAACCATTTGTCTGAAATGGTATAGGGTTTCCTGAGCAGGGAGTTGGACTAGAAGACCTCCAAAGTCCCTTCCAACTCTGTTATTCTGAAGAACATGTTGTATGAATGTAATTCAGTGGAAGCTTGCTAATAAGACTAACTTTTTATGTTTATTTTCTTCTGGTTGATAAAAGGAACTGTTATTCTATTCTAGTCTAGTCTAGTCTAGTCTAGTCTAGTCTAGTCTAGTCTAGTCTAGTCTAGTCTAGTCTAGTCTACTATTTTGTTCATTTATGAATAGGTACTTCCCCGTTCCGTGTGTAATGAGAATTGCTATCCAGGTTCAGTCAAGAGAAAGAAGGAAGGCAAACCATTTTGCTGCTATGATTGCTTCCCATGTCCTGAAGGCCAGATTTCAACTCAAAAAGGTAAGAATGTAAGAGAATATAACAATTTGATCTTTATAACCCTAAGTTTTTAATCATAAATTTAACATTAACTTTCAGTATGGGTGGATTTAATGGAGTAGTTAATGTAAAGACCATGGCTAAATACAGTAGTGGCCAAAATTGTGGAAACCTTTTGGGAAAAGTGTATTTTGTAAAACTAGCTAATAACAGTACTTTTTTTATTAGTACCATAAGACTATACATCAATGGACAGATAATTTAATCAAGAATGTAATGCAATAACTTTTATGAAGGATTTGCTATTAGAATAGCACTTACAGTATAAAGAAGAAAAGTGAAACACGTAGAAAAAATGAGATATACAAAAATTATCACCACGTCAGTTAATACTTAGTTGGCTAAATTTTAGCATGAATTATGACCTTACAACATCTTCCCATGGAGTGAACCAAGTCCCTTAGTTCTGCAGCTGTTATAATGTGAAACCAAGATTGAACGATTGCTTCTATTAACTGGGTTTTATTGCTGGGTCGCTTCTGACTAACAAGTTTCTTTTGTCGGCTCCATAGATTTTCAATTGGGGTAAGGTCTGGGCTATTCCCAGGCCATTCCAGTAGTGGAATAGGATTATCTTGAAACTCCTAAAAAAAAAAAAAAGGAAGAAAAAGAGTGGTGTTATTGGCAATCAACCCTTAAAAATACACTTTTCCCAAAATGTTTCCACAATTTTGGCCACCACTGTAATTCAATATAAGAGTTGTGTCAAAAGCTCTGTAGAGGTAGCTGAATAACATATGGAATATCTACAGAATTTCCCACTTTCATATATTTTGTAATTTGATGTTTCTTCTTTTAGCTGCTTAAAACATTTTTCCTTCCTCTCTGTTTTATGAAGTCTCTTTACATATTGATTCTCCGTAATCTTTTAGGAGGTTGGACTGTTTTATTTATGCATTGGAGAACCCTTGAGATGCTCCAATGCACAAATAAAACAAATATGGGGAGAATTAATCACCTCCAGAATTATAGTTGGCAAAGCCAGGTCTTCAAGCCTTTTTCAAAGGCCAAAGATGGGTACAGATTATCCCATCTGTACCCATCTGCAGTGTTAACTTAATGGGCACTGCAAAAACATAATAAAATCAGATCCAATCACATGGTGAATCTGCTTTACAACTATCACAATTTACAACCATAATTGCCAGGTTCAATTATGTTCATAAGTTAAAGGCTACCTATATAATCAAATTTTGTAAATCATGCATTGGTTTGAAATTTTATAAATCTAATAATATGACAAAGTGCAATAGCACTTACACTTATATATCGCTAAGTGCAATAGGACTTAGACTTATATATCACTTCACAGTATTTTTATAGCCCTCTCTAAGCGGTTTACAGAGTCAGCATATTTCCTCCAACAATCTGGGTTCTCATTTTACTCACCTCGGAAGGATGGAAGGCTGAGTCAACCTTGAGCCTGGTGAGATTTGATCTGCCAAATTTCAGGCATCCGGCAGGCAGCAGAAGCGGCCTGCAGTACTGCATTCTAATCACTGTGCCACCATGGCTCTTATGGATGTTTTCTTAGAACATTCATACATATTTGAGCATTGTTTGCAGAAATTTTAGTGAAAACAATTATATGTCTGCTTGCTTTTTCAGATATGGATATCTGTTTCCAGTGTCCACAAGACCAGTATCCGGATCCAGAACACAGTTCCTGCATTCCAAAAACAATGAGTTTTTTGTCTTATGAAGAACCTTTAGGGATTGGTTTGGTGATTCTTGCTTCTTCCTTTTCTCTCATAACGATACTAGTGCTCTGGACTTTCCTCAAGTACCAGGACACCCCCATTGTTAAGGCCAACAACCAGCACCTCAGCTATGTTCTCCTCATTGCCCTCTTGCTTTCATTCCTTTGTGTTTTCCTATTCATTGGCCACCCAGAAAAGATAACCTGCCTCCTACGACAAACTGCCTTCAGCATCATTTTCTCTGTGGCAGTTTCTTCAGTGTTGGCTAAAACCATCCTTGTTGTTCTGGCCTTCATGGTGACCAAGCCAGGATCAGGGATGAGGAAATGGATGGGGAAGTGGATGGTCACCTCCATTATTCTTTGTTGCTCATTTATTCAAGTTACCATTTGTATTATATGGCTATCTATATCTCCCCCTTTCCCAAATTTGGACATGCAAGCAATGACTACAGAAATTGTTCTGGAATGCGATGAAGGATCTGTCTTTATGTTCTACTGCGTCTTGGGTTTTATGGGCTTCTTGGCCATTATGAGCTTTACTGTGGCTTTCCTAGCAAGAAAGCTGCCCAACAGTTTTAATGAAGCCAAATTTATCACTTTTAGCATGTTAGTATTTTGCAGTGTTTGGTTGTCCTTTATTCCCACTTATCTGAGTACAAAGGGAAAATATATGGTGGCTGTGGAGGTCTTTTCCATTGTAGCATCCAGTTTTGGCTTACTGAGCTGTATCTTTTTTCCCAAATGTTATATTATTTTGATTAGGCCTGAAATAAATAACAAAAGTATTCTAAGAAGAGGAAAGAAATAAAAAAGAAAAGTATATGAGGAACTTGAATTTAAAGGACAAACTTATACAAGACCTGGAGCGTGGAAAGAGCATGGAAAAGTTCTCTCTACTGTTGAAATCGTTGGATAAAGGCTAAAATTCAGCTACATGCTTTGTTTTTGTTATTGACAGAAGGCGGTAGACATCTGGGTTTAACCTTGCCCAACTATTATAAGGATGATATTCTAAAATTGGAGTGGGAGGGGGGAGGTTGGCACAGGGAATGAGACTGCTCAGGGGCCTTGTCCATAAAACTACACTGCATTCAGATTTTGAAAAGTTGTTCATTCAAGAGGAATATGTACTGGCATTAGCTAGAAAGATAAAGGTGAAGGTTTTCCCTGCCTAGTCATGTCCAATTCTAGTGCATGGTGCTCAACTTCATTTCTTAGCTAAGAGAACCAATGTTGTCCAAAAACACTTCTGTGGTCATGGGGCCAGCATGACTATAAGCTGATGTGCACAGAATGTTGCTATCTTCCCATCAAAGTAGTACACAATGGTTCAGTAGTTAAAGACATTGAGCTTGTCATCTGAAAAGCTGACAGCTGCATTCAAGGCCCATGTCCTGCATGGTACAGTAGAGTTCCTGTTACTTGCTCCAGCTCCTGCCAACCTAGCAGTTCAAAAGCATGCAAATGCAAGTAGATAAAATAGGTAGAAAGGTAGCAGTAAATTCTTGAATATTCACCAATGGTGATAGAACTAATGGAGGGCGGCATAATGAATGGTACAAAAAGAAGAGGATTTATTATTTATATCCAGAACCGCATCTACTTCCTTCTGAAATATTTTTCTATGTAAGTCTGGTACTGAACTCCATCATTCAGTCCTAAAATTTCACCATCTTAGTGTGGCACAAAGTATCCCCAATTACTGTTTGCTGTGGAACTGCTTCAGATTGTTCTGGCATGGAAAAGTTACAGTCCTTGGAAGCTGAGGAAGCTGAAGAAAAACTCACAAAACAGTTGCAAATTTTAACTGTAGAAATACGGATGGTATGGATATGCCAAGACCGTTACAGGCTGTCTGGGATCCTGGATAAGCTATTTCCCAAACATATTTTTAATTTATCATTATCTACATTTATCATGCCAATATGGCAGAATAATCAATCAATCAATCAGAGTACAGGTGGAGACTTTATTGTCAAACCTGAGGCGAACCTGGCTGAGGCCGTCTTTATGGCTTCAAGGTTGCCACTGGATGGGAGGGGGGAGGAAAATTGATAGCTGGGAATTTGTAACCAAAACAAAAAAGTGTACTGTAGGAACCAAGGTTGTTTCAATGGGTGGCTGGAAGGAGGAGGAGGAGAAAGTAACCAAGCAATCAGCCAGCACCTCTATTGGACAATGTGATGTTTTGTGGGAAAGGGGGAACTTTCACTTTTAACCAGGTGAAAACTGCGGAAATTTTCAGAGTCGGTTTTCACCAGCTGTGCCAATATGATGTATCCAACCAAATTGTTCTTTGAGGAATCTATCTGCCTCGGAGTTCTGCTTTCTATGGGTGCATTACTTGAACTGCTGACACTTATACTATTTCAGACAAGTGGCTGTCTTAAAGACCTCCAGTGATGAAACACCCACAATTTCTGAAGACAAAAAAATGTGTTCCACTGGGTTAATTGTCCCCATTGTTAGAAAATTTCTTCCAGGTTGCTTCTCCTCTTGATCAGTTTCCATCCATTGTTTCTTTAATCAGCGTTAATTCTATTCTAATTAAATTAGAATCAGAATAAGAATTAGAGTAGAACAAAGCAATCTCAAAACAATTTTTATATATCATGACAATACGTCAGTAAAAGAATTAGAGTGGAACAAAATTATACTGTCTTTGCAGAAATATGGAGATGGCAATGAGGTTCTTCATATTATGGATGTGAGCCATCATTAAGTTGTATTAGTATGTTATTGTTATTTACTTATTTATTAAACTTTATGACACCCATCTTGCTTATTCTTTCCTAATTAGTCTTCTGATTTATCCTGGACACTCTCTCCATAGATAATAAGTTGTATTTGTTTCCTTACATGCCAACAGACCTGATTCTTTTTTCAGTTAAGTAATAAAGGAAATAATTATTATCATAATGTGATTGCTTACTTCTGGGATTCTGCAAAATAATTATTTCATAGACACCCCTTTTTTGTTCAGCAACCCAAAACCACTTTCAATAAGTTGTTTGGGCATACCCTTTCAAAATGAATGAAAAGCAATAAAAGATATTATAAAGATATAAAGATATAATAATAATGCAAGCCAAGACATGATATAATATAATATGACATGACATAACATACTGTATTTTTCGGAGTATAAAACGCACTGGAGTATAAGATGCACCTTAGTTTTTGGGGAGGAAAATAAGAAAAAAGCTGATTGGTAGGTGGATCGGCCTCTCCGAATACTCCCAATCAGCTGTTTCCAGAGGTGAATTTTAGCAACAGGTTTGTTGGTTGTGAGCTCTGTGCCTTGCTTTTTTTTCTGCCTCTGAAACTTCTGAAACTCTGTTTCAGAAAAAAAAAAAACTTTTTTTCTGCCTCTGAAAGCCACCAAAACAGCTTCAGAAAAAAAGGCGCTTTTTTTGTTGAAGTTTCTTTCAGAGGCCTTTTTTTCTGAAGCTTCTTTCAGAGGCTTTTTTTCCTGAAGCTTCTTTCAACCTCTGAAGTCTCCATTTGTGAGGCTAGGCAGGGCTCACCTAGCCTAGGTGAGCCCTGCCTAGCCTTTAGAATATAAGACGCACCCAGATTTTCACCCTCTTTTTTGGGGAAAAAAAGGTGTGTCTTATACTCCAAAAAATATGGTATCTAATGTAATAATCTAATCTAATAAAAATCTAATCTAATTTAATCTAATCAATATATAATATAAAGGCCTGGAGGCTTGTTCTGTCCCTGCCTCACACACGCACCCCCACAGATGGCCAAGAGTTAATAAGCCAATACACGAAAGATTCTTTGATGACAAAGTTAGCAGCAACCTAGTGGCTGGCTGCCAATAATCTTTACTCACAAGGAAGGAGTTTCCCCTCATTCAGAACATCAAAACAAAATCACAATAACAAAGAGATTAGTCCAAATTCAGTCCAATAAGTCAGGCAAAGTTCCAGCAACACAGAGAGGATGAGTTATTTCTAGTTTTTGCTCACCACAGAGCTTGAACGGCCACCACACCCCCTTTTATACCCTGTGGGGTGTGGTCCAGTGACTCAGCCTAATCCCTGGCATGCCTCTTCCTCTGCTGAGCACACTTATCTCTGCGACACTGTTGAGGGTCCAGCCAAGATTCATCTTCCCCATTACTGTCCACCTGTGGCTGTGTGGACGTGCTTGGCCCCGGGCCTAACTCTTGGCCTTCGGTGTCCTCCGGAGGCATTGCCAGAGAGGAGGGTCCTGAAGAGGGAGGCCTTGCCAACTCCTCTCCTTCACTCTCAGAGTCCTCTCCTTCTGATAATCCAGGCTCAGGGAATGGAGTCACAACAAGGCTAAAGCATATGAAGTACAGTTGGAGGTTTGGGTTTAGCTAGTTTAGAGAAAAAAAGGACTATTGGGATCATGATAGCAGTATTCCAGTATTTGAGAGGCTGCCACAAAGAGGAGGGGTAAATTTATTTTCCAAAGCACCAGAAAGCAAGACAACAAACATTGAATGGAAAGTAATCTAGGAGAGAAGTAACCTGGAATTTAAGAAGAAACTTCCTAACTGTGAGAACAATTAACCAGAGGAACAGCTTGACTTCAGATGTTGTGGATCCTTCATCACTGGAGGTTTTTAAGATGAGATTGGACAGTCACTTGTCTGAAATGATATAGGATCAGTGGTGGATTGCCCTCGATTCAGACAGGTTCAGAAAAACCGGTAGTAAAACTGGCAGGCGGCTCCATTCACTGACCCCGACATCATCAGGGAGTGGTGTGTGATCCCGTTGCAAACCAGTAGTAAAGGTAAGTACAACCCACCCCTGTATAGGATCTCCTGTTTGAGCAGCGGGCTGGACTAAAAGACCTCCAAGGTCCCTTCCAGCTCTATTCTGATTCTGATATTGAACGTTAAGTATGGATCCCAATATGTCATAATGTACTGGATTCATTGCAATTAGCTGCCCTCATATTGAATGCATTAGGCCATTTCTTCTTCCCCTCAATTCAAAGAGGAAGCAAGTTCAACTAATTTCATCTAGAGTCAACAAAACACTGGCAGTTCTAAATAATTACCAATTCCATCTATCCTGCAATTATCAAGATTATCATGATCTTTTCATTCTTTCATTCAGGAGTGTTCTTGGGCTGCAGCAAAGCTATTAAGACTAAATTGTTCTAATAATCCAACCTCTGCCACTTACAGGCCGAACAGCAAACAAGATAAACGTTTTCTTGACATTTGGCACACCAAACATTTGCATCAACCTTTTTAATAAGAGAGTAATTATCCATCTTTTATGATAACTGACATCTCTATGACTAGCCCAACAAAGCTGGCTGAAAGACTTCCCAGAAAGTAGATTGTAACACAGCATGATAGTGGTGTTTATATCAGGACTGATGCTTCTAGGAATCCAGATTCTTCTTCCTATTCTTCATAAATATTATCATCCAGGGGAACTCAACATTGCTGGTATTATGTCTCAGAGTTATGTCTTTTTACAGCCAATCACCTTTAAAACAGCCCCTTCGCTGGATCTCTTAGATGATATCATGTAAGGAAGTTCTCAAAGAAAGAACTTAAGAGTATTTCATTTATAGATTTTTGTTCTGAGGATGTAATCATGCATAGTTTATAGTATTGCATCTCCCCCCCCCCAGATTAGGTTAATAATGTTTAATCTGATCCATATCACTTTATGTATTTATTTTTGTCAAAGGTAGGCACTACCCATCTTACTCTTAGAGTGACTCTGGATGATTTACAGTTGAAAGCATAAAAGCATTTAAAACCTATACAATGCAATATATCGGTAAAAGAAACCAGGTAAAAACAAAACTAAAACAAGTTAAAATATGCCAGAAAGATGAAGCTATTTTATCTTGCCACCTGCTAAACATTTTGTTTTGTTTTGTTTGCCTTACAAAAATATTTCCTGAAGCAGTCTTGTTTATAATTAAATAGTTCTTATCATTAGAAAATTATTTCTGGTGTGCAACCAAAATCTGCTTTCTCATAATTTAAACATTATGGGTTTGTTTTTTATTTTATTTTCTGGAATAAGTTTGAACATTTCAGCCATGTCTTGTACAGAACAAGCCATCTCATATATGAAGGCACCCAACAGCCATGGATATTGCCCTGTGCCTCTTGGCATACCAACAGTATTATTTCCTTTATTTGAATACATGTAGTTTCAGGGAACACACTTAATCAACTTTGGCTAGTCTCACAATAAGTAAGGGGTGGATGGGGTTTGAACATGGATGGAAAATCTAAGGTAGTCGATCTAACTACAGTAGTGGCCAAAATCATGGAAACCTTTTGGGAAAAGTGTATTTTTGAGGTTTGATGGCTAATGACACCACTTTTTTCTGGAGTTCCAAGATAATCATATTCCACTGCTGGAATGGCCTGGGAATAGTCCAGACCTTAACCTAGTTGAAAATCTATGGAGCCAACTAAAGAAACTTGTTTGTCGGAAGCGACCTATTAACTGGGTTTTAGCAATAAAACCTAGTTAATAGAAACAATCATTCAATCTTGGTTTCACATTATAACAGCTGCAGAACTAAAGGACTTGGTTCACTCCATGGGAAGATGTTGTAAGGTCGTAACTCATGCTAAAAGTTATCCAACTAAGTATTAACTGACATAGTGATAATTTTTGTATATCTCATTTTTTCTACGTGTTTCACTTTTCTTCTTTATACTGTAAGTGCTATTTTAATAGCAAATCCTTCATAAAAGTTATTGCATTACATTCTTGATTAAATTATCTTTCCACTGATATATAATTTTATGCTGCAAATAAAAAAAGTGGTGTTATTAGCTAGGTTTAGAAAATACACTTTTCCCAAAACGTTTCCACAATTTTGGCCGCTACTGGATGTATTGTGCTCTTCTAGTGCTTAACTTATTTTACTTTCCAGCAACATAAATTTTTCCATACAAATCAAAGAGCAAGTTGAAAAATGCATCTTCAAAACAGGCAATGCCAAGTCTCCTCACTTCTTTGCATCTTGGAGGGTTTGTAAAATCTGTCCTTGATTCTTGTCCTTGTCATATGAACCTAAATATATCTTTTTTTGCCTTTACTTAAAATGATGTGTTGGCTATCAAAATAGGTACTGTTCGGGGGGGGGGGGGGGGGAAGAACCCTATCATTCTTAATGATGCCTTTGTGTTTCTTCCCAATAATACATCCACTTTTGTAGGATTTTGGCTCAGAATTACCAACATATTCTGGCTCTGGCATTTGCGGTAAAAGAAATCAATGAAAACCCTCACATCTTGCCAAACATCACTCTGGGGTTCCAGATCTATAACAGTCACTTGAGTGCAAGCTCAACTTACCTTGCCTCAATGGAACTTCTCTCTACCTGGAAGAAGTTCATTCCAAACTACAAGTGTGATAGTAGAAGCAATGCAGCTGCAGTCATTGGAGGACCTGATTCCAATGTCTGCCGCCATATGGCCACCATTCTAGGTATCTACAAGGTTCCACAGGTAAAGTACTTTCTAGGTTCTCCTGGGCTTTCTCGGTGTCCAACTTTCTTTCCTCACTAATAGTATTTCACTACTAAATTTCAACTGTTCTATGTTCATGATTCTCTTTCTTTTTTGTGTCTTGTTGATTATACATTGTTATGTATACATGTTGATGATGACATTTTGGCAGTTCCATGGTGGTTTTTTGTTTTGCTGTAATTTTTTATTGCTATTTTTTTTAAAAAAAACAGCTACTGTGTTCATTTTCTAAGTAAATTTATTTGAGTACATTAGATGAAGAAGCAGGATATTGCATTGCGCTCAAAAGTCAGATTGGGCTTATTATCAAGGGATGTCTTATTTTGGGAGAAGCAGGGTAGATACATGATAGATAGATAGATAGATAGATAGATAGATAGATAGATAGATAGATAGATAGATAGATAGATAGATAGAAAGAATTGACAGATGAGAGATAGATGTGTGTGTGTGTGTGTGAGAGAGAGAGAGAGAGAGAGAGAGAGAGAGAGAGAGAGAGAGAGAGAGAGAGAGAGAGAGAGAGAGAGAGAGAGAGATGAAACTGCACTTGACTTTTTCCAAATAGTTTTCCAAATAATTAATAATTTCTTCTCTCTCAGTGTAAATTTCTGATAATCACATTTTATAAACTGCAGTTCAGTGCTCTTCCCAGTATTGCAATCAAGCTCTTAAATTCTTGGTTTTCTATACTAGAACTTTACTAGACATTTATACATCATTGACCATTGACTCCTGTCAGATTAGCACATATAAATCCAATTTATTCATCCAAATGTTGGTTGGTGGAGTTTTTTTTTTATGGTGTTCTTGCAATAAAGCCATCCCCTTCGCTATATACGATTTTTGATGAAATGTGTACCATCAATAAATAAAAATGGAGTGTTCCCAAAATTAGTCTTACTGCGTTGATTTATAAGAGCAAATTTCTAGCTTAAAAATAATGAATATATTACCTATTTAATTTCAGCAGTTAGAATCATAGTTTTATTTTACGGTGGTGTGGGAGAGAAATTTTTTTGAGAGAGAATAAATGACTGCAATTGGATTTCTTAATCCTAAATCAAATGCTGTGCTTTCACTGATCCTTGCATTTAACTCCTGGACAAAAATATTTTCAAGGTTCCTGAAATCTCTTAATTCAGATAGTAGTTTGGCCTTTTTTTTCCATTTGATAAACAGTCCAGAGACTGAACATTAATTTTCCCCCTACTGTTCACATAACAGCAGCAAAGTAATATTTTAAATATTTCATTCTATTTTGCAGCCTGCTGTCTCTCTGTGCATATTGCTTTTATGTCAGGTATTCTAGGGATTCAGTAGCTATATTAGTTTATTATTTTATTCCATAGAACAAGAGGCTAATCACACTATATTGGCTGCCTCATGGGAATGGCATTTTTTTTGAGGTAGTTTTAATTAAGTATTTCTTGCATTTGCTGAAAAACCAAAAGCAAATATGTTTAGTGTATCTAAGTTATTGCTTCATATATAAATGTGATCACAACAAAATTTCAATCATGTTTTGAGAGGTGTGCATTTATACATTACCTTTGAAGCCTGAACAGGTAATAATGGCTATAATAGTTACTGAACATGGGAAAAACTCAAGAAAATGTAACAGTTGAAATGTGGATTAACACGGCCTCTTTAATTGCCACATTAGGAAAAAAAAATCGCAGATAAAATTAAAGTAATGAGACATCAGAGACAGACACCACATTTTTTTTAAAAAAATCAAATTTGGATGAATTTTATGGGTTTCCTCCATTTCAATAAGCAATAATATTATAATAGTTTATAGTGAATATGTGGTAAATTTCTCTTTATTTGCATGTAAATATATTTTCTGTTTGATTTCTCTATGCATTTTGGATTTGTGTTTAATTTATGTTCTGGAGAACCGGTAGCAGAAATTTTGAGTAGTTCGGAGAACCAGTAGTAAAAATTCTGCCTGTCCTCACCCCCATCTATTCTCTGCCTCCCGAGTCCCAGCTGATTGGGAGGAAATGGGGATTTTGCAGTAACCTTCCTCTGGAGTGGGGAGGGAATGGAGATTTTACAGTATCCTTCCGCTGACATGCCCACCAAGCCACGCCCACCAAGCCATGCCACGCCCACCAAGCCACGCCCACAGAACCAGTAGTAAAAATTTTGAAACCCACCACTGATACACACATGCACAAACACACATGCACACACATACATATTAATGTATTTTGCAAACCTGATCTCCTTTTCAAATCTCCTTTAGCTCATGTATGGTTCTTCTCCAGTGATGGATAACAAATACGAAGAAGCTTTTGCTCAACAGATGTTTCCCAACTGGACCCATCAATACAATGGAATTCTTCACTTACTTCTATATTTCAGGTGGACGTGGATAGGGGTGCTTTATGTGGAAGATGAGAATGGGGAAAGGTTTGTGCAGAAAGTCCTTCCTTCTTTTTCTCAGAGTGGCATTTGCTTTGATTTCATTCAAAAGTTACCCAAGCATAGCTTTTCTAGTAACACCTTTAATCTTGTAGAAAAGGGGGTGGAAACCTATAAGATCACTGAGCGGAGCAGTTACAACGTCTTACTCACACATGGAGAACTACAGACGATGCTTGTTTTCAGAGTGCTCATCGCACTTTCAGAATATGACCGATCAACTAAAGCTGAGAGTAAAGTTTGGATCATGACAGCCCAGATGGACTTCACCTCCCTCCCGTTTCAGAGGAATACGGGCATAGACTTCCTTCACGGTGCTCTCGCTTTGGCAGTTCACTCTGAGGAGATATCAGGATTCCAAACATTTCTTCAGACCAGGAAACCTAGCTTGGAAAAAGAGGATGGCTTTCTCCAGCTATTTTGGGAAAGCGTGTTTGGATGCTCCTTATCTAACCCAAACTCAAGGGACGGACCCGAGAGGACCTGCACTGGAGAGGAGAAACTGAACACTCTCTCTGAGTCTGTTTTTGAGACGAGGATGACTGCTCACAGCTATAGTAACTACAATGCCATCCATACTGTGGCACACGCCCTGCACTCAATACATGGGATGAATTCCAAACAACACACATTGTCAAAAGAGCAGAAGCTTCTCAATCAACATTCATGGCAGGTAAAACCAAAGGGAAAATAAGTACATGTAACAAGTTTGAAACTATTTAGGAAATAAGGTATTAGATTGGATGGAGGTCTTTCTTCCTTTCTATTTGCCCCACAGTCTTTCATTTCTTATGTCAAATGGATGAGATACAGCCAGAGGTGGTATTCAGTAGAGTGATATTCTGGAGAACTTGTAGCGGAAATTTTGAGTAGTTTGGAGAATTGGTAAATACCACTTCTGACTGGCCCTGCCCCAATCTATTCTCTGCCTCCCGTGTCCCAGCTGATCAGGAGGAAATGGGGATTTTGCAGTAATCTTCTCTTGGAGGGGGGAGGGAATGGAGATTTTACAATATCCCTCCTCTGCCATGCCCACCAAGCCACACCCACCAAGTTACATCCACAGAACCAGTAGTAAAAAAAATTTGAATCCCATCACTGGAAACAACTGAGAACAAAGAACTATTCATTCCAGCTTTCGGATTCTTCTTACGTTAACTGATTATTAGAATGCTTATTATGATGTCTACTTTAATCATTTAGCAAACATTAAACAATTGCAGCCCTAAAGGATGCCATGGTGGCTTGGTTTCCTTCATGAACTGTTAGGATCAAGACAGATGACCCATTTCTCTGGACTTGATGTTGTTGAAGGAAGGCTAGAGCTGAATTGCAATCTTAAACAAATCAAAGACAGTATTCTATTTTTGCCTGTACAAAGAAATATTCGCCATTTCCTGTTATTATTAATAAAAATAATAGGAGATGTTCACGGCAAATGAACAGATTAAAAACAAGAAAATAGTAAAAAGAAATACACATTATCATCACAGGGATAGATTCTAACCAGCAGAGTAGATCCTAAAGCAATAAAGAAGGAATTTTTAATTTTTGATATTTTGCCTCAGGCATCCAACTACAATTAAATAATTAACAAATAAGATATGAACAGCAGTGAATATTACAAGAAATGGGACATGAAATGAAAACAACACAAATAAAATATATTATATTATAATGCCTTGGTAAAGCCAGACTCGGAATACTTCATTCAGTTTTGGTCACCCTGATGTGAGACTCTAGAAAGAGTGCAGAGAAGAGCAACAAAGATGATTAGGGGACTGGAGCCTAAAACATATGAAGAAGGGTTGCAAGAACTGGATATGTCTAGTTTAATGAAAAGAAGGACTAGGGGAGATATGGTAGCAGTGTTCAAATATCTCAAGGGCTGCCACAAAGAAGGTCAAGCTATTCTCCAAAGCACCTGAGGGCAGGACAAGAAGCAATGGGTGGAAACTAATCAAGGAGAGAAGCAACCTAGAACTAAAGAGAAATTTCCTGACAGTTAGAACAATTAATAAGTGGAACAACGTGCCTCCAGAAGTTGTGAATGCTCCAACACTAGAAGATTTTAAGAAGATGTTGGATAACCATTTGTCTGAAGTGGTGTAGGGTTTCCTGCCTAAGCAGGGTGCTGGACTAGAAGACCTCCAAGGTCCCTTCCAACTCCGATATTCTATTCTATTCTATTCTATTCTATTCTATTCTATTCTATTCTATTCTATTCTATTCTATTCTATTCTATTCTATTCTATTCTATTCTATTCTAAAATTAATTTGTACTGCAATATATTCACAATGACAGCTAAAATAACCTTTTACAAGTATACAAACTTCAACTTATCTACCATATAGCTTTACTAAACAATTTATACTGAAACAGCCCCATCACCATTCTTGGCGCGTGTTTATCACCCTTCTGCCAAATGGTGTGGTTTGTTGAATAAACAAGGTTTCAAATCTTTCTTATATACCTTTCAAATTCTTATGTCTCTAAGGATATGTGGACCCAGAATAACTACATAATTTATCCAAGCTAAAATTTTACTTCTTTATGGATGCTTTTTAGGGAGAAGTAGTCTTTTATATATGAAGGCAAGTTGTTCCATGGGACAGGTGATGCCACTGAGAAGATTTTGCTTCAGGATCCCAATAGAGTCAACTCCTCAGCAAGGCTTGTTTCCCAGATCTTCCTAGAGTGGGAATGAGGACACCTGAGATTTTTTTTTTAGGATTCAGAAAAGTTACAAGTTGTATCTCATTGCATGGATTCAGTATCTGTGTACCAACTTAGATATCTTTACAGTCATGGAGTTCAACAATATCATGATAGCTGTAGTAGACTATACTGTGACAAGATCAATTCAACCCTAGATTAACTCTTGAAAACCACATTCTGAAAGCTCCTCAACTGGAAAATCTGTCAGAATGACACAAAACAAAGCAATAGGGAAGGTTTGGTATACTGTTTAGAAATGAGAGGCCCTGTGGTTTCGAAAAGGGCTTTTTACCCAAAGCATAAACAAAAGAAAGGTCCTCTTCAATGTTTTGCACAGCCTTAACAAAAGGAATAAGGGATGTGGTGGCTCAGTGGCTAAGGTGCTGAGCTTGTCGATCGAAAGATTGGCAGTTCAGTGGTCCGAATCCCTAGTGCCACGTAATGGGTTGAGCTCCTGTTACTTGTCCCAGCTTCTGTCAAGTAGCAGTTTGAAAGCATGTAAAAAATGCAAGTAGAAAAATAGAGACCACCTTTGGTGGGAAGGTAACAGAGTTCCGTGTGGCTTTGGCATTTAGTCATGCCAGTCACATGACCATGGAGATGTCTTTGGACAGCGCTGGCTCTTCGGCTTTGAAACAGAGATAAGCACCATCCCCTAGAGTCAGGAATGACTAGCACATATGTGCTAGGGGAACCTTTACCTTTACTGAACAAAAGGAATAGCAAATTCAATAATGAAAGATTCAGTAAAGCTGTTACACTATTGATACCTCATACATTGTTAATAGAATAGTTTATCATCCCTGTTTGTACCTTGTATATTCTCCATTTGTACCTCCTGCATGCCTCCCTCCAATCCACTTCCTTCCTTCCTTCCTTCCTTCCTTCCTTCCTTCCTTCCTTCCTTCCTTCCTTCCTTCCTTCCTTCCTTCCTTCCTTCCTTCCTTCCTTCCTTCCTTCCTTCCTTCTTAAAAATAGCACATGCCTCCCACTTATTAAATAGTTATCCTTATGACTTTTCTCCCTTTATATCTTAGCTACATCACTTTCTAAGAAAAGTTTCATTTAACAACAGTGCTGGAGAAAAGATTTCTTTTGACCAAAACGGTGAAAGAATAGCTGCATTTGATATTATCAACTGGAGGACGTTCCCAAACCAATCTTTTCTTAGAGTCAAAGTTGGAAAGATTGACCCACATATGTCATCAAATACTACATTAATCATTGAGGAGAATAATATTGTGTGGCCTAGCAGGTTCAATCAGGTATGGGTTAATGCATTTGTTTTGGGTTTCCAGATCTTTTTGTTAAAGAAAAAAAACCCTGCTTGGCTCAAAGCCAGTCCTAAGATTAAGGAGAGTGAGTTATGGTGTGGATGATGTTGTGACAGAAATTCCATCTCAAATTAAGTCTTATATTGTTCAGACCCAAAAGTTCTTTTCTCTACTTTATTTATACTAACTGTATGTATAAAATCCATTGACATGAACATCCTTCTACCATCAGTTTTTCTTCTGCTGTTACTCTACATTTTCTTTGACAAAATTCTCATATATCAAAGTAAGCCAACCACTTAGTATGCATTTCTTTTCTGTCAAATGCTTCCTGTGCTGAGAGCTACAAAGGTATTTTAAAGCACAGAGTAGAGTTTACATTCCTTCTATATTCTCAGTAAATCTAACAAACTTATTTTTAATATTCACATTAAGGTAAAGGTAAAGGTTCCCCTCACACATATGTGCTAGTCGTTTCTGACTCTAGGGGGCGGTGCTTAACTCCGTTTCAAAGCCAAAAACTTAGCACTGTCCAAAGACGTCTCTGTGGTCATGTGGCCAGCATGACTAAATGCCAAAGGCACACGAAACACTGTTACCTTCCCACCAAAGGTGGTCCCTATTTTTCTACTTGCATTTTTACATGCTTTTGAACTGCTAAGTTGGCAGAAGCTGGGACAAGTAACGGGAGCTCACCCCATTACGCAGCACTAGGGATTCGAACTGCTGAACTGCTGACCTTTTGATTGACAAGCTCAGTGTCTTAGCCACTGAGTCACCGTGTCCCATAATATTCACATTAACCCTGTGCCACCCAAATCTTAAATTATGCCCTTCTAACTACAAATTTCTCAGTAACAGTCTTCCTTTCATCCAGACCAAACAGCACATACACATTCAAATCAGGTCAGTCCATCCCTCATCTTTCTTTTGCATCTTGTCACACCTTATATTTAACTAGTCATTTTTTCCCTGCAACATGAATTGAGATATGTCTATCGTTGTTTTATTTTTTATCTTTAGACGTGCCCTGTTTCAATATGCAATGACAACTGCTTTAAAGGATTTAGTAAGAGAAAAAAAGAAGGGCTGCCATTTTGCTGCTATGATTGCTTTCCTTGCCCAAAAGGGAAGATTTCAAATCAGGAGGGTAAGACACCTAATGCATTGATGGGTCAAAAATATTTGTTGTGTAGGACTGAGATAGATACAGATACAAATATAAATATGAGAACCAATTTGTTAAAATGGATAAGGCTCTCTGGTCTTGGGAAGAAGGCAATGACAAACCAGTCTTTACTACTCCACCAAAGTCAACACTGTCTTGAAAACTAAGTTTTGTTTTCTGGTTATTGACCACAAATATTCTCTCTCTCTCTCTCTCTCTCTCTCTCCCTCCCTCCCTCTCTCTCTCTCTCTCTTTCTCTCTCTCTCTCACACACACAAACACATTGATACATATATATAAGGTGCAAAGCTGACCTTATATTTTAACAGTTGTTCAGTTAAATCATGATGGTAGCATCTGCAGATGAAGATATAGTCTTATATTATTTATTTATTTATTTATTTATTCATTTGTTTATTCATTTATTCATTCATTTATCTATTTATTTATTTATCTATTTATTTATTTAATATTGCCGCCTATTCGCCATGATGTGGCTTACAGAATGATGTGGCTTACAGAATATAAAAGCTCATGTAAAACAATAAAACTAATAAAAAAGAATCAAATAAATTAATATAATAAAATCACCCCCCACCTCCCGCCCCAGTGGCAGCAGATCACATGAGCCATTTAATAGGCTCCATCCCACTGTGGGTTCTCCAGGCCCCTGGCAGAAACAGGTCTTGAGTGCCTTCTGGAAAAGTATTAGAGTGGGGGCCGTTCTAATCTCTGGGGGAATAATGTTCCCAAGAGAGGGAGCCACCACGGAGAAGGCCCTTCTTCTGTGTCTCACCAGGTGTATCTCCCTTGGGGATGGGACCTGCAGCATTCCTTGCCTCTCTGCTCTAATGGGTCAGGTACAGGGGTGAAATTCAGCAGGTTCTGACAGGTTCTGGAGAACCAGTAGCAGAAATTTTGAGTAGTTCGGAGAACCAGTAACAGAAATTTTGAGTAGTTTGGAGAACCAACAAATACCACCTCTGGCTGGCCCCAGAGTGGGGTGGGAATAAAGCTTTTGCATATCCTTCCCCCAGGAGTAGAAGGGGAAGGAATGGGGATTTTGCAGTATCCTTCCCCTGCCATGCTCACCAAGCCACGCCCACCAAGCCACACCCACCAAGTCATGCCCACAGAACCGGTAGTAAAAAAAATTGGATTAACTCTTTCGTAGATAGTTAGTAGAAATTGACTCTATTGAAATGTTTGGTTTGGATGACACTAGTTATTATTAATTGGAGAGTGAGCTTAACTCTCGGTTAGTCATGTTTGTCGTTTCGTTTTAGTCTTGTGTTTATGTGTTTCTACATTTCACCATTTATATTGTTTTTCAATGTTTATTTTGTGTTAATCTTAATGTAAATATTTAATAAAGATTTAATTTTAAAAAAAAATTGGATTTCACCACTGGTCAGGTAGATGTGACCAGCAAGAGACGGTCCCTCAGATAATCTCTGATATGCATTGTTTTGTGTATATTGTTAAAACTATAAGAAACCAGATTACACATATAACATGAGTCAAATGCATTACATATAAAACAGACAGAACAAACTACCAAGAATGTGCTTTTAAAAAATCATAATTTCTCCCTTCTCTGGGCCTTTCAGATACAGGGTAGTGACTTATACAATGGGGTTACTAAACATTCCAATTTATATTGCTTTATAAATTGGAATTCAGTGATGGAAAAGACTAAAGTTGTCTCTTTTAGATGTATCTTAATTGATTTTTTAGGGCTTTGGCAATATTACATATTAATATTAGACATGAATTCTCTTTCAGACATGGATGATTGCATTCAGTGCCCAGAAGGACAATTTCCAAATCATGGACAGGATGGATGTCTTCCGAAAGAAATTATATATTTATCACATAGAGAATCTTTAGGGATTAGTTTGACCATTCTTGCACTCTTGTTTTTTTTAATCACAGCATTGGTGCTTGGAATTTTCATAAAATACCAAGATACTCCCATTGTCAAAGCCAACAACAGGAATCTTACTTATACTCTCCTTGTTTCTCTCCTGCTCTCATTCCTTTGTGCTTTACTTTTCATTGGCCAGCCTAAGAAGGTGTTGTGTCTTATTCGACAAAGTGCTTTTGGCATCATCTTTACGATAGCTGTGTCATGTGTCTTGGCTAAAACTGTAATTGTGGTTCTCGCTTTTAAAGCCACCAAGCCAAATTCCAAAATGAGGAAGTGGGTTGGAAAACCCCTGGCCAACTCCATTGTTTTTTCCTGCGCTTTTCTTCAAATAATTATTTGTATAACATGGTTGGCTGTCGCTCCTCCGTTCCCAGATCTTGACATGCATTCTTTCCCTGAAAAAATTTTATTAGAATGTAACGAAGGCTCAAATGTCATGTTTTACTGTGTCCTCAGCTTTATGGGTTTCTTGGCTATCGTGAGCTTCATAGTAGCCTTTCTAGCCAGGACACTGCCTGATACTTTTAATGAAGCCAAGTTTATCACCTTCAGCATGCTAATATTCTGTGCTGTTTGGTTGTCATTTTTTCCAGCTTATTTAAGTACTAAGGGAAAATATATGGTGGCCGTAGAGATCTTCTCCATCCTGGCTGCCAGTGCTGGCTTACTGAGTTGTATTTTTCTTCCAAAAATTTATATCATTATAATGAAACCTGAATTAAATAATAGGGAACTGCTCAGAATAAAGCACTAAGGACTTTTGATATTTATGGAATTCAGCTAACAAATTTAAAAACCATATGAATTCTAAACAATGAATGGAACGAACCATAATCAGCTTTTCCTTTAGCTTCAAGGAGCTATTGATGTTAATTTATCTAGCCTAAATGCCACTTCCAGCTGTTAGCTCTATACCTGAACATTTTAAATTAATACAAAATGAGATTTCTGAAATAGGTTCACCTCCTTCAATTTTCAGCCTTAGAGTATTTAGAAAGCAGGTATGCATGGTGGGAAGATGTAATTGTATGTAGGTAAATTTCCTATGCAAGTCTGGATTTAAAGTCCCAGATCATATGAACAGCTTTGTTCTGAGTCAAGTGACAGGGCTTGATTTTGTAGACTTACCAGCTAAATACACAGAGAACAGGGAAGAAAAGAGGCAGATGTATGTGCTTGGTCCTATTATCTATGAGGATTTAAATAGTCACACAAATCAAATTTTACGAAGGCAATGGGCTGTACTCCAGGAAACTTTTGATAAGATTGCAGCTTCAATATCTGTTTCCAGTGTCCATTTTTTTCCTATTGTGGTTGATGATTGGCTAACTGACTCCATTCATTCATTCATTCATTCATTCATTCATTCATTCATTCATTCATTCATTCATTCATTCATTCATTCAGCCAGCCAGCCAGCCAGCCAGCCAGCCAGCCAGCCAGCCAGCCAGCCAGCCAGCCAGCCAGCCAGCCAGCCAGCCAGCCAGCCAGCCAGCCAGCCAGCCACTCAGTAAATGATTTACTTTGCCTGATTAAAATGTGATACTCAATTAACAATCCTATGTTTATTTATTTAGACTAAAAGTGTTTCAATACCAGTTGGTTCTAAGTGACAGCTAGGTAAAGGTAAAGGTTCCCCTCGTACATATGTGCTAGTCGTTCCTGACTCTAGGGGGTGGTGCTCATCTCTGTTTCAAAGCCAAAGAGCCAGCGCTGTCCAAAGACATTTCCGTGGTCATGTGGCTGGCATGACTAATGCCAAAGGCGCATGGAACGCTGTTACCTTTTCTACTTGCTTTTTTTTACATGCTTTTGAACTGCTACTTGCTTTTTTTACATGCTTTTGAACTGCTAGGTTGCCAGAAGATGGGACAAGTAACGGGAGCTCATCCCATTACACGGCACTAGGGATTTGAACTGCTGAACTGCAAACTTTTTGATCAACAAGCTGAGCATTTTGGCCACTGAGCCACCATGTCCCTTAAGTGACAGCTACTCCACAATAAAAAAAAAATTAAACTATAAAACAGACAGTTGTAGCGGCATCACATTCAGCAACATTCTGAGGAAAGACATGTTCAATAACAACACATTTTCCATTATTTTATCAACCCACAAAGGCTTCCTGAAATAGCCAGAGGTTACTGGCTTTCCTAAGTGCCAGCAGAGTTCATTCTGAATATGATGGAACCCTGGGTATAATGGAAACTTGTTCCCAAAGAGAAAGCTTTTCTGAAACTTGCCCCTGAAGAATGATGACAACTGCAGCCAAACAGTTCACCCATACTTAACTCCTGCAGGTGATTCAAAAGACAGCTGAGAGATCACTAAGAAGATCTGCATGACCCTTAATCTGGTTTTAGTACAACCCACCAATGGACAAAGGGACACAGAGGCTCAGCGGTTAAAATGTTCAGCTCGTTGATTGAAAGGTCGGCAGTTCAGCAGTTCAAATCCCTAGGACCACATAACGGGAGAGCTCCTGTTACTTGTCCCACCTTCTGCCAACCTACAATTCGAAAGCACATAAAAAATGCAAGTAGAAAAATAGGGACCACCTTTGGTGGGAAGGTAACAACGTTCCATGCGCCTTTGGCATTTAGTCCTGCTGGCCACATGACCATGGAGACGTCTTCGGACAGCGCTGGCTCTTTGGCTTTGAAATGGAGATGAGCACTGCCCCCTAGAGTCGGGAACGACTAGCACATATGTGCAAGGGGAACCTTTACCTTTACCTTACCAATGTACCTTATCAAATTCTGATAATCTATGTGTTCCAGGGCCTTTCATAATTGCGGATCCACAACTTTCCCCAGAAAGAGAAAGTTGGGGACTGTCTGATAATTATCAAAAACAACTAGAGTGAACAATGAGGAAGGGCACATACAGCATTGTGCAAAAGGCTTAGATTTATTGTTGTAGTAATGGTATAATAACCAGAGCTGGGATTCTACTGGTTCGGACCAGTTCGGGCGAACCACGCCTCAGCTTTGTTACTCCCCAGCAATAACGCAGAAGGTAAGTTTTTGTAAAATTGTGCATGTGCGAAGCCCAATCACGGAACCTGCAGGATCCCACCACTGATAATAACCATATATAATTATGTCTCAGTCTCCTTATTAAAGGAGTTAATCCTTTAATAAGGATTCTCCAGAAAATAAAGGAAATTTGTACTAACAGTTTATTTACTATTGTCATAACAGCACCGAAAAAAGAGACTTATGACCATATTTCACACTTACAACCATTGCATTCCTATGGACTTGTGATCAAAATTCAGATGTTTGGCATATTTATGATGGTTTACAGTAGGAGTGTCAAAATCACAATGACATGTCGTCACGTGATGTATCACAACTTTTTCCCCCTTCACTAAAACGGGGGTGGGCATGGCCAGCACATGACACTTCTGAGTCTGTTTGACACCCCTGGTTTACAGTGTTTACGGGTCAGGGGATCGTCTTTTGCAACCTTCTGAAAAGCAAATATGATGGGGAAGCCAGATTCACTTAACAACAGTGTTATTAACTTAAGAACCACAGTGATTCACCTAACAACTGAGAGGCTGTAAATGGGGAAAAACGCACTTAACAAGAGATGACCTGTAAGAGATGACAAGAGATATCTGTAAGAGATGACCAGGCTGAGCCCAATGGAGGAGTCAAATGTGTCATAAGTCATGAATTCCTGTGCACCCACAAGGAATCTAAGTCCAGTCCATCTTGAATGCCTCTCTTATCTTTCACTTGTTTTGCAGAGATCCTTGTAGCAAGCTTAAGCTTGAAATAAATCTTTATACCTGGTTGAACTGCCTGACTCTCCTAATTTCCCCTGCACTTGACCCTATTTCGCTTAACAACAAAAAATTTGGACTCAGTTGTAGACTACTTGTATGCAGTATTCAAAAACAGGGAAAAGCAGAAAAGCAGCTTCTGTAGGCTAAAGTGGCAAATATTTAGTATGGCCTCCCCATACATTGGTGCAACTGCAGACCATTGGATGTTGTAAACCTAAATGGAATGGAACTCTATAATGCATTGCTAATACCTGCATGCATCCTACTATTTCATGTCAAAATGATCACTATGCAAAAAAATCCATTTCACCATATTTGTGCAAGACTTGTTTGAACTTTACATATAGCAAAGACACAGAAGATAGGCTTAAGATGGAGAAACTTGACAAACCTGAACATTGGGCGCTATCTAACAAAATGAAATTCCATGGTGAAAAAAGTAAAGTTCTACATTTAGGCAAGAAAAAACAAAATGCACAGGTACAGTACATGTGGTACCTTGCTCAGGAGTAGTAACTGTGAGAGGGCTCTTGCAGTCCTAGTGGATAATCACTTACATAGGAGCCAGCAGTGTGCCAAAACAGTTTTAGGCTTAACAGAGGGATAGAATCAAGATCATGTGAAGTGTTAATACCATTTTATAATGCTTTGGTAAGACCATACTTGGAATACTGTATCCAGTTTTGGTTGCAATGATGTAAAAAAGATGTTGAGATTCTAGAGAGAATGCAGAGAAGAGCAACAAAGATGATTAGGGGCCTGGAGGCTAAAATATAAAGAATGGTTGCTGGAATTGGGTACCTCTAGTTTAATTAAGGGGACGCAGTGGCACAGTGGCTAAGATGCTGAGCTTGTCAGTCAGAAAGGTCAGCAGTTTGGCACTTCAAATCCCTAGCACTACCTAATGTAGTGAGCTCCCATTACTTGCCCCAGCTTTTGCCAACCTAGTAGTTTGAAAGCATGTAAAAGTGCAAGTAGAAAAATAGGGACCACCTTTGGTGGGAAGGTAACAGCGTTCCACATGCCTTCAGCATTTAGTCATGTCAGCCACATGACCATGGAATTGTCATCAGACACTGCTGGCTCTTCAGTTTAGAAACAGAGATGAGCACCGCCCCCTGGAGTCAGGAATGACAAGCACATATATGCGAGGGGAACCTTTACCTTTACCTTTACCTTTTAGTTTAATTACAAGAAAGACTAGCTCAGTTCCACCGTGCATGTGTGTGCACCTCCCGCCAGCCAGTTGATTTTTGGGATTGGTGGAGGGGTCGCACACATGCACACGGGGAGTGGGGGTCATGCAAGGAAGCCACCTATGCCCAAAACAGGGGGTGGGTATGAGGCATGCCTCCACACGTCCATTTTTGGGCCCAGGAGGCTGTAGGGAGGCCTCCTAGGCCCAAAATGGGGGTCGGGGGGAGCAGCGCATCCCCCCATGGCCCATTTTTTGGCCCAGGAGGCTGCAGGGAGGCCTCCTAGGCCCAAAACAGAGCTGGTGAGTAATGCACGCATGTGTGTGGGGAGGTTGGGTGCTCATGTGCATGGAGGGGGAGCATGGAGGTCATGCATGCATGCACAGCCCCTCCCAGTGGTGAAATCTAAAATTTGTTACTACCAGTCTGTGGGCATGGCTTGGTGGACGGGGTAATATGACTGGGTGGGTGTGTCCAATTTGTTTGTTTTTTTACTTTAAAACCATTTTTTCTACAACCTCTTCAGCGAAGAAGTTGTAAAAAATGCTTTCAAAAGGCTCTGACAATCCCAGCTGAGTTGCCTGATCGGCAGAGGCTTTTTTAAAAAGCCTCAGCTGATCAGGCAACTCAGCTGGGATCGTCAGAGGCATTTAAAAGAAAAAAAGGGCAACTCAGCTTGGATCGTCAGAGGCATTTAAAAGAAAAAAAGGGCTGAACCGCACGATCATCAGAGGCTTTGTAGAAAAAATGCATTTATTTATTTGTTTGTTTGTTTGTTTGTTTGTTTATTTATTTTTATTTTATTGAATTTCTATACTGCCCTTCTCCTGAAGGACTCAGGGCGGTGCACAGCCACATTAAAATAACCAGGTATACAAAATTTAAAAACAATTAAAACTAATTAATTGGGGAGAAACAGGCTTCGACCAAATGGCTGTGGCTGCCGGCGTCCCGATATAGCCAGCTGACACCATCGCTGGTTATTGGGGGCGAATCATTGGCCCCCACGGAAAGGGTTCACAACTTGGGCGTCCTCCTGGATTCATGGCTGTCTTTAGAGGATCACACGACAGCCGTGGCCAGGGGGGCTTTCTATCAGGTTCGCCTGATACGCCAGCTGCGGCCCTTTCTAGATCGGGACTCCCTACGCACGGTCACTCATGCTCTTGTCACTTCCCGTCTGGACTACTGCAATGCTCTCTACATGGGGCTCCCCTTGGGGTGCACCCGGAGGCTCCAACTGATACAGAATGTGGCCGCGCGGGGGATTATGGGAGCGATGGGGCGCTCCCACGTGACACCTCTCCTGCGTGAGCTGCATTGGTTGCCGGTGGACTTTCGGGTGCGTTTCAAGGTGTTGGTAATCACCTTTAAAGCGCTCCATGGCTTAGGGCCAGGGTACTTACGGGACCGCCTTCTGCCACCAATTGCCTCCCACCGGCTGGTTCGCTCCCACAGAGAGGGCCTCCTCAGGGTGCCGTCAGCCAGACAATGCCGGCTGGCGACCCCCAGGGGGAGAGACTTCTCTGTGGCAGCACCCACCCTCTGGAATGATCTGCCTCCAGAGTTAAGAACAATCTCCGACCTCCCGACTTTCCGGCGGGCTTTAAAAACTCATCTTTTTCAGCTTGCCGGCTTAGCCTGATTCCTGTAAATATTTTATCATTTTAGAGTTTTTATTATCTTTTAAATGAATTAGTTTTAATTTATGGCTATTTATATTTGTTCTTTTATGAAATTTTAACTTTTGTGTGTTTGTTTTTAATCGGCTGTGCACCGCCCTGAGTCCGTAAGGAGAAGGGCGGTATATAAATCTAAATAAATAAATAAATAAATACATAAATTAAATACATTTGGCTCCCCAAAATTTAAAAACCCAGGAATTTAAAACACCCAATCTGGATTCATATCAAACTAGTCCAGCTTGTTGGAAGAGTAGGGTCTTGAGGGCATGGCAGAAGATATGCAGGTCAGGGATCATGCGAATCCCCGGGGGCAGTTCATTCCAGAGGGTGGGTGCCCCCACAGAGAAGGCTCTCCCTCTGGGGGTTGCCAGTTGACATTGCTTGGCTGACGGCATCTTGAGGAGCCCCTCTCTGTGGGAGCATATTGGTCCGTGGGAGGTCGTCGTTGACTGTGTGGCTCGGCTGGGCATGGGGGGGCAGATATTTTTGCTACCGGTTCTCCGAACCACCCGCCTCCATCGCTACTGGATTGGGTGATTCGGTCCGAACCAGGAGCATTTCACCCCTGGTCCCCCTGCATTGCATTATGGTGCCGGCATGTCTGCGTGCTATCACATGTATGCACACTCACTTTGGGCACCCAAAGAGAAAAGGGTTAGCCATCACTGAGGTAGACCCCATTGTCCTGAATGCCAGTGACTGAAAAAGAAATACTTGTGCTCCCATTTTAAAGAGAGGAGGAGGAGGAGGAGGAAGAGGAGGAGGAGGAGGAGGAGGAGGAGGAGGAGGAGGAAGAAGAAGAAGAAGAAGAAGAAGAAGAAGAAGAAGAAGAAGAAGAAGAAGAAGAAGAAGAAGAAGAAGAAGAAGAAGAAGAAGAAGGGGGGAAGGGAAGGGAAGGGAAGGAAGGAAAAGAAAGAAAAGAAAAGAAAAGAAAAGAAAAGAAAAGAAAAGAAAAGAAAAGAAAAGAAAAGAAAAGAAAAGAAAAGAAAAGAAAAGAAAAAAGAATTGTTTAACTACAGTCACTTTCCCTTCACCTGGGAGAAAGGTGGGATCCAGACAGCAATTTTCTTTCTGACTCTAGATAGCCTTGGGTAGAGATCCTAAAAAAACAATAACAATGAAAGGATTTATATAATTAGGCCTAAGTTTTAATTCCTCTGCTTCCAAATTCCTGAGTGAAAGGGGAACCAATGTAAGAAATTTGGTATGAAAAACCACAGAGAGACACACCTAGGCCTGGACTCTGATTGGGTAGGTCCAGATGGGGTGACGGAGGTGGGTCTTGAGAGTGTTATCTGGGAGGAGTTTGACCTTGTGACTCCCAAGGACGTGGACAGGATTCTGGGTAGGCTTAGCGCTGCCACAGGTTTATTGGACCCGTGTCCCTCCTGGTTGGTGCTGGCCTCCTGGGCGGTCACACGAGGCTGGCTTCAGGTGATTATTAATGCTTCCTTGAGTGAGGGTGTCTTCCCCGCCGCCCTGAAAGAGGCGGTGGTGAGGCCCTTTCTCAAGAAGCCTTCCCTGGCTGTATTAGTGAATTATTGTCCAGTCTCCAACCTTCACTTTGTTTTGAAGGTTGTTGAGAGTGTGGTGGCACGACAACTCCCCCAGAACCTGGATGAAGCTGTCTATCTAGATGCCTTGCACATTGTCACTCATGCCCTCGTCACTTCCCATCTGGACTACTGTAGTGCTCTCTACATGGGGCTCCCCTTTAAGAGCACTCAGAGGCTCCAACTGGGCAAGAATGTGGCCGTGCGGGTGATTATGGGGGCAACACATCGCACCCATGTAACACCTCTCCTGCGTGAGCTGCACTGGCTCCCAGTGGTCTTCCGGGTGGGATTCAAGGTGTTTGTTACCACCTTTAAAGCGCTCCATGGCTTAGGACCTGGGTACTTACAAGATCACCTTCTGCCACCAATAGCCTCCCACCGGTCAGTACGCTCTCACAGAGAGGGACTCCTCAGGGTGCCGTCGGTCAAATTATGTTGATGGCGACCCACAGGAGGAGAGCCTTCTCTGTGGGGACTCCCACCCTATGGAATGAATTGCCCCCAGAAATATGTAGGATCCTTGACCTACGGACCTTTTGCTGTGCCCTTAAGACTTTACTATTCCAACAGGCTGGGTTGACGAAATAATGAATTTTAATTGGGTATTTTAGTTTTGGAGGTTTTTTTTAAAAAAAAAATAGGGCCAAATTATTTAATATGTTTTAAATTATTTTTAAATTGTTGTGGTATATGTTGTTTTTATTATGGCTGAACACCGCCCTGAGTCCCTCGGGAAAAGGGCAGTATAAAAATTTAATCAAATAAATAAATAAATAAATAAATAAATAAATAAATAAATAAATTTTGGATTTCTTTTCTGTATAAATTTTGTTCCACTTCTCAGCTCCTCTGTCCTCTAATTATGTACACTTTTCTTTTCTCTTAATTATTTCTGGTAGTGAGATCTCTGAGAGAATCAATGAGAGAAATTGCATGGGAATCACCCAGAAGCTTACCCTATAATTATGAATAGCGACTTGGACTGAAGCTTCTTTGGGAAGCTTTCCACTTTCCTCTGTGGAGAATTCAGATAATTGTTGATGATGTTAAGACCAAAGGAAAAAGATGTTAAATATCCCAGTTCAGAAATTACAGATGCTACCAAGAAAGAATGTAGTACCAGGCTAATAAGACATGACTTACAATCTAAGAAAAAGTTACCTCAGCGTTAATGGGTCAGATGGAGAAATGTTCTTTTATGGGGAGATTTTCGTTCCTGATCATACTATTCAGATTATTGGTATTAGTGCCCCTTCCTAAAAGTGTCTGCAGAGTGCCAGTATTAAAATGCTCCAAGACTCAGCCTATTACTAATGTTCCTAAATATCATCAGCCAGGAGACCAAATTCTTGGTGGCATTTTCTCACAGTCTTTCAATTTTATGAGCATATTACAGTACAGAAGACACCCATTCCAGGACACGCTTTTGGATCATGTGTAAGCAGTTGTGTGTTTTAAAATTAGGAGCAAGTTTTCTGTGTTCTGTTTAAAGCTATGTTTCTTTCACTATTAATATATGTATTGTACCTTAGCAATTTATTAGAGAAGAATCTCTCCTTCTTAAAGGTTCTGAAATGCCAATGGCAATACAGTAATTTTCTATTTATTTGTTTTGCAGATTGCTGACTCAGAGCTATCAACACATTTTGGCTTTGGTTTTTGCTGTGAAAGAGATTAATCAGAGTCCTCTCATTTTAGCTAACATGACTTTAGGCTTCAACATCTGTAATGACTATTTTAGTCCAAAACATACTTACAAAGCTTCAATGGAGCTTCTGTTTGCTTCAGATGCATTCATCCCTAACTATAAATGTCATCTCCAAAGTAATCTTATAGCTATCATTGGAGGACCAAGTCCTGTTGCTTTTCTTGATATGGCTACCATCATGACACCTTACAAGTTTGTACAAGTGAGTTTTTCTTTTGGTGAAAACACATGCTTAGTTTTTAACCTATTACTTTTCAAATATTTCATTAGGTAGCTTATCTCTCTAATATTTTATTACTTTTCTTATATATTTAGAAGACATAAAATACATCCATAAAATGAATGAACGTCATTTGAAGATCTAAATGACCATGATTTATCACTTATATCTTTTATGTACATTGAGAATTTATGCACTGAAGACAAATTCCTTGTATGTCCAATCGCACTTGGCAAATAAAGAATTCTGTTCTGTTCTGTTCTGTTCTGTTCTGTTCTGTTCGGTTTGGTTCGGTTCGGTTCGGCTCGGTTCGGCTCGGCTCGGCTCGGCTCGGCTTGGCTCTGTTCTACTTACTACTCTACTCTACTCTACTCTACTCTACTCTACTCTACTCTACTCTACTCTACTCTACTCTACTCTACTCTACTCTACTCTATTTACAAACAATATTAATTAAAATAATGGATATTAATTTTAAAAAGTTGCAGGTCCTGGACATTAATCTTTCTGGTTTCCTTGTTTTCTTTAGGTTGCATATAGCTCTACTGTAGAGATCAAGACCCAAACTCCATCACGTTTCTTTTACTGGATGTTCCCAAATGCAATTAGTCAGTACAAAGGACTTCTCCAGATCCTTCTGCATTTCGGTTGGACATGGATCGGGTTATTTTTCCTTAACATTGGCAACATAGCAGATATTTTATGGAGGAATATTCTTCCTATGTTTTCCCAAAAAGGGGTCTGCTTTGAATTTATAGAAAAAATACCAGCTGGCTTTCTCAGCGAAGATGAGAAAACTGTTCACAGATCCCATGCAATTTTAAACACAGTTTTCAACAGCACAACTAATGTCGTGTTGCTTCATGGGGAATTTCAGAGTATATTAAATGTAAGGTTTGTACTCAACCTGTTGGAGTTTAGCAATCTAGGTTATGGTACAAAAATCTGGGTGATGACAGCAGATGTTGACTTCTCATCGGTTCTCTTTCAAAGGAGTTGGGACATTCATTTCATGCATGGAGCTCTGTCCCTTTCAGTGCAATCAGTGGAGGTATCAGGTTTCCAAAACTTTGTTCAGATGAGAAACCCAGTTTTGGACAAAGAAGACAGTTTTTTAAAAGAATTCTGGCAACAGACATTTAATTGTATGTTCCCAACGACTGCTATAGAGGAAGAGGATGAGACTATCTGCAGTGGAGAAGAGAAACTTGAGAGTCTCCCCATGACTGTGTTTGAAACCAGCATGACTGCCCACAGCTACAGCATCTACATTGCTGTCTACGCAATTGCACATGCTTTGCATAATCTGTATTCTTCCCAAGTCTGGCAAAGGACAACGAGGAGGCAGAAGGTCCTCAATCAAGAGTCATGGAGGGTGAGTACTGCAGACTACTTAGAACATCTCAGCAGATACAGTACATTGATTCAGTTGCAAAGTTGTCTATTATTGGCTCCCCCCCCCCGCTTCTCCTTTAAGCCTATCAGATCTATTTTCAGCTTTTATTAAATTCCGATATTTGTGATTGATCCAGCTGCATGTTATGTTACAATGTATTGGATGATCACCAGCTGTTTGTGCACTTTGCTTTCTATGTGATAATGGACTTTTTATTTTGCTTTATCTTCAGTTATCTTAACTTGTAGTTTGTACCGTTTAGAAAATTTGACTGCATTGCTTCAATGTCAGATTTTTCATTCTTAAACCAATCACATATCCATTCAGCATTTAGTCAATTCCAATATTTATGACTGATCTAGATGCATATTTTTCAAATGATGTGTTTGGTGAGCACCAGTTTCATACCGTATGTTTTATACATTGTGCTTTGCTTTCTACACAATAAGATATTGTTTTTGCTTTCGAGTTTTACAGCTAACTTCTAATTTGTACTGTTTAGAGCATTTGACTGCATTGCTTAAACGTCTCATTGTTCTCCAAATTCTACCATCAGTTATGTTGAAGCTGAAATGCTATTAACTGATAACTATAAATATAGTTATTCTATTTGTTAGGCTCATCATCAAATTATCCATTTATGGTGAATCATCTTCTTTTAATGACCCCATAATCCCTTGCGGGGTGGAGTCTGGGCAACTGAATGGAGCTAGCAGTGTATTTACTGGCTGGATGCCCTTCTTGTCACCAATGCAGAGTTTTATTCAGCAGATATATTCTCATTGTGCCCAGAGAGAGAAATATCTGCCTCTACCTAGGATCAAAATCATAGCCTCCTGATTGGGAGGTGAGAGGCCACCGTACCACTCCATCCATTTATGGTGAATGATCAGAAACAATTAAAATTACATTCTTATTTTGCACTGAAAAATAACTAAAATGCAATTTTATCCTAGCAAATACAAACTTGGCAATTCCTATGATATAGAGAACATGGTTCATCTTTTTGACTTTTCTTTGTGATACAGCATTCATTAGTAATAAAATATATAGTTACCTAGTTTATAGGCCTTTGTAGTAATATATGGAAGCTTTCAGTGGAATCATATAGTGACAGTTATTTCTAAATACTTTACTAGGAGTGTATAAAATGTTTTATTTGGTGAATTGCTTTGTTTACATTATAGTAGCTGGCTGAACATTTTGAGGGGTAATTAATTACAGTATGGATGCTGATTTATTAAAATGCATTCTTATCTTTGTACCTTTCTATCTCGTGTTTCTAAAGCTTCACCATTTTCTGAGGAGTATATCATTTAATAGCAGTACTGGAGAGATTTCCTTTGATAACAATGGGGAAATAGTTGCAGGATTTGATATTATAAACTGGATCACATTTCCAAATCAGACATTTCTTAGAGTCAGAGTTGGAAGGATAGATCCAGGAACACTCTCTGACGAACCATTGACAATTTCTGAAGAGGAGATCATTTGGCCCAACCGGTTTAACCAGGTGAGATTCTTCTTATTTCATAATGGCTGGGTTCAATTTTATTATGAAGAGTCACGACTTTCAGGTTAGAAAGTGCATATATTGTCTTCCCTTCATTCTGAAGAAATGTCCACTTCTGAACGTTTCTTTAACATTTGCTTTTAGATAACCTACTACATAGCAACAATTTTAATATTGGCTAATTCCTCTCTCTCTCTAATGCTCCAGAAAAAATACATAAATATTTAAAAAGTATTACTTTATTAAAGCAAAGAATACTTGGAGTGTTAAATTAGCTATGATTTAACATTTCCAGTAACAGTCATTTGTTATCAATTTTTTATACGCCTTTAGCTTTGTGAAAGAAGGCTGGGCAATTTAGACATTAATTTTCATTTATTTCATCACCACAAGAAATATCCTGTGAAGCTCAAGAAGCTTCTTGGATGAGAAGCGAAACATCTTCAAAGAAAAACCAGAAAGGCCAGTTGCCTCTTGAAAAAGCACCTTTGGGACAACCATGATCTGGATGACTCCATAGACAATAAAAGAGAATATTTGTAGCTCAGGGTTGATATGAGAGGTCTTTGGTGCTCTCTGAGCTTGATTTCTTTTTCTTGCAGAAATTTGATTACCCAAACTAGATAACATCCCATATATAGAGGGAGGAATGTTACCTAGTCTGGGTAATGAAACATCTGCAAGAAAGCAAGCAAGCTCAGAGAGCACCAAGGATCCCTTATTTGCATTCTTTCTGCATCTAAACTTAATAATCAATGATTGTATAAGTGAGCAAATGCCAGTCCTTCTGTCTGAACTGGATGATGAGCATCCTTTCTAGAAATGTTAAGGGCTATCAAAAAATCCCAGACTCATTTCTTAATAATTGCTATGGATTTTAAAACCACTGTCAGGTATGGAGAAATTTCTATTGGACACAAAGGCATTTTGAAGAGGTTCCATTCTTTTTTCCCTAATCCAAGTTAACTCTATCTGGATGATTGTAGAAAGTACACGCCCACGCTTTCCTGAATGGTTTCTACTAGTTTTGACTTTTTCCAAATTGCATATTGAGACTGCAACATTGCTTTTTTAGGCAATGATGTTAATTGTCAATCTTGTCAATTGAGAGTCTAAATTCCTGGTGCATGTACTTCTTCTTCTTCTTGTGCCATATCCGTCATCGGACATTGGCAATCATGTTGTGATCCTATTTTTGTCAACAGCCCCATGAAAAAGTGCTGCTGAGTTTTGTCCAAACCATTCCCTTAGGTTTTGAAGCCATGGTGTTCTTCTTCTGCCTGCACCTTGTTTGCCTTCAACCTTTCCCTGGAGAATTAAGTGAAACATGTATTTTTCAGGGTGTTCGCATCACATGTCCAAAATATTCTAACTTTTGCTTTTTAATGGCTTTGATGATTTCCCTTTGCTTTCCCAGGCAGCTTATAACCTCCTCATTTGTGATTTTGTTAACCCAGTTTATATGTAACAGCTGTCTGTAAATCCACATTTGAAATGCTTCTACTTTCTTCAACTGGTTTTCTGTCAGAGACCAACTCTCCACTCCGTAGAGCAGGATAGAAAAGATGGAACATCTGACAAGCTTGATTTTCAGTTTTAGGCTTATATCATGACTGCAGAAGACCTTTTATCATTTTGAAGAATGCTGTTCGAGTGCATGCATTTGGCGGCACATAATTACTCTTGGTGGAAATTCCCAGCTTTAGGCTAGAGTGGAAGTGGAATAAATGCATAAATAAACAAAACAAAACAAAAAAGATAAATGCAATTCAAAACCACCCCACTATTAAAGTCAACAAAGAATGAGATTGGTCCATTTATTTGTCAGCAATGCTGCTGGCTAAAAGGGGAAATGTCATAATGTGATATCCTCAGGCTTGTTTCATCTAGACGCATTTGAATCAGTGGTGAAATCCAATTTTTTTTACTATCTGTTCTGTGGGCATGGCTTGGTGGGTGTAGTGTGGCTTGGTGGGCGTGGCAGGGGAAGAATACTGCAAATCTCCATTCCCTCCCCACTCCTAGGGGAAGGATATTGCAAAATCTCGATTACCACCCTACTCTGGGGCCAGCCAGAGGTGGCATTTGCCGGTTCTCCGAACTATTCAAAATTTCCACTACCACTTCTCCGAACTACTCAAAATTTCTGCTACTGATTCTCCAGAACCTGTCAGAACCTGCTGGATTTCACTCCTTATCTGAATGTTTCAGGAAACAATTTGCTTCTACGTTTGATGACAGCTGGCTATCTAATTTTCAGGGTTGTTTTTTTTTTTTAAATGAACACACCTTAGTTTTTCTTTCTGCCTCTTTGCTTCCAAGTGTCACAAAATTGACTTTAGCCTAAGTAATAGGAGGGCCTTTCTTCCCTCAAATTTTCCAGGATTTTTCATTATTTTGTTTTGGCCATATCAGACTGAAAAGATATTTTTACTTTTACAGATATAGCATTTGAAAACGTTTCTATATTGCAAACTATCTTTATTAATATTGTTGTTGTTGTTGTTGTTGTTGTTATTGTTATTATTTTGAACAGGAAAGACCCCTCTCACTCTGTAATGAGAAGTGCCATTCAGGTTACAGGAAGACCAAAATTGAAGGAAAATTGTTTTGCTGCTATGGTTGCACTCTGTGTCCAAAGGGGAAGATCTCAGATCAGACAGGTAAAAAAAAAAAAGAGAGGGAGAGAGGGAGGAACATTTAATAGAGGGACACATGAGCTAGCTGAGGCTGGGAGTTTTCTCCATTTTCTCAATTCAACAAGAAAAAGAATTGGAAAATAAGGGAATTGGGAAATGTAACCTCATAAGTGTACCACCTTTGGTTACAGAATAGAGTTAGAAGGTCCCTTCCAACTCTTACTGGAATGCTGCATTCAGTTTTGGTCGCCACGATGTTAAAAAAAAAAATGTGGAGACTCTCAAAAGTGTGCAGAGAAGAGCAACAAAGATGATGAGGGGACTGGAGGCTAAAACATATGAAGAACAGTTGCAGGAACTGGGTATGTCTAGTATAATGAAAAGAAGGACTAGGGGAGACATGATAGGAGTGTCCCAATACCTCAGGGGCTGCCACAAAGAAGAGGGAGTCAAGCTATTCTCCAAAGCACCTGAGGGTAGGACAAGAAGCAATGGGTGAAAACTAATCAAAGAGAGAAGCAACTTAGAACTAAGGAGAAATTTCATGACAGCTACACCAATTAATCAGTGGAACAACTTGCCTCCAGAAGTTGTGAATGCTCCAACACTGGAAGTTTTTAAGATGTTGGAAAACCATTTGTCTGAAATGGCGTAGGGTGAATGCTGTTCTCCTCAGCTGTTTTTGATGAGAAATATAGAAATATTCATTATGAAAATTGAAACTGCCCCTGTGATATACTATGTAGGTGCCTCAGAAACCATGGTCCATGCACTGCCATTTCTACAGGGACATTTACCACACACTGAATATCCATTTTATCTAAATTTACAGGGCATCCTGCTAATTTGCATTTCTTTATTTCTTAGATAACAAGGATAATCTATCTGTCTAAAAGTAGCAAAATGTGACTACATTAAACATAACCTTCACTCACAAATGTTTGATAGAATTCATTGATCTTAAAGGTTGAATTTTGCTTTGTTTCTTTTACTGGATGTCTTTTTAGTGATCAAGACACAAGTAAAGTTTCTGTCTATCTAATAATAATATGTGTTCTTCAATATAAACTCTTTACCAAGAAAAAATGATTCCACTGGAGCTCAATCATAACAGTAACATAATTTTTATCAGTGAGGCACCATAATATCATGCAGTATATTGACGGCTTTCTCGTAGTGTTTTGACTTAAATATATACATTTGGGTTTTTTTTCCAGATATGGATGATTGCTTCCAATGCCCAGAAGATCAGTATCCAAACAATAAACAGGATTTATGCATGCCAAAGTATGTAAGTTATCTATCTTATGGAGACTTGTTGGGGACAGGCTTAGCCACATCAGCTCTTGTGCTTTCTTTTATCACAATCTTTGTGCTAGGAATCTTCTCGAAGTACCACAACACTCCCATCGTCAAAGCCAACAACCGCAGCCTCTCCTACACCCTTCTTATCTCCCTCCTCCTCTCCTTCCTTTGTTCTCTGCTTTTCATCGGTCGGCCCATGAAGGTGACGTGTCTCCTTCGACAGACTGCTTTTGGGATCATCTTCTCGGTGGCTGTTTCTTGCATGTTGGCCAAGACCATCACTGTGGTTCTTGCTTTCATGGCCAACAAACCGGGATCAAGGATGAGGACATGGGTTGGGAAAAGACTGTCCCTTTCCATTGTTCTCTCCTGTTCTCTTATTCAAAGTACTTTTTGTATGGCGTGGCTTGGAATTTCTCCCCCCTTCCCAGACTTCGACGTGTGGTCCATAAATAGTGAAATAATTATAGAATGTAATGAAGGTTCAGTTGCAATGTTTTATTCTGTTTTAGGTTTTATGGGCTTCCTGGCCTTTGTTAGTTTTATTGTAGCTTTCCTAGCCAGGAAGTTACCAGACACTTTTCAGGAAACCAAGTCAATTACTTTTAGCATGCTGGTGTTTTGCAGTGTCTGGTTGTCCTTTGTCCCTGCCTACATAAGCACCAAAGGAAAATACACAACAGCTGTGGAGATCTTTGCCATCTTGGCCTCTAGTGCTGGGCTCCTGGCTTTTATCTTTTTCCCCAAATGTTACATCATTATAATTAGACCAGATCTTAACAAACGGGAGCAATTAACAAAAAGAGTGAATTAAACTATATTGTCACTATTTTTTTTCTCTAGCTGTAGAAATACAATAGTCCATGACATTTTAATTGCCCCTGACATATCTATCTTGTCAAAGTATGGCATTCTATATATTGAAATTATTATTGTAGCAATAAGGACGTTACTTTTTTCTTTTTCTTTCTTCTTTTTGTAATCTCTGAAATGGACCTTGACATCAAAGACTCTACAACACACTCCATATTCAGTTTTGTTCTCATGGTATAATTTAAATGGTCTTGTCTGTGGGTCCTTTACTGGTCATAGTTCAAGTATTCCAGAGGACACTGGCTTTATTTTAGTTGAAAAAATGTTGCTCTAACTTTACAAAGCAGGTACAGTTTTGTTACTTACTGTCAAGATCAGAGGTGGGTTTCAGTAGGTTCTGACCAGTTCTGGAGAACCGGTAGTGGAAATTTTGAGTACTTTGGTGAACCGATAGTAAAAATTCTGGTACTGGCCCCAACCCCATCTATTCTCTACCTCCCAAGTCCCAGCTGATTGGGAGGAAATGGGGATTTTCCAGTATCCTTCCCCTGGATTGGGGAAGGAATGTAGGTTTTACAGTATCCTTCCCCTGGAGTTCGGTGGGAATGGATATTTTACAGTATCTTTCCCCTGACATGCCCACCAAGCCACGCCCACAAAGCATGCCATGCCCACCAAGCTACATCCACAGAACCGGCAATACAAAATTTTGAAACCCACCACTGGTCAAGATCTACTTTCAAGCTAAATTTTCCCATTCAAGGTGATAAATCTCATTTCATTTTCTGTGACCTACTTACTGTGTCAGCAGTTCAAATATTGCTTATGTTGTCATTAAAAAAAGAAAAAAACCTCAGCATAGTGCCAGCTCAGTTCACTCTGGCTACAATTAAATTTTACTACAACAATAGCTGATTGATTTGGCATATTTTATTGATATTAAAAGGATATCTGGCACTTCAACATAGAAAGCATATTTTGTAATCAATTACATCATGGTTTTTTTTTTCATATTTGCACTGTGTCTGTTCTTTTCAATAAAAGTCATTTTCCATCTCCTAGTTCAATTAGTGCTTTGTTACATGGTTGGCAAAGGTTTAGATGATAGTATGGAAGAGGACATGAAGGGGGAAAAAATAATATTCTCCTTCTCTATACTATATACTATACTATATACTATATACTATATACTATATACTATATACTATATACTATATACTATATACTATATACTATATACTATATACTATATACTATATACTATATGCATATGCATATGCATATGCATATACATATACATATACATATACATATACATATACATATACATATACATATACATATACATATACATATACATATACATATACATATACATATACATATACATATACATATACATATACATATACATATACATATATATATATATATATATATATATATATATATGTCTTTGGTTATTCGGGTCTTCTCCCACGTAGAATTGGAAGTATCTTGGCGACATTTCGACAAAGTCTCATTCGTCATCTTCAGGCTGGTGTTCTCGGCGTCGTGCTTCCAGGAGCTTTTACCAGAACACCGAGAACACCAGCTGGAAGATGACAAATGAGACTTTGTCGAAACGTCGCCAAGATACTTCCAATTCTACGCGGGAGAAGACCCGAATAACCAAAGACTTACATACAAACACCCGCGAAAACCTCAGAAAACATATATATATATACACACACACATACACTGTAATGTATATATATATATATATATATATAGTGTATGTGTGTGTGTATATATATACATATATATATATATATATACATATATATATATATATATATATACATATATATATATATATATATATATATATTATATACTATATACTATATACTATATACTATATACTATATACTATATACTATATACTATATACTATATACTATATACTATATACTATATACTATATACTATATACTATATACTATATACTATATACTATATACTATATATTATACTATACTATATATTATACTATACTATATATATACACTCTATACTCTATACTATACTGTACTAGCTGATAACCCGGCGTTGCCTGGGTATTTATATATCCCAATCCTGTATTAGATAGGAAGAGCAACTTCACCCTTAGCCCTGACTTTGGTGATAATTAAATTAGTTAAAAATGTTTTTCCTGTGCCCCCAGAAGCGTTAAGTAAAATGATACCACCTTGTTGTTTTTCTAGCTGATCCATGATCATTTGGTATGCTTTTTTTCTGATCTTGATTTAGAAGTGGCTTCTTGTCTGCGATATATGCACTAAGCTGTTTGACGTAGTTTTTTTCTCATATGTAACCTTGTGAAGTATGCCATGTCAGTCTCGTAGTGGTGATCATGGCCATATATTTTTCCTCAAGAATAATCAAAGCCTTGTTGAAAATGTACAGACCAAATGTAATTTCTAATGTTGGATTTTTCTCCTTACCAGAGGTATCCCCCCTTGTGGAACACTGTGAAGCCGTTACCATGGCAACTCCACTCTGCTGTACAGTAGAAGCCATTTTAAGGCAGTACAGTAGAAGCCATTTTAAGGCACAACAGATGTATTTTAACAGAACACACACCCCTAAGGGTGTTAGAGGTGTCTTTCCAGAGAGTAAGTCATCTGTATACCAAATTTGGCTGAAATTGCTTGAGGCATTCCAGAATTATGCTGGAACACACACACACACACACACACACACACACACACACACACACACACGAATCTGTGTGCATGCATAATGCCGCAGCTAGCATATACTGTATTTTTCACTCCATAAGACACCCCAAAAAAAGTGGGTGGAAATGCCTTTGCGTTTTATGGAGTGAATATTGTATCACAATGCTGGTCCTTTGGTGAATAGCAGGCAGGCCATGGCAACGGGGTCCTTTTGCAGTGCTGAACCCCGCCTCTTGTGTCTTTGTCATTGCCTGCTTCTTCTGTCTCTTTTCTGCAGTGCAAGAGTCAATAGAAATAGCTGGCACATGAGAGGACATCCCATCTGTGGTCCTCTCAGGCTCCGGTTCAGAATATATTTTTTCTTGTTTTCCTCCTCTAACCCTATGTGCGTTTTATGCTCAGGTGCATCTTATGGAGTGAAAAATGTGGTAATACCAAATAAGCCCTTCTTTTAGCTAAATCTCTCTGCAGATTTCCACTTAGCACTTTTTCTCAAACAATAACTGGGTCATATAATATTTTCTCCAATTTCCAATATTTCAGGTTTTCACATGCAGTCCATAATCAGTGAAATAATTGTTGAATGTAATGAAGAATAAGTTGCAATGTTTCATTCTGTTTTAGCTTTTATGGGTTTCCTGGTCCTTATTAGTTTTTATTGTAGCTTTCTTATCTAGGAAGCTACTTGACGCTTTCCAGGAAACCTAACCTATTATCGTCAACACGCTTGTTTGTTTTTGGCCCCTGCATATTTGAGGGCAAGGGCACATACATGGCAGGTGTGAAGCTATCTGGTCCTTCAATTCCGATTTCCTAGCTTTCCCCCCGAAATGCTACATCATTACAATGAGGCCTGATCTCAACTAAAAAGAACATTAAAAAGATTGAATTCAATTGTTTTGTCATCAAAACATATTTCTTTTCATTTTTGGCAGCGGGGGGGAGGCAGGGGTGTAACCATCATTAGATCATTTGTTCTGTGCCACTCAAGTAGCACTTTTGAGCAGTGTTTTAATGGACATTTGATGAGCATTTATCATTATAGCATTTCCATATTATGAGGAGTTTGAGCAAAATATGATTGCAGCTGGTGCAGTGACTGAAGATAAAACGGCAACTACATGTCTAGGGAGATTCTCGGTCATCCAGGTCATGGTTGAGGTCAAAGAGGCCATCTATGTCAAAATTGAACAGCCGTCTCTCAACACAGGGGGAGGGATATGACATCATCTATCTCCAGTCTACAACACAGTCCTTTCAACAGTTCCAAGAATGCTCCACATCCATTTGCACCACTCAGGTGACCCTGATGACACAGATAAACCTTCAGGTGGCCTTAACAACTTTCTAAAAAGAATGCAAATGACCAGCTATCTGCAAAGAGTAGAGGGGCTCCTCCGGGTGCCGTCAGCCAAACAGTGTCGACTGGCGGCCCCCAGGGGGAGAGCTTTCTCTGTGGGGGCACCTACTATCTGGAATGAGCTCCCCCCGGAGATAAGGAGGATCCCGGATCTGCGCACCTTCCGCCACGCTCTAAAGACCTTTTTATTTCACCAGGCAGGCCTGGCCTAACCTGTCTTCCTCTTTTAGCGTTTAAATTTTAATCTGTTTTAAATTGTGTGTGGTGTTTTAATTCTGTCTGGGCCAAATTTATTTAATTTGATCTTATTTGGGCTTTTAAATTTTGCATATGTATATTTTTATTGTTGGCTGTTCACCGCCCTGAGTCCTTCGGGAGTAGGACGGTATATAAATCTAATAAATCTAAATCTAAATCTAAATCTAGATGACCTGCTGTTCCACAGGAGCATGCATTAGGCAGTTGAGTGTTGGCCTGGGAATTGAGCAGTTTAGCATAGCTGTTGTTGTTTGTTAAGAAGTTTAGGAGGTTCCTTCTGGATTGTGACCCTTACTCACTTGCAAACACATCAATCAAACAAACAAACAAGCCAGAGAGGAGTTTTAGAAAAGCTAAAATTAGTTTAATAGAAATGAACAAACAAATAAAACAAAGCCTATAAAAATACCAATAGTCATCTCTCTTCTTAGCAAAGATACATTCAACTCTCCTGGAGTCTCTCCACGCGGTTTGAGCCCAGCTCTTCCTTCCTTCCTCAGAAGTAGTCCAGGGTGACTTCAGCTCAAGCTTGTGTGTGTGCTCAGCTCAGCTTGCATCTCAGTAAAGTGAGTAGGTCAGAGGCCTGCTCTGCTCTGCTCTGCTCTAAATGGCCGGGTGTGCTGTTAATGAGTAGCTGCTTAAATGCTGAATCATGGCCAGTTAGGAAAGGTCCGGGAAAACTCAGAACCAAAAGCTGCATTCTGATTGGCTCATTTAAATGTTCAAGCCAGGATCCAATCAATAGATTACAGCAAACCTTGAGAGGAACTTACTCTCACGTTGTTGTTAGTTGCGAAGTCGTATCTAACCCATTGCAACCCCATGGACAATGCTCGTCCAGGCCCTCCTGTCCTCTACCATCTTCTGGAGTCCATTTAAAGCTCACGCCTGCTCCTTCAGTGACTCCATCCAGCCACCTCATTCTCTGTCGTTCCCTTCTTCTTTTGCCCTTAATCTTTTCCAGCATTAGGTTCTTTTCCAGTGAGTCCTTTCTTCTCATTAGGTGAGTTTCATCTTCAGGATCTGACCTTCTAAAGAGCAGTCAGGGTTGATCTTCTCTAGGACTGACCAATTTGATTGCCTTGCAGTCCAAATGACTCACAGGAGTCTTCTCCAGCAGCATAGTTCAAAGGCCTCAATTCTTTGGCGCCCAGCCTTTCTTATGGTCCAACTTTCACAGCCATACATTGCCTTGATACATACTATAGCCTTATATGCACTTTTGTTGGCAGGGTGATGTCTCTGCTTTTTAGTATGCTGTCTAGATTTGCCATAGCTTTCCTCCCCAGGAATAAGCGTCTTTTAATTTCATGGTTACATGCACAGCCCCCCCCAGTGGTATAATCTAAAATTTGTTACTACCAGTCTGTGTGCATGGCTTGGTGGGCGGGGTAATATGACTGGGTGGGTGTGGCCAATTTATTTTTTTTTTACTTTTAAAGCCATTTTTTTCTACAACCTCTTTGGCGAAGAGGTTGTAAAAAATATGCTTTCAAAAGGCTCTGATGATCACAGCTGAGTTGCCTGATCGACAGAGGCTTTTTTAAAAAGCCTCTGCCGATCAGGCAACTCAGGTAGGATCGTCAGACGCATTTAAAAGAAAAAAAAGGGCAACTCAGCTTGGATCATCAGAGGCATTTAAAAGAAAAAAAGGTATTTTTTTCTTTTAAAAGCCTTTGATGATTCCAGCTGAGCTGCGCAATCATCAGAGGCTTTTTTTTTTTACTTTTAAAAGCATTTTTTCAGCCGAAGAGGTTGCATAAAAAATGCTTTTAAAAGTAAAAAAAAAAGCCTCTGATGATTGTGTGGCTCAGCTGGGCATGGGGGAGGGGCAGGTATTTTTGCTACCGGTCCTCCGAACCAGCTGCCTCCATCGCTACTGGAACGGATGATCCGATCCGAACCGGGAGCATTTCACCCCTGGTCCCTCCACATTGCATTATGGGTGCAGCATATCTGCGTGCTATCGCACTGGTGCACACTCACTTTGGGCACCCAAAGAGAAAAGGGTTAGCCAGCACTGGGGTAGACCCCATTGTCCTGAATGCCAGCGACTAAAAAAGAAATACTTGTGTTCCCATTTTAAAGAGAGGAGGAGGAGGAGGAGGAGGAGGAGGAGGAGGAGGAGGAGGAGGAGGAGGAGGAGGAGGAGGAAGAAAGAAAGAAAGAAAGAAAGAAAGAAAGAAAGAAAGAAAGAAAGAAAGAAAGAAAGAAAGAAAGAAAGAAAGAAAGAAAGAAAGAAAGAAAGAAAGAAAGAAAGAAAGGAAGGAAAGGAAAGGAAAGGAAAGGAAAGGAAAGGAAAGGAAAGGAAAGGAAAGGAAAGGAAAGGAAAGGAAAGAATTGTTTAACTACAGTCACTTTCCCTTCACCTGGGAGAAAGGTGTGGGATTCAGACAACAATTTTCTTTCTGACTCTAGATAGCCTTGGGTAGAGATCCTAAAAAAACAATAACAACTAAAGGATTTGTATAATTAGACCTAAATTTTAATTCCTCTGCTTCCAAATTCCTGAGAGAAATGTAAGAAATTTGGTATGAAAAACCACAGAGAGACACACCTAGATTTTGGATTTCTTTTCTGTGTAACTTTTGTTCCACTTCTGTGCTCCTCTGTCCTCTAATTATGTACACTTTTCTTTTCTCTTAATTATTTCTGGGAGTGAGATCGTTGAGAGAATCAATGAGAGAAATTGCATGGGAATCACCCAGAAGCTTACCCTATAATTATGAATAGTGACTTGGACTGAAGCTTCTTTGGGACACTTTCAACCTTCCTCTGTGGAGAATTCAGGTTATCGTTGATAATGTTATACACCAAAGGAAAAAGATGTTAAATATCCCAGTTCAGAAATTACAAATGCTATCGAGAAAGACTGTAGTATCAGGCTAATAAGACGTGATTTACAATTTAAGAAAAAGTTACCTCAGCATTAATGGGTCAGATTGAGAAATGTACTTTTATGGGGAGATTTTCGTTCATTATCATACTATTCAGATTATTGGTATTAGTGCCCCTTCCTAAGAGTGTCTGCAGAGTGCCAGTGTTAAAATGCTCCAAGACCCAGCCTATTACTAACCTTCTTAAATATCATCAGCCAGGGGACCAGATTCTCGGTGGCATTTTCTCACAGTCTTTCATTTATATGAGCATATTACAGTACAGAAGACACCCATTCCAGGACATGCTTTTGGATCATGTGTAAGCAGTTGTGTGTTTTAAAATTAGGAGCAAGTTTTCTGTTTTCTGTTTAAAGCTATGTTTCAATCTTTCACTATTAATATATGTATTGTATCTTAGCAACTTATTAGAGAAGAATCTCTCCTTCTTAAAGATTCTGAAATGATAATGGCAATACAGTAATTTTCTGTTTATTTGTTTTGCAGATTGCTGACTCAGAGCTATCAACACATTTTGGCTTTGGTTTTTGCTGTGAAAGAGATTAATCAGAGACCTCTCATCTTAGCTAACATGACTTTAGGCTTCAACATCTGTAATGACTATTTTAGTCCAAAACATACTTACAAAGCTTCAATGGAGCTTCTCTTTGCTTCAGATGCATTCATCCCTAACTATAAATGTCATCTCCAAAGTAATCTTATAGCTATCATTGGAGGACCAAGTCCTGTTGCTTTTCTTGATATGGCTACCATCATGACACCTTACAAGTTTGTACAAGTGAGTTTTTCTTTTGGTGAAAACACATGCTTAGTTTTTAACCTATTACTTTTCAAATATTTCATAAGGTATCTTATCTCTCTAATATTGTATTACTTTTCTTATATATTTAGAAGACATAAAATACATCCATAAAATGAATGAATGTCATTTGAAGATCTAAATGATCATGATTTATCACTTATATCTTTTATGTACATTGAGAATTTATGCACTGAAGACAAATTCCTTGTGTGTCCAATCGCACTTGGCAAATAAAGAATTCTATTCTATTCTATTCTATTCTATTCTGTTCTGTTCTGTTCTGTTCTGTTCTGTTCTGCTCTGCTCTGCTCTGCTCTGCTCTGCTCTGCTCTGCTCTATTCTATTCTATTCTATTCTATTCTATTCTATTCTATTCTATTCTATTCTATTCTATTCTATTCTATTCTATTCTATTCACAAACAATATTAATTAAAATAATGAATATTAATTTTAAAAAGTCCCAGGTACAGACATTAAACCTTTCTGGTTTCCTTGTTTCCTTTAGGTTGCATATAGCTCTACTCTAGAGATCAAGACCCAAACTCCATCACGTTTCTTTTACTGGATGTTCCCAAATGTAATTAGTCAGTACAAAGGACTTCTCCAGATCCTTCTGCATTTCGGCTGGACCTGGATTGGGTTATTTTTTCTTAACAATGGCAAGATAGCAGATATTTTATGGAGGAATATTCTTCCTATATTTTTCCAAAAAAGGGTCTGCTTTGAATTTATAGAAGAAATACCAACTGGCATTTTCAGCGAAGATGAGAAAACTGTTCACAGATCCCATGCAATTTTAAACACAGTTTTCAACAGCACAACTAATGTCGTGTTGCTTCATGGGGAATTTCAGAGTATATTAAACGTAAGGTTGGTACTCAACCTGTTGGAGTTGAGCGATATAGGTTATGGTACAAAAATCTGGGTGATGACAGCAGATGTTGACTTCTCATCGGTTCTCTTTCAAAGGAGTTGGGACATTCATTTCATGCATGGAGCTCTGTCCCTTTCAGTGCAACCAGGGGAAGTATCAGGGTTCCAAAACTTTGTTCAGATGAGAAACCCAGTTTTGGACAAAGAAGACAGTTTTTTAAAAGAATTCTGGCAACAGACATTTAATTGTATGTTCCCAACGACTGCTATAGAGGAAGAGGATGAGACTATCTGCAGTGGAGAAGAGAAACTTGAGAGTCTCCCCATGACTGTGTTTGAAACCAGCATGACTGCCCACAGCTACCGTGTCTACATTGCTGTCTACGCAATTGCCCATGCTTTGCATAATCTGTATTCTTCCCAAGTCTGGCAAAGGACAACGAGGAGGCAGAAGGTCCTCAATCAAGAATCATGGAGGGTGAGTACTGCAGACTACTTAGAACATCTCAGCAGATACAGTACACTGATTCAGTTGCAAAGTTGTCTATTATCGGCTCCCCCCCCCCCCAATCCTTTAAGCCTATCAGATCTATTTTCAGCTTTTATTAAATTCCGATATTTGTGATTGATCCAGCTGCATGTTATGTTACAATGTATTGGATGATCACCAGCTGTTTGTGCACTTTGCTTTCTATGTGATAATGGACTTTTTATTTTGCTTTTTCTTCAGTTATCTTAACTTGTAGTTTGTACCGTTTAGAAAATTTGACTGCATTGCTTCAATGTCAGATTTGTCATCCTTAAACCAATCACATATACATTCAGCATTTAGTCAATTCCAATATTTATGACTGATCTAGGTGCATATTTTTCAAGTGATGATCACAATGTGTTTGGTGAGCACCAGTTTCATACCGTATGTTTTATACACTGTGCTTTGCTTTCTACACAATAAGATATTGTTTTTGCTTTCGAGTTTTACAGCTAACTTCTAATTTGTACTATTTAGAGCATTTGACTGCATTGCTTAAACGTCTCATTGTTCTCCAAATTCTACCATCAGTTATGTTGAAGCTGAAATGCTATTAACTGATAACTATAAATATAGTTATTCTATTTGTTAGGCTCATCATCAAATTATCCATTTATGGTGAATCATCTTCTTTTAATGACCCCATAATCCCTTGCGGGGTGGAGTCTGGGCAACTGAATGGAGCTAGCAGTGTGTTTACTGGCCGGATGCCCTTCTTGTCACCAATGCAGAGTTTTATTCAGCAGATATATTCTCATTGTGTCCAGAGAGAGAAATATCTGCCTCTACCTAGGATCAAAATCAAAGCCTCCTGATTGGGAGGCGAGAGGCCACCGTACCACTCCGTCCATTTATGGTGAATGATCAGAAACAATTAAAATTACATTCTTATTTTGCACTGAAAAATAAATAAAATGCAATTTTATCCTAGCAAATACAAACTTGGCAGTTCCTATGATATAGAGAACATGGTTCATCTTTTTGACTTTTCTTTGTGATAAAGCATTCATTAGTAATAAAATATATAGTTACCTAGTTTATAGGCCTTTGTAGTAATATATGGAAGCTTTCAGTGGAATCATATAGTGATAGTTATTTCTAAATACTTTACTAGGAGTGTATAAAATGTTTTATTTGGTGAATTGCTTTGTTTACATTATAGTAGCTGGCTGAACATTTTGAGGGGTAATTAATTACAGTATGGATGCTGATTTATTAAAATCCATTCTTATCTTTGTACCTTTCTATCTCGTGTTTCTAAAGCTTCACCATTTTCTGAGGAGTATATCATTTAATAGCAGTACTGGAGAGATTTCCTTTGATAACAATGGGGAAATAGTTACAGGATTTGATATTATAAACTGGATCACATTTCCAAATCAGACATTTCTTAGAGTCAAAGTTGGAAGGGTAGATCCAGGAACACTCTCTGACGAACCATTGACAATTTCTGAAGAGAAGATCAGTTGGCCCAACCGGTTTAACCAGGTGAGATTCATCTTATTTCATAATGGCTGTGTTCAATTTTATTATGATGAGTCACGACTTTCAGGTTCATACCTCATTAGAAAGTGCATGTATTGTCTTCCCTTCATTCTGAAGAAATGTCCACTTCTGAGCGTTTCTTTAACATTTGCTTTTAGATAACCTACTATATAGCAACAATTTTAATATTGGCTAATTCCTCTCTCTCTAATACTCCAGAAAAAATAAATATTTAAAAAAATATTAATTGATTAAAGCAAATAATGCTTGGAGAGTTTAATTAGTGATGATTTAACATTTCCAGCAACAGTATTTATTTATTTATTTATTTATTTTATTAATTAGACTTATATACCGCCCTTCTCCTTACGGACTCAGGACGGTGAACAGCCGACTAAAAAACCAATACATAAAAGTTAAAATCATACTAAAAACAAATATAAATTTGGCTGAAAATTTAAAACAGATAAATATTAAAATAGATCAATCAAACTCTAAAAAATTTTTAAAAATAGAAGGGATCAGGCAAGTCCGGCAAGTTGGAAAAGATAAGTTTTCAAAGCCCGACAAAAAGTCCGGAGGTCGGCGATCGTTTTCAGTTATCAGTTTTTTATACACCTTTAGCTTTGTGAAAGAAGGCTGGGCAGTTTAGATATTAATTTTCATTTATTTCATCACCACAAGAAATATCCTGTGAAGCTCAAGAAGCTTCTTGGATGAGAAGCGAAACATCTTCAAAGAAAAACCAGAAAGGCCAGTTGCCTCTTGAAAAAGCACCTTTGGGACAACCATGATCTGGATGACTCAGAAACTCCATAGACAATAAAAGAGAATACTTGTGGCTCAGGGTTGATATGAGAGGTCTTTGGTGCTCTCTGAGCTTGATTTTTTTTTCTTGCAGAAATTTCATTACCCAAACTAGATAACATCCCATATATAGAGGGAGGAATGTTACCTAGTCTGGGTAATGAAACATCTGCAAGAAAGCAAGAAAGCTCAGAGAGCACCAAGGATCCCTTATTTGCATTCTTTCTACATCTAAACTTAATAATCAATGATTGTATAAGTGAGCAAATGCCAGTCCTTCTGTCTGAACTGGATGATGAGCATCCTTTCTAGAAAGGTTAAGGGCTATCAAAAAATCCCAGACTCATTTCATAATAATTGCTATGGATTTTAAAACCACTGTCAGGTATGGAGAAATTTCTATTGGACACAAAGGCGTTTTGGAGAGATTCAATACTTTTTTTCCCCTAATCCAAGTTAACTCTATCTGGATGATTGTAGAAAGTACATGCCCACGCTTTCCTGAATGGTTTCTACTAGTTTTGACTTTTTCCAAATTGCATATTGAGACTGCAACATTGCTTTTTTAGGCAGTTAACAATGTTAATTGTCAATCTTAGTAACGGCCAACACTTTAAATTATTTTAAATGGTTTTTAATTTTGGTGCTGGTATTGTTTTATCATGGCAGTACACCGCCCTGAGTCCTTCGGGAGAAGGGCGGTATAGAAATGTAAACAAACAAATAAATAAATAATAAATAATCTTGTCAATTGAGAGTCTAAATTCCTGGTGCATGTACTTCTTCTTCTTCTTGTGCCATATCCGTCATCGGACATTGGCAATCATGTTGCGATCCTATTTTTGTCAACAGCGCCATGAAAAGTGCTGCTGAGTTTTGTCCAAACCACTTCCTTAGGTTTTGAAGCCATGGTGTTCTTCTTCTGCCTGCACCTTGTTTGCCTTCAACCTTTCCCTGGAGGATTAAGTGAAACATGTTGTATTTTTCAGGGTGTTCGCATCACATGTCCAAAATATTCTAACCTTTGCTTTTTAATGGCTTTGATGACTTCCCTTTGCTTTCCCAGGCAGCTTATAACCTCCTCATTTGTGATTTTGTTAACCCAGTTTATATGTAACAGCTGTCTGTAAATCCGCATTTGAAATGCTTCTACTTTCTTCAACTGGTTTTCTGTCAGAGACCAACTCTCCACTCCGTAGAGCAGGATAGAAAAGATGGAACGTCTGACAAGCTTGATTTTCAGTCTTAGGCTTATGTCATGATTGCAGAAGACCTTTTATCATTTTGAAGAATGCTGTTTGAGTGCATGCATTTGGCGGCACATAATTACTCTTGGTGGAAATTCCCAGCTTTAGGCTAGAGTGGAAGTGGAATAAATGCATAAATAAACAAAACAAAACAAAACAAAAAAGATAAATGCAATTCAAAACCACCCCACTATTAAAGTCAACAAAGAATGAGATTGGTCCATTTATTTGTCAGCAATGCTGCTGGCTAAAAGGGGAAATGTCATAATGTGATATCCTCAGGCTTGTTTCATCTAGACGCATTTGAATCAGTGGTGAAATCCATTTTTTTTTACTACCGGTTCTGTGGGCATGGCTTGGTGGGTGTAGTGTGGCTTGGTGGGCATGGCAGGGGAAGAATACTGCAAATCTCCATTCCCTCCCCACTCCTAGGGGAAGGATATTGCAAAATCTCCATTACCACCCTACTCTGGGGCCAGCCAGAGGTGGCATTTACCGGTTCTCCGAACTATTCAAAATTTCCACTACCACTTCTCCAAACTACTCAAAATTTCCGCTACTGATTCTCCAGAACCTGTCAGAACCTGCTGGATTTCACTCCTTATCTGAATGTTTCAGGGAACAATTTGCTTCTATGTTTGATGACAGCTGGTTATCTAAATTTCAGGGTTGTTTTTTTTTTTTAAATGAACACACCTTAGTTTTTCTTTCTGCCTCTTTGCTTCCAAGTGTCACAAAATTGACTTTAGCCTAAGTAATAGGAGGGATTTTCTTCCCTCAAATTTTCCAGGATTTTTCATTATTTTGTTTCGGCCATATCAGACTGAAAAGATATTTTTACTTTTACAGATATAGCATTTGAAAACTTTTCTATATTGCAAACTATCTTTATTATTATTGTTGTTGTTGTTGTTGTTGTTGTTATTATTATTATTTTGAACAGGAAAGACCCCTCTCACTCTGTAATGAGAAGTGCCATTCAGGTTACAGGAAGACCAAAATTGAAGGAAAATTGTTTTGCTGCTATGGTTGCACTCTGTGTCCAAAGGGGAAGATCTCAGATCAGACAGGTAAAAAAAAAAGAGAGGGAGAGAGGGAGGAACATTTATTTTTATTTTTATTTTTTTATTGAAAAAGTTTTACAATACAATTTTAACCCCACGTTTTCCCCCCTCCCCCCTTTTCCCCCCCTCCCCCCCTTTTCCCCCCCTCCCCCCCTGACTTCCATTACATGCAAACATAAGTATATATCAATCATTATCAAACATTAAATATAGGTGAGATCCACAATATATATCATAAGTTTTGACAAAAATAAGATAAATCCAAAATTCTCTACTAATAAAAGAAAAACTTAAACAAGTGAAATTTATAAATATCCTATTAAACCTAACTCAAACATAAAATTTATCCCTTCTTTTTGTTCAAGACAGCAGTATAACCAAAATATATAAGTTTATATCAAGTTAATAATTATCTAGACAATAATATAATATATATATTTAACATAGTATTATGTTATAACATATTATAACAATAAAATAAACAATAAAATATAGTAATAACAATAAAATTAATTCTATATTTCTTCAACCTCTATCAAAAAGCTAACTGAAGATTCTTAATTTGATATTTATTCTGCACATAATCTATCCATTTCTTCCACTCCCTAACAAAAGCTTCATGGGTCCTATCTTTAAAGTACGCAGAAATCTTTGCCATTTCCGCAAAACTAGCCATCTTTGACATCCATTCACCTATAGTAGGCACACTATCTTTTTTCCAGTATTGACCAATCAATAACCTAGCTGCAGTAATCATGTACAGAATCAATCTCGTATCACTCGGTGAACAATCCTTAACTATACCTAACAAAAACAGTTGCGGAGAAAATTGAAGCTTCTTTTTTAAAACATTCTGCATAACCCACCAAAGTCTAATCCAAAATGCTTTCACTTTTCTACAAGTCCACCAAATATGAAAATATGTAGCATCCAAACAATCACACCTCCAACATTTAGGTTGAACATTTGGATACATAGATGATAATTTCTTAGGATCTAAATGCCATCTATAAAACATCTTATAAAAGTTTTCCCTCAAATTCTGTGCCTGTGTAAATTTAACATTCTGGACCCAGATCTTTTCCCATGTTTCTAACATCACTGGTTCTGCAAAATTTTGTGCCCATTTTATCATACAATCCTTAACTAATTCACTCTCTGAATCTCTTTCTAGCAATAAATTATACACCCCCTTAATATGCATCGGCCCTTTCTGTTTCATCTGTAACACCAAATCTTCTTCATGTAGCATTAATCCAATTTTCTGATCTTCTCTCCATCTCGATTGAAGTTGAGAATACTGCAACCAGGTTAAATTCTTCCCGTCTTCCAACAGAGTTTTAAAAGATTTCAAGTTCCATCTGCCCCCATCATTAAAAAGCATCTCTTTGTATAAAATCCCCCCGAGTGACTTTATATTTGGCATAATCTGCCCAAGATCCAACCACAAAGGTATTTTGTAATCCAATTGAAACTGGTGCTTCTTCCAAACTCTCATCAACGCCTGTCTCAATATATGACTCTTAAAAACATTATCCAACTTGTCTTCATAAAACAAATATGCATGCCAACCAAAATCCAAATCGTGGCCTTCTAAATTCAGAATGTCATTTTTAGTTATTCCAAACCAATCCCCCAGTTGTGTCAACACTGCAGCTTCATAATATAAATGTAGGTTTGGAACTTTAAGGCCACCTCTTTCACGAACATCTTGCATAATTTTAAACTTAACTCTTGGTTTTTTCTCATTCCAAATAAATTTGTTTAGACCTGACTGCCATTCGGCCATTGTTTTATCACTTTTAAGCACTGGAATCATTTGAAACAAAAACAGAAATCTAGGTAGAACGTTCATCTTAACTGCTGCTATTCTTCCAAGTAAGGATAGTTGCAGTTTCTTCCATATTTCAAAGTCCTTTTGAATCTTGTGCCACAAAACCTCATAATTATTTTGAAAAAGTTTTATGTTCGACGCTGCAACCTGAGTTGTGTGAACTCAGCTAGCTCAAGGGACACTTGAGCTAGCTGAGGCTGGGAGTTTTCTCCATTTTCTCAATTCAACAAGAAAAAGAATTGGAAAATAAGGGAATTGGGAAATGTAACCTCATAAGTGTACCACCTTTGGTTACAGAATAGAGTTAGAAGGTCCCTTCCAACTCTTACTGGAATGCTGCATTCAGTTTTGGTCGCCACGATGTAAAAAAAAAATGTGGAGACTCTTGAAAGAATGCAGAGAAGAGCAACAAAGATGATTAGGGGACTGGAGGCTAAAACATGTGAAGAACGGTTGCAGGAACTGGGTATGTCTAGTATAATGAAAAGAAGGACTAGGGGAGAAATGATAGCAGTGTCCCAAATCTCAGGGGCTGCCACAAAGAAGAGGGAGTCAAGCTATTCTCCAAAGCACCTGAGGAAAGGACAAGAATGAATGGGTGGAAACTAATCAAAGAGAGAAGCAACTTAGAACTAAGGAGAAATTTAATGAAAGCTACACCAATTAATCAGTGGAACAACTCGCCTCCAGAAGGTATGAAATGCTCCAACACTGGAAGTTTTTAAGAAGATGTTGGATAACCATTTGTCTGAAATGGTGTAAGGTGAATGCTGTTCTCCTCAGTTGTTTTTGATGAGAAATATAGAAATATTCATTATGAAAATTGAAACTGCCCCTGTGATATACTATGTAGGTGCACGGTCCATGCACTGCTATTTCTACAGGGACATTTATCACACGCTGATTATCCGTTTTATCTAAATTTACAGAGCATGCTGCTAATTTGCATTTCTTTATTTCTTAGATAACAAGGATAATCTATCTGTCTAAAAGTAGAAAAATGTGACTACATTAAACATAACCTTCACTCACAAATGGTTGATAGAATTCATTGATCTTAAAGGTTGAATTTTGCTTTGTTTCTTTTACTGGATGTCTTTTTAGTGATCAAGACACAAATAAAGTTTCTGTCTATCTAATAATAATATGTGTTCTTCAGTATAAATTCTTTACCAAGAAAAAATGATTCCACTGGAGCTCAATCATAACAGTAACATAATTTTTATCAGTGAGGCACCATAATATCATGCAGTATATTGATGGCTTTCTGGTAGTGTTTTGACTTAAATATATACATTTGGGGTTTTTTTCCAGATATGGATGATTGCTTCCAATGCCCAGAAGATCAGTATCCAAACAATAAACAGGATTTATGCATGCCAAAGTATGTAAGTTATCTATCTTATGGAGACTTGTTGGGGACAGGCTTAGCCACATCAGCTCTTGTGCTTTCTTTTATCACAATCTTTGTGCTAGGAATCTTCTTGAAGTACCACAACACTCCCATCGTCAAAGCCAACAACCGCAGCCTCTCCTACACCCTCCTTATCTCCCTCCTCCTCTCCTTCCTTTGCTCTCTGCTTTTCATCGGTCGGCCCATGAAGGTGACGTGTCTCCTTCGACAGACTGCTTTTGGGATCATCTTCTCTGTGGCTGTTTCTTGCATGTTGGCCAAGACCATCACTGTGGTTCTTGCTTTCATGGCCACCAAACCGGGATCAAGGATGAGGACATGGGTTGGGAAAAGACTGGCCCTTTCCATTGTTCTCTCCTGTTCTCTTATTCAAAGTACTTTTTGTATGGCGTGGCTTGGAATTTCTCCCCCCTTCCCAGACTTCGACGTGTGGTCCATAAATAGTGAAATAATTATAGAATGCAATGAAGGTTCAGTTGCAATGTTTTATTCTGTTTTAGGTTTTATGGGCTTCCTGGCCTTTGTTAGTTTTATTGTAGCTTTCCTAGCCAGGAAGTTACCAGACACTTTTCAGGAAACCAAGTCAATTACCTTCAGCATGCTGGTGTTTTGCAGTGTCTGGTTGTCCTTTGTCCCTGCCTACATAAGCACCAAAGGAAAATACACAACAGCTGTGGAGATCTTTGCCATCTTGGCCTCTAGTGCTGGGCTCCTGGCTTTTATCTTTTTCCCCAAATGTTACATCATTATAATTAGACCAGATCTTAACAAACGGGAGCAATTAACAAAAAGAGTGAATTAAACTATATTGTCACTATTTTTTTTCTCTTGCTGTAGAAATACAATAGTCCATGACATTTTAATTGCCCCTGACATATCTATCTTGTCAAAGTATGGCATTCTATATATTGACATTATTATTGTAGCAATAAGAAGGACGTTACTTTTTTCTTTTTCTTTCTTCTTTTTGTAATCTCAGAAATGGACCTTGACATCAAAGACTCTACAACACACTCCATATTCAGTTTTGTTCTCATGGTACAATTTAAATGGTCTTGTCTGTGTGTCCTTTACTGGTCATAGTTCAAGTATTCTAGAGGACACTGGCTTTATTTTAGTTGAAAAAATGTTGCTCTAACTTTACAAAGCAGGTACAGTTTTGTTACTTATTGTCAAGATCAGAGGTGAGTTTCAGTAGGTTCTGACCAGTTCTGGAGAACCTGTAGTGGAAATTTTGAGTAGTTTGGTGAACCAATAGTAAAAATTCTGGTACTGGCCCCAACCCCATCTATTCTCTACCTCCCAAGTCCCAGCTGATTGGGAGGAAATGGGGATTTTCCAGTATCCTTCCCCTGGATTGGGGAAGGAATGTAGGTTTTACAGTATCCTTCCCCTGGAGTGCAGTGGGAATGGAGATTTTACAGTATCTTTCCCCTGACATGCCCACCAAGCCACGCCCACAAAGCATGCCATGCCCACCAAGCTACATCCACAGAACCGGCAATAAAAAATTTTGAAACCCACCACTGGTCAAGATCTACTTTCAAGCTAAATTTTCCCATTCATGGTGATAAATCTCATTTCATTTTCTGTGACGTACTTACTGTGTCAGCAGTTCAAATATTACTTTTGTTGTCATTAAAAAAAGAAAAAAACCTCAGCATAGTGCCAGCTCAGTTCACTCTGGCTACAATTAAATTTTACTACAACAATAGCTGATTGATTTGGCATATTTTATTGATATTAAAAGGATATCTGGCACTTCAACATAGAAAGCATATTTTGTAATCAATTACATCATGGTTTTATTTTTCATATTTGCACTGTGTCTGTTCTTTTCAATAAAAGTCATTTTCCATCTCCTAGTTCAATTAGTGCTTTGTTACATGGTTGGCAAAGATTTAGATGATAGTATGGAAGAGGATATGAAGGGGGAAAAAATAATATTCTCCTTCTCTATACTATATACTATACTATATACTATATACTATATACTATATACTATATACTATATACTATATACTATACTATATACTATATACTATATACTATATACTATATACTATATACTATATACTATATACTATATGCATATGCATATGCATATACATATACATATAAATAAACATATACATATACATATACATATACATATACATATACATATACATATACATATACATATACATATACATATATATATAGGTCTTTGGTTATTCGGGTCTTCTCCCACGTAGAATTGGAAGTATCTTGGCGACATTTCGACAAAGTCTCATTCGTCATCTTCAGGCTGGTGTTCTCGGCGTCGTGCTTCCAGGAGCTTTTACCAGAACACCGAGAACACCAGCTGGAAGATGACGAATGAGACTTTGTCGAAACGTCGCCAAGATACTTCCAATTCTACGCGGGAGAAGACCCGAATAACCAAAGACTTACATACAAATACCCGCGAAAACCTCAGAAAACATATATATATATACACACACACATACACTATAATGTATATATATATATATATAGTGTATGTGTGTGTGTATATATATACATATATATGTCTGTGTAAGTTTTCACGGGTATATATGTGTGTACAGGTGATATCTCGGGTTTCTTCCCGTGTAATTGCAAACATATTTTTGGAAATATTGGAGCGACGTTTCGATGAAATCTCATTCATCATCATCTGGCTAATGTTCTCGGTTTGGTGCCTATGGGCAAACTGTGTGATCTTAACTGACATCCTTCTTTAAAAGGAGGCAGAGGTGTATTCTGATTGGTTGACAGTGCTGCTTTATTCTGATTGGCTGATGATGTAGTTGTATTTTGATTGGGTGGAAGCACTGTTGCTGGGATGTGGGTTGATGGATAAGATATGTTGGAAATGGTGGCTACACAGGTCTCCTGATGACCCTTTGACCTATGGCTTACACTTTGTGTTAGGATTCGTCTATTTATGAGAGCAGGTTTCCAAATAGAAGGCAGACGTGAGGTGTCATCACGTTTATTCATGCAATATGGTCTTTTCTCTATTTCAATGGCCTCTCTGATTATTCTGCCATTGAGATGTTCTATTTTTGCAACTGTTTTTGTGTTATTAAAGTTAATATTATGTCCTGTGGCATTTATGTGTTGTACTAATGATGATGTGTGTTCTTTCTTCTGTATTGAGTTTTTATGTTCCTCGATGCGCACACTCATTCTTCTGTTGGTCTGCCCAATATATGTTGAGGGGCAGGAAGCACACGGGATTTCATATATGCCTTGATCTTCTAGTTCTATTTTGTCCTTAGGGTTTCTTAGGATAGACGATATCTTTCTATCTGTGCAAAATATGGTTTTGATGTTGTGTCTTTGCAGTATTTTGCTAATTTTATCTGTTGTTCCTTTTATGTAGGGTAAGATGGCTTTCCCATTGTTTAGTTCTTCTTGTTGATTTCTCTTCTGTTTGGGTGTTGTATGTTGGATCATACTGATGATTTTATTTCTACAGAACCCATTTGATGTTAATACGTTGGTTAATGTATATAATTCTGTTTTTAAATGTGCTTTATCAGCTAAACGTTTAGTTCTTGTGGCTAGTGTTTTGGCAACAGAGTTTATTTGTGCTGGATGGTGGTGTGATTTAGCATTGAGATAGCGGTTCGTATGTGTCTTCTTTTGATAGATGGTATGTCCTAAGGTGCCATCAGGTTTTTTATAAATTAATACATCGAGGAAAGGTAGCTGGTTGTCTGATTCTATCTCCATGGTGAACTTTATTTTGGGATGGAGGCTGTTCAAATATATTAAGAAGTTTTCCAGTTTATCTCTTCCATGCGGCCAGATCACAAAAGTGTCATCAACATATCTAAGCCACAATTTTGGCTTGTTAATAGTTTTTTCTAAAGCATTGGTTTCGAAATCTTCCATGAAAAGATTGGCTATGACCGGTGATAATGGTGATCCCATTGGTGCACCTTCTATTTGTTTATATCTCTGTCCTCTGTGTATGAAATATGTGTTGGATAAACAATGTTCTGTTAAATCTGCGATGTGTTTTGGTAGTTGATATTTGTTTTTAATTGATGACAGGGCTTCTTTGACAGGTATTTGCGTGAATAGTGATACAACATCGAAGCTTACAAGTAGGTCATTTTCTTTTATGTGTTGCTTTTTCATTATTTGTATGAAATGGTATGAGTTCTGTACATATGAAGCAGCTAATTCTGCATAGGGTTGTAGATGTTTTGCTAGATATTTGGCTAGATTTTGTAACGGTGAGCCTATGGAACTTACTATGGGTCTAAGAGGTATTCCATCTTTGTGTATTTTTGGGAGGCCATATAGTTTTGGACATTTTGAAGATTTCTCTCTGGGAATAATTGTTTGTTGGATTTCTTTATTTATAGTGCTTGATTTTATCTTAATTCTTGTGGTCTTTTCTAGATATGTAGTTGGGTCTGTGTTTATGGGTTTATATGTGGCATCTTGAAGTAAGTCAGATAGTTTCTTTTCATAGTCTATTGTGTTCATTACTACTGTTGCATTGCCTTTATCTGCTGGTAATATCATTATGTTGTTATCTTTTTTTAAAACTTGTAGTGCTTTTTGTTCTTCTTTTGATAAGTTGCTTTTAGGTGGTTTACTAGTGAGTAGAATGTTGGTGACATCATGTCTCACTTTATCAGCATCATCAGCACTGAGTTTCTTTAAGCTGGGTTCAACTTCACTTATGATGGTTTCTATGGGGATTTTCTTAGGTGCCACTGCAAAGTTAAAGCCTTTTGCTAAGACATTTGTTTCTGCCGGTGTTAGCTCTCTATTGGAAACATTGTATACTACTTGTTTTAAATGGTGCTGTGCTGTAGTTGGAGGTTTTTTATTTTCAAATTTCTTAAGTTTCTTTGAATGTCTGTAAGTTTTGTGGGTGGTTTCTATTTCAGATCTCCAGATTGCAAGTTGTTTTGTTTTGTCCCATAATATGGGGTGAATAGTATTGCTTATCTTTAAGTGTAAAGCTAATAGATCTTTGTTTACTTGATCTAATAGGAATCTTTTGCTATGGATTTCATTTCTAAGTAATGCCATTTCAGTTCTTCTCAGAATACGTTGGATAGATGTTGTGTAGGTATGGAATTTCAATTTAAAGCAAGTTGGTATTATATTTTGGTCACGACAGTGACATAAAAAAGTTAAATCACACAGTATTCGAGTTCTTTTTAACTCTAACTTTTCATAGGTTCTTGTGAGTTTATACATCTCCTCCCCGTAGAGGTGTGATATTTGTCTGTGTAAGTTTTCACGGGTATATATGTGTGTACAGGTGATATCTCGGGTTTCTTCCCGTGTAATTGCAAACATATTTTTGGAAATATTGGAGCGACGTTTCGATGAAATCTCATTCATCATCATCTGGCTAATGTTCTCGGTTTGGTGCCTATGGGCAAACTGTGTGATCTTAACTGACATCCTTCTTTAAAAGGAGGCAGAGGTGTATTCTGATTGGTTGACAGTGCTGCTTTATTCTGATTGGCTGATGATGTAGTTGTATTTTGATTGGGTGGAAGCACTGTTGCTGGGATGTGGGTTGATGGATATATACATATATATACATATACATATATATACTATATACTATATACTATATACTATATACTATATACTATATACTATATACTATATACTATATACTATATACTATATACTATATACTATATACTATATACTATATACTATATATTATACTATACTATATATATACACTCTATACTCTATACTATACTATACTAGCTGATAACCCGGCGTTGCCTGGGTATTTATATATCCCAATCCTGTATTAGATAGGAAGAGCAACTTCACCCTTAGCCCTGACTTTGGTGATAATTAAATTAGTTAAAAATGTTTTTCCTGTGCCCCCAGAAGCATTAAGTAAAATGATACCACCTTGTTGTTTTTCTAGCTGATCCATGATCATTTGGTATGCTTTTTTTCTGATCTTGATTTAGAAGTGGCTTCTTGTCTGCGATATATGCACTAAGCTGTTTGACGTTGTAGTTTTTTTCTCATATGTAACCTTGTGAAGTATGCCATGTCAGTCTCGTAGTGGTGATCATGGCCATATATTTTTCCTCAAGAATAATCAAAGCCTTGTTGAAAATGTCCAGACCAAACGTAATTTCTAATGTTGGATTTTTCTCCTTACCAGAGGTATCCCCCCTTGTGGAACACTGTGAAGCCGTTACCATGGCAACTCCACTCTGCTGTACAGTAGAAGCCATTTTAAGGCAGTACAGTAGAAGCCATTTTAAGGCACAACAGATGTATTTTAACAGAACACACACCCCTAAGGGTGTTAGAGGTGTCTTTCCAGAGAGTAAGTCATCTGTATACCAAATTTGGCTGAAATTGCTTGAGGCATTCCAGAATTATGCTGGAACACACACACACACACACACACACACACGAATCTGTGTGCATGCATAATGCCGCAGCTAGCATATACTGTATTTTTCACTCCATAAGACACCCCCAAAAAAGTGGGTGGAAATGCCTTTGCGTTTTATGGAGTGAATATTGTATCACAATGCTGGTCCTTTGGTGAATAGCAGGCAGGCCATGGCAACGGGGTCCTTTTGCAGTGCTGAACCCCGCCTCTTGTGTCTTTGTCATTGCCTGCTTCTTCTGTCTCTTTTCTGCAGTGCAAGAGTCAATAGAAATAGCTGGCACATGAGAGGACATCCCATCTGTGGTCCTCTCAGGCTCCGGTTCAGAATATATTTTTTCTTGTTTTCCTCCTCTAACCCTATGTGCGTTTTATGCTCAGGTGCATCTTATGGAGTGAAAAATGTGGTAATACCAAATAAGCCCTTCTTTTAGCTAAATCTCTATGCAGATTTCCACTTAGCACTTTTTCTCAAACAATAACTGGGTCATATACTATTTTCTCCAATTTCCAATATTTCAGGTTTTCACATGCAGTCCATAATCAGTGAAATAATTGTTGAATGTAATGAAGAATAAGTTGCAATGTTTCATTCTGTTTTAGCTTTTATGGGTTTCCTGGTCCTTATTAGTTTTTATTGTAGCTTTCTTATCTAGGAAGCTACTTGACCCTTTCCAGGAAACCTAACCTATTATCGTCAACACGCTTGTTTGTTTTTGGCCCCTGCATATTTGAGGGCAAGGGCACATACATGGCAGGTGTGAAGCTATCTGGTCCTTCAATTCCGATTTCCTAGCTTTCCCCCCGAAATGCTACATCATTACAATGAGGCCTGATCTCAACTAAAAAGAACATTAAAAAGATTGAATTCAATCGTTTTGTCATCAAAACATATTTCTTTTCATTTTTGGCAGCGGGGGGGAGGCAGGGGTGTAACCATCATTAGATCATTTGTTCTGTGCCACTCAAGTAGCACTTTTGAGCAGTGTTTTAATGGACATTTGATGAGCATTTATCATTATAGCATTTCCATATTATGAGGAGTTTGAGCAAAATATGATTGCAGCTGGTGCAGTGACTGAAGATAAAACGGCAACTACATGTCTAGGGAGATTCTCAGTCATCCAGGTCATGGTTGAGGTCAAAGAGGCCATCTATGTCAAAATTGAACAGCCCTCTCTCAACACAGGGGGAGGGATATGACATCATCTATCTCCAGTCTACAACGCAGTCCTTTCAACAGTTCCAAGAATGCTCCACATCCATTTGCACCACTCAGGTGACCCTGATGACACAGATAAACCTTCAGGTGGCCTTAACAACTTTCTAAAAAGAATGCAAATGACCAGCTATCTGCAAAGAGTAGAGGGGCTCCTCCGGGTGCCGTCAGCCAAACAGTGTCGACTGGCGGCCCCCAGGGGGAGAGCTTTCTCTGTGGGGGCACCTACTATCTGGAATGAGCTCCCCCCGGAGATACGGAGGATCCCGGATCTGCGCACCTTCCGCCACACTCTTAAGACCTTTTTATTTCACCAGGCAGGCCTGGCCTAACCTGTCTTCCTCTTTTAGCGTTTAAATTTTAATCTGTTTTAAATTGTGTGTGGTGTTTTAATTCTGTCTGGGCCAAATTTATTTAATTTGATCTTATTTGGGCTTTTAAATTTTGCATATGTATATTTTTATTGTTGGCTGTTCACCGCCCTGAGTCCTTCGGGAGTAGGGCGGTATATAAATCTAATAAATCTAAATCTAAATCTAAATCTAAATCTAGATGACCTGCTGTTCCACAGGAGCATGCATTAGGCAGTTGAGTGTTGGCCTGGGAATTGAGCAGTTTAGCATAGCTGTTGTTGTTTGTTAAGAAGTTTAGGAGGTTCCTTCTGGATTGTGACCCTTACTCACTTGCAAACACATCAAACAAACAAACAAGCCAGAGAGGAGTTTTAGAAAAGCTAAAATTAGTTTAATAGAAATGAACAAACAAATAAAACAAAGCCTATAAAAATACCAATAGTCATCTCTCTTCTTAGCAAAGATCCATTCAACTCTCCTGGAGTCTCTCCACGCGGTTTGAGCCCAGCTCTTCCTTCCTTCCTCAGAAGTAGTCCAGGGTGACTTCAGCTCAAGCTTGTGTGTGTGCTCAGCTCAGCTTGCATCTCAGTAAAGTGAGTAGGTCAGAGCCTGCTCTGCTTTGCTCTGCTCTGAATGGCCAGGTGTGCTGTTACCGAGCAGCTGCTTAAATGCTGAGTCATGGTCAGTCAGGAAAGGTCCAACCCCTTCCTTCCTGTCTTCACTCCTCTGATCTCATTGGCCATCTTCCAAGTCACTCTTTCCCTAATCTACCGCTCCAGCTCAAAGGAATTTTTCCCCTCCCCTCCCATCTCCTAGGGGATATTATCTCCAGGGAAAATAAGTAGGTGAAAAGTCAAAATGTCGCTTTCCAGATGCCCTTCTTCTTCTTATGTCAGCACTAGAGTGAATGTGGCTTGGAGTGCTGACACCTTGCTTACTATAGAAGTTAAGGGTTCAATGCCCTGTCATCTGCTTGACGTAGGACTTTGGAGAAAGGACTTTTGTTTGTTGTTTCCTTCCAATCTTTGTCGAATCTTGCTGCCTGGAAAATCTCAGCAGGGTTTTTTGGCAAAGTTTTTTTTTGGGGGGGGGGGTTGAAGTGTTTTGCCACTACCTCCTCCTTCTTAGAGATGAGAGAGGACTGCCCCAAGATCATCCAGCAGACTTTATGTCTAAGCCAGGACTAGAACTAATGGTCTCCTAGTTTTTACTCTAGTGCAGTGATGGCGAACCTATGGCACATGTGCCAGAGGTGGCATGCAGAGCCCTCTGTGTGGGCACACTTGCCATTGCCAGCTGCTCTTCCAGATTCTGTCACACGCATGCGTACCAGCCAGCTGGTCTTGTGCAAAGACCAGCTGGCTGGCGCACATGCGTGTGACGGAACCCAGAAGAGAGCAGCTGGCTGCTGCACATGCTCACTGGCCAGCTGCTCTCTTTCGGGTTCTGACATTCCAGCACATGCTCCTGTTTTGGCACTCAGTGCTGAAAAGGTTAGCCATCACTGCTCTAGTGTCTTCACCACTACACCAAACTGGCTTGTTAAGAAGGATTTACACATAATTAAAAGAAAGTAACTATTGGTAATCCTGTAGCAGGGGTGAAATGCTCTGAAATCTGCTACCAGTTCGGGAAGCACAGCTGATTGTTGCACAGCTGTTCATCGGAACTTTTTAAAACTTTTTAAGCATTTTTTTACTACCAGTTCTGGCAAACCGGCTGAAACCAGTAGCATTTCACCCCTGACCTGTAGGTAATACAGCAGTTTTTGCAATCTTTTGCAAGACTCCTTGGGAAAGGGAGGGAAAGGACTCTCTTCTTTGACCAGTGCAAGCAGACCAATGTGTTTGTCTTACACATTTCTTTCAATTCTAGCATGTGCAAATTTTTTGGCTTCAAATGGCCACAGACGTCTTCATTTCTGCACTGTACTTTATTGCTATGCAGGACTAGCTGGCCACATCTGCATGAAGAAAATAACATTATTGTCCTACCACAACTAACATTAGTGTAAAACAACAGCAGCAGCAACAACACCAAATATGAAAGAGATATATAATGTAAAATATATCAACAACCAAGATCAAGACCTGGAGTTGAAAACAACTCAGGCTTATTTTTTCCCCTGCAAATTTCATAACTATTTCAAGAAAACTTTTTTTTTTAAGAAATTGGCTTTTCTATTGCATCTTCCTTTGGGAGTGGTGATTACAAATGTTGCCTGTGTGATTGCATCAGGGGAGTAAACTGAAAAGGAAAAAAAAACATGTTTTCTTCCATAATACTGCAAATAATAAAACACAGTTAGGATGTGATCCATCAGCCTTATTTCTGTGATCTTAATTCTTTTCTCCCTTGACTTTGGATATTCGCTGACATTACCAAGTTCTAAAGAATTGGTATTCAATGATCTCTTCTAACTGCTGGAATTTTGAATGCAAAACAGTTGTGATCCACCTGTGCAGAAGCAAGCAAATTGTTTCAACCTTTCTTGATTTGCTTCTGAAATCTGGCTACAAAGTGTTAAAAAATATTTGACCAAAAGTGTGTGAAATGAGTAGCTTTTTTATAGGAAGATGTATATGTTTTTAACCATTGGAGTGCTGATTTTGGTTTCCCTTCCGGCAAGTGTTTGCAAGATTCCTTTCGCAAAATGTACTACAAGTGACCCTAGTCCCATTCTTCATAAATACCATGAACCAAGTGAACTCATTCTTGGTGGCATCATTTCCCAGAGCTTTGTTGCTTCTGAGGAGATCACATTCAAAAGACATCCCTTTCCAGAAATATTTGTTGAGTTCATGTAAGGAGTTGGATGATTTAGAACCATATTGTAGCTCTGTCTAATAATAGTTAGAAGCCAAATGATATTTTTCTTTCCTTATTTCTTCAGCGGGGTGGGAATCTCTCCTGAAAGTGAATCTCTTTCTTTATTTGATCAAATTCACTTATTATGGAGTAAGTGTCCTTTTAAATTAATATTTTCAACTACTATATATTTGTATGCAATCAACTCATGCATCTGTCTGTCTGTCTGTCTGTCTATATCTATCTATCTATCTATCTATCTATCTATCTATCTATCTATCTATCTATCTATCTATCTATCTATCTATCTATCTATCTATCTATCTATCATCTATCATTTTTCATCTATCTATCTATCTATCTATCTATCTATCTATCTATCTATCTATCTATCTATCTATCTATCTATCTATCATCTATCTATCTATCTATCTATCTATCATCTATCTATCTATCATCTATCTATTTACCATCTATTTATCCTATCTATCTATCTATCTATCTATCTATCTATCTATCTATCTATCTATCTATCTATCTATCTATCATCTAGTTATCTATCATCTATCCATCCATCCATCCATCCATCTATCTCTCACCTATCACCTATCACCTATTAATCAGTCTGTCTGTCTGTCTGTCTATCTATCTATCTATCTATCTATCTATCTATCTATCTATCTATCTATCTATCTATCTATCTATCTATCATCTATCTATCTATCTATCATCTATTTATCTATCATTTATCTATCTATCTATCTATCTATCTATCTATCAACTATCTATCTATCTATCTATCTATCTATCTATCTATCTATCTATCTATCTATCTATCTATCTATCATCTATCTATCTATCTATCTATCTATCTATCTATCTATCATCTATCATCTATTTATCTCATCTATCTATCTATCTATCATCTAGCTAGCTAGCTAGCTATCATCTCTCTCTCTCTCTCTCTCTCTCTCTCTCTCTCTCTCTCTTATCTCTACCTCTACCTATTCTCTATTATCTCTACTTTTCTCTCTCTCTATCATCTAACTATCTCTATAATTGTTCTTGTGAGAGGTTGAAATAGTATTAAACATAATATATACAATGGGTGTTGATCAGTGGAAAATCCTAGGTCCAAATTTCTGGGAGACATATTTCCTTTCTGATTATTGTTTTATTTTGAGGAATACATTTAGCAGAGCTGAATATTTACAAATCATCAGGTACATTACATTTTGAAAAGAAGTAGTAGAAGAAGAGGTTCACCCACTAACGAGCAAAGACCACATCCCATTCAGTCTCATAAGCGACATAATATATAAAATATAAAAACTGCTAGTGTCAGTTCTACTGTGAACCTGCTGCAGAATAAGATCCCAACTTAGAACATGTAGGAAAAATAATAGAATTGGTTTGCTAAGCCTTATAGCTAAGCTGTTATCTTCCAAATTACTGCTGGTAGTTTTGGGAAGAGTTGTGGTGGGGAGAGGAATAACAATGTAATGCAAATTAAATATCTGCACAAATGTGTGAAAGAGGTGATGTGTGCATGTTGACAATACAATACTGCTTGCGTCCTGTGAACCCTGGATGCTATCTCACATCACACACTTTGTTCATTATCTGAGTGTGGTCACTTTGATTGTGGACACTTCTCTTAGCTACGCTGTTTCTGATACATATTCCATGGACATGGAAATAGATGATGTCTTGTAATTAATGGATGATGTGTTGTAATTAATATCAAAATTATTAGGAAAACCTTATATTTACAGAGCCTTATATTAACAGAGCCTGTGTAGCGTAGAGGGCTAATGCCTCCTACTAAAGGCAGCAATTAACACCAGCTGCCTGTAATTTCTGTGAGTTCAATCCTCGCCAGGCTCAAGGTCGACTCAGCCTTCCATCCTTTCTAAGGTGGGTAAATTGAGGACCCAGTTTGTTGGGGGCAATAAGCTGACTTTGTATAAATATACAAAAGTATGAAGGCTATTGCTTAACACATTGTAAGCCGCCCTGAGTCTCCGGAGAAGGGCGGCATATAAATCAAATTAAAATAAATAAATAAATAAATATTTATTTCAAGTGGAATTAACATGCACTGTCGTTGACTGAGTCTATCTATTATTTTCCAATTGAATTACAGATTACTGATCCAGAGCTACCATCATATCTTGGCTCTGGTTTTTGCTGTAAAGGAGATTAATGCAGACCCTACCCTCTTAACCAATATCACTTTGGGTTTCAACATCTGTAACAACTATTTTGATCCAAAGCTTACATATGCAGCTACAATGGAAATTCTCTCCACACCGGAAAGATTCATCCCAAATTATAAATGTGACTTCCAGAACAATCTGGTAGCAGTCCTTGGAGGACCTAACTCAAATGATTTTCTTCATATAGCAACTATTCTGAGTAAATACAAGATTTCACAGGTAGTTCATGACATAATGACAGAGGAGAAACTGAAGAAGTCCTTCACAATTCCTTGGTGCAAAAGATTAAGATTTTTTGGGTTGCAGAACGCTTATTTGAACACTAATTTAAAAAAGGAAAAAAAAAAGCTAAAAATGAACTCCATAAGGGAGACTATGTGAAATAAGGGTAAAAGCTAAAAATGAACTCCATAAGGGAGACTATGTGAAATAAGGGACTATGTGAAATAGTCTCTCCATAAGGGAGAGTATGTGAAATAAATCAAACTATGGAAACACTGATCTATATTTTACCATAATAAATATGTGAATTAAATATTTTAATATTTATTAGTATTAACAGGCTTCAGTTTAGCTGCTATAAAATACATAATTAATATTGATATTAATTTATTAAATTAATATCAGGATCATGTGGTTTCAGTCAACATAGTCTTAGAAATATACTGACAAAAATAAGGCTAGGCTACTATTGTTGTTAGTTGCGAAGTTGTGTCCAACCCAACACAACCCCATGGACAACTTTCCTCCAGGCTTAAATAAAATCTGTCACTACCTCCATTTCTTCCCCATCTATTTGCCAGGAATTGAGAGGGCTGGGAGCCATGATCTTAGTTGCTTATAACATAGATACATTAAATTAATATCAGGGTCATGTAATTTCAGTCAAAGGACAGCCTTAGAAATATACTGACAAAAATAAGTCTAAGCTACTATTCTTTCTCAAATTAATATTTCTCCTAGCTTCTTCTTTTTTCACACTTTCCTTTTCTTAGCTTGCATATACTTCTGCTCCAGAGACAAGTGGACCAAATCAAGCAATTCCCTTCCATTGGATGTTCCCAAATGTGGATTACCAGCATCATGGCATTCTCCAACTGTTGCTACATTTCAAATGGACATGGATCGGTGTGTTTTATGTTGGTATTGGCAGTCAAACTGAAACATTCCTTTGGAAAATATTACCCTTATTTTCACAGCACGGGGTCTGCTTTGATTTTATTAGGGAGTTAAGTGACAAGGGTTTAAGTGAAGCGCAAGCTGTTGCATTGTCAGCAATTCCAAATATAAGTCTTGCATGGCAAAGCACAGCAAATACAATTATCTTTCATGGAGAATATAAAGGGATAATATATTTGTGGATTCTACTTGAGGTTTCGGCATTTCATCGTTTGTCGGAGAAAGCAAAGGTCTGGATCATGACAGCAGATGTGGACTTTACATCAGCCCTGTTTCAAAGAAACTGGAGCGTGGATTTCCTTCATGGTTCTATATCCTTGGCAGTTCAATCTAGGGAAGTGTCAGGGTTCCAGAGATTTGTTCAGATGAGGAATCCTATTTTGCATAAAGGAGATGGCTTCTTGAAAGAGATCTGGCAGCAGTTGTTTGATTGTGTGATTCCAAACTTTTCCACTGAGTCAGAGGACCAGAATATCTGCACAGGATTAGAAAGGTTGGAGGCTCTTCCCATGACTGTTTTTGAAGCAAGGATGACAGCCCACAGTTACTGTGTCTACAATGCTGTCTACGCTGTTGCACATGCTTTGCATGCCCTGTATTCATCCATAGACCAGCAAAGATCAGGGGTTACCTGGAAACTCCTTAAACAGCAGTCATGGAAGGTAAATCTCTTCATCGGAATTGTGCAAGACACATTGCCATATCTTTTTTTATGCAAAGCAAAATTATAAACCCATTTTGTTTAACTGAATCCTGATGTCTGCGATCTGAGAGTGTCATGTTTCTATTTATAATAACAGTAACAGAGTTGGAAGGAACCTTGGAGGTCATCTAGTCCAACTCCCTGCTCACACAGGAGACCTGTACTAGGGATTTGAACCACCAGATTGCCGACCTTTCTTATTGACAAGCTCCATCTCTTAGCCACTGAGCCACCTAGTCAGGTTTAAGATTCTTGGCAGCAATGGGATTATATCAAGAGCCAATGGCTTCTTCCTGTTAAGTGCATATATTAAAATCCAAGGCTAAAGCTTATCTGCAAAGCAAAAAGTTGAGGTGAGGTTGAGGTGAGGTGCCCAGGGCTTTGTCTTCTACACATTCCTATGACTATCATTAAGTGTTGCACCTTATGATTCTTGATGAATGTATCTTTTCTTTTATGTACTGAGAGAGTATGCACCAAAACAAATTCCCTATGTGTCCAATCACACTTGGCCAATAAAGAATTCTATTCTATTCTATTCTATTCTATTCTATTCTATTCTATTCTATTCTATTCTATTCTATTCTATTCTATTCTATTCTATTCTATTCTATTCTATTCTATTCTATTCTATTCTATTCTATTCTATTCGAGTTAACATTTTTTGCTTTCATTTCTACAATTGTTTTAAGTCCCAATTCTCATCCACCTCAATGCTGGTCTCATAAAACTTGTTCCAATCTGGAAGTGAATTATTTCTTCTTTTTACATTTCAATCTCTACTCCTTGTTTGGCTCTCTCCATTATCTTCGCCAGAATGTGTAATATTCATTTCAGATCTGGTTCTGGTTTTGCAATATGTTTCACCAAGAAGAGATTGTGTAGAGGAATGCATATTGTATCATGTTAATACTGATCCTCTGATCCAAACATTTTCCAAAAAAGTTTCTCATTATAAAATATCATAAACTACTGGTAAATCTCTGAATTCCTAAGTATGATGTCTGCTAAATATATAAATAATTTCCTATCAGAAAGAGTCTTTTTTTTTAGTTCAAAAATGTTTTGCAGCAAACATCACGGATGATCCCTGACTCTAATTTCTGAATATTTGAATTTTAGTTTTGAAGTTCTTTTTTTTAGAACTAGCCAATGTTCCTCCTTTCAGACATCATATTGAAACCCCTGTAAAATTTTATTCAGCTCTGCTTATGAAAAATGCTTATATCTATAAACATAATCACATATCTGTTTCAATATCATTAATTTTCAATATCAACATTAATTTGCCTAAATCAGTTTCGTTCATTTCTTTGTTTTATTAAAAAATAGATTGATATTGTTATCATATACTTTGGAAAGGAAGAGGGAGGTAATGGAAGTGATACCAGATGCATTTTGACCTTCAACTGTTACAATTGAGATTTTCCAAAATATCTTGTTGTGGGAGTTTCATCACCTGAAGCTTTCAAGAAGAGACTGGACTTCCATCTGTCAAAAATGGTGTAGGGTCTGCTTGGGTGGGGGGTTGGACTAGATGTAGGTCATCTAGTCCAACTTGGTCCTTTCCAACTCTGTTAATCTGTACCTATTAAAAATACTACTAAAATAAGAGCCTCAGATAGCTCGACGGGCTAGATAGCTTGTTATTAACACCCAGCTGTCTGCAATTGTGCGAGTTCCAGGCTCAAGGTTGACTCAGCCTTCCATCCTTTCTAAGGTAGGTAAATTGAGGACCCAGTTTGTGGGGGCAATAAGCTGACTTTGTATAAATATACAAAAGTATGAAGGCTATTGCTTAACGCATTGTAAGCCGCCCTGAGTCTCCGGAGAAGGGCGGCATATAAATCTAATTTTAAAAAAAAATCTAGCAATTGTTAAGATCATTATGTAGATAACTTCTTATTTATTTATTTTATTTGTGAAGCATGTATGAGAAAATAAGTATAAGTATAAACATGACATATAAACATATAAGTATATGGTATAAGAAATGAGTACGAATGAGTAGGACAGGGACGGTAGCAGTGGTGGGTTGCCCCCGGTTCACACTGGTTCTATAGAACCGGTAGTAAAACCGGCTGGAGGCTCCGCATACCGACCCCGACGTCATCAGAACGCTTCTGTGCATGCAAGAGCGCTTGCATGAGCAAAATGAGTGCACACACATGTGGCCCCATTGCAAACCGGTAGTAAAGGTAAGTAGAACTGACCCCTGGACGGTAGGCACACTGGTGCGTTTATGCACGTCCCCTTACAGACCTCTTAGGAATGGGGTGAGATCCACGGTAGACAGTTTCAGGTTAAAGCTATGGGGGTTTGAAGCAGTGGTGAAATTTTTTACTACCAGTTCTGTGGGTGTGGCTTAGTGGGCATGGCTTGGTGGGCATGGCAGGGGAAGGATACTGCAAAATCCTCATTTCCTGCCCACTCCTGAAGTGAAGATATTGCAAAAACTCTATTCCCACCCCACTCTGGGATTCACCAGAGGAGGTATTTGCCAATTCTCCAAACTACTCAAAATTTCCACTACTGGTTCTCCAAAACCCGTCAGAATCTGCTGGATTTCACCCCTGGTTTGAGGATGTAACAACAGAGTCAGGTAGTGCATTCCAGGCATTGACCACTCTATTGCTGAACTCGTATTTTCTGCAATCGAGTTTGGAACTACGCCGGCTACGGTCTGACCTAAGCTTAGTACACAGAATTGTCTGTGACAACGTCCTACCTGTCAATGATTACTTCAGCTACAACCACAATAATACATGGGCAAATGATAACTTTCTATATATTAATTAAGACATTTTAGATTTGCACAAGAATGTCATGTTTTGTCCATTAGAAATAAATATATGTTTAAGAAATTGTGGGAATAGTACTCAGAGATTAAACTCACAAAGCATTAATGATCATTTTTTAGAATGATAAGAAGCTTAAAATTCTACTTCCACCAAAACAATGATGCAAATAGGAATATTTGTTTGCTTGAATTCACCATGCTTCCCCCCCCCCTAACTTTTTCCTCTTTCCTGTCTAGCTTCACCATTTTCTGAGAGGAGTTTCATTTAATAACAGTGCCGGAAATAAGATTTCCTTTGATGATAATGGTGAACTCAGAGGTGGATTTGATATCATAAACTGGGTGACGTTCCCAAACCAGTCCTTCCTTAGAGTTAAGGTGGGAACCATTGATCCAGACCCACTCTCACATCACCTAATGACCATTAGAGAAGATGACATCAACTGGCCCACCTGGTTCAATCAGGTAGAAATCCCTGTCATGTCCAGTTTGATGTATTACTTTGCCCAATATTACAAAGAGATTCACATAAAACTAAAGAAAATTGAATTTAAGTGATTATACTGATTAAATGTCTTGACTTAACTGTCTTGCCTAACAACAGAAATTTTGGGTTCAATTGTGGTCATACATTGAGGACTACCTGTATTCTATTTTGCCTTGTTTTGTTTCAGTCATAGGAACTGTTGATGAATCTGAGTCCTTCTATGGATAGGTTCAATATCCATGTAATATTTGGGGTACAATCAGTGGTGGGATTCAATTTTTTTTACTACCAATTCTGTAAGCATGGCTTGGTGGGCATCGTGTGGCTTGGTGGACATGGCTTAATGGGCATGGCAGGGGAAGGATACTGCAAAATCTCCATTCCCACCCCACTCCAGGGGAAGGATACTGCAAAATCCCCATCCCCTCCCCACTCCTGGAAGAAGGATATTGCAAAATCTCCATTCCCACCCCACTCTGGAGCCAGACTGAGGTGGTATTTGCCGGTTCTCCAAACTAATCAAAATTTCCACTACCGGTTCTCCAGAACCTGTCAGAACCTGCTGGATTTCACCATTGGGTATAATTGGTAGGCTAGGTGACAATTTGTACAGTGGGAGCCAACCTGTACACTTTTGGAGGATAATTTCAACTAGTGACAACCACAGGTTAACTTTTCAATAATAAAAGATGTGTCATTAAGTTCATAGTGTAGGGGAACTACAAGAAGCACTGCCTGCAACAGATGAAATATCTAGTTGATATCTAGACTAAGGAGTTCAACTTCTTTTAGCCTGATGGGATTAATTGTATGAGTTTTTGGCCTAGAATTATTTATGTTTCTGAATGCTGTTTTATTTATTTGTACCCCATGACTATCATTAAGTGTTATACCTTTTGATTCCTGATGAACATGTCTTTTGTTATGTACACTGAGAGCGTATGCACCAAGACAAATTCCTTGTGTGTCCAATCATACATGGCCAATAAAAAATTATATTCTATTCTTTTCTATTTAAGTCAGAAAGGTTAGAAAGATGCTATTTAGCATCATAATCTCAAAATGCTTTAATGAGAATCTGTGAATATAATTTCCAAATATATTAACCAATTTTTATTTCCTTCATGGGCAGGCATCACCTCTCTCCTTGTGTAATGAGAATTGCTCTTCAGGTTACAGAAAGACTTCCGTAAAAGAAAAACCATTTTGCTGCTATGACTGCATCCCATGTCCCCAGGGAGAGATCACAAATCAGACAGGCAAGAGAAACTATGAAAGATACTGGATGTCCTCGATCACTTATCACCCTCAATTTCTTAACCATGTATAATTGTTCACAATGATTGAGTATCAGGTCAATGTGAAAATAGCGATAATGGCAATATTGAATATATCCTTTTTGAAGTCCTTCTTACCTTTAGTTCAATTCAACATGAATGGGTTATCTTTTTCCTTGTAGGATCATACATACCTTTGAGATATTTATGCTTTTTTAAAAAAAAATACAAAAACAAATAAAATGACCCTTTGTTAATTATTTTCATCCATATTTGGATGGATTATGGATGAAGTTTCCATGATGTGAGTATGCTATTACTAAGGTTAGTCACACAATCAGCCAAACATTCAGACTGGATTTGTCATTTTGTCTATCTATCAAGTACCTCTCAAGGACTTTGTATAAGCAGATACAGATGCTTGATGGTGTTACAGATATTGTCACTGGATGTAAGCTATTCCAAGTGAAGCTTGCTTTTGCAATTTACTGATGAAGAATTTGTCAATGCCAATGGGATTCAAGTGGTGCTCCAGTGGTTTTGGAACTGGATATAAGAAATCTTTTACTATTGTATTACCTTGCTTTCTTTTGCCACAGTCATTCAATTATTCATATTATTATCTCTTTTATTCATTAAACATGAAACTCAGTCAACTGAACATTTAAAAATGTATTACAAATACTATTGACTAGAACTAATGGTTGATACAGGTTACTGCCAGCATCCTAGGTATCAACCAAGTATTTTTTAAAGATGTATGATATTCCGAGTAGCACAGTTTTTTGCAGTTCCACTGGTGTTATTGCAGGAAGCTGCAATTTCTTGATGTATTTTATAAGGAGCCTCAGATAGCTCAACCGGCTGAATAGCCTGTTACTAACATCCAGCTGTCTGCAATTACACCAGTTCGAGGCTCAAGGTTGATTCAGCCTTCCATCCTTTCTAAGGTAGGTAAATTGAGGACCCAGTTTGTGGGGGCAATAAGCTGACTTTGTATGAAAAATATACAAAAGTATGAAGGCTATTGCTTAACGCCTTGTAAGCCACCCTGAGTCTCCGGAGAAGGGTGGCATATAAATCTATTTTTTTAAAAAAAATATATTCTTGGACATGGTACCAAGTGCCCTGATGACAATGGGTATTACTGTTGTTTTTATTATTGTTATTGTATACATTTGTTCACAACTCAACACTCTGTTTCCCGAAGATGAATTTGTTTAAGTACACATTTACAACATATGTGTTTTATATCTTTATTCTGAGACCTGATCTATCTATCTGAGACAAGATCTATCAACCATTTCTTATTTTCAACTTATATTTGGTTTTGCAGATATGGACCAATGCTTTCGGTGCCCAGAAGATCAGTATCCCAACAATAAAAAAAATTTATGCCTTTTTAAATACATAACGTATCTCTCTTATGAAGAAACATTAGGAAGCAGCTTGATGACCGTGGCCGTTATTCTTTCTTTTACCACAATTTCTGTATTAGGAGTATTCTTGAAGTACCGCAACACTCCTGTCATTAAGGCCAACAACCGCAGCCTTTCCTATACCCTCCTCATCTCCCTCCTCCTCTCCTTCCTTTGTCCTCTGCTTTTCATTGGCAGACCCATGACGGTAACCTGTCTCCTTCGACAGACTGCTTTTGGGATCATCTTCTCAGTGGCTGTTTCTTGTATATTGGCCAAAACCATCACTGTGGTTCTTGCTTTCATGGCTACCAAGCCAGGATCAAAGATGAGGACGTGGGTTGGGAAAAGACTGGCCCTTTCCATTGTTCTCTCCTGCTCCCTCATTCAAACCCTTCTTTGTACTGTGTGGCTGGCCACCTCACCTCCTTTCCCAGACTTGGATATGCACTCCTTCGTTTCTGAAATTGTTGTGGAATGCAATGAAGGGTCAGTTGTCATGTTTTATAGTGTCTTGTCTTTTATGGGCTTCCTGGCTATGGTCAGTTTTATTGCAGCTTTCCTAGCTAGGAAGTTACCAGATGCTTTCCAGGAAACCAAGTCTATTACTTTCAGCATGCTTGTTTTTTGCAGTGTGTGGTTGTCTTTTGTCCCTGCCTATATGAGCACCAAAGGGAAATACACAGTAGCTGTGGAGATCTTCTCTCTCTTGGCCTCCAGTGCTGGGCTTCTGGCTTGTGTCTTTTTCCCCAAATGTTACATCATCATTGTGAGGCCTGATCTGAATAAAAGGCAGCATCTAATAAAGAGAATTATTTAAGCAATCCTATCTTATGTCTTTCTCCAACATAGGACTGGCATTTTGAGGTGAATCTCATGAGGCATTAATTTTGAGAGATACTTTAAAGTTCAGATAATCCATTTCATGGTGTTGAAGAAAGTCCTGTATATCAGCCAAACATGCAAAAATAATATGCATTGGAATTTGTCATGATTGTCCTTGTTTATGTAATCAGAGAAATTTTGGGAGCTTTTTAAAAATTATTTTACTTAACTTGAAATCTTGAGTATATTGTCTTAAAGTATTTTACACAATGTTTATAGAAAGTTACCCAGAATTAAATTAAACTGTATAAACATTTTCTAAAAGTAGAGAAAAGAAAGTAAAATAGTTTAGGCTACTAAATACTGAATATACTAAAACGAAAATAATAAAATAGCTGTATACAAATTAATTGACTATGATAAGGGTACAGTACTTTTTTGAATAAAACAATGTAATACTGATATACTGAGTTATGTTGCAGATGGCTGGAGAACTAGAAAGCTGGATAGCTGGATAGATGACAGACGGATGATAGAAGATGATAGATAGATAGATAGATAGATAGATAGATAGATAGATAGATAGATAGATAGATAGATAGATAGATAGATAGATATAGATAGAACAGCATAGATAGACAGACAGACAGACAGACAGACAGAGAGATATGAGAGAGAGAGAGAGAGAGAGAGAGAGAGAGAGAGAGAGAGAGAGAGAGAGAGAGATGATGCGATTGATGATTGATAGATTTCAGTGACAAATGATATGTAACAAGAAACATAGAACTATAGAACAGCATAGAAGTCATGTAAAAGTTTGGATATATGTGAGGTCCTTAAGAACAAAAATTTTCTACCTAAAACTGATTGCTGAAATAGTGATTCTCCTGGAAATATTAGGGGTCTAGACTGATAGTATAAAGCAAATAAATTCTTGCACAAAACTTATGAAACATTGATTAGGGTTGGATGCAAACTTTGAGACATATGTGCTCATCTTGAAGATGGATTGTCCGGAACGGACAATATGGCATTCGTATTGAAGCAGCTGGCTTGAAAGCTACTTGCCGGCTGCTCAAAGATTGCTCCTCCCTAGTGGGAGAGGTTGGAGCACCAAACTGGGCATGCTCACAACTCATTCTTGCCTGGACACCAAGATGTGAAGATCTCCTTGGTCGTTCCTCAACAGGAGGCCTCTCGCCAGCCTCTGGGATCTCAACTTCAGTTGGTGGAGCCCTGGAAATGGCCGCAAAGGCTGGAGACGCGACAGGAAAACCCTCTGCGCCTGAAACAGGCAAGGAGTGAGTCACAATCATCAAGGGAGTGTCAATACAGGCCGTTGTCATGCGCTGGGTAAAAGGTGGCTGGAAAGTAGCCCCAAAAGCCGCTGTTAAAACTTCTATTGCATTTGTGATTTCCAGTTCGGTGGATGAACTTCTTAAGCCATCAATAGCTGGTCGGGCAATAGGTGGTGCCATATTAACTTGGTTACCCTGACATGGGGTTTGACCAGGCGCTATACCATTTTGCAGGAAATTTAAAATGGACATTCTTTTATTTCTCACCCTTAGCTTAGAGTCAGTAAAAGGGGTTGTAGGACAGGTTTGGGTATCTCTTACCAGTCTAGCACTATTTCCGTGGCCACAAAATGTAACAAGGCACTAATATCAACAATTGAGTCCTCACTTGTTTCTGGCAAGCCGAAGAACTGAAGCATCGCTATTTTCATTTGCTCTCTTCCTCCCAAAGCTGCATCTGGACCCAGAAGGGGCATCCCTCTGTTCTCACTCTTTGCAGATGGAGAACTTTTAACAGCAAATGATTTGAGAGCTAGGGCACTTGCTTCCAAAGCCATCACCCCCCCTCCCACTCTTTGATGCTTGAAACTCCTCAGTTGAAACTCCTCAGTTTTGGTTTTCAACAGCCTGCTTTGTTGTGCCTTGCTTCTGGTGGAGGCTTGAGTTACAATCTTCCCTTTTTGGGTTGGATTAATCATAGACATGCTTTTTTAATATATTGCAATGTGAATAGGGTCTAGAACCATCCTCTGCTACCAATTGTTAGAAACCACCAGGGTACTAACCACAACCGGGGTTTAAAAAGTATTATGGTGGACTTCCGGTGGCGCCTTCCTCGTCGGCGGCGGGCTCCTCCATGCCCGCTGGTCTCTCGGCACGTTAGAGCCGCCTCACAGCTGGCAGGCGGCTCGAAAAACCTGCTCCTTGACGGGAGGAGCAGGGAGAGCTTCTGGGGGTGAGATTGAGCCTCCTCGAGCCCCCCAGGATTTTTTCTTTGTCCTGGGGAGGGCTCAGAAGGATGGCTCCCTCCATACCCCCAGGGTATGCTCCGCGCCGAGAGGAACCTCCGCTAAATTAGCGGAGCCAGACGCTGGGAGCAACACCACACTTTGAATGAGAATTGGAGCAAGTTGGAAAAGAAAGAAGGAAAATTTAAGCAAGTATGTTTTTTTTTTTCAACGGATTTTTTTTTGGAAGAGGAGGGGGGAAGGGGGAAGGAGAGGAAGAAAAGTGAAAGTTTTTAAGATGGCGACTGGCTCTGCTTGAAAGGAAAGTGATAGCGGAAAGATTTACAGACAAAGAACTTAAAGGAACAGAGTCTGAATAGTTTTTTCCTGTTTTTTTCTTTTCCTTTTTTTTTTTCTATTGAAGTAAGAAGGATTCTCTTTTTTTGGTCCTTTTTAAAAGTAAAGATGCCCAAACCTAAAGGAAGGGGGGGCTCCCCTTTGAATCAGATGAATAAAGTTGAAACGTCTCATTTGCAGAGACTTACAGAACAAGAGTTAAAAGAGCTAATTACAAGGTCTTTAGAGAGTGTGGTAGACCAGGTAAAAGGTTCACAGAAGGATATTGAGGAACTGGTTTTTGGGAAATATGACCAATTAAATCAAATTATTGCTCAAGTAGCTTCAGATTTTACAACTGCAATGGCTGCAATGGGGAAGAAAATGATTGAGATGAGTAATAAATTTGAAACTCAGATACAAGAGTTGCAAACGAAACTTTTGGAAGCAGAGGCCAAAAACTATAATATCCAGATGTTATTATGCTTCAGATTAAGGCTAAAGAATCTGCAATTAGACTAAGAGGGATAAAAGAAAACAACAGAGAAAACTTAAGAACAACCTGTGCAAAGGCCTTTGCAGAATTATTAAAGCTACAAGAAGAATCAATTTTGGGTTCAATAGCGAAAGTTTACAGAGTTAATTCACGTTTGGCTAAGCAAAGAAATCTGCCTAGAGATGTTGTTGTTTACTTCACGGATAAAAGACTGAGAGATGATATTTTACAAAAGTCTTATTTTGATAGAGTGCAGGTAGCAGGTACAAAAATTAGGATTTTCAAAGAGTTACCATCGAAGGTCTTAAAAGACAGGAAAGATTTTGATTTTTTGGTCAAGGAACTGAAGAAAAGTAATATCCCATTTAGATGGGATTTTCCAGTTGGTATAATTTTTAGATATCAAGGTGTGAGACATTGTCTGAATACTATTGAAAAAGCAGAATATTTCTATCAAAATATTTTTAAGGGAGCACCGAAACATCTTAAGGATAAAAAGTCAAAAACAGAGTTTACAAAATGTGAACAGAAAGAAGAAAATCAAAGTGTGTTAAAAACAAAAGGAGATTTTGGTGGTTGCCCAGAGGATCCTATTATGGATTTTTCTGATGAGAAAATTGAACACCTCAGTGTTCTTGGGGGATTACAGGACCTTGAATTGCTGGAAGAAGCCTCAACAAACAAAGATTTACTTCGAGATGACCAGCAACAGAGGTCTAATACTCTTCAAGACATGGGGGGTGATGCTAATCGACAGGAACTAGAGGTTAACGAAGAAATCCGACTGGAAACCACAGCTGACAAATTTAAAGAGCATTGTCAATTGTTTGATATTGAATCAGAAAGCATTGAAAGATCTGGAAAAAGTGGATTATAAAAATTCTTTTAAGAAGCACAATAATTTGTTAAAAGTTCATTCTGAGTTGGACTAACTTTAAATTTATCTATTAAAATGGATTATAAAAACTTTTACTATGAAGTTTATCCTGGATTGGACATGATATCCTGAGTTCAGATGGATTGCTGCAAAATTAGCAGCGATCACTGGTTACCCAATTATATATTTTTTGTGGAACTTATCATCTAGGAGAAGACTATGAAATTGAAAATATCTTATAACCCGAAGGATTGGATTGCAAAGGGTGGCAGGATTTGAAACAATTTTAAAGGAACATCTGGGAATGCAGCACTTAGTTGGTTTTTTCTTTTTTTCTCAAGGTTTGAATGCCAAGGCTGCAAAAGCCTATTTTTAGGTATAGTATAAGTTAGCTTGAATGAATCTTCCTAGAGCGGTGAATATCTTCGTGGTTGAATTTTATTCATATAAAGTCACTCGGGGGGTGGTGTGGAGAAACGTTTTATTTTGCTGATGGGGGCAGCGACAAGATGAAGATTATCGAAGTTGGATCTATGAGAGGATATATGTTTGACATCAATCAAGTTGAAGAGAAGATTGGAAGTTGGATTATAGAGTTTGAGAAATGAATTAAATAAGATAATTCTCTTTATGATATAACTGTATGATTATAAATATATATCCACGTATATTTCTTATGTTTTATGTTTTTGGGGTTTTTCTTTAGTTAAGGGGTGTAGTTAGGACAATTATAATAGTGTTCTTAATTATAATGACTATTAATGGGTTTTTTTTTCAATATTGTTTAAATATATTAATGTGTGGTTCTTTGTTTGTTTGTTTTTTTTACTTTTTTTTCCCTCTTTCCTTCTCTCTCTTTCTCTTCCTCTTTCGAAATTTGTTTGATTGAGAATTCGAATACTTAATAATCTTTTTCTTTTTCCCTTGTTCTAAGTTTTGGTTTTTTTAACTTGTAGAGGAAGTCAGGGGGGGGTTAGGGAGGGGAGGGGTTGGGGTTGAGGGAGGATGGGAGGGGGTGGGGAGGGGGACTGGGGAGGGGGGGTGAAAATGGAAAAAATTTTGTATTGTAAAACTTTTTCAATAAAAAAAACAAGTATTATGGTAGCAGGTGGGTTCTTGCTAAAGAAAGCAAGAACCCACTTGCTACCATAATGAAAAATACTAAAGAATATATTTTATCCTTTAATTAATATTTCATGGCCAGTCGGAAATAACAAGTGGATTAACTGTTTAGATGCTGGTTGAAATATATTTTAAATATCTTGGAGTATTATTCCACCCCTCTGTAATCTGGAATGAGCCATTCTGAAAGAGTGAGGCTCCAATAGATCCCAGGAATGGCATCAGAGCTCTCTATCCAGAAAAGTGCAGTGCTAGGAACATCTAAGATACTGTGCAGAATCCTTCAACCCCCAGGTCTCTGGTAGAGATCCTGAGATTGAGGAAAGCACTTGCTACCTATAAGAGCGAGAAGAAAATTTTTATTCTTCAATTTTATTTTTGTGACTAAATGAAAGTAGACGGTGTCCGGAGAAGTCAAAACCAAAATCAATAAATCGATTAAAAATCAAATAAAATCAATGTTCAAGATTTTAGCTTCTGCAGGTCAGCAGATATGAACCCTCTAGAGGTCCCTGTCATTGTTGTTTCTGCTGAAGAAAACTGTCCTCATATCCCTTTACCTTTTTTACATTGTTACCATCTAGTAGAGTGGTCACCATCTAGTGAATCTGTGGACCACTGGTGTTCCACGAAAAATTGTTGGTGGTCCATCGAAAAATTATTTGAATTTTTTTATATTGCACTAAATCAGGAGTCCTCAAACTACAGCCCCTGGGCCGGATATGTGCAATGAACATTTGTGCTGCTTTAGAGAATTTCCCCCTTCAGTGTCTTTGTGTGTGGGTCAGAGAGGAGCAGAAATTCTGACATGCGGTCTGCTTCAGCCTACTGGTGTGGGACTTTGGGTGAAGGCTGGAGGGATGTGCTGCTAGTGGCGAAGAGCAGGAGGGCTTTGTTCTAGTCGGACTGCATCATGGCCTGGAACTGGCTGATCATCTCAGCTCGCTGAGCTTCCAGGTGCTGGTACCTGGCCTTGCACTCCTGCAGGTCTTTCCTCTGCTTGGAAAGGCTATGCTCATAGTCCTCAGTGAGGTGCTTCTGCTTAGCCTCCTTCTCGGTCAGATCCAATTTGAACTGAGCTAGCTGTTTTGCCAACTCTTTCTCATGGTGGCTGCTTAACTCCAACAACTGCTTCCTGTTGGGGCCCTAAGGAGCCTGGGCGGGGAGATGAGAAGTGGCTGGCAGGGGAGGGGTTAGTAGAGGCCGGCAAGGTGCCCCTTGAAGTGAATGACATTGAGTTGGCCATGCCCACCCAGTCACATGGCCACCTAGCCACGCCCACCTGGTCATTAGGCAGATCATATTAGTGGTCAGTGGGATTTAAAATTATGAATTTAGTGGTCCTGAGGTCCGAAAGGTTGGTGACCCCTGATCTAGTTTGCAATCACAATGTTACAGACCAATTCTAGAAGGTCTAAATGAATTACATTTATAAATCCATGTTTAGTTCAGTAAATATCTCAATTTCTTTAATTTAATTACAGATTGCATCATTTGTAGCACATTCAAAAAAATCTCAAGGTATTCTGGGAATTCTGTATAAAACTTATTCAATCTCGAGTAGGATCCAACTTGAATTTTTAGGCTACTAATTTTTTGTATCTTATGAACAATACAGAACTTAATACAAATATTATAAAAAGCATTCATCTGTTGTGATTGCATTTTTCCCCTGGCATTCTTTGGCATAGATCATTACAAAACATGGCTTAATTGTACCATGGGAATAAGCTGAAGAACAGTCAGATAAATATATTTATTTCCTTGCTGTTTTGAATAATAAAGAATTCTGATGAGGCAATCATCTGTCCTGTCCTTATAATCTTGATTGACCTCTCCTTTCAATTTGCCAACTCCCTGTAACATGCAATAGGACATGAACAGTTTAGCCATTTAAGTCGAAAGGATGCTTCAAACATTCCTTTCAGTCTTAGACATTATGCATACAGAGGAGTTCTAGCGAAATAGCTAGAAATTTGTTCTCAATTCTCTCGCTTTTCCCATTGAATCCTGGCTGTTCAGTTGGAGAATACTCCATCAGCCATGGGAGAAATGAATAGACTTTTTACAGGAAGATTTTCATACCTTACAGTTGGGATGCTGGTATTAGGCATGCTACCTAGGAGAGTTTCCAAGGTTTCCTTTTTAAAATGCCATAGCAATGCTCCAAGTCCATTTCTTCATAAGTATCATGAACCAGGGGACGTCATTATTGGTGGTATAATTTCTCAGAGCCTTGTAGGTTCTGAGAAGATCTCATTCAGAAGGCATCCTTTTGAAGATTTCTTTGCTGAATTTGTGTAAGGAGTCGGTTGCTTTAGACCTGTATTGTATCTGTATCCTGATAAAAGTCAGAAATGATAAGAATAAAATTGGCTTATTGGTTTATGGGAGAAGGGTAAGGGGAGAGGGGACATTTTTCTGGCAGCTAATGATTCTTTCTTTTTCATTTCAAGAATCTAGAAGAGGAGAAGGAAGTGGTGGAGTATTGCTATTCAAATAATAGAAAATAAAAGTATCTCAAAGAGAGGGTAATCAAAGATTCAATCTCTTTCACTGACTGTGCTTTCCAAGGAATAGATGATATAGATTAGATAGGAGAGAGAGGGGGGGAGGGGGAGGGGGAGGGAGGTGGCCAAAATTGTGGAAAATTTTTGGGGAAACTGTATTTTCTAAAGCTAGCTAATAACACCTTTTTTTTTGGAGTAGTACCATAAAATGATATATCAATGGAAAGATAATTTAATCAAAAATGTAATGCAGTAACTTTTATGAAGGATTTGCCATTAGAACAGTAGTTACAGTATAAAGAAGAAAAGCAAAACATAGAAAAAATGAGGTATACAAAAATTATCACCATAGAAAAAATGAAGTATACAAAAATGATCACCACAGAAAAAATGAGATATACAAAAATTATCATCATGTCAGTTAATACTTAGATGGGTAACCTTTAGCATGAATTACAGCCTTACAACATCAGGCTGAACCAAGTCAACCTGAACCAAGTCTTTGAGTTCTGCAGCTATTATAATTTAAAGCCTAGATTGAATGATTGCTCGGTTTTATTACTGAGTAACAAGTTTTTTTAGTCGGCTCCATAGATTTTCAATTGGATTAAGGTCTAAGGTCTGGGTTATTCCCAGGCCATTCCAGCAGTGGAATATGAGTATCTTGAAACTCAAAAAAAAAAAAAAAAGCGGTGTTATTAGCCATCAAACCTCAAAAATACATTTTCCCCAAATGTTTCCACAATTTTGGCCACTATAGACAGAAGATAGACAGAAGGTAGGTAGGTAGGTAGGTAGGTAGGTAGGTAGGTAGGTAGATGATAGATAGATAGATAGATAGATAGATAGATAGATAGATAGATAGATAGATAGATAGATAGATAGATAGATAGATAGATAGGATGGAGATGGAGATGGAGATGGAGATGGAGATGAGATGGAGATGGAGATGGAGATGGAGATGGAGATGGAGATGGAGATGGAGATGGAGATGGAGATGGAGATGGAGATGGAGATGGAGAGAGAAAATATTTGGAGTCAATAACCAGGAAAAAAAATTATATAAAATGTTTGCAGCAGAAATGTTTACACGAGAAATTTCCAACTCAGCAATTCTTTATGAAGTTAACCATTTCTTACTATGTCTGAAAAAAATAATAAGCATTTTATTTTAGAAACATCAGAAATGTACAAACTGTCCCTCAGAGCTACAAAAGGTTGCAAACAAAGGACAATTGTCTTCACGTTACTATACATTATTTTTAAGGAATGGTGAACATGATCCAAATACTACATTTGAAAATTTGTAAGATTAGTTCTATTGTGCACTTGATAAAAATGTACACAACAAAATTTGTACAAATGGGCTGGTTATCATAGGTGGAATTATGTTTTTCATATTAATCTGTTAACTTCTAAATCAATAGAAGATTTTGGAGATATTTTCATTTTTTTACATATGAACTCAGATAGCAACCAAGTTCAGAGTTATTAATATTGGAAGTGAATCTCTCAGCAAACCCATGTAATGAAGGTATTTATGGTTTTCCAACTGAATTGCAGATTAGGAACTCAAACCTACCAACACATCTTGGCTATTGTGTTTGCTATCGAGGACATCAATGGAAATCCCCACATTTTAACCAACACCACCTTGGGATTTAACATATACAACAACTATTTTAATCCAAAACTTACATATGCAGCTACAATGGAAATCCTATCCACACCAGGCAGGTTCATCCCAAACTATAAATGTGATTTCCAGAACCATCTGGTCGCAGTCATTGGAGGACCTAACTCAAATGATTTCTTTCATGTATCAACTATTCTGAGTCAATACAAGATTGCACAGGTAATGTTTCCTTTTGTGAACAGGGGGGAAAATAAAGAAACTGTCCATAAATTCCCTCTTCTATTGAATAGGAAACAGTTTGAGAACTGTGTAATGGGTATTGATGGGTTTCTATTATTTCTGCAGGAAAACTAGGTAAATGTGTCATTCCCATTTTTCTTCTCATTAACATATCCTAAACAAAGTATATTTATATTCAAGTGTTTGTAGGATGTAAAAATTACAATAAAATCAGGACCACTTAATTCCAATCTATGGAACACAACAATAGAATGGAATGGAATGGAATGGAATGGAATGGAATGGAATGGAATGGAATGGAATAGAATAGAATAGAATAGAATAGAATAGAATAGAATAGAATAGAATAGAATAGAATAGAATAGAATAGAATAGAATAGAATAGAATAGAATAGAATAGAATAGAATTCTTTATTGGCCAAGTGTGATTGGACACACAAGGAATTTGTCTTGGGACGAAACCAAGTCCTGTTTTACTGGGGAAAATGTATTTCTTATGAATAAATCCTGCTTTTTTGTGTGTTTTGTTTTGTTTTGTTTTGTTTTGTTTTGTTTTGTTTTGTTTTGTTTTGTTTTGTTTTGTTTTGTTTTGTTTTGTTTTGTTTTGTTTTGTTTTGTTTTGTTTTGTTTTGTTTTGTTTTGTTTTGTTTTGTTTTGTTTTGTTTTGTTTTGTTTTGTTTTGTTTTGTTTTGTTTTGTTTTGTTTTGTTTCATTCTGCTTTTATGCTTCCATTCAATTAGCTTGCCTATTCTTCTGCTCCAGAGAGGAAGAGAACAAATCAAGCAATTTTCTTCCACTGGATGTTTCCAAATGCTGATTATCAATACAATGGGATTCTTCAGCTCTTACTCTATTTCAAATGGACGTGGATTGGCATATTTTATATTGGCATTGGCAGTCAGACAGAGTTATTACTCCGAAAGGTATTACCTTTCTTTTCACAACACGGTATCTGCTTCGACTTCATTGAAAAGTTACCCGGTGGACAAACAAATATGATTTTGGAAGCAACCCATGATAAAATAAACCTGGCCTTGAAGAGCACAGCTAATATAGTGATCTTTCATGGGGAATTTCAGAGTATTGGGTTTTTATGGATTTTACTCAGAATTGTAGATTATGATGATATGGCAGGAAAAAAAGCAAAAGTCTGGATCATGACAGCAGATGTGGACTTTTCATCAGCCCTGTTTCAAAGAAACTGGCACATAGATTTCCTCCATGGTGCTCTATCCTTGGCAGTCCAATATAAGGAAGTGTCAGGATTTGAAAGATTTGTTCAGATGAGGAACCCTCTTTTACATAAGAGAGATGGCTTCCTGAAAGAGATCTGGCAACAACTGTTTGATTGTCTGATTCCAAACTCTTCCACTGAGTCAGTCGACCAGAATATCTGCACTGGAGTGGAAAGGTTGGAGGATCTTCCCATGACTGTTTTTGAAGCAAGGATGACAGCCCACAGTTACTGTGTCTACAATGCTGTCTATGCTGCAGCACATGCTTTGCATGCCCTGTATTCATCCATAGACCAGCAAAGACCAGGGATGACATGGAAACAACAATATGACAATAGGAAAAAACAGTCATGGAAGGTAAATCTTCTCAACAGAATTGTGCAAGGTATCTCACCATATTGGTTGCTAGAACAGTAATATTATCATTTTTATCCCTCCCTCTCTCTCACTCACTCTGTGGTTGTGTGTGTGTGTGTGTGTGTGTGTGTGTGTGTGTGTGTGTGTGTGTGTGTGTGTGTTTACCTGGTAGTTGTGAAATATTTGGGCCCAGAGATTGTTATGTCCCTGTTAGGGACGAACAGACTGAGGCAAGACAGGTTGAGGTAAAAGCTTAGAACAGGACCTACTCCATAAGGAGAGGCATCACATGTTAAAATCAATGGAAGCTGTTTGTCATATTGTATTGACAAACTGTCAATACGACAGTCAGAAGTGAGAAGATGTTTGACAGCTTTAAAGGAGGCCATCTCTTGAGATCCCCACAACCAAGGTCTTTTGGAATTGAGGAGCCTGTGTAAAGGCTCTGCTATTGAAGCCTTGTGAGGCAGAAACAGTCTATAAAAATTTAAGAGGCCCGAAAAGGCGTGTAACTCTGTTTTATTCTTTGGAATAGGGGCCCCGTGAATAGCTCTGACCTTAGCCTCAGTCAGATGCAGTCCGGAGGCATCTAGTCTGTATCCCAGGAATTCTACCTCCTTTGAGGCAAGACAGGTTGAGGTAAAAGCTAACAGGTTTATTTCGCTAACATGCATTTAACAGGTTTGCTAGCATTGCGACCAGCTAGGCTGCTTGACTAACAGGATCAGCAGCTGTCAGTACTTCGACAGCTCCTTAAAAACTCGTGCCAGAATTGAAACAGCCAATCAGAGCGCAGCTGCATCTATAGACCGGAGTGGAGCCTGGACACAGCAGAGATATTCTTATTTCCTCAAAATAGAACCAATGTTTCAGGGATGGTATCCACTTACCTTTGCTATTGGTTCACAAATGTGAGCGCATGCGGAGAGGGTCAAAAATGGGACATGATGATGTCTGGACGGGTGGGCAGAGCCTCCCACAACCACCGCTACCTGTTTGCCCAAACCGGATAGAACCAGCTGAATACCACCACGGCAATGTTTCTTTCAAATAGTTTGCATATATGTATATATGCAGCTCATGTATATCAACAGAGAAAAGGGTAGAGATGTTGCTGCCCCATACATTATATTCTTTACATTTTTAGTTTGCAATTTTGTTTTCATTTTTACAGCTATCCTAGGTTCCAGTTCTCAGTGCAGTGCTATTCCCCCCTCCCCCCCAAAAAAAGGCTATTCCAAGTTGGATGTCAATTATTTTCGTTCATTTGAACCTTATCTCCATGCTGGATTGTCTTCACTTTCTGACCTTGATCATATTGGTAACATAAATATTTTTCCAAGCAATAGAAGTAAACCTTCAAGGTAAAGTAAACCTAAATTTAGACAGGACATGAATCAGAAATCCTTTACACCAGCATAGTTCCCATCAGAGGTGGTATTCAGCAGGTTCTGGAGAACTGGTAGCGGAAATTTTGAGTAGTTCAGAGAACCGGTAAATACCACCTCTGACTGGCCCCACCCTCATCTATTCTCTGCCTCCTGAGTCCCAGCTGATTGGGAGGAAATGGAGATTTTGCAGTATACTTCCCCTGCTACGCCCGCCAAACCACACCCACCAAATCAGTAGTAAAACATTTTGAATCCCACCACTGCTTCAGACCATGTTTTTATCTCCTTTCCAACTTTTTCCACCTTGCTGTCTAGCTTCACAATTTTCTGAGAGGAGTTTCATTTAATAATAGTGCCGGAGATAGTATTTCCTTTGATGGAAATGGAGAAATTGTAGGAAGATTTGATCTCATAAACTGGATCACATTCCCAAACCAGTCCTTCCTTAGAGTTAAGGTGGGAACCATAGATCCAGACCAACACTCACATCACCTGCTGTCCATTAGAGAGGATGACCTCATCTGGCCCACCTGGTTCAATCAGGTAAAATTCATATTCTATCCCACATTGATTGATTACTTTACCAATATTCCAAAGAGATTCACATAAACCTAACACAATTGCATTATTTTCTGTTGAGTATTTTCTTCTGAAGAAAACAAAATGTCTGACCTAGCACTAAGGAAATAAGACTGTGTATATATTTAGTATATGTTCAAGGGAGTACTCTGATAAAATATATATTTTATTTTGCCTAGTTTTGCTTCAGTCATAGGAGTTGTTGATGAATCTGAGCCCTCCTAGGGTTCATGTCAATATCCATGTGATATTTTAGGGTAAAATGCATGAATTAGGTGACACATTGTGTGGTGGGACCCAAAGTGTTTTTGGAGGGCATATTCAGCTAAGAGCCAAGGTGGTGCAGTGGTTAGAGTGCAGCACTGCAGGATACTTCAGCTGACTGCTAGTTGCAGTTCGGCAGTTCAAATCTCACTAGGCTCAAGGTTGACTCAGGCTTCCATTCTTCCAAGGTTGATAAAATGAGGGCCCAGATTGTTGGGGGCAATATGCTGACTCTGTAAACCACTTAGAGAGAGCTATAAAAGCACTATGAAGCAGTATATAAATCTAAGTGCTATTGCTATTTTCTGAACCAGAAGCTAACCTTGTAGTAATAAAATGTGGGTAATTAAATTCATAATTTAGAATCTAACAGAATCACAGCCTGCAGCAGCTGAAACATCCTGTTTATGTGAGAAGTAAGGAGTCCATCTTCCTGTGGTTACTTCCAGTGGTGGGATTCATTTTTTTTAACAATCGGTTCTATGGGCATGGCTTAATTGGGGGTGTGGCTTACTGGTCATGTCACTGGGTGGGTGTGGCTAGCTGGTCATGTGACTGGTGAGCATGGCTATTGCATACTGACTAAGGGGCTGAAAAAAGTGATTTCTGTCAGGTCCTCGCACTTTTGACCGGTCCTCGCACTTATGACCATCCTCACATTTATGCCCGTTGCAGCATTCTAAACAACCGTGTCACTCATTTCACAACTACTTCTCTTCACCACGGTGACAAGATAGGGCGCAAAATGTAAAATGTGAGGACAGTCATAGATGCAAGGACCGGTCAAAAGTGCGAGGACCTGTTAATATTAACTTTTTCAGCCCTCTGAGTAGTCCATATGCATAGGGACTACCCAGAGGGCTGAAAAAAATGATTTCTGACAGGTCTCCGCACTTTTCACCAGTCATCATTTATGCCCATTGCAGCATTCTTAATTAAATTAATTAAATACAAATGATCTGCTGGAGCGGTCGGAGGGAATCTGAGGCGGGCGTTCAGGCAAGCTACAGGGCAAGGTGATACAACCGGGATAGGTAGACCACTGCTGCCCAGGTGGGAGGCAGGCACAGGCACACAGGGCTGGCTGCAGGGTGAAGCGATTGAATGGGGTAGGTCAGGGGTCTGTAACTTTAAACACTCAACCTTAAACACATGTAAATGCTTAAACACAACCTTAAACCTGGGTGGGCATTGCCAACTCCATATCACTTACTCCCATCCAGGTTTTGTGGCTCCCAGTATTTTCTTTTAAACAGTTATCTCTGAGTGTCTCTTTCATCTCTTTCATCTCTTTCTCTCCTTCTCTCCATCTTTTTCTCTCCATCTCTCTTTCTCCCCCCTCTTTCTCTCCTTCATCTCTCTTTCTCTCCATCCCTTTCTCTCCTTTATCTCTTTCTCTCCATCCCTTTCTCCCCCTCTCTTTCTGTCCTTCATCTCTCTTTCTCTCATCTCTTTCTTCCCCCTTTCTCTCCTTCATCTTTCTTTCTCTCCATCTCTCTTTCTCCCCCCTCTTTCTCTCCATCTCTTTCTCCCCTGTCTCTTTCTGTCCTTCATCTCTCTTTCTCCTCTCCTGCCCGGGTGGCGGCAGAGGTGGCAGTACATCTACCACACCATCAGGTTGCCCATTGGCCTGGAGGCGACACCTTAAGCCTGTGTCCCACTGCACCTGCGCCGCCCAGCTGTGCCTACAGCCAGTTCTGGTTGCTCTTACTGAGCTTCACAGTGGGGCAGACAGTGACCCTCCTCCTCCTGGAGCCCATTACGATGCGGAGCATCAGCTGAAGCCTGGACAACCAGTGTTCTTGCTGGGTTGGTGGCAGGTTGAGACACTTGGATGGGGTAAGCCAGCAACCACCAGCCACTGGCTACCCAATCCAAACACCTCGCTAGCCATGCGGCCGCTGACCACAGCCCATTCCCATCCAAACACCTCGCTAGTGACAATTGGCCACATGGCTAGCAAGGCGTTTGCATTGGGTGGCCAGCGAAGCACTTGGATTAGGCTCACAGCTGCTGGTCACCCCATCTAAGCACCTCGCTAGCCATGCAGCTGCCAGCCACTAGCAAGGTACTTGGATGGGAGTAGGCCGCAGCTGGCAAGTCGACCACCTTTCCCAGCCCCACTTCCCTGAGGGCAGCACTTGGCTGTACTTGCCTGTTCTGCTGCTGGAGCAGTTGGGGGCAGTCTGAGGTGGGAACTTGGGAACAGAGTGAGAGGCTGCCACAGGCAAAGTTAGGAAAGCTGGCTGGGCCACATGGTCATGGAGCCAAAGAATAACTGCAGCTATGCTTCAATGTGTCACTAAGGCAAGTTGTGCAACACTGCGAGCAAAGCCAATAAATAATGGTGGGCGGGGCGGAGCGAGGGGTGGGCGAGCCAGCAATTTAACAAAAGGTTTTGTGCTTTTTGTAATTTATTGGCCTTGCAGCACACCGAACCCTTTGTTAAATTGCTGGCTCACCGACCCCTCACCCTGCCCCGCCCACCACTATTTATTGGCAGTAAATAGTGGTGGGGAGGGGCGAGTGAGCCAGCAATTTAAGCTGTGAGGGCCGAGGCCAATAAATAGTGGTGCGGAGGGATGGGGCAAGGGCCAGAGTGAGCCAGCAATTTAACAAATGGTTCAGCCGAACCACCTAGAACCGGCAGAATCTCACCACTGGTTACTTCTATGAATTATTTATACTTCTGAGTGGCATCTCATCTGTGTCAGGGAGGTTGGGAATCTCCCCTGACTCAGATGCTATAACAATCTCAAAATATTTAATATTTCCAAATATATAAACATATTTTTATTTCCTTCATGGGCAGGTATCCCCTCTCTCTCTGTGTAATGATAATTGCCCTTCAGGTTACAGAAAGACCCCAAAAGATGGAAAACCGTTTTGCTGTTATGGCTGCATTCCATGTCCACAAGGAAAGATCACAAATCAGACAGGTCAGGGAGATTATGAATGTCCTTCATCACTTACATGTCACACTCAACTTATTATTTTAAAGGTTGTTCCTTTCTTTCTTCTGATTTACTATCTAAAACTTTGTGAAAGTAGTAGTGGAGGAATATTGAATACATCTAGTATTAAGGCACCTTTGAAGTCCTTCCTAGCTTTGGTTGAATTATGACAATCTCAATATGAACCTTTTCTTTTTCGTTTGTAGGAAGGTTTGCCAATACCATTGAGATATTTATGCTTTTAAAATAAATAAACAAAATGGACCTTGGTTATTTACTCTCATCTAAGCAGAAATCCACATGAAGACACCGGGGTGGGCTTCATAAATTTTAGCAAGGGGTTCTCTGCCCAGTTGCTGGGTGGGTGTGGCCATGGTGGGTGTGGCCTAATTAGCTCCTGCGCCATGGAAGAGACTATGCTGTTACTACTGTTATTATTTACATTTGTACACCTCTCTACTCTATCTCTCCCAGAACATATTTATTTTAAACAAATACACTGCCAACATAACATTTAAATCCCCATCCTCTGAATGGTAATCTTTCAACTATTTCTTCATTTTCTGTTTATACTTATTTTTGCAGATATGGATCAATGCTTCCAGTGTCCAGAAGATCAGTATTCCAATAAGAAGAAGAACTTTTGCCTTCTCAAATACATAACTTATCTCTCCTACGAAGAAATGTTGGGAAGCATCTTGATGATTATGGCCATTTTCCTTTCTCTCATCACCATTTCTGTATTAGGAGTGTTCCTGAAGTACCACAACACTCCTATCGTTAAGGCCAACAACCGCAGCCTCTCCTACACCCTCCTCATCTCCCTCCTCCTCGCCTTCCTTTGTCCTCTGCTTTTCATTGGCAGACCCATGATGGTGACCTGTCTCCTTCGACAGACTGCTTTTGGGATCATCTTCTCAGTGGCTGTTTCTTGTATATTGGCCAAAACCATCACTGTGGTTCTTGCTTTCATGGCTACCAAGCCAGGATCAAAGATGAGGACATGGGTTGGGAAAAGACTGGCCCTTTCCATCGTTGTCTCCTGCTCCCTCATTCAAACCCTTCTTTGTATCGTGTGGCTGGCCACCTCACCCCCTTTCCCAAACTTTGATATGCACTCCTTTGTTTCTGAAATCATTGTGGAATGCAATGAAGGATCAGTTGTCATGTTTTATAGTGTCTTGTCTTTTATGGGCTTCCTGGCTATGGTCAGTTTTATTGTAGCTTTCTTATCTAGGAAGCTACCTGACACTTTTCAGGAAACCAAGTCTATTACTTTCAGCATGCTTCTTTTTTGCAGTGTGTGGTTGTCCTTTATTCCTGCCTATGTGAGCACAAAAGGGAAATACACAGTAGCTGTGGAGATCTTCTCCCTCTTGGCCTCTAGTGTTGGACTTCTGGCTTGTATCTTTTTCCCCAAATGCTACATCATCATTTTGAGGCCTGATCTGAATAAAAGACAACATCTAATAAAGAGAATTATTTAAGCAATTCTTTTTTTTAACATTAAATTAGCATTGTCTGATGAATCTCATAAGGCATCAATTTTGAGAGATACTTTAAAGGTCATATAATCCATTTCAAGGAACCTGAAGTAAGTCTAGTGCATGATCCAAAGATCTAAAAATTGTGCAGTGGGATTTTTCACAATTGGCCTTATTTATGTATTTTTCAAATCAGATATATCTGGGATCTAGCTTCTCAGACATAGATTTATTTGATATTCAGTTTAATGGGGTTGTTTTAGTTTAGTGAACCTGATATCTTAATTAAAGTTAGTAAAACGCATTTATACAATGTTTACAGGAAGACACAAAAAATGGAATTAAAATATTCAACATTTCTGTAAATGGATAAAATTAAGTAATATGATTTGTATTACTGAATACTGAATATTCTAAAATCAAATTAATAAAGCAGCTATATAGAAAATGAATTGATTTACATAAAAGTAGTTTTAAAATAATGCAGTGAAATGCTATTATACCGAGTAGCTCAGCACTCACAATGTATTAGTATTTTGTGCTTACATATAGTAGGTAGATGTTTGGAGGCTGGCATTCTCGTTTTGCTCAGGGGTGATTATTTAGTTAACACAAAGCATTAAAAGAACAGCACTGATACACCCAAATCTTATAAGTATAGAAAATATTGTTTCTTATAAGGATATACTAAATGAGAAGGGTAAACTGAAAACCAGATTAAAATTAAAAGATCACAGGATGGAACTGGAGTGGTGGTCATACCTGCAGATACAATTGTGTTATGTGAAAGATGTGAAAATATGGACATTTTATAGAGAATTAACAACATTGGATAAATTATTAGTGGGGACTGATGACAAATCGATAAGGATACTATACAATTATTTATTAGACTAGAAAATCGAAAAAGAACAATGGTTGTATGGGCTAAAACGTTTGGATATAATATTGATTTGGACAATTAGCAAAAGTTTGGGAGAGAAATCAGAAATTGACATTGGCCACATCATAGAAAGAAAATCTTTATAAAATGTTTTATAGGTGGCATTTCCCCCTGGCATGATTGGCTAAAATGTTTAGCAATATGTCCCCAAACTGTTGGAAATGTAAACAAATACCAGGCACATACTACCATATGTGGTGGACCTGTAAAAAAAGCAAAGAAATTTTGGATACAAATTCATATGTGGTTAGTATAAATAGTTAGACAACGAATAGAGTACAAGCCAGAATTATTTCTATTACACATTATATCAGATGGCTATGATAAAGGGACAATACACCTAATATTACATATCCTGACCGCAGCAAGAATGGTGAATGCACAGCAGTGGAAGAGTGAAAACACCCCTTCAGAGGAGGAGATAATAAGGAAGGTACTAGTCTGTGCAGAAATGGATAGACTAACGTTAAAAATAAAAGACAAAGAAGAGTCAGAATATTATGATACATGGAACAGATCCTATCAATGGTTAGAAGCACGAGGTGGAAGTTGGGATACAAAAAAATTAGGTTAGGTGGACTTGGAAAGGGATACTATATATGCATCGTTGTATTAGAATGAATATGATTCTCAAAAATAACTGTACAACACCAGCGTTGTTTAAATAGTATATATGTTATGTGCTTTCATTTTGGTTTTTATGGCAAGTGAAATGCCAGGACAATCACACTGTATTCCATATGTATTTGTATATAAACAATAAAAATATATTTTAAAAAATAAAAATAAAAGAACAGCAACTAGGGTATAGCCCTATTTCACTGCAAATATATAAACAAGGTTTCCTAACTTTATGTGAATCTCATGAAAACTTTCTTCAGAAGCTCCTCATCTATTGTGTTCACTATTTTCCCCTGACAATCATTCAGGAAAGTCATTGCAAAAATCTAATTGCACCATGGGAATAAGCTGATTATTTTTTTGTGCAATACCCAGATGAACATATTTCTTTCCTCCCAATAAAGAATTCTGGTAAGGGTTTATGCCTCCTTTCAACAGGGCAATTTGCTCTAAAATACAACAGCACATGACCAGTCTGGCACTTTTTGCTTCAAACATTTGCTTCAAATGTGCTTCAAACATTCCCTTCGGTCTTTGCAAAACTATCAATACAGAAAACTTGTAGAACAATAACTAGAAGGCTTTCCAGTGAATCCTGGCTGTTCAGTTGAGGAATACTGCCCTCACCCACCCACCCCAATCATGGGAGAAGTGAATAGATTTTTTACAGAAAGGTTTTCATACTTTACAGTCTGGATGTTGGTATTAGGGATGCTTCCTAGGAGTGTTTGCCAAGTTTCTTTTTCGAAATGCACTAGCAGTGATCCCAGTCCATTTCTTCATAAACACCATGAACCGGGTGACGTCACTCTTGGTGGTATCGTTTCTCAAAGCTTTATAGTCTCAGAGACAATCACATTTAGAAGACATCCTTTTCAAGACATTTTTGCTGAATATATGTAAGTAATTAGATCTTTAGACAGGTGTTGTTTATTCTTTTGTTTGGGGAATGGAGGAGGAGTTTGGGGTGGATAGGAAAGGGAGAGAGAGAGAATATTTATTGTGATCAATAAATAAAGATAAAATAAAATCTATAGTGTATGTATGTATGTATGTATGTATGTATGTATTTCATCAGGCATGTATTAGATAACAGATATAAATATAAACAAAATTATGCTTACGATTGCTTACAATTGCTTAACACATTGTAAACCACCCTGAGTCTCCGGAGAAGGGTGGCATATAAATAATTTTTTTTAAAAAAATAAAAAAATAAGATATTTCCAGTTTATTTGAAATCAATTCAGAGAGGAACCAACTTTAGAATCATTAGGATTGCAACTGGGTATCTCTGCAAACATTCATCAATTTTTAAATTGAATTGCAGATTGCTAACTCAGACCTATCAACACATTTTGGCTGTTGTATTTACTGTAAAAGAGATTAATGGAAATCCTGAGATCTTAACCAACGTGACCCTGGGCTTCAACCTCTACAACAACTATTTTGACCTAAAATTGACATATGCAGCTACCATGGAAATTCTATCCACACCAGACAGGTTCACCCCAAACTACAAATGTGATTTCCAGAACAATCTGGTTGCAGTCATTGGAGGACCTAACTCAGATTATTTTCTTCATGTAGCACCTATTTTGAATAAATACAAGATTGTACAGGTAGATTTTGTTCATGAAAGAGGAGGAACTGAAGAAATCCTTCACAATCCCCTAGCTTGTCATAAACAAAAGAGTCTAAGTCTTTTGGCTACAGAATGCTTATTTGAACTCTAATTAAACACAATAAAAAAAGCAGAAACCAAATATTGAGTTCAGTAAGGGAATTTCTACACAAAACATGGATCTAATATTTAATTAATTTCAAAATTCAGGTTACCTTTAGTAATTCCACTGAAGTATAGCTTATCTTGGTTAAATGTTTTAATAGCTAGGCTTCCATTTAATAATGCATAAAAGGCGCAATTTACATTATTCTCAGGACCATGCATTTGAGTCAATAATAGGCAGCACAGCTTTAGAAATCACAATATGCTGATTGTTGTTAGTTTCGAAGTTGTGTCTGACCCATCACAACTCCATGAACAACATTCCTCCAGGCCTTTCTGTCTTCTACCATCCCCCCGGGGACTATTTAAGCTCATGCCTACTGCTTCAATGACTCCATCCAGCCACCTCATTCTCTGCCATCCCCTTCTTCTTTTGCCCTCAATTGTTCCCAGCATTAGGCTCTTCTCCAGTGAGTCCTTTCTTCTCATTAGATGGCCAAAGTATTTGAATTTCATCTTCAGGATCTGGTCTTCTAAAGAGCAGTCAGGGTTGATCTCCTCTAGGTCTGACCGGTTTGATCGCCTTGCAGTCCAAGGGACTCACCAAAAAGAATTGTAAAGCACAATTTCTTCTGAAACCTTGTCCTATCCTGTCTTTCTTCTTTTTCTGTACACCTGCCTTCTCTTAGCTTGCATATTCTTCTGCTTCAGAAATGAGTATACCACATCAAGCAATTTCCTTCCATTCAATGTTCCCCAATGCTGGTTATCAATATTATTCCATTCTCCAATTCTTGCTATATTTCAAATGGACATGGATTGGCATATTTTATATTGGCATTGGCAGCCAAACAGAATCATTGCTCCAGAAGGTATTACCTTTCTTTTCGCAACACGGCATCTGCTTTGCTTTCATTCAACAGTTACCCGGTGGGGCGTTAGGTGAGATTGATGGGATTATGGAGGAAACCCGTGTCAAAATGAGCCTTGCCTTGAATAGCAGGGCTAATGCTGTTATCTTTCATGGATCATTTCAGAGTGTGATGTTTTTACAGTTTGTACTTAAAATTGCAGAAGATGATGACATGGCAGGGAAAAAAGGAAAGGTGTGGATTATGACCGCAGATGTGGATTTCACCTCCGTCCTGTTTCAAAGAAACTGGGGCGTGGATTTCCTCCATGGTGCTATATCCCTGGCAGTCCAATCGAAGGAAGTGTCAGGATTTGAAAGATTTGTTCAGATGAGGAACCCTTTTTTGCATAAGGAAGATGGCTTCTTGAAAGAAATCTGGCAACAACTGTTTGATTGTCTGATTCCAGACTCTTCCACTGAGTCAGTAGACCAGAATATCTGCACTGGAGTGGAAAGGTTGGAGGATCTTCCCATGACTGTTTTTGAAGCAAGGATGACAGCCCACAGTTACTGTGTCTACAATGCTGTCTATGCTGTTGCACATGCTTTGCATGCCCTGTATTCATCCATAGACCATCAAAGATCAGGAATGACATGGAAAATTATGAAACAACAGCTGTGGAAGGTAAATCTCCTTTTCAGATTAGTGCAAGATATGGCACCATATCTGTTGATAGAACAGTAATATTATGAGGTTTTCTTGTGTTTAATTTATTATTGTGAGATATTTGGTCCAGAGATCTTCATATTTCCATGAAGAAGAGTTATTTTTTTTTTTCTAGATGGGATGCCCATATCAACATCTGTGACTCAAGAATATCAACAGAGAAAAAGTTTGGAGACAACTGCCTGCTCCTCTCTGCTCTGTATATTTTTAGTTAGCAATTTTGTTTTTGTTTCTACAACTAACCTATATTCTATTTTTCATCCAGTGCAATGCTATTTCTCCCCTTCCACCCAAAAAACAAATTATTCCAAATCGGATGTGAATTATTTTCCTTCCTTTGAACCTTTTCTCCATGCTAGATTCTCTCCATTATCTTTCAAAAAATGGGTAACATTGATTGCAGATCTTTATTTTGTTTTGGTTTTCTTCTATTTTTCATTTTAAAAAAAAACTCAAAAATGTGCAAAGCAAGAAATCTGGTTCAATGTTCAATTTACTCTTCTGATCTATTTTTAACGTTTTTCCAAAAGAAATCTCCTTATAAAAGCCTATCCTCTATATTAATGACTTCATGATTCTGTTAGGTATATTGGGATCAGGGCTCATTTTTAAATGAAAAAACAAATTTCTGCAGTTCAGTTGAGCTTTGTAACAAAATATTTCATAGGATAATTGTCTATTGTAAGTGCTAAGTTAAACTTTAGATTTGTATTTTCATCTCTAGAACTATCTATATTTCATACTTTCAGGTCTCTCTTTGATGGACCTGTACATCTTTATCCTAAATTGCACATAATCCATGGTATTTTTCAGACTATAAGAAGCACCATTTTGAAGAGGAAAACAAAAAAAATAGTTTTTGGCCTCTGTGTGTCCAGTTTTTGCCCTCCCTGATCCTCAGGAGCACTCTACAGGCCTCCCAAACCCTCTGTGCATTCCATTTTTGTGAAAAATGGGCCTGTTTTTGGCAAAAACGGGATGCATGGGGTGGGGTTTTAGGAGGCCAAAAATGTCTCTATTCAGTGTGTAAGACACACCAACATTTCCACCCTATTTTAGGGGGGAGAAAGTGTGTCTTATACTCCGAAAAGTATGGTAGTTGATTATAGTTTACCGCTGTTATATTTATCTCAGTATATCAGCATAAGTTTGCATAAAGTTACCTGCTCATCCTTAATTATTGATTTTTTTACATTTTATTTTCATACTATTATCATATACTTAGACAAGAGATGTGATGAAAATTACACCAGGTCCATTTTTGACAGTAATTTATTGTAACTAAAATTATTCCAGATAACTTTTTTTTTAAAAAAATACTGTTAGTAATTGTTCAAGGTCTTTAGCTGACACAAACATTAACTAGTTTTGAGATTTTCAATATATTAAGTAAAACATATCATGTTTTGCCCGTAAGAAATAAATTATTGTTGTAGAATTTGTCAGGAATGTGTCATTCCTTAATCGTTTATTTTAGAATGATAAGAAGCAAAGCATTGCAAGGAATTAATAATAAATGTTCATACCATGATTTTATGTCTTTTCATTTATTTATGTATCCATTCTTGCTGTCTAGCTTCACCATTTTCTGAGAGGAGTTTCATTTAACAACAGTGCCGGGGACAAGATTTCCTTTGATGAAAATGGTGAATTGGTAACAGGATTCGATATCATAAACTGGGTTACCTTCCCAAACCAGTCTTTCCTTAGAGTTAAGGTGGGAAGCATCGATCGAGATGGACTCTCACATCACCTGCTGACCATTTCAGAGGATAACATCACCTGGCCCACTTGGTTCAATCAGGTAAAATCCATCTCATGTTCCACATTGATGTATTACTTTGCCCAATATTCCAAGGAGAGCAGAGGTGGTATTCAGCTGGTTCTGACTGGTTCAGGAGAACCGGTATCAGAAATTGTGGATGGGTGCCACCCCCGCCCCCACCCCCGCCCCCACCCCCACTCTAGGCTGTCCTATTTAGACATGGTTTTCAGTCTGGGTGCCTGCGCGAAAGGCGTTCACACAAGCAAGGAGAATGCACTCACGTTTTCAGTGCTGGGCGAGCCGGTAGGTAAATTATGTTAATCCCACCTCTGAGAGTCACATAACCCTAACACAATTGCATCATATTTTATTGAGTACTTTTGTCTTAAGGGAAAAAAAAAACCTGACCATATATATTTACTCTATGGTCAAATGAGTATTCTAGTAAAATATCTATTCATTTTTTACCATGTTTTGCTTCACTCATAGGAATTGTCAGTGAATTTGAGTCCTTTCGTTACAGTAGCTGACAAATGATGGATTGGGAGCAAATTGTACAGTTTATGGCGGTATCCTCGGCTATGGTCATTGGCTTCAATGCTCTGTTCCTTTTTATTAAATGATCAGAGCTTACAACACACATTAAAATGGCAAAGGATTTGTTTGTTAAATGTATGTGTCAGATCCAAGTAACACCCCCAATGAAAGAAGACTCCGGGGATAGAAGTTCCTCAAAGTTCCATTTTATTAGAGATGTCATAGTGGCACATCTGGGAAAACCTGGATCTGAAAGCCTCCAGGTTTTCCCCACCCAACAGGAAGTCCAAGTCCTGCCCCAGCACACACATGCCCATTACATGGTCCAATCAATGTGCCGTCCCAACTGGAGATGCCTCCCAGTCACACCACTCCAGGTACAGGGCAGGATGTCCTTGACTCTCCAATAAAGGAATGTTATTATGTCTAAATATCTCTCGAACATCATACAATCCCCCCTCCCAGTTTCCTACAGCACTAAAAGTGGCAGCTCTGAAGATCCAAAGTAAAAAAATGGCTTCCAGGACTGACAGAATGTGCCATTAAGAGCCAGTGACTCACTTCAAGTTATCCTGGAACTCATATCCTTGTATACAGGGGTGAAATGCTCCTGGTTCAGACCAGCTCAGGAGAGTAGGTAGAGATGGTGGTGGGCAGTTTGGAGAACCGGTAGCAAAAATCCCTCCCCCCCCCAGCCTCCAGTTTGCTTACCTTCGCACACCTGCCTTGCTTTGCTTGCTGTAATCCCTGCAATCCATTGCATCAGCAAGCAACTGAACCTCCCTGCCTGCAATCAAGTTCATTGGTGAGCAGCTCTATCTGCCTGCCTGCCTGTCTGCCTGTAAGTTTTTTTCCCCTTTGGGAACTTTAAAAAAATAGTTAATGGGGGGGGGGTGTTAGTTGTTCTTTTTTTAGACCTAGCCATTTAAAGTTTAGGAAGTTTTAAATAAAACTTTTATATAAAAATAAAATAAAATAAAATAAAATAAAATAAAATAAAATAAAATAAAATAAAATAAAATAAAATAAAATAAAATAAAATAAAATAAAATAAAATAAAATAAAATAAAATAAAATAAAATAAAATGGTATTTGTGCAGCTTTCTGAGATTTTGTGTGTTTCAATAGTGTTTCACTCTAACTATGTGGAATTTTGTGTGTGTAAAGTGTAAAAGTTGTTTTTTTGGGCTTTTTGTGGCTGTGTGAGGTTCCTGCTTGTTGCAGGGACCACTTTGGGTCTAGCACAGCTGCTTTTACATTGTGGATGAGCCAGTTGTGTTGTTTTGTGTGTGTGTAAAGTGTGAAAGTTGGTTTTTTGGACTTTTTGTGACTGTGTGAGGTTCCTGCTTGTTACAGGGACCATTTTGGGTCTAGCACAGCTGCTTTTATATTGTGGGTGAGCCAGTTGTGTTGTGTTATGTTTTGTAGGTGAAAAAAGGGCAAAGAAAGTATGTCAACTTGGCCACGCCCACCTGACCAACAAGCCACGCCCACCCAGTCATCTGACCACCAAACCCCACCCACTAATTAAGCCACACCCAGAGAACTGGTAGCAAAATTTTTTAGATTTCACCCCTGCTTGTATATGCAGGTTCAATCAAGAGTTTCTGTTGGAGGTCACAATATATGTAATCTTATTCTGGAGTCATTCTGCCTACAGACACATTTGTCAATCCCTTTACCAATTAAAAAAAAGGGGAGGTATTATATAATTCAGTATATTATATAATACATACGGCCGTACGGATCTGGATGGGAAGGAACAGACTCAGGCTCAACCCACCCAAGATTGAGTGGCTATGGTTTCTGACGCCCCAATATAGTCAGCTGACGGCATCACTGACTATTTGGGACAAATTATTGGGCCCCACAGATGGGGTTCGCAACTTCGGTGTCCTCCTAGTCTCTTGGCTGTCTTTAGAAGAGCATATGATGGCTGTGGCCAGGAGGACTTTTTATCAGGTTCGTCTGATTCGCCAGTTGCGTCCCTTTCTGGATCGAGACCCAGTATTTTGTTGTTGTTTTTTTCCTTTTCCCTTGGATAATTTCATGCAATTTTTTAAAATTAAGAAGTAAGCAGTTATCTCAAAGATAATGGTAAATCATATTTGCCAGATTCTTTTCCAAATATTATCAGATTTTCTGTATATTTCTTCTAAATTTTTGTTAAATGTTGACCCGTTACGCATGGTCACTCACACCCTTGTCACCTCATGCCTGGACTACTGTAATGCTCTCTACATGGGGTTCCCCTTGAGGAGCACCCGGAGGCTCCAACTGGCGCAGAGTGCGGCCGCACGGGTGGTGATGGGAGTGACGTGGCGCTCCTATGTGACTCCCCCCTCCTGTACGAGCTGCACTGGCTCCTGGTGGTCTTCCGGGTGCGCTTCAAGGTTTTGGTTACTACCTTCAAAGCGCTCCATGGCTTAGGACCTGGGTACTTGCAGGACCGGCCTACTACCACCAATAGCCTCCCACCGGCCGGTATGCTCTCATAGAGAGGGGCTCCTCCGGGTGCCGTCAGCAAAACAGTGTCGACTGGCAGCCCCCCAGGGGAGAGCTTTCTCTGTGGGGGCACCTACTATCTGGAACGAGCTCCCCCCGGAGATATGGAGGATTCCGGATCTGCGCACCTTCCGCCACGCTCTTAAGACCTTTTTGTTTCACCAGGCGGGCCTGGCCTAACCTCTCTTCTTTTTTAGTGTTAAATTTTAATCTGTTTTAAACTATGTGGGGTGTTTTAATTTTGCTTCCCTTGAGGAGCACCTGGAGGCTCCAACTGGTCCAGAATGCGGCTGCGCGGGTGGTGATGGGAGTGACATGGCGCTCCTATGTGACTCCCCCCTCCTGTGCGAGCTGCACTGGCTCCCGGTGGTCTTCCGGGTGCGCTTCAAGGTTTTGATTACCACCTTTAGAGCGCTCCATGGCTTAGGACCAGGGTACTTATGGGACCGCCTTCTGCCACCAGTAGCCTCTCACCGACCAGTTCGGTCCCATAGATCCTTTCTGGATCGAGACCCAGTATTTTGTTGTTGTTTTTTTCCTTTTCCCTTGGATAATTTCATGCAATTTTTTAAAATTAAGAAGTAAGCACTTATCTCAAAGATAATGGTAAATCATATTTGCCAGATTCTTTTCCAAATATTATCAGATTTTCTGTATATTTCTTCTAAATTTTTGTTAAATGTTGAATTATCTTATTAGGAGAATTTCAGACCTTCACTTGGTAAAATAAACTCACACCCCATGTTGGCAAAAGTGTAATGGAAGCATTCTTAGCTGTACTCTGGTTCAGCTTGATGAAGGTTAACATTAGGTCATCTGCAAAACCACACCATATAGACTTAACTAGAGAAACAACAATATGCAAATTGCAGAAAATGTGTAAAGAACAGCAAGGAAATTGAGATAAAATAGATTAAGAGAAAAAAAATAAGTGAGGTTGAATTTATTTCCTTATTCCAGGAGAAAGGAATATGACATCAATCAATCTTTTTAATGGGGTTAGTTATATTGTTTTATTGTCTTGTCCAGTTTGACACTTTTGATTATTTAGTTTGATTAGTTTTGGTGGTTTTTTTTCAGAAAGGATGCATGGGTTAGTCTAGCAGGAATAAAATGAATGCCATTAAGTTTTATAGTGTAGGTGAGCTCACAGAAGCAACTACCTGCATCAATTAAAACATTCAGTTGATGTGCAGAGAAAGAAGTCCATCTTAGCACAACGTTAAGAATAACAGAGTTGGAAGGGACCTTGGAGGTCTAGTCAATCCCCTGCTTAGGCAGGATACCCTACACCATTTCAGACAAATGGTTATCCAATCTCTTCTTAAAAACCTCCATTGTTGGAGCATTCACAGCTTCTGGAGGCAAGTTGTCCCACTGAATAATTGTTCTAACTGTGAGGAAATTTCTCCTTAGTTCTAAATTGCTTCTCTCCTTGATTACTTTCCATCCATTGCTTCTTGTCCTACCCTCAGGTGCTTTGGAGAATAGCTTGACTCCCTCTTCTTTGTGGCAGCCCCTGAGATATTGGAACACTGCTATCACGTCTCCCCTAGTCCTCTTCATCAAACTAGATATACCCAGTTTCAGCAACCATTCTTCATATGTTTTAGCCTCTAGTCCCCTAATCATCTTTGTTGCTCTTCTCTGCACTCTTTCTAGAGTCTCAACATCTTTTCATCATGGTGACCAAAACTGGATGCAGTATTCCAAGTGTGGCCTTACCAAGGCACTATAAAGTGGTATTAACACTTCAGATGATCTTGATTCTATCCTTCTGTTTCCATAAGCAATACCATCTCAACATATTCAACAACAATCTATGAATATTATTTTAAATATATTAACAAAAAAAATTATTTCCTTCATGGACAGATATTGCCTCTCTCCCTCTGTAATGATAATTGCCCCTCAGGTTACCGAAAGACCCCCAAAGAAGGAAAACCATTTTGTTGCTATGATTGCATCCCATGCCCACAGGGAAAGATCACAAATCAGACAGGTAAGAGATGTTATGAAAGATATCAGATGTTATCCATTGTTTTAATATCTTACATATTTCCTAAATATGTACAACTTTTCATAACAGAGTACCTCATCTCTGCTGGAAACTGAAGTGTATGAGACAAAGCTTTCTCTTTAAAATTATTTTTCTCTTTTGTGATTTACTTTCAGGTGAAAGTTTCTGAAAATAGTGATGAAGGAAATATTTAATACAATTTCCATTAAGGGATACCAGTAGCAAAGCACTTGGGCTTATATACCGCTTCATAGTGCTTTTACAGCCCTCTCTAAGCAGTTTTACAGAGTCAGCCTATTGCCCCCAACAATGTGGGTCCGCATTTTACCCACCTCACCTGGAAAGCTGGTGAGATTTGAACTGCTGAACTACAGTTAGCAGTCAGCTGAAGTAGCCTGCAATACTGCACTCTAACCACTGTGCCACCTTGGCTCTTGAAGTCTGTCTTGTAGTCTGTCCTGCACTCTTGAAGATTGTTGAAGTCCTTCGAAACTTTGGTTGAACTCAAATTGTTTTTCCCCTGCACCAAACATTCTCATTAAGTGACCATTTTCTCCCAGTTCCTTGCACTGATCTTTCTCCTTTTCTGCTCATTTACTGCTGCTGAGGCAAGAAATACCCAGCTCCATTTGCTGTCTTCCTTTTCCATCACCATCTTCATAAACCTGCATGATTAAAAAGACCTTCAAAAGACATTGCAACTTACTTTGGAAAGCTTCTTTTGGAATACAGGCCTTTAGAATGCATCAAATGTTATCTCCCAAAGTGGGATTAAAAAAAAGCACAAGAGAAAAATGGTTTACCTTGGGAACTTTTGAGAGAAGGAATGAAAAGGAGAAAGCTCATTACTGGGCACTAAGATAGAAGGCACCTGGGGGAGCAAACAAATCTAGTGCTTGCTAGAACACAAATGAATTCTAGTTTCTCCTGAAACTTGACACCCACAACGTAGAATTCAGGGTAACCAAAAGGGCCTAGATGAGAGGAGATAGGAAGATGGGAGGATTGTCTCTGGACTGGGAGAAACCAAGCTTGGAATGGCTTGGATTGAGTGTATGAGCTGTGGTGGCGCAGTGGTTAGAGTGCAGTATTGCAGGCTATTTCTGCTGCCTGCCAGCTGCCTGAAATTTGGCACATCAAATCTCACCAGGCTCAAGGTTGACTCAGCCTTCCATCCTTCTGAGGTCAGTAAAATGAGGACCCAAATTGTTGGGGACAATACGTTGACTCTGTAAACTGCTTAGAGAGTGCTGTAATGTCAGCACTCCAAGCCATTCACTCTAGTGCTGACATAAGAAGGAGAAGAAGGGCGTCTGGACAGAGACGTCTTGACTCTTCACCTACTTATTTTCCCTGGAGAGAATATCTCCTAGGAGATGGGATGGGACAGGGGAAATTCCTTTGAGCTAGAGTGGTAGATTAGGGAAAGAGTGATTTGGAAGATGGGCAATGAGACCAGAAGAGTGGAGACAGGAAGGGAGGGGTTGGCGCCAGGAAGTCAGTGCTGGCTACGTGGAGTCAGAAGATGGAATGCCATGCTCAATAAATGGAAGATTTTCATCAAAGATTCTGTTTGAAAATGCAATTTATTTGAGACAACCTCGAAACCTGACAAGTATACAAGTCTAAGTGTTATTGCTATTATTGTTTAATGACCCACAATTCTCAGTTAATGGCTACAATGGGTAGAGATTGTGCATGCTAAGCAATGCAGTTATAGGACAGCTTGTTTTAGAAGCATATTTTTAGCAAATGAAAATGTTGTCCAAATTATGGACATAAACCAGAACTATATGTAAAAAGGACTTTGGTCAATTATTTTTATCCAAGCACAAATCCACATAAAGGGACTTTGCTATTACTGTTATTATGATATACATTTATACAACCACCCAAATTCTCTGCTTTCACTCTTGCTTTAACACAACTTTCCAAATATGTCCTTTATATCCACATTCTTAGCCTGATTGAAACTTTACCATGTTTTAACACTCCAGTTAATTTGCTTTTATAGATATGGACCAATGCTTCCAGTGCCCAGAAGATCAGTATCCCAACAATAAGAATTTCTGTCTTCTCAAAAACAGAACATACCTCTCTTATGAAGAAACATTAGGAAGCAGCTTGATGACAGTGGCCATTATTCTTGCTTTGACTACAATTTCTGTACTAGGAGTGTTCCTGAAGTACCACAACACTCCTATCATTAAGGCCAATAATCGCAGCCTCTCCTACACCCTCCTCATCTCCCTTCTCCTCTCCTTCCTTTGTCCTCTGCTTTTCATTGGCAGACCCATGATGGTGACCTGTCTCCTTCGACAGACTGCTTTTGGGATCATCTTCTCAGTGGCTGTTTCTTGTATATTGGCCAAAACCATCACTGTGGTTCTTGCTTTCATGGCTACCAAGCCAGGATCAAAGATGAGGACATGGGTTGGGAAAAGACTGGCCCTTTCCATTGTTCTCTCCTGCTCCCTCATTCAAACCCTTCTTTGTGCTGTGTGGCTAGCAACCTCACCTCCTTTTGTAGACGTTGATATGCACTCCTTTGTTTCTGAAATTGTTGTGGAATGCAATGAAGGATCAGTTGCTATGTTTTACAGTGTCTTATCTTTTATGGGCTTCCTGGCTATAGTCAGTTTTATTGCAGCTTTCCTAGCTAGGAAGTTACCAGACACTTTCCAGGAAACCAAATCTATTACCTTTAGCATGCTTCTGTTTTGCAGTGTGTGGTTGTCATTTGTCCCTGCCTATATGAGCACCAAAGGAAAATATACAGTAGCTGTGGAGATCTTCTCCCTCTTGGCCTCCAGTGCTGGGCTCCTGACTTGTGTCTTTTCCCCCAAATGCTATATCATCATTGTGAGGCCTGATTTGAATAAAAGAGAGCATCTAATAAAGAGAATTATTTAAACAATCATGTCTTTTGTTTTTCTCCCATATGAAGTCACCATTACCTTAGTGTTTCAATACCAGTTGGTTCTAAGTGACAGCTAGCTGAAGGTAAAAGTTCCCCTCGCACATATCTGCTAGTCATTCCTGACTCTAGGGGGCAGTAGTCATCTCCATTTCAAAACCGAAGAACCAGCACTGACTGAAGACGTCTCCATGGTCATGTGGCCGGCATGACTAAATGCCAAAGGTGCACAAAACACTGTTACCTTCCCACCAAAGGTGGTCCCTATTTTTCTACTTGCATTTCTTATGTGCTTTTGAACTGCTAGGTTGGCAGAAGCTGGGACAAGTAACAGGAGCTGACGCCATTACGCAGCACTAGGGATTCGAATTGCTGACCTTTCCATCGACAAGCTCAGCATCTTAGCCATTGAGCCACCACTTCCCTTTGAATCTCATTAGGCATCATTTTTTACTTGATTCAATACATTTCAACATGGCTGCTAATTCTTTAATGGATAAAGGTTTCAGAAATCTTTTGCAAAAATATATTATGCTTTTCTTGTAAAATACTTTCTTATCTCAGTCATTAAGGAAATGGAAAGTTAAAGACAGTACAGAGACAGAGTTAATATTATATATATATAAACTACTTTTTACAGTTCCTAAAGCTTTTCTTCCAGAACATCATTCTGTGGATAAAGAGGACTGATATTTGTGCAGTTTTTTCATCAGTGCCATTGTTAGGGTCACTGGTATGCTATTTTGCTTCTCATGCTTTGGTAATGTTAACTGAAATATTCTTTTAGGTGGAACTCTCCTTTTATGACCTCTGGAGAATGCATACCTCAGCATGAGTTTCTGCATCCCATTTCTCATTCTAAGTATGATTACAATCCTTTGAAATTAGGTAGATAGATAGATGGATCTTGACAGACACTCTTGACACTGGGCCCTATCTAATAAAATTAAATTCAATGTAAAGAAAAGTAAAGTCTTACAGTTAGGCAAGAAAAACCAAAAGTCCACATATAGACTGGGTAAAACCAGGCTTAATAGCATTAACTGTGAGAAGATCTTGGAGTCTTAGTGGACAACCAACTAAATATGAGCCAGCAGTGTACAGCCGCAGCCAAAAATAACCCAAAGGAATCCTAAATTGCATTAACAGATGGAAACAATCAGGATCAAGTGAGGTACTAATATCACTTTATAAAACCTTAGTAAGACCACATCTAGAACACTGTATCCAGTTTTGGTCACCACACTATAAAAACATGTTGAGACTCTAGAAAAAGTGCAGAGAAGAGCAACCAGGATAATTAGGGGACTGGAGACTAAAACATATGATGAACAGTTACAGGAACTGTTAATGGATAGTCTGGTAAAGAGAAGGGCCAGGGGAGACATGATAACAGTGTTCCAATATTTGAGAGGCTGCCACAGAGAGGAAGGGGTGAAGCTATTTTCCAAGGCACCTGAAGGACAGACAAGGAATAATGGATGGAAACTGACAAAAGAGAGATTCAACCTAGAAATGAGGAAGAACTTTCTGACAGGAAGAACAATCAACCAATGGAACAGAAGTTGCCCTCAGAAGTTGTGGGAGCTTCATCACTGGAGGCTTTCAAGAAGAGATTGGATTGCCATTTAACAGAAATGGTGTAGAGTCTCCTGCTTGGGCAGGGGATTGGACTAGATGTCCTACAAGGTCCCTTCCAACTCTGTTAATCTGCAGAAATCTGTAGATGAGAGAGAGGGGGGGAAAGAGAGAGAGAGAGAGAGAGAGAGAGAGAGAGAGAGAGAGAGAGAGAGAGAGAGAGAGAGAGAGAGAGAGAGAGAGAGATTGTACAATTTGATTTTTCTGACTGAATGAAAGTAGATTTTATCTAAAGAAGTCAATTAATAGCAATAATGATATGTTATTTTTCAAGATTTCAGTCTACATGATAGATATGATAAGAACATTAAACCTCTCTAGATCCTGGTCTCTTCTTTTTATTTCTGCTGAGGAAAAATTGTCTCATTACATTTTTTTCACTGCTATCATATGGTATGGAACTGCATTGTTACATACCAGTCCTGAAGCCCCAAATCCATGATATTTGGAAATCCATGTGTATCTCAGTGAAGATCTCCATTTCTCTATTGTTCATTACAGGTGACGCATTGAGAAAGGTTTCAAGACAATCTATATAAAAATTATTCAATCTAAAGTGATCAAGATAGGAGCCATCTTGAATTTCTAGGCTACTTTTTTATTTTTTGTATTTTTTGTATTTCATGAACTTGTAGAATTTCATGAACCTGCAGAACTATTTTTCAGTAGTTTTTCATTTGTGTTGTGATCATGTTTTCCCCTTGGCATCCTTGCAAAAAAATGGCTTAATTATGCCATGGGAAGAAACTGAAGAATTTCTGTGCAACACCTAGATAAAAATATTTTTTCCCTGCTGTTTTGAATAATGAAGAAGTTTAGTGAGATAATCATCTGCCCTGTCCTTATAGTCTTGATTGAGTTCTCTTTTCCATTTGGCAATTCCCTGTAACAGTAGAATAGACCAGTTTAGGACTTTAAGACTTAAGGGTGCTTCAAACATTCCTTTTGGTCTTAGAAATTATGCCTCAAGTTGAAGCTCAATAACTAGAAATTTGTTCACAACTCCCTCAGCTTTCTAGTTGAATCTTAGCTGTTCAGTTAGAGAATGCTCCACCAGTCATGGGGGGGAGTGAATATATTTTTTACAGGAAAAATTTCTCATTTTACAGTTGGGATGCTGATATTAGGGATGTTTCCTAGGAGGGTTTGCAAAGTTCCTTTTTCAAAATGCGATAGCAGTGATCCCAGTCCATTTCTTCATAAATATCATGAATCAGGAGCCCACATTCTTGGTGGTATAATTTCTCAGAGCTTTGTAGTTTCAGAGGAGATCTCATTCAGAAGACATCCTTTTGAAGATTTCTTTGCTGAATTTATGTAAGGAATTGGTTGCTTTAGACCTCTATTGTATCTTTATACTTAGGATTGAAGAACATAAAATTTGCTTATTGATTTGTGGGAGAAGGGAGGAGGGGTGGAGAATTTCTGCCAGTTAATGATACTTTCTTTTTAATTTCACCAATCTAGAGGAGGAGAAGTGGTGGAATATTAGTTAGAAAAAGTAAATCTCATAAAGACTGGGAAAGTTTCAATCTCTTTCACTGCATTGCTTTCAAAGGAATAGATGAGATAGATAGATGAAGAGAGAGAGAGAGAGAGAGAGAGAGAGAGAGAGAGAGAGAGAGAGAGAGAGAGATGATAGAGAGATGATAGACAGACTATATAGATGATAGACAGACTATATAGATGATAGATAGATGATAGATAGACAGACTAAGATAGATAGATAGATGATAGATAGATGATAGATAGATAGATAGATAGATAGATAGATAGATAGATAGATAGATAGAGATGAGAGAGAGAGAGAGAAAGATGATAGAGAGAGAGAGAAAGATGATAGAGAGATGATAGAGAGATGATAGATGATAGATAGATGATAGACTATATAGATGACAGATGATAGATAGGTAGATAGACAGACAGACAAGTAGGTACATGATATAGATAGATAAGAAATAATATTTATGGTCAATGAACAGATAAAACAAAGTTTATATGAACTACTTGCAGCAGAAATCTTTCCAAAAGAACTTTCCAACTCAGCAATTATTTTGACGTTAACCATTTTGTACTACATCTTAACAATTACCAAATATTTTATTTTGGAAAAACCAAAAAGGTTTCTCATATGTACAAACTGTCTCTTGGAGCTACTGAAGTTTGCAAACAATGGACAGCTGCCTTCACATTACCACACATTATGACACATTTTTTTCAAGGAATGGCAAACAAGTTAACAAATAGTAGGATTAGTTTTATTGTTGACTTGATAAAAAATGTACACAATAAATTTTGTACAAGTAGGATTAATGCTGGAATTATATTGTCCATACTTACCTAACTTCAAAATTAATGTTAGTAGATATGTGGTGATATTTTCAGAGTTTTAGATATGAACTGATAGTAAGTAGGATCAGAATTATTAATATTGCAAGTGAATCTTTCAATAAACACATGTACTGAATGTATTTATTATTTTCTAATTGAGTTGCAGATTAGTAACTCAGACCTATCAACATATCTTGGCTGTTGTATTTGCTGTCAAAGAGATCAATGGAAATCCCCATATCTTAACCAACACCACCTTGGGCTTTAACATCTACAACAACTATTTTAATCCAAAACTTACATATGCAGCTACAATGGAAATTCTCTTCACACCAGGCAGATACATCCCAAACTATAGATATGATCTCCAGAATGATCTAGTAGCAGTCATTGGAGGACCTAACTCAAATGATTTTCTTCATGTATCAACTGTTTTGAGTCAATACAAGATTGTACAGGTAGTCTTTCCTTTCATGAATAGGGGGAAAAAATGCCCCCTCGCATAAAGCCATTGTGGTGCAGTGGTTAGAATGGAGTATTGTAGGTTGACTCTTCTCACTGCCAGGAGTTCGACTCTAAATGGCTCAGCCTTCCCTCCTTCTGGGGTCTGTAAAATACGGACCCAGATTGCTGGGGGTGATACGCTGTAAACAGCTTAGACTGTGCTGTACAACACTATGCAAGGGTAGATAAGTTTAAGTGCTATTTTTATTTTTTTAATTTATTTATTTTGTCAAGCATGTATAAGATAACATATATAAGTATAAACATGATTATGAATACATGAAATGGATACGAATAAATGGGGACATAAGGACAGGGACAGTAAGCATTTGGTGCGTTTATGTGTGCCCCTTACAGACTTCTTAGGAATGGGGTGAGGTTAGCAGAAGACAGTCTAAAGTTAAAGTTGTGGGGGTTTGGGGAAGAAATCACAGAGTCAGGTAGTGTGTTTCAGGCATTGTCCACTCTGTTGCTAAAGTTATATTTTCTGCAATCTAGTTTGGAGCAGTTTACCTTAAATTTGTATCTATTGTGTGCTCGTGTGTTGTTGTGGTTGAAGCTGAAGTAGTCATTGACAGGTAGAACATTGTAGCAGATAATTTTATGTACTATGATTAGGTCAAACCAAAGGCAGCATACTTCTAAGTTGTTTAAACCCAAAAATTTCAAGTCTGGTGGCATAGGGTATTCTGTTGCAAGCAGAGCAGTGGAGGACGCTTCTTGTGAAATATCTCTGGACTCTCTCAATTGTATTAATGTCCATTATGCAGTGTGGATTCCAGACAGATGAGCTGTATTCGAGAATTGGTCTAGCAAATGTTTTGTATGCTCTAGTTTGCAATACAATATTAGCAGAAAAGGAGCTATGCAAGATTAGGTTAACAATTCTTAATGCCTTTTTGGCAATGTTGTTACAGTGGGCTTTGGCACTTAGATCCTTAGATTAGATTGCTATCATTCTCATATTGGATAGGAAATACTTTGAGAACTGTGGGATGAGTGTTGGCGGATATCTAATATTTTTTGCAAAGAAACTAGGTAAATGCCTCATTCATCTTTTCTGCACACAAACACATCCCTAACTGTATTGACATCCAAGTGCTTGTTGGATAGAAAATTTACAATACAATCAGGACCATATAAACCCAGTTTATTTCAAGCATCACAATCATAAGAACCAAATTAAGCCCCGTTTTACTGGGGAAAATTTATTTCTTATGGAATAAATCCGTCTCCTTTCTTGATTTCATTCTGCTTTTATGCTTCCATTCACTTAGCTTGCCTATTCTTCGGCTCCAGAGAGGAAGAGAACAAATCAAGCTATTTTCTTCCATTGGTTTTTTCCAAATGCTAATTATCAATATGATGGGATTCTTCAGCTCTTACTCTATTTCAAATGGACATGGATTGGCATATTTTATATTGGTATTGGCAGTCAGGCAGAATTGTTACTCTGGAAGGTATTACCTTTCTTTTCACAGCATGGCATCTGCTTTGACTTCATTGAAGAGTTACCCAGAGGACAGACTGTGATTTTGGAAACAAACCGTGTCAAAATAAGCCTGGTCTTGAAGCGCACAGCTAATGCAGTGATCTTTCATGGAGAATTTCATAGTGTTGGGTTTTTATGGATTTTACTCAATGTTGTAGAATATGATGATACGGCAAGGAAAAAGGGAAAGGTCTGGATCATGACAGCAGATGTGGACTTCACCTCAACCCTGTTTCAAAGAAACTGGAGCATGGATTTCCTTCATGGCGCTCTATCCTTGGCAATCCAATCTAAGGAAGTGACTGGATTCCAGAGATTTGTTCAGATGAGGAATCCTATCTTGCATAAAGGAGATGGCTTCTTGAAAGAAATCTGGCAGCAGCTATTTGATTGTCTGATTCCAAACTCTTCCATTGAGTCAGTAGACCAGAATATCTGCACTGGAGTGGAAAGGTTGGAGGATCTTCCTATTACTGTTTTTGAAACAAGGATGACTTCCCACAATTACTGTGTCTACAATGCTGTCTATGCTGTTGCACATGCTTTGCATGCCCTGTATTCATCCATAGTTCATCAAAGATCAGGAATGACATGGAAAATTCTGAAACAACAGCTGTGGAAGGTAAATCTCCTTATCAGACTAGTGCAAGATATGGCACCATATCTATTGATACAACAGTAATATTATGAGTTTTTTGTACTTAATTGGTTATCTCACCATATCTGTTTAAGGAGCAGTGTATGTGATTGTATGTGTGCGATTAACTAATAATTGTAAGATGTTTGGGCCCAGAGATCTTCATATTTCCATGAAGAAGACTCATTTTTTTTTCTTCAGGTTGCATGGAGATATGAATATCTGCGGCTCAAGCAAATCAGCCGAGAAAAAAGTTGGAATGAACTGCCCTGTACTGTAGATTCTTTCCATTTTTAGTTAGCACTTTAGTTTAATTAGCAGTTATAGAACTGGCCTAGGTTCCAGTTCTGATCCAGTGCAAAGCTCTTCTCCCAATATTTTATTCCAAGTTGGATGTGAATTATTTTCTTTCATTTGATCTTTAAAAGGTTTTCTCCATGTTGGACTTTCTCTGTTATCTTTCTAAAAATGGGACACATTCATTGTTTTTGGTTTCGCACTATTGTTCTACAAGAATCAATTTGCAGACAAAGAAATCTAGTCTCGATTTAATTCTCAGATCCATTTTTATATAGATTTTCGAAAAAAAAATTCTTATAAAATCCCACCAGATAGATTTATGACTTAATGTTTCTGCCATATATATCAAGATCACGGCTCATTTCTAAACAGAAAAACATGTTTCTGTAATTCAATTGAGCTTTGTAATAAAATATTTTATAGGACTATTCTCTATTATTAGTGCTAAGTGAAACTTTAGTGATTTTTCAGTTCCCATATTATATATATTTAGTACTTTCAGTTGTCAATGATAACCCTGTACAACTTTGTTCTTATTTGCATATAATCTAGTTGGTTATAGTTTACAGCTATTATTAAAAAAGTATAGTTTACAGCTATTATTTAAAAAACTATAGTTTACAGCTATTATTAAAAAAAACTATAGTTTACAGCTATTATTAAAAAACTTAGGTTACATAAAATTACTTGCTCATCTTTATTTGTTTATTTATTTATTTAATTTTTTATTTTTATACTCATATACTTTTGGAAAAGAGCAGAGATATGATGAAAATGGTACCAGATCCATTTTGGCAGTAAACTATTGCAGCTGAGATTGTTCAAGATCACTTTTAAAAAATACTATGAATCTAGAAATTGTTCAAGGTAATTATATAGTCACAAACCTGTTTCAGTATATTAAGTAAAACATGCCATGTTTTGTCCATAAGAAATAAATAAAAGTTTCATAATGTGTAGAACACCTATTCAGAGATTAAAATCTTATTAATCATCTATTTTAGAAAGATAAGAAGCAAAGCATTGCAAAGTATTGACAATAAACTTTCATATTGTTAGAAATAAAATCTGCTCTGAGTCTTATTCCAAACTTGGAGAGAGACACTGTAAAGATAAATTGGAGGCAGGCTGCTGTTTTGGAAAGGAAGTCTCTGTTTATTTGGTAGCCAGAAATAACAGTGATAGCAGCATGTTTCTGGGGTGACTGACAAATTGGGATTGAGAGTAGATGGTCTTTTATATAATTTTGGAGGCTTTGTGATTGAGTTGCCTGTTCCTGTGCAAGAATATGTCCTTTAATATTTTAATGGTTGTTGCCAGATTCCTATGGGGTCATGTAGGGGTCATGACTGGCTCTACAGGCAAAAGTGGAAATGCAAATCTTTGGTATTTTGTTTGTCTGAGCTAATTTTGTCAGTTTTGGATCCTTGCCTATTGTGTTGCTTATTCAGAGCTGCTGGTTGCCCTTTGTTTATGAACAGAGTGGCTTAGCCAAGATATTCATTCATAAAGCCTAGCCTCTTCAGGTTTCTGCTTGAAGCTTTTTTCATATAGCAGAAAGACTAGGTTGCTTTCTGCCTTTACTAAGGTGGTTTTTCTCCTCTTTGCCTTTAGGGGAAATATTCTGTTCTGCCTCACTTAATATCCTGTGGAATATTTTATTCTGGGTAAGGAGCCCTTCCCACAATATCATGTTTTCATCTTGTTTCTAACTTTTCCCTCCTTGCTCTTTAGATTCACCATTTTCTGAGAAGAGTTTCATTCAATAACAATGCCAGAGACAAGATTTCCTTTGATGAAAATGGTGAATTCAGAGGAAGATTTGGTATCATAAACTGGGTCATGTTCCCAAACCAGTCCTTCCATAGAGTTAAAGTGGGAACCATAGATCCAGATGGACTCTCACATCAGATGCTGACCATTTCAGATGACAATCTTATCTGGCCCACCTGGTTTAATGTCCTCATTGATTTATTACTTTGCTCACTATTCCAAGGAAGTTGACATAAACCTATCACAATTTAATTCTTTTCCGCTGAGCATTTTTGTCTTAAGAAAAAAAAAAAACTGACCAAGAACTGAGTAATCTGACACATGATAATATGTACTTATTTAGTATATTGTTAAGTGACTATTGTAGTAAAATATATATTCTATTTCATCTTGTTTTGGTTCAATCATAGGAATTGTTGGTGAATCTGAATGTCAGGGTTCTGATGGATCATGAGCCTCAAGCCAAGCTTCAAAAGAAATCCAGTTATTTACTAGGCGCTCCATGTCAGCACCTACCCAAATGAAGCCAACTCTGACCCCATGTAATTTATGACCCTAATCATGACCCTGTTTTCTCCCTCCCCCCAGGACCTTTAAAAGACACTTTGAAAGACACAGATCCAGAAAAAGAGGCAATGCCTTTAATATTTTAATGATTTATATTTCTACATCAACTCCAATTCCCTGCTTTAACACCGGTTTAACATACATTTCCAAAATATATTCTCATTCTCAGACTAATGGTCTTCTAACCATTCTACTATTATTTGCTCTTCCAGATATGGACCAATGCTTCTAATGCCCAGAAGATCAATATTCAAACAATAAACAGAATGTTTGCCTTCTTAAATACAGAACATACCTCTCTTATGAAGAAACATTAGGAAGCAGCTTGATGACAGTGGCCATTATTCTTGCTTTGACTACAATTTCTGTACTAGGAGTGTTCCTGAAGTACCACAACACTCCTATCATTAAGGCCAATAACCGCAGCCTCTCCTACACCCTCCTCATCTCCCTCCTCCTCTCCTTCCTTTGTCCTCTGCTTTTCATTGGCAGACCCATGACGGTGACCTGTCTCCTTCGACAGACTGCTTTTGGGATCATCTTCTCAGTGGCTGTTTCTTGTATATTGGCCAAAACCATCACTGTGGTTCTTGCTTTCATGGCTACCAAGCCAGGATCAAAGTTGAGGATGTGAGTTGGGAAAAGACTGGCCCTTTCCATTGTTCTCTCCTGCTTGCTCATTCAAACCCTTCTCTGTACCGTGTGGCTAGCAACCTCACCCCCTTTTGTAGATGTTGATATGCACTCCTTTGTTTCTGAAATTGTTGTGGAATGCAATGAAGGGTCAGTTGTCATATATTATTGTGTCATGTCTTTTATGGGCTTCCTAGCTATGATCAGTTTTATTGCAGATTTCCTAGCTAGGAAGTTACCAGATACTTTTCAGGAAACCAAGTCTATTACCTTTAGCATGCTTGTTTTTTTGCAGTGTGTGGTTGTCCTTTGTCCCTGCCTATGTGAGCACCAAAGGGAAATACACAGTGGCTGTGGAGATCTTCTCCCTCTTGGCCTCCAGTGCTGGGCTGCTAACCTGTGTCTTTTTCCCCAAATGCTATATCATCATTGTGAGGCCTGATCTGAATAAAAGGGATAATCTAATAAAGAGAAATACATGAGCAATGGACTTTTGTCAACTTGCAACATAGGATTAGCATTGTGAGGTGACTTGAAAGAACTTTGATTTTTAAAGCGAGTGGTGGTTAGCTACAGCTTTCCATAGCACTTTATTCTGGAGATTCAGATTTTTCATCTGTAAACATGTGCAAGAGTCAAACAAACTCAAATTATTTCAGACCCACTGGATTTAAAGTGAGATTTGGCAGAGGTGTCACATTTCGCCCTTGCCAATTTAATTTTATTCTTGAACCTTTGACTACTGTGGTAAGGTAATTTTTCAACATTAAGAATAATACATGGATGCAGTGCAAGTATAAACTCCAGTGGTACATTTGATGATATTTATCAATAATCCATCTTTTTGCTGAATATTGCACATTTTATAAATTATTTTAGAAAAGAAAAAAAAGTGCAGAAAGAAAGAAGAAAAAGAAATACAGTAGAAAGAAGAAGATTTCAATTTCTGATTTCCTTTGCTTTCAGTAATGACAAAATTATATCTTACTCTATAATTACCAAAGAAAGTACACTCTTCTCTATTACCCAGGTTTTTTTTTCCTAATCAGTGAAACCACACAAAGGGCATTTTTCCAGTTTATGCAAAAAATCTTAAGGGTTTTCCAGACGAAACACAAATAGATGTTCTCTTCTAAATTAAAATTATTTTAGCCAACAAGTTCCTTCATCTTTACGAACCATTCCTCTATTGTGGTATAATCAAAGTGTCAGGTTCCAGAAGGTTGGAATGAAAAACCACCAAACATAGTTCTGGTTTGTAGAGTTTTATTTCCGCTCTGACACAAACTGACCAACAAGGAATGCTTCAACAAAACAATGAATTCTAGTCAGGGCTAACCACCCAGTGCTCCCCATCACCTTTTAAATGCTTCCTGCCTTCCTACCCTATCACGCATGCAATGCCGCCCCCATGTGACCCCGGAACCATTCGTTGAGCTGGTGGCTGCTGGAAATTAATTCATTGACTGATCTAGATGTTTATGAAAATGTGAAATTGCCACCTGGTGAGAAATTAATAGGTTGTAGATGGGTATACAAAATTTAAAAAAGTATAGATGGGACAGTAACCCATAAAGCTTGCCTTGTAGCTCAAGGTTTTTCTCAGACCGAAAAAGATTTCGATGAGGTTTTTGCTCCTAGTTTACGTGCTAGTACTTTAAGAACAATGCTGGTATGGGCGGCTAAGAATAAATGTAGTATTAACCATATAGATGTGGAGACGGTATATTTGCATGCTCCATTAAGGCACACCATCTATATGATGAAGACTTTAGGAGTTGAAACACAAAACCAAACTGATTGTTGGAAGCTAAAGAAAAGCCTTTATGGTTTGAAACAATCAGGGTTAGAGTGGAACCAATGTATAGTTAAAGAGCTAAATAAGATCGGTTTCCATGAAGGTGTAGCGGATAAATGTCTCTTTAAAAGAGAAAATAATGGGTTAGTTTCATTTTTGTTATTGTTTACAGATGACATAGCTATAATAACTAAAACTGACAAGGAAGCCATAGATATCGTTCACCAGTTACAAACTAAATTTAAGATCAGAAATTTAGGAAATATCAGGCATTATTTGGGACTAGATATCAGTCAAACAGCTAGAGGTTATAAAATATCTCAATCTAGCAAAATTAGCCAGATGTTGAAGCGTTATGGCATGGAGCTATGTAAGCCAGCCAAGACACCTACGGCAAAGGATTTTAACTATGAAGAAATCCAAAGTCCTAAATTTAGTAAGGAGATCTACCAGTCTCTTATAGGTAGTCTATCTTATATCAGCAATTGATCGAGACCTGATATATCATTTGGAGTAAATCAATTAGCAAGGTATAATGCAGAGCCAACTGATAGGCATTGGCAGGCCGCAAAGCGTATACTAACATATCTAAAAATGACAATGCATTATGCATTGTATCTAGAACCTAACCAAGATTTAGTACTGAGCGCATATGCTGATGCCAGTTTCGCTACTGATGTGACCACTAGAAAGTCTACATCGGGTATAGCTATAATGTTAGGCAATTGTTTGATTGGCTGGAAATCAATTCGTCAAAAACATATTAGTCTATCTACAATGGAGACAGAATTTTCATGTTTGTCACTGATATGCACTGATCTGATATATTACAAACAATTAATGATGGATATTGGTTTAAAGATGGATTATCCAATTGTAATACATGAGGACAACCAAGCTGCTATAAACATGGCAACTAATTTAGCAAATATTACTAAATATACTGACATTCGGTATCTGAATGTTCGCCAAAGTATCCAAAGCAACATGGTTAAACTGGAATATTGCATGTCGGAAGACAATATTGCTGATAATTTTACCAAAGCTCAAGGTGCTGTCAAATGTATAACCACAATTATGAATAGAATTTCAATCATTGAACAAAGTATGTTAAGGGTTAGTGTCATTAAGCCAGACATCCAAGTGGCTCCTTTTTCAATGATTGCAATTCTGGCATTCCTGATTACGTTCATTAAGCAATCTACCTGATTATTAAGTGGACAGAGAAACCAAGCTACCAGCCAAAGAATTTCAGCTCCGCATTGAGATGAAATTCTACCAACAATAGCAATAGCACTTAGACTTGTATACCACTTCATAGTGTTTTACACCCTCTCTAAGCAGTTTACAGAGTCAGCATATGTCCCCAACAATCTGGGTGCTCATTTTACCCACCTTAGAATAATGGAAGGCTGAGTCAACCTTGAGGAAGGCTGAGTCAACCTTGAGCCTGGTGAGATTTGATCTGCCAAACTGCTGGCAGCTGGTGATCAGCAAAAGTAGAGTACTGCACTCTAACCACTGTGCCACCGCAGCTCATAACAGCAGGCAACTGTTTCACAGCAAAGGGCTGCCTGCCAGAGTGTTTATTTCTCCAAATCTTCAGTAATGAATCATCTGGATAGATGTGAGTGAAGACAAGCCATGTGTCTCCTTGTAGATAACAACAAATACCTTTGATCATGTCTTGAAGCAAACCAAGAACCAGTGCATTCTTCAAAGTAGAAGTATTCCATGAGTATAGCAAGACATCACTTGGGCTTTACCAGAAAAGCTCATCTCAGATCCCACCCCCAAATCTAGGCCCTTCTGACTTCTCTGTCCAATCAGAGTCCATGTCAGAGTGAATCTGAGCTTGATGGAAAATTTGTCCATCACATAGCCTGAATAATCATCAGAAGACATGTACCAAGTACCCTCCTTAGCCAATATAGACAGGTTTTGTCCTAACCAGAATTGTTGGATGGCTGCTGATGAATGTTGGATGGCTGCTGGTGAATGCTGGTGAATTGTTGGATGGCTGCTGGTTTCTTCTTTAATATTTATTTATTTATTTATTTATTAATCAAATTTCTATACCGCCCTTCTCCTTCCGGACTCAGGGCGGTGAACAGCCAATTTAAAACCAAAAACAATACAATAAATTAAAACGTACTAAAATCCATATAAATTTAGGCTGAAAATATATCGAATAAAACACTAAAACTCTAAAAATTTAAATAATTTAAAATATTTAAAAATAGGAGGGATCAGGCAAGTCCGGCAAGTTGGAAGAAATGAGTCTTCAACGCCCGACGAAAGGTCCGGAGGTCAGCGATAGTTCTCAGATCTGGAGGGAGATCGTTTCAGAGGGTGGGGGCTACCACAGAGAATGCTCTCCCCCTGGGGGTTGCCAGCCGGCACTGTCTGGCTGACGGCACCCTGAGGAGGCCCTCTCTGTGGGAGCGAACCGGCCGGTGGGAGGCAATAGGTGGCAGAAGGCGGTCCCGTAAGTACCCTGGTCCTAAGCCATGGAGCGCTTTAAAGGTGATTACCAACACCTTGAAACGCACCCGGAAATCAACCGGCAACCAATGCAGCTCACGCAGGAGAGGTGTCACATGGGAGCGCCCTGTCGCTCCCATAATCCCCCGCGCAGCCACATTCTGTACCAGTTGAAGCCTCCGGATGCATCCCAAGGGGAGCCCCATGTAGAGAGCATTACAGTAGTCCAAGCGAGACGTGACGAGCGCCTGAGTGACTGTGCGCAGGGAGTCCCGATCTAGAAAGGGCCGCAACTGGCGTATCAGGCGGACCTGATAAAAAGCTCCCCTGGCCACAGCTGTCGTATGCTCCTCTAAAGACAGCCGTGGATCCAGGAGGACGCCCAAGTTGCGCACCCTTTCCGTGGGGGCCAATGATTCGCCCCCAATAACCAACGATGGAGTCAGTTGGCTATATCGGGACGCCGGCAGCCACAGCCACTCGGTCTTGGAGGGGTTGAGTCGAAGCCTGTTTCTCCCCATCCAGACCCGCACAGCTTCAAGGCACTGGGACATCACTTCCACGGCATCGTTGGGGTGGTCTGGGGTGGAAATGTAATGCTGAGTGTCATCAGCGTACTGATGGAATTCCACCCCAAAACCACGGATGATCTCACCCAGCGGCTTTACATAAATGTAAATGTATATGAAGAAATATTAAAATTTTCCCACCCATATCAAAACAAGGTATTCCTTAATATGATTTTTAAGCCATGTCGAGTCAGGCTCACTCCGCATCTTCCATCCTATACTAAATCACACCTTAACCACCTAAAACAAAAAACATGCCCAAACTATCACTCCTCGTATGACTTGGCCACTCAATAATTTAAAACAGAAAAATGTTTGCCATGCAATGGTACTAAATGACAATTTAAAATCCTAAATTAAAGAAAACAAGTCATAGATTTATTAAAAATAAATAAAATTAAGCATAGATCTAAAAAGAGTGGTAGCAAATGGTTGCATCATTTAGATTTTTCAATTTTGCCTCCCATTTTGAAGTATGGAAGCAGGTCCATTTCAGTTAAATAAAAGTGTAAACTGGTCACAGACTTCAAAATTGGAAAATTTTTCTATAAATACATATACATTTTTTTAAATTAAAACTTTCTTTTCATGAGCTGATGTTTATTGTTCAGTTCAGGTCTCATCACAATGATAAAACACTTGGGAAGAAAGATGCACACCAATAAGCCAGCACTGGAGGAGATCATGGAGAAGATCTCCACAGCCAACATATATTTTCCCCTTGTGCTTAGATAGGTTGGAATAAAGCACAGCCAAACACTGCAGAAGACCAACATGCTGAAGGTGATGAATTTGGCTTCATTGAAGCTATCAGGTAACTTCCTAGCTAGAAAAGCAGCAGAGAAGCTAACCAGAGCAAGAAAACCCATAAAGCCCAAAACACAGTAGAACATGACAGAGTCTTCATTGCACTCCAGGATAAGTTCTTCGGACATTGACTGGGCATCAAAATCTGGGTATGGTGGGGATATTATCAGCCATGCAGCACAAACACATATTTGAACAAAGGAGCAGGAAAGAATAATGTAGCTGACCATTCTTCCACCCACCCATTTCCTCAATTTGGAATCAGGTTTGGTGGCCATGAATGCTAGAACTACAACAAAGGTTTTGGCCAATAGACAAGAAATTGCTACAGAAAAGATGAGGCCAAAAGCTGGTTGTCGAAGGAGACACAAAATCTTATCTGGTCTGCCAACAAATAGAAAGACACAAAGGAAAGAAAGGAGGAGGGAAACTAGAAGTATATAAGTGAGATTTCGGTTGTTGGCTTTAACGATGGGAGTGTCTTTGTGTTTCATGAATACTGTGATGATCAAAGTTGTCATTAAAGAAAAGCAAAGGGAAAGAACAGTCAGACTGATCCCCAAAGTTTCTTCATAGGACAAAAAGGTGATCTGCTTTGGAATGCACATATTTTTCTCAGGATTTGGATATTGATCTACAGGACATGGAGAGCAGTCATCCATATCTAAAGGAGAAAACAGTGGAATTGATTCAGTTGATTATAGACAGTGTTGTATCCCAATGTCTTACTCCCATTATATTTGGAAATTTCCTACCTTTCTCCTTTGATATTTTCCCTTCTGGGCACAGACAGCAATCATAGCAGCAAAACGCCTTTCCTTCTTTCTTGGTCTTGCTGTGTCCTGTCTCACAAGGATCATTACACAAAGATAAAGGTAATGCCTGTCATTGAATGAAGAAGAATGTTTTAAGATACAGAGGTTAAATAAATGCTTGGAGTGATACTGTTACAGTAGAATTAACATAATAGAAATGAATTGATAAGCAAAAGTTATATGATGAAATCATTTAGTTGTATTTGTTGTGAAATTATAATTCATTAAATATCTACTGTACAATTATTGGTATTTTCTAAAACCATCATGTCCTCTCTCCAAAGGCATTTTCTAGGACTGATCAGTTAAAGTTACTTTTCTCAACTTCTGAATTATGAACTGATGAAATGTAATACACTGTATTGCAGCACTGTATTTCAAAACCATGAAAGCCATAGTCTATCATCCCTAGAGTGCAGAGGGCACAAAGTAAAGGATACAATATTCTATACCAAGTATTAGAAAAATAAACATTCTTATTGATATTGTTTTCCTTCTGCAGGACATTTATTCTTAGGTTAGTTCAGAGATGATGCTCTGGAACAATAATCAATATATATTTTATGCTACATGAATGAAGACAGACCAATTTAGATTTAAACAGCTAACCTCATTAAAGCCTACTGGCCACATGATGGAATTTACAGAAATACTGAAGAACTTCTCTGGTGGAGCTGTGGGATCTATCACTCCAACTTTGATTCTGACAAAGGATTTGTTTGGGAATGTGATCCAATTGATGATATCATATCCACCAATCAGTTTACCATTTTTATCAAAGGAGATTTTTTCACCAACACTGTTGTTGAATCTGACACTTCTCAGAAAAGAATGAACCTGAAATACAGAGACAGTCAAAAGAGACACAAAGAAAGACAGAAGGAGGCAGAAATATATGTTCAAAACATAACAATGATTCTAAAAGGGAGTAGATATAAAATATGACACAGCTGAAAAAATTAAACTGTATTAACAGGATTGCACAATAAAATACTACCAAAAATTGATCTATGATCTGAGTTATTGCTCAGTTAAAATCCATAAGTACAAAAGCAAGAGAATAGTAAGACAAAACGTAATGTCTTCATATTTACTTTATGTATGTCACTTTTCAAAAGAGGCAGTAATGATCATAAGTTATATGAGGTTATGGTGACCTAGACAGGGCTCAGGATCACTTGAATTGGAAGAGTTATATGTGTTCAATAATGACTCACATACAAAACTGGGCTACAATGTCTGACATTCCCACTCCTGGTTAACTGCCCAGAAACTAAGACCAAGAACCTCTCTCTCTTGCCTGGCTGTAGTGTTACAAATGGGGAAATATCCATATCTTTATAGATCAGAGGAATGGCCCTGAAGAACCTTATAAGAGTTGCCCAACCAATGGTCACAAGCCACAGTCATCCCTATCTTCAAAAAGGGAGACCGGATGGGCAAGACATTTTGGACATAATATTTATCTGGATCAATGAGATAGATTACGGGAGAGAAATTACAAGCTAATGATGTCAGTTCTTATAAAGAAAATTTGTACAAAATGTTTTATAGATGGCATTTGCTATCAGCGAGATTGGCCAGGATGTTCATGAATAGGTTTCTGAATTGTTGGAGGTGTGGTTACAAACAAGGGACGTTCTACCACATGTGGTGGACCTGCCCTAAGATTAAGAAATTGTGGGGGAAGTTAAAAATCTGGCTGGATGAAATAACAGGGCAGAAAATAGAAAAAAAAGCTGGAACTATTTGGGCATTCTAGAAGGGGAAATGGAAAGAAGTATACAATATATCACATTACACATATTGATGGCATGTAGAATTGTTATAGCACAGAATTGGAAACATCCGTATATCCCACCGGAACAATAAAGACATTAAGAGTTATTAACCTAATCCTGTATAGCTTCTCTGGTAATATTGTACTACTAACTAGAGCATACAAAACATTTGCTAGACCAATTCTCAAATACAGCTCATCTGTCTGAAACCCGCACTGCAACACATTAATAAAATTGAGGGGGTCCAGAGATATTTCATGAGAAGAGTCTTCCATTCCTCTATCTGCAATAGAATATCTTATGCCACCAGACTTGAAATTTTGGTCTTACCTAAGTGTAGTACATAAAATTAAAGCAGATAACATAAAATTATCTGCTACAATGTCCTACCTGTCAATGACTACTTCAGCTTCAACCACAACAACACACGAGCAAACAACAGATACAAACTCAAGGTAAACCACTCCAAACTCGATTGCAGAAAATATGACTTCAGCAAAAGAGTGGTCAATGCCTGGAATACACTTCCTGACTGTGGTTTCCTCCCCAAACCAGGGGTGAAATCCAGCAGGTTCTGGTAGGTTCTGGAGAACCAGTAGCAGAAATTTTGAGCAGTTTGGAGAACTGGTAGCGGAAATTTTGAGTAGTTCAGAGAAACAACAAATACCACCTCTGTCTGGCCCCAGAGTGGGGTGGGAATGGAGATTTTGCAGTCTCCTTCCCCCTGGAGTGAGGAGGGAATGGAGGTTTTGCAGTATCCTTCCCCTGCCACGCCCATCAAGCCACGCCCACAGAACCAGTAATAAAAAAATTTGGATTTCACCACTGCCCCAAACCCACAAAACTTTAACCTTAGACTGTCTAATGTTGACCTCATCCCATTCCTAAAATGTCTGTAAGGGGTATGCATAAGTGCAGCAATGTGTCTACCGTCTTTATCCTAATGCCCCTTTTCATGTATTCAAAATCATGTTTATACTCATATATGCTTGACAAAATAAATAAATGAAATAAAATGAATAAAATAAAATAAAATAAATGAAAAAATGAAAGGAAGGAAGGAAGGAAGGAAGTAGGGCACTAGTAGGGCAACAGACTGATAAGCTGAAGTTGAGTCTGGGTCGAGAAACGTAACTTAAGAAAAAATTTCAGGAAAACCTCGAGATTCTCCAGGTCATGGTTGTCCTAAAGATGGGTTTTTTTCCAAGAGGCAACTGGACTTTCTGGTTTTTCTTTGAGAACACAAAGAAGCTTCTTGGATGAGAAGAGAAATGTCTTCAAAAACCAAAAAGTCCAGTTGCCTCTTGGAAAAAAAACAACAAACACCTTTGAGATTTTAGGAAAACATAGTTCACACAACGTGAATGTAAGGGAGGGATAAGCGGACTGTTAATGAAACTGTTACAATAACAATAGTGCCAACCAACATGGAATGGGTTTCTTAGTTTGGCCTACATGTTGGGATTGACAGTATTTTGGTGGTCTCTATAAACAAGTCAGTACAGGAACACAAAAGTACAGGCTCTTCTTATTTCTTCACTGATGAGTCAAACTTGCAATAGCAGTAGTACTTCTGTTATTTTTAGAATACTGGTTATCACAGCATCCCTGCAATTGGATGATCACAATCTGGGCATGTGGAAAATGGCCTTGATTTATGACTATTGCAGGTTCCCAATCTTATGATTTCTAGCCTTTCCCTATAGCTTCCCACAAGGAAAGTAAATGGAAAACTTGGAAGGAAGTTGGAAGTTGTGTCATGTGGGGTCCTTGTTTATCAATAGTAACTGGGGGTTTGACGGAATTGTTGTCGCTAAACTGGATGGTCAAGTGACACTACACTTTATAATTGCATCACTTAGCAATGGATATTCAGCACCAATTGCCGTCACTAAGTAAGGACTACCTGTAAAATGGACAGTAGAAAACAAAATCTAAAATTCCTTTAGAAAATAATTTTAGAACACAATATTCTAACTAAAGAAATAACTTCTAAATTAAAGACGTTCAGGCAGTGGAAATAGATGATTGCTGAAATCTGTTCAAAAAGAGGCTGAACCAACATATCCTAAAGCAAAGGCTAGATTTGATGCCTCACACGTGCATTTTGAATACTATGATTCTTTCATCTCTGTGACTAGATATGTCTTGCAACAGGTATGCTCAAAATACATATTCTACTTTGTTTCAATTTTATTAAAGCCCTGAGATTTAAAAGCACTTTTATTCCCTCACCTGTTTCTTTTAGAACTGAGTCCCTGGAAATATTAAACACTATTTTCTTTCTTTTCTGTTCATTTGTTATAAACTATAGTTGTTGGGAATACCTTTGTGTAGAAAAGCAGGTGAGTTAAAATGGTCTGTGAAAAGGTGAAAATCCTGCAATTGATGGAAAGTTCTGTCAAAAATGTCAAAATGTTAAAAGCCCTAGACCAGGGGTCTGCAACCTTAAATACTCAAAGAGCCATTTCCCACAGAAAAAAAAATACACGGGGAGCCACAAAACCCTTCCCATGCCTGACGATTTCTTGAACGGCCACAAAACTAACCTATGTAGTTGAATTAAATGTTCTGTTTTCTTCTGATTTTTTTTTTCTTGAATTTATCCACGGTTGGCCTACTGGGGAAAAGCGGTTGGCCTACTGGGGAAAAGCTCAATAAATCGCATGTCGGTGGGTTTCTCACATTGTCGGTTGTGACACATATTTTGAGTGACAGGGAGCCTCAGCAGAAGGCTGAAAGAGCCACATGCGGCTCCAGAGCCGCAGGTTGCTGACCCATGCCCTAGACAATATTATTTGTTAGAGCTTATGGAGAGATGTTGCAACTACAGATATAGTGGTTACTCCACTAGCAGGCTTACCTGCCACCACATATGATTCTGGAAATATTTCCTTCCTTCTTTCACTGTTGTTTTCCCCCTGGATTTGGATAGAGAGAGAGATTGCAAAGCATGTGCCACAGCATAAACTGCATTGTAAATATTGTAACTCTGTGCACTCATCCGTGTTTCAAACACAGATGTGGGAAGGGTCTCCAACCTCTCCTGTCCAGTACATTTTTTCTCAGATGTCTCAGTTTTTGAATTTGAGAAGAAACATTCGAATGCCTGTTCCCAAAAATCTTTCCGAAAATGATCATGTTGGTTGTTGTTTGGATTTAGGTTTTGAAAAAAATCCTGGAAGTTTTGGACCTCCTTTGTGTGAACTGCAAAGGATAAAACACCGTGTAGGAAATGGATGTCCATAAATTTCTCAATGGAGTTTGAAATAAAATCTGTCTGAGAGGATGTAATCAAGATTTTTGTCTTTTTTGGTATATCCACCACTTCTGATAACTGGAGGAGACTTCTCAGAAATGACATGGAGCGAATTTCGCCATACACAATTATCACATTGACTGTGCTGTTCATGAGAACTTGGTATATATCTAGCATTTTGTCTATGATATCAGTAAAATCACTGTAAAAACCTAAGATTGGGAACTCTGCTATGAATTCAATGCAGATGCCATGTTCAGAAAATGTGGGGAGCACCTCTTGTACAAATCTCTCTCCTTTGTCATCATTTACCACAAGAATTCCAATCCAGATCCATCTAAAATACAACAATAGCTTCAGGAGACCCTTATCTTCGTGTGATTCATCTGGAAACATTTGTTGGAAGAAAACTGATTGAGTCTCTTTATCCATGACTGGAGCAGAGCCATAGGTCAACTACAGAAAGATAAACATATTCAATTTCAAAGGTCTATGTGAGCCTCTGGAAATGTGTACATTTATTTGGGTAACTTTATTATTATATACTGAAATATTATGCAGTTAGTTGTGTTTATTTAGGAATATCAACCAAGATGTCACTCTTAAGGTACCAGTAAATATCTTTTCCTGGAAGTAATACCCCCACAGTCTATTCAGAATTTCTCATTCCTCAAGCAGCTCTGCTGATCCTACCAAGCAAAAAAATATATCCAGGAATCTGAAAATTTACTCCCTTCTAAAGATAGAAAACTACAGACTTCTGGGGTGGTATGGCAGAATAATAATACTACCGTATTTTCCAGCGTATAAGACGACTGGGGGTATAAGACGACCCCTGACTTTTCCTGTAAAAATATAGGGTTTGGGCTATACTTGCTATATAAGACGACCTCTCTTCCAACGCACACCAAATAAAAATTAAAAAACATCAACTGGCTCACCCACAATGTAAAAGCAGCTATGCTAGACCCAAAATGGCCCCTGCAACAAGCAGGGACCTCACACAGCCACAAAAAGCCCCCCCCCCAAAAAAAACAACTTTCACACTTTACACACACAAAATTCCACATACAGCTTTGTGATATTTTATGCATTTGGGTAGTTAGAGTGAAATACTACAGAAACACACTAAACCTCAGAAAGCTGCACAAATATTTTTTTATTTTTATTTTTATTTTTATATGAAAGCTAAATTTAAAACTTCCTAGCCTAAAACTTAGATCTAGCCTTTAAATGGCTAGGTTTAAAAAAGAACAACTAACCCCCCCCCCCCCACCATTAACTATTTTTTTAAAGCTCCCAAAGGGGAAAAAACCTTACCCAATAGAACAGGGGTCTGCAACTTTGGCAACTTTAAGACTTGTAGACTTCAACTCCCAGAATTCCTCAGCCAGCTTTGCTTTGCTGGCTGAGTAATTCTGGGAGTTGAAGTCCACAACTCCCTGCCTGCTTGATTGCAGGCAGGGAGATTTAGTTGCTTGCTGATGCAATGGATTGCAGGCAAGGCAAGCCAAGCATTGCGGCTAGCAGCTAAGGTAAGCAAGCTGGAGGGGGGGGGGGGATTTTTGCTAGGTACCAATTAGCAGGCAAAAATTAGCAGCTGGGATGGCCAGCATGGTGTAAAAGGGACTTTTTTCCCTTTTAAACGGGCCTTGGCCATCCAAGCTCTGGGGATCCCAGCTCAGTTGCCTGCTAATCAGGCAACACAGCTGGGATGGCCAGCGTTGTGTAAAAGGGAAGTTTTTCCCTTTTACACGGGGCTTGGCCATCCAAGCTCTGGCGATCCCAGCTGCACCAGCGTTGTGTAAAAGGGAAGTTTTTCCCTTTTACACAGGGCTTGCGTGTAACTTAGCGGCAACTCGGCAGGCAATTCAGCTTGGCTCCTTAGAGCCATTTAAGGCTCATCAAAGCCTTTCGGGCTGGTCTGCCTGGTTACAGGAGACCGACACCCGGCGTATGAGACAACCCCCAACTTTTGAGAAGATTTTTGCATGTTAGAAAGTCGTCTTATACCCCGGAAAATACGGTAATATAAATAATATTACAATAATGTAAATATTATAAAAGTAATGTATCTTCAGCATCTCTTACCTGAGGAGCTTTGTAGATGGACAATAAAGTTGCCATGTGAAGAGAGATGTCAGGTGCTCCAATAACTGCAGCCAATTTTTTGGGGATGCCACACTTGTAGTTAGGGATGAATTTTCCCTGAGTGAAAGGCAGCAACATTGAGGCAAAGTAAGTCCATCCAGGACTAAAATTGCTGTTAAAAATGTGGAAGCCCAGAGTGATGTTGGGTAGGATCTGAGGATTTTCATTAATCTGTTTTATAGCAAATGCTAAGGCCAGGATATGCTGGTAATTCTGAAAAACTATTCTGTAAAACATTTTTAAAAAATCCATTAGGAAAACTCTGCTTCACATTATGACACTTCTGATCTTTCAATACAATATTTTGTGGAATATGTTTTAGTGCAATGTAGTCCTCAATTTACAAACTATTATTTAGTAACCATTCAAAGTTGCAACAGCACTGAAAAAAGTGATTTATGTCCATTTTTCACACTTACGACCCTTGCATTATCCCATGGCCAAGTGATCAAAATTCAGATACTTAGCAAATGACTCACATTTATGACAGTTGCAGTGTTCCAAGATGCTGATCATGTGATCAGCTTTTGTGACCTTCAGATCAGCAGAAGCCAGATTCACTTAACAACCATCTCAGATTCACTGAATAACCATGTCACTAACTTAATGACAGCTGGGAGTCACTCAAGAAAGATCATATAGTGGGGAAAAACTCACTTAACAAATGTCTTACTTAGCAACAGAAATTTTGGGCTCAATTTTGGTCACAAGTTGAGGACTACCTGTATTTACTATTCTGTTCAGGTTCTTAAAAACGCAGCCCAAAATATTTGCATGTTTATACAACTCCAGAACCTGGAATAAGAAAGGCTCAGTATAAATTCCAGCTGTTAAGGATGGTTTATATCAAGAAGAAAAATGCTGAGTTTTGATACTAGAAATACCAAATGATAAAGATACGTGCTCTCACCTAGATTTTAGTAGTAGATCTTCACGAATTAATCCTTACCTACCTCAATATCTAAATTTAATGCTTGTTACATATGATTTGTTGGAATAGAAATTTGGCCTTTTTTCAAATTTATGTGGAAGCCTGAGTAGCCTGAGTAGTGCAGGGGGCTAATGCCTCCTACTAAAGGCAGCCATTAACATCCAGCTGCCTGCAATTTCTGTGAGTTCAATCCTAGCCAGGCTCAAGGTCGACTTAGCCTTCCATCCTTTCTAAGGTGGGTAAATTGAGGACCCAGTTTGTGGGGGCAATAAGATGACTTTATATAAATATACAAAAAGTATGAAGGCTATTTCTTAACACATTGTAAGCAGCCCTGAGTCTCCAGAGAAGGACGGCATATAAATCAAATTTTAAAAAAATCAATCTAGGCAGCCTATTTAAGATTACTGGAAAATGTTTTTTTGCAATGACCAGAAAAATAGATTGCTCATGTACTTGCATAAGTCTATCTTGAAGTCCCTGAGAAGGATGTTGACTGAAATCAATGGGATCAGAAAATGTCAAGCATACAGAAATAACGCCAGCAATGTTAACATCTCCAGGCTGATGATAGGTGTGATGAATAGGAAGAGGTTGAACAAGATCACATTGGAGGCTAGGATGCTTGCAGACCACTTGAGGCAATATGGTTAACAGAGATTCCATGATTGATAACAACTTCCATAAATGTCCTCTTTCTGTGTATAAATGGCAGCAACAAGATCCTGTTTCTAGGAGAACATACTGGACTGACTTTTTCATCTGTTTTTCAGACAAAAGTAGAAATTGCAGCATACTGTCAAATCAACTCTCATAGGACTTTTGATCATGAATTTCATGGTGAATATTAATAATATCCTTCAGGGTGAGTTCCTCATTTTTCCATAGTGTCCCATGAGATTTGGAAGAGACAAACTGCCTAATTCCATAATGATGGTGAGAGAGTGTAAAGATCATGCCAGGGCCTCTGGAGGGAGACAGGCCTAAGCCAAAAGACAAAGAATGAAAAACAAGATATGAGTTTATATAAATATATAAATGGGTATAGGCATTTATATAGATCTGGGGTCATCAAACTTTTTCAACAGGGGGACAATTCATGGTCCCTCAGAGTGTGAGTGTGTGTGTGTGTGTGAGTGTGTGTGTGTACCATAGTTTGATTTTTCTAATGACTGACTGGGTGGGCGTGGCTATGGGGGATCATTTGACTGGCTGGGTGTGGCCAATTTAGCAGTCCATTTTGCCAATTTAGCAGTCCATTAAACAATATACAGCAGCCCCCTTTTCAAATCTTCTTTTTAATACTGCATGAAGTTTTTGCTCTAGGTTTTTTGTTTTGTTTTGTTTTTACGGGGTGGGGGTGAGAGGTTGGCAATTCCTGGGGAAGGAAGGGCATGCTTTCCACAGGTCTCAGGGCTATATTTAAAGGGCCAGCTAATGTCATTGGCGTTGGGAGTGTCAGAGCGGCAATCAGCCCCATTATCTTGCTTGGGGTAATTGCCTTCAATTAGAGTCAGATCGTGACATTCTCCTTGTGTATACTTTGAAAAAAAAACGGAATACGTTTTCTAATTAAACTCCTATTTATTGTAAAGAAAATAAAACATCTCACTATCTAAATTAGTTACATTTTGGCAAAGAATCCCCAGACTGACCTTCCCTGGCTGGAGAACAAAGAAAATGTTTTTTTTAGAAGAAGAAGGAGAATAGAATGTATACATGCTCAGTAGATACTGATAAGGACTTGGCAAGCTACGGTAAATCTGAAAGTTCAGAAATAAAAGCTCTGCTGGTAAATACAAAAAATGCAGTGACAGGAAGATTCATTGGTGAGGTGATAGTGATTGGATGTGCAATGTTCACTGGAGCAGTAACTGGAGTTGGTAAGTTAACAGGAGAAGTCGTGGACAAAGGGCTGGCTATGATAACAGGGTGGCCTAAGCTCATTGGCTAGAGATGTTAACCATGCTGAAAACTTTGGCTGGGCATATTCATATTCATTGCAGCAGCTACAATGCAGGGAGCTGCTCCTTCTGTACGCCCCCCCCCCATTGCTAGCAGATGCACTGTTTCTCCTGGGAAGCAGTCACATCCCAAGTGCATTCTTTCAAAGCTGGGGGGTGATGGCATGCCCCTTTGTTATGGTTTATGTTTATGGTTTATTATATTTATATACCGCCCTTCTCCTGAAGGAGTCGGGGCAGTGAACAGCCAGCAAATAAAATACAGAAAATGCAAAATTTAAAACAGTATTAAAATCCAATTAAATCAATTTGGCCCATAGTTAAAACCCTTATATTAAAACCCATAATTTTAATAATTTAAGTTAAAAACAATTTAAAAGAGTAGGTCGGGCCAGCCCGGCTTCATGAAACTAAAAAAGTCTTTAGGGCAGTTTGGAAAGCGTGCAGATCAGGGATCCACTGTATCTCTGTGGGCAACTTGCTCCAGAGGGTAGGAGCCCCCACAGAGAAAGCTCTCCCCCTGGGGGCCGCCAGCCAATATTGTTTGGCTGACGGTCCCTGAGGAGGCCCTCTCTGTGGGAGCATACTGGTCGGTGGGAGGCTACCGGTGGCAGAAGGTGGTCTTGTATGTTTGTGGGTCCCCTGCTTGTTTTGCCCTCCATCTGACACTCCCTGCTCTTCCTCACCAACCTCCAGGGTTTGTGCCAGGGTGGCCAGGCCCATCATGCCGGTGATGCCAAAGATGGCAATTTTCTTGTGACAACCAGACCTCCAGTTGCACAGCTTCCCTTCATGCTTTCACTGTTGCCTCCTCACTGCCCCAACCCAAGAATGAATGTTTGTGTTGTAGCCGCCCTGGGCACTAGATCAACTTAAGTGACTTTTAGTAAGATATTGGTTTGTAATATTTGGAAAAGTTGACAAAGAAAAATATGTGATTAGAATAAGGGAAATATGGGGAATTACATTATGTTGTGAGATTTTAAAGTTAAGGGTTCTAACTTGGAGAAAAAAAGGGAAAATTGAATTTGATTAAGATTAGAGATTAGGGCGAAGGGTAATATTGGTTAATAAAAATTAGAGAGAAAGATTATTATGGCAAAAAGTGAAATATATAAACTGTGTTGGAAATGACCAAAAATTGTATAAATACATGACTCGGCCAATACTCTGTTCAGAAAAAAATGCGTTGTATGTTTGTTTGTGAGTTTGTGTAAAAAAAAAAACCTTTTATTTTTTTAAAAAAGTCTGTTTATTAGGAGCATATCAAATTGGCAAGGACTTGGTGTGATTCCAACTCTGGTTAGATTCTGGAATTATACCCAGTAAAAAGCAAAAGTTTGAAACTTCCCTCAGAGTCATAATCTCCAATCAATTCTCAGTCCATCATTCCAGTGACTCTAAACTTCACATTCCTCCAGCTGTAGGCATCTTCTCTGTTCGCATGGGAAAGAATGCCACCTAGACATAACATTCCCCCTTCATCTCTTTCAACAGCTAGAGAGTGGCAAGCATAAAATACCATCAAATTCCTTTGCAGAATGCCTAAAGTAGCTGAGAAAAGAATAGACAATAGCTAGAATAAAATTACACGTATGACATCTTCAGGGCCGACAATCTTAGAATTTCGAATGTACAGCTTTTAAGGCACAGTGGTCTTTGTATCTGCAAAACATTTGGTGTTTTTGGCAAAACATTTAACACTTTGATTTTAAACATTCTAAATGTGTCTGAAACATACAGTAGACGTAATCCTCAATTTATAACAGTTCATTTGGTGAAGGTTCAAATTTACAATGGCATTGAAAAAAGTGACCAATGATGATTTTTTACACTTATGACCATTGCAGTATTGCCATGATCACATGATCAAAATTGGGACACTTAATAACTGATTGTTATGTATGATTGTGTTCTGCCCCAGCTACGGACCCCAAAGAATGCAGCGCACACAAAGTCTGTACAAACATTAGTTTACCTTAGTTTAAATTAAATCAGTCTTTTTCAAACAAAGGCTGTTAATTAACTTTCTTAACAGCCTACAAGAATCCAAAGAATAAATAATCGTAATCTTACTTTGGTTGACAGAAAGCCCAGAAGCAATTTGCAGAGAACTAAGATCAAGACGTGAAGGAGAATGAATGAAGTTGTTCCCTGCAAATTACCTCAGTCGTCGTCCTTCCTTAAATAGGCTAAGGGAGTGGCCAATTAGACCCAAACCTTAATCTCGAGGAGACCTCCTCCTGAGGTGCCTTTTGGCAGCTCTGCGTGCCTGTGCATTGAGAAGAGGTTCCTCCTCTTCTTCCTCTTCACTTATGGGAGCTTTTGGAGGTTCTGAAGGCCCTGGCTGAATCCCTGCCTCTGGTACCACATCATCTCCAACTCCAATATTGTCCATCTCTAGTGCCAGCTGCACAGCTGCTGGCACAGCACCACACCAGCCTCCTCGCTGTCGGAATCAGCTACTAGCTGCACAGGCTGCTGAAGGCCACAACAGATTGTTGCAGTGTCCCAGAGTCATGTGATCACCTTTTATGATTTTTGACAAGCACAGTCAATAAGGAAGCGAGATTCACTTAACAACCCTCTTACTAACTGTAACAACTACAGTACTTAGCTTAATAACTGTGGCAAGAAAAGTCATGAAATGGGGCAAAACTCACTTAAAAGAGTTGGGACTTACTTAGCAACAAAAATGTTGGGCTTAATTGTCCAATTAATAAGTCAAAGACTATCTGTAGTTCTTCCCAGGGGTGGGTTTTGCTTATCTTTGCTACCAGTTCACAATGGGAGTACACATGTGTGCTTCTGTGCATGTGCAGACCATATTTGATGACATCTGGGCGGATGGGCAGAGCCTCTTGCCACTGTTACTACCAGTTTGCAAGAACCGGTCCGAACCGGGGGCAACTCACCACTAGTTCTTCCCCTTTTGAATCAAATATCTAATGTTCCATTAGGGGGTGTTTGGGCTCACAAGGAAAGATATAAAGAATGGAGTTTCAGAGAAGATGATGACCGGAAATAAATGCTAAGATATTTAAAATCCTAGATTCACTCAGTTTGGTAGTTATGGATCTTCCAGAAATGGGGATGTTTAGCATGCTGTTTGGTTTTTATGTGGTTCAATACTAGTGTTTCAGCTTGGCAGTCGGGTGCCAATTCATTTAGCAACAAAAATGTTTGGCTTAATGGTGCTTGTAAGTTGAAGACCACCTATAGTTCTTTCCCTTATGAAATAAATATCAAGCCTTACGTTTGCCCTCCAAATATTTAATTGCCAGTCCCCTCATCACTGCTTTGGCTGTATCCCAAGTATTATATATTGAAGTGTCTTCCTTTCTATTTTCATTAAAAAAAGCTGCACCTCTTTCTTGAACATATTTATAAATTCTTCCTCTTTCAAAATCCCTACATTCATTCCCCATCTATTCCTTCTTTGGCTCAATATTTTCCAGGTCAACATTAAAGGGTTATGGTTGGCCCATTCATTAGCACCAATTTCTACCTCTGAAGTTATCTCATTTGAGTCAGGAGACATCCAAATCATATCGATACATGACCATGAATGATGCCTGGGGAGAAGTATGGAATGATGCCTGTTTCCTTCCAGGGTTCTGTAACCTCCAGACATCATATATACCAAATTGCTCTCTTATATTCTCACATATCTTTGGCAGTACCCTCTTCACATCTGTCCCTCCTCCTTTCCTTTTCCCCAGGACATAATCTTTGGCCTTTTCTATAAAAGCATTGAAATCACCCAGCAGGAGATATATTCATATTCCATTTCTGCGAATTTGTTATAGACTCTCATTTGTGGAGTGCCGCAGGGGTTGGTCCTCTCACCCCTTCTGTTCAACATTTATATGAAGCCGCTGGGTGAGATCATCCATGGCTTTGGGGTGAAGTACCACCAGTACGCTGATGACACCCAGCTGTACATCTCCACACCTGGCCACCCCAATGATGTCCTTGAAGTGATGTCCCGGTGCCTGGAGGTTTTGCAGATCTGGATGGGGAGAAACAGGCTCAAGCTCAACCCTTCCAAGACTGAGTGGCTGTGGTTCCTGGCATCCTGATATAGTCAGTTCACTCCATCACTGACTATTGGGGGCAAGTCTTTGGCCCCCTTGGAGAGGGCTCACAATCTGGGAGTCCTCCTAGATACGCAGCTGTCTTTGGAGGAACATCTGATGGCTGTTGCCAGGGGGATCTTTTGTCAGGTTTGCCTGATACACCAGTTGCAGCCCTTTCTTTATTGGGATTCCCTGTGCACAGTCACTCACGCCCTCGTCACCTCTCGCCTGGACTACTCCAATGCTCTCTACATAGGGCTCCCTTTGAGGAGCACCTGGAGGCTGCAACTGGTCCAGAATGTGGCCATACAGGTAGTTACAGGAGCTGCATGGCGCTCCCATATAACACCACTCCTACATGAGCTGCACTGGCTCCCAGTGGTCTTCCGGGTCCACTTCAAGGTGTTGGTTATCACCTTTAAATACTCCATGGCATAGGACCTAGATATCTTCGAGACTGCCTGCTGCCACCAACGACCTCCCATCGACCTGTGCGCTCCCACAGAGAGGGCCTCCTGGGGTGCCATCAGCCAAACAATGTAGGTTGGTGACCCCCAGGGGGAGGGCTTTCTCTGTGGGAGCACCTACCCTCTGGAACCAACTGCCCCCAGAAATAAGGAGAATCCAAGACCTCGGTGCCTTCTGCCATGCCCTTAAAACTTTCTTTTTTCAGCAAGCCGAGCTGGCCTAACACTTTTTAAAATGTTTTTTAAATTGTTTTGTCATTGTTTTTTATTTATCGGGCCAAATTTATATATGTCTTTTTAATTGTATTTTAATGTGTGTAGTTATGTTTTTACTTTGGCTGTACACCACCCTGAGTCCTCAGGGAGAAGGGCCGTATATAAATTTGATATAAAAGAAATAAAAAAATTAATGTTTACCAGTAACAAGGGTACATTTTCTCCCATCCCTTTCCTCCTAGTCAGCCCTTATTTTGATTTTGATTTCGATATTATTGAATTTGTATACCGCCCTACTCCCGAAGGACTCCGGGCAGTTTACAGCCATAAAATAAAACATATAAATACAAAATTTAAGATATGATAAAACAAATTAAATAGTTTGGCTGAAAATTTAAAACCCCAAATAATTTAAAACAAATTTAAAATTCCCATTTAAAAGGGGGAGAAAACTTAGGTCAGGCCAGCTTGATGGAATAAGTGAGTCTTGAGCGTGCGATGGAAGGTGCGCAGGTTCGGGATCTTCCGTATCTCTGGGGGGAGCTCGTTCCAGATGGTGGGTGCTCCCACAGAGAAGGCTCTCCCCCTGGGAGCTGCCAGTCAACATTGTTTGGCCTACGGCACCCGGAGGAGCCCCTCTCTATGGGAGTGTAGTGGCCGGTGGGAAGCTATTGGTGGTAGTAGGCGGTCCCGTAAATAACCATGGAGTGCTTTAAAGGTAATAACCAAAACCTTGAAGCGCACTCGGAAGACCACCAGGAGCCAGTGCAGCTCGCCCAGGAGAGGTGTTACTTTCCTGCTGTTTGGGCTTTTTTCATCTGTCTTGTCTCTCTTTGTGTCATCACTGTTCCTATTCTTCTTCGGTCCTCCTTTCCATTCTTTCTATTACTTTTACTTTCACCAGTTCTCATATTATCCTCTTCCTGAGACTCCTCCAAACTTCTACTTTCTACCTCCTCCTCCATATCCAAATCCACCATATTAAGTTGTTGTTCAAAAAATTCTTTTGCATTCTGCAAGTTCCTTATTCTGATTCATCTATCTCTCCAAGTCATCAGCAATCCTTCCAGTAGGAGCCAACGGTAAGGGATTGCATTCTTCCTCAAATGTAAAGTGAGGAATTGGTACCTTCTTCTCTGCTCTCTGACCCATCTCAGAATTTGCTTTAGAATCGTCACTTGGTGGCCCCTATAAGTAATAGTCTGGTCTCTCGCGCATTGGAAAAATTCCTCGCATAGGGCCTTCTTATTAAAACGCACATGAATTTCATGAAGGAGATTGTGCCTCTTCACATAACTAGTGAACACCCTGAATACTTCGTCGATATCACATTGTACTGAGGCTGTGTCTACTTCCATGGCTCCTGCTACCATCTCCCCCATGATCTCGTCCAGTCTCTCTCCCTTATCTTCTGCCACGTTCTGGAGCCTAAGAAAAAAGGAGGATCTTTCCATCTTGAGAAAGATGATCTCATCTTCAAGCTCCCTGTTAGCCATCACTTGTTTTTTTTCCCATCCATCTATCCGTTGTTCACACCTTTCTGTCCTTGTCTCCACCTCCCGCATCCTTTCCTCCTGTTTAATTATTGCCTGTTGCAGTTCTCCAAACTTCTCACCCATTTGTTTAACCTCTTCTCTGACTCCTCCCATCTCACTCTTAACATCCATTCTCAAATCTTCGAAATTCCTAAACATCATTTCCTGATTCTTGGTCATCGATTCCTGGATGGTCTGGAGCATAGCTTGGAGAGCCTGCATAGAGGAAGACTTTCCAACTGATTACATATTTTCAGCAGATCTTGTTGAAGCCAATGGAAATGCAGATGCAGGGAATGCTAGGATCTTCTTATTCATTTAGTAACTGTAGATGTTGTGGACATTTCTGGGTCACACCAGAATTTCTTCCAAGTCAGCATAGGCTATAGCCCTTAAAAACTATTTCCAACACAAGCCAGTTAATTCTGTTTCTCAGTGACTCAGATTTTCTCTTCCCTCCTGTACCAGTTTCAGCCACAGGATGGAAGAAGAGCTCTTCCAGTTGTAGACAGCTCTGACAATAATGATCAGAAAGCAAAAGGGAAAAATGTCAAGACATTATGTATCCCTAGTGCAGCACACACCAGGAGCTTTTTAAGTAGAAAAATGCTCTAGACATTTTTGACTCCTTAGGCACTATAGACTGGTTCTGTCCTAACCAGAACTGCTGGATGGAATGGCAATAAAACTGAAAAAATATTAAACTTTTGCCACCCATATCAAGACATTAGTATGCCTTAAGGTGGTTTTTAACCCATGTCCAGTCAGACTCACATTGCATCTTCCTTCAATATTAGATCACATCTCATCCACGTAAAATAAAAAACAGGCCTAACCTGGCACTTCTCGTATAAATTGGCCACTCAATAATTTAAAACATAGAGGCCATGAATTTTTCAGGTGGCTTACATTCCAAATGATAATTAAAGAAAATAAATCATAGATTTATTCAAAAATAAATACAATAAAGCATAGATCTAAAAAGAGTGGTAGTAACAGTTGTATCATTCAGATTGTTGAATTATGCCTCCAATTTTGAAGTATGGAAGCAAGTCCATTTCAGCTAAATAAAATTGTAAACTGGTCACAAACTTCAAAATTGGAAAATTATCCTATAAATACATATACATTTTTTTAAATTAAAACTTTCTTTTCATGAGCTGATGTTTATTGTTCAGTTCAGGTCTAATCACAATGATAAAACACTTGGGAAGAAAGATACACACCAATAAGCCAGCACTGGAGGAGATCATGGAGAAGATCTCCACAGCCAACATATATTTTCCCCTTGTGCTTAGATAGGTTGGAATAAAGCACAGCCAAACACTGCAGAAGACCAACATGCTGAAGGTGATGAATTTGGCTTCATTGAAGCTGTCAGGTAACTTCCTAGCTAGAAAAGCAGCAGAGAAGCTAACCAGAGCAAGAAAACCCATGAAACCCAAAACACAGCAGAACATGACAGAGTCTTCATTACATTCCAGGATGAGTTCTTCAGACATTGACTGCATATCAAAATCTGGATATGGTGGGGATATTATCAGCCACACAGCACAAACACATATTTGAATGAAGGAGCAGGAAAGAATAATGTAGCTGACCATTCTTCCACCCACCCATTTCCTCAATTTGGAACCAGGTTTGGTGGCCATGAATGCTAGAACCACAACAAAGGTTTTGGCCAATACACAAGAAATTGCTACAGAAAAGATGAGACCAAAGGCTGGTTGTCGAAGGAGACACAAAATCTTATCTGGTCTGCCAACAAATAGAAAGACACAAAGGAAAGAGAGGAGGAGGGAAACTAGGAGTATATAAGTGAGATTTCGGTTGTTGGCTTTGACGATGGGAGTGTCTTTGTGTTTCATGAATACTGTGATGATCAAAGTTGTCATTAAAGAAAAGCAAAGGGAAAGAACAGTCAGACTGATCCCCAAAGATTCTTCATAGGACAAAAAAGTGATTTGTTTTGGAATGCACATATTTTTCCTGGGATTTGGATATTGATCTACAGGACATGGAAAGCAGTCAGCCATATCTAAAAAAGAAGACAGTGGAATTCATACAGTTGATTATAGACAGTGTTGTATCCCAATGTCTTACTCCCATTATATTTGGAAATTTCCTACCTTTCTCCTTTGATATTTTTCCTTCTGGGCACAGCCAGCAATCATAGCAGCAAAATGATTCCCCTTCTTTTTTGGCCTTGCTGTGTCCTGTCTCACAAGGATCATTACACAAAGATAAAGGTAATGCCTATCATTGAATGAAGAAGAATGTTTTAAGATACAGAGGTGAAATAAATGCTTGGAGTTATACTGTTAAAACAGAATTAATGTAATAAAAATGAATTGATAAGCAAAAGTGATATCATGGCATCATTTTAGTTGTATTTGTTGTGAAATTATAATTAATTAAATATCTACCATTATTGGCATTTTCCCAAACTATCTGTCAGTGTTCCAAGTTGAATTCCAATTCCAATTTCCTTCCCACAGCTCGCCTATCCCTCACTGTGGCAGCCCTGTTAAGTCTCTCTAAAGAGAGATCCACGGCTGACACCATCCTCCCCTCTCTCCAAAGACATTTTCTATGCTGGTCAGTTAAAGTTAGTTTTCTCAACTTCTGAATCATGATCTGATGAAGTGTAATACACTGTATTGCAGTTTTTACATCAAAACCAGGAAAACCTTAGTCTATAATTCACAGAGTGCAGAGGGCACAAAGTAAAGGATACAATATTCTATACCAAGTATTAGAAAAGTAAACATTCTCATAGATATTTTTTTCCTTCTGCGGGACATTTGTTCTTAGGTTAGTTCAGAGATGATGCTCTGGAACAATCATCAATATATATTTTATGCTACATGAACGAAGACAGACCAATTTAGATTTAAACAACTAACCTCATTAAAGCCTACTGGCCACGTGATGGAATCTACAGAAATATTGAAGAACTTCTCTGGTGGAGCTGTGGGATCTATCACTCCAACTTTGATTCTGACAAAGGATTTGTTTGGGAATGTGATCCAGTTGATGATATCATATCCACCAATCAGTTCACCATTTTTATCAAAGGAGATTTTTTCACCAACACTGTTGTTGAATCTGACACTTCTCAGAAAAGAATGAACCTGAAATACAGAGACAGTCAAAAGAGACACAAAGAAAGACAGAAGGGGGCAATAATATATGTTCAAAACATAACAGTGGATTCCACAAGGGAGTACATATAAAATATGACACCACTGAAAAAAATTAAAATGTATTAACATAGGATTGCACAATAATATACTAAGAAAGGTTTAACTATGATTTGAGTTATTGCAGTTAAAATCTATAAGTACAAAAGCAAGAGAATAGTAATGTCTTCACATTTACTATATGTATGCTACTTTTCAAAAGAGGCAGTAATGATCATAAGATATATGAGCTTATGGTAGCCTAGACAAGTGGCAGCTCCTTAAATGTTAGAATGCTACTATCACTCCAATCCTTCTTTTCATTAAACTAGGCATATCCAATTCCTGCAACTGTTTTAAAACATACGTTTTAGACTCCAGTCCCCTAATCTTATTCTGCACTTTTTCTAGAGTCTCAACATCATTTTTTATATTGTGGTGATTAAAACTGGATGCAATTATTATCAGATCTTCAAAGTCCACTCATGGTTTCTTTAGAAATATCTTCATCAGGAAATGCTCTAAACTGTGGGTGGGATTGCACTTTCAACAATCACAGAACTGACTAAATGCATACATTCCCCAGCATCACCACCACCAATAAAAACTCATCTAGAAGGAATAACTGCTTCAATACATCACATTAAGGCAAAAGATCATTTTCTACTCTTTACTGAGAGACTGCACTAATGGCAGTTTACTTCGTGGATAGAAGTACTGTATATCCTAAGGCAAGGGGTTGTAATTTTGTAGAATTACTTTTGCCGTTTTAATATGAACACATAAATACTTCAGCTGGATAAGCTATTAGTGCATTTCACCTTTAGACCAAATGTCAAAAGCCCTGGACAATATTATTTGTTAGAGCTTATGGAGAGATGCTGCAACTACAGATATAGTGGTTACTCCACTAGCAGGCTTACCTGCCACCACATATGATTCTGGAAATATTTCCTTCCTTCTTTCACTGTTGTTTTCCCCCTGGATTTCGATAGAGAGTGAGTTTGCAAAGCATGTGCCACAGCATAAACTGCATTGTAAATATTGTAACTCTGTCCACTCATCCGTGTTTCAAACACAGATGTGGGAAGGGTCTCCAACCTCTCCTGTCCAGTACATTTCTTCTCAGATGTCTCAGTTTTTGAATTTGAGAAGAAACATTCGAATGCCTGTTCCCAAAAATCTTTCCGAAAATGATCATATTGGTTGTTGTTTGGATTTAGGTTTTGAAAAAAATCCTGGAAGTTTTGGACCTCCTTTGTGTGAACTGCAAAGGATAAAACACCGTGTAGGAAATGGATGTCCAAAGATTTATCAAAGGAAATTGAAGTATAATCTGTCTGAGTGGATGTAATCAAGATTTTTGTCTTTCTTGGTATATCTTCCATTTCTGAAAACTGGAGGAAACTTCTCAGAATTGACATGGAGCGACTTTCACCATACAAGAGTACCACATTGGCTGTGCTGTTCATGAGAACTTGGTATATATGTTGTTCTTTGTCTATGATATTAGTAAAATCACTATAAAAAGCTAAGATTGGGAACTCTGCTATGAATTCAATGCAGATGCCATGTTCAGAAAATGTGGGGAGCACCTCTTGTACAAATCTCTCTCCTTTGTCATCATTTACCACAAGAATTCCAATCCAGATCCATTTAAAATACAACAATAGCTTCAGGAGACCCTTATCTTCATGTGATTCATTTGGAAACATTTGTTGGAAGAAAATTGATTGAGTCTCTTTATCCATGACTGGAGCAGAGCCATAGGTCAACTACAGAAAGATAAACATATGCAATTCCAAAGGTCTATGTGAGCCTCTGGAAATGTGTACATTTATTTGGGTAACTTTATTCTTATATACTGAAACATTATGCAGCTAGTTGTGTTTAGTTAGGAATACCAACCACAACGTCACTCTTAAGGTATCAGTAAATATCTTTTCCTGGAAGCAATACCCCCACTGTCTATTCAGAATTACTCATTCCTCAAGCAGCTCTGCTGATCCTATCAAGCAAAAAAATATATCTAGGAATCTGAATTTTTTTCTCCTTTTGAGAGAGAGAAAAGTCGGGAGCTATGACAGAATGATAATGTATATCTTCGGTACATCTTACCTGAGGAACTTTATAGATGGACAATAAAGTTGCCATGTGAAGAGAGATGTCAGGTGCTCCAATAACTGCAGCCAAATTTTGGGAGACCCCACACTTGAAGTTAGGGATGAATTTTCCCTGAGTGAAAGGCAGCAACATTGAGGCAAAGTAAGTCCATCCAGGACTAAAATTGCTGTTAAAAATATGGAAGCCCAGCGTGATGTTGGGTAGGATCTCAGGATTTCCATTGATCTCTTTGAGAGAAAATACTAAGGCCAGGATATGCTGGTAATTCTGAAAAACTATTCTGTAAAACATTTTTTAAAAATCCATTAGGAAAACTCTGCTTCACATTATGACACTTGTGATCTTTCAGTACAACATTTTGTTGAATATGTTTTTTAGTGCAATCTACTTAATTTACAACAGTTCATTTAGTGACCCTCCAAAATTACAACAGCAATGAAAAAGTGACTTATGAACATTTTTCAGACTTATGACCTTTGCAGCATCCCCATAGCCATGTGATCAAAATTCATATACTTAGCAAGTAACTTACATTTATGATAGTTGCAGTGTTACAAGAGCACTTTTGTGACCTACTGACAAACAAAGTCAATGCAGAAGCCAGATTCACTTAACAACCGTTTCACTAAATTAATGACTGCAGGGATTCACTTAAGAACATTGGCAAGAAAGATTGTAAAAAGGGGCAAAACTCACTTTTGTCAACCAGTTACGAATCCATCTGGTGGTGATGCTATCTATCCCACTTTTGCCTAGCTTACCAAGAATAGGTTGTGGTCTACTTTGTCAAATGCCTTGCTGAAGTCTAAGTATAGTATTTCCACAGTATTTCGCTGGTCTACTAATTTAGTCACTATGTTGAAGAATGAAATAAGATTGGTTTGGCATGATCTGTTTTTAACAAACCCACGCTGACTGCTAATTATTACTTTACTTGTTTCTACTGTGTTTCCTGGAATATAAGACTCTCTCTTATATTTTTTGCACCTGAAACAAGCGCTTGGCCTTATTTTCAGAGAGGTCTTATTATTTTGGGGTGCGTGGAACAAGACGGGGCTCCTCTTGCCATCTTACCTGGTTTCCAGCTCTATCTCCCTAACACTAACCAGATGAAATGGTGGGGACTAGCTGTGCATGTGCGTAAATGTTTTGGGGAGGGCTTATTTTCGGGAAAACATGGTAGATGTTGGCAAATCTATTTTTTTATTATCTTTTGCAGTATCTTCCTGGGTATTGATGTTAGATTGACTGGTCTGTAGTTTCCTGGGTCTGTTTTCTTCCCTTTCTTGAAGATGAGAACCACATCAGCTCTTTTCCAGTCCTCTGGTAGTTCCCCAGTGCTCCAGGATTATTGAAAGATGTGGTGCAGTGGTTTTAAGATGATATCTGCCAACTCCTTTAGAACTCTGGGATGTAATCTGTCAGGTCCTGGTGATTTGTATTCATCAAGATAAGACAGGTGTTCTCTCTCTCTCTCCCTCCCTCCCTCCCTCCCTTCCTCCTTATTTTAATTTTTATTTCTATTCTGTCTTTTACAGTTATGTTTTTGGTAGGTTGGGCTATAGTTTCTTTTTGCGTGAAGACCGATGCAAAGAATGAGTTAAGCAGCTCTGCTTTCTCGCTGTTGCCTGTTGCTTCCTAATTCCCATTTCCAATCTCACTGGTTCGGTGACTAGTGTAGCTGGGACTCCCCCTATCAGCATCCCATCGACTTGTTTGAAGCCATCCTTTCTCTTTAGTGGACCAACTGTTTCCTTGATTTTTTTCCCTTGTTATTTATAAGTTAGAAGAAACTTGTTTTATTGTCTTTGACTTTTGCTGTGAGTCTTTCTTTATTCTGAGCCTTTGCTTTCCTGACTTCATCTTTACAGATTATGGCTATCTGCTGATATTCTGCCTTAGTTGTGTGTCCCTCTTTCCATTTTTTGAACTTGTCCTTTTTTTTCTTTCATTTTGTCAGAGAGAATTTGTGTAGTCATGCTGGCTTCTTCTTGGATTTCTTTTTTTCTTTCTCATTGGTATTGCACTGGTTTGGGCTTTTATGATCATATTTTTCAGACTTTCCCAAGATTCTTGAGTTGTTTTGGGAAACTCTGAAAAATATTTACATTTAATGCTTGTTACATATGATTTGTTGGAATAGAAATTTGGCCTTTTTTCAACTTTATTTGGAAGCTGAAGTTTAGATATAAATACACCTATGCAGTCTATTTAAGATTATTGGAAAATATTTTGAACATTGACCAGAACTTGAAAATAAATTGATAATATACATACATAAGTCCATCTTGAAGTCCCTGAGAAGGATGTTGACTGAAATCAATGGGGTCAGAAAATATCAAGCATACAGAAATAATGCCAGCAATGTTAATATCTCCAGGATGATGATAGGTGTGATGAATAGGAAGAGGTTCAACAAGATCACATTGAAGGCTAGGATGCTTGCAGACCACTTGAGGCAATATGGTTAACAGAGATTCCATGATTGCTAACAGCTTCCATAAATGTCCTCTTTCTGTGTATAAATGGCAGCAACGAGATCCTTCTAGAAGATCATACTGGACTGACTTTTTCAGCTGTTTTTCAGACAAAAGTAGAAATTGCAGCATACTGTCAAATCAACTCTTAGAGGATTTTTGAGCATGTATTTCATGGTGAATATTAACAATATCCTTCAGGGTCAGTTCCTCATTTTTCCATAGTGTCCCATGAGATTTGGAAGAGACAAACCACCTAATTCTATAATGATGGTGAGAGAGTCACCTGTGTAAAGACCATGTGAGGGCCTCTGGAGGGAGTGAGGCTTAAACCAGGAGACAAAGAATGAAAAACAAGATGTGAGTATATATACATATGTAAATGAGTGTAGGCATTTATATACATTAGGGATCCTCAAACTTTTTAAACAGGGGGCCAATTCACAGGTCCCTCAGGGAGCTGGACTATAGTTTGATTTGGCTAATGACTGACTGGGTGGGTGTGGCTAGGTGGTCATGTGACTGGGTGGGTGTGGCCAATTTAGCAGTCCATTTTGCCAATTTAGCAGTCCATTAAACAATACACAGCAGTCCCCTTTTCAAATCTTCTTTTTCATACTGCATGAAGTTTTTGCTCCAGGGTTTTTTTTTAATTGGGGGGGAGAGGTTGCTTGGGGAAGGAAAGGCATGCTTTCCACAGCTGTCATGGCTATATTCAAAGGGTCAGCTAATGTCATTGGTGTTGGAAGATTCATTGGTGAGGTGATAGTGGCTGGATGTGAGATGTTTACTGGAGCAGTAATTGGAGTTGGCAGGTGTGGTGAGTGTTTAACAGAGAAGTCATGGACAAAGGGCTTGCTATGATAACAGGGGGGGCCTAAGCTCATTGGGCTGGAAATGTTAACTGTGCTCAAAACATTGTCTGGGCTTCTCATATTCATTGCAGCAGCCACAATGCAAGGAGCTGATCCTTCAGTACTGCCCCCCCCCAAATTGTCAGCCATTGCACCATTTCTCTGGGGAAGCAGCCGCGTCCTGAGCATGTCCTTTCAAAGCCAGGGGGACAGTGTACCCCTTCACAGGTCTCCTGCTTGTTGTGCCCCCCAGGCTGATGCCCCCTGCCTGCCTCACTTGCTTCCAGGACTTGTACAGGGTGGCTAGACCCATCATGCCAGTGTGCCAAAGAGGCTGTGGCAGCCAGGCCTCCGGTCACTTGGCTTCCCTTCATGTCATTGCCGTTACCTCCTCGCTGCTCCAGCCCAGGGCCCAAACAAGCCTCTCCGCCTGGAGCTCCACCCGGGCAACTGGACCTTGGCAACTGAACTGTTTCTCTTTGCCCCCTTTTCCTGTTTTGTCTGCTGGGTCGACACAGGGAGACGTCAACCCTAGCTTTGCTTTCTATTGCAGCTGGGAATCTCAAATAAGACCGAGAATGAATGTTTGTGTTGTAGCTGCCCCGGGTCCTGGTTTTAAATCCTCATCTGCCAAGGAGGCTAGCCCTCATTTGCTGCTCATTGAAATGCCTGGTCTCCCAGTGATGGAGGAAGGGCTGGAGCTACTAAACAGGAGCCACATTAAGTGTCTGAAGGACCCCATCCTATTACTGGGAGTCCAGGTGCCTCAGCGATCAGTGACCGAGACCTTGGCTCGGCTTCTTGAGAGATGAGGAGTTCACAGGATGGTGATCTAGTGTCCAGACTGGCTACAACACAACATTCATTCTCAGCCTTATTTGAGATTCCAAGCTGCAATTGACAGACAGTTGACCCTGGCCGCTTCTTTCCACTGCAGTGCTTCCTGTAAGCTCCACTGCAGCTTACAACTGTGAGCCCGAAGTGGTGGGAGGCAAGGGCTACCTTGGTGTCACCATCCTCAAGCTCTTATCAGTTCATGGAGGACATGCTCGAATCAGTGTTGAGACCAGGGCCCCAGGAGTGTGTGGATGAAGACTGTGAAGACCATGAAGAGAAAGTACCTGGTCCAGGCACACAGCACCCCAGCATGCTGCTCTCTCCTGAAGGCTGCCTGCTCACCCACCCGCTGGCTGGACTATCCCAGAAGCGGCACATCCCCTGGTTGTGGACTGGATGTGGGGCCTGAGGAAGAGGGGAGGGGGTGTGGGTGGCAGGCGCCCATAGGCCCTGTGGAAGCTGAGAGGCAGGCCTGAAAGGCAGCTGAGCCTCACCATTTCCATCCCCATGAGACAGCCCTTTGGCCGAGCACAGCAAGTCCAGAGTGGATTTCCCTCCTCCACCATTGACCTTACCTTCTACAGTGTTTCTCCAAAAATAAGACCTGGTCTTATTTATTTATTTTTTTACCACAATAAAAGGCACCAGATCTTATTTTTGGGGGGTTTCTACCACTGACAATTTTCTTAATTGTTAGTGTTAATCTATTCATTTCTGCATATTCTAATATTTTTAATCATATTTTCATCCGTAGGGATCTAATCACTTTTCCACTGTTGGGAAAATATAATTCTGGCTCCAGTTAATACATGTAGGATCAAATATGTATTCCCCTTATTATAATTATCCGGTAGAACACCCAACAAAAATATTTCTGTTTTTAAATCAATATGCTGCTTTATCATTCTTTTCCAACCATGTATGTATTTTTGTCCAATATTTTTTTGCTTTTCGGCATGTCCACCACATAGGAGCCGCCTTGGGACTTCAGAGAGGGGCAGCATATAAATTGAATAAATAAATAAATGATAGTATGAATCAGGTATCTGAGGCATTTCCAACTTTTGACATTCCTTAAACATCTTTGCCAACCTTGAGGGTGAGAAGTGCCACCTATAAAACATTTTATATAAGTTTTCTTTATATGCAGTTGACATTGTTAATTTGTAATTCCTATCCCATAATTTCTGCCACTTATCTAACTCTATTGTATATCCAAAGTTTTTAGCCCATACTATCATTGCCTCCTTTACTCGTTCATCTTCCATTTTAATACTTAATAGATAACTATGTTTTCTTTTCACCTATCCCTGTTAATATCTGATCTAGTTTTGTTAATTCTTTATCAAAACCATACATTTTAGCATCTTTCTCATATCTAGATTGTATCTGTACTTGTGGACACCATGCTATATCAATCCCTTGACCATTCAGTTCCTGTTTAGTTTTGAGCTCCCCCTTTTCATTCAAAATATCTTTATATCTAGTAATATTTCCCAGATTAATAATGTTTGAATGGATCAGTGCCTCCATTGTGGAGAGTCAGACCAGTATTTTCAAATAATGTTGTTGTTTGATTTTCTTCCATACTAATAATAATGCATTTCTAATATAATGTCTTTCAAAATAACCATGTGTTTTGTTTTGCCCATATCATAAAAAGCCATGCCAACCCAGTTGGGTCCTGTTTCTTGTGGATCTTGCAAAATAAAAACCATCTGCAAATGTCTGTAGCTTGTATTTTTCTTTTTTTTTATTTCCATACCTTTTATTTCTCTATCTTGCCTAATATTTCCATTTAATATTTCCAATGTCAATATAAATAATAGAGGGGATAGTGGACATCCTTGTCTTGTGCCCTTTTTTATATTAAAGTTCTCGGTCATATCTCCATTTAAAATAACCTTTGCTGTTTGCTTGTGATATATTGCCTTAATCATATTGATAAATCTCTCCCCAAAATCCATAGTTTTTAATTGTAATAACATAAATTGCCAGTTTACGTTATCAAACGCTTTCTGCGTGTTTAGGAAAATCAACGCCATTTGTTTTCTAGGGTGTGCTTCATAATACTCCAGTGTATTTAAGATCATTCTCATATTATTTTTAATCTGTCTCTTAGGCAGAAATCCATTCTGAGCTGAATGTATAAATGCATTCATTTTAATCTCTCTGCTATTATTGAGAGGTATATTATATAATTCAGCATTCAGTAAGGATTTAGAGGTGGAGATCTTGCCTCACAATCAAGAGGTTGTGAGTTTGATCCTAGGTAGAGGCAGATGTAGGGCCCCCTGCTTCGGCAGGGGATTGGACTAGTTGACTTGCAAGGTCCCTTCTAACTCTGTTAATCTGTTAAATCTGCATTAAATCTGAGTCTTCTTTCGGTATAAGAGTAATATATGCTTCCATCCACGAATCTGTAACCTTTGCTTCTAACAATACTTCATTATAGACTTCCAATATTGATGGGCCTAAAATATCTTGTAGATCTTTATAAAGTTCTGTTGGTAGCCCATCTGGTCCTGGTTTGTTATTATGCTTTTGCTTCTGTTAATTCCATCATTGTTATTCATCCATTTAACAGGGCTCTCACTGTCTCAAGTATTTTAGGTAATTCAGCTTTTTCCAAATATTGTTTTATTTTATCTTCTGGAATTTTCTCCTGATCATACAGCTTTTCATAGTAATCTTGAATTTTTATTTTTTTTTTTTTTATCATCAGTTTGATAACAGAGAGCTCCTTTCTCACCTACTAACTGATGTATCTGTTTCTTTTCGTTCTTCTTTTTCAATTTATATGCCAAGCATCTTCCTGTCTTATTTGCATGTTCAAAAAAGTTCTGTTTAGCACTTTTATTTTTTTGTGCCAATTCTTCTTTATCTAGTAAGTTCAGTTTATGTTTTGTTAATTCCATTTGATTTTTGTAATTCTATTTCGAGTCTTTTATACTCTTCTTCTAATATGTTTTGGTTTTGTTTCTTATTTTTCTTTCCCAAATATTATGACTAGTCCTCTAATATATGCCTTAGCAGTATCCCATACATTTTGTAGTGAAGTCTCTTCTTTCCTATAGTCTTTAAAAAAAGAAATCTAGTTCTTTTTCCATATTTTGAATAAATTCCCTATCCTTTAATATTGATTGGTTCAGCATCCACCTCAATTTTCTCTTTTGTCCTTTCCACTTAACTTTTATTGGATTATGGTCTGACCAAACTCTTGTTTCTATTTCTATTTCTTGCACATTTTATTTTAACTCAGGTGACATCCATATCATATCTATTCTTGACCAAGACATATGTCTATTTGAATAAAATGAATATTGGTTTTTCTTAGGATATATCTTTCTCCATACATCTTGAATGCCTAATTCCTCTTCCATTTTGAAAAAGGTTTTAGAAGTGTTTCCTAGTTTTTTTGCTTACTTTACTACTTTTATAGTCCAATTCTGCATCTACAATTGCATTAAAATCTCCTACCACACATATATCTTCATATTCCAATTCTATAATTTTCTTATCGAGTTTTCCATAAAAGTCTTCTTGTTTGTTATTTGGTGCATATATTGCTACCAAAAGTATCTGTTTATAGTTCATTGTTACTTCCACCATCAAAATTCTCCCATCTTCATCTACAAAAATTTGCCTAGCGTTTATTGTTTCTTTTATGTATAAAGCTACTTCTCTTTTCTTTTACTATGCTAAAGAAGAATATAATTTCCCAATTTTTGGATACTGCAGTAATTTATTGTTTTGGTTTTTTTTAATATGGACCACTTGAAGACAAATTAAATCTAGCTTTAATTTTCCTAATTTATTGAAAGCCCCTTTCCTTTTCATAGGAGAATTCAGTCGATTTATGTTGATTGACAATAGTTTTATTTCTTCTTCCATAATTTTACTTGTAGATAGGACTTGTTGTTCAAGTCACTCTTGTTTCTCTCTCTGTTCTTTTATCCTTCCGCCTTCTTGTTTTGATCTTTCCTCTAATTCTGTTTTGTCTTCTTCTTGCTGTATGTTTTCCCCTCCTTTAGCTTCCTCTTGTTTTCTATCTTCTATTTCCTCTCTTGCTCTTTTTTCTTCATATGGCCCAAAATGTTGATCATAGAATTGTTTTGCTTTTTCTACAGAATCCAGTTTACGTCTTTTTTCTATCCAAGTCACCAGCATTCCCTCTAGTCAGCATTACCTCTAGAGTGGTAGTAATAGTTGATTATTCAGACTTTTGAATTTGCCTCCCATTTTGAAGTATGAAAGCAAGCTCATTTCAGCTAAATAAAATTGTAAACCGGTCACAGACTTCAAAATTGGAAAATTCTACAAATACATATACATTTATTTTTAAAAAAATTAAAACTTTCTTTTCATGAGCTGATGTTTATTGTTCAGTTCAGGTCTCATCACAATGATAAAACACTTGGGAAAAAAGATACACACAAATAATCCAGCACTGGAGGAGATCATGGAGAAAACCTCCACTGCCAGCATATATTTTCCCCTTGTGCTTAGATAGGTGGGGATAAAACACAGCCAAACACTACAGAAGACCAACATGCTGAAGGTGATGAATTTGGCTTCATTGAAACTGTCAGGTAACTTCCTAGCTAGAAAAGCAGCAGAGAAGCTAACCAGAGCAAGAAAACCCATAAAGCCCAAAACACAGCAGAACATGACAGAGTCTTCATTGCACTCCAAGATGACTTCTTCAGACATTGACTTCATATCAAAATCTGGATATGGTGGGGATATTATCAGCCACACAGCACAAACACATATTTGGACAAAGGAGCAGGAAAGTATAATGTAGCTGACCATTCTTCCACCCACCCATTTCTTCAATCTGGAACCAGGTTTAGTGGCCATGAATGCTAGAACCACAACAAAGGTTTTGGCCAATACACAAGAAATTGCTACAGAAAAAATGAGACCAAAGGCTGGTTGTCGAAGGAGACACACAATCGTATTGGGCCTCCCAACAAATAGAAAGACACAAAGGAAAGAGAGGAGAAGGGAAAGTAGAAGTATATAAGTGAGATTTCGGTTGTTAGCTTTGACGATGGGAGTGTCTTTGTGTTTCATGAATACTGTAATGATCCAAGTTGTCATTAAAGAAAAGCAAAGAGAAAGAACAGTCAGACTGATCCCCAAGGGTTCTTCATAGGACAAAAAAGTGATCTGTTTTGGAATGCACATATTTTTCTGAGGATTTGGATATTGATCTACAGGACATGGAGAGCAGTCATCCATATCTAAAAAAGAAGACAGTGGAATTCATACAGTTGATTATAGACAGTGTTATATCCCAATACCTTACTCCCATTATATTTAGAAATTCCCTACCTTTCTCCTTTGATATTTTTCCTTCTGGGCACAGCCAGCAATCATAGCAGCAAAATGATTCCCCTTCTTTTTTGGCCTTGCTGTGTCCTGTCTCACAAGGATCATTACACAAAGATAAAGGTAATGCCTGTCAGTGAATGGAGAAGAATTTTTTAAGATACAGAGGGAAAAGAAATCCTTGGCTTGATACTGTTAAAATAGAATTAACATAATAGAAATGAATTGATAATCAAAAGTGATGTATTGTCATCATTTTAGATGTATTTGTTGTGAACTTATAATTCATTAAATATCTACAATTATTGGTATTTTCCAAAACCATCATCTCCTCTCTCCAAAGACATTTTCTATGCTGGTTAGTTTTCTCAACTTCTTAATTATGAACCAATGAAATGTAATTATACTGTATTGCAACTTTTACATCAAAACCATGAAAACTATAGTCTATAATTGACAGAGGGCATAGGGCATAAAAGTAAAGGATAAAATATTCTATACCAAGTATTAGAGAAGTAAACATTCTCATAGATTTTTTTTTCCTTCTGCAGGACATTTATTCTTAGGTTAGTTCAGAGATGATGCTCTGGAACAATCATCAATATATATTTTATGCTACATGAATGAAGACAGAACATTTTAGATTTAAGCAACTAACCTGATTAAAGCCTATTGGCCATGTGATGGAATCTACAGAAATATTGAAGAACTTCTCTGGTAGAGCTGTGGGATCTATCACTCCAACTTTGAATCTAAAGAAAGATTTGTTTGGGAATGTGATCCAATTGATTATATCATATCTGCCAATGAATTCTCCATTTTTATCAAAGGAGATCTTTTCACCAACACTGTTGTTGAACCTGGCACTTCTCAGAAAAGAATGAACCTGAAATACAGAGACAGTCAAAGAAAAACAGAAGGCAGAAATATATGTGCAAAACATAACAATGAATCCAAAAGGGAGTAGATATGACATTACTGAAAAACAATCAAAGTGTATTAACAGAATTGCACACTAAAATAGTAACAAAAAAATTATCTATGATCTGAGTTATTGCTCAGGTAAAATCCTTCAGTATAAAGCAAGAGAATAATAAGACAAAATGTTTCTATTTACATTTTTTAGTAGTCTTTACATTTAATATATGTACGTTATTTTTCAAAACAGTCAGTAATGATCATAAGATATATGAGGTTATGGTGACCTAAACAGGAACACTTGAATTGGAGGCAGTGGTGGGATTCAGCCAGTTTGCACCACTTCAGGAGAACCGGTTGTTAACTTTTGGAAAAGTTTGGGGAACTGGTTGTTGGAATAAATCATTAGGGTAGAGAACCAGTTGTTAAATTACTTGAATCCCACTACTGATTGGAGGAGTTATATGACTCACATACAAAACTGGGCTACAATGTCTGACATTCCCACTCCTGGTTAACTGGCAAGAAACTAACATCAAGAGCCTCTATCTCTTGAGGTTTCCGGTGACGTCATCATGTCAGCAAGACAGGCATGAAGTTAGCTCCCGTCCTGTTTTTGTAAACTCTCCAGCCTGGGCGGCTTTTCTTGCTGCCACCAGCCCCGGAGAGGCGGCCGTAAGCGGAGAGGAGCAGGGAGCACGTCAGGAGTGGTGATCCGGTGTGTGAAGGCGAATCTCTCCTGTCTCAGGTTGGGGAGACAGCGCCAGTAATGGCGGCTCCAAAACAATGACTGCCCATATTGGAAGGGAAACCTGATTGCAGACTGGCAAGGAGTCCCCCTTCAATCAAAATAGACTAAACCGAGACAGACTTTTGACCCCTCTGATCTCCCTATTGTGCATGCTGAGGTAGTGAGAAAAAATGAAAAGTGCCTCTTTTTTTCTGATCGGAGCTAAGACGGGGGAAGTGGCTGCTTGTGTGTTATACTTTGTATTCTGAGCCGATATTGAACTGTGTTGTCTGAAAGAAATATTTGGAAAAAGATTTGGATTTGACTGATGGAAAGTTTTGATGGGATTTATCTCCCCTTTTTCTGGCTGATGAATTAAGATTAGAGATTGATTGAACAGATTTACATCTTGTTAGAGAGATATTACCCTCTCCTCCCCCCCCACTTCTTTCAACATGATTATTAGAGGGTGTCTGTATGGAACAGTACTCTATCTCCACCTAGTGGTGAATTCTAGACTCAGCTTACATACAGTAACTCCAGGAGAGAAGAACTTTGTATGTGATTTCCCCCTTTTATCTTTGAATGCATTACTTATTGATTATCATCTCTAATGAATTAATCTGAAGTGAAGGATCCACAATATAAATCATTTGCTAAAATTGACTAATTGATTAAATTAAAACTTGATTAGCTTAGTTTGGAACTGATTGGGAAAACTTCTTTAATCAAGATGTCAACTGCAACAACAATGGTAACCACAAAAGCGGGGGGGGGAAGTTTTGACACTCCCAATGGTCACTGCTTCAGCTACATCCACTTCATCGCCTTCATCTGCTAGATCATTGGACGATATAGTCGCTGCAGGGAAACCTCCATCGTTATCAAATCTACAGAACATGCTGCAGGCAATGTATGAGGTGATGACTAAAAATCAAGAAGTTATTTCTAAAAACTTAGAGGACTTAACATCAGACTTTAAAGGGGAGCTGGGAGCTGTCAGAAATGATATTAAAATGTTGAATGACAGTGTGCAAGGGGTTCAGGGGGTGCTGACACAACAGGAGCCTGAGTAGCGTAGGGGAGTAATGCCTCCTACAAAGGCAGCATTTAAGATCCAGCTGCTGCAATTACTTGCTAGTTCAATCCCAGGCAGGCTCAAGGTCGACTCAGCCTTCCATCCTTTATAAGGTGGGTAAATTGAGGACCCTGTTTGTTGGGGGCAATAAACTGACTTTGTATAAATATAAATATACAAAAGTATGAAGGCTATTGCTTAACACACTGTAAGCCGCCCTGAGTCTCCGGAGAAGGGCGGCATATAAATAATTTTTTTTAAAAAAAAAGGAGAGTAAAATACAAGATATTGAAAGGAGGGTGGGATGATGTGAGGAAAGACAAGATGGAAATGAAAGAGAACAGTTTTCGGTGAACAGGGCCCTCGAAGAGGAAATTATTTTTCTTGAATATCCATGTTTTTATAGGAATGGCCCTGAAGAACCTTATAAGAGTCACTAGTAGGGCAACAGACTTAAAAGAGGAAGTTGAGTCTGTGTGAAGAAAAGTAACTTGAGAAACATTTTCAGGAAAATGTTTATGGAGATTCTCAGTCATCCAGGCCATGGTTATTCGAAAGGTGCATTTTTTTCAAGAGGCAACTGGAGTTTCTGGTTTTTCGTTGAAGACATGAAGAAGCTTCCTGGATGAGAAGAGAAATGTCTTCAAAGAAAAAACAGAAAGTCCAGCTATTTCTTGAAAAAAAATCACCTTTGGGATTTCAGGAAAACATAGTTTACACAACGTGAATTTGAGGGAGGGATAAGCAGACTGTTAATGGGTTTCTCAGTTTGGCTTACATGTTGAGATTGACAGTATTTTGGAGGTCTCTATAAACAGATATATTGCCAGCTGAAAGAGTAAAGAAACTCAGGGCAGTGGGAAAAGGCTGACTCCACTGGACCTCACACGCCCACCTTGGAGATCAGGCTCAGACAAAGCTGCCTTTGCCAAAGATGCTTGCCCATTAGCCGGTCAACCCACCCTCTTCGCATGCCTATGCTGCACTTTGGTCAGCCCAGCCTCTCACTTGAGGATGGTATCCCTGCTCGTGCGCTGCAACAGCTGGTCAGGGGATCACGTGAGAAGGTGGAGGAGGATGTTTGTCTTCAGGCGCATGCTTAGTCCTCAGTTGTGGGCCTGTCCCCCTTTCCTTCATTCGCTCCTCCCGGATCCCATTTCCACCCCGCCAGCCCTTGTGTTAATGATGTTGGTGTCAGCTACTGCTGGGTTGGGCCAATGTTTCAGGGCGGAGAGCAGGTCATGTGACCAGGTTGGCAGTGAGCTGCAGGAGAGTGATCAAAGAGCCTCATGCAACTCTGGAGTTGCAGGATGCTGACATGTCCTAGGGGATATTATTTATTAGAGCTCATGAAGAGATGGTGCAACTACAAATATGGTGGTTACTCCACTAGCAGGCTTACCTGCCACCACATACAATTGTGAAAATATTTCCTTCCTTCTTTCACTGTTGTTTTTCCCCTGGATTTGGATAGAGAGAGAGATTGCAAAGCATGTGCCACAGCATAGACTGCATTGTAAATATTGTAACTCTGTCCACTCATCCGTGTTTCAAAAACAGATGTGGGAAGGGTCTCAAGCCTCTCCTGTCCAGTACATTTCTTCTCAGATGTCTCAATTTTTGAGTTTGAGAAGAAACAATTAAATACCTGTTCCCAAAAATCTTTCCGAAAATGATCATGTTGGTTGTTATTTGGATTTAAGTTTTGAAAAAAATCCTGGAAGTTTTGGACCTCCTTTGTGTGAACTGCAAAGGATAAAACACCATGTAGAAAATGGATGTCCAAAGATTTATCAAAGGAAATTGAAGTATAATCTGTCTGAGTGGATGTAATCAAGATTTTTGTCTTTCTTGGTATATCCTCCACTTCTGAAAACTGGAGAAAACTTCTCAGAAATGATATGGAACGAATTTCACCATACAAGATTATCACATTGGCTGTGCTGTTCATGAGAACTTGGTATAAATGTAGTCCTTTGTCTATGAAATCAGTAAAATTACTGTAAAAAGCTACATTTGGTAACTCTGCTATGAATTCAATGCAGATGCCATGCTCAGAAAATGTGGGGAGCACCTCCTGGACAAATTTCTCTCCTTTGTCATCATTTACCACAAGAATTCCAATCCAGATCCATTTAAAATACAACAATAGCTTCAGGAGACCCTTATCTTGGTGCAATTCATTCGGAAACATTTGTTGGAAGAAAATTGATTGGGTCTCTTTATCCATGACTGGAGCAGAGCCATAGGTCAACTACAGAAAGATAAACATATGCAATTGCAAAGGTCTATATCAGCCTCTGGAAATGTGTATATTTATTTGGGTATCTTTATTCTTATATACTGAAACATTATGCAGCTAGTTGTATTTATTTAGGAATATCAACCAAAATGTCACTGTTAAGGTACCAGCAAATATCTTTTCCTGGAAATAATACCTCCACTGTCTATTCAGAATTACTCATTACTCATGCAGCTCTGCTGATCCTATCAAGCAAAAAAAATATATCTATTGTCTCCCTTCTAGAAAGAGAAAACTACAGACTACAGTCTGAAAGCATGTAAAAAATGCAAGGGGATATCAGTAACTTAAAGTACTTGAAAGAAGGAAAATTAAAAAACAAAACATTGTTGAAGTCAACATCAGATGAGAAATCTTCCAGGGGGACTCACTTTCACCACTACTGTTCAACATCACATTAATTCCACTGACAATAATCCTATGAAACACAAAAGTGGGATACCAAATCTCAAGCCAACATGGCAAGTTAAATCATCTACTATACATGAATGACTTAAAAATTATGTGAAAAGCCCTATATTGTATCCTTTACTTTGGCCCTCTGTGAATTATATACTATGGTTTTCATGGTTTTGATGTAAAAGCTGCAATATGCTGTATTACATTTCATCAGTTCATAATTAAGAATTTGAGAAAACTAGATAATTGGTAGATATGTGGTTGATACATAGAACGCTGGTATCCACCCGTATCAACCATTAGCACTAGTCAATGGTATTTGTGATGCATTTTTGAATGTTCAGTTGACTGAGTTTCATGCTTAATAAATAATGTAAATAATAACAACAACAACAACAACAACAACAACAACAACAACAACAATAATAATAATAATAATAAATCTGATCCTGCCTTTCTGACTCCAAACGGGCTGCTTTGGCTGGGCCTGGATGGCTATGGGTGTGGTTCCTATAGTTATGGGATTACCATCTTCAGATCAATAGTGGCTTAGCCACTGTGCACCAACCCAGGCACCTAACATCATCAATGATGAGAAGAAATCAACAAAATTCCACACCAGATCAGTCATCACCCGGGTCAATAAGGGCCATGTCCGATGCTATGGCTCCTGGACATCTGTCAAAGAATGGGCTACAGGGCTCAGTTGTTACTACTAGGGAATCAGGGTGTGCAACTGCAAAATGACTGGAATGAAAGAGCGAAATATGGACAACTGAAGAAAATAAATTTTTCTACCAGACAGAACCAACAGCCAGATGATTTCAAAAAAGAATGATGCAAGTGTAAAAGGAAAAACAACCAGAAAGTGACATAACTGAACAAAGATTGATGGATTAAAGATGTTCCATCAAGCGTAATAAAATTTTCACAGATGTGGAAATGCAACATCTAGAAACATTGGTGAAAAAGAAAACAACAAGTAATGATGAACTAGCTGAAGAAACTGTTCCAACATCTGAACAAACTGATCAGCTAGTGGAAGAAACTAACATACAGGATGAAGATCTTCCAATGCAACAATGTGAAAGTGTAGAGCTAAGTGATCTAGCAAAAACGCTGAAAGAAAAGACTGAAAACCACGTCAAAGAAAACATAGAAAGAAAAAGACTGCCTGCCATTCGCGAAGTGCATAGCAAATGAGTGAAAGATCTCAGTAACTGCTGTGAACAACTTTTTAATTTCCATCCCATCCAGCACACTATATGAAACACTAATGTATAGCAAAGCCACCATTATAATTGCAGAACTGGGTTATAAAATGCCAAAAAAGAAACTCACTGGAACACCAAAGTGGAAAATTTGACTTGAAAATAAAATAAAAAAACTGCAAGGAGATGCCAGCAATTTGAAGTACTTGAAAGAAGGAAAACTAAAGAACAAAAAGCTGAAAAACAGCTTACACAAAAAATACAACCTGGAGGAAAAAAACAATAATGGAAATCATGGAAGAACTAAAAGAATATGTAATAGCCACAGCAAAGAAAATCAAAAGATAAGAAGAACAAATAAAACAATATCGTGGAAATGTCCAGTTCAGAAGAAACCAACACCTCTTCTACCAGTCACTTGATAAAAATCAAGTCCAAACTAATGTTCACCCATGTAAAGAAAAAACTTTTGGAAAGGACTGTGGGAAAACCCAGTGGAATCAAAGATATTCAAAATCAAACAACGTGAAATAAAATGGAAAATATTGTAATAACAACTGATATGGTTGCAAAACAAGAACTGGAGGGCACCTGGCCTGGACAAACTGCATGGATACTGGCTAAAACACCTGACCACCATCCATCACCACATGGTCATCCAATTTGATCAAATGCTTCAGAATGCAACAAGCGAAGAATGGTTAACAGCTGGCCGAACATATTTGATAATGAAAGATCCAGAAAAGGGCACAGAACCAAGCAACTATTGCCCAATTACTTGTCTGCCAACAACATTCAAACTTTTTACAAGAATACTGGCAAGTTCAGTATTCAATCATCTGATGGAAAACAGCTTGTATCCAGTAGAACAAAAAGGAAATTATAAAAAATCAAGAGGAACAAAAGATCAGCTGCTCATTGACAAAATGGTACTAAAAATGCAAGATGAAGAAAATGATGTGGATCAATTACAAGAAGGCATTTGACTCACTACCCCACAGCTGGATTAACGCCTGTCTGGAAAACTTTCAAATCAGCAAAAATATTTGTACATTTTTGAAAGAAAACATGCAAAAATGGAAAACAGTTCTAACAGCAAATGGGTGAAGTCAACATCAGAAGAGTAATTGATGAAGTCAACATCAGAAGAGTAATCTTCCAAGGGGACTCACTTTCACCACTACTGTTCAACATCACATAAATTCCACTGACAAAAATCCTACGAAACACAAAACTAGGATACCAAATCTCAAGCCAGCATGACAAGATAAACTATCTACTGTACATGGATGACTTAGAACTGTATGCAAAAAGCCCCACTGAACTTAAATCAATACTCAACACAGTTTAATTGTTCAGCAGCGACATCAGAATGAACTTTGGACTTGAAAAATGTGCTATATTATCCATGCAGCGAGGAAAAATGGAAAAAAAAAATAGAAGGAATAGAACTGGGAAATGGAAGCATCATGAAAGCATTAGCAAAGGATGGTGGTTACAAATACCTAGGCATATTGGAAGCAGATAACATTTTGAATGGAAAAATCAAAATGTCAACGCAAAAGGAATACATCAGGAGGGTCCACAAAATATTAAAATAAAATCTGATTGCTGGAAACATAATTAAAACCATGAATATACGGGCAGTTCCATGATACATTACTTAGCTAGAATCATCAACTGGACTTTGGCTGAACTGGAAAACTTGGACTAGAAAATGTGCAAACTTTTGAATATGTACCATGCTTTACATCCACGAAGTGACATCAACAGGTTGTACCTGCCGAGAAGAATAGGAGACAGAGGGCTATTGCAAATCCATCAAACTGTAGAAGAAGAAAAACCAAGTTTGAATGACTAAGTGAATCAAAGTACAGAAAAATTGCTGTAGGCTGTGAAAATGGAGAACGTTATTAAAATAACAGAAACAAAGACAGAATATAAGGAAAAACAGCTAGATGACTGCACTACTCGGAAAAACATACATTTTAGGAAGATTCTTGATTGATACCTAGGATGCTGGAAGCAACCCGTATCAACCATCATAGCCAGTCAATGATATTTGTGATACATTTTTAAATGCTTAATGAATAAAAGTTTATAATAATAAAAATAATATAAATATTACATCTCCAGCACCACTGTACCTGAGGAACTTTGTAGACGCACAATAAAGTTGCCATGTGAAGAGAGATGTCAGGTGCTCCAATAACTGCAGCCAAATTTTGGGGGACCCCACACTTGTAGTTAGGGATGAATTTGCCCTGAGTGAAAGGCAGCAACATGGAGGCAAAGTAAGTCCATCCAGGACTAAAATTGCTGTTAAAAATGTGGAAGCCCAGAGTGATGTTGGGTAAGATCTCAGGATTTTCATTGATCTCTTTTACAGTAAATACTAAAGCCAGGATATGCTGGTAATTCTGAAAAACTATTCTGCAAAACATTTTTTAAAAAAACACATTTTAGAAAACTCTGTTTCACATTATGACACTTGTGATCTTTCAGTACAATATTTTGCGGAATATGTTTTAGTGCAATGTATAGGTAGTCCTTGATTTACAACCGTTCATTTCGTGACCATTCAAAGTTACAACAGCACTGAAAAAAAGTGACTTATGACTGTCTTTCAGACTTACAACCCTTGGACCATCCCCATGGCCATGTGATCAAAATTCAGACCCTTAGCAACTGACTCACATTTATGACGGTTGCCGTGTTCCAAGATCACACGATCACCTTTTGTGACCTACTGAGCAGCAAAGTCAATGAGGAAGCCAGATTCATTAATTTAATTTAACGACTGCAGGGATTCACTTAAGAACATTTTCAAGAAAGGTCATAAAATGGGGCAAAACTCACTTAACAAATGTCTCATTTAGCAACAGAAATTTTGGGCTCAAGTTTAGTCATAAGTTGAGGACTACCTGTATTTAGTATTCTCTTCAGATTCTCAAAAATGCAGACTGAAATATTAGCACGTTTATACACCTCGAGAACCTGGAATGATTTTAAAGAGAAAAAAAATTGGTTTGCGATTGGAAGCATTATGTCTGAATAAATGAGAAAGGCTCAGTATCAAACTCCGGCTGTTAAGAATGGCTAATATCAAGAAGGAAAATGCTGAATTTTGATCAAATGAAAAATGGAACATATGTGCCCCGATTTAGATTTTAGTGGTAGGTCTTCATTATTTAATCGTTATCTACCTCAATACTTAGATTAAAAGAGTTGGAAGGGACCTTGTAGGTCATCTAGTCCAACATCTAGCCCAAGCAGGACACTTTACACCAGTCCAATGGCAGTCCAATCTCTTCCTGAAGGTCTCCAGGGATAAAGCCCCCACAACTTCCAAAGGTGAGCTGTTCCACCATCATAAAATTTCTCATTTCTAGGTTGAATTTCTCCTTGGTCAGTTTCCATCCATTATTCCTTGTCTGGCCTTCAGCCCCTCAAATATTGGAACACTGCTATCATGTCTCCCCTGGTCTTCTCTTCACTAGACTAGCCATGCCCAGTTCCTGAAACCGTTTTAGCCTCCAGTCCCCTAACCAGCCTGGTTGTCTTCTCTGCACTTTTTCTAGAGTCTCAAAATCTTTTTTATAGTGTAGTGATCAAAACTGGATGCAGTATTCTAGGTGTGGTTTTACTAAAGATTTATAGAATGATATTATTACCTTACTTGATCTTGATTGTATCCCTCTGTTAATGCAGTTTAGGATTGCATTGGGTTCTTTGGCTGCCGCTGCACACTGCTGGCTCATATTTAGGTCATTGCCCACTAAGACGCCAAGATCCCTTTCACAGTTACTGCTATTAAGCCTGGTTTTACCCAGTCTGTATGTCTACTGCTGGTTTTTCTTGCCTAAGTGTAAGACTTTACTTTTCTCTACATTGAATTTCATTTTGATAGATAGGGCCCAGTGTTCAAGTCTTTCAAGATCCATCTGGATCTTGAGCCTATCCTCCAGGTATTAGCTATTCCTGCCAGCGTAGTATCATCTGCAAATTTGATGAGTTCCCTTCTATTCCCTCATCTAAGTCGTTTATGAAGATATTGAAGACTACTAGGCCAAAGATGGAACCTTGTGGTACCCCACTGCTTACTTCCCTCCATGTAAATGTAAACCCATTAAGGACTACTTGTTGAGTACAGTTTGTCACCATCTGGTGGTGATGCTATCTATCCCATTTTTCCAATTTACCAAGAAGCAGGTTGTGGTCTACTTTGTCAAATGCTTTGCTGAAGTCTAAGTATATTATGTCCACAGTATTTCACTGGTCTACTAATTCAGTCACTAAGTTGAAAAATAATTGGTTTGGCATGATCTGTTTTTAATAAACCCCTGCTGACAACTAGTTATTACTTTACTCATTTCTAGATATTGCAGATCTGGTTTTTTAATTATCTTTTCCAGTATCTTCCTGGGTATTGATGTTAGGCTGATTGGTCTGTAGTTTCCTGGATTTTTTTTTCCTTCCTTTTTTGAAGATGGGAACCACATCAGTTCTTTTCCAGTCCTCTGGTAGTTCCCAAGTGCTCCTGGATTTTTGAAAGACATGGTACAGTGGTTCTAGGATGATATCTGTCAGCTCCTTTAGAACTCTGGGATGTAATCCATCAGGTCCTGGTGATTTGTATTCATCAAAATCAGACAGATGTTCTCTTACTATTTTTTGCTTATTTTAATTTTTATGTCAAGTCTGTCTTTTACAGTTATGTTTTTGGTAGGTTGGGCTATAGTTTCTTTTTGTGTGAAGACTGATGCAAAGAATGAGTTAAGCAGCTCTGCTTTCTCTCTGTTGCCTGTTACCTCCTTGCCGTCCTCTCTCTTTAGTGGACTGACTGTTTCCTTGATTTTTTTCTTGTTATTTATATGTTGCAAGAAACTTTTTTGTTGCAAGTCTTTGTTCATTCTGAGCCTTTCTTTCCTGACTTCATCTTTGCAAATTCTGACTATCTGCTGATATTCTGGCTTAGTTGTATGTCCCTCTTTCCATTTTTTGAACTTGTCCTTTTTTTTTTTCTTTCATTTTGTCAGAGAGATCTTTGTGTAGTTGTGCTGGTTTCTTCTTGGATTTCTTGTTTTTCTTTCTTATTGGTATTGTGCTGGTTTGGGCTTTTATGATCATATTTTTCAGAGTTTCCCAAGATTCTTGAGTTGTTTTGGGAAACTGAAAAATATTTACATTTAATGCTTCTACATATGATCTGTTGGAATAGAAATTTGTCCTTTTTTCAACTTTATTTGGAAGCTGAAGTTTAACTATAAATACACCTGGGCAGCCTATTTAAGATTACTGGAAAATATTTTGAACATTGACCAGAACTTGAAAATAAATTGATAATATACATACATAAGTCCATCTTGAAGTCCCTGAGAAGGATGTTGACTGAAATCAATGGGGTCAGAAAATATCAAGCATACAGAAATAATGCCAGCAATATTAACATCTCCAGGCTGATGATAGGTGTGATGAATAGGAAGAGGTTCAACAAGATCACATTGGAGGCTAGGATGCTTACAGACCACTTGAGGCAATATGGTTAACAGAGATTCCATGATTGCTAACAGCTTCCATAAATGTCCTCTTTCTGTGTATAAATGGCAGCAACAAGATCCTTCTAGAAGATCATACTGGACTGACTTTTTCAGCTGTTTTTCAGACAAAAGTAGAAATTGCAGCATACTGTCAAATCAACTCTTAGAGGATTTTTGAGCATGTATTTCATGGTGAATATTAACAATATCCTTCAGGGTCAGTTCCTCATTTTTCCATAGTGTCCCATGAGATTTGGGAGAGACAGACTGCCTAATTCCATAATGATGGTGAGACAGTCACCTGTGTCAAGATCATGCAAGGGCCTCTAGAGGGGGGAAGACCTAAACCAGAAGACAAAGAATGAAAAACAAGATACAAATTTATATAAATATATAAATGGCTATAGTCATTTATATAGTTGGATATTATAGTGTAGAAAGTCAGTACACAGACAATCTTGCCTAGTAGAATGAGATATTTTGAGAAATTTTAAAAAAGTTAGAATATTATATTTCCCTAAATGAAAAACAGAGAAACTTTTTTTAGAGGCAGGAAGCACACTCACACTTAATACCCCCTCCCCCTCTGCAGAAGCTATTTTGTGCCCATTAAGGAAGACTGGGCCAGCCTATCTACAAAACAAAAGACCTTCAGCTCCAGGATGATGGAATTATCCTTCAGGATATAATAGGATTAACCCACTACCATTTAGCAAAAGACACAGAGCTCACTACATTACACAATCTCCTAAAGGTATTCCCTTCATTGCATTACCCCCAGCAAATTTCAACCAAATCTGGGAGCTCAGACAACCTACAGAGCCAGCTATGACCCCTACATAACCCCTACAACACCCAATAGAATACATGTCCTTGCAGAGGAACAGGAAACTCAAGTGCAAAGCCCAAGAGAAGGTATAAAAAAACCCCACTCTCAACTCCATGTGGTCAGTTGCCCAGAATCACCCATGTGGTTCCGCTTCATCATTAAACCATCTTTCCAATCAGCTTCCATATTTCCAGTGTCTTTCTCCCGGCTTGAAACTGAACCAGATGGATGTTTCTTCCAACAATAGATTCTGTTCCATCCCATTCTAATTATTTTCTTCCATTTGAATCAGTGATGACTTCTGGGGCCTACTTGGATGGGTCCCTACAGTTTTCTTGGCTAACTTCTAGAAAAGTCTCTATTTATTTCTTAGGAATGACAGACAATGGTTGGACCAGTCTCCCTAAGGCGGTTTGTACCTTAGGCATGACTTATACTCATGGTCTCAATAAGCAGGGCCATAGTCAAAGAAAAAGTAAAATACTTTGTACATTGGCAACACAATTGAGACTAGAGTCAGTATCTTAGAATTTAGAATGTGCAGCTTTTAAAGCAAAACTGTGCAAAACAAAACATTTAACATTTTAAACATTCTAAATGTGTTTGGAACATGCAGTACAGGTAGTCCTTTACTTACAGCAGTTCATTTGGTGAACGTTCAAAGTTATATTGGGATTGAAAAAACTGACCTATGACCGTTTTCACACTTAAGACCATTGCAGCATCTCCATGGACACATGATCAAAATTTGAACACTTAATAATTGATATTTATGATGGTTGCAGCAGTGGTGAAAAGTAAAATTTGTTACTACCGGTTCTGTGGGTGTGGCTTGTGTAGGGGGGGGGGTTGTAATGTGACTGGGTGGGCATGGCCAACTTTTTTTTGCTTTTAAAAAAAAAAGCCTCTGACGATCAGGCAACTCAGCTGGGATCGTCAGAGCCTTTTACAAGCATTTTTTCTACAACCTCTTCAGCCGAGGATGTTGTAAAAAAAATGCTTTTAAAAGGCTCTGATGATCCCAACTGAGCCATGTGATCATCAGAGCCTTTTTTTAAAAAAAACTTTTAAAAGCATTTTTTTGGCCAAAGAAAAAATGCTTTTAAAAGTAAAAAAAAAAAGCCTCTGATGGCCATGCAGCTCACCTGGGCATGGGGGGGGGGTGTTGTAGGGATTTTTACTGAATCGCCCACCGCCATTGCTACCAGATCGGGGGATCCAGTCCGAACCGGGAACATTTCACCCCTGGGTTGCAGTGTCCCGGGATCATGTGATAACTTTTATGTCTTTCTGACAAGCAAAGTCAATGAAGAAGCGAGATTCACTTAACCCTGTTACAAACTGTAACAACTGCAGTGATTCACTTAATAACTGTGGCAAGAAAAGTCATGAAATGGGGCAAAACTCACTTAAGAGAATTGGGACTTACTTAGCAACAAAAATGTTGGGCTTATTGTGGTTGTAAGTTGAAGACTTCCTGTAGTTCTTCCCCTTATGAAATAAATACCTTATGATTCTACCAGAGGCAGTTTGGGCTCACAAGAAAAGATCTGAAGAATGGAGTTTCACAGAAGATGATGACTGGAAATAAATACCAAGATAATACAATCTTTATAAAATGTTCTACCAATGGTATTTGCCACCAGCGAGATTGGCCAGGATGTTCTGGAATAGGTCTCTGAATTGTTGGAGGGGTAGTCACAAACAAGGGACATTCTACCACATGTGGTGGACCTGTCCTAAGATTAGGAAATTTTGGGGCAAGATTAAAAAATGGCTGGATGAAATAACAGGGCAGAAGATAGAAAGAAAGCCGGAACTGTTTCTCCTGGGTATTCTGGAAGGGAAAATGCAGAAAAGTATACAATGTATTATATCACACATACTAACGGCAAGTAGAATTGTGATAGCACAAAATTGGAAATAACCATACACCCCTCCAGATCAAATCATTATATATATATATATGTAGGTCTTTGGTTATTCGGGTCTTCTTCCGCGTAGAATTGGCGACGTTTCGACGAAGTCTCATTCGTCATCTTCAGGCTGGTGTTCTCGGCTTCGTTCTTCCAGGAGCAATGCTACATACATACATACATACATACATACATACATACATACATACATATATATATATATATATATATATATATATATATACGCAGAGATGAACAGATTAACTATGGAAATGAAGGAGAGGGAGGACACTGATTACTATTAAATATGGAATAAATGGCATTCTTGGCTGGAGAGTAAACATGAAATTTAAGGGATGTTTTTGTTATGAGATCGAATTGTAAATAGAAATCAAGATATAAAGATGTAAGTTTAAGATTGAGATATTTAGAAGTAGAATTTGTGTAAGGAGATTAAATAAGTTAGAGATATTGATGCAGAAAAGTTGTTATTAGTATTGAAATTTTTATATGTTTGTTTTTGGTTGTTTATATCTTTTGTTTGTGTGTGTGTGTGTTTCTTGCTTTTTTGTGTATTATGTTTCTTTTTGTATGGTGTATTTTAATCTTTGGAAATTTAATAAATATTATTTTAATAATATAGTGTTTCAGATAGGTAGTAGGGTGCCAATTCACGAAGTCTGCACTTGAAAACAGACAAAAGACAGGATGGTAAAGCTATAGCAAAGTGGGAATTGGTTTATTAGCCCCAGAACAAAGGACAAAAATCAGGTTTGGTAAGGCCTTGAAACACACTGTTAATTTAAAAAATTAAATAATCTTTAACTGATTTAGAAGATGGAAGGGGGACAACCAGTCCTCTCACAATCGAGCATGGGACCTATTTGTAGTCTCTGCATACAAGATCCTAACTAGATACTTTAGGATCCAGTGGTCAATGAAGGCAGCAATCAAATACAAATTTCAGATTATCAAAGCAGTACAGAGAACACGTCTAGGAGGGTTAGTAAATTTGCAGGCAATAGAAAGACCTGGCCTTTACCAGGTTTGTTCCATCATTAAGATTCTTTCCAATCAGCAAACCAATAAAAAAGATCTTTACCATAATTACAGTAGCTAAGTCAAACATTTGTTAAGTGAATTTTGCCCCATTTTATGGTCTTTCTTGCAGCATTTGTTAACCGAATCATTGCAATTGTTGAGTTAGGAGCATGGTTCTTAAGTGAATCTGGCTTCTCTGTTGACTTTGCTTGCCAGAGGTTTGCAAATGCTGATCACATGACCCCAGGACACAGCAACTGTGATAAATACGTGCCGGTAGCCAAGCATCTGAATTTTGATCGTGTGACCATGTGTCGTAAGTGTGAAAAACAATTATACAACATTTTTTTTCCAGTGCCATTGTAACTTTGAACCATCACTAAATGAACTGTTGTAACTGTCAAGGACTTCCTATACATACAATCAGCTGATAGGATAGTTGTTAGCTGGATTGGTTTTGTAGACTTTTTTGGCACTTAGAATAGAATTGATCAAATTTCTCTGAGATTTGCAATGAGTTTTTAATATTAGTGAACAAAAAGACCAAAACAGTAGTCCACCAATCAAGGTTTTGGTTCAGCATTTGAGGGAGGATCAAGTCCCTTCAAGGAATATCTTGATAGAAAAGCTCATCTCAGATCACATCCCCAAATCTTACTCTAAGCTCTTCTGACTGCTCTGCCCAATCACAGTCTGTGTCAGAGTGACTCTGAGCAACTTTGTCCATCATATAGCCTGAATGATCTTCACAATAGATGTTCCAAAGTGCCCTCCGTAGCTAAAATACACTGCTTTTATGCTAACTGGAATTGCTGGATGGAAGGCATTAAAAGGGAACAAATATTAAAATTTTGCCACCCATATCAACATAAGGTTAATTTAATATGGTTTGTAATCCATGTCTAGTCAGACTCACTTTGCATCAGGGTGAAATGCTCCCGGTTTGGACCGGATCGCCCGATGTAGCAATGGCGGTGGGTGTTTCAGAGAACCAGTAACAAAAATCCCTGCACCACCACCACCACCCTACCATGCCCAGCTGAGCCGCAATGTCATCACAATTTTTTTCTTTTAAAAGCATTTTTTTCTACATCCTCTTCCGACGAAAAAATGCTTTTAAAAGTAAAAAAAAAAAGTCGCTTGACTGAGTCGCTTGACTCAGCTGCGATCGTCAGAGGATTTTCGAAGCATTTTTTTCTGCAACCTTTTGGCCAAAGAGGTGGTTAAAAAAATGCTTTGAAAAGTCTCTGACGATCCCAGCTGAGTTGCCTGATCGGCAGAGGCTTTTCAAAGCATTAGAAAAACTGCTTTGAAAAGTTTAAAAAAAAGTTGGCCATGCTCACCCAGTCACATTTGTCACTGCGTTTTTATATTTACCAGCAGAGCTAATATTTCTGGACTATCAGACTTACCGTAGTTAAATTTCTTATCTCAGCACCTACTACGCATGTCATTGCATTCTTTTGTACTTCTTCTAGAAACTTTCCTTTGTACTCCAGCCAGCTAAGGTAAGGCTGGGGATTCTTTGCCAACATGTAATCTATTTTAGATAGTGAGATGTCTTTATTTTCTTACAATAAATATAAGTTTAATTAGAAGATGTTTCTTCGGTTTTATTGATCAAAGTATGCAGCAGGATAAAAGCCATGATCCAACTCAAAATGAGGGCAATTACCCCACGCAAGGTAACGGGACTGATTGCCGCTCTGACAACATTAACCCCCCAACACAAAGCCACACCCACAGAATTGGTAGTAGCAAATTTTACATTTCACTCCTGCTTTGCATCTTCCTCCAATGTTAGATCACATCTCAACCATCTAAACCAAAAAATAGGTCTACCCTGGTACTTCTCGAATGAATTGGCCATTCAATAATTTCAGACAGAAAAATGTTTGCAATAGAGGCCTTGATTTTGTAAGGTACCTCACATTCAATGGTACCAAATGACAACTTGGAATCCCCAATTAAATAAAATAAACCATAGACTCATTAAAATCAATAAAATAAAACACAGATCCAAAAAGAGAGATAGTAATTGTTGCATCATTCAGATTTTTCAATTTTGCCTCCCATTTTGAAGTATGGAACCAAGTTCATTTTAGCTAAATAAAATTGTAAACTGGCCACAGACTTCAAAATTGGAAAATTCTCCTACAAATATGTAAACATTTTTTTTAAAAAAAAAATTAAAACTTTCTCTTCATGAGCTGATGTTTATTGTTCAGTTCAGGTCTCATCACAATGATAAAACACTTGGGAAGAAAGATGCACACCAATAAGCCAGCACTGGAGGAGATCATGGAAAAGATCTCCACAGCCAACATGTATTTTCCCCTTGTGCTTAGATAGGTTGGAATAAAGCACAGCCAAACACTGCAGAAGACCAACATGCTGAAGGTGATGAATTTGGCTTCATTGAAGCTATCAGGTAACTTCCTAGCTAGAAAAGCAGCAGAGAAGCTAACCAGAGCAAGAAAACCCATGAAACCCAAAACACAGCAGAACATGACCGAGTCTTCATTGCACTCCATGATGACTTCTTCAGACATTGACTTCATATCAAAATCTGGATATGGTGGGGATATTATCAGCCACACAGCACAAAGACATATTTGAATAAAGGAGCAGGAAAGAATAATGTAGCTGACCGTTCTTCCACCTACCCATTTCTTCAATCTGGAACCAGGTTTGGTGGCCATGAATGCTAGAACCACAACAAAGGTTTTGGCCAATACACAAGAAATTGCTACAGAAAAGATGAGGCCAAAAGCTGGTTGTCGAAGGAGACACACAATCGTATTGGGCCTCCCAACAAATAGAAAGACACAAAGGAAAGAAAAGAGGAGGGAAACTAGGAGTATATAAGTGAGATTTCGGTTGCTGGCTTTGACGATGGGAGTGTCTTTGTGTTTCATGAATACTGTGATGATCAAAGTTGTCATTACAGAAAAGCAAAGCGAAAGAACAGTCAGACTGATCCCCAAGGGTTCTTCATAGGACAAAAAAGTGATCTGTTTTGGAATGCACATATTTTTCCTGGGATTTGGATATTGATCTACAGGACATGGAGAACAGTCATCCATATCTAAAAAGGAAGACAGTGGAATTCATGCAGTTGATTATAGACAGTGTTATATCCCAATATCTTACTCCCATTATATTTGGAAATTTCCTACCTTTCTCCTTTGAAATTTTTCCTTCTGGGCACAGCCAGCAATCATAGCAGCAAAACGACTTTCCTTCGTTCTTGGCCTTGCTGTGTCCTGTCTCACAAGGATCATTACACAAAGATAGCGGTAATGCCTGTCAATGAATGAAGAAGAATGTTTTAAGATACAGAGGGGAAAGTAATGCTTGGAGTGATACTGTTAATGTAGAGTTAACATAATAGAAATTAATTGATAAACAAAAGTGATATCATGGCATCGTTTTAGTTGTATTTGTTGTGAAATTATAGTCATTAAATATTTACAATTATTGGCATTTTCCAAAATCATCTGACAGCATTCCAAATAAACCCTCATTGGAATTCAGAACTCCAAGACAAAGTCCATCAAAGTAAGAATTTAGTAGAGAATTAATACTCTATATTGGCACATCTGGGGAACACCCAAATCTGAAACCTCACATTTTCCCACACCCATGCTAAAACTCATACCCTTCCCTGTCCAGTGACATTAACATCAGACGACCCAATCAATCTCCTGCCTCAGCTGCTGCCAAACTTTGGTCACTTCATTCCAGCTGCCAGCAACCCGAACTTGATCTCATATGAAGTGATGTTGTTGTGACTATACTCCTTTTGCTAAGCTCCCGTGACCACAGCTCACCCATCCCCCGCTGTGGCAGCCCTGTTAAGTCTGTCTAAAGATGGATCCAGGGATGACACCATCCACTCATCAATATATATATTATGCTACATGAATGAAGACAGACCAATTTAGATTTATTTATTTATTATTATTTATTAGTCACATTTTTTATGCCGCCCAACTCCTGAGGGACTCTGAGCGGCTAACAACAAAGAATAAAACAATGTGAACAATATCCCATACAAAAGTTTAAAAAGAAAACATTAAACCCATACACTCCAATTCATGGCCAGGTCTTACAACTAACCTGATTAAAGCCTAGTGGCCATGTGATGGAATTTACAGAAATGTTGAAGAATTTCTCTTGTGGAGCTGTGGGATCTATCACTCCAACTTTGATCCTAAGAAAGGACTGGTTTGGGAATGTGATCCAATTGATTATATCATATCCGCCAATAAATTCTCCATTTTTATCAAAGGAGATCTTTTCACCAACACTGTTGTTGAATCTGACACTTCTCAGAAAAGAATGAACCTGAAATACAGAGGCAGTCAAAGAGAGACAAAGAAAGACAGAAGGTGGCAGAAATATATGTAAGAATTAGGACACTACTGAAAAAAATTAAAATGTATTAATGTAGGGTTGCACAATAAAATGCTAACAAAAATTTATCCGTTATCTGAGCTATTGCAGTTAAAATTCATCTGTATAAAATCAAGAGAATAATAAGACAAAACGCATATTTACTATATCTACGTTACTGTTCAAAAGAGGCACTAATAATCATAAGATATCTGACCTAGATATGGTGACCTAGACAGGGCTCAGAATCACTTCGCTGAATAACAATTTAAGAGTCACTAGTAGGGCAATGCATAATGGGGTGAGCTCCCTTACTTGTCCCAGCTTCTGCCAACCTAGCAGTTCAAAAGCACATAAAAAATGCAAGTAGAAAAATAGGGACCACCTTTGGTGGGAAGGTAAAAGCGTTCCATGAGACTTTGGTGTTTAGTCATGCCGGCCACATGACCACAGAGATGTCTTCGGACAGCACTGGCTCTTTGGCTTTGAAACAGAGATAAACACTGCCCCCTAGAGTCACAAATGACTAGCACATGTGTGAGAGGAATCTTTACCTTTAGTAGGGTAACAAACTGTATAAGAGAAAGTTGAGTCTGGGTCAAGAAAATTAACTTGAGAAAACATTTCAGGAAAATGTTTATGGAGATTCTCAATCATCCAGGTCATGGTTGTCCCAAAGGTGCTTTTTTCAAGAGGCAACTGGACTTTCTGTTTTTTCTTTGAAAACTTGAAGAAGCTCCTTGGATGAGAAGAGAAATGTCTTCAAAGAAAAAACAGAAAGTCCAGTTACCTCTTGAAAAGGGATTACAGGAAAACATAGTTCACACACTGTGAATTTGAGGGAGCGATAATCAGACTGTTAATGCAACTGTTCCAATAACAATTGTGCCGACCTACATGGAATGGGTTTCTCAGTTTGGCCTACATGTTGAGATTGACAGTATTCTGGAGGTCTCTATAAACAGATATATTGCCAGCTGAAAGAGTAAAGAAGCTCAGGGCACTGGGAAAAGGCTGACCCTACTGGATCTCGCACACCCACCCTGGGGATCAGGCTCAGTCAAAGCTGGTTTGCCCTCACCAAAGATGCTTGCCGATCAACCGGTCAACCTGCCCTCTCCACACACCTTTGCTGTGCTTTGGTCAAGCCCAGTCTCTCGATTGAGGATGGTATCCCCCCGCATGCGTGCCTTACTAGCCCTGCAACAGCTGGTCAGGGGATCACGTGAGAAGGTGGAAGAGGATGTTTGTCTTCAGGGAAGCCACAATTGTGGCTCATGCTCACTCCTCAGCTGTGGGCCTGTCCCCCTTTCCTTCGTACCCTCCTCCTGGATCCCATTCCCATCCCGCCAGCCCTTGTGTTAATGATGTTAGTGTCGGCCACTGCAGGACTTGGCCAGTGTTTCAGGGTGGAGAACAGGTTGTGTGACTGGGTTGGCCGGGAGCCATCAAAAAGCCACATGTGGCTCTGGAGCCTCAGGTTACTGACACTCACCTTAGAAGATATTATTTGTTAGAGCTCATGGAGAGGTGTTGCAACTACAGATATGGTGGATACTCCACTAGCAGGCTTACCTGCCACCACATATAATTGTGGAAATATTTCCTTCCTTCTTTTACTATTGTTGTTTCCCTGGAGAGAGAGAGAGATTGCAAAGCATGTGCCACTGCATGGACTGCATTGTAAATATTGTAACTCTGTCCACTCATCCGTGTTTCAAATACAGATGTGGGAAGGGTCTCCAGCCTCTCCTGTCCAGTACATTTCTTCTCAGATGTCTCAATTTTTGAATTTGAGAAGAAACAGTCAAATGCCTGTTCCCAAAAATCTTTCCGAAAATGATCATGTTGGTTGTTGTTTGGATTTAGATTTTGAAAAAAATCCTGGAAGTTTTGGACTTCCTTTGTGTGAACTGCAAAGGATAAAACTCCATGTAGGAAATGGATGTCCATAGATTTATGAAAGGAAACTGAAGTATAATCTGTCTGAGTGGATGTAATCAAGATTTTGGTCTTTCTTGGTATATCCTCCACTTCTGAAAACTGGAGGAAACTTCTCAGAAATGACAGGGAGCGAATTTCACCATACAAGATTATCACATTGGCTGTGCTGTTCATGAGAACTTGGTATATATGTAGTCCTTTGTCTATGATATCAGTAAAATCACTGTAAAAAGCTAAGATTGGGAACTCTGCTATGAATTCAATGCAGATGCCATGTTCAGAAAATGTAGGGAGCACCTCTTGTACAAATCTCTCCCCTTTGTCATCCTTTACCACAAGAATTCCAATCCAGATCCATCTAAAATACAACAATAGCTTCAGGAGACCCTTATGTTGGTGGGATTCATCTGGAAACATTTGTTGGAAGAAAATTGATTGAGTCTCTTTATCCATGACTGGAGCAGAGCCATAGGTCAACTACAGAAAGATAAACATATGCAATTCCAAAGGTCTATGTGAGCCTCTGGAAATGTGTACATTTATTTGGGTAACTTTATTTTTATATACTGAAACATTATATAGCAAGTTGTGTTTAGTTAGGAATATCAGTCAAAATGTCACTTAAGGTATCTGGAAGATATTACTTCCAGAAAAAATATCTTTTTCTGGAGGTAATATCCCCATTGTATTTAGAATTAGACATTACTCATGCATTTGTATTGTATTTGTATTTATTAGTTTGTCAAACATGTACAAGATAGCAGGTATAAATATAAACATGGATACAAATGAAAGAAATGAATACAAATAAATGGGGAAAATAGAACAGAGATGGTAGGCAGTGATGGGATTCAGCCAGTTCACATCACTTTGGGAAAATTGGTTGTTAACTTTCTGAGCAGTTTGGTGAACTGGATGTTGGAAGAAATTATTAGGGAAGAGAACCGTTGTTAAATTACTTGAATCCCACCACTGATGGTAGGCATAATGGGTCGCTTATGCACACCCCCTTTAAGGACCTCTTAGGAATGGGGTGAGGTCCATGGTAGAGAGTTTAAGGTTGAAGCTGTGAGGGTTAGATGATGTAACAATGGATTCAGGAAGAACATTCCAGGCGTTGACCACTCTGTTGCTGAAGTCGTATTTTCTGCAGTTGAGTTTGGAAAGGTTTACCTTCAGTTTGTACAGATTGTTGGCCCATGTATTATTGAAGTTGAAGCTGAAGAACTCATTGACAGATAAGATGTTGTAGTTGATAATGCTACAACATGATCATAATACCATTATCATAATCCAGCTCTGCTGATCCCATTAGGCAAAAAATTATATCTAGGAATCTGATTTTTCCCCTCATTTTAAGAGAGAGAAAACTACAGACTCCTGGGGAGGTATGACAGAACGATAATGTATTTCTTCATTATATTTTACCTGAGGAACTTTATAGATGGACAATAAAGTTGCCATGTGAAGAGAGATGTCAGGTGCTCCAATAACTGCAGCCAAATTTTGGGAGACCCCACACTTGTAGTTAGGGATGAATTTGCCCTGTGTGAAAGGCAGCAACATGGAGGCAAAGTAAGTCCATCCAGGACTAAAATTGCTGTTAAAAATGTGGAAGCCCAGAGTGATGTTGGGTAAGATCTCAGGATTTTCATTGATCTCTTTTACAGTAAATACTAAAGCCAGGATATGCTGGTAATTCTGAAAAACTATTCTGCAAAACATTTTTTTAAAAAACACATTTTAGAAAACTCTGTTTCACATTATGACACTTCTGATCTTTCAGTACAATATTTTGTGGAATATGTTTTAGTGCAATGTACAGGTAGTCCTCGGTTTACAAACTATTATTTAATGACAACAGCACTGAAAAAAAGTGATTTATGACCATTTTTCACATTTACAACCCTTGCATTATCCCATGGCCATGTGATCAAAATTCAGACACTTAGTAAATGACTCACATTTATGACAGTTGCAGTGTTCCAAGATGCTGATCATGTGATCAGCTTTTGTGACCTTCAGATCAGAAGAAGCCAGATTCACTTAACAACCATCTCATATTCACTGAACAATTGTGTCACTATCTTAATGACTGCAGGGAGTCACTCAAGAAAGATCGTAAACCGGGGCAAAACTCACTTAACAAATGTCTCACTGAGCAACAGATATTGTGGGCTCAATTTTGGTCGGAAGTTGAGGACTACCTGTATTTAGTATTCTGTTCAGATTTTCAAAAATGCAGACCAAAATATTAACACGTTTATACACCTCCGGAACCCAGAATGATTTTTAAGAAAAAAATTGGACACATTATTTCTGAATAAATGAGAAAGGCTCAGTATCAAATTCCATCTGTTAAGAATGCTTTATATCAAGAAGAAAAATGTTGAATTTTGATACTAGAAATATCAAATGAAAAAGACATATGTGCTCCCACCTAGATTTTAGTGGTAGATCTTCATGAATTAATCCTTATCTACCTCAGTATATATATCTTTTTTCAGTGTCTCTACATCATGTTGGATGGTTATTAGTTGCTGAAATATTGAAACAACCATTTGTGCTGTAAGAAGGCATTGCTTTGCCATAAACTCTGTTCTATTCTCCCACAGTAAACTCTCCACACTCTGGATTAATTTGTTGTTAAACTCTGGTATCTCTTCAGATCATATAAATCTTTTGCCTTTTTCTCTACCTCAATATTTACATTTAATGCTTGTTATATATGATTTGTTGAGGACTACCAGTATTTAGTATTAGGTTCAGATTCTTAAAAATGCAGACCAGAATATTTGCATGTTTACACAACTCCAGAACCTGGAATGAGAAAGGCTCAGTATCAAATTCCAGCTTTAAGGATGGTTTATATCAAGAAGAAAAATGATGAATTTTGATACTAGAAATATCAAATGAGAAAAAGTATGTGCTTCCACCTAGATTTTAGTGGTAGATCTTCATGAATTTACCCTTATCTACCTCAATATTTACATTTAATGCTTGTTACATATGATTTGTTGAAACAGAAATTTGGCCTTTTTTCAAATTTATGTGCAAGCTTATGAATAAATCTAGGCAGCCTGTTTAAGATTACTGGAAAATATTTTTTGCAATGACCAGAACTTGAAAATAAATTGATCATGTACTTGCATAAGTCTTTCTTGAAGTCCTTGAGAAGGATGTTGACTGAAATCAATGGGGTCAGAAAATGTCAAGCATACAGAAATAATGCCAGCAATGTTAACATCTCCAGGCTGATGATAGGTGTGATGAATAGGAAGAGGCTCATCAAGATGACATTGAAGGCTAGGATCCTTGCACGCCACTTGAGGCAATACTGTTAACAGCAACTCAATGATTACAAACAGCTTCCATAAATGTCCTCTTTCTGTGTATAAATGACAGCAACAAGATCCTTCTAGGAGATCATACTGGACTGACTTTTTCATCTGTTTTTCAGACAAAAGTAGGAATTGCAACATACTGTCAAATCAACTCACAGAGGACTTTTGAGGATGAATTTCATGGTGAATATTAATAATATCCTTTAGTATAAGTTCCTCATTTTTCCATAGTGTCCCATGAGATTTAGAAGAGTCAAAATGCCTAATTCCATAATGATGGTTAGGGCCAGCTACTGCGTGGGCCTCTGGAGGGAGACAGGCCTAAGCCAAAAGACAAAGAATGAAAAACAAAATATGAGCTTATATAAATATATAAATATATAAAGGGTGTAGGCATTTATATAGATCAGGGATCCTCAAACTTTTTCAACATGGGGCCAATTCCTGGTCCCTCAGACCATTGGGGGATTGGATAGATTGATTTGCCTAATAACCAGCTGGGTGGCTGTGGCTAGGGAGAGTCATGTGACTGGGTGGGCATGTGACTTGGTAGGCATGGCCAATTTAGCAGTCCATTTTGCCAATTTAGCAGTCCATTAAACAATACACAGCAGCCCTCTTTTCTAATCTTCTTTTTAATACTGCATGAAGTTTTTGCTCTAGGGTTGTGGTTTTTTTTAGCAGGGGGGAGAGATTGGCAATGCCTGCGGAAGGAAAGGTATGCTTTCCACAGGTCTATTGGCTATATTTAAAGGGCCAACTAATGTCATTGTCAGCCGCTGCACCATTTGTCCATGGAAGCAGCTGCCTCATGTCCACGCCTCTTTGAAGCTGGTGGGATGATGTGCCCCTTCATGGCTCTCCCACTTGTTCTGCTCCACCCACTTCCAGGGCTTGCGCCAATACCCCCTACCTGTCTCACAGTCTCCAAGGTTTGCACCAAGGTGGCCAGGCCCATCATGCCGGGGGTGCCAAAGATGGCAATTTTCTTGCAGGCTGTGCCAGCTGGGCTTCTGGTCACATGGCCTCCCTTCATGCCATCGCCATTGACTCCTTGCTGTTCCAGCCCAGGGCCAGAACAATCCCTTCCACCTGAAGCTCCACCTGGACAACTAGATCTTGGCAACTGGACTGTTGCTTTCCACCCCCTGTTTTGTCTACTGGATCGATGCAGGGGGATGTCAACCCTAGTTTTGCTGTCCATTGCAGCTAGGCATCTCAAATAAGGCCAAGAATGAATGTTTATGTTTTAGATAGCCTGGCCCCTAGATCGACCCTCTATGATTTCCTGGAGGCCCTGTGTTCTGTCCCCATCCTACACACACACACACACAAACAGATTGCCGGGGGTTAAATAAACTGGCAGGCAACCAATTAGTCCAATAAGACGCTTGGCCGCAATCCCAACAGCTGCTTGCCAAAAACTTTTATCTACATAGAAGAAAATACACACCACAACAATTGTCCAGGAATAAATCTGAAGCCGAGATGCAAAGTGACTCCAAGGATTTAGTTTTGTCCGTCTCAGAGTCTGAATGCTTAACTCACCCCCTTTTATAGCCTGTGGGGTGTGGTCCAGGGAGTCAGCTAATCACGGGCATGCCTTTTCTTCTGTTGCGCGCGCCTGTCTCTGCGACGCTGGCGAGGGTCCAGCCAAGGCTCATTACCCTCATCATTGTCCACCTATGGCTGCAAGGACATGCTTGGCTCTGGGCCTATCTCTTGCCCTTCGGTGTCCTCCGGAGGCATTGCCAGAGAGGAGAGTCCTGGAGAAGGAGGCCTTGCCAATTCCTCTCCCTCACTCTCAGAGTCCTCTCCTGCCGATGACACAGGCTCAGGCAACGGAGCCACAACACCCTATGGAAGCTGAGAGGCAGGCCCAAAAGGCGACTGAGCATGTCCACACCCCCAAGGCAGCCCTTTGGCCAAGCACAGCAGGTTCAGAGAGGATTTTCCTCCCCCGCCATTGGCTTTACATTCCAGTTCCAGCCTGTCGGGCTCACGAAGGGAAGGCATGCGCTCAGCTGAAGGCCGGGGCTTGGCGATTGAGCAAGACAATGTGGGCAACTGCCTTGTCCTTCATGAACCAGATTAATTGCTTCAGTGGGCTGTATCCGGCCCACAAGCGGTAGTTTGAGGATCCCTGCTTAGATGAATACTATAGATTTCATTCCATTGTAATTATTTTGATGTATTTTGAATCAGTGATGACTTCTCGAGCCTACCTGGATGAATCCCTACAGTTTTCTTGGCAAATTGATTGGGAAAGTATTTACTTCCTAGGGATGAGAGAGTGGTTGGACCAGGCTCCCTGAGGTGGTTTGTACCCTAGGCATGACTCATATTCATGGTCTCAATAGGCAGAGCCATAATCAAACAATAAGAAACATAAGTTGCACTTGGGCAACAGAATTGGGACTCAATATCTTAGAATTTAGAATGTACAGCTTCTAAGGCACAGTGGTCTTTGTATCTGCAACACTGTGCAGATCAAAACATTTAACATTTTAACTTTAAACTTTCTAAATACATACAGTACCTAAATATCTAAGTACATACAGTTGAGGTAGTCCTCAACTGACAGCAGTTCATTTAATGAAGGTTTGAAGTTATAACGTCATTGAAAAAAGTGACCTATGACCGTTTTTCACACTTATGACCATTGCAGCATCCCCATGGTCACATGATCAAAATTTGGACACTTAATAACTGATGGAAATTTATGACAGTTGCAACCTGGGGTCATGTGATCACCTTTTATGACTTTCTGACAAGGAAAGTCAATGGGGAAGCAAGATTCACTTAACAACCCTGTTACTAACTGTAAAAACTGCAGTGATTCACTTAATAACTGGCAAGAAAAGTCATGAAATGGGGCAAAACTCACTTAACAGAATTGGGACTTATTTAGCAACAAAAATTGGGCTTAACTGTGGTTGTAAGTTGAAGACTTCCTGTAGTTCTTCCCCTTATGAAATAAATATCTTATGATTCTATCAGAGGCAGTTTCGGCTCACAAGGAAAGATCTGAGAAATGGAATTTCAGAGAAGATGATAACCGGAAATAAATACCAAGATATTTAAAATCCGAGTTTTGCTCAGTTTGCTAGTTTTGAATTTTCCAGAAATGGGAATGTTTGATTTCTATGTTTGATTTCTATGTGGTTGCACTATAGGGTTTCAGATTGGTAGTAGGGTGCCAATTCTTAGCCAAAATACACTGGTTTTCTCCTAACCAGAACTGCTGGATGGAAGGCATTAAAAGGAAACAAATATTGAAAACAAATAAGGTTACTTCGGTAATTTATATATTGTATCTATATATCTATGTGTATATATCTTTCATTATATAACGATATTTATATAACTATATTTAATTTTGTTTCTTCATTTTTTATCCTTAGGTGGCATTCCCTTATTTCATCTTATATTAAAATTTTGCCACTCAAATCAACACAAGGTTGATTTAATATGGTTTTTAACCCATGTCTAGTCAGACTCACTTTGCATCTTCCTCGAATGCCAGATCAGACTTCAATCATCTAAAACAAAAAAAGCAGGCCTACCCTGTCATGTCTCATATGAATTGGCTACTCAATGATTTAAGACAGAAAAATGTTTGCAATAGAGGCCTTCATTTTGTAAGATTCCTCATATTCAATGATACCAAATGACAACTTGGAATCCCCAATTAAATAAAATAAACCATAGATTTATTAAAATCAATAAAATAAAATACAGATCTAAAAAGAGTGATAGTAATTATTGCATCATTCAGATTTTTCAATTTTGCCTCCCATTTTGAAGTATGGAACCAAGTTCATTTTAGCTAAATAAAATATAAATTGGTCACAGACTTCAAAATTGGAAAATTATCCTACAAATATGTAAACATTTTTTTTAAAAAAAATTAAAACTTTCTCTTCATGAGCTGATGTTTATTGTTCAGTTCAGGTCTCATCACAATGATAAAACACTTGGGAAGAAAGATGCACACCAATAAGCCAGCACTGGAGGAGATCATGGAGAAGATCTCCACAGCTAACATATATTTCCCCCTTGTGCTTAGATAAGTTGGAATAAAGCACAGCCAAACACTGCAGAAGACCAACATGCTGAAGGTGATGAATTTGGCTTCATTGAAGCTGTCAGGTAACTTCCTAGCTAGAAAAGCAGCAGAGAAGCTAACCAGAGCAAGAAAACCCATAAAGCCCAAAACACAGCAGAACATGACCGAGTCTTCATTGCACTCCATGATGACTTCTTCAGACATTGACTGTGCATCAAAATCTGGGTATGGTGGGGATGTTATCAGCCACACAGCACAAACACATATTTGAACAAAGGAGCAGGACAGAATAATGTAGCTGACCATTCTTCCACCCACCCATTTCTTCAATCTGGAACCAGGTTTGGTGGCCATGAATGCTAGAACCACAACAAAGGTTTTGGCCAATACACAAGAAATTGCTACAGAAAAGATGAGGCCAAAAGCTGGTTGTCGAAGGAGACACAAAATCTTATCTGGTCTGCCAACAAATAGAAAGACACAAAGGAAAGAGAGGAGGAGGGAAACTAGGAGTATATAAGTGAGATTTCGGTTATTAGCTTTGACGATGGGAGTGTCTTTGTGTTTCATGAATATTGTGATGATCAAAGTTGTCATTAAAGAAAAGCAAAGGGAAAGAACAGTCAGACTGATCCCCAAGGGTTCATCATAGGACAAAAAAGTGATCTGTTTTGGAATGCACATATTTTTCTCCGGATTTGGATATTGATCTACAGGACATGGAGAGCAGTCATCCATATCTAAAAAAGAAGACAGTGGAATTCATACAGTTGATTATAGACAGTGTTGTATCCCAATGTCTTACTCCCATTATATTTGGAAATTTCCTACCTTTCTCCTTTGATATTTTTCCTTCTGGGCACAGCCAGCAATCATAGCAGCAAAATGATTCCCCTTCTTTTTTGGCCTTGCTGTGTCCTGTCTCACAAGGATCATTACACAAAGATAGAGGTAATGCCTGTGAATGAATGAAGAAGAATGTTTTAAGATACAGAGGGGAAAGAAATGCTTGGAGTGATACTGTTAATGTAGAGTTAACATAATAGAAATGAATTGATAAGCAAAAGTGATGTCACGGCATCATTTTAGTTGTATTTGTTGTGAAATTATAGTTTGTTAAATACTTACAATTATTGGCATTTTCCAAAACCATCTGAAAGCATTCCAAATAAACTCTCATTGAAATTCAGAACTCCGAGACAAAGTCCATCAAAGTAAGAATTTATTAGAGAATTATTATTAGAGATAACCCACACTAAAACTCACACCCTGCCCTGTCCAGTGACATTAACATCAGATGACCCAAACAATCTCCTGCCTCAGCTGCTGCCAAACTTTGGTCACTCTGCTCCAGTTGGTAGCAACCTGTCCTTAATCTCATGTGAAATAATGTTGTTGTGACTATATTCCTTTTGCTAAGCTTCCATTGCTACAGTTTGCCCATCCCCCGCTGTGGCAGCCCTGTTAAGTCTGTCTAAAGATGGATCCAGGGCTGACACCATCCTCCCTTCTTTCCAAAGACATTTTCTATGCTGGTCAGTTAAAGTTGGTTTTCTCAACTTCTTAATTATGAACTGATGAAATGTAATGCACTGTATTAAAGCTTTTACATTAAATCCATGAAAACCATTGTCTATAATTAACAGAGTGCAGAGGGCACAAAGTAAAGGATAAAATATTTTATACTAAATATTAGAGAAGTGAACATTCTTATACCTGTAGATATGTTTTCCTTCCTCAGAACATTTGTTCTTAGGTTAGTTCAGAGATGATGCTCTGGAATCCTCATCAATATATATTTTATGCTATATAATGAAGACAGACCAATTTATATTTAAACAACTAACCTGATTAAAGCCTACTGGCCATGTGATGGAATCTACAGAAATATTGAAGAACTTCTCTGGTGGAGCTGTGGGATCTATCCCTCCAACTTTGACCCTAAGAAAAGACTGGTTTGGGAATGTGATCCAATTGATTATATCATATCTGCCAATGAATTCTCCATTTTTATCAAAGGAGATCTTTTCACCAACACTGTTGTTGAATCTGACACTTCTCAGAAAAGAATGAACCTGAAACACAGAGACAGTCAAAGAGAGACAAAGAAAGACAGGAGGCAGAAATATCTATTCAAAGCATAACAATGATTCCAAAAGTTGAGTAGATTAAAATATGACACCACTGAAAAAAATCAAAATGTATTCACATAGGATTGCACAATAAAATACTAACTAAAGTTTATCTGCCATCTGAGTTATTGCAGTTAAAATCCATAAGTACAAAAGCAAGAGAATAGTAAGACAAGATGTAATTGTCAGGTTTCGAAGTCGTCTCAAATAAATTGCATTTCAAACAAAGTCTTTGATGAAAAAAACCTCTTATTTATTAAGCACGAACATTCTACTCCGACTCATCGCAGTCAACTCTGGCTTCCTCAGCCAAAAACCCTCCTTTTCCTCTCCCCACTCTTCTGCACTCATTGGCCATCTTCCCAGTCACTCTGCCCCTAATCTACTGCTCCCACTCAAAGGAATTTCCCCCCTCCCATCCCATCTCCTAGGTCATATTCTCTCCAGGGAAAATAAGTAGGTGAAGAGTCAACCGTCCCTTTCCAGATGCCTCCGCTTCTCCTTCTTATGTCAGCATTACAGTAAGTGCAGAGGGAAATGCTGACAGTAATGTCTTTACATTTACTATGTGTACGTTACTTTTCAAAAGAGGCAGGAATGATCATAAGTTATATGAGGTTTAGTGACCTAGGCAAGTGACACCATACTTTATAATTGCATCACTTAGCAATGGATATTCAGCCCCAATTGCCATCACAAAGTAAGAACTACCTGTAAAATGGACAGTAGAAAATAAAATCTAAAATTCATTTAGAAAATAATTTTAGAACACAATGTTCTAACTAAACTTCTAAGTTAAAGACGTTTGGCAGTGGAAATAGATGAGTGCTGAAATGTGTTCATATTCTGAAGCAAAGGCTGGATGAGATGAAAGAATCTTCCATGAGATGAAAGAATCATAGTATTCAAAATGCATATCTAAGCCATCAGGCTTAGATATGCATTTTGAATACTATGATTCTTTCATCTCATGTGACTTCATATATCTGGCAAAAGGTAGACTCAAAATACATATTCTACTTTGGTCCAATTTTATTAAAGTTCTGAGATTTAAAAACAGTTTTATTCCCTCACCATTTTCTTTTAGAACTGAGTCCCTGGAAACATTAAATGAATGGTCTGTGTAAAGGTGGGAATCCTACAAATGATCGAAAGAGAGCTTCTAGCATCCTGCATCTTTATTAAATAAGCATTTCACAATAACAAAATAACAATATAAGAATTGGAAGGTCTTCTAGTGCAACCCCCTGCCCAAGCAGGAAACCAAACCACCATTTCAGACATATGGTTGTGCAATCTCTATTTAGAAACCTCCAGTTTCTAAAGTACCCACAACTAGAGTACCCACAACTTCCGGGGGAAGTTGTTCTTTAGGAAGTTGTTCTACTGATCATTTTTTCCCACCGTGAGGAAATTTCTCCTTATTTCTAGATTGGTTCTCTCCTTGATTAGTTTCCATCCATTGCTTCTTGTCCTGACTTAAACAGAGCCTGTGTAGCGTAGAGGGCTAATGCCTCCTACTAAAGGCAGCAATTAACACCAGCTGCCTGTAATTTCTCTGAGTTCAATCCTAGCCAGGCTCAAGGTCGACTCAGTCTTCCATCCTTTCTAAGGTGGGTAAATTGAGGACCCAGTTTGTGGGGGCAATAAGCTCACTTATTCATGGTTGTGGTTGTGGCAAGTGGTTATAATTTTCTACAATTGCTATTGCATTTTAATATGAATATATAAATACTTCAGATGGTTGAGCCATTACTACTGTACATTTCATCTGTAGACCAAATGTCAAAAGTCCTAGAGGATATTATGTGTTAGAGTTTATGGACAGATGTTGCAACTACAGATTTGGTGGTTACTCCACTAGTGGTCTTACCTGCCACCACATGTGATTGTGGAAATATTTCTTTCCTTCTTTCACTATTTTCCTGGATTTGGATAAAGAGAGAGATTGTAAAGCATGTGCCACAACATGGACTGCATTGTAAATATTGTAACTCTGTCCACTCATGCGTGTTTCAAACACAGATGTGGGAAGGGTCTCAAGCCTCTCCTGTCCAGTACATTTCTTCTCAAAGTTCTTCATTTTTGAGTTTGAGAAGAAGCATTCAAATGCCTGTTCCCAAAAATCTTTCCGAAAATGATCATGTTGTTTGTTGTTTGAATTTAGGTTTTGAAAAAAATCCTGGAAGTTTTGGACCTCCTTTGTGTGAACTGCAAAGGATAAAACACCGTGTAGGAAATGGATGTCCAAAGATTTATCAAAGGAGTTTGAAGAATAATCTGTGTGAGTGGATGCAATCAAGATTTTTGTCTTTCTTGGTATATCCTCCACTTCTGAAAACTGGAAGACACTTCTCAGAAATGATATGGAGCAAATTTCACCATACACGATTATCACATTGGCTGTGCTGTTCATGAGAACTTGGTATAAATGTAGTCCTTTGTCTATGAAATCAGTAAAATCGCTGTAAAAAGCTACATTTGGTAACTCTGCTATGAATTCAATGCAGATGCCATGCTTAGAAAACGTGGGGAGCACCTCTTGTACGAATTTCTCTCCTTTGTCATCATTTACCACAAGAATTCCAATCCAGATCCATTTAAAATACAACAATAGCTTCAGGAGACCCTTGCCTTCATGCAATTCATCCGGAAACATTTGTTGGAAGAAAATTGATTGGGTCTCTTTATCCATGATTGGAGCAGAGCCATAGGTCAACTACAGAAAGATAAACATATGCAATTGCAAAGGTCTATATCAGCCTCTGGAAATGTGTACATTTATTTGGGTAACTTTATTCTTATATACAGAAACATTATGCAGCTAGTTGTGTTTATCAGCCAAGATGTCACTCTTAAGGTATCAGTAAATATCTTTTCCTGGAAGTAATATCCCCACTGTCTATTCAGAATTACTCATTACTTATGCAGCTCTGATGATTCTATCAAGCAAAAAAGTATATCTACAGACTTTTGGGGTAGTATGGCAGAATAATAATGTAAATAATAGTACTAATAGCAACAACAACAACAACAACAACAACAATAATAATAATATAAAGACCTTGACTATGTGTCAGAATGGTTAAACAATTGGCAACTCCAAATCTCAGCCAAGAAATGCTTTGTCTTACATATTGGCAAAAAAAATTCAGAACACAAAATTCAAGATGGGTGGATACGATCTCGTAGATGACCCTCACTCTGTCAAGGATCTAAGAGTACTCATTTCAACAATCTAAGCTCCAGAGCTCACTGTAACAGTATTGCCAAAAAGGCATTAAGAGTTCTTAACCTAATCTTGCGTAGCTCCTTTTCCAGTAATATTGAACTGCAAACTAGGGCATACAAAACTTTTGCTAGACCAATTCTTTAATACAGCTCAACTGTCTGGAACTGGCACTGCATATTGGACATTAATACAATTGAACGAGTCCAGAGATATTTCACAAGAAGAGTCCTCCACTCCTCTGCTTGCAACAGAATACCTTATGCCACCAGACTTGAAATTTTGGGCTTAGACAATTTAGAACTTTGCCTAACCATAGTACATAAAATTATCTGCTACAATGTCCTACATGTCAATGAATACTTCAGTTTCAACCACAAAAATACACGAGAACACAATAGATACAAATGTATAGTAAACTGTGCCAAACTTGATTGTAGAAAATACAACTTCAGTAACAGAGTTGTTAATGCCTAGAATGTGCTAGATGACTCTGTGGTTTCATCCCCAAACCCCCAAAACTTTAACCTTAGACTGTCTACTGTCAACTTCACCCCATTCCTAAGAGGTCTTTAAGGACGTGCATAAGCGCATCAGGGTGCCTAACATTCCCGTCCGAATGTCCCCATTTATTTGTGTCCATTTCATGTATTCATAATCATATTTATACTTATATCTGTTATCTAATACATGCTTGATGAAATAAATAAATAATAAATTAAATATATAAATAAATATATTATATAAATAATATATCTTCCACAACTCTTACCTGAGGTACTTTATAGATGCACAATAAAGTTGCCATGTGAAGAGAGATGTCAGGTGCTCCAATAACTGCAGCCAAATTTTGAGGGACGCCACACTTGTAGTTGGGGGTGAATTTTCCCTGAGTGAAAGGCAGCAACATTGAGGCAAAGTAAGTCCATCCAGGACTAAAATTGCTGTTAAAAATATGGAAGCCCAGCGTGATGTTGGGTAGGATCTCAGGATTTTCATTGATCTCTTTGAGAGAAAATGCTAAAGCCAGGACAAGCTGGTAATTCTGAAAAACTATTCTGTAAAACATTTTTTTTAAAAAAAATACATTAAAAAGACTCTACTTCACAGTATGAGACTTGTGATCTTTCGGTACAATATTTTGTGGAATATGTTTTAGTGCAATGTACAGGTAGTCCTCGACTGTTTATTTAGTGATCATTCAAAGTTACAACAGCACTGAAAAAAGTGATTTATGACCATTTTTCAAACTTACGACCCTTGCATTATCCCCATGGCCATGTGATCAAAATTCAGACACTTAGCAAATGACTCACATTTATGACGGTTGCAGTGTTCCAAGATCATGTGATCAGGTTTTGCGACCTTCTGACCAGCAAAGTCAATGCGGAAGCCAGATTCACTTAATAACCATGTCACTAACTTAACAACCACAGGAAGTCACTCAAGAAAGATCGTAAACTGGAGCAAAGCTTACTCAACAAATGTCTCACTGAGCAATAGAAATTTTGGGCTCAATTTTGGTCGGAAGTTTGAGGACTACCTGTATTTAGTATTCTCTTCAGATTCTCAAAAATGCAGACCAAAATATTAGCATGTTTATACACATCCAGAACCTCGAATGATTTTTTTTAAAAAAAAAATGGTTTCCGATTGGACGCATTATTTCTGAATAAATGAGAAAGGCTCAGTATCAAACTTCATCTGTTAAAAATGCTTTATATCAAGAAGAAAAATGCTGAATTGTGATTCTAGAAATATTAAATGAGAAAAAGTATGTGCTTCCACCTAGATTTTAGTGGTAGATCTTCATGAATTTACCCTTATCTACCTCAATATTTACATTTAATGCTTGTTACTTATGATTTGTTGGAATAGAAATTTGGCCTTTTTTCAAACTTATATGGAAGCTTATAAATAAATCTAGGCAGCCTATTTAAGATTACTAGAAAATATTTTTTGCAATGACCAGAACTTGAAAATAAATTGATCATGTACTTGCATAAGTCTATCTTGAAGTCCCTTAGAAGGATGTTGACTGAAATCAATGGGGTCAGAAAATATCAAGCATACAGAAATAATGCCAGCTATGTTAACATCTCCAGGTTGATGATAGGTGTGATGAATAGGAAGAGGTTCAACAAGATCACATTGGAGGCTAGGATGCTTACAGACCACTTGAGGCAATATGGTTAACAAAGATTCCATGATTGCTAACAACTTCCATAAATGTCCTCTTTCTGTGTATAAATGGCAGCAACAAGATCCTTCTAGGAGATCATACTGGACTGATTTTTTCATCTGTTTTTCAGACAAAAGTAGAAATTGCAACATACTGCCAAATCAACTCATAGAGGACTTTTGAGCATGTAGTTCATGGTGAATATTAACAATATCCTTCAGGTTCATTCCTCATTTTTCCATAGTATCCCATGAGATTTGGGAGAGACAGACTGTCTAATTCCATAATGATGGTGAGACAGTCACATGTGTAAAGATCATGCAAGGACATGTGGAGGGAGACAGGCCTAAGCCAGAAGACAAAGAATGAAAAACAAGATATGATTTATATAAATATATAAAAGGGTGTAAGCATTTATATAAACAGGGGGCCAATTCACGGTCCCTCAGATTGTGGGGGAAGGTGGACTATAGTTTGATTTGCCTAATGACCAGCAGTGTGGATATGGCTAAGTGATCATGTGAGTGGGTGGGCCCACCTGGGTGGATCATGTGCCCTCCCCCACCATTGACCTTACCTTCTACCATTTTTCCCAAAAAATAAGACCCCGTCTTATATTTTTTTGCCATGAAAAAAGGCAACAAGTCTTATTTTCGAGGAGTGTCTTCCACTGACTCACCATCAGTTGGTGTCACCAACAGCCCCACCTAGCAGGAGCCCACTGTCGGCCCATTTGTTCTGTGACCACTTGTCACCCCCGACCTCCATTTCAATGGTAGAGGCTTTCAGGAATGGCCTCTGCAGCCAAGAATCAGGCTCTGGATTGACCCATGTGTCACCCCCAACCTTTTATTTCACCATCAGAGGCCCTTCAGGAAAGACCTCTGGAGCTGATGATAAGAGTCCAGATTGATCCCAAAGGTGACGCGTGCAAGCGGTAGCAAACGACTTTAGAAGTGGTCTGGCAAGGCAGGTGTTGGGCTATGCGAGGCCTAGTAAGTAGGGAAGCTCCACCACCCCCATCCCCACCCTAGCTTTTTACCCATGCGCTTTGCCCCATCCTGTGCACCTCATAATGGGTGGGGCTTTATTTTGGGGGTAGGGCTTATATTAGGCACACATGGAAAAAATCAAGCTAGGGCTTACTTTCAGGGTGGGTCATATTTTCGGGGAAACACAGTAGTTCCAACCTGCAAGACTCATGAAGGTAATGCCTGTGCTTGGCTGAAGGGCAGGGACTGGCAGGTAGGCAGGGTGATGTGGTCTCACACAGGCTGGATTAATTGCTTCAGGGGGCTGTTGTTTGAGGACCCCTTGCTACAGATGGATACTATTGATTCCATTCCATTCTAATTATTTTGATGCATTTTGAATCAGTGATGACTTCTTGAGCCTACCTGGATGAGTCCCTACAGTTTTCTTAGCAAATTAATTGGGAAAGTATTTACTTCTTAGGGATGAGAGACTGGTTGGACCAGGCTCCCTGTGGTGGTTTGTACCTTAGGCATGACTCATACTCATGGTCTCAATAGGCAGAGCCATAATCAAACAATAAGTAACACAAGTTTTACTTGGGCAACAGAATTGGGACTCAATATCTTAGAATTTAGAATGTACAGCTTCTAAGGCACAGTTGTCTTTGTATCTGCAACACTGTGCAGAAGAAAACATTTTACATTTTTTTATATAAAGTTTATTGTCATTGTACGTATATACACAATATATCCATACAACGAAATTCACATAACACCCAGAGACCAAGCCCAACATACTGGACAATCCCCAGACAGAATGCTCTCTACATGGGGCTCCCCTTGAGGACCATCCGGAGGCTCCAACTGGTCCAGAATGTGGCTGCGCGGGTGATTATGGGGGCAACTTGGTGCTCCCATGTGACACCTCTCCTGTGTGAGCTGCACTGGCTCCCAGTGGTCTTCCAGGTGCGCTTCAAGGTCTTGGTTCTCATCTTTAAAGCGCTCCATGGCTTAGGACCTGGGTATTTACGAGACCACCTTCTGCCACCGATAACCTCCCACCGGCCAATATGCTCTCATAGAGAGGATCCCCTCAGGGTGCCGTCGATCAGGCAATGTCGACTGGCAACCCCCAGGGGGAGAGCCTTCTCTGTGGGGGCCCCCGCCCTCTGGAACAAGTTACCCCCAGGGGTTCGATTAATCCCAGACCTCCGCACTTTCCACAAGGCATTAAAGACTTTTCTATTCCAGCAAGACGGGCTGGCTTAACGTAGATTTTAATGGGTGAATTTTATGAGGGGTTTTAAATTTGGGAAAGCCAAAATTGATTTAATTATGTTTTAGATTATTTTAACTTTTATATTGCTTGTATTTTAGTGTTTGGCTGTTCACCGCCCTGAGCCCGTCAGGAGAAGGGCGGTATACAAATTTAATAAATTCAATTCAATTCAATTCAACCCCACCCACCAAAATTTCCCCAGCCGTGAACCACCCAAACATCCACACAGCAGACCAAGTAATGCTGTCCAACAGCTCACTGATGGTGGCCCTTTAGTTTATTGTTGAATGGATTATAGCTCCTTTGACTTTAAACATTCTAAATGTGTCTGGAACATACAGTAGAGGTAGTCCTCAACTTACGACAGTACATTTAATGAAGGTTTGAAGTTACAACGTCATTGAAAAAAGTGGTTTATGACTGATTTTCACACTTATGACCATTGGTCACATGATCAACATAACTAAGACACTTAGTAACTGGTTGATATTTATGATGGTTGCAGTTTCCTGGGGTCATGTGATTCATTTTTTATGATTTTCTGACAAGCAAAGTCAATGGGACAGTGAGATTCACTTAAACTTGTTACCAACGAACAACTGCAGTGATTTACTTAATAACTGTGGCAAGAAAACTCATGAAATGGGGCAAAACTCACTTAACAGAATTGGGACTTATTTAGCAACAAAAAATGTTGGGCTTAATTGTGGCCATAAATCGAAGACTATCTGTAGTTCTTCACCTTATGAATCAAGTATCTTATGATTCTTTCAGAGGCAGTGAAGATTGGAGTTTCACAGAAGATGATGACTGGAAATAAATACCAAGATATTTAAAATCCTAGATTTGCTCAGTTTGATAGCTATGGATCTTCCAGAAATGGTTATTGGGTCTCTGCCACGCTTGCATGGTGGGGGGGGGGGCATGTGCAGGGGGCGTGCATGGATGCACAGGGAGTGTGTGGGGTGGATGCTGGGGACACGCATGGGGGCAGAGTGCATGTGGGGGGCACACATGCATGCACAGGGGCAGGATGCATGTGGGGGCCATGCAGGCATGGGGGTGGGGCACGTGCATGGGGCCATGCATGCATTGTATTTTGGGGGTTCAGGTGCGCACCCTTTGTGCACTCAGTCCAGAAAAGATTAGCCATCACTGCTCTATGCAATCAATATGATCTTCTTCATTTAACAGAAGCCAGACTTGGACTCTCTTGGTTACCAGAAGTTTGAGGTTCATCACACAGCTCTGAAACTCTTAATTTGTCACAGTTTTCCCTAGGTGCACAATTACAAAAGGAAATGGTGGTTAGAGACAGGCGCTGTAGCCTCAATCTATTTAAATCTCATTTTGATCAGTGAAAAAGTTGATAGAATGAACATCAACATTTAGAGAAACCAGAATGCTCTCACCAACTGGTACTTAGAGTTACTGTGTGTCTTTCATTCAAGTGCTACTATACACTATGTATTCCAGATCATTCCAGATCATGGAAAGACTGTTCTGTAGAGTGATTTGTAAGGGAAATCCTAGAAAGAGACCATTATGAAAACTGGATGTTAGCATGAATTGGATTTTTTAAATTTATTTTAATTTGCGAGTATTATTTTTTGGCCAGAGATTTAATTTTCTTTGCTACTGAGGAGAAAACATAGATAAACCTTTTCCGGACTGAGTGCCCAAAGCTTGCATACATGCACCCAAACCCCCAAAATGCAATGTGTGGGTGGCCCCTGCACATGCATCCTGCCCCCCGCATGCAGGTGTGGCCACAAAGAGGGTGCTGCATGCCACCTCTGGTACGCGTGCCATAGGTTTACCATCACGGACATAGGGGCAGCTGGAAAAAAAACTTTGGAATTTACCCCACTTTTTGTTAGTGACCATTGAACATAATGTACTTAGACAATGCCTAGTGTTTGCTTCAGAAACAATTTATAGTCGCTCCCTATTTGAATGAAAGGCTCCTTTATATTTAATCTCCACTTCCTTTTTACACATTCTAGTGTGCACATGATTTGAGATGACTAGTAAAGACAAATTTATAATTCACATGAAATCTATATATTTGGTGAAAGACTGTTACACACAGAAAAATAGTAATCAATAAATTAAGAAGGAACAAATCCCATTGGTTAATAAAAAGAACTAATAACTCCACCATATGTTCTCTCTATATCTACTACCATGTTTCCCAAAAATAAGACTGGGTCTTATTTTCTTTTGGGTCCCAAAATAGGCACTAGGGCTTATTTTCAGAGATTATCTTATTTTTTTTTACCCATGTACAGGAGGCCCAGTTCTTCTGCTCGCTCACGGTGGGGCAGGAAGCTGGCTATTCAGGCTCTTAAGTAGGGTTTACTTTGGGGGTAGGACTTATATTAGGCACATAAAGTACATAAAAACATTCTAGGGCTTATTTTCAGAATGTCTTATTTTTCAGGGAAACAGGGTAGTCCCATCCTGAAATATGACAATCAAACTGTCACTATTATTTACACTTTATAAGGGCCTATTTATATTTGTCTTTCAGAAGGAAAGAAAATCAGAGTTATTCAAATCTCAAAGGACAGAGCATTCATTGCAACATGGAAAGTCAATCAGCTGCACATTGTTCTCTGGCTTAAATGTGTAAGTGAGGAACACATCCAACATTTACAGTATATATAAAGGATATCAGGCAAATAAAGAGGTTTTTCTAAAACTTTCTTTTTATCAGCTGATGTTTATTGTTCAGTTCAGGCCTCATCACAATGATAAAACACTTGGGGAAAAAGATGCACATCAATAATCCAGCACTTGAAGAGATCATAGAGAAGATCTCGACTGCCAGCATATATTTTCCCCTTGTGCTTAGATAGGTTGGAATAAAGCATAGCCAAACACTGCAGAAGACCAACATGCTGAAGGTGATGAATTTGGCTTCATTGAAGCTGTCAGGTAACTTCCTAGCTAGAAAAGCAGCAGAGAAGCTAAGCAGAGCAAGAAAACCCATGAAGCCCAAAACACAGTAGAACATGACCGAGTCTTCATTGCACTCCATGATGACCTCTTCAGACATTGATTTCATATCAAAATCTGGATATGGTGGAGATGTTATCAGCCATGCAGCACAAAAACATATTTGAACAAAAGAGCAGGATAGAAGAATGAAACTGATCATTCTCCCCCCGACCCATTTCCTCAATTTGGAACCAGGTTTGGTGGCCATGAATGCTAGAACCACAACAAAGGTTTTGGCCAATACACAAGAAATTGCTACAGAAAAGATGAGGCCAAAAGCTGATTGTCGAAGAAGACACACAATCTCATCAGGTCTTCCAATAAACAGAAACACACAAAGGAAAGAGAGGAGGAGGGAAACTAGGAGAAGGTAGGTGAGATTCCGGTTGTTGGCTTTGACGATGGGAGTATCTTTATGTTTCATGAAGATTGTGATGACCAAAGTTGTCATTAAAGAAAAGCAAAGGGAAAGAACAGTCAGACTGATCCCTAAGGGTTCCTCAAAGGACAAAAAGGTGATCCGCTTTGGAATGCACATATTTTTCCCAGGATTTGGATATTGATCTTCTGGACATGGAGAGCAGTTATCCATGTCTGAAAAAGAACATAATAGAGAGGATATACTGCAGTGGATTATACACAGTGCTGCACCCAATGGCTTAGTCCCATTACATTTGAATTATTCCTACCCTTCTCCTTTGATATTTTCCCTTCTGGACACAGAAGGCAACCATAGCAGCAAAATGACTCCCCTTCTTTCTTGGCCTTGCTGTGTCCTGCCTCACAGGGATCATTACACAAAGATAAAGGTTGTACCTATTCACAAATAAAGAATAATATTTTAAGATACATATAGCAAAAGAAGTTCTTGGAGTGATACTGTTACTGGGGAATCAACAGATTAAGAAGGGAGTGATAAACTATCAACCTTCCCATGTAAACCAGATGGAAAACATGACCAGATTTGCCTGACTAGGTGGCTCAGTGGCTAAGACACTGAGCTTGTCGATCAGAACGATCGGCGGTTCGAATCCCTAGTATAGGTCTCCTGCGTGAGCAGGGAGTTGGTCTAGATGACCTCCAAGGTCCCTTCCAACTTTGTTACTGTTATATATTCTGTTATGAGCTAATTTCACATTATTGAAGAGCTACTTTAACAGACCTTTTGAAAATATAATTTCCCTACTTCTGTTTTGCAACCTGAAAAGTTTGAAAAATTCCTTTTTATATTTCTTTCTCTGCCCATTATGCAGCTTTGAGCTATATCCTATCTTAACTGGTTGTTCCCTAAGTAGCATTTCCTCCCTACCCCACCCCACCCACCTTCCTAAGTCATTCCCACAAATCAATCCATAACAAATGTGAAGTAGCACGAAGACTTTGACACCAAATGTTCTGCAACTGACTTATTAAAAATCCAAGGTCTTCTGAAGCTCTCGTGGATCCACCTTTTCCAGTACCTTCCCCAAAAAGAGATTAGATACTCATCAAAATTAGTTCCGTATAGTGTGGTCCAGTGATGACGTTTTCAGAAAGGGGCAAACCAAGTCTTCTCTAAAAGGGAATGGAACACTCAAAGAAGAATTAATCACCCTTAGAATCTACTCACACATCTCCCAGACACTTCAAATGCCAGGAGGGCAGGGCTGGGCCTCAAAAATTTTAGCAAGGGGTTCTCTGCCTGGTTGTTGGGTGGGCATGGCCATGGTGGGTGTGGCCTAGTTACCCTCCTGCACCACAGTGGGGGGGCATTTTTGCCCTCCCCAGGCTCAGGATGATTTACTCAAGCCTCTGGGAGGGCGAAAATGGCCTCATCAGGCTCCATAGGCCCTCTGGAGGCCAGAAACAGGCCCATTTCTGGGCTTCCCAAACTTCCAGTAGGCCCATTTTTTTCACCCTCCCTAAGCCTCCGTGCACAGTCTGCATCCAAAATGGGACACGTAGGAACTCCTTGGAGGGGCAGGGCAGGGTGGGAAGGGCCAGACAGGAGTGGGATTTGGGGGTTCTCCGAACTGTACAGAATCTTAGCTAGAGGTTCTCTGAACCCCTACAAACCTCCAGCAGGCCACCCCTGCAGGAGGGGTATGGGTCTAAAGAGCAGATGTCTGAACTCACACTCTCAAGGACCCTCAGGTTCAAACTGTTTCTAGATAATTGGGCAAAACTTCTCCCCAGGTAACTCTTCTGGCTCTGCAACAAAGTTGTTGTCCCACTGCAAGCAACTTTGTTTGACAGATGCTGAGCAAATTCCATCACATATCCCTTTACAAAGAAAAAGGGAGGAGGGGTTGTGTTGCCTGACACAGGACTGTGGGGCAGCTGCCTGTGGATGCTACAAAGACAGAGAAGTACTAATGTTTTCCTCCCCTTGCCACCACAAAGCGAGCTTTAATAGCAACTCTAAACGATGTTTGGTTTGTCCTTTGTTGAGTGTCAATAACATTCTAGATTTCTGTTCTCTCATCACATCTTTTTCAACCCATCCATGGACCATGGGAGTGACAGGATCCCTAAGAGAAGATAGATTGCAGGGATGCAATCTCATCCAATTACTCCAATTCCAATTCCAGGTGGCAACCAAGGTCTTGGAAGGACGGTGGAGCAGATCAATAGGAACAATCTCTAGCTCCCTCTGAAACACATCCAGGGCCATCAGTCACTGGGGGTGGACCAATCTAACAGGAACAGATTCCCCACAGTAGATACGAGCAATAGAGCATTCCATGAATATCAGGGTGTGACCTGGTCATAACAAAGGAGACACCAAATTTTCCCCCAATTTCAGATCTATAGCCACAGCTCTGAAATGAGCACCAGATGTGGTGTGTGACCATTGTCATGATCTGGGTAAGCACATGGCTGTCATGGTGGCCATGAATTCCCAAGTAGAATATTTCATGTCAAATATTTGAAATGTAAACATTCTTTTAGATACCCCTCCCCCTTCAGTAATTTGTACTTAGGTAAGCATAGAGACAATACTATGGGATAGATAGATAGATAGATAGATAGATAGATAGATAGATAGATAGATAGATAGATAGATAGATAGATAGATAGATAGATAGATAGATAGATAGATAGATAGATGATAGATAGATAGATAGATAGAGATGGATGGATGGATGGATGGATGGATGGATGGATGGATGGATGGATGGATGGATGGATGGATGGATGGATGGATGGATAGATAGATAGATAGATAGATAGATAGATAGATAGATAGATAGATGATAGATAGATAGATAGATAGATAGATAGATAGATAGATAGATAGATAGATAGATAGATAGATAGATGGAGGCAGACAAATATAGATTCATACATCTAACCTGATTAAAGCCTACTGGCCATATGATAAAATCAAGAGAGATGTTGAAAAATATGTCTGGAGAAGCTGTAGGATCTATTGCTCCGACTTTGATTCTAAAAAAGGACTGGTTGGGGAATGTGATCCAGTTGATAATATCAAATCCACCAATGATTTTCCCATTTTTATCAAAGGAAATCCTTTCTCCAACAGTGTTATTGAATGAGATACTTCTCAGAAAGGAATGAAGCTGCAATAGAGGGAGGGAGCAAGCCAGCAAGGGAGGGAGGGATGAAGGAAAGAAGGAAAAAAGGAAGGAAAGAAGGATTTTTTTTGTTGTTGCTTTTATTCTGGCTTGTACACCAACACCAAACAGATAATACAGCAATGTCACCAAAATACAGGTAAAGTACAATATTTCTTATATAAAATTAAAAGTTATATAGAAATACATAATACAAAATTATAAAACCAAATCTATATGAATCTACTTTCAATGCTGTAAGTATTGAACAGATAACTATAGGCAAATGCAAAAGTAATGATTGAATTTCAAAAGGGCAAAAATAAAGGCATTATAGAGGAAACCTTTTTTTAGAGGTGATATTGCACCTGTAATATCCAGAGTCTTAACAATCACTGTCAACAAGTCACCATTTAAGCACCAAGTTGAAGGGTGTCAGATAGTCAATTATGTAATGATTGATTTATTCTTTGAAATGAACAGGCCTGGAAAAGAGTGAATTATAACAATCTGTGTGTTTTTCTTGAGTAAGAATCACGTTGTTGTTGTTGTTGTTGTTGTTGTTGTTGTTGTTGTTATTATTATTATTATTATTATTATTATTATTATTATTATTATTATTATTATTATTATATCTTTAGTGAGATTCACAGCCTTTGAGGCTGGTTAATAGCTCAGCAGCTCGAGTCCTAACCAAGGAACTAGGAACTGTTAAGATATCGTCGGAGGATGTAAGCTGTTCCGAGTAAGGTGGTTTCTTTGTAGAGTCAAAATGTTCAAGTCCAGTAAATTTAGAATTTCTAAATAGCGGGGTAGCCCTCTGGGTATTGCTCCAAGGGCTCCAATTACAATCAGGACTACTACTACTACTACTACTACTACCATTATTATTATTATTATTATTATTATTATTATTATTATTATTATTATTATTATTATTATTATTATTATTATTCCTTTTTCTTCCATTCAAGGTTTGGTTGAGACCTAACCTAATCTAGAAACCTGTTGAAAAGTGGATATGAAGGTACTTTGAACAATCAAACAGATGTGTCTTACTGTTTATTTTACTTTTAATCTGTGACTGAATGTTATGGTATGTTAGATTTCTAGGACATTGAGTGCACAGTATTAATGTCAATGTAAACTCTCCATGCAAAGCATATAAAATAAAGGGCTGCTAAGCACTGTTTCAGAGACATCATCCTACCAACAAAAGTGTGTATAGTCAAGGCTACAGTTTTCCCAGTTGTAATGTATGGCTGTGAAGGTTGGACCATAAGAAAGGCTGAGCGCTAAAGAATTGAGGCCTTTGAACTATGGTGTTGGAGAAGACTCCTGAAAGTTCCTTGGACTGCAAGGCAATCAAATTGGTCAGTCCTATAGGAGATCAACCCTGACTGCTCTTTAGAATCCCAGATCCTGAAGATGAAACTCAAATACTTTGGCCACCTAATGAGAAGGAGGGACTCACTGGAGAAGAAGCTAATGCTGGGAAACATTGAGGTCAAAAGAAGAACGGGATGACAGAGAATGAGGTGACTGGATGGAGTCACCGAAGCAGTAGATGTGAGTTTAAACGGTCTCTGGGGGATGGTAGAGGACAGGAAGGCATGGAGGAATGTTGTCCATGGGGTCGCGATAGGTCGGACATGACTTCGCAACTAACAACAACAAAAGCACTGTTTCAGTACATCAGTTGTAGGTAGTGGACATTCTAATTTTAATGTGAGCATGTAAATATTTGAATGGATTAATCCATTACTATATTTCAATTCGAGACCTAATGTTAATACCCTCGGAGAATATAGTTTATTAGATTTTATGGCAACTACAGACAAGGAAACATTTTGCCTTTATCTGCTTAAGATCTTACCTGCCACCACAATTTGTGATTCTGAAACTGTTGCTTTCTGTCTTTTGCTATTGTTTTTCCCCTGGATTTGAATAAATACAATGATTGCAAAGCATGTGCCACAGCATAGACTGCATTGTAAATATTGTAGCTCTGGCCACTCATGCGTGTTTCAAACACAGAGGTTGGAAGGGTTTCAAGCCTCTCCCGTCCAGTACATTTCTTCTCAGATGTCTCAGTTTTTGAGTTCGAGAAGAAACAATTAAATGCCTGTTCCCAGAAATCTTTCTGAAAAAGATTGTGCTGGTTATTGGTTGGATTTAGGTTCTGAAGAAATTCCTTGAAACCTTGGATTTCCTTTCTGTGAACTGCAAAGGATAAAGCCCCATGTAGAAAATGGATGTCCCAAGATTTTTGAAAGGAATTGGAAGTATAATCTGTCTGAGCTGTTGTAACCAAGATTTTTGTCTTCTTTGGTATATCCTCCACTTCTGACAATTGGAGGTACGTTCTAAGTAATGATATAGATTCGATTTCACCATACAAGATTACAACATTGGCTGTGCTGTTCATGAGAACTTGATATACATGGACTCCTTCACCTACTTGATCATTAAAATCAATGTAAAAATCTACCTTAGGGAACTTTTGTATGAAATCAAAGCAGATGCCATGCTGGGAAAATGTGGGGAGCACCTCCTGTACAAATTCCTCCCCCTTGTCATCATTCACAACAAGAACTCCAATCCAGATCCATCTAAAATACAACAATAGCTTCAGGAGGCCCTTATGTTGGTGGGATTCATCTGGAAACATTTGTTGGAAGAAAACTGCTTGAGTCTCTTTATCCATGACTGGGGCAGAGCCATAGGTCAACTAAAGGAAGCAGAAACAAAAGCAATTGTAAAGGTCTACAGTAGTGGCCAAAATTGTGGAAACCTTTTTGGAAAAGTGTATGTTTGAGGTTTGAGGGCTAATAACACCACTTTTTTTTTTTTTTTTGAGTTTCAAGATAATCATATTCCACTGCTGGAATGGCCTGGGAATAGCCCAGATCTTAACCCAATTGAAAATCTATGGAGACGACTAAAGAAACTTGTTAGTCAGAAGCGACCCAGCAATAAAACCCAGTTAATAGAAGCAATCATTCAATCTTGGTTTCACATTATAACAACTGCAGAACTAAAAGACTTGGTTCACTCCATGGGAAGACATTGTAAGGCCGTAATTCATCCTAAAGGTTACCCAACTAAGTATTAACTGACGTGATAATTTTTGTATATTTCATTTTTTCTATGGTGATAATTTTTGTACATCTCACTTTTTCTATGTGTTTCATTTTTCTTCTTTATACTCGAACTGCTATTCTAATAGCAAATCCATCATAAAAGTTATTGCATTACATTCTTCATTAAAATATCTTTCCATTGATATATAATTTTACGGTACCACTCCAAAGAAAATGGGTGTTATTAGCTAGTTTTAGAAAATACACTTTTCCCAAAAGGTTTCCACATTTTTGGCCACTACTGTATATGAGCCCCTGAAAATGCATTGAATATTTTGGTGGTTTTTGAGCTTGTGTACTGAAACATTGTCCACATAGTTGTATTCATTTCCAAATAGCTATCCTGGTTTTAGTCTTAGTAGTCAAAAAGTATTTTGGGATTTGGGCATGTGACTGTAAGAATGATTACTGTTTAATTTTTTAAGGAATAAAAAATGACTATTCTAGAAAAGGAAAGAATAGGCTGAAACCAGGGGTGAAATCCAGCAGGTTCTGACAGGTTCTGGAGAACTGGTAGTGGAAGTTTTGAGTAGTTTGGAGAACCAGCAAATACCACCTCTGGCTGGCCCCAGAGTGGGGTGGGAATGGAGACTTTGCAATATCATTTCCCCAGGAGTGGGGAGGGAATGGGGATTTTGCAGTATCCTTCCCCTGGAGTGGGGTGGAAATGGAGATTTTGCAGTATCCTTCCCCTGCCATGCCCACCAAACCACGTCCACCAAGCCATGCCCACAGAACCGGTAGTTAAAAAAAATTTGGATTTTACCACTGGGTCAAACCTTAAGTTCTTGAGTTGGCGAATATTTCGCTCCAATAAAGGAGAATGTTTGTTGCTCAATGGGTCCTTGGTGGTCTCTGAGCTTGATTGTTTTCTTGTAGATGTTTCATTACCCAAACTAGACTAGCACTGATCATGTTAAACTAGCTTGGGTAATGAAATGTTTGCAGCAAAGCGATCAGAGAGCACCAAGGATCCCTCAATATTTATCTTTCTCAAACATACCCCCTGTTTTTTTTTGTGGCTTATCATTACTATTCTAATCCAGTCAAGGACAAATGAATATCAAATAGTTCCCTTTAATATTTTCTACTCATTTTGGATACACTACTGTCCTATCCATGGAAGACCAAACCACCTAAATTTCACTAGGTCCTTTTTTTCTCAATCCCTCCCCCCCCCCAAAAAAACCTTTGTACTTTATTTCCTCTTTCAGTCATTTTTTTAAAATTTTTGATTTATATGCCACCCTTCTCCGAAGACTCAGGGCGGCTTACAATGCGTTAAGCAATAGCCTTCATACTGTTGTATATTTTATACAAAGTCAGCTTATCGCCCCCACAAACTGGGTCCTCATTTGACCTACCTTAGAAAGGATGGAAGGCTGAGTCAACCTTGAGCCTGGTGAGATTTGAACTGGTGTAATTGCAGACAGCTGGATGTTAATTATGGTGCTTTAGTCTGCAGAGCTAAACCAGCCTCTGTCATGAATGTATATTCATATTTAAAAAACAAACAAACCACTTTTTTTTTAAATTTGATTTTTTTGCCATCCTTCTGGGTCCTCAATTTACTCACCTTAGAAAGGATGGAAAGCTGAGTCGACCTTGAGCCTGGCTAGGATTGAACTCATAGAATTACAGGCAGCTGGATGTTAATTGCTGCCTTTTAACTTTTACCTTTCTTTGGCATTTGAAATTAAATTATTTCTCAAGCTAGAAAATTTAACTTTTCATGCTTTTGCTATTAAGCCAAGCATTTGATTTCTCTAATGCCTTGTCTTCATCTGTGGTCATTAATGTTCGCTGAGTTATAATGAAAGATGCTTGTGTACCATCTGAATTCAATTCTTCAACATGAAGTATCAGTCATCTTTTAAGCTTCCGTTCTGAGTAACCACGAAAAGGTTGAATATCGTCTAAAGTGTTCTTTATCATAAAAGCAAAGCATTCTAGCAGTGGTGGGATTCAAGTAATTTAACAAGCGGTTCTCTGCCCTAATGATTTCTTCCAACAACAGTTTGCCAGATTGCTCAGAAAGTTAACAACCTGTTCTCCCGAAGTGGTGAGAACTGGCTGAATCCCATCACTGCATTCTAGGATTCTTCAGGTAGTGCCATACATACTCAACATATCTTACCTGAGGAACCTTATAGATGCACAGGACAGTTGCCACATAGAGACAGATGTCAGGCCCTCCAATGACTGCAGCTAAGGAGTTTGGGACCCCACAGTTGTAGTTAGGGACGAATCTTCCCTGGGTGAAGAGAAGCACCATTGAGGCAAAATAAGTCCAACTTGGACTGAAATTGCTATTATAAAGGTGGAAGCCCAGAGTGACATTGGGTAGGATCTGGGTACTTTCATTGATCTCCTTGAGAGCAAATGCTAAGGCAAGGATGTGCTGATAATTCTGAAAGGATACTCTGTAACAAATGTTACATAATATATTAAGAAGAGACTGATTTGGAATATGGGATCTGCAATCTTTCAGTACAACATATGGTTGAAGGTAGTTTAATGCAATATATATTACTCTTCCACTAGGATTAAGGAAAATGCTTAGGGGAAAAAATGTAGGACATATATATTTTTAACAAAGCAAAACAAAGCAAATACTGATTAGAGGTTGGAAACTTTATTTTGTAATATATGGAAAAAGCCTAGTAGCAGACAACAGATACTGTTCCTAGGAATTCAACCACCTAAGAATCAAAATCAGGCAAAATATTAGTACCAGTTTATAAAACTTTAGTAAGACCATACCTGCAATACTGCATCCAGAATTTTGATCATCACATTACAAAATAAATAAATAAATAAATGTTGAGGCTTTGGAAAAAGTGTAGAGATGAACAACTAAGATGATTAGAGATCTGGAGACCAAAACATATAAGGAACAGTTGCAGAAACTGGTTATGGTTAGTCTAGAAAAAGAAGGACTGGGGTGACATGACAGCAATGTCCCAGTATTTGAAGAGCTGCCACAAAGAAGAGGGGGCTCAACTAATTTTCCTATGCACCAGAAGGCAAAACAACATGGAAACTAATCAAGGAGAGAAGCAACTTGGAACTAAGGAGAAACTTCCTAACAGTGAGAACAATGAACCGATTAACCAGTGGATTCTCATTATAGTCAAATGAAAGTAGCTGTATTTTGTTACTAGTAAAATCAATTGAAAAATGGTAATAACTTCTCATATAGGTCACCCAGATTTTATTGGCAATTACATTTTCATAAATTATTTTGGATTCTCATTCTATACTTAGAAATAATTTGATATGACTATTAGAATAGAATAACAGAGTTGGAAGTGACTTTGGAGGTCTTCTAGTCCAATCCCCTGCTTAGGCAGGAAAACTTACACCACTTCAGACAAATGTTATATTATATTATTAAGGGAATTTTAGCTTTTTTTTTAAAAAAAAATGATTGATCAAATTTATATGCTGCCCTCTCACGAAATAAGTGACTGTGATTGTCTTACAAGTAAAACATTTGAACAGCTTGAACATACGTCAAGATATTCTTTTATAAAATGAATGCTTCAGGTATTATTTTTAAAAAATTACGACTTTCAAGAAAATATTTTGAGCATCATGTGAGTAAACAGCAAGATACAGGGCTTGATTATGAATTAAAGATATACTTACATAAGCCCATCTTGAAGTTCCTGAGAAGGATGATGGATAAAAGAAATGAAATCGGAAAATGTTGAGAACACAGAAATAATTCCAGCAATATTAATTTCTCCAAGCTGATGATAGGTGTGCCGAATAGGAAGAGGCTCCCGAAAGTCACATTGAAAGCTAGGATTCTTGCACACCACTTCAGGCAATGCTATCAACAGCAACTCCACAAATACTAACATTTTCCATGAGTGTCTTCTTTCTGTGTACAAAAGCTTCTGTCTGCAACAAGATCTTTGAAGTCGATCAGACTGACTTCACTTCCTGAGATATTTTTCAGACAAAATTAGAGAATGCAACATACTATCAAATTGTCTCACAGAGTTTTGGGGATCCCAGCCATGGGTTGAAATAGGATGGCAACAGTAAATACCATTATTCAGTGTCAGTTGCTCCTATTTTCATGGAGTCCCATAGGATTTGGAAGAGACAAAACAGGCTAATTTCTTAATGATAGTGAGACAGTCACATATGTGAACATCTTCAAAACATGAGAGCTTCTAGAGGCAGGAGCCTATGTGTTGCAAGACACATAGGTTCCTGCCTATGTGTCTTGCTAAATATCTAAATATAATTATTAGATCCATAAATCAAAATAGAGACGTAAATACAGTGGATAGATAGATAGATAGATAGATAGATAGATAGATAGATAGATAGATAGATAGATAGATAGATAGATAGATAGATAGATAGATAGATAGATAGATAGACAGACAGACAGACAGACAGACAGACAGACAGACAGACAGACAGACAGACAGACAGATAGATAGAGTGGTTTCTAAACAATGGAAGATTAATGATATAAGTCCACCTTGGAACTGCAGAGGGCCTCCAGAGGCAGAAATGCATGAGCTACAAGTCAAAAATAAATTCAATTCAATTGAAAAAAAATAATTTTGGGGGGGAGGGAAAATTTAAAAAATGTACAATAAAATAATAAGAGCCGAGGTGGTGCAGTGGTTAGAGTGCAGTACTGCAGACTACATCAGCTGATTGCTAGCTGTAATTCGGCAGTTGAAATCTCACTGGCTCAAGAGTGACTCAGCCTTCCATCCTCCGAGGAGGGTAAAATGAGGACCCAGATTGTTGGGATCAATATGCTTACTCTGTAAACTGCTTAAGGAGGATTGTAAACAGCACTATGAAGCGGTATATAAGTCTAAGTGCTATTGCTATAACATGGTTGCATAAGTATTGTCAAACTAATATTTTTTTGTAGCACCTTTTGATTTTACGATAGCATCCAGTCTTTTGCAAAAGAGCTAATCAACATGGCATATCTTGCCTTGGGAACTTTGCCCTTGTCTTCTTAGCCAAAGCACTCCAAATTTGTCAGATTGTGATGATATTTCCTATGAACAGGCCTCTTCAGGTTACCCCACAGACTTTCAATTGGCCTTAGGTCCAGGCTCTGGCTGGGCCATTCCAAAACTTCAATTGTCTTCTGGTGAAGCCATTCTTTTACTGATTTGGAGGTAAGCTTTGGGTCCTTGTCATGTTGAAAGATGAAAATCCCTTCATCATTTTAGCACAGACCAGAAGGTTTTGTGCCAAAATTGACTGATATTTGTTCATAATTACCTCTTATGATGACTCCTCTGGATACTTCCTCAGATACCTTGCCAGATGTCATTTCAGAGGAGGATGAACCAGTTCCAGGCACATCAGGAAAGGAGTTGGTCAATGGCTCCGAGCAGCTGTCTGAGAGGAATTTGAACAGGGGTGGGTTTCACTTACCTTTACCACTGGTTTGCCACATGTGTGCACTGTCTGCTCATGCGCATGGCCTTCCGGGCATGCGCTTTGCTTGTTCATGCACCTGTCATGCATGTGCCTGGCCTCAAAAACATGCCTAAATAGCATGACCTGGAGCCAGAGTGGGTGGGCAGGCCCATCCGCGATTGCCACTACTGGTTCACCCAAACTCGTGCGAACCGGCTGAATACCACCCCTGGATTTTACTGAGGCACAGCTGCAGCAGGACAGTCCTGAGGTTTTGGTGGGGAAAACACACAGCTGGTCAGTAATGAGGAAGAGGAACTGCCTTCTGCACTGATCCAAGAACACCTAAGGCAGGGAAGGTCAGCCTGATTACTTGTGAGAAGGCAGCTTCATCCCACTGAATGGGCTGCACCAGAAGCTGGCTATTTAGCACAGCAGACAGATGGAGACAATGCTGAGAACAAACTGTTCATTTCCTAGCTGCATTTTTCCCGATCATTGTGATCCCTGACTTGCTTTGGATTGGCATGTGCCTTGTATTTGGATTTAATTTTGCCTGGTAAGTTTATCTTGTTTGGGAAACTTTTACATTTTTATTAGTTTATAATATAAAATGCAAATATACAAAAGGAGATAGGAAAAGTAGGGGAGTGGAAAAGGGAAGAGAAAAGTGTAGAGAAGGGAAAAAGAAAGAAAAGGCATTGACTTCCAACTCCCTTTGGTGCAGTAGAGTAAGAAATAATATCAAACCTCAACTTTTTTGAGAAACTTTTAAGTGTCTTGTGGACTCATTGGCTACTGCCCTGTGGACTATGGCTAGTCTGCTATTGGTTGGACTTAATTGGGACAGATCTGGTGAAGGGAATGGTTGGGGAATATTAATAAACAGCATTACATGTGTGTGAGTGAGCAGGATAGCACTCTTATACCTTCAGGTGTCCCTTGGGAGTTGGGTGGCATAAAAATGTGACTAATAAATAAATAAATAAATACATTGAATAAAATCCCAGTTCCAGTTGAAGAAAAGCTGCTCCAAAGCATAATGCTGTCACCACCATGTTTCTCTATTGGTATGCTGTGGTGATGTGCAATGTTTCTTTTACACCAAACTTACTTTTTGGAATTGTAGCCAAAAATTGCAAGCTTGGTCTCATCACACTTTAACAGATCTTCCCACATGCTTTTGTCAGAGCCAATGTAGTTTTTTGTTTGTTTGTTTGTTTGTAAAACGCAGCTGGGCTTGGATGCCTTTTGTTGAAAGAAAAAAAGTTTCCAACTTATCATTTTAACCCACAGCCCAGATATATGAAGACTAGGGAAGCTTGAAATTCCTACAGCTCCTTTAATGTTGCTGTAAGCCAGTAGTGGGTTACAAAAACTGTCGCTACCAGTTTGCTCGTGCATATGCATGTGCTCACTCATTCGCGTGTTGCTTCTGTGCAAGTCTCCCGCCACCGCCACTACTGGTTCACAGACCCAGGTAGAACCAGTAGCAACCCACCACTGCTGTAGGCCTCTTGGGAGCCTCTCAGACCAGTTTTCTTTTTGTTTTTCATCTATTTTAGAGGATCATCCATTTTCTCGGTAATGTCACTGTTTTGCCACACTTTCTTCACTTATTGATCACTGTCTTCACTGTGTTCTATGGTATATCCAATGCCTTGGAATTGGCTGTAGAAAGAGCTGTTCTACACAATCATCTTACTCAATTGAATTTCCTAAAAGGAGACTGTTATGTAAATTGGATACTAGCATGTATTGGATTTATGATGGAATTTATTTGGATTTTCAAGAATTGTTTGTGTGCCAGAGATTCATTGGTCTTTGCTAATGAGCAGAAATATGGCCAGCTGGAAGATCTTTTGAATTTACCCCATGTTTTATAGGTGACCACTGCACATGATATGCACCAAAGAATTCCCAGTGTCCAATTGCCTCAGTAACAATTAATGAATCTTCCCTGTTTAAATGAAAGGCTCATTTGTGTTTAATACCCATTTTTTCTTATACATTCTAGTCTGCATATAAATTAAGATGACCAGTAAAAATGAATACATAATTCACATTTAATCTATATATTTAATCAGTATTGTCTATCACATACTGAAATCACAAAACATCAATATGTCCTATTTTATTTATACATTTTTATGGTCCCCAGTTATAACTGACTTCCAGAAGGAAAATGTTTCAAACTATCCAAATCTCAGGGGATAGGAGGTCATAGAAGGCCAATCTAATTGCACATTGTTTCCTGGCTTCAATGTACAAGTGGATAAGTTTCCCAACATGTATATATAAATGATGTCAGGCAAACAAAGAGATTTATTAAAACTTTTTCTTCATGAGCTGATGTTTATTGTTTAGTTCAGGTCTCATCACACGAATAAGTCAGCACTGGAGAAGATCATGGAGAAGATCTCCACAGCCACAGGTTTTTTTTACAGTTTTTTATAATCCTTTCCTTTTATAAAACAGCTTCATTTAATCTCCATCTAAAACTCGAGCTCTTCCCTCTTAAAACAAAAAACACAGGATTATGATCAGGAAAAGATTTAGAATTTTATTTGCGAGATTGTTATATATCCATATAATGTCCATCCTTGAAAAAGATTTATGTCTCTCAGAAAAAATGGTATATTCTCTAGTGCCTCCATTTTTATATCTCCATTTTTATATCTATGGCTTATAGATGCCCACCACTATTGATTTTATTCCACTGAGTTCAATTTCCACTACTACAATTCTACCGTATTCATCTGCTATAAGTAGCTGGGGTTTAACCTGAGGTTTTATATATGTGACAACTCAATTGATCTTTTTTACACCAGCTAATATAAATTAATCCACTAGTTGTTTATTTGTCAAATATTTCTTATCTTGTTTCTTGATATGTGTTTCTTAAAAACAGACTGTATCAACATTACGTTTTCTCAAATAATGAAATATTTTTATGCTTAGGTGGGGCAATGAACTACTTGGTAACTTTCTCATGACAGTAAATCTGGAGTTTATTCTTTAAATCTTGTCCAAATCAATATCCATTTCTTTTTCCTCTTTATTAATTAATTGGGCCAAGGCTTTCACCATCTTTAATCTGATACCTTCTCCTGGTGCTTCAGGTATTCCACAAAATCTTAATGTAATATTTGTAATATCAAATCAAATATAAGCACCAGCTCACTGCAAGAAACAAACCAACTTATTTACAGCACAGTTCCAGTTATAACTGAATACCTAGGATGCAAACTGAACAAAGAAGGAAAAAGCCAAACAGTGTGCCACCAAAATCAAACATCAGATTGGAAAATAAGATTAGAAAGCTGAGATTTTTTATTACTAAATGTCTATGCGATCCATCTTGCCAAGATGACCCTAAACAGTTTATAGTCATATGATTAAAATATGATAAAAAATCCTGAAACAACAAAAATGCACATATTTAAAGTTTAGTTAAAATTCAATTAAGAAAGATGGCAGAAGGGAGTAAAGTATGCATGAGGAGGAGGTAGCAACTAGTTAATCACCTCAGCAGGTATGATATTTAGAACCCCAGCAGAAAAAACTCTTCTCCTATACCCTGTCAGCCAAAAATCCTTGACCAATGGGATCCAGAGCATGCCTTTTTGGCCAGCATCCATAAAAAGTTAAATCCATTGGAGTCATCAACTGACACTTAGAATCACTGTGTGCCTCTCATTCAAGGGTTGCAAAACTATCTACTCAAACAGACTTATGACCATGAAACATGCTGTTCTACACAGTCATCATATTCAATTGAATATTTTAAAAGGAGACTATTATGCAAATTGGATATATGCTATATTGGACATCTGATGGAATTTATTTGAATTTACTAGAAATATTTTTTATGCCAGAAATTTCTTTGATCTTTGCTATTGAGAAGAAAGCATATGGCCAGCTTTTGAATTTACCCCACGTTTTGTAGGTGACCACTACAAGTGGTTTGCATCATGCAATTCCCTCTGTCGGATTGCTTCAGAAAAAAAATATCAAAAAAGTTCCCTGTTTAAAAAAATTCTCATTTCTATTTAACTGCACTTCTTTTTATGCATTCTATTTCATATGAACTAAAATGACAAGTAAAGACAAATTTACAATTCACATTTAATCGAGACATTTAGTTAGAGCTCACCATAACATATTAAAATATGACAATAAATCAATGTCAGTAAATATGTCAATACATTAATTTGTGCTGTAATTTATGTTTGTATAGACCCCAGTAATAATTGCCTTCTAGAAGAAAAATAAACCCTTCCAAGCAATCCAAATCTCAGTGGACGGGGAAAAATAGAACATCCCTGTCTCTGTACACTGTTCTCTGTATTAAATATCAAAAACATATGAAGAATATCAGGCAAAGATAAAGATTTCTTAAAACTTTCTTTTCATGAGCTGATGTTTATCATTCAGTTCAGGTCTCATCACAATGATAAAACATTTGGGAAGAAAGATGCACAGCAATAAGCCAGCACTGGAGGAGATCATGGAAAAGATCTCCACAGCCAACATATATTTTCCCCTTGTGCTTAGATAGGTTGGAATAAAGCACAGCCAAACACTGCAGAAGACCAACATGCTGAAGGTGATGAATTTGGCTTCATTGAAGCTGTCAGGTAACTTTCTGGCTAGAAAAGCAGCAGAGAAGCTAACCAGAGCAAGAAAACCCATAAAGCCCAAAACACAGTAGAACATGACCGAGTCTTCTTTGCACTCCAGGATAAGTTCTTCAGGTATTGAATGTGCATCAAAATCTGGATATGGTGGGGATGTTATCAGCCACACAGCACAAACACATATTTGAACAAGGGAGGAGGAGAATAAAATGAAACTGATCATTCTTCCCCCAACCCATTTCCTCAATCTGGAACCGGGTTTGGTGGCCATGAATGCTAGAACCACAACAAAGGTTTTGGCCAAGACACAAGAAACTGCCACAGAAAAGATCAGGCCAAAAGCTGGTTGTCGAAAGAGACAAACAATCGTATTGGGCCTCCCAACAAATAGAAAGACAGAAAGGAAAGAGAGGAGAAGGGAAACTAGGAGTGTATAAGTGAGATTTTGGTTGTTGGCTTTGACGATGGGAGTATCTTTATGTTTCATGAAGATTGTGATGACCAACGTTGTCACTGAAGAAAAACAAAGGGAAAGAACAGTCAGACTGATCCCCAAGGGTTCTTCATAGGACAAAAAGGTGATCCGCTTTGGAATGCACATATTTTTGCCGGGATTTGGATATTGATCTTCTGGACATGGAGAGCAGTCATCTTTGTCTGAAAAAACACACGGTGGAATTGATACAGTTGATTACAGACAGTGTTGTATCCCAATGTCTTAGTCCCATTATATTTTAAAATTACCTACCCTTCTCCTTGGATATTTTCCCCTCTGGACATAGACGGCAATCATAGCAACAAAACAACTCCCCTTCTTTCTTGGCTTTGCTGTGTCCTGTCTCACAAGGATCATTACATAAGGATAAAGGTAATGCCTATCAATGAAAGGAGAATAATATATTGAGATACAAAGAGGAAAAGAAATGCTTGGAGAGTTTCTGTGGAATCAACAGATTTAAAATGAAGTAGCAGGATGACATAATTTTAGACGTAATTGCTCTGAAATTATAATTAATTAAATCTCTACAATAATTGTATTGATAGACTTTATTAACCACCATTACTCTTCAAAGACAATTTTTATGCTAATTAGTTAAAGTTGGTTTTCTCAACTTCTGAATTTTGATGTCAGCAAACTGATGAGATCTAGTGGTTGCAGCTTTTACTTCAAAACCATGTTAATTCTGTCTATAATTAATTATTAATTATGTCTATAATTAACAGGGAACCCGTAAAGAATACAATTGCTAGAAAAGTTTCTTTAAAAATTGGGTGAAATTCAGCTGGTTCTGGCTCAGGTGAACTGGTAATGCCAACTTTGGGTGGCTCCGCCCATTTGCCCGGACATCGTCATATCCCGTTTAGACCCTCTGTGCACACTCACATTTGCGAACTGGTAGTGAAGGTAAGTGAATTTCACCCCAGAAAAAAATGTACTGATATTTTTTCTTCACCAGGACATAGGTTAGTCAGAGATGATGCTCTGAGACTTTCATTAATAAATATATTAAAATGAATAGAGAGAAATCTAGATTCAAATAGCTAACCTGGTTAAAGCCTACTGGCCATGTGATGGAATCTACAGAAATATTGAAGAACTTCTCTGCTGGAACTGTGGGATCTATCGCTCCAACTTTGACCCTTGCAAATGACTGATTTGGGAATGTGATCCAGTTGATAATATCAAATCCACCAATGAATTCTCCATTTTTATCAAAGGAGATCTTTTCACCAACACTGTTGTTGAACCTGACACTCCTCAGAAAAGAATGAAGCTGAAATACATTGATATTCAGAGAGGAAGAAAGAGAGAACAGGACAAGGGGAGAGAGAAATAATCCATATATTCAAAATATACATATGAATGTTTGTTTAAACATATATAATATAAACACTTTTTAATTTAAATTGTAGGCCAGTATCAAACAAAGAACATAACAATCATTCTAACAAAGTGGAAGAAATAACTTATCAGATTACTGAAATAAAATTAATATAGAATTGCAAAATAAAAATGAGCAAAAAATAAAAATAAAATTAAGCTCTATAGTTTAATTGTGAAAGCTACTTAAGCCATATGACTAGTAATAAATATGTAATATACTAAGATGCTTTAAACTATCATATAATTGTCCTAATTTCACACACTAGCAAGGTTGCACTCAAAATCCTACAAGCAGAGCTTCAGCAGTATGTGAACTGAGAACTAAGGAGTACAAATTATTTTTTTTTAAGTCAGAGGATATAGTGATCCAATTGCCAACATTTGCTGGATTATGAGAAAGCAAAGTACTTCAGGAAAACCATCTACTTCTCCTTCATTGATGATTCTAACGCCTTTGATTATGTGGATCACAACATGCTGTCATAGGTTCTTAAAAAGTTGGGAGTACCAGACCAGTAGTGGGTTTCAATTTAGTTTGCTATCGGTTCACTCATGTGTGCACGCCTGCATAATAAATCACAAGCCAGAATTAAGTTAGCCAGGAGAAATATCAACAACCTCATATAAACAGATGATACTACTTTAAAGGAAGGAATCCAACCAACCAACCAACCAACCAATCAGAATACAGTTGGAAGGGACCTTCAAAGTCTTCTAGTCCAATCCCCTGCTCAAGCAGAAGACCCTATACTATTTCAGACAAGTGACTATACAGTCTCTTCTTAAAATCTTCCAGTGATGAGAAGCCACAACTTCTGATGGCAAGCTGTTCCACTGGTTAATTGTTCTCACTGCTAGGAAGTTTCTCCATAAGTCCCTTTCTCTTTGATTAGTTTCCATCCATTGTTTCTTGTCCTGCCCGCTGGTACGTTGGAAAATAAATTGACCCACTCCTCTTTGTGGCAGCCTCCCAAATACTGGAATACTGCTTGAAACTCAACATTAAAAATCTAAGATCATGGCATCCAGTCTTATCACTTTCTAGCAAATAGAAGGAGAAGAAATGGAAGCAGTGACATAATTATTTTGTTGGGCTCCAATAAATGACATGAAATTAAGAGACGCTTGCTCCTTGGGAGGAAAGATATGGCAAACCTACACAGCTTATTGAAAAGCAGAGACATCACCTTACTGACAAAAGTCCACATAGTGAAAGGAATAGTTTTCCCAATAGTAATGTATCGCTGTGATGGACAGACTATAAATCTGAAAGATTGATGCCTTTGAATTGTGGTGCTGGAAAAGACTATTGAGAGCCCTTTGGACTGCAAGGAGAGTAAATCAGTCAATCCTAAAAGAAATAAAACCTTAGTGTCCTTTGGAGGACAGATGTTGATCTAAGGCTCAAATACTTTGGCCCCCTAATGAGAAGAGAGGACTAATTGGAAAAGACCCTGATATGGGAAAGATTGAAGGCAAAAGCAGAAGAGGACAGCAGAATGAGATAGTTAGATAGTGTCATCAACACAATGAACATTAATTTGGGCACATTCTGGAAGACAGTGGAGGACAGGAGGGGTCTGGGATGCGATGATCGATGGGGTTACAAAGACTCAGATCCAACTTAATGATTCAACAACAACAAAAGAATATATAGGGCTATAAGAGTTGAATAATCTTCTTACTTACAAAATCTCTTAAATTTGTTGTAGCTATGCTAAAATTTGCATTAAATTATTACAGTTAAAATCCAACAGACTAGAGGCAAGGTACTAACAAGATAAAGCAAAATATAACTAAAAAGATCTATATGTATATATACATATGCATGTATGTATGTATGTATGTATGTATGTATGTATGTATGTATGTGTATATATATATATATATATATATATATATATATATATATATATATATATATATATATATATATATATATATATGTCTGTGTAAGTTTTCACGGGTATATATGTGTGTATAGGTGATATCTCGGGTTTCTTCCCGTGTAATTGCAAACATATCTTTGGAAGTATTGCAGCGACGTTTCGATGAAATCTCATTCATCATCATCTGGCTGATGTTCTCGGTTTGGTGCCTATGGGCAAAATACAATCAAAATACAACTACATCATCAGCCAATCAGAATAAAGCAGCACTGTCAACCAATCAGAATACACCTCTGCCTCCTTTTAAAGAAGGATGTCAGTTAAGATCACACAGTTTGCCCATAGGCACCAAACCGAGAACATCAGCCAGATGATGATGAATGAGATTTCATCGAAACGTCGCTGCAATACTTCCAAAGATATGTTTGCAATTACACGGGAAGAAACCCGAGATATCACCTGTACACACACACACACACACACACACACACACACACACACACACACAGACAAACCCTTTTCTGGTTACAATATGTCTTATCTAGATCTTGTCTTATATATTTGAATATATTATCTTTTATTCAAATCAGAGAGAAAAATGATCATAAGGCATGCTTAGTGATGGTAACCTTGACGTGTTTCTGGATCAATTTTACTTGGAGGAGTGATATGCATTCAATCATGGCTTGCAATCAGAACTGGGCTACAATATCTGATATCCCCATTCCTGGTCCACTAGCAAGAGACAAAGGTGGTCAGGCTCCTTCTCCTCCAGCTAATCTGTTATGAATGTGAAAATATGTACATTTCTGAAGACCATATGAATGGTCTTGAATGGCAGGAGGGGGAGACACTATCAAAGCAACAGTTAAATAAAAAGAGCTTGAACATTGACAAAGAAGTATGAATTGAGAAAACATTTCAGAGAAGCTATACTATATCAAACAAAGAGAACATACTCGAGGGCTCAGCACATTGCAAGATTCGGTTACTACACCAATTGCAATAAAGTTACTTCTGACCTTCATGGTGTTGATTTTTCAGTCTGTACTATCTTTTGGTGGTGAAAAGCTCTTGTAGATCTCTACATATGAGACAAGACAGAAATATTTAAGTACAGGTGGTCCTCATTCAATGGTCGCCTATTCAGCAATCATTCAAAATTCCAAAGGTGCAGAATGTATGGTACCTATGACTTCCCTGAAATTCCAGTTATCACAACCCCCCTGTGGTCACATGATCACAATACTGGGAACTGGCACTGGATTTCTGACTTTTACTGCATCCCAAAGTTAAAGGGTTGTGTTTTGAAACCTTCCTTGCTGGCTTTCCTCAAGCAAAGTCAACGCAGAAGCTGGAAGTCAGTTGAAAATTTTGATCCATGAGGTGCTTAAAAAGCTGGGTCGTCCTTGTTTAACAATGGTAACTGGGGACTGCCGGAATTGCTTTTGCTAAAGTTCATGGTCAAATGACAGCAAATTTTACCACTTACCAAAGAAAATTGGCATCACTTACCAATGGAAATTCAGGCCCTAATTACACAGTTAAGTAGGGACAATCTCTAAAAGGTATAGTATAATGGAAGCCAGATTTACTTTTAGAATGTAAAATCTAAAATTAAACCAGAAAATTATTTTTAGAAACTATATTCTAGCCACGAAACAAAGTCTCAAGAAAAGAGATTAAGCAGTGAGAACTGATGACAAAAAGGCAATGCCCTTTCTTTCACTTGATGTGTTCAAAGAGAGGCAGAATCAACAACTGCTGAGATGCTGGAATTAGAAATCATGCACTAAGCAAGGGCTAGTTCTAATGGCTTAAATATCCACTTTTAAATCTTTGATTCTTTCATCACTTGTGCGTAGATATATCTCGTAAAAAGTAGGGTCAAAATAATATTCTCACCGATGGAGGCTTTGATACATCCAAATACCCTTGAGGTAGGAAAGATGATGCAATATCAAGATCTATTAAACCAGGAAGGAGAACTTATCCCAAGACATCAACTACAAAACTCTGGTATAAATATCGACTGGTGGCCCTATACTCAAATATACTCAAGATACACAACAGATAAAAAACAGTATGGAATTGCCAATGATTTGAATGAATTTGACAGATTTTACAGGGAACAGAACAAAAAATGATAACTAAGATATATAATTACCTCCTTAGATATAAATTAACAGAAGAAACAGTTAAAGAAAATATGATAAGGTGGGCGAGGGACATAGGGCACAATATTCAACTGGCAAATTGGGAGAAATTATAGAAAGAAAATATTAAAATGACAAGAGCCACATCATATAAAGAGAACCTCGTTAAAATGTTTTTCAGATGGCACCTACTCCCGGCCCGATTAGCAAAAATCCTGATACCTCCCCATTCTGTTGGAAATGTAAGACAAAAAAAGGAACATACTACCATGCCTGGTGGAAGTGTAGTAAAGCCCAAAAATATTGGCAGGATATAAAAATAATGATTGAGGAAATAATGAACTTAAAATTAGAAACAAATCTAGAATTCTTCCTCTTTGGTATGATCACAACACAATACACAAAAGAAATAAGATATCTCATTATACATATCTTGACAGCTGCAGGAATAGTGTTCGCACAAAACTGGAAATTAGATAAACTCCCAACAAAAGACAAAATAATCTCAAAGATAACAGAGTGTGCCAAAATGGATAGATTGACGATGATATTACAAGATAGGGAGGAAAGTGATTTTTATCTTGTGTGGCACAAATGGTATAAATGGCTGGAAAGAAAAATTAGCACAAAACTAGAAGATGAAGATTTGGGTGAAAGTCCAATAGAAACAAATGATTAAGAAGATAATATAAATATATTTACAGTGTAAAATATTTAAACAAATGGAATCAATATTACTCTTGCACTAATATAGAAACTAAGATATAATTAACTCTGTTGATGACAAATATATATGTAAAGTGGTGTGGGTGGTGGGGTTTTGTGTTTATTTGTTTGTATATGTATTGTCTTTATATCTTTGTTTATAATCAATTAAAAAACTAAAACAAAAACAAAACAAAATAACATTCTACCTTGGACCTCTTTTATGAAGCCACGGAGATATTAAAAACACTATAATCCTTTTCCTGGAAGAATATAATGATGTTCTCATTCTTCTCCATTCATTTGCTCTAAAACTATGGATGTTTTGATGTTATTTTCAGTGTATTCAAATACACATGACTTTCTAATGGTGTGTGAATAGGTGGGAATCCAACGCCTGATAGAAAGGGAACATCTCAGCATCCTGAATTTTTTACTGTAGAAATGTCACAATATAATTTAGTTCTTCCTCTTCCACACATGGATTTTATGGGAAGTTCCTCATCAGGAAATGCCTAAAAAAGCAGCCATGGTTGTACTTTCAACAATTAAAGAACTGTGTGTGATTAAAAGCAATTCTTCCAAAGACAGAAAAAAAACTAACTACTGCACACCAGGCAAATGGAATATATCACCTCATTCTATTTATTAATAGACTGAATTTATGACAGAGTTATGGAATGTAGTAAGCAGGTGAATTTTCCAAAGGAAGGGGATGTATTTCAGACAAGTAAAAGGCAACTCAGTTCTAAAATTATGTGTGACAGAAAGAAAAATGAAAACTCCCCTTCCTGAACAGTTCCCAGATTATGTAGTAGATACATATGTTAAAGTGTTCAGTCTGACAAGATTTTGTCTATAGGTAGGAAACAAGAAATAACCAGCTGGGAGGAATTGCCATATGCCATTCTAAATTTTGGGCTTTAGAGGCAGTTAATTTCATGGACAGAAGTACAGGTGAAACTCAAAAAATTAGAATATCGTGCAAAAGTTCATTTATTTCAGTAATGCAACTGAAAATGTGAAATTAATACATGTGATAGACTCATTACATGCAAAGAGACATAGTTCAAGCCTTGACTTGTCATAATTTTGATGATTATGGCTTACACCACATGAAAACCTCAAATTCGCAATCTCAAAAAAATAGAATATTACATGAAATCAATAAAACAAGGATTGTACATAGAACAATATAGGACCTCTGAAATGTATAAGCATGCATATGTACTCAGTACTTGGTTTGGGGTCCTTTAGCATCAATAACTGCCTCAATGTGGTATGGCATGGATACTATCAGCCTGTAGGATTCCTGAGGTTTCATGGAAGACCAGGATGCTTTAATAGCGGCCTTCAGCTCTTCTGCATTATTCGGTCTCATGCCTCTCATCTTTCTCTTGGCAATACCCCATAGATTCTCTATAGGGTTCAGGTCAGGTGAGTTTGCTGGCCAATCAATCCCATGGTCATTGAACCACATTTTGGTACATTTGGCAGTGTGGGCAGGTGCCAAGTCCTGCTGGAAAATGAAGTCAGCATACCCATAAAGCTCATCTGCGGAAGGAAGCATGAAGTGCTTCAAAATCTCCTGGTAGGCGGCTGCGTTGACCCTGGACTTAATGAATCACAGTGGACCAACACTAGCGGTTGACATGGTCCCCAAATCAACACAGACTGGACTTCAAGCATCTTGCAGTGTGTGCCTGTCCATTCTTTCTCCAGACTCTGGGTCCTTGGTGTCCAAATGAGATGCAAAAGTTACTCTCATCAGATGGGAGGACTTCGGACCACTGAGCAACAGACCAGTTCTTTTTTTCTTTAGTCCAGGTAAGACACATCAGACATTGTTTGTTGTTCAGGAGCGGCTTGAGAAGAGGAATACAACATTTGAAGCCCATGTCTAGGATTCGTCTCTGTGCGGCGGCTCTTAATGCACTGATTCCAGCCTCATCCACTCTTTGTGAAAGTCCCCAACACTTTTGAATGGCCTTTTCTTGACAAACCTCTCCAGGCTGTGGTCATCCCTGCTGGTTGTGCACCTTTTTCTTCCACACTTTTCCCTTCCGCTTAACTTTCAATTAATGTGCTTTGATAAGGCACTTTGGGAACATCAACTTCTTTTGCAATTAGCTTTTGAGGCTTTCCCTCCTTATGGAGGGTGTCAATGATGGTTTTCTGCACAACTGTCAGGTCAGCAGTCTTTCCCATGATTGTGATTCCTACTGAACCAGACTGAGAGACCATTTAAAGGCTCAGGAACTCTTTGCAGATGTTATGGTTCAATTAGCTGATTAGAGTGGGACACTTTGAGCCTAGAATATTGAACCTTTTCACAATATTCTAATTTTCTGAGATTGTGAATTTGGGATCTTCATAAGCTTTAGGCCATAATCATCATACTTATGACAAATCAAGGCAATTGAATTTTGGAAAACTATACAGAGGTGGTTACTAGAAATCACGGGATGGAAACTACCATTAAAGCCAGAATATTATTTATTAAATATAAGGCCAGATAAGTTAGGCACAAATATTTGGTGTTTGTGTATATGTATATCACTACCACAGCAAGAATCTGTTTTGCTCAGCATTGGAAAGGGAAAGAATTACAAGATGAAGATCTGATTTTGGGAAAGTTTATGGAATATGCAGAAGCTAAGAGATTAGCAAAAATCTTGAGAGATCAGAAAGACTCTGTATACTTTCAATGTTGGGACCTATAGTATGCATGGATGAATAACAAAACTAAAAAAGGACAAGGTTAAGGTGATTACTGTAGTATTTGCTTTGTATATGTAAACTTTGATTGAAGTGATTATGCTCTGTAAAGTTCCCGTCATTATTTTTAAGTGATTAAATATTTTGTTGTAATTGTAATGAAATAAATATTTTTTTAAAAAAAAAGGTTTGAACTATCTCGCTTTACATGTAATGAGTCTATCTCATATATTAGTATCACCTTTTAAATTGCATTACTGAAACAAATAACCTTTATATTCTAGAAGATGTGGTTATGATTTTTTAGAATACCAATTACAATTTTAACACAAGAATATTTTTTTTTCATTTGGTTCATCTGTTACTGTACATCTGACATTTAAATCTAGTGTCAATCCCTCAAAAAACACATCTTCCCATTGCAAATATGGTGGTTTCTGCACCACAAACTTACCTGCCATCTCACTTGATTATGAAACTGTTTCCTCCCTCCTTTCACAGATTTTGTTTCTCTGGATTTGTATATTTGCAGAGATTGCAAAGCATGTGCCACAGCATAGACTGCATTGTAAATATTATAACTCTGACCACTCATTAGTGTCTCAAACACAGATGTGGGAAGAGTCTGAAGCCTCTCCTGTCCAGTACATTTCTTCTCAGAGGTCTCAGTTTTTGAGTTTGGGAAGAAACAATCAAATGCCTGTTCCCAAAAATCTTTTCGAAAATGATCAGGACCGTTATTGTTGTTGTTTGGATTCAAGTTTTGAATAAATTCTTGGAAATCTTGGACATCTTTTGTGTGAACTGCAAAGGATAAAGCCCCATGTAGGAAATGGATATCCAAAAACTTATGAAAGGCAATTGAAGTGTAATCCGTCTGAGCTGTTATAAGCCAGATCTTAGTCTTCTTTGGAATGTCCTCCACTGCAGAAAACTGAAGGTAAGTTCTCAGAGCTGTAATGGACTGACTTTCCCCATATATAATTATCACATTGGCTGTGCTGTTCATGAGAACATGGTATATATATAATCCTTCATCCATGGTACTAGTAAAATCACTTGAAAAATCTGGGAACTCTGCTATGAATTCAATGCAGATGCCATTTTCCAAAAATGTGGGGAGCATCTCCTGGAGGAATTTCTCTCCTCTCTCATCCTTTACTATGAGAATTCCAATCCAGATCCATCTAAAATACTGCAATAGTTGCAGGAGGCCCTTACGTTGATGGGATTCATTTGGAAACATTTGTTGGAAGAAAACTGCTTGAGTGTCTTTATCCATGACTGGAGCAGAGCCATATATCAACTACAGAAAAATAAACATATGGAATTGCAAAAGTCTATGTGAGCCTTTGAAAATGTCTACATTCATTTGAGTCTTTGGACATCTTTTTATAATGAAACCTTATGCATCTGATTGTCTTTATTAGGAAATATCAACAAGATACCACTCTTGAAGTATCAGTAAATACATTTTTCTGGAAGTAGCCTCATTGTGAATATTTCAGATTTGAACTTTAGTTCAGTACCTGGAATTTGCTATGTCAAAGAGCCTCACCATCTGTTCAGACTTATGATTACTCATGCTATTATGCCAACTTTATCAATCAAAAATAATATCTACTTATCCAAAGTGTCTCTCCTTTATGCAGACATATGGATGTCTTTGGAGCTATGGCAGAATGTATATCTACAGCAAATCTGACCTGAGGAATTTTGTAGTTGCATAATACAGTTGCCATGTGAAGAGAGATATCAGGGGCCCCAATGACTGCAGCCAAAGTATTTGTGATCCCACACTTGTAGTTAGGGATGAATTTGCCCTGAGTGAAAGGCAGAAGCATTGAAGCAAAGTAAGTCCTGCTTGGACTAAAATTGCTGTTAAAAATGTGGAAGCCCAGCGTGATGTTGGGTAGGATCTGAGGATTTTCATTAATCTGTTTTATAGTAAATGCTAAAGCCAGTATATGCTGGTAATTCTGAAAATATATTCTGTAAAACAATTTTAAAAAATACATTAAGAAAGGCCTGATTCACATTATGTACCTTGCAATCCTTCAGTCCAGCATATCTCGTGGATTGTATTTAATAATTCTTATTTCTATGTTCTAGTATATGAGAATCGTCCACCATGAAACCACAGCATTTAAGAATAGCTTACATGCAAAAAGAAATTGCTACATTTTGTTTCTAGAAATATCAATGAGAAAACTTATCATGGGAAATACAGTATGTGCTTAGCCTTTCTCAATTGTAGTTACAGCTTCATAAATATCGCCATACATACCTGATTATTAATGAATATTTAGGTGTGATTTATTATGAATGGAAATTTGATCCCTATTGTGACTATTTTAATTTTAATTGGAAACTGAAGAAAAATATTACTTTACATAAAATAAACCTAGACATCCTAGTTTAGATGTTCCTTTCTGGAGTTTTTTTACATTAGAGGAAAATAGAGGATCCTGTGATTTACCAGCAAAGTTCAGATCTTGACAATAAATTAATGATGTACTTACACAACTCCATCATGAAATGCCTGAGAAGGATCTTGAATGAACTTAATGGGTTTAGAAGTTGCAAAGAAGGCAGAAATGATGCCAGCAATATTAATGTCTCCGAGCTGATGATAGGTGTGCTGAATAGGAAGAGGCTCATTAAGGTTACATTGAAGGCTAGGATTCTTGCACACCACACCAGGCAATACTATTAAGAGTAACTCCACCAATACTAACATCTTCCATGTGGGTCTTCTTTCTGCATACAAATACCTCTGTCTGCTACAAGATCTTTGAAGTAGATCAGAGAGTTCTGCCTTCTGGAGATGTTTTTCAGACAAAACCAGAGAGTGCACCATGTTAATAAATCAATTCACAGAGCTTTGGGCCTCCCAGCCATGAGTTGGAATAGGATGGGGACAATAAATGCCATTATTCTGTGTTAATTGCTCTACTTTCATGGAGTCCCATAGGATTTGGAAGAGAAAACTGACTAATTTCATAATGATAGTAAGACAGACACATATGTGAACAACTTCAAAACATGTGCGGACTTGCAGAGGCAGGAACGCATCAGCCACAAGACACAGAAATAAAATCATTAGATCCATAAAGCAAAATAGAGATGTAAAAATATGTATATTTATGGACATTACTGTTATTCTATTCTATTCTATTCTATTCTATTCTATTCTATTCTATTCTATTCTATTCTATTCTATTCTATTCTATTCTATTCTATTCTATTCTATAAATATGAAGGTTGCCTGTTTCTCATTATGATATTGCAAGTATTCAGTAATATTTAAGACAGCCCTCACATTATTTCTTAGCTGTTTTTTTGGCAGAAAGCCCACTTGGTCTTCATTTATATATGCCTGTAAAATCTTCTTTAGTCTTTCTGCCAAAATGGCAGCAAAGTGTTAGTAATACCTGTTGAGTAATGAAATTGGTCTACAATTCTTTGTCTTTGTAACATGCTGACCCTCCTTGGGTAGCAACACAATGTTGGCTTCTTTCCATGTCTGGGATATCCTTCCTCCTATAGTATATCATTCACTGTGTCCAGTGGTGGGATTCAATTTTTTTTTTTACTAATGGTTCTGTGGGCGTGGCTTAGTGGGCATGGTGTTGTGGGCGTGGCAGGGTAAGGATACTGCAAAATCTCCATTTCTATCCCATTCCAGGGGGAAGGATACTGTAAAATCTCCATTTCCACCCCATTCCAGGGGAAGGATACTGTAAAATCTCCATTCCCACTCGACACCACTAACCTGCTTTCCATCTCCGTTCTTCTGTGCAGGGCAATAAAAGAAGACCCAGCCGATCAGCTGAATTTCATCATCCAAGCACTTATAATAAGGGCTTGGAAAACCATCTGGGCCTGGGGCTTTAAGTGGCATCATTTTTTTTAAAGGCTTCTGATATCTGAAAAGCAGTTATGGGGTCATTCATAAGTTGCCTCTGGGTTTCTGACAGTTTAGGCAGCTGTTGTCTCCAGCAATATCCATCTATTTTTGACATATATATCTCCTGTCATTTATACAAATTTGAATAGAAAATATGAAAGGACTTTTTAATATGTTCATTGTCTCTTATTACAATTCTGCCTAATTTTTTTCAATCATTGTCTTTTGCCTTTCCTTTCTTAATTTATATGCCAACCATCTCCCTGGTTTATTTGAAAACTGAAGTGTTTTGTTGTGCATTGTTCCATTTTGTTTCTATTTCCTGTACTGCTAATATAGACAATAGTTGCCGTAACAATTGTCCTTTTACCTAAATTATTGTCAAGTCCTCTCACAGGTTTTTTTACAGTCTTTTACAATCCTTTCCTTTTGAAAAACAGCTTCATTTAATCTCCATCTAAAACTCAAGCTCTTTCCTCATAAAACCAGAAACACAGCATTATGATCAGAAAAAGATTTAGAATTTTATTGCCGAGATTTTTATACATTCATATATAAAGCTTTGCCTGGCTTTTTTTTTTTTATGGCTTCTGATATCTCAAAGGCAGTTACTGGATCCTTGATAGGTTGCCTCTGAGTTTCTGATAGTTTAGGCAGCTGTTGTCTTCAAAAATATTCATGGATTTTTACATGAATATTTTTCATGTAAAAATATGTATTTTTTCATAAATAAATATTCATGGATTTTTAGATCTCACACCCTGTTACTCTTTCTAATTCTTCTTTTTGATTTGTAGTCATGTTTTTAGTTATCATTTTTGTTTTCCCAATATTTTAATTATTTTAAACCCAGATATTTGACCATATTGATTAATTATATCCATTAAACCTATAGCTGATTTCACTGGTTGGTTACAACCAAGTCATCTGCAAATACTCGTAATCTGTAGTCATAATGCCTAATTTTGATTCCCCGTATATTATCTGCATCACATATTTTTTTCAACAATAATTCCAGAGTTAAAATAAACAATAATGGTGACAGTGAGATAGTAAAAAAGGTTAAATGTTTAGGAGTTTATATTACAACTTCAAATGGGAAATTATATAAGCATAATTACAAACTGTTATGGCATAAAATACAGACAGAGATGGATAATTGGAAAAAATTACAATTGTCTCTGTTGAGAAGAATAGCAGTAGTAAAAATGAATGTTTTGCCTAAGTTTTTATTTCTTTTTCAAATGATAACAATACTCAAAAAGGATGTGAATTTGGAAGAATGGCAGAAGGGTATTAATAATTTTGTTTGGGCAGGGAAGAGAGCGAGAATAAAATTAAAAATAATGCAAGATATACGTGAAAGAGGAAGTCTGAAAATGCCCAATTCAAAATTATATTATGAAGCAGCTGTTTTTTCAGCAGTTAATGGCTGGATTAATTTAACAGATGAAAGAATATTGAATATTGAGCGATATGATTGGTATACGGTTGGAATGCTTACCTAGTGTATGATAAGAAGCTGGATAGGACTTTTAAAAGTCATATACTAAGGAATGCTTTGTTGCGTGTCTGGAAAAAATATCAATATAAATTAAATGATAAGATATCTATATGGGCAGTACCCAGACATGCAATAGAGAATATAAGTATAAAACAAAAACAGGATGTAACTACTTATAAAGAGATTCTTAATATAGAGAGAGGTATATTACAGGTAAAGTCTTTGAATGTATTAAAAGAAGAAAGGGTAATTCAAATTTGGTTTTAGTATGAACAGTTACAAGCTAGATGGAAAAAAGACCAGAAAATTGGTATTACACAAAATGAGGAAAAATTGGTAAAACAAATTAGAGACCAGAGTCAAATGCATATAAAAAGGTTGTATGATATATTGATAGAAATAGACTCGGAAACAGAGTTGGTTAAAGATTGTATGATAAAATGGGCACAAAATTTTGAAGAACCAATAATGATGGAAACATGGAAAAAAATATGAGTAAAAAAATATATAATTTACGCAAGCTCAAAACTTGAGAAAATTTCTACAAAATGTTTTATAGATTGCATTTAGATCCCAAAAAAGTTACCTTGCATGTATCCGAATTTACAATCTAAATGTTGGAGATGTGATTGTAATGATGCTGCGTATTTTCATATATGCTGGACTTGTAAAAAAGTTAAAGCATTTTAGATAAAAATATGGTGGATTATTCAAAATATCCTTAAAAAGAGGATAAAGTTCACTCCACAATTGGGTATAATTACAGATTGTAAGGTTATAGACACTAATTTGATTTTGAATTTAATAACTCCAGCAAGACTGTTGGTGACGCAGTACTGGAAAAAAGAAGATTTTCCTACTATTCAAGGATGGACATTAAAAGTAGCAAATTTAGCAGAGATGGCTAAAATTTCAGCATATTTGAAGGACCATTCAAACGAGAAATATATGTTGGAATGGAGAAGATGGATTGAGTATATACAAAGCAAATATCAGACTAAAAAATATCAAACGGCTTATGAATGAATAAAGAGATGTTATTAAGTATCTAAACTTAGCTTAGTAAAAGGGGAGTTAAAGTACAAGAGGGAGATAGGAGGCTATAGTCAGTTAGATTATGTTAGATTATGATTGTTAAATGCTATACCCTATATTTTGCTCTAGGAAGTAGGGGGTGGGTGGGAGGGGGGAGGGTTGGAAGAGGAGGAGGGAAGGGGACGGGGATACATTTGTAAAACTTATTAAAACTTTTCAATAAAAATATTATGTATTTTTGACATATCTATTTCCTATCTTTTGTACAAATTCAAATAGAAATTATGAAAGGATTTATTAATAAGTTCATTGTCTGTTATTACATTACCGCCTTCATAAATTTTTCCAATCATTGTCTTTTGCCTTTTCTTTCTTAATTTATATGGCAACCATCTCCCTGGTTTATTTGAAAACTTGAAGTGTCTGTTGTGCATGGTTCAATTTTGTTTCTATTTCCTGTACTGCTTATATATACAATAGTGGCTGTAACAATAGTCCTTTTACCTAAACTATTCTCAAAGTAATCTCGAAGGTTTTTTTACAGTCTTTTACAATCCTTTCCTTTTGTAAAACAGCTTCATTTAATCTCCATTTAAGATTTCTTATCTCTTAAAACCAGACACACAGGATTATGATCAGAAAAAGATTTAGAATTTTATTTGCGAGATTGTTATATATCCATATAATGTCCATCCTTGAAAAAGATTTATGTCTTTCAGAAAAAATGGTATATTCTCTGGTGCCTCCATTTTTTGTATCTCGATTTTTATATCTTTGGCTTATAGATGCCCACCACTATTGATTTTATTCCAGTGAGTTCAATTTCCACTACTACAATTTTACCGTATTCATCTGCTATAAGTAGCTTGGGTTTAAACTGGGGTTTTATGTACAGTATAAGACAACTCAATTGATCGTTTTTACAGCAGCTAATATAAATTCATCTGCTAGTTGTTTATTTGTCAAATACTTCTTATCTTGTTTCTTGATATGTGTTTCTGGAAAACAGACTACATCAACATTTAGTTTTCTCAAATAATGAAATATGTTTATGCTTAGATGGGGCATTTCCATATGATAAACTCAATCTCCACCTTTAAGCAACATAGTAGATTCTGGAACAACTATCTTGGTCACATCTTCTTCTTTCCTTCTTTTTCTTTCTGCTGCATCGTCTTCTTCAATGCCACCTTTTTGAGCTTGCTCAACCACTGAATTTTTTTCTATACCCATTTCTCCATCTACAGCTGGAATTAATTTATGGTTGATCAAAAACTCTCTAGCTTTCTCTATAGAATTCAGTTTAAATCTTTGCTCACGGTAGGTGAGTATCACACCTTCCAATTTATCCTAATGGAATATATTTTTCTCTGCTTCAAGATGTCAGGAATTCAAATTGGAATTTCCTTCAGAACAATAATATCAATATATTCCATTCCTAACCTTTATTTAAAAAGGTAATCCAGAATCTGATCCCTTGTTATTCTTTTTACAAAATGAGCTACTACATCCCTTGGTAACTTTCTCATGACAGTAAATCTGGAGTTTATTCTTTAAATCTTGTCCAAATCAATATCCATTTCTTTTTCCTCTTGATTAATTAATTGGGCCAAGGCCTTCACCATCCTTAATCTGGTGCCTTCTCCTGGTGCTTCAGGTATTCCACAAAATCTTAATGTAATATTTGTAATACCAAATCAAATATAAGTACCAGCTATATATAGCCATAAATTAACCATCCCCTGCTGCCATTGTCAGGGCGGCAATCAGCCCCGTTACCTTGCATGGGGTAATTGCCCTCATTCTGAGTTGGATCGTGGCTTTTATCCTGTTGCATACTTTGATCAATAAGACCGAAGAAACATCTTCTAATTAAACTCATATTTATTATAAGAAAATAAAAACATCTCACTATCTAAAATAGATTACATGTTGGCAAAAATCTCCAGCCTGACCTTAGCTGGCTGGAGAACAAACGAAAGTTTCTAGAAGAAATACAAAGGAATGCAATGACATGCGTAGTAGGTGCTGTAGATGCTGATAAAGAATATAACTACGGTAAGTCTGATAGTCCAGAAATATTAGCTCTGCTGGTAAATATAAAAATGCAGTGACAATGACCATGAAACATGCTATTCTTCACAATCATCATAATCTCTTAAAAGGAAACTATTATGTATATTGGATACTAGCATGTATTGGACGTCTAATGGAATTCATTTGAATTTACTAGAATTATTTTTCATGCCAGAAATTTCTTTGTTCTTTGCTATTGAGAAGAAGGCATATGGCCAGCTTTTGAATTTACCCCATGTTTTGTAGGTGACCAGTACAAGTGGTTTGAATCAGGGAATTCCCTCTGTCTGATTGCTCTAGAAAAAAAAATCATAGGCCTTCCCTGTTTAAACAAATTCTCATTTCTGTTTCACTGCACTTCTTTTTACACATTCTATTGCATATGAATTAAGAAGACGAGTAAAGACAAATGTACAATTCACATTTAATCAATACACTTAGTCAGACTCACCATAATATACTAAAATATGTCAATAAATCAATGTCAGTAAATATGTCAATACATTAATTTGTGCTGTAATTTATCTTTTTATAGACCCCAGTTACAATTGTCTTCTAGAAGAAAAATCAACCCTTCCAAGCTATCTAAATTTCAGTGGACGGGGCAACATAGAACATTCCTGTCTATGTACATTGTTCTGTGCCTTAAATTTCAAAGTGGGGAAGTTCTCCAACATGTACATATAAAAAATGTGAGGCAAACATAAAGATTTCTTAAAACTTTCTCTTCATGAGCTGGTGTTTATCGTTCAGTTCAGGTCTCATCACAATGATAAAACACTTGGGAAAAAAGATGCACACCAATAAGCCAGCACTGGAGGAGATCATGGAAAAAATCTCCACAGCCAACATATATTTTCCCCTTGTGCTTAGATAGGTTGGAATAAAGCACAGCCAAACACTGCAGAAGACCAACATGCTGAAGGTGATGAATTTGGCTTCATTGAAGCTGTCAGGTAAATTTCTGGCTAGAAAAGCAGCAGAGAAGCTAACCAGAGCAAGAAAACCCATAAAGCCCAAAACACAGTAGAACATGACTGAGTCTTCTTTGCACTCCAGGATAAGTTCTTCAGGTATTGAATGTGCATCAAAATCTGGATATGGTGGGGATGTTATCAGCCACACAGCACATACACATATTTGAACAAGGGAGCAGGAGAGGAGAATGAAACTGATCATTCTTCCCCCAACCCATTTCCTCAATTTGGAACCAGGTTTGGTAGCCATGAATGCTAGGACCACAACGAAGGTTTTGGCCAAGACACAAGAAACCGCTACAGAAAAGATCAGCCCAAAAGCTGGTTGTCGAAACAGACACACAATCGTATTGGGCCTCCCAACAAAGAGAAAGACACAAAGAAAAGAGAGGAGAAGGGAAACTAGGAGGACATAAGTGAGATTCCGGTTGTTGGCTTTGACGATGGGAGTATCTTTATGTTTCATGAAGATTGTGATTACCAAGGTTGTCATTGAAGAAAAACAAAGGGAAAGAACAGTCAAACTAATTCCTAAGGGTTCTTCATAGGACAAAAAGGTGATCCGCTTTGAAATGCACATATTTTTGCTTGGATTTGGATATTTATCTTCTGGACATGGAGAGCAGTCATCTATGTCTGAAAAAGAATGAGCAGGTGAGTTGATATAGGAAGTTATAGCATTGGTTTAATCCCAGTACATTTGGAAATTTCCTACCCTTCTCCTTGGATATTTTCCCCTCTGGACATAGATGGCAATCATAACAACAAAACAACACTCCTTCTTTCTTGGCCTTGCTGTGTCCTGTCTCACAAGGATCATTACACAAAGACAAAGGTACTGCCTATCAATGAATCAAGAAGAATATATTTAGTTATGGAGAGGGAAAGAAGTGCTTGGAGACTTTCTGTGGAATCAACAGATATTAAAATTAAGTAGTAGGATGACATAATTTTCGATGTAATTGCTCTGAAATTATAATTAATTAAATATGTACAATAATTGCATTTATAGCCTTCAACAAAATCAACAACATTCTTGAAAGATAATTTCTGTGCTCATTAGTTAAAGAGTTGCTTTTCTCAACTTCTGGATGTTGATGTCAGGAAAGTGATGAGATTTAGTGTGCCGGCTTGCAGCTTTTACTTCAAAACCATAAAACCATTGTCCATAATAAATAGGGAGCCTAATATTCAATAGCAATTGTTAGAAAATGGTTGATAGTTTTCCTTCTCCAGGACATTTGTACCTGGATTACTCAGAGATGATGAACTGAGACTTTCATCAATAATTATATTTAAATGAAGGCAGACAAATGTAGATTCAAAGAGCTAACCTGATTAAAATTTTCTGGCCATGTGATGGAATCTACAGAAATATTGAAGAACTTCTCTGCTGGAGCTGTGGGATCTACCACTCCAACTTTGACCCTCGCAAAAGACTGATTTGGGAAGGTGATCCAGTTGATAATATCAAATCCACCAATGAATTCTCCATTTTTATCAAAGGAGATCTTTTCACCAACACTGTTGTTGAACCTGACACTTCTCAGAAAAGAATGAAGCTGAAATACATTGATATTCAGAGAGGAAGAAAGAGAGAACAGGACAAGGGTAGGGAAAAATAATGCATATATTCAAAAAATACATATGACTGTTTGTTTAAACATATATAATATAAACACTTTTTTTATTTAAATTGTAGACCAGTATCAAACAAAGAACATAACAATCTTTCTAACAAAGTGGAAGAAATAACTTATCAGATTACTGAAATAAAATTAACATAGAATTGAAAAATAAAAATGAGCAAAAATCAAAATAAAATTAAGCTCTGTAGTTTGTGGAAGCTACTTAAGACAGATGATAGTAATAAATATATAATATACTAAGATGCTTCAAACTATCATGTAATTGTCCTAATTTCACACACTAGCAAGGTTGCACTCAAAATCCTACAAGCAGGGCTTCAGCAGTATGTGAACTGAGAACCAAGGAGTACAAATTATTATTTTTTTTAAGTCAGAGGATATAGTGATCAAATTGCCAACATTTGCTGGATTACAAGAAAGCAAAGTACTTCAAGAAAAACATCTACTTCTGCTTCATTGATGATTCTAAAGCCGTTGATTATGTGGATCACAACATGCTGTCATAGGTTCTTAAAAAGTTGGGAGTACCAGACCTTAGAAACTAAGATATAATTTACTCTGTTGATGACATATATGTAAAGTGCTGTGGGTGGTGGGGTTTTGTGTTTATTTGTTTGTATATGTATTGTCTTTATATCTTTGTTTATAATCAATTAAAAAAACAAAAACAAAACAAAAACAAAAACAAAATAACATTCTACCTTGGACCTCTTTTATGAAGCCACTGAGATGTTGAAAACACTATAACCCTTTTCCTGGAAGAATATAATGTTGTTCTCATTCTTCTCCATTCATTTGCTCTAAAACTATGGATGTTTTGATGTTATTTTCAGTGTATTCAAATACACAGGACTTTCTAATGGTGTGTGAATAGGTGGGAATCCAACGCCTGATAGAAAGGGAACATCTCAGCATCCTGAATCTTTTACTGTAGAAATGTTACAATATAATTTAGTTCTTCCTCTTTCACACATGGATTTTATTGGAAGTTCCTCATCAGGAAATGCCTAAAAAAGCAGCCATGGTTGTACTTTCAACAGTTAAAGAACTGTGTGTGATTAAAAGCAATTCTTCCAAAGACATAAAAAAAAGTAACTACTGCACATCAGGTGAATGGAATAGATCACCTCATTCTATTTATTAATAGACTGAATTTATGACAGAGTTATGGAATGTAGTAAGGAGATGAATTCTCCAAAGGAAGGGGATGTATTTCAGACAAGTAAAAGGCAATTCAGTTCTAAAATTATGTGTGACAGAAAGAAAAATGAAAACTCCCCTTCCTGAACAGTTCCCAGATTATGTAGTAGATACATATGTTAAAGTGTTCAGTCTGACAAGATTTTGTCTATAGGTAGGAAACAAGAAATAACCAGCTGGGAGGAATTGCCATATGCCATTCTAAATTTTGGGCTTTAGAGGCAGTTAATTTCATGGACAGAAGTACAGGTGAAACTCAAAAAATTAGAATATCGTGCAAAAGTTCATTTATTTCAGTAATGCAACTTAAAATGTGAAATTAATACATGTGATAGACTCATTACATGCAAAGAGAGATAGTTCAAGCCTTGATTTGTCATAATTTTGATGATTATGACTTACAGCACATGAAAACCTCAAATTCGCAATCTCAGAAAAATGAAATCAATAAAACAAGGATTGTACATAGAACAATATCAGACCTCTGAAAAGTATAGGCATGCATATATACTCAGTACTTGGTTTGGGGTCCTTTAGCATCATTTACTGCCTCAATGCGGTGTTGCATGGATACTATCAGCCTGTAGCACTCCTGAGGTTTTATGGAAGATCAGGATGCTTTAATAGCGACCTTCAGCTCTTCTGCATTATTCGGTCTCATGTCTCTCTTCTTTCTCTTGGCAATGCCCCATAGATTCTCTATGGGGTTCAGATCAGATGAGTTTGCTGGCCAATCAAGCCCAGTAATCCCATGGTCATTGAACCAGGTTTTGATACATTTGGCAGCGTGGGCAGGTGCCAAGTCCTGCTGGAAAATGAAGTCAGCATAACCATAAAGCTCATCTGCGGAAGGAAGCATGGAGTGCTTCAAAATCTCCTGGTAGATGGCTGCGTTGACCCTGGACTTAATAAATCACAGTGGACCAACACCAGCGGATGACATGGGTCCCCAAATCAACACAGACTGGACTTCAAGCATCTTGCAGTGTGTGCCGGTCCATTCTTTCTCCAGACTCTGGGTCCTTGGTTTCCCAATGAGATGCAAAAGTTGCTCTCATCAGATAGGAGGACTTTGGACCACTGAGCAACAGACCAGTTCTTTTTTTTTTTTTTTAGTCCAGGTAAGACGCTTGTGACGTTGTTTGTTGTTCAGGAGCGGCTTGACAAGAGGAATACAACATTTGAAGCCCATGTCCAGGATCCGTCTCTGTGTGGCGGCTCTTGATGCACTGACTCCAGCCTCAGTCCACTTCTTGTGAAAGTCCCCAACACTTTTGAATAGCCTTTTCTTGACAAACCTCTTCAGGCTGTGCGTTAAGAGCCGCCGCACAGCAGGCAGGCGGCTCGAAAAACCTGCTCTTTAACCAAAAGAGCGGGAAGAGCTTCTGGGGGTGAGGTTGAGCCCCCTGAGTCATCCCAGGAATTTTTTTCCTGTCCTGGGGAAGGCTCAGGGCGATGGCTCCCTATCCACCCCCAGAGTATGCTCTGCGCCGAGAGGGATCTCCGCTAATTAGCTAATTAGCAGAGCCAGACATCATGAGCAACACCACAATTGAATTGACAATTTAAACAAGCTGGACAAGGAAGAAGGCAAGTAGAATGCAAGTATGGATTTTTTTTCTTATTGATTTTTTGGAGGAGGAGGGAAAAGAAAGAGGAAGGAGAGGATGAAGAGTGAAAGTGTTTTTAAGATGGCGACCGGCTCTCCTTGAAGAAAAATTGAGAGCAGAAAGTGAAAGCAGAGCTTAGTGTTGAGAGATTTTAAAAGAAACATTTTGATATTGAAAAGAATTAAAGAAACAAAGGCTGATTTAAATAGATTTTTCCTGGTTTTTTTTATTGAAGTAAGAAGAATTTCTTTGGTCTTTTTGAAAAGTAAATAATAAGTCAGAAGTATGACTCCTAAACCTAAAGGAAGGGGGGGCTCCCCCATGAGTCAGTTGAAGGACAAAGCTGAAATGACTCATCTGCAGGGATCTGCAGAGGTGGACTTAGAAGATTTTATAACAAGGTCTCTAGAGAGTGTTGTTGACAAGACAAAAAGTTCACAGAAGAATCTTGAGGAGTTGGTTTCTGGGAAATATGACCAATTAAGTCAAACTATTACCAAAGTAGTCTCAGATCTTTCAAGTGTGGTGGTTGAAATGGGGAAGAAAGTCGCTGAGATCAGCAGTAAATTTGACTCCCAGATGCAAGAAATACAAGAAAAATTTCTGGAAGCTGAGGCTAAAAATCAGAACATACAGAATGATGTCATTATGCTTCAAATTAAAGCTATGGAATCAGCAATTAGATTAAGAGGTATAAGAGAAAACAAGAGAGAAAACTTAAGAAGAATTTGTGCAAAGGCCTTTGCAGAATTACTAAAGCTAGAAGATGAGCCAATTTTGGATTGTATAGAGAAAGTCTACAGAGTCAACTCACGTGTAGCTAAACAAAGGAATTTGCTTAGAGACGTTGTTGTTTATCTTACTGATAAAAGATTGAGAGATGATATTTTACAAAAGTCCTACTCTGACAGAGTGCAGGTAGAAGGTATACAAATTAGTATTTTTAAAGAGTTACCACCGAAGGTTCTAAAGGACAGAAAAGAGTTTGAAGAGGAGTAATATCCCATTTAGATGGGATTTACCAGTTGGTATAAGTCTTAGATACCATGGTGTGAGACATTGTTTGAATACCATTGAAAAAGCGGAATATTTTTACAAAAATATTTTTAAGGGAGCCCCGGAATATGTTAAGAATAAAACACAAAAAAGAGAGTCTATAAAATGCAAACAGAAGGAAGAAATTCAAAGTGTGTTAAAAGAAAAAGGAGTACAAGGTGGTTGTCCAGAGGATTCTATTATGGATTTTTCAGATGAGAAAATTGAGCATCCCAGTGACCCTAGAGGGGGAGTACTGGACCTTGAACTGATGGAGGGAGATTTAAAAAACAAAACTACAATTCGAGATGAACAGCAGCAGAGGCCCAGCGCTCCTCAAGAAATGGGGGGTGATGCTAATCAACAGGAACAAGAAGTTAATGAGGAAACTCAACTGGAAACCACAGAAGACAAATTTAAGGAGTATCGTGAATTGCTTGATGTTATAACAGAAAGCATTAAAAGATTTGGAAATAGTCAAATCTTTAAAAAAAACTTATAATCTGAGTTGGACTTATATTTGATTTACTTACTAAAATGGATTATAAAAATTTCCTAAGAAGTTTATTTTGAGGATTCGAGCTATTGTAGAACAGTTGTTAAAAAAGTTCATCCTGAGTTGGACTGACATTAGTCTTATATATTAAAATGGATTGTAAAACTCTACTATAAAGTTTATCCTGAATTGGACTTAACATCCTGAGTAAGGTCAACAGATTGCTGCAATGTTAGCAGCGATCACTGGTTACCCTATTATAGTTCTTTTTTGGAATTTATCATCTAGGAGAAGAGATTGAAACTGAAAACATCTCACAACCCAAAGGAATGAATCGCAAAGGGCGACAGGATTTGAAAGAGCTTTCAAGGAACATCTGGGAATGTGGTTTCTAGTTTGTTTTTGTTTTTTTCTTTAAGGTTTGAATCTTAAGAGGAGCTGCAATGACTACTTTTAGGTGGTACAGCGTAAGCTAGTTTGAATGATTCTACCTAGAGGAGTGAATATCTTCGTGGTTGGATATTATTTATATAAAGTCACTCGGGGGGGTTGTGTGGAGAAATGTTTTATTTTGCTGATGGGGGCAGCTGGAAGATGATGCCTATTGGAATTGGATTTATGTTGGAGAAAGTATATTCAACTTCAATCAAGACGAAGAGAAGACTGAAATTTGGATTATGGAGATTGGGAATTTTTTTTTCTTTTTGATATAATTGTATGATTATAATTATATATGCATGATTATATATATTATATGGTATGTTTTATGTTTTTGTTTTTTAGTTAAGATAAAATTATTTGATATGGATATGCAGATGATATATTATATTTTACTATAAGGGGGATTGAGTTTGGTATATGATTAGTAATGTTAATGGATTAAAGAAAGGCATAATATTTTTTAAATTGGTCTGAATATTACAATGGTTATTATTATTGGTTTCTTTTTTCTTTTTATTATTATAACATTATTAATTTTAGAAACACATTAATATTTATAGGTCTATTGCTTTACTCTTTGGTTATAGTTATTGGGTTTCTTTTGTTTGTTTGTTTTTTTCTTTCTTTTTCTTTCTTCCTCTTTTGAAATTTCCTCGATTTAGAATTTGAATACTTAATAATTTTTTTTTCTTGTTTTAAACCTTTCCTTTTAAAATCTGTAGCGGAAGTCAGGAGGGGATGGGGAGGGAAGGGGTTGGGATAGAGGGAGGTAGCGGGAGGGGTTGGGAGGGGGGTTGGGGAGGGGGGGAAATGAAAAAATTCTTGTATTGTAAAACTTTTTCAATAAAAAAAAAAAAAAACCCCTGGCCATGGCCATCATATGCTCTTCTAAAGACAGCCATGAGTCCAGGAGGATGCCCAGATTGCAAGCCCTCTCCGAGGGGGCCAAAAGTTCACCCCCAATAGTCAGCGATGGCACCAGCTGACTATATCATGACACTGGGAACCACAGCCACTCAGTCTTGGAAGGGTTGAGTCTGAGCCTATTTCTCCCCATCCAGACCTGCACGGCCTCCAGGCAGCGAGACATCACATCAAAGGCATCATTGGGGTGGTTTGGGGTGGAGATGTACCGCTGAGTATCATCAGCATACAGATGGACTCTCATCCCAAAACCAGGGATGATCTCACACAGTGGCTTCACATAAATGTTGAACAGAAGGGGCGAGAGGACCAATCCCTGTGGCACTCCCCATGCGAGGCGCTTGAAGTCGACATCTGCTCCCCTGCCAACACAAACTGCGAGCGGTCAGAGAGGAAGGAAGAAAACCACGGTAAAACGGTGCCCCCTATTCCTAAGCCCCTGAACCGCTGCAGCATGATACCATGGTTGATGGTATCAAAAGCCGCTGAGAGATCTAACAGGACTAGGACACAGGAGCAACCCCTGTCCCGAGCCCTCCAGAGAGCATCCACCAACGTGACCAATGCCGATTCTGTGCTGTACCCCTGCCTGAAGCCCGACTGGTACAGGTCTAGATAGATAGCTTCATCCAGGTGCCCGGGTAGTTGTCATGCCACCACACTCTCAACAACCCTCGCAACAAAGTGAAGGTTGGAGACCGGACGATAATTAACTAATTCAACTGGGTCCAGGCAGCAGGAAAGGAACCTTCACTCAAAGAAGCACTTATAATCCCCTGAAGCCAGCCTCGCATAACCTCCCGGGTGGCCAGTACCAACCAGAAGGGACACGGGTCCAATAGACATGTGGCGGCACTAATCCTACCCAGAACCCTGTCCACATCCTCGGGAGCCACAGGATCAAACTCCTCCCAGATAACATTCTCAAGACCTACCCTCATCTCCTCCCCCGGACTCACCCAGTCGGATTCCAAGCCTTCCTGAATCCGAGGGACTTTATCATGCAGGAATTGTACAAAATCCTCAGCTCAGCCCTGGGCAGTAGTTCTCCTCGTTGGGGCTAAGGGTCATAGAGGAATTTGATGACCCTACATCCCCTGAAATGGCCAAACAGCCCCCATCATCAGACCGGGAGCTAACCCAGCACCGCCATCTTCAGGCATGCGCAGAGAGGTACCCTGACAAATCAAGGCAATTGAATTTTGGAAAACTATACAGAGGTGGTTACTAGAAATCACAGGATGGAAACTACCATTAAAGCCAGAATATTATTTATTAAATATAAGGCCAGATAAGTTAGGCACGAATATTTGGTGTTTGTGTATATATACCACTACCGCAGCAAGAATCTGTTTTGCTCAGCATTGGAAAGGAAAATAATTACCAGCTGAAGATCTGATTTTGGGAAAGATTATGGAATATGCAGAAGATGAGAGATTAACAAAAGTCTTGAGAGATCAGAAGGATTCTGTATACTTTCAATGTTGGGACCTATGGTATGCATGGATGAATAACAAAACTAAAAAAAGACAAGGTTAAGGTAATTACTGTAGTCTCTGCTTTGTATATGTAAACTTTGATTGAAGTGATTATGCTCTGTAAAGTCCCCGTCAGGATCTTTAAGTGATTATATATTTTGTTGTAATTGTAATGAAATAAATATTTTTTTAAAAAAAAAAAAAAGGCTTGAACTATCTCACTTTGCATGTAATGAGTCTATCTCATATATTAATATTACCTTTTAAATTGGATTACTGAAATAAATAAATTTCAGCTTTATATTTTAGGAGATCTGGTTACAATTTTGTAGAATACCAATTACAATTTTAATATAAGCATAAAAAGTTTTCAGTTGGTTAATCGGTAACTATATATCTCACATTAAACCTAGTGTCAATCGCTGAAAAAAATATTGTTCACTAAAGTTTGTGGACATACCTTGCAATTGCTGATATGGTGGTTTCTGCACCACAAACTTACCTGCCACCACCCTTGATTATGAAGCTGTTTCCTCCCTCCTTTCACAATTGCTTTATCTCTGGATTTGTACATATGCAGAGATTGCAAAGCATGTGCCACAGCATAGACTGCATTGTAAATATTGTAACTTTGACTACTCATTAGTGTCTCAAACACAGATGTGGGAAGAGTCTGAAGCCTCTCCTGTCCAGTACATTTCTTCTCAGAGGTCTCAGCAAAGAAACAATCAAATGCCTGTTCCCAAAAATCTTTTCGAAAATGATCATGCTCATTGTTGTTGTTGTTTGGTTTCAAATTTTGAATAAATTCTTGGAAATCTTGGACCTTCTTTGTGTGAACTGCAAAGGATAAAGCCCCATGTAGGAAATGGATATCCAAAAATTTATGAAAGGCCATTGAAGTGTAATCCGTCTGAGCTGTTATAAGCCAGATCTTAGTCTTCTTTGGAATGTCCTCCACTGCAGAAAACTGAAGGTAAGTTCTCAGAGCTGAAATGGACTGACTTTCCCCATATATAATTATCACATTGGCTGTGCTGTTCATGAGAACATGGTATATATATAATCCTTCATCCATGGTATCAGTAAAATCACTTGAAAAATCTGGGAACTCTGCTATGAATTCAATGCAGATGCCATATTCCAAAAATGTCGGGAGCATCTCCTGGAGGAATCTCTCTCCTATCTCATCCTTTACTATGAGAATTCCAATCCAGATCCATCTAAAATACCGCAATAGCTGCAGGAGGCCCTTACGTTGATGGGATTCATTTGGAAACATTTGTTGGAAGAAAACTGCTTGAATGTCTTTATCCATGACTGGAGCAGAGCCATATATCAACTACAGAAAAATAAACATATGCAATTGCAAAGGTCTATGTGAGCCTCTAAAAATGTCTACATTCACTTGAGTCTTTAGATATCTTTTTATAATGAAACATTATGCATCTGATTGTCTTTATTAGGAAATATCAACAAGATATCACTCTTGAAGTATCAGTAAATACATTTTTCTGGAAGTAGCCTCATTGCGAATATTTCAGATTTGAACTTTGTTCAGACTTTTGATTACTCATGCTATTATGCCAACTTTATCATTCAAAAATAATATCTACTTATCCAAAGTGTATCTCCTTTATACAGACATATGGATGTCTTTGGAGCTATGGCATAATGTATATCTACAGCAAATCTGACCTGAGGAACTTTATAGTTGCACAATACAGTTGCCATGTGAAGAGAGATATCAGGGGCCCCAATGACTGCAGCCAAAGTATTTGTGATCCCACACTTGTAGTTAGGGATGAATTTGCCCTGAGTGAAAGGCAGAAGCATTGAGGCAAAGTAAGTCCAGCTTGGACTAAAATTGCTGTTAAAAATGTGGAAGCCCAGTGTGATGTTGGGTAGGATTTGAGGATTTTCATTAATCTGTTTTATAGTAAATGCTAAAGCCAGGATATGCTGGTAATTCTGAAAATATATTCTGTAAAACAATTTTAAAAAAATACATTAAGAAAGACCTGATTCATATTATGTACCTTGCAATCCTTCAGTCCAGCATATTTTGTGGATTGTATTTAATAATTCTTATTTCTATGTTCTAGTGTATGAGAATCGTCCACCATGAAACCACAGCATTTAAGAATAGCTTACGTGCAATAGGAAATTGATACATTTTGTTTCTAGAAATATCAATGAGAAAACTTATCATGGGAAATATGTGCTTCCCTTTTCTCAATTGTAGTTAAGCTTCATAAATATAGCCATACATATCTGTACATTAATGAATATTTAGATGTGATTTGTTATAAATGGAAATTTGATCCCTATTGCAAATGTTTCAACTTTAACTGGAAACTGAAGAAAAATATAACTTTACATAAAATAAACCTAGACATCTTAGTTTAGATGTTCCTTTCTGGAGTTTTTGACATTAGAGGAAAATAGAGCACCATGTGATTTTTCGGCAAAGTTCAGATCTTGACAATAAATTAATGATGTACTTACAGAACTCCATCATGAAATGCCTGAGAAGGATCTTGAATGAATTTAATGGGATTAGAAGTTGCAAAGAAGGCAGAAATGATGCCAGCAATATTAATGTCTCCGAGCTGATGATAGGTGTGCTGAATAGGAAGAGGCTCATTAAGGTTACATTGAAGGCTAGGATTCTTGCACACCACACCAGGCAATACTATTAAGAGTAACTCCACCAATACTAACATCTTCCATGAGCGTTTTCTTTCTGTGTACAAATATCTCTGTCTGCTACAAGATCTTTGAAGTAGATCAGACAGTTCTGCCTTCTGGAGATGTTTTTCAGACAAAACCAGAGAGTGCACCATGCTAACAAATCAATTCACAGAGCTTTGGGCCTTCCAGCCATGGGTTGGAATAGGATGGGGACTATAAATGCCATTATTCTGTGTTAATTGCTCCTATTTTCATGGAGTCCCATAGGATTTGGAAGAGAAAACTGACTAATTTCATAATGATAGTAAGACAGACACATATATGAACAACTTCAAAACATGTGCGGACTTGCAGAGGCAGGAACACATCAGCCACAAGACACAGAAATAAAATCATTAGATACATAAAGCCAAATAGAGATGTAAAATATGTATATTTATGGGCATTACCATAATTCTATTCTATTCTATTCTATTCTATTCTATTCTATTCTATTCTATTCTATTCTATTCTATTCTATTCTATTCTATTCTATTCTAAAAATATGAAGGTTGCCTGTTTCTCATTATGATATTGCAAGTATTCAGTAATATTAAAGACAGTCCTTACATTATATCATAGCTGTTTTTTGGGGTTTTTTTGGCAGAAAGCCCACTTGGTCTTCATTTATATATGCCTGTAAAATCTTCTTGAGTGTTAGTAATCCTTGTTGAGTAATGAAATTGGTCTATAATTCTTTGTCTTTGTAACATGCTGATCCTCCTTGGGTAGCAATACAATGTTGGCTTCTTTCCATGTCTCGGATATCTTTCCCCCTATAGTATATCATTCACTGTGTCCAGTGGTGGGATTCAAATTTTTTACTGATGGTTCTGTGGGCGTGGCTTAGTGGGCATGGTGTTGTGGGTGTGGCAGGGGAAGGATACTGCAAAATCTTCATTTCTATGCCATTCCAGGGGAAGGATATTGTAAAATCTCCATTTCCACTCCACACCACTAACCTGCTTTCCATCTCCGTGCTTCTGTGCAAGGCAACAAAAGAAGACCAAGCCGATCAGCTGAATTTCATCATCCAAGCACTTATAATAAGGGCTTGTAAAACCATCTGGGCCTGGGGCTTTAAGTGGCATCATTCTTTTTAAAGGCTTCTGATATCTGAAAAGCAGTTATGGGGTCATTCATAAGTTGCCTCTGGGTTTCTGACAGTTTAGGCAGCTGTTGTCTCCAGCAATATCCATCTATTTTTGACATATCTATCTCCTGTCTTTTGTACAAATTTGAATAGAAAATATGAAAGGACTTTTTGATGTGTTCAATGTCTGTTATTACAATTCTGCCTTCATAAATTTTTCCAATCGTTGTCTTTTGCCTTTCCTTTCTTAATTTATATGGAAACCATCTCCCTGGTTTATTTGTAAACTTGCAGTGTCTTTGTTGTGCATTGTTCCATTTTGTTTCTATTTCCTGTACTGCTAATATAGACAACAGTTGCCGTAACAATTGTCCTTTTACCTAAATTATTCTCAAAGTACTCTCGCAGGTTTTTTATAGTTGCCATAACAATTGTCCTTTTACCTAAATTATTGTCAAGTACTCTCACAGGTTTTTTTATAGTCTTTTTCAAAAGACTTTCCTTTTGAAAAACAGCTTCATTTAATCTCCATCTAAAACTCAAGGTCTTTCCTCATAAAACCAGAAACACAGGATTATGATCAGAAAAAGATTTAGAATTTTATTTGCAAGATTTTTATATATTCATATATAAAGCTTTGCCTGGCTTTATTTTTTTTTAATGGCTTCTGATATCTCAAAAGCAGTTATCGGATCCTTGATAGGTTGCCTCTGAGTTTCTGACAGTTTAGGCAGCTGTTGTCTTCAAAAATATTCATGTATCAACAGCAGGAAAGTTTTTATAAATTACTACACACTAAAATATTACAATGGAATTATAAATCTATTTTGATTATGGGAGATTGGAATGGGGTGATTGACATTAAAATCGATAAGAAGACTTTGGGAAAATCAGGGGTTAAATTACCACAGAGTTTCTTTGCTATGAAAGAAGATTTGGAATTAAAAGATGTATGGAGAGTTCAGAACCCGAAGGAATTGGATTTTACATTTTTTTCAGACCATCATAGATCTTTTTCAAGGATTGATTTTATTTTGATTACACCTGATTTACTTACTAAAACAATAAAGACTAAAATATTTCCTAGAACGCTAATGGATCATAGTCCGATATGGATAGAAACAGAATTGGAGAAGAAAGAGAGAAGATCTTGGAGATTGAATGAGAATTTGTTTAGATATGAAAAGAACACAACTGAACTTAAAAAACATGTGAAAGAATTTTTTCAAATGAATTTGAACAAGGGTACACCTATTGAAATCGTGTGGGATGCGAGTAAGGCATATATGAAAGGTGTACTGATTTATATGAATTCTAAGCATAGGTTACTTCAACAAAGAAAAAGAACAGAACTGGAATCAGAGATAAAGAAAAAGGAACAATTACAAATTAAAAATCCTTTAGATAATAAACTGCAACAATCTATAAAATTTTTGAAAGACCAATTTCAAATGCTTATAGCAGAACAAACGGCAACCAATTTATAATATGCAAAACATAATACATTCTGTAATGCTAACAAACCGGGTAGATGGTTGGCATATACATTGAGAAAACAGCGATGTTCTCGAGTTATTGATACTTTTGAATATGGAGAAGAAGTTTTTCAACAAAATTTAATAAAACAAGCATTTCTAGATTATTACTCTAAATTATATCACAAAGATAACATAAACAATGAGTTTATAGATGAGTATCTTGAAAGAACTAGAATCACAAAAATTTCCAGTGTACAAAAAGAAAGACTGAACCAAGTAATAACCTCTGAAGAGATTATATTTGCAATTAAACAATTGAAAACAGCTAAAGCTCCTGGGACAGACGGTTTGACAGCAGTGTATTACAAAAATCTACAAACAGAACTGATTGAGCATCTTAAGGATTTATTCTGCAGTATACAACAGGGGGGGGGGGGGAAATACCCTCATCGTGGAAAACGGCTTTTATTTCATTGATACCTAAGGAGGATGGTTCTACAAAACCAGAAAACTTCAGACCAATATCGCTTTTGAATATGGATTATAAAATTTTTGCAAAAGTATTAGCCAACAGACTGATGCCAGTTATTCAAGAGGTGATTCATCATGATCAAGCTGGATTTATAGAGGGCAGATACATGAAGGATAATGTAAGGCAACTTATAGACTTATTGGAATATCTTGAGAAAAGTAAACAGATCCCTGCAGTGCTGGTGTTTTTGGATGCCGAAAAGGCCTTTGATCGAGTTAATTGGAATTTTCTACTAAAACCTTTGTTTAAAATGAACTTTGGGGGCCAGTTTGTCCAGACGATATCAGCAATTTACCAAGAGCAAACTGCGCAAATTATTATCAATGGATGTTTAACGACAAATTTTAATATTCAAAAGGGAACAAGACAAGGATGTCCGCTATCCCCATTGTTGTTTATTCTAACTTTAGAAGTCTTGTTGAACTCAATATGGGACTCGAATGTTTTGAAGGGCATAGTTATAAGGTAAAAGGGCTACAGAATAAGAGCATTTGCAGACTATCTGGTGGTTACCCTAACACAGCCTATGGAATCAATCATCCAGATGAGACACAGTATAGAGGAATATGGTTTAGCCTCAGGATTCAGACTGAATCAGAAAAAAATAAAGGTGATAGTTAAAAATATGTCAGAAACCCAAAGGAAGGAACTGGAAAGGTTGGCAGGATTTGAAATAGTTTCAAAGGTGAAATATCTAGGAGTGCAGGTTGCAGCTTCAAATATAAAACTTTTTCAAAATAATTATGAAGTTTTGTGGCGAAATGTGCAAAAAGATTTGGAAAATTGGAAAAAACTGCAACTATCTTTACTTGGAAGAATAGCAGCAGTTAAGATGAACGTTCTACCTAGATTTCTGTTCTTGTTTCAAAGGATTCCGGTGCTCAAGAGTGATAAAAACTTGTCTGAATGGCAGTCAGGGTTGAATAAATTTATCTGGAATGAGAGAAAGCCAAGAGTAAAACTAAAAATAATACAAGATGTGCAGGAAAGGGGTGGCCTTAAAGTTCCCAACCTATGGCTATATTATGAGGCAGCAGTGTTGACTTACGTGACTGATTGGTTTGGAACAACAAAGACTGAAATTTTGAATATAGAAGGCCACGATTTGCAATTTGGTTGGCATGCATACCTATTTTATGACAACAAAGTGGATACTGTTTTCAGAAGTCATATACTCAGAAATTCTTTGTTGAGAGTCTGGAAGAAGCACCAGTTTAACTTGGATTATAAAATACCTTTGTGGTTGGATCTTGGGCATATTACAAATATAAAGTCACTCAGGGGGATTTTATATAAAGAGATACTTTTTATTGATGGGGGCAGCTGGAACTTGAAGTCTTTAAAAACTCTGTTGGAAGAAGGAATTGATTTAACTTGGTTACAGTACAGTCAACTTCAATCAAGATGGAGAGAAGATCAAAAAGCTGGTCTGATGTTGCATGAAGAAGATTTGGTGTCACAGATAAAAGGATTGATGCATATTAATGGGGTTTATAATATACTGATAGGAAGAGATTCAGAGACTGAACTGGTTAAAGATTGTATGATAAAATGGGCACAAAATTTTGCAGAACCAGTTATGTTGGAAACATGGGAAAAGTTATGGGTTCAGAATGTTAAATTTACTCAGGCTCAGAATTTGAGGGAAAATTTTTATAAAATGTTTTATAGGTGGCATTTAGAACCTAAGAAATTGTCATGCATGTACCCTAACATTCAACCAAGATGTTGGAGATGTGACTGTTTAGATGCTACATATTTTCATATATGGTGGACTTGCAGAAAAGTGAAAGTTTTTTGGATTAAACTTTGGTGGGTTATACAGAATGTTTTGAAGAAGAAGCTTCAATTTTCTCCACAATTGTTTTTATTGGGTATAGTTAAGGATTTCCCACCGAATGAAACAAGATTGATATTATATATGATTACTGCAGCCAGGTTACTTATAGGTCAATATTGGAAAAAAGACATCTTACCTACTATAGAAGAATGGACTTTGAAAATGGCTACTTTTGCAGAAATGGCAAAGATCTCAACCTATTTGAAAGATAGGTCTCAAGAAACCTTTGTTAGAGAATGGAAGAAATGGATAGATTATGCAGAATAAATACCAAATAAAGACGTATCATTTAGTATTTAGCTAAAGAGGGTTAGGTTGTCTAGAGGGTTTATATTATGTAATGAAAAGAGTAGCTGGAGGTAATTAAAATTAGAATAGACATTGATATATGGATATAGAATATTATTTGATATAGGTGATGATATAGGTGATGTTATGTTTTATTATTATTATACATTATGGGGGATTGATATCTATTACTTGGATTTAATTACTATAATATTATAATATTTTTTTATTAATACTGGTTGAATTTGAATTGTGTTGATTGATAAATGAAGTTAATTATTATTAGTATTTGGATATTAATTTTAGGAAAAATGTTATTATTAATAGTTATATTTGATATGTTACCTTTTTTTGGATTTCATTGTACCTTTTTTATTTTAATATATGCAGATTGTGTAAAGATAATAATTTTTGTAAGGGAAAAGGTTAGGGAGGGGGGAAATTGGGGGAGAGAAAAATGGAAAATTTGTATTTGAAAAACTTTTTCAATAAAAAAATATTCATGTATTTTTACATAAATAAATATTCATGTATTTTTACATCTCACATCCTGTTACTCTTTCTAATTCTTCTTTTTGATTTGTAGTCATGTTTTTAGTTATCATCTTTGTTTTCCCAATATTTATTTTAAACCCAGATATTTGACCATATTGATTAATTATATCCATTAAACCTTTAGCTGATTTCACTGGTTGGTTACAATCAAGTCATCTGCAAATGCTCATAATCTGTAGTCATAATGCCTAAACTTGATTCCCCGTATATTATCTGCGTCACATATTTTGTTCAACAATAATTCCAGAGTTAAAATAAACAATAATGGTGACAGGGGACATAGTGAGATAGTAAAAAATGTTAAATGTTTAGGAGTTTATACTACAACTTCAAATGGGAAATTATATAAGCATAATTACGAACTGTTATGTTATAAAATACAGACAGAGATGGATAATAGCAAATTTAGCAGAGATGGCTAAAATTTCAGTATATTTGAAGGACCGTTCGAATTAGAAATATATGTTGGAATGGAGAAGATGGATTGAGTATATACAAAGCAAACATCAGACTAAAAAATATCAAACGGCTTATGAATGAATAAAGAGATGTTATTAAGTATCAAAACTTAGCTTAGTAAAAGGGGAGTTAAAGTACAAGAGGGAGATAGGAGGCTATAGTCAGTTAGATTATGTTAGATTATGATTGTTAAATGCTATACCCTATATTTTGCTCTGGGAAGTAGGGGATGGGTGGGTGGGAGGACGATTGGAGGGGGAGGAGGGAGGGGGATACATTTGTAAAATTTATTAAAACTTTTCAATAAAAATATTCATTCAGTCTTTTGCAATCCTTTCCTTTTGTAAAACAGCTTCATTTAATCTCCATTTCAGATTCAAGTTCTTTCCTCTTAAAACCAGAAACACAGGATTATGATCAGAAAAAGATTTAGAATTTTATTTGTGAGATTGTTATATATCCATATAATGTCCATCCTTGAAAAAGATTTATGTCTTTCAGAAAAAAATGGTATATTCTCTGGTGCCTCCATTTTTTGTATCTCAATTTTTATATCTTTGGCTTATAGATGCCCACCACTATTGATTTTATTCCAGTGAATTCAATTTCCACTACTACAGTTTTACCGTATTCATCTGCTATAAGTAGCTTGGGTTTAAACTGGGGTTTATATACAGTATAAGACAACTCAATTGATCTTTTTTACAGCAGCTAATATAAATTCATCTACTAGTTGTTTATTTGTCAAATATTTCTTATCTTGTTTCTTGATATGTGTTTCTTGAAGACAGACTACATCAACATTTAGTTTTCTCAAATAATGAAATATGTTTAGGCTTAGATGGGGCATTTCCATATGATAAACTCAATCTCCACCTTTAAGCAACATAGTAGATTCTGGAACAACTATCTTGGTCACATCTTCTTCTTTCCTTCTTTTTCTTTCTGCCACATCGTCTTCTTCAATGCCACCTTTTTGAGCTTGCTCAACCACTGACTTTTTTTCTATACCCATTTCTCCATCTAGAGCTGGAATTAATTTATCTTTGATCAAAAACTCTCTAGCTTTCTCTATAGAATTCAGTTTAAATCTTTGCTCACGGTAGGTGAGTATCATGCCTTCCAACTTATCCTAATGGAATATATTTTTCTCTTTTTCAAGATGTCAGGAATTCAAACTGGAATTTCCTTCAGAACAATAATATCAATATATTCCATTCCTAACCTTTATTTAAAAAGGTAATCCAGAATCTGATCCCTTGTTATTCTTCTTACAAAATGAGCTATTACATCCCTTGGTAACTTTCTCATGACAGTAAATCTGGAGTTTATTCTTTAAACCTTGTCCAAATCAATATCCATTTCTTTTTCCTCTTGATTAATTAACTGGGCCAAGGCCTTCACCATCCTAAATCTGGTACCTTCTCCTGGTGCTTCAGGTATTCCACAAAATCTTAATGGAATATTTGTAATACCAAATCAAATATAAGCACCAGCTCACTGTAGAAACAAACCAACTAATTTACAGCACAGTTCCACTTATAACAGAATACCTAGGATGCAAACTGAACAAAGAAGGAAAAACCCAAACAGTGCCACCAAAATGAAACATCAGGTTGGAAAATAAGGTTAGAAAGCTGAGATTTATTTATTAATAAATGTCTACGCCACCCATCTTACCAAGGTGACCCTAAGCAGTTTATAGTCATATGATTAAAATATGATAAAAAATTCTGAAACAACAAAAATGCACATATTTAAAATTCAGTTAAAATTCAATTAAGAAAAATGGCAGAGGGGAGTAAAGTATGCAAGAAGAGGAGGTAGCAACTAATTAATCACCTCAGCATGTATTGTATTCAGAAGTACAGGAGCTCCAGCAGAAAAGAATCTTCTCCTGTACCCTGTCATCCAAAAGTCCTTGACCAATGGGAGCCAGAGCATGCCTTTTCTGCCAGCATGCGTAAACAGTTAAACCCATTGGAGTCATCAACTGGCACTTAGAATCACTGTGTGCTTCAACAGACTTATGACCATGAAACATGCTGTTCTACACAATCATCATAATCTCTTAAAAGGAAACTATTATGTATATTGGACAGTAGCATGTATTGGACGTCTAATGGAATTCATTTGAATTTACTAGAATTATTTTTCATGCCAGAAATTTCTTTGTTCTTTGCTATTGAGAAGAAGGTATATGGCCAGCTTTTGAATTTACCCCATGTTTTGTAGGTGACCACTACAAGTGGTTTGAATCAGGGAATTCCCTCTGTCTGATTGCTCTAGAAAAAAAATCATAGGCCTTCCCTGTTTAAACAAATTCTCATTTCTGTTTAACTGCACTTCTTTTTACACATTCTATTGCATATGAATTAAGAAGACGACTAAAGACAAATGTACAATTCACATTTAATCAATACACTTAATCAGACCTCACCATAATATACTAAAATATGTCAATAAATCAATGTCAGTAAATATGTCAATACATTAATTTGTGCTGTAATTTATTTTTTTATAGACCCCAGTTACAATTGTCTTCTAGAAGAAAAATCAACCCTTCCAAGCTATCTAAATTTCAGTGGATGGGGCAACATACAACATTCCTGTCTATGTACATTGTTCTGTGCCTTAAATTTCAAAGTGGGGAAGTTCTCCAACATGTACATATAAATAATGTGAGGCAAACATAAAGATTTCTTAAAACTTTCTCTTCATGAGCTGGTGTTTATCGTTCAGTTCAGGTCTCATCACAATGATAAAACACTTGGGAAGAAAGATGCACACCAATAAGCCAGCACTGGAGGAGATCATGGAGAAAATCTCCACAGCCAACATATATTTTCCCCTTGTGCTTAGATAGGTTGGAATAAAGCACAGCCAAACACTGCAGAAGACCAACATGCTGAAGGTGATGAATTTGGCTTCATTGAAGCTGTCAGGTAAATTTCTGGCTAGAAAAGCAGCAGAGAAGCTAACCAGAGCAAGAAAACCCATAAAGCCCAAAACACAGTAGAACATGACTGAGTCTTCTTTGCACTCCAAGATAAGTTCTTCAGGTATTGAATGTGCATCAAAATCTGGATATGGTGGGGATGTTATCAGCCACACAGCACATACACATATTTGAACAAGGGAGCAGGAGAGGAGAATGAAACTGATCATTCTTCCCCCAACCCATTTCCTCAATTTGGAACCAGGTTTGGTAGCCATGAATGCTAGGACCACAACGAAGGTTTTGGCCAAGACACAAGAAACCGCTACAGAAAAGATGAGGCCAAAAGCTGGTTGTCGAAACAGACACACAATCGTATTGGGCCTCCCAACAAAGAGAAAGACACAAAGGAAAGAGAGGAGAAGGGAAACTAGGAGGACATAAGTGAGATTCCGGTTGTTGGCTTTGACGATCGGAGTATCTTTATGTTTCATGAAGATTGTGATTACCAAGGTTGTCATTGAAGAAAAACAAAGGGAAAGAACAGTCAGACTGATCCCTAAGGCTTCTTCATAGGACAAAAAGGTGATCCGTTTTGGAATGCACATATTTTTCCCTGGATTTGGATATCGATCTTCTGGACATGGAGCGCAGTCAGCTACGTCTGAAAAAGAATGAGCAGGTGAGTTGATACAGGAAGTTAAAGTGTTGGCTTAATCTCAGTACATTTGGAAATTTCCTACCCTTCTCCTTGGATATTTTCCCCTCTGGACATAGATGGCAATCATAGCAACAAAACAACACTCCTTCTCTCTTGGCCTTGCTGTGTCCTGTCTCACAAGGATCATTACACAAAGATAAAGGTACTGCCTATCAATGAATCAAGAAGAATATATTAAGATATGGAGATGAAAATAAGTGCTTGGAGAGTTTCTGTGGAATCAACAGATTAAAAATTAAGTAGTGGGATGACATAATTTTAGATGTAATTGCTCTGAAATTATAATTAATTAAATATCTACAATAATTGTATTTATAGCCTTCAATAACCATCATCACCACTCTTCAAAAACAATTTCTATGCTCGTTAGTTAAAAAGTTGGTTTTCTCAACTTCTGAATTTTGATGTCAGGAAAGTGATGAGATTTAGTGTGCTGGCTTGCAGCTTTTAGTTCAAAACCATGAAAATCACCGTCCATAATAAACAGGAAGCCAGGAAAGTATATTTCCTAATATTCAACAGCAATTGTTAGAATATATAGTGATATTTTTCCTTCCCCGGGAGATTTGTATCCGGGTTATTCAGAGATGATGCTTTGAGACTTTCATCAATAATTATATTTAAATGAAGGCAGACAAATGTAGATTCGAAGAGCTAACCTGATTAAAATTTTCTGGCCATGTGATGGAATCTACAAAAATATTGAAGAACTTCTCTGCTGGAGCTGTAGGATCTACCATTCCAACTTTGACCCTCGCAAAAGACTGATTTGGGAATGTGATCCAGTTGATAATATCAAATCCACCAATAAATTCTCCATTTGTATCAAAGGAGATCTTTTCATCAACACTGTTGTTGAATCTGATGCTTCTCAGAAAAAAATGAAGCTGAAATACATTGATATTTATAGAAGAAAAGAGAGAGAACATGACAAGAGGAGGGAGAAATAATTCATATATTCAACATATACATACGAAGGTTTATTTAAACATAGATAATATAAACTCTTTTTTTTTTGTTTAAGTTGTAGGCCAGTATCAAACAAACAATATAACAATCATTCTAACAAAGTGGAAGAGATAATTCATCAGATTATTGAAATATAATTAACATAGAATTGCTAAGTAAAAAACAGCAAAAAATAAAATTAAACTCTGTAGTTTAATTGTGAAAGCTACTTAAGTCAGATGACTGGTAATAAGACAAGTGACCGTTCAGTCTCTTCTTAAAATCTTCCAGTGATGAGAAGCCACAACTTCTGATGGCAAGCTGTTCCACTGGTTAATTGTTCTCACTGCTAGGAAGTTTCTCCATAAGTCCCTTTCTCTTTGATTAGTTTCCATCCATTGTTTCTTGTCCTGCCCTCTGGTACTTTGGAAAATAAATTGACCCACTCCTCTTTGTGGCAGCCTTCCAAATACTGGAATACCTAGTCCTTCTTTTGTCTAAAAACTAAGATCAATTGTGGTGATGGAAAAGACTATTGAGAGCCCCTTGGACTGCATGTTGAGTAAATCAGTCAATCCTAAAAGAAATAAAACCTCAGTGTTCTTTGGAGGACAGATGATGATCTAAGACTCAAATACTTTGGCCACCTAAAGAGAAGAGAGGACTCATTGAAAAAGACCCTGATATGGGAAAGATTGAAGGCAAAAGCAGAAGAGGACTGCAGAATGAGATAGTTAGATAGTGTCATCAACACAATGAACTTTAGTTTGGGCAAATTCTGGAAGACAGTGGAGGACAGGGGGGTGGGGTCTGGGATGCGATGGTCGATGAGGTCACAAAGACTCAGATCCAACTTAATGATTCAACAGCATGGCACTTTGTATACCTCTTGATTTTCCAGGATAAAAATTGAGCTGGAAAATCAAGCGGTATACGAAGTGTCCTGTGCCTCTTATCAGTCATCTTACATTGGACAGACAAATAGACGAATAGTGTGCATTTAGAAGAACACAAAAATGCAGTTAAAAAAAGAAGAAGCAAACTTCTTTCTTGGTACAACACATGAAGGTCACGGGACATAAGATCGACTTCAACAATGCTAGAACAGTGGTGAAAGAGGAACATCTTACTAAGAGAATAGTGAGGGAGGTTATCGAAATTGAAAAAAGCCACAGAATATGAACAGACGTGATGACACTTCTAGGTTATCAAGTATTTGGAGACCTGCACTGTGGGAAACTCGACTTTTAACATCAGAGGATAGGCAGAGATTCCAACAGGCAACCAGTGGTGTTGTAATTTATTTATTTATTTAATTTGATTTGTATGCTGCCCTATCTCTATAGGACTCAGGGCGGCTCAAAGCAATTAAAATCAAACCAGATAAAAACATTAAAATACAAATAAACGTATGTTAAAACTCATTAAAATAAACAAACCCCATCAGTCCAGGCTGGGCTATTTAAACAACCATTTCTCTAGTTTGCGGCGGAAAGTGCGAAGGTTAGGGGCCAACCAGACTCCCAGCGGGAGTTGATTCCAAAGGGTGGGCGTGCCTTTGGAATCAGCCACCAGCCAACAATGTCTAGCCGACGACACCCTGAGTAGGCCCTCCCTGTGAGAACACACCGGGCGATGGAAGGCTGTTGCTTGTTGTAGATGGTCCAACAAATATCCTGAGCCTAAACCATGTAGGGCTTTATAGGTCATCACCAGCACGTTGAATCTCACCTGGAGAGCAACCAGCAACCAATTCAAGTCACGCAGGAGAGGTTTAACATGGGAATATTGGACCCTCCCATCACAACCCGTGCATTCCGTACCAGTTGAAGCCTCTGAGTGGTCTTCAAGGGCAGTCTCAAGTAGAGAGCATTGCAGTAGTTGATACGGGAGGTGACTAGCTCATGAGTAACTGTGTGTAAGGCATCTCAGTCCAAATAGGGGTGCAACTGGCGTACCAGTCGAACCTGAGCAAACGCCCTCCTAGTCATGGCTATTAAATGATCTTCTAAACTCAACCGTGAGTCCAGGAGGAGACCCATGTTGCATGCCCTGTCTACAGGGGGCAAAACTTCACCCCCTATGGCCAAAGATGGAACCTCTCTATCGATCCGAGATGCCGGTACCCACAGCACTCAGTCTTGACAATGTTGAGCTGAAGCCTGTTCCTCCCCTTCCAGACCTGCACCACTTCCAGGCACTGTAGTCGATGGCATCACTGGGCTGATTTGGGGTGGATATAAAGCAAGAAAGCCTCTAGAAGAAAAAGTAACTAGTGCACAATAGGTGAATGGAATATCACCTCATTCTATTTATTAATAGACTGAATTTGTGGCAGAGTTATGAAATGTAGCAAGGAGGTGGATTCTCCTAAGGGAGAGGATATATTTCCGATAAGTAAAAGGCAACTAGGTTCTAAAATTATGCTCAAGAGAAAGAAAATAAAAACACCCCTTCCTGAATAGTTCACAGATTTTGGAGTGGATACATATGTTAAAGTGTTCAGTCTGGCAAGATTTTGTCTATAAGTATGAAACAAGAAAGTATCCATATGACATTCTCAATTTTGGGCTTCAGAGGCAGTAAATTCTAGGAGTATATTCTAGGAGATCTGGTTACAATTTTGTAGAATACCACTTACAATTTTAATATAATATAATATTTATTTATTTATTTATTTATTTATTTATTTATTTATTTATTTATTTATTTATTAGACTTATATACCGCCCTTCTCCTTACGGACTCGGGGCAGTGAACAGCCAAATAAAAACCAGTACATAAAAGTTAAAATATTATAAAAACAAATATAAATTTGGCTGAAAATTTAAAACAGATAAAAGTAAAAATGAATCAACTCTAAAAAACTCTAAAAGATTTTAAAATTAGAAGGGATCAGGCTAAGCCGGCAAGCTGAAAAAGATGAGTTTTCAAAGCCCGTTGAAAAGTCCGGAGGTCGGAGATTGTTCTCAGTTCTGGAGGAAGATCGTTCCAGAGGGTGGGGGCTGCCACAGAGAAGGCTGTCCCCCGGGGGTCGCCAGCCGGCATTGTCTGGCTGACGGCATCCTGAGGAGGCCCTCTCTGTGGGAGCGAACTGGCCGGTGGGAGGCAATTGGTGGCAGAAGGCGGTCCTGTAAGTATCCTGGTCCTAAGCCATGGAGCGCTTTAAAGGTGATTACCAACACCTTGAATTGCACCCGGAAGTCCACCAGCAGCCAATGCAGCTCACGCAGGAGAGGTGTCACATGGGAGCGCCCTGTCGCTCCCATAATCCTATGCGCGGCCACATTCTGTATCAGTTGGAGCCTCTGGGTTCACCCCAAGGGGACCTCCATGTAGAGAGCATTACAGTAGTCCAGGCAAGATGTGACGAGCGCCTGAGTGACTGTGCGTAGGGGGTCCCGATCTAGAAAGGGCCGCAACTGGTGTATCAGGCGGACCTGATAGAAAGCCCCCCTGGCCACAGCTGTCGTATGATCCTCTAAAGACAGCCGTGGGTCCAGGAGGACGCCAAAGTTGCGCACCCTTTCCGTGGGGGTCAAATATTCGCCCCCAATAACCAGCAATTCAGTCAGCTGGCTATATCGGGAAGCCGGCAGCCACAGCCACTCGGTCTTGGAGGGGTTGAGTCGAAGCCTGTTTCTCCCCATCCAGATCCGCATGGCTTCAAGGCACTGGGACATCACTTCCATGGCATCGTTGGGGTGGTCTGGGGTGGAGATGTAAAGCTGAGTATTATCAGCGTACTGATGGAACTCCACCCCAAAACCACAGATGATCTCGCCCAGCGGCTTTACATAAATGTTGAACAGGAGGGATAAGAGGACCGACCCTTGTGGCAGCCCACACACTAGGGACCTCGGGGTTGACCGCTGCCCCCTGTCAACACAGATTGCATCCGGTCGGAGAGATAGGAGGAGAACCACCATAAAACGGTGCCCCCCACCCGCAATCCCTCCAACCAGCGCAACATGATACCATGGTCGATGGTATCAAAAGCCGCTAAGAGGTCTAACAATGTCAGAATAGAGGAGTATCCCCTACCCCGGGCCCTCCAGAGATCATCCACCAATGTGACCAATGCCGTTTCGGTGCTGTATCCAGACCTGAAGCCAGACTGGAGAGGGTCAAAATAGACAGCTTCATCTAGGTACTGGGGGAGCTGCCACGCCACCACACTCTCAACAACCTTCGCTAGAAAGGGAAGGTTGGAGACTGGACGATAATAACCAAAACAGCTGGGTCCAGGGAGAGCTTCTTGAGGAGGGGCCTCACCACCGCCTCCTTCAAGGCGGCAGGTAGAGCACCCTCACTCAAAGAAGCATTTATAATCTCCTGGAGCCAGCCTCATCTAACCTCCCGGGAGGCCAGCACCAACCAGGAGGGACACGGGTCCAATAAACATGTGGTTGCGTTCAGTCTTCCCAGAATCCTGTCCACATCATCGGGAGCCACAGGATCGAACTCAGCCCACTCTCAAGACCTGCCTCAGTCACCTCGCCTGAACTAACCCAGTCAGCGGCCAAATCATCCCGAATCTGAGTTATTTTATCATCCAGATATTGAACAAAGTCCTCAGCACATCCCTACAAGCATAAATATAAGCATAAAAAGATTTCAGTTGGTTAATCGGTAACTATATATCTCACATTTAAACCTAGTGTCAATCCCTCAAAAAATATTGTTCACTAAAGTTTGTGGACATATCTTGCAATTGCTGATATGGTGGTTTCTGCATCACAAACTTACCTGCCACCACCCTTGATTATGAAGCTGTTTCCTCCCTCCTTTCACAATTGCTTTATCTCTGGATTTGTACATATGCAGAGATTGCAAAGCATGTGCCACAGCATAGACTGCATTGTAAATATTGTAACTTTGACTACTCATTAGTGTCTCAAACACAGAGGTGGGAAGAGTCTGAAGCCTCTCCTGTCCAGTACATTTCTTTCCAGAGGTCTCAGTTTTTGAGTTTGGGAAGAAACAATCAAATGCCTGTTCCCAAAAATCTTTTCGAAAATGATCATGCTCGTTGTTGTTGTTTGGGTTCAAGTTTTGAATAAATTCTTGGAAATCTTGGACCTCCTTTGTGTGAACTGCAAAGGATAAAGCCCCATGTAGGAAATGGATATCCCAAGATTTATGAATGGCAATTGAAGTGTAATCTGTCTGAGCTGTTATCAGCCAGATCTTAGTCTTCTTTGGAATGTCTTCCACTTCTGAATACTGGAGGAGAGTTCTCAGGACTGATATGGACTGAGTTTCACCATATAAGATTATCACATTGGCTGTGCTCTTCATGAGAACATGGTATATACGTAGTCCTTGATCTACAGTATTAGTAAAATCACTGTAAAAGGCTGCATCCGGGAACTCTGCTGTGAATTCAATGCAGATGCCATACTCAGAAAATTTGGGGACCACCTCCTGGAGGAATTTCTCTCCTTTTTCATCCTTTACTATGAGAATTCCAATCCAGATCCATCTAAAATACCGCAATAGCTTCAGGAGGCCGTTACGTTGATGGAATTCATTTGGAAACATTTGTTGGAAGAAAACTGCTTGAGTGTCTTTATCCATGACAGGGGCAGAGCCATATATCAACTACAGAAAAATAAACATATGCAATTGCAAAGGTCTATGTAAGCCTTTGAAAATGTCTACATTCATTTGAGTTTTGGGTATCTTTATATACTGAAAGATTATGCAACTACTTGTGTTTATTAGGAAATATCAATCAAGATATCATTCTTGAAGTATCAGTAAATACATTTTTGTGGAAGTAGCCTCATTGTGAATATTTCAAATTTGAGCCTTAGTTCAGTATTTGGAATTTGCTATTTTAAATAGCCTCACCATCTGTTCAGACTTATGATTACTCATACAATTATGCCAGCTTTATCAAGCAAAAATAATATCTACTTATCCAAAGGGTCTCTCCTTTATACAGAGAGAGGCATATAGATGTCTTTGGAGCTATGGCATAAGGTATATCTACAGCAAATCTTACCTGAGGAACTTTGTAGTTGCACAATACAGTTGCCATGTGAAAAGAGATATCAGGTGCCCCAATGACTGCAGCCAAAGTATTTGTGATCCCACACTTGTAGTTAGGGATGAATTTGCCCTCAGTGAAAGGCAGAAGCATTGAGGCAAAGTAAGTCCAGGTTGGGCTAAAATTGCTGTTAAAAATGTGGAAGCCCAGCGTGATGTTGGGTAGGATCTGAGGATTTTCATTAATCTGTTTTATAGCAAATGCTAAGGCCAGGATATGCTGGTAATTCTGAAAAAATATCCTGTAAAACAATTTTAAAAAATACATTACAAAAAGTCAGTTTCACATTATGTGTCTTGCAATCCTTCAGTTCAGCATATTTTATGCTATGTGTTTAATAATCCTTATTTCTATATTTTAGTATATGACAATGCTCCACCACCAAACCACAGCATTTAATAGCTTATATGAAGAAAAAAATTGCTATATTTTGGTTCCAGAATATCAATGAGAAAACATATAATGGGAAATTTGTGCTTCCCCTTTCCTTCCCCAAACCTATGCATCCTATTTTAGTTGTTCCTTTCTGGAGGTTTTGCCATTAGAAAATATTTCAAGTATCATGTGTTTTACCAGCAAAGTTCAGAGCTTGACAATAAATTAATGATGTACTTACATAACTCCATCATGAAATGACCGAGAAGGATTTTGAATGAACTTAATGGGATTAGAAGTTATAAATAATACAGAAATTATGCCAGCAATGTTAACGTCGCCAAGTTTATGATAACTGTACCGAATAGGAAGAGGTTCCTGAAAGTCACATTGAAGGCTAGGATTCTTGCACACCACATCAGGAAATACTATTAACAGCAACTCCACCAATACTATCATCTTCCATGAGTGTCTTCTTTCTGTGTACAAATGTGTCTGTTTGCTACAAAATCTTTGAAGTAGATCAGACAGATCTGTCTTCTGGAGATGTTTTTCAGACAAAGCCAGAAAGGGCAACATACTAACAAATCAACTCACAAAGCTTTGGGCCTCCCAGCTATGGGTTGGAAAAGAATGGGGACAATAAGTACCATTATTCAGTGTCAGCTGCTCCTATTTTCATGGAGTCCCATAGGATTTAGAAGAGAAAAGTGACTAATTTCATAATGATAGCAAGAGAGTCACATTTGTGAACAACTTCAAAACATGTGCGGACTTGTAGAGGGAGGAATGCATGAGCCACAAGACAAAAAATAAAATTATTAGATCCATAAGGTGAAATAGAGATATAAATATATGTATGTGTAAGGGCATTACTTAATTATTCTATTCTATTCTATTCTATTCTATTCTATTCTATTCTATTCTATTCTATTCTATTCTATTCTATTCTATTCTATTCTATTCTATTCTATTCTATTCCATCCACTCCATTCCACTCCACTCCATTCTTCTAAAAATATTAAGGCTGCTTATTTCTCATTATGATATTGTAAATATTCAATAATATTTAAGACAGTCCTCACATTACTTCTTACCAGTATTTTTGGCATTTAGCCAACTCAGTCTTCATGTATATATGCCTGTAAAATCTTCTTTAGTCTTTATGCTGATATGGCTGCAAAGAGTTTGTAATCCTTGTTGAATAATGAAATTTGTCTACCATTATTTTTCTTTGTAACTTCTTGACCCTCCTTGGCTAGCAACACAATATTGGCTTCTTTCCATGCCTGGCGTATCTTTTCCTCTGTAATATATCATTCATTGTGTCCTTTAGTGGTTGGAGAAGTTGATCCTCAAAGCACTTATAATATTGGTTTGTAAGAACATCTGGGTCTGGGGCTTTGCCTGGCTTGATTTTTTTTAATGGCTTCTGATATCTCAAAGTCAGTTATTGGATCCTTGATAGGTTGCCTCTGAGTTTCTGACAGTTTAGGCAGCCGTTGTCTTCAAAAATATTCATGTATTTTTACATAAATAAATATTCATGTATTTTTACATCTCACATCCTGTTACTCTTTCTAATTCTTCTTTTTGATTTGTAGTCATGTTTTTAGTTAACATCTTTGTTTTCTCAATATTTATTTTAAACCCAGATACTTGACCATATTGATTAATTATATCCAATAAACCTATAGCTGATTTCACTGGTTGGTTACAACCAAGTCATTTGCAAATGCTCGAAATCTGTAGTCATAATGCCTAATCTTGATTCCCCGTATATTATCTGCGTCATATATTTTGTTCAACAATAATTCCAGAGTTAAAATAAACAATAATGGTGACAGGGGACATAGTGAGATAGTAAAAAAGGTTAAATGTTTAGGAGTTTATATTACAACTTCAAATGGGAAATTATATAAGCATAATTACAAACTGTTATGGCATAAAATACAGACAGAGATGGATAATTGGAAAAAATTACAATTATCTCTGTTGAGAAGAATAGCAGTAGTAAAAATGAATGTTTTGCCTAAGTTTTTATTCTTTATTCAAATGATACCAATACTCAAAAAGGATACGAATTTGGAAGAATGGCAGAAGAGTATTAATAATTTTGTTTGGGCAGGGAAGAGAGTGAGAATAAAATTAAAAATAATGCAAGTTATACGTGAAAGAGGAGGTCTGAAAATGCCCAATTTAAACTTATATTATGAAGCAGCAGTTTTATCTGCAATTAGTGCCTGGATTAATTTAACAGATGAAAGAATATTGAATATTGAGCGATATGATTGGTATACGGTTGGAATGCTTACCTAGTGTATGATAAGAAGGTGGATAGGACTTTTAAAAGTCATATACTAAGGAATGCTTTATTGTGTGTCTGGAAAAAATATCAATATAAATTAAATGGGAAGATACCTATATGGGCAGTACCCAAACACGCAATAGAGAATATAAGTATAGAACAAAAAGAGGATGTAAGTACTTATAAAGAGATTCTTAATATAGAGAGAGGTATATTACAGTTAAAGTTCTTGAATGTATTAAAAGAAGAAAGGGTAATTCAAACTTGGTTTTAGTATGGAGAGTTACAAGCTAGATGGAAAAAAGACCAGAAAATTGGTATTACACAAAATGAGGAAAACTTGGTAAAACAAATTAGAGACCAGAGTCAAATGCATATAAAAAGGTTGTATAATATATTGATAGAAATAGACTCGGAAACAGAGTTGGTTAAAGATTGTTTTATAGATGGCATCTAGATCCCAAAAAGTTACCTTGCATGTATCCGAATTTACAATCTAAATGTTGGAGATGTGATTGTAATGATGCTGCGTATTTTCATGTATGCTGGACTTGTAAAAAAGTTAAAGCATTTTGGATAAAAATATGGTGGATTATTCAAAATATCCTTAAAAAGAGGATAAAGTTCACTCCACAGTTGGGTATAATTACAGATTGTAAGGTTATAGAGACTAATTTGATTTTGAATTTAATAACTCCAGCAAGACTGTTAGTGGTGCACTACTGGAAGAAAGAAGATTTTCCTACTATTCAAGGATGGCCATTAAAAGTAGCAAACTTAGCAGAGATGGATAAAATTTCAGCATATTTGAAGGACCCTTCAAATTAGAAATATCTGTTGGAATGGAGAAGATGGATTGAGTATATTCAAAGCAAATATCAAACTAAAAAATATCAAACAGCTTATGAATGAATAAAAAGATGTTATTAAGTATCTAAATTTAGCTTAGTACAAGGGGAGTTAAAGTACAAGAGGGAGATGGAAGGCTATAGTCAGTTAGATTATGTTAGATTATGATTGTTAAATGCTATACCCTATATTTTGCTCTAGGAAGTAGGGGGTGGGTGGGAGGGGGGAGGGTTGGAAGAGGAGGAGGGAAGGGGAGGGGGATACATTTGTAAAATTTATTAAAACTTTTCAATAAAAATATTATGTATTTTTGACATATCTATTTCCTATCTTTTGTACAAATTCAAATAGAAATTATGAAAGGACTTATTAATAAGTTCATTGTCTGTTATTACATTACCGCCTTCATAAATTTTTCCAATCATTGTCTTTTGTCTTTCCTTTCTTAATTTATATGGCAACCATCTCCCTGGTTTATTTGAAAACTTGAAGTGTCTTTGTTGTGCATGGTTCAATTTTGTTTCTATTTCCTGTACTGCTTATATATACAATAGTGGCCATAACAATTGTCCTTTTACCTAAACTATTCTCAAAGTAATCTCAGAGGTTTTTTTACAGTCTTTTACAATCCTTTCCTTCTGTAAAACAGCTTCATTTAATATCCATTTAAGATTCAAGTTCTTTCCTCTTAAAACCAGACACACAGGATTATGATCAGAAAAAGATTTAGAATTTTATTTGCGAGATTGTTATATATCCATATAATGTCCATCCTTGAAAAAGATTTATGTCTTTCGGAAAAAAATGGTATATTCTCTGGTGCCTCCATTTTTGTATCTCGATTTTTATATCTTTGGATTATAGATGCCCACCAGTATTGATTTTATTCCAGTGAGTTCAATTTCCACTACTCCAATTTTACTGTATTCGTCTGCCATAAGTAGCTTGGGTTTAAAGTGGGGTTTTATTTACAGTATAAGAAAACTCGATTGATCTTTTTTACACCAGCAAATATAAATTCATCCACTAGTTGTTTATTTGTCAAATATTTCTTATCTTGTTTCTTGATACGTGTTTCTTGGAGACAGACTATATCAAGATTAAGTTTTCTCAAATAATGAAATATGTTTATGCTTAGTGGGGCATTTCCATATGATAAACTTAATCTCCATCTTTAAACAACGTAGTAGATTCTGGAACAACTATCTTGGTCACATCTTCTTTCCTTCTTTTTCTTTCTTCCACATCGTCTTCTTCGATGCCACCTTTTCGAGCTTGCTCAACCACTGAATTTTTTTCTATACCCATTTCTCCATCTGGAGCTGGAATTAATTTATGTTTGATCAAAAACTCTCTAGCTTTCTCTATAGAATTCAGTTTAAATCTTTGCTCATGGTAGGTGAGTAGCACTCCGTCCAACTTATCCTAAAGGAATATGTTTTTCTTTGCCTCAAGATGTCAGTAAGAAATTCAAACTGGAATTTCCTTCAGAACAATAATATCTATATTTTTTATTCTCAACCTGTCTTTAAAATGGCAGTCCAGAACCTGATCCCTTATTCTTCTTCTTATAGAATGAACATCCCTTAGTAACTTTCTTGTGATGGTGAATATGGAGTTTATTCTTTAAATCTTGTCCAAATCAATATCCATTTCTTTTTCCTCTTGATTAATTAACTGGGCCAAGGCCTTCACCATCCTTAATCTGATACCTTCTCCTGGTGCTTCAGGTATTCCACAAAATCTTAATGTAATATTTGTAATACAAAATCAAATATAAGCACCAGCTCACTGTAGAAACAAACCAACTAATTTACAGCACAGTTCCACTTATAACAGAATACCTAGGATGCAAACTGAACAAAGAAGGAAAAAGCCAAACAGTGCCACCAAAATGAAACATCAGGTTGGAAAATAAGGTTAGAAAGCTGAGATTTATTTATTAATAAATGTCTACGCCACCCATCTTACCCAGATGACCCTAAGCAGTTTATCCTCATATGTTTAAAATATGATAAAAAATTCTGAAACAACAAAAATGCACATATTTAAAATTCAGTTAAAATTCAATTAAGAAAGATGGCAGAGGGGAGTAAAGTATGCAAGAAGAGGAGGTAGCAACTGATTAATCACCTCAGCATGTATTGTATTCAGAAGTACAGGAGTTCCAGCAGAAAAGAATCTTCTCCTGTACCCTGTCATCCAAAAGTCCTTGACCAATGGGAGCCAGAGCATGCCTTTTCTGCCAGCATGCGTAAACAGTTAAACCCATTGGAGTCATCAACTGGCACTTAGAATCACTGTGTGCTTCAACAGACTTATGACCATGAAACATGCTGTTCTACACAATCATCATAATCTCTTAAAAGGAAACTATTATGTATATTGGACAGTAGCATGTATTGGACGTCTAATGGAATTCATTTGAATTTACTAGAATTATTTTTCATGCCAGAAATTTCTTTGTTCTTTGCTATTGAGAAGAAGGTATATGGCCAGCTTTTGAATTTACCCCATGTTTTGTAGGTGACCACTACAAGTGGTTTGAATCAGGGAATTCCCGCTGTCTGATTGCTCTAGAAAAAAAAAATCATAGGCCTTCCCTGTTTAAACAAATTCTCATTTCTGTTTCACTGCACTTCTTTTTACACATTCTATTGCATATGAATTAAGAAGACGAGTAAAGACAAATGTACAATTCACATTTAATCAATACACTTAGTCAGACTTCACCATAATATACTAAAATATGTCAATAAATCAATGTCAGTAAATATGTCAATACATTAATTTGTGCTGTAATTTATCTTTTTATAGACCCCAGTTACAATTGTCTTCTAGAAGAAAAATCAACCCTTCCAAGCTATCTAAATTTCAGTGGACGGGGCAACATAGAACATTCCTGTCTATGTACATTGTTCTGTGCCTTAAATTTCAAAGTGGGGAAGTTCTCCAACATGTACATATAAATAATGTGAGGCAAACATAAAGATTTCTTATAACTTTCTCTTCATGAGCTGGTGTTTATCGTTCAGTTCAGGTCTCATCACAATGATAAAACACTTGGGAAGAAAGATGCACACCAATAAGCCAGCACTGGAGGAGATCATGGAGAAAATCTCCACAGCCAACATATATTTTCCCCTTGTGCTTAGATAGGTTGGAATAAAGCACAGCCAAACACTGCAGAAGACCAACATGCTGAAGGTGATGAATTTGGCTTCATTGAAGCTGTCAGGTAAATTTCTGGCTAGAAAAGCAGCAGAGAAGCTAACCAGAGCAAGAAAACCCATAAAGCCCAAAACACAGTAGAACATGACTGAGTCTTCTTTGCACTCCAAGATAAGTTCTTCAGGTATTGAATGTGCATCAAAATCTGGATATGGTGGGGATGTTATCAGCCACACAGCACATACACATATTTGAACAAGGGAGCAGGAGAGGAGAATGAAACTGATCATTCTTCCCCCAACCCATTTCCTCAATTTGGAACCAGGTTTGGTAGCCATGAATGCTAGGACCACAACGAAGGTTTTGGCCAAGACACAAGAAACCGCTACAGAAAAGATGAGGCCAAAAGCTGGTTGTCGAAACAGACACACAATCGTATTGGGCCTTCCAACAAAGAGAAAGACACAAAGGAAAGAGAGGAGAAGGGAAACTAGGAGTACATAAGTGAGATTCCGGTTGTTGGCTTTAACGATGGGAGTATCTTTATGTTTCATGAAGATTGTGATTACCAAGGTTGTCATTGAAGAAAAACAAAGGGAAAGAACATTCAGACTGATCCCTAAGGGTTCTTCATAGGACAAAAAGGTGATCCGTTTTGGAATGCACATATTTTTCCCTGGATTTGGATATCGATCTTCTGGACATGGAGCGCAGTCAGCTACGTCTGAAAAAGAATGAGCAGGTGAGTTGATACAGGAAGTTAAAGTGTTGGCTTAATCTCAGTACATTTGGAAATTTCCTACCCTTCTCCTTGGATATTTTCCCCTCTGGACATAGATGGCAATCATAGCAACAAAACAACACTCCTTCTCTCTTGGCCTTGCTGTGTCCTGTCTCACAAGGATCATTACACAAAGATAAAGGTACTGCCTATCAATGAATCAAGAAGAATATATTAAGATATGGAGATGAAAATAAGTGCTTGGAGAGTTTCTGTGGAATCAACAGATTAAAAATTAAGTAGTGGGATGACATAATTTTAGATGTAATTGCTCTGAAATTATAATTAATTAAATATCTACAATAATTGTATTTATAGCCTTCAATAACCATCATCACCACTCTTCAAAAACAATTTCTGTGCTCGTTAGTTAAAAAGTTGGTTTTCTCAACTTCTGAATGTTGATGTCAGGAAAGTGATGAGATTTAGTGTGCTGGCTTGCAGCTTTTAGTTCAAAACCATGAAAATCACCGTCCATAATAAACAGGGAGCCAGGAAAGTATATTTCCTAATATTCAACAGCAATTGTTAGAATATAGAGTGATATTTTTCCTTCCCCAGGAGATTTGTATCCGGGTTATTCAGAGATGATGCTTTGAGACTTTCATCAATAATTATATTTAAATGAAGGCAGACAAATGTAGATTCGAAGAGCTAACCTGATTAAAATTTTCTGGCCATGTGATGGAATCTACAAAAATATTGAAGAACTTCTCTGCTGGAGCTGTAGGATCTACCATTCCAACTTTGACCCTCGCAAAAGACTGATTTGGGAATGTGATCCAGTTGATAATATCAAATCCACCAATAAATTCTCCATTTGTATCAAAGGAGATCTTTTCATCAACACTGTTGTTGAATCTGATGCTTCTCAGAAAAAAATGAAGCTGAAATACATTGATATTCATAGAGGAAAAGAGAGAGAACATGACAGGTGGAGGGAGAAATAATTCATATATTCAACATATACATACGAAGGTTTATTTAAACATAGATAATATAAACCCTTTTTTTGTTTAAGTTGTAGGCCAGTATCAAACAAATAATATAACAATCATTCTAACAAAGTGGAAGAGATGATTCATCAGATTATTGAAATAAAATTAACATAGAATTGCTAAGTAAAAAATGGCAAAAAATAAAATTAAACTCTGCAGTTTAATTGTGAAAGCTACTTAAGCCAGATGACTGGTAATAAGACAAGTGACTGTTCAGTCTCTTCTTAAAATCTTCCAGTGATGAGAAGCCACAACTTCTGATGGCAAGCTGTTCCACTGGTTAATTGTTCTCACTGCTAGGAAGTTTCTCCATAAGTCCCTTTCTCTTTGATTAGTTTCCATCCATTGTTTCTTGTCCTGCCCTCTGGTACTTTGGAAAATAAATTGACCCACTCCTCTTTGTGGCAGCCTTCCAAATACTGGAATAACTAGTCCTTCTTTTGTCTAGACTAGTCCTAGTCTCACCTAGTCCTTCTTTTGTCTAGACTAGCCAAACCCTGCAAACATTCTTCATATGTCTTTCTTCTCAAGGCATTTGATCATCTTTGTTGCTCTTCTTTGCTCTTGATGAAAGTAAAATGGGAGAGTGCCAAAGTAGGCTTGAAACTCAACATTAAAAAACTAAGATCAATTGTGGTGATGGAAAAGACTATTGAGAGCCCCTTGGACTGCACGTTGAGTAAATCAGTCAATCCTAAAAGAAATAAAACCTCAGTGTTCTTTGGAGGATAGATGATGATCTAAGACTCAAATACTTTGGCCACCTAATGAGAAGAGAGGATTCATTGAAAAAGACCCTGATATGGGAAAGATTGAAGGCAAAAGCAGAAGAGGACAGCAGAATGAGATAGTTAGATAGTGTCATCAACACAATGAACTTTAGTTTGGGCAAATTCTGGAAGACAGTGGAGGACAGGGGGGCGGGGTCTGGGATGCGATGGTGGATGAGGTCACAAAGACTCAGATCCAACTTAATGATTCAACAACATGGCACTTTGTATACCTCTTGATTTTCCAGGATACAAATTGAGCTGGAAAATCAAGCGGTATACGAAGTGTCCTGTGCCTCTTATCAGTCATCTTACATTGGACAGACAAATAGATGAATAGTGTGCATTTAGAAGAACACAAAAATGCAGTTAAAAAAAGAAGAAGCAAACTTCTTTCTTGGTACAACACATGAAGGTCACGGGACATAAGATCGACTTCAACAATGCTAGAACAGTGGTGAAAGAGGAACATCTTACTAAGAGAATAGTGAGGGAGATTATCGAAATTGAAAAAAGGCCACAGAATATGAACAGACGTGATGACACTTCTAGGTTATCAAATATTTGGAGACCTGCACTGTGGGAAACTCGACTTTTAACATCAGAGGATAGGCAGAGATCCCAACAGGCAACCAGTGGTGTTGTAATGTATTTATTTATTTAATTTGATTTGTATGCTGCCCTATCTCTATAGGACTCAGGGCGGCTTAAAGCAATTAAAATCAAACCAGATAAGGCTGGGCTATTTAAACAGCCATTTCTCTAGTTTGCGGCGGAAAGTGCGAAGGTTAGGGGCCAACCGGACTCCCAGGGGGAGTTGATTCCAAAGGGTGGGAGTGCCTTTGGAATCAGCCACCAGCCAACAATGTCTAGCCGACAACACCCTGAGTAGGCCCTCCCTGTGAGAACACACCGGGCGATGGAAGGCTGTTGCTTGTTGTAGATGGTCCAACAAATATCCTGGGCCTAAACCTTGTAGGGCTTTATAGGTCATCACCAGCACGTTGAATCTCACCTGGAGAGCAACCAGCAACCAATTCAAGTCACGCAGGAGAGGTTTAACATGGGAATATTGGACCCTCCCATCACAACCCGCACATTCCGTACCAGTTGAAGCCTCTGAGTGGTCTTCAAGGGAAGTCTCAAGTAGAGAGCATTGCAGTAGTTGATACGGGAGGTGACTAGCGCATGAGTAACTGTGTGTAAGGCATCTCAGTCCAAATAGGGGTGCAACTGGCGTACCAGTCGAACCTGAGCAAACGCCCTCCTAGTCATGGCTGTTAAATGAACTTCTAAACTCAACCGTGAGTCCAGGAGGAGACCCATGTTGCATGCCCTGTCTACAAGGGGCAAAACTTCACCCCCTATAGCCAAAGATGGAACCTCTCTATCGATCCGAGATGCCGGTACCCACAGCACTCAGTCTTGACAGGGTTGAGCTGAAGCCTGTTCCTCCCCTTCCAGACCTGCATCACTTCCAGGCACTGTAGTCGAGGGCATCACTGGGCTGATTTGGGGTGGATATAATGCCTGCCAGAATCCTTTCCTCTTTGAAGATGATAGCTAGCAATGGGGAGAGAGAGTGAACCGAGCCAGAAGATATGCTGAGATCTCCACAGGCAACCAGTGGTGCTGTGACACCTACTAGAATCCTTACTTCTTTGCAGTTGACAGTTAGTAATAGGGAAACCGAGAAAGCTGGGCCATTAACACGCAGTCAGGATGCAGCTAGGTTAATGAAGCAGGACCCACAGCTTTTAAACTGATAGTAAAGGTTGAAAGATGACAAGGTAGAGAGCTTGTCAAAACATTGCCTAGTTTTTTCCTACATAAATCAAGATCTTTATACGGCCATAGTTCAGTGAAATCCCATTCACTAGTTTCTAGGCTTTATCAGACATCAAAACAGCATTTTGATGAAAATAAATGAATATTTATGATGAATATAAAAAATAAATATTTGACCTTTACAGGGAGGAGACATGAGATGATGGTGTGGCTAACCGAAGAAGACAAATAAGAAAGAAATAGATCTATTTTAGTCTCCTTTAAGTCTCACAATAGACAGCAAAATGCTGCTTTGATGTCTGATAAAGCCTAGAAACTAGTGAATGGGATTTCAGTGAACTATGGCTGTATAAAGATCTTGATTTACATAAGAAAAAACCTGGCTGAGAGAAAAATACACATAAATACCTATGAAAAGAGATTATATATATATATATGTATGTATGTATGTATGTATGTATGTATGTATGTATGTATGTATGTATGTATATATATATATATATATATATATATATATATATATATATATATATATATATATATATATATATATACACACACACACACACATTCTTATACATATACATATACATATATACATAAACAGACAAACCCCTTTCTGTTTATAATATGCCCTATCTAGATTTGGCTTATATATTTGTATATATTATCTTATATTCAAATCAGAGAGAAAAATGGTCATAAGGCATGTTTAGTGATGGTAATCTTGATGGGGTTCAGGATCACTTCACTTGGAGGACTGATATGCATTCAGTCATGGCTCGTATACAGAACTGGGCTACAATGTCTGATATCCCCATTCCTGGTCAGCTAGCAAGAGACAAAGGCAGTCAGGCTCCTTCTCCTCCAGCTAATGTGTTATGAATGTGGAAATATTTATATTTCTGAAGATCATATGAATGGTCTTGAATGAGAGGAGGGGGAGACACTATCAAGGCAAAAGTTAAATAAGAAGAGCTTGAACCTTGACCAAGAAATATGAATTGAGAAAACATTTCAGAGAAGGCATACTATATCAAACAAAGATGACATAATGGAGGGATGAGCACATTGCAAGATTCAGTTCTACAGCTCTTGCAATAAAATTACTCCTGACCTAGATGACGTTGATTTTTCAGTCTGGTCTATCTTTTGGGGCTGAAAAGGTCTTGGAGGTCTCTACATATGAGACAATACAGAAATAGTTAGGTACAGGTGGTCCTTATTCAACAGCAGCTTATTCAGCAATCATTTGAAATTCAAAAGGTGCAGAATGTACTTATTTCTCTGAAATTCTAGTTGTGGCAACACCGCTGTGGTCACATGATCACAATACTGGGAATTGGCAACTGGATTTCTGACTTTTGCAGCATCCCACAGTTACAGGGTTATGATTTGAAACCTTTCTTGCTGGCTTTCCTCAAGTGAAGTCAATGCAGAAGCTGGAAGTAAATTGGAAGTTTAAATCCATGAGGTGCTTGAATACCTGGGTAGTCCTTGCTTAACAATGGTAACTGGGAACTGCCCGAACTGCTTTTGTGAAGCTTCAAATAACAGCATATTTTCTCACTTACCAATGGAAATTGGCATCACTTACTAATGGAAATACAGGCTCTAATTGCACAGTTAAGTAAGGATGATCGGTAAAATGGACAGTATAATGGAAGACAGTCTTACTTTTAGAATGTAAAATCTAAAATTAATCGGGAAAATTATTTTTAGAAACTATATTCTACCCATGAAACAAAGTCTCAGTAGAAGAGGTTAAAAACTAAGAATTGATGACCAAAAGGCAATGCCCTTTCTTTCACTTGATGTGTTCAAAGAGAGGCAGAATCAACAACTGCTGAGATGCTGGAATTATAAATCGTGCGCTAAGCAAGGGCTACTTCTGATGGCTTAAATATCCACTTTTAAATCTATGATTCTTTCATCACTTGTGAGTAGGTATGTCTCATAAAAAGTAGGCTCAAAATAACATTCTACCTTGGTCCTCTTTTATGAAGCCACCTGAGAGGTTAAAAACGCTTTCACTCCCTTCCCTCCTCTTCCTAGAACCCTGTTCCTGGAAGCATATAAGGCTGTTCTCATTCTTCTCTATTCATTTGCTCTAAAACTTTGGATGTTTTGCTGTTAATTTCTGTGTATACAAATACAGATGACTTTCTAATGGTCTGTGAAGAGGTTGGGACCAAATGCCTGATGGAAAGGGAGCATCTCAGCATCCTGAATCTTTTCTAGTAAAAATATCACAATGTAATTATCAGTTCTTCCTCTTCCTCACATGGATATTTTGGAAAAACCTTATCAAGAAATGCCTACAAAAGCAAGCATGGTTGTACTTTCAACAATTAAAGAACTATGTGTGGTTCAAAGCAATTATTCCAAAGAAAGCATCTAGAAGAAAAAGTAACTAGTGCACAATATGTGAATGGAATAGATCACCTCATTCTATTTATTAATAGACTGAATTTGTGGCAGAGTTATGGAATGTACCAAGGAGGTGGATTCTCTGAAGGGAGAGGATATATTTCCGATAAGTAAAAGGCAACTAGGTTCTAAAATTATGCTCAAGAGAAAGAAAATAAAAACACCCCTTCCTCAATAGTTCACAGATTTTGGAGTGGATACATCTGTTAAAGTGTTCAGTCTGACAAGATTTTGTCTATAAGTATGAAACAAGAAAGTATCCATATGACATTCTCAATTTTGGGCTTCAGAGGCAATAAATTTCATGGAAAGAAGTATATGGTGGTTTCTGCACCACAAACTTACCTGCCACCACCCTTGATTATGAAGCTGTTTCCTCCCTCCTTTCACAATTTTTGTTTCTCTGGATTTGTACATATGCAGAGATTGCAAAGCATGTGCCACAGCATAGACTGCATTGTAAATACTGTAACTTTGACTACTCATTAGTGTCTCAAACACAGATGTGGGAAGAGTCTGAAGCCTCTCCTGTCCAGTACATTTCTTCTCAGAGGTCTCAGCAAAGAAACAATCAAATGCCTGTTCCCAAAAATCTTTTCGAAAATGATCATGCTCGTTGTTGTTTGGATTCAAGTTTTGAATAAATTCTTGAAAATCTTGGACCTCCTTTGTGTGAACTGCAAAGGATAAAGCCCCATGTAGGAAATGGATATCCCAAGTTTTATGAACGGCAATTGAAGTGTAATCTGTCTGAGCTGTTATCAGCCAGATCTTAGTCTTCTTTGGAATGTCTTCCACTTCTGAATACTGGAGGGTAGTTCTCAGGACTGATATGGACTGAGTTTCACCATATAAGATTATCACATTGGCTGTGCTCTTCATGAGAACATGGTATATTTTTACTCCTTCGTCTACCATATCAATAAAATCACTGTAAAATGCTACATTTGGTAACTCTGCTATGAATTCAATGCAGATGCCATATTCAGAAAATTTGGGGACTACCTCCTGGAGGAATTTCTCTCCTTTTTCATCCTTTACTATGAGAATTCCAATCCAGATCCATCTAAAATACCGCAATAGCTTCAGGAGGCCATTACGTTGATGGAATTCATTTGGAAACATTTGTTGGTAGAAAACTGCTTGAGTGTCTTTATCCATGACAGGGGCAGAGCCATATATCAACTACAGAAAAATAAACATATGCAATTGCAAAGGTCTTTGTGAGCCTTTGAAAATGTCTCCATTCATTTGAGTTTTGGGTATCTTTATATACTGAAAGATTATGCAACTACTTGTGTTTATCAGGAAATAACAACCAAGATGTCACTCTTGAAGTATCAGTAAATACATTTTTCTGGAAGTAGCCTCATTGTGATTATTTCAAAATTGAGCCTTAGTTCAGTATCTGGAATTTGCTATTTTAAATAGCCTCACCATCTGTTCAAACGTATGATTACTCATACTATTATGCCAACTTTATCAATCAAAAATAATATCTACCTATCCAAATGGTCTCTCCTTTATACAGAGAGAAGCATATAGATGTCTTTGGAGGTATGGCATAAGGTATATCCACAGCAAATCTTACCTGAGGAACTTTATAGTTGCACAATATAGTTGCCATGTGAAGAGAGATATCAGGTGCCCCAATGACTGCAGCCAAAGTATTTGTGATCCCACACTTGTAGTTAGGGATGAATTTGCCCTGAGTGAAAGGCAGAAGCATTGAAGCAAAGTAAGTCCAGGTTGGGCTAAAATTGCTGTTAAAAATGTGGAAGCCCAGCGTGATGTTGGGTAGGATCTGAGGATTTTCATTAATCTGTTTTATAGCAAATGCTAAGGCCAGGATATGCTGGTAATTCTGAAAAAATATCCTGTAAAACAATTTTAAAAAATACATTACAAAAAGTCAGTTTCACATTATGTGTCTTGCAATCCTTCAGTTCAGCATATTTTATGCTATGTGTTTAATAATCCTTATTTCTATATTTTAGTATATGACAATGCTCCACCACCAAACCACAGCATTTAATAGCTTATATGAAGAAAAAAATTGCTATATTTTGGTTCCAGAATATCAATGAGAAAACATATAATGGGAAATTTGTGCTTCCCCTTTTCTTCCCCAAACCTATGCATCCTAGGATCCGAGGATTTTCATTAATCTGTTTTATAGCAAATGCTAAGGCCAGGATATGCTGGTAATTCTGAAAAAATATTCTGTAAAACAATTTTAAAATATACATTATGAAAAGCCAGTTCCACATTATGTGTCTTGCAATCCTTCAGTTCAGCATATTTTGTGGAATGTATTTAATAATACTTTTGCCATTAGAAAATATTTCAAGTATCATGTGTTTTACCAGAAAAGTTCAGAGTTTGACAATAAATTAATGATGTACTTACATAACTTCATCATGAAATGACAGAGAAGGATCTTGAATGAACTTAATGGGATTAGCAGTTGCAAATAATACAGAAATTATGCCAGCAATGTTAACGTCGCCAAGTTGATGATAACTGTGCCGAATAGGAAGAGGCTCCTGAAAGTCACATTGAAGGCTAGGATTCTTGCACACCACATCAGGAAATACTATTAACAGCAACTCCACCAATACTATCATCTTCCATGAGTGTCTTCTTTCTGTGTACAAATGTGTCTGTTTGCTACAAAATCTTTGAAGTAGATCAGACAGATCTGTCTTCTGGAGATGTTTTTCAGACAAAGCCAGAAAGGGCAACATACTAACAAATCAACTCACAAAGCTTTGGGCCTCCCAGCTATCGGTTGGAATAGAATGGGGACAATAAATACCATTATTCAGTGTCAGCTACTCCTATTTTCATGGAGTCCCATAGGATTTAGAAGAGAAAAGTGACTAATTTCATAATGATAGTAAGAGAGTCACATTTGTGAAGAACTTCAAAACATGTGAGGACTTGTAGAGGGAGCCACAGGACAATAAATAAAATCATTATATCCATAAAGTGAAATAGTGATATAAATATATGTATGTGTAAGAGCATTACTGTAATTCTATTCTATTCTATTCTATTCTATTCTATTCTATTCTATTCTATTCTATTCTATTCTATTCTATTCTATTCCATTCCATTCCATTCCATTCCATTCCATTTTATTTCTCTAAAAATATTAAGGCTGCCTGTTTCTCATTATGATATTGTAAGTATTCAATGATATTTAAGACAGTCCTCACATTATCTCTTAGTTGTATTTTTGGCAGAAAGCCTGCTTGATCTTCATGTATAATAAAAACATATAGAAGCCTATAAAATCTTCTTTAGTCTTTCTGCTGTTATGGCTGCAAAGAGTTTGTAATCCTTGTTGAATAATGAAATTTGTCTACAATTATTTTTCTTTGTAACTTCTTGACCTTCCTTGGCTAGCAACACAATATTGGCTTCTTTCCATGCCTGGCGTATCTTTTCCTCTGTAATATATCATTCATTGTGTCCTTTAGTGATTGGAGAAGTTGATCCTCAAAGCACTTATAATATTGGTTTGTAAGAACATCTGGGTCTGGGGCTTTGCCTGGCTTGATTTTTTTTAATGGCTTCTGATATCTCAAAAGCAGTTATCTGATCCTTGATAGGTTGCCTCTGAGTTTCTGATAGTTTAGGCAGCTGTTGTCTTCAAAAATATTCATGTATTTTTACATGAATATTTAATATATGCAGATTGTGTAAAGATAATAATTTTTGTAAGGGAAAAGGGGGGAGGGGGTGGGAATATGGGGTTAGGGAGGGGGGAAATTGGGGGAGAGAAAAATGGAAAATTTGTATTTGAAAAACTTTTTCAATAAAAAAAATATTCATGTATTTTTACATAAATAAATATTCATGTATTTTTACATCTCACATCCTGTTACTCTTTCTAATTCTTCTTTTTGATTTGTAGTCATGTTTTTAGTTATCATCTTTGTTTTCCCAATATTTATTTTAAACCCAGATACTTGACCATACTTATTAATTATATCCATTAAACCTATAGCTGATTTCACTGGTTGGTTACAACCAAGTCATCTGCAAATGCTCGTAATCTGTAGTCATAATGCCTAATCTTGATTCCCCGTATATTATCTGAGTCACATATTTTGTTCAACAATAATTCCAGAGTCAAAATAAACAATAATGGTGACCGGGGACATAGTGAGATAGTAAAAAAGGTTAAATATTTAGGAGTTTATATTACAACTTCAAATGGGAAATTATATAAGCATAAGTACGAACTGTTATGGCATAAAATACAGACAGAGATGGATAATTGGAAAAAAATACAATTTTTGTAATTTTAGAAGAATAGCAGTAGTAAAAATGAATGTTTTGTCTAAGTTTTTATTCCTTTTTCAAATGATACCAATACTCAAAAAGGATGCGAATTTGGAAGAATGGCAGAAGGGTATTAATAATTTTCTTTGGGCAGGGAAGAGACCGAGAATAAAATTAAAAATAATGCAAGATATACAATTTAAAATTATATTATGAAGCAGCTGTTTTATCAGTGATTGGATTATTTTAACAGATGAAAGAATATTGACTATTGAGGGATATGATTTGGTATACGGTTGGCATGCTTATGTAGTGTATGATAAGAAGGTGGATAGGACTCTTAAAAGTCATACACTAAGGAATGCTTTATTGCGTGTCTGGAAAAAATATCAATATAAATTAAAAGATAAGATACCTATATGGGCAGTACCCAGAAACGCAATAGAGAATATAAGTATAGAACAAAAACAGGATGTAACTACTTATAAAGAGATTCTTAAAATAGAGAGAGGTATATTACAGTTAAAGCCCTTGAATGTTTTAAATGTTTTAAAAGAAAGGGTAATTCAAACTTGGTTTCAGTATGGACAGTTACAAGCTAGATGGAAAAAAGACCAGAAAATTGGTATTATACAAAATGAGGAAAACTTGTTAAAACAAATTAGAGACCAGAGTCAAATGCATAAAAAAAGATTGTATAATATATTGATAGAAATAGACTCGGAAACAGAGTTGGTTAAAGATTGTATGTTAAAATGGGCACAAAATTTTGAAGAACCAATAATGATGGAAACATGGGGAAAAAATATGGGTAAGAAATGTGAAATTTATGCAAACTCAAAATTTGAGAGAAAATTTTTACAAAATGTTTTATAGATGGCATCTAGATCCCAAAAGGTTACCTTGCATGTATCCGAATTTACAATCTAAATGTTAGAGATGTGATTGTAATGATGCTATGTATGGTGGACTTGTAAAAAAGTTAAAGCATTTTGGATAAAAATATGGTGGATTATTCAAAATATCCTTAAAAAGAGGATAAAGTTCACTCCACAGTTGGGTATAATTACAGATTGTAAGGTTATAGAGACTAATTTGATTTTGAATTTAATAACTGCAGCAAGACTGTTGGTGGTGCAGTACTGGAAGAAGGAAGATTTGCCTACTATTCAAGAATAGACATTAAAAGTAGCAAATTTAGCAGAGATAGCTAAAATTTCAGCATATTTGAAGGAGCATTCAAACGAGAAATATATGTTGGAATGGAGAAGATGAATTGAGCATATGCAAAGCAAATATCGGACTAAAAATATCAAATAGCTTATGAATGAATACAGAGATGTTATTAAGTATCTAAACTTAGCTTAGTAAAAGGGGAGTTAAAGTACAAGAGGGAGATAGGAGGCTATAGTCAGTTAGATTATGTTAGATAATAGATTGTTAAATCCTATACCCTTTATTTTGCTCTGGGAAGTAGGGGGTGGGTGAGAGGGGGGAGGATTGGAGGGGGAGGAGGGAAGGGGAGGAGGATACATTTGTAAAACTTATTAAAACTTTTCAATAAAAAATATGTATTTTTGACATATCTATTTCCTATCTTTTGTACAAATTCAAATAGAAATTATGAAAGGACTTATTAATAAGTTCATTGTCTGTTATTACATTACTGCCTTCATAAATTTTTCCAATCATTGTCTTTTGCCTTTCCTTTCTTAATTTATATGCCAATCATCTCCCTGGTTTATTTGAAAAGTTAAAGTGTCTTTGTTGTGCATGGTTCAATTTTGTTTCTATTTCCTGTACTGCTTATATATACAATAGTGGCCGTAACAATTGTCCTTTTACCTAAATTATTCTCAAAGTACTCTCGAATGTTTTTTTTACAGTCTTCTAAAATCCTTTCCTTTTGTAAAACAGCTTCATTTAATCTCCATCTAAAACTCAAGCTCTTTCCTCTTAAAACCAGAAACACAGGATTATGATCAGAAAAAGATTTAGAATTTTATTTGCTCAAATTTGTACAAAAGACAGGAGATAGATATATCAAAAATAGATGGATATTGCTGGAGACAACAACTACCTAAACTGTCAGAAACCCAGAGGCAACTTATGAATGACCCCATAACTGCTTTTCAGATATCAGAAGCCTTTAAAAAAATGATGCCAGGCGAAGTCCCAGGTGCAGATGTTTTACAAGCCCTTGTTATAAGTGCTTGGATGATGAAATTCTCCAACTACTAAAGGACAAAATCAGCGGTGGTATTCAGCCAGTTCTGACCAGTTCTGGCAAACCAGTAGCAGAAATTTTGAGGAGTTCAGAGAACTAGCAAATACCACCTCTGGCTGGCCCTGCCTCGATCTATTTGCTGCCTCCTGAGTCCCAGCTGATCGAGTCCCAACTGATCGGCTGGGTCTTCTTTTGTTGCCCTGCACAGGAGAAAGGAGCAAGAAAGCAGGTTAGTGGGGTGGGGTGGGAATGGAGATTTTACAGTATCCTTCTCCCTGGAGTGGGGTGGAAATGGAGATTTTGCAATATCCTTCCCCTTGAGTGGGGTGGGAATGGAGATTTTACTGTATCCTTCTTCCTGGAGTGGAGTGGAAAGGGAGATTTTACAGCATCCTTCCCCTGGAGTGTGGTGGAAATGGAGATTTTGCAGTATCCTTCCCCTGCCACGCCCACAACGCCATGCCCACTAAGCCATGCCCACAGAACCATTAGTAAAAAAAAAATTGAATCCCACCACTGGACATAGTGAATGATATACTATAGGAGGAAGGATATCCCAGACATGGAAAGAAGCCAACATTGTGTTGCTACCTAAGGAGGGTCAGCATGTTACAAAGACAAAGAATTGTAGACCAATTTCATTACTCAATAGGGATTACTAAGACTTTGCTGCCATTTTGGCAGAAAAACTAAAAAAGATTTAAGGGCATATATAAATGAAGACCAAGTGGGCTTTCTGTCAAAAAAAATTGCTAAGAAATAATGTGAGGACTGTCTTAAATATTACTGAATACTTGCAATATCATAATGAGAAACAGGCAGCCTTAATATTTTTAGAACGGAATGGAATGGAACGGAATGGAACGGAACGGAACGGAACGGAACGGAACAGAACAGAACAGAACAGAACAGAACAGAACAGAATAGAATAGAATAGAATGACAGTAATGCCCTTATACATACATATATTTATATCACTGTCTTACTTTATGGATCTAATGATTTTATTTTTGTGTCTTGTGGCTCATGGGTTCCTGTCTCTGCAAGTCCTCACATGTTTTGAAGTTGTTCACATATGTGACTGTCTTACTATCATTATGAAATTCGTCACTTTTCTCTTCCAAATCCTATGGGAAAACAGGAGCAACTAACACAGAATAATGGTATTTATTATCCCTATCCTATTCCAACCCATGACTGGGAGGCCCAAAACTCTATGAGTTGATTTGTTAGTATGTTGCACTCCCTAGTTTTGTCTGAAAAACATCTCCAGAAGGCAGAACTGTCTGATCTACTTCAAAGATCTTGTAGCAGACAGAGGTATTTGTACGCAGAAAGAAGAGACTCATGGAAGATGTTAGTATTGGTGGAGTTATTCTTAATAGTATTGCCTGGTGTGGTGTGCAAGAATCCTAGCCTTCAATGTGACCTTAATGAGCCTCTTCCTATTCAGCACACCTATCATCAGCTCGGAGACATTAATATTGCTGGCATCATTTCTGCCTTCTTTGCAACTTCTAATCCCATTAAATTCATTCAAGATCCTTCTCAGGCATTTCATGATGGAGTTCTGTAAGTACATCATTAATTTATTGTTAAGATCTGAACTTTGCTGATAAATCACATGATGTTCTATTTTCCTCTAATATCAAAAACGCCAGAAAGGAACATCTAAACTAGGATGTCAAGGTTTATTTTATGTAAAGTTATACTTTTCTTCAGTTTCTAGTTAAAGTAGAAACAGTTGCAATAGGGATCAAATTTCCATTTATAACAAATCACATCTAAATATTTATTAATATACAAGTATGTATGGCTATATTTATGAAGCTGTAACTTCATAAATTGAGAAAGGCTAAGCACATACTGTATTTCCCATGATAAGTTTTCTCATTGATATTTCTGGAACCAAAATGAATCAATTTCTTTTTGCATGTAAGCTATTCTTAAATGCTGTGGTTTCATAGTGGACGATTCTCATATACTAGAACATAGAATTAAGAATTATTAAATACAATCCACAAGATATGCTGGACTGAAGGATTGCAAGACACATAATGTGAATCAGGCCTTTCTTAATGTATTTTTTAAAATTGTTTTACAGAATATATTTTCAGAATTACCAGCATATCCTGGCTCTAGCATTTACTATAAAACAGATTAATGAAAATCCTCAGATCCTACCCAACATCACGCTGGGCTTCCATATTTTTAACAGCAATTTTAGCCCAACCTGGACTTACTTTGCCTCAATGCTTCTGCCTTTCACTCAGGGCAAATTCATCCCTAACTACAAGTGTGGGATCACAAATACTTTGGCTGCAGTCATTGGGGCACCTGATATCTCTCTTCACATGGCAACTATATTGTGCAACTACAAAGTTCCTCAGGTCAGATTTGCTGTAGATATACATTATGCCATAGCTCCAAAGACATCTATATGTCTGTAAAAAGGAGAGACCCTTTGGATAAGTAGATATTATTTTTGCTTGATAAGGTTGGCATAATAGCATGAGTAATCATAAGTCTGAACAGATGGTGAGGCTATTTGACATAGCAAATTCCAGATACTGAACTAAAGTTCAAATCTGAAATATTCACAATGAGGCTACTTCCACAAAAATGTATTTACTGATACTTCAAGAGTGACATCTTGTTGATATTTCCTAATAAAGACAATGAGATGCATAATCTTTCAGTATATAAAGATACCCAAAGACTCAAATGAATGTCGACATTTTCAGAGGCTCGCATAGACCTTTGCAATTCCATATGTTTATCTTTCTGTAGTTGATATATGGCTCTGCTCCAGTCATGGATAAAGACACTCAAGCAGTTTTCTTCCAACAAATGTTTCCGAGTGAATCCCATCAATGGAAGGGCCTCCTGAAGCTATTGCAGTATTTTAGATGGCTTTGGATTGGAATTCTCATAGTAAAGGATGAGAGAGGAGAGAAATTCCTCCAGGAGATGCTCCCCACATTTTTGGAAAATGGCATCTGCATTGAATTCATAGCAGAGTTCCCAGATTTTTCAAGTGATTTTACTAATACCATGGATGAAGGATTATATATATACCATGTTCTCATGAACAGCACAGCCAATGTGATAATCTTATATGGGGAAACTCAGTCCATTTCAGCCCTGAGAAGTTACCTCCAGTTTTCTGAAGTGGAGGACATTCCAAAGAAAACTAAGATCTGGCTTATAACAGCTCAGACAGATTACACTTCAGTTGCCTTTCATAAATCTTGGGATATCCATTTCCTACATGGGGCTTTATCCTTTGCAGTTCACACAAAGGAGGTCCAAGATTTTCAAGAATTTATTCAAAACTTGAATCCAAACAACAACAACAAGCATGATCATTTTCGAAAAGATTTTTGGGAACAGGCATTTGACTGTTTCTTTGCTGAGACCTCTGAGAAGAAATGTACTGGACAGGAGAGGCTTCAGACTCTTCCCACATCTGTGTTTGAGACACTAATGAGTGGTCAAAGTTACAATATTTACAATGCAATCTATGTTGTGGCACATGCTTTGCAATCTCTGCATATATACAAATCCAGAGAAACAAAAATCATGAAAGGAGGAAGGAAACAGTTTCATAATAAAGTGAGGTGGCAGGTAAATTTGTGGTGCAGAAACCACCATATCTGCAATGGGAAGATGTGTTTTTTGAGGGATTGACACTAGGTTTAAATTTGAGATATATAGTAACAGATGAACCAACTGAAAACTTTTTATTCTTATGTTAAAATTGTAAGTGGTATTCTAAAAAATTATAACCACATCTCCTAGAATATACAGGTTGAAGTGGCTGAGCAATAACGAAGCAGCACAGACAGGCTAGTGACAACAGCTCTTTATTGTATGATGAGACTTCAGCAACTCAGTGCTGGCAGCAGCCCTCTTTATATACAGTTTGGCTGCTGGCCAGTAACCAATCAGAAACATCCCCCAGTTTGAACTTCCCACTCAAAACAGTAACAACATAACACCCCTCCCCTCCCAGAATGGACATTACCACAAGAATCAACATATTTACAGACGTAGTCGCGCAGGTGATCTGGGCGTGTCTTAATCTGAGTCAACCTGCACAGTTCAGTTGCTGGCGGGGCGTTGAGCCGCTCAGAGGGACCTCCCGTCTCTCCTGGCTCCGCCAATGGAACCTCCGGGATTCTTTCGGAGGTGTGACTTTCCCCGGCTGGGAGGAGTGGCTCGCTGGGGCAGCGCAGGAACTCCAGCTTGCCAGATAAGTATTCTGGCTCACTCAGGTTTGAGGTAGCTGTAGTGGAAAGACCTTGGTAGTTAGGGACTGGCTTGTATTCGGTGTCTGTGTTGTCGCTAACTAGTCTCCTTCTTAGCTGGTCGATGTGACGCCTCCAAATTCTCCCTTGGCCGATATCTACTGTGTAAGATTTCGGTCCAGACACCCCTGTTACAATACCTTCTACCCACAAGGGACCAGTGGCATAGTTTCTTGCATAGACTGTTGTACCAATTGGGAAATGCCTGAGGCCTCCCTCTTCCCCCTTAAAATTATCGGCCGAATAATTTGGATGCAAACGATCCAGGACACACCTTAGTTTATGGCCCATTAGGAGTTCGGCCGGACTGTGGCCAGTGGCTGTGCAGGGGATGGCATGTTGTACTGCCAAGAATTGGTCAATCTTGGCCTGCCAATCACCAGACTCTAGTCTGGACAAGGCTTCCTTGGTGGTCCGCACGAATCGTTCGGCCTGACCATTCGAAGCCGGATGGAAAGGAGCCGATAGGGCATGCCGAATGCCCAGTTCGGCGAGGTAACTCTCAAATTGGACTGAGGTGAATTGGGGCCCGTTGTCTAAGACCAATGTGTTTGGCAGGCCATGCATGGAAAAAAGGCGGCGGAGGACCCTAATCACAGCCTCCGAGGTAGTTGAGGGCATTAGAAAAACCTCTAACCATTTCGAATATGCGTCCACCACTATTAGGAAGGACTGGCCGTGGAATGGCCCAGCGAAATCTATATGGAGTTGCCCCCATGGACCCCTGGGTTTCTCCCATTCCCTAGCTGGGGTGACCGGGGGATCTGGACATGACTCCTGGCAGGCCTACACTTCCCCACCCACTCAGCAATGTCTTGGTCTAAATGTGGCCACCACACGTAACTACGGGCAAGACCCTTCATTCTAACCATGCCCAGGTGACCCACATGCAGCATTTCTAAAACTCTATACTGTAAACTTTCAGGAACAACAACATGATCTCCCCACAGTAAGCACCCCCCCCCCAGCATTGAAAGTTCATTTTGCTTTGTACAAAAGGGTTTAAATACAGTAGAGTCAGTTTGAGTGGGCCAGCCTCGCAGGACCCAGCCTGTATAGTTGAGTCTCTCTTGGAAGCTTTGGCCACCTCGGCTGAAGATAGAGGCCCTGGCGGCACAGCATCCAGTAAGAGGATCGGGGCCTCAGGAGTCGGATTGTCTAAAATGTCAGGCAGGGGACACCTGCTAAGGGCGTCTGCATGGCTCATTGCTTTTCCAGGACGGTGAATAAGTCTATAGGAGTATGCGGCCAAAAAAATCGACCACCTAGCCATTCTAGGCGAAAGTGCGGCAGGGGTGAGCCTGTCCCCAGCAAGGAGGCCCAGTAATGATTGGTGGTCGGTTATTAAGTCAAATGAGCCGCCAAACAGGTACTCGTGGAATTTTTTTACCCCTGCGATGGCGGCTAGGGCTTCCCTGTCAAGTTGACTATAATTGCGCTCTGCACATGACAGAGTCCAGGAGTAGTAAGCGATTGGCGCCTCTAGGCCATTAGGTAGTCTATGGCTAAGCACGGCGCTGACGCCAAACAGAGAGGCGTCGCAAACTAAGACCAACGGCAGCTCAGAGCTATATTGCATTAGAAAGCTGTCCTCGGAGAGAAGCTTCTTCACTGCGTTAAAAGCTGCCGCTTCTCTTTTGCCCCAAACCAATGGAACGCTCTTCCCTAAGAGTCTATGTAGGGGTTCGGCTACCGTTGCCTTGTCTTTTAAAAACATGGTATAGAAATTAAGAAGGCCTAAGAAAGCCTGCAGTTCGGTCTTGGTTTTGGGAGTGGGGGCGCTCTTAATGGCTCTCACTTTGCTTTCGGTAGGGTGGATCCCCGACCCATCAATCTTGTATCCTAAGAACTCCACTGAGGGAACCCCAATTTTGCATTTTGATCTCTTAAGTTTTAGGCTGGCTTCCCGGAATCTTGTCAGGGTCGACCTGATTCATTCTGCCAGTTGCTTTTCGTTATGGCCACTAATTAGAACGTCGTCAAAATATGGGACGACTCTGGGGAGGCCTTGTAGAAGGCACTCCATTGTACTTTGAAATAGGCCCGGGGCTATACTGACTCCAAATTGCAACCAAGTGCATTTAAAAGCCCCTCTGTGTGTCACAATCGTTTGCGCTTCTGCCGTAGCATTGCCTACCAGCAGCTGCTGATAAGCTTGCACAAGATCTAATTTTGCGAATATTTTCCCTGAACCTAGGGAGTGCAGTAAGTGGTGAACTACGGGAACAGGATAAGCGCTTTGCTGCAACACTTTGTTGATGGAACATTTGTAATCAGCTCAAATTGTGATAGACCCATCTGCCTTAAGTGGGGTCACTATTGGGGTTTCTCATTTCGCATGGTCTACTGGCACTAAAATGCCCTGGCTAATCAGTTTATCTAGCTCTGCATCGATCTTTGGTTTAAGCGTAAAAGGGACTCTCCTTGCCTTAAGCCTAATTGGGGCTACCCCTGGGTCCAAATTAAACGAAATCGGGGTCCCCACATACTTGCCCAAGCTGTCTTCAAAAACGTCCTGGAATTCGTGCAGGAATTGTTCTTTTAATGATGATCCGCTGAGGCTGTGGACCCCCGCGAAGCCCATGCCGAGGGCTCAGAACCAGCATAGACCTAGGAGGCTGGGTAGTGGATCTCTCACAATGGTTAGCGGTAGCTTTTCCTCGAACTCACCATAGGAAATGGTGAAGGTGTCGACACCTTCGACTGGAACGCAGTTCCCCTGGTAGTCTAGCAGATGGACGCGTTGTCTCGATAGCTGGCTCTTTCTGTAGCCCGGAAGCAGGACCTGTAGCGTAGCCCACGACATGATGGAGAGTGCAGATCCGGTGTCGATCTCCATGCTGCAGGGTTGACCGTTGATTTTGACGGTAGTGAAGACTTTTTCTTCGGTTGCTGTGCTGGCTTGGCCGACTCTCGTGCTGTAAGTTTGAATTTTGCGCCTCTTTTCGGTGCCCTTGTTCTGGATTGGTCGTTTTGAAGGTGGCGGCGGCTCTGATTGGCTGCCCAGCTCACGTGGTTTGGAAGAACGTGGAAGTTGCGCCCGGCATACTCGTGCGAAGTGACCTCTCTTCTCGCAGCGTCTGCAAATAGCCTCGTGATATTTGCAGGATTGTCTTTCATGCTGGCCACCGCAAGTCAGGCAGCTCTCTCGACGGCGGCTTGGCTCGCCTTTTCTTTTTTCAGTTCGGAAGACGTCTTCGTCTGACTCTTCTTCCGAACTTGTTCTCATCTCCTCACGGTGAACTGGGACCGCTTTAGACCCACTTTTCTCAGGCTGAGGATGCTGTAAAGCCTCCAATGCCTTTGTCAATGCTTCGTGTGCCCTGGCCTCGTCTAAGGCACTGGCAAGAGTCAAACCAGGCTTCGCGAGCAGCCATCTCTGAAGCTGGGTGTCTCATACGCCAGAGATTAACTGTTCTAGCAGTACGTCGTCCAGGTCGTGGTAGTCACAGTGGGTCACGGCCCTGCAGAGCACTGCTACATATGCGGTCACTGGTTCCCTCTCTTTCTGGATTCTCTGCCTCAGTTGGTAATGCTGGATGAACTTGGAGGGTGCAGGGGCGTAGTGTGCCCTGAGAGTTGCTTGAAGTGTGTCCCATGGTACCGTTTGTACCAGGGTCGGCTCGCACAGCGACTCAGCCATTTCAAAGATGTCCGGTCCACAATGGCTCAGGAACAGGGCTCATTTACGGTTTGCGGAGAGCCCGTGCATGTCACTCGCTTCGAGCGAGCACTCGAATCGGGTCATGTAGGACCCCCATTTTTCACGAGTAGGATCAAATGGCGTTGGCGGAACGTACGCTGCCATGGCTGAAGTCTACAGTCCTGGTGGGCACCGTGTCTCATCGTTAGCTCTTTTCTGAACCTTCTGTGTGCTTATCCCACCTTCGTCGCCAAATGAAATGGCTGGGCAATAACGAAGCAGCATAGACAGGCTAGTGACAACAGCTCTTTATTGTATGGTGAGACTTCAGCAACTCAATGCTGGCAGCAGTACTCTTTATATACCGTTTGGCTGCTGGCCAGTAACCAATCAGAAACATCCCCAGTTTGAACTTCCCGCTCAAAACAGTAACAACATAACACAGGTGAAATTTATTTATTTCAGTAATGCAACTTAAAAGATGATATTAACATATGAGATAGACTCATTACATGCAAAGCGAGATAGTTCAAGCCTTGATTTGTCATAAGTATGATGATTATGGCCTAAAGCTTATGAAGACACCGAATTCACAATCTCAGAAAATTAGAATATTGTGAAAAGGTTCAATATTCTAGGCTCAAAGTGTCCCACTCTAATCAGCTAATTAAGCCATGACACCTGCAAAGGGTTCCTGAGCCTTTAAAAGGTCTCTCAGTCTGGTTCAGTAGGAATCACAATCATGGGAAAGAGAGCTAACCTGACAGTTGTCCAGAAAACCATCATTGATACACTCCATAAGGAGGGAAAGCCTCAAAAGGTAATTGCAAAAAAAGTTGGATGTTCCCAAAGTGCCTTATCGAAGCACATAAATAGAAAGTTATATGGAAGGGAAAAGTGTGGAAGAAAAAGGTGCATAAGCAGCAGGGATGACCACAGCCTGGAGAGGATTGTCAAGAAAAGGCCATTCAAAAGTGTTGGGGACTTTCACAAGGAGTGGATGAGGCTGGAGTCAGTGCATCAAGAGCCGCCACACACAGACGGATCCTGGACACAGGCTTCAAATGTCGTATTCCTCATGTCAAGCCACTCCTGAACACCAAACAACGTCAGAAGCCTCTTACTTGGCCTACAGAAAAAAAGAACTGGTCTGTTGCTCAGTGGTCCAAAGTCCTCTTTTCTGATGAGAGCAACTTTTGCATCTCATTTGGAAACCAAGGACCCAGAGTCTGGAGAAAGAATGGACATGCACACACTACAAGATGCTTGAAGTCCAGTGTGAAGTTTCAAGTCTGTGTTGATTTGGGGAGCCAAGTCATCCGCTGGTGTTGATTCACTGTGCTTCATTAAGTCCAGGGTCAATGCAGCCATCTACCAGGAGATTTTGGAGCACTTCATGCTTCCTACCACAGATGAGCTTTATGGGTATGCTGACTTCATTTTCCAGCAGCACTTGGCACCTGCCCACACTGCCAAAAGTACCAAAACCTGGTTCAAGGACCATGCGATTACTGTGCTTGATTGGCCAGCAAACTCACCTTACCTGAACCCCATAGAGAATCTATGGGGCATCTATGGGGCATTGCCAAGAGAAAGATGAGAGACATGAGACCGAACAATGCAGAAGAGCTGAAGGCCGCTATTAAAGCATCCTGGTCTTCCATAATACCTCAGGAGTGCATTAGGCTGAGGCATTCATGCCACACTGCATTAATTGCAGTAATTGATGCAAAAGGACCCCAAACCAAGTACTGAGTAGATATGCATGCTTATACCTTTCAGAAGTCCGATATTGTTCTATGTACAATCCTTGTTTTATTGACTTCATGTAATATTTTAATTTTCTGAGATTGTGAATTTGGGGTTTTCATGAGCTGTAAGTCATAATCATCAAAATTATGACAAATCAAGGCTTGAACTATCTCACTTTGCATGTAATGAGTCTATCTCATATATTAGTTTCACCTTTTAAGTTGCATTACTGAAATAAATGAACTTTTGCACGATATTCTAATTTTTTGACTTTCCCCTGTACATCTGTCCATGAAATTAACTGCCTCTAAAGCACAAAATTTAGAATGGCATATGGCAATTCCTCCCAGCTGGTTATTTCTTGTTTTATACCTATAGACAAAATATTTTCAGACTGAACACTTTAACATATGTATCTACTACATAATCTGGGAACTATTCAGGAAGGGGAGTTTTCATTTTTCTTTCTGTCACACATAGTTTTAGAACTGAATTGCCTTCTACTTGTCTGAAATACATCCCCTTCCTTTGGAGAATTCATCTCCTTACTACATTCCATAACTCTGTCATAAATTCAGTCTATTAATCAGTAGAATGAGGTTATCTATTCCATTCATCTGATGTGCAGTAGTTACTTTTTTTTCTGTCTTTGGAAGAATTGCTTTTAATCACACACAGTTCTTTAATTGTTGAAAGTACAGCCATGGCTGCTTTTTTAGGCATTTCCTAATGAGGAACTTCCCATACAATCCATGTGCGGAAGAGGAAGAACTAAATTACATTGTGGCATTTCTACAGTAAAAGATTCAGGATGCTGAGATGTTCCCTTTCCATCAGGTGTCGGGTTCCCACCTATTCACACATCATTAGAAAGTGATCTGTATTTGAATACACTGAAAATAACATCAAAACATCCATAGTTTTAGAGCAAATGAATGGAGAAGAATGAGAACAACATTTTATTCTTCCAGGAAAAGGGTTACAGTGTTTTTAACATCTGAGTGGCTTCATAAAAGAGGACCAAGGTAGAATGTTATTTTGAGCCTCCTTTTTATGAGACATATCTACTCACAAGTAGATAGAATCAAATATTTAAAAGTGGATATTTAAGCCATTAGAGCTAGCCTTTGCTTAGTGCAAGATTTCAAATTCCAGAATCTCAGCAGTTGTTGATTCTGCCTCTCTATGAACACATCAAGTGAAAGAAAGGGCATTGCCTTTTGGTCATCAATTCTCACTGCTTAATCTCTTCTCTTGAGACTTTGTTTCGTGGCTAGAATATAGTTTCTAAAAATAATTTTCCCAATTAATTTTGGATTTTACATTCTAACAGTAAATCTGTCTTCCATTATACTGTACATTTTAGAGATTGTCCCTACTTAACTATGTAATTAGGGCCTGAATTTCCATTGGTAAGTGATGCCAATTTCCTTTGATAAGTGATAAAATATGTTGTCATTTGACCATGAACTTTAGCAAAAGCAATTCCGGCAGCCCCCAGTTATCATTGTTAAGCAAGGACTACCCAGATATTTTTTTTTTTTAAAAAATAAAATTTTTATTAATTTAAGAAACCACAAAATACATTTATAAATACAAGTAAAACAATATACAACAGGCATCATCTTAATGACATCTACCTATAATATCTGAATTGTTACAATATCCATATCCTATATTCTTCAGTATACATTATTTTTCTCACCTTATATAATGATATTATTTTATTGATATCTGGTGTCTCTTCCTTAAATTTCATTTGATGTAAAAATTTATTTTACTCTATTGATATCTTTTCTTTTATTTATTTTTTCTTTCTTTCTTCTTCTCTTTTTTTTTACTTACCTCTAACCATTTATACCACTTTTGCGAGACCAGATAATATTCAGAATCTTCCTTTCCTTGGATCTCCTTGGTGAGTCTATCCATCTCCGCACATTCCATAATTTTGGATATTAATTTCTCTTGAGTTGGGACCTCTTCTTGTTTCCAGTTTTGTGCGTATATTATTCTTGCTGCAGTCAAAATGTGTGTTATTAAATATATTATTTCTTTTTCATATTTGTTTGTAGGTATTCCTAATAAGTAAGTTTCTGGTTTTAATGGAACCTTTTGAGTTATTATTTGTTCCAGTTGCATTTTTATATTGTTCCAGAATTTTTTAGCTTTGGGACATGATGACCATATATGATATGTCCCTTTATGCTCTTTACATTTCCAACAGAGTGAAGATGTACTTGGAAATGTTTAGAAATTCGCGCCCGTGGTAGATGCCACCTATAGAACAAATTATAAGCATTATCTTTGTATGGCATAGATAATGTTAATTTATTGATACTTTTCCACAATGTTTCCCACTTATTTAATTCTATTGCATACCCAAAATTCATCACCCATGTGATCATATTCTCTTTAACTACTTCCTCTGCTAGTTTATATTCCAATAGAAAATTATAAATTTTGGTTATTAATTTCTCATTGGGGCCTAATAAAATTTTATCCAACTGATTTGGTTCCATTTGAATTCCAGTTTTTTCCATATTAGATTTATATCTGGATTTTAATTAATATGACCACCACTCTATTTCCACATTTTGCATTCTCAATTCTTCTCTTGTCTTTAGTTTTCCTTCCTCATTTAAGATGTCTTGATATGTTTTTAATTTATTTGTATCTATTGTATTTGGATAAATATGTGCTTCCATTATGGAAGTCCACCTAGGAATCCTATCATAGTGTTGATTTCATTCCATATTTTAAGCAAATTGTGTCTTACAATATGTCTGCGAAATTGTTCTTGTTTTGTAATTTTCTCTCCCCAAAGATATGCATGCCATCCCCTTGTCAAATCAAAACCTTCCAATATTAATGTTCTTATGTTTTTGAGTTTGATCCAATCTTTTATCCATCTTAATGTTGAGGCTTTGTAATAACTCTGACAATCAGGGAGTCCCATTCCCCCCCTCTCTCTTTTGTCTTGTAGATGTCTTAATTTGATTCTTGCTTTTTTCCCCTGCCAAATAAGTTTTAATATCATTCTGTCTAAATCCTTAAAATATGTTCTTCCTGGGTTTACTGGTATCACCCTAAATAAGTATAACACTCGTGGCAAAATATTCATTTTAATAGTAGCAATTTTGCCTAAAAGAGACAGTTGGAGTTTTGCCCATCTTTCCAAATCCTTTTATATTTGTTTAGCCAATTTAATATAATTGTCTTCCTTCAACGTTGATATTTTGTTTGTAATCCATACTCCTAAGTATTTAACTTTCTTTGCTGTTTGTATCCCTAATATATTTTCCAATTCTTCTTCTTGATACTTGTTAAGGTTCTTTGTTAAAATTTTAGTTTTTTGTTTATTAATTTTCAATCCCACTACTTCACCATATTGTTGTACTTTTATCATTAATTTTGGTCAAGATTGTATGGGTTTATCTAAGATGAGTACTATATCATCCGCAAAGGCTTGCAGTTTATATTCTTGATTTTTTATTTTTAGTCCAGTTATTTCCGTATCTTTCCTGATTTCTTCAAGTAATATTTCCAATGTTAATATAAACAATATAGGAGATAATGGGCATCCTTGTCTCACTCCTTTCTTTATATCAAATTGTTCAGTTGTATCTCCATTAATTTGTATTTTTGCTATTTGGGTGTTGTATATCTTTTTAATCATTTTTATAAATCTTTCTCCAAATTTCATCTTTTCTAATTGTGCTATCAGAAATGTCCAGTTAAAATTATCAAATGCTTTTTACGCATCTAGGAAAATTAGAGCTAACTGATTTTCCGATCTTTGCTCATGTTTTCTCAATTGATATTTCTTTGTCAATGTTCAAGCTCTTTTTATTTAACTGTTGCTTTGATAGTGTCTCCCACTCCTGCCATTCAAGACCATTCATATGATCTTCAGAAATGTAAATATTTCCATATTCATAACAGATTAGCTGGAGAAGAAGGAGCCTGACTGCCTTTGACCGTTGCTAGTGGACCAGGAATGGGATATCAGACATTGTAGCCCAGTTATGTATGCGAGCCATGATTGAATGCATATCCCTCCTCCAAGTGAAGTGATCCTGAACCCCGTCAAGATTACCATCACTAAACATGCCTTATGATCATTTTTCTCTCTGATTTGAATATAAGATAATATATTCAAATATATAAGACAAGATCTAGATAAGACATATTGTAACCAGAAAAGGGTTTGTCTGTCTGTCTGTCTGTCTGTCTGTCTGTCTGTCTGTCTGTCTGTCTCTCTCTCTCTCTCTCTCTCTCTCTCTCTCTGTGTGTGTGTGTGTGTATATCTATATATCTATATATCTATATATCTATCTATATCTATATCTATATCTATATCTATATCTATATCTATATCTATATCTATCTATCTATCTATCTATCTATCTATCTATCTATCTATCTATCTATCTATCTATCTATGTTTTTTGTGTTAAGTCATCCTGGATAACCACGAATGGAGGAGATATCACAAATCTCCAATTTTTGCCTTTCAGCCCAATCTCATGGGCCATCCAGACAGTATAATATAGCCGACAAGCTATTTTCTATGTTTTTAATATTTTTGCTGGTAATTCTATATAAATAAAGGGAGGCTGTTATAGATCTATTTCGAGCTTATTTGCTCTCATCAGACAGTCATACCCTTACTGGGCATACGGCCCAGGTTCAAATCCCAGTAAGGGTATGACTGTCTGATGAGAGCAAATAAGCTCGAAATAGATCTATAACAGCCTCCCTTTATTTATATAGAATTACCAGCAAAAATATTATATATATATATATATATATATATATATATATATATATATATATATATATATATATATATCTTTTTAGTTATATTTTGCTTTATCTTGTTAGTACCTTGCCTCTAGTCTGTTGGATTTTAACTGCATTAATTTAAACCAAAATTTAGCATGGCTACAATAAATTTAAGAGCCTTTATAAGTAAGAAGATTATCCAACTCTTATAGCCCTATATATATTCTTTTGTTGTTGTTGAATCATTAAGTTGGATATGAGTCTTTGTGACTTCATCGACCATCACATCCCAGACCCCTCTTGTCCTCCACTGTCTTCCAGAATGTGCCCAAATTAATGTTCATTGTGTTGATGACACTATCTAACTATCTCATTCTGCTGTCCTCTTCTGCTTTTGTCTTCAATCTTTCCCATATCAGGGTCTTTTCCAATGAGTCCTCTCTTCTCATTAGGTGGCCAAAGTATTTGAGCCTTAGAACAGCATCTCTCCTCCAAAGGACACTAAGGTTTTATTTCTTTTAGGATTGACTGATTTACTCTCCTTGAAGTCTAAGGGGTTCTCAATAGTCTTTTCCAGCACCACATCAAAAACATCAATCTTTCAGATTTATGGTCTGTCTCTCACAGTGATAGATTACTATTGGGAAAACTATTCCTTTCACTATGTGGACTTTTGTCAGTAAGGTGATGTCTCTGCTTTTAAATAAGCTGTTTAGGTTTGCCATAGCTTTCCTCCCAAGGAGCAAGCGTCTCTAAATTTCATGTCATTTCCTGGAGCCCAACAAAACATGACTGGATGCCATGATTTTAGTTTTTTAATGTTGAGTTTCAAGCCAACTTTGGCACTCTCCCATTTTACTTTCATCAAGAGCAAAGAAGAGCAACAAAGATGATCAAATGCCTTGAGAGGAAAGACATATGAAGAACGGTTGCACGGTTTGTCTAGTCTAGACAAAAGAAGGACTAGGTGGGACATGATAGCAGTATTTCAGTATTTGGGAGGCTGCCACAGAGAGGAGCGGGTCAATTTATTTTCCAAAGTACCAGAGGGCAGGACAAGAAACTATAGATGGAAACTAATCAAAGAGAAAAGGAATTATGGAGAAAGTTCCTAGCAGTGAGAACAATTAACCAGTGGAACAGCTTGCCATCAGAAGTTGTGGCTTCTCATCACTGGAAGATTTTAAGAAGAGACTGGAAGTCACTTCTCTGAAATGGTATAGGGTCTTCTCCTTGAGCAGGGGGTTGGACTAGAAGACCCTGAAGGTCCCGTCCAACTCTATTCTGATTGGTTGGTTGGTTGGTTGGTTGAGCTTAATTTTATTTTATATTTTTTTTGTTCATTTTTATTTTGCAATTCTATGTTAATTTTATTTCAGTAATCTAATAATTTATCTCTTCCACTTTGTTAGAATGATTGTTATGTTGTTTGTGTGATACTGGCCTACAATTTAAATAAAAAATGTTTATATTATCTATATTTAAACAAAGATTCATATGTATATTTTGAATATATGAATGATTTCTCCCTCCCCTTGTCCTGTTCTCTCTTTCTTCCTTTCTGAATTTCTATGTATTTCAGCTTCATTCTTTTCTGAGAAGTGTCAGGTTCAACAACAGTGTTGGTGAAAAGATCTCCTTTGATAAAAATGGAGAATTCATTGGTGGATTTGATATTATCAACTGGATCACATTCCCTAATCAGTCTTTTGCAAGGGTCAAAGTTGGACTGGTAGATCCCACAGCTCCAGCAGAGAAGTTCTTCAATATTTCTGTAGATTCCATCACATGGCCAGAAAATTTTAATCAGGTTAGCTCTTTGAATCTACATTTGTCTGCCTTCATTTAAATATAATGATTGATGAAAGTTTCAGAGCATCATCTCTGAGTAATCCAGGTACAAATGTCCTGGAGAAGGAAAACTATCAACCATTTTCTAACAATTGCTATTGAATATTAGGCTCCCTATTTATTATGGACAATGGTTTTATGGTTTTGAAGTAAAAGCTGCAAGCCAGCACTCTAAATCTCATCACTTTTCTGACATCAACATTTAGAAGTTGAGAAAACCAACTCTTTAAGTAACGAGCACAGAAATTATCTTTCAAGAATGTTGTTGATTTTTATTGAAGGCTATAAAAACAATTATTGTAGATATTTAATTAATTATAATCACAGAGCAATTACATCGAAAATTATGTCATCCCACTACTTAATTTTTAATCTGTTGATTCCACAGAAAGTCTCCAAGCACTTTTTCCCCTCTCCATAACTAAATATATTCTTCTTGATTCATTGATAGGCAGTACCTTTGTCTTTGTGTAATGATCCTTGTGAGACAGGACACAGCAAGGCCAAGAGAGAAGGAGTGTTGTTTTGTTGCTATGATTGCCATCTATGTCCAGAGGGGAAAATATCCAAGGAGAAGGGTAGGAAATTTCCAAATGTACTGGGATTAAGCCAACACTTTAACTTCCTATATCAACTCACCTGCTCATTCTTTTTCAGACATAGATGACTGCGCTCTATGTCCAGAAGATCAATATCCAAATCCGGGGAAAAATATGTGCATTCCAAAACGGATCACCTTTTTGTCCTATGAAGAACCCTTAGGGATCAGTCTGACTGTTCTTTCCCTTTGTTTTTCTTCAATGACAACCTTGGTAATCACAATCTTCATGAAACATAAAGATACTCCCATCGTTAAAGCCAACAATCGGAATCTCACTTATATACTCCTAGTTTCCCTTCTCCTCTCTTTCCTTTGTGTCTTTCTCTTTGTTGGAAGGGCCAATACGATTGTGTGTCTGTTTCGACAACCAGCTTTTGGGCTGATCTTTTCTGTGGCAGTTTCTTGTGTCTTGGCCAAAACCTTTGTTGTGGTCCTAGCATTCATGGCCACCAAACCTGGTTCCAAATTGAGGAAATGGGTTGGGGGAAGAATGATCATTTTAATTCTACTCTCTTGCTCCCTTGGTCAAATATGTGTTTGTACTGTGTGGCTGATAACATCCCCACCATATCCAGATTTTGATGCACATTCAGTACCTGAAGAACTTATCCTGGAGTGCAATGAAGACTCAGTCATGTTCTACTGTGTTTTGGGCTTTATGGGTTTTCTTGCTCTGGTTAGCTTCTCTGCTGCTTTTCTAGCCAGAAAGTTACCTGATAGCTTCAATGAAGCCAAATTCATCACCTTCAGCATGTTGGTCTTCTGCAGTGTTTGGCTGTGCTTTATTCCAACTTATCTAAGCACAAGGGGAAAATATATGTTGGCTGTGGAGATCTTTTCCATGATCTCCTCCAGTGTAGGCTTATTGGTGTGCATCTTTCTTCCCAAGTGTTTTATCATTGTGATGAGACCTGAACTGAATGATAAACATCAGCTCATGAAGAGAAAGTTTTAAGAAATCTTTATGTTTCCCTTTATATATTTATATGTACAGTACATGTTGGAGAACTTCCCACTTTGATATTTAAGCCAGAGAACAATGTACAGAGACAGGGTTCTATGTTGCCCCGTCCACTGAGATTTGGATAGCTTGGAAGGGTTTATTTTTCTTCTAGAAGGCAATTGTAACTGGGGTCTATAAAAAGATAAATTACAGCATAAATTAATGTATTGACATATTTACTGACATTGATTTATTGACATATTTTAGTATATTATGGTGAGCTCTGACTAAATGTATTGATTAAATGTGAATTGTAAATTTGTCTTTAGTCATCATCTTAATTCATATGCAATAGAATGTGTAAAAAGAAGCGCAGTTAAACATTAATGAGAATTTATTTAAACAGGGAAGGTTGTTGATTTTTTTCCTGAAGCAATCGGACAGAGGGAATTCCCTGATGCAAACCACTTCTAGTCGTCACCTACAAAACATGGGGTAAATTCAAAAACAGGCCATATGCCTTCTTCTCAATAGCAAAGATCAAAGACATTTCTGGCATGAAAAATAATTCTAATTCTAAAATAATTCAAATAAATTCCATCAGATGCCCTATACATGCTAGTATCCAATTTACATAATAGTTTCCTTTTAAGAGATTCAGTCCAGTATGATGACTATGTAGAACAGCATGTTTCATGGTCATAAGTCTATTTGAGTAGATAGTTTTGCGACCCTTGAATGAGAAGCACACAGTGATTCTAAGTATTCTAAAATCATACATTCATCAGCTCAGCCTGTTGGAATAGCAGAGTCTTAAGGGCATGGTGAAAGGTTTGTAGGTCAGGGATCCTTGGTATTTCTGGGGGCAATTCATTCCATAGGGCGGGAGCTCCCACAGAGAAGGCTATCCCCCTGGGGGTTGCCAGTCGACATAATTTGACCGATGGCACCCTGAGGAGTCCCTCTCTGTGAGAACATACTGACTGGTGGGAGGTTATCGGTGGCAGAAGGCGATCTTGTAAGTACCCATGTCCTAAGCCATGGAGCACTTTAAAGGTGGTAACCAACACCTTGAATCACACCCGGAAGACCACTGGGAGCCAGTGCAGCTCACACAGGAGAGGTCTTACCTGGGTGTGTTGAGTCACCCGTATAATCACCCACATGGCCACATTCTGGACCAGTTGCAGCCTCTGAGTGCTCTTCAAGGGGAGCCCCATGTAGAGAGTGTTACAGTAGTCCAGAAGGGAAGTGACAAGGGCATGAGTGACCATGTGCAAGGCGTCCTGGTCCAGAAAAGGACGTAACTGGTAAATCAGGCGAACCTGATAGAAAGCCCCCCTGGCTACAGCCGTCATATGCTCTTCTAAAGACAGCCATGTAACCAGGAGGAACCCAAGTTGTGAGCACAAAATCTCCCCCCTCCCATAGTCAGTGATGGAACCAGCTGGCTATACCGGGACGCCAGAAACCACAGCAACTTGGTCTTGGTGGGGTTGAGTCTGAGCTTGTTTCTCCCCATCCAGATCCACATGGCCTCCAAGCATCAGGACATCACGTCAAGGGCATCATTGGGGTGGTCTGGAGATGTACAGCTGCATGTCATCAGTGTACTGATGGACCTTCACCCCAAAATCACGGACAATCTCACCTAGCAGCTTCACAAAAATGTTGAACAGGAGGGGTGAGAGGACCAACTCGTGTGGAACCCCACAAGTAAGGCCTCTCGAGGTCAACCTCTGTCCCCCTGCCAACACAGACTGCATACGGCCAGAGAGGAAGGAGGAGAACCACAGTATCACAATGCCCCCCATTCCTAGCCCCTCCAGCCAGTGCAGCATGATACCATGGTCGATGGTATCAAAAGCCGCTGAGAGATCTAAAAGGACCAGGAGAGAGGAACAACCACTGTCCCAAGCCCTCAGGAGATCATCAACCAATGTGACCAATGCCGTTTCCATGTTGTGTCATGGCCTGAAGCCCGACTGGTACAGATCCAGATAGACAGCTTCATCCAGGTACTGGAGAAGTTGTCAGGCCACCACACTCTCAACGACCTTCACCACAAAGGGAAGGTTGGATGATAATTTGCTAATCCAGCCAGATCCAGGGAAGGCTTCTTGAGTAGGGGCCTTATCACCGCCTCTTTCAAGGTGGCAGGGAAGACACCCTTACTCAACAAAGTGTTCATAATCACCTGGAGCCAGCCTCGTGTGAATGCCTGGGAGGCCAGCACCAACCAGGAGGGACACGTGTCCAATAAACATATGGTAGCACTAAGCCTACTCAGAATCCTGTCCATGTCCTTGGGAGTCACAGAGTCAAACTCCTCCCAGATAACATTCTCAAGACCCACCTCTGTCACCCCATCTGTCCCTACCCAACTGGAGTCCAAGCCTTCCCAAATCTGAGCAATTTTGTCATGTAGGTATTGCACAAAATCCTCAGCCTTACCCTGCAAGGGATCATCCTGTGCTCCCAGATGAAGTAGAGAAATAGGGTGGCTGGGAGTTTCTCTGTAGACACAATAAGAGTGGAAAAATAGTTAGATATTGCCGCTCTTATCACCACTAGGTAGATCTTAATATGAGACCTCACCACTGTTCAGTCAGATTCAGAGCAGCTGGCCTCCAATCACTCTGCAGGCATCTTTTCTGGCACTTCATCTCCCTCAGCTCCTCAGAAATCCAATTGAGGGAGCCAATTGAGATCGGCACTGGGTCAGGGGCCACAAAGGCACAACATGGTCCAAAGCTCCAGTGGCCACCCTATCCCAGGCGGCTACCAGTTCTTCAGTCAAGTCATGAGCCAGAGCCTTCAGTAATGGCCCAAGCTCTGTCAGAAACCTCTCAGAGTCCATCAGGCATCTAGTTGGTTCCGTCTCCCTGCAGCAGGGGGAAGCAGCTCGAAAGTCTAGGTGAAGGAGTGAATGATCTGACCATGACAAGGGCTTGAGGACTAAGTCCCCTATTCCTAGATCACTCAACCACTGACCAGAGACAAAAGTCAAGTCCAGAGTATGTCCCCCATGTGGGTATGGCCTTGAACTAACTGGGTCAGGTCAATGGCCATCATGGAAGCCATGAACTCCCAGGTTGCCTCTGACATTTCACCAACAGATGGCAAGTTGAAATCCTCCATGACCATAATTGGTGTATCCACTGCCACCCCGGCTATTACGTCAAGCAGCTCAGGCAGGGCTGCCACCACGTGGCAGGGAGCCAGGTATGTAGTCAGGAAACCCATCTGCACCCCACGGCCTCACTTCACAAGGAGGGATTCACATCTGGCTATCTGAGGAACAGTGGTCTCCCTCGGACAAAGACTTTCTTTAATAATTGCCACCACCACCCTGCCCCTCTCTGGCGTTCTCGGCTAATGGAATGCACAGAAGCCAGGTGAGCACATTTCCACGAGGGGAATCCCTCCTACTGGCCCAACCAGGTCTCCGTAATCCCTGCCTGGTCAGCACCCCCTTCCTGAACAAAATCATAAATGAGGGGGGCTTTATTCCTTGGAGACCTGGCGTTGCACAACATCAGCCAGAGGCCAGGGCCCTGAGGCTCTGCACAATGCAGGGAACGAAAAACGCACTGGGGGCTGGATTGTGCTGTCTCTTGCAAACAGCCAGTGTGCACTCCCGAATCACCATATAGCCCCCTGTGCCCGCCATATCTGCCCCTCCAACCTACTGTACTGATTGAATAGCCCTTTCTGTCATCCCCCAGCACCCATCCCCATCCCTCCCGCCATGACCACCAGCCACGCTATGCTGTTTTGAGGCTATATGGACCCCGCAGGTCCAAACCTATAGCTAACCAAGCCCCTCCCCGTACCCCTTAAAATCTTCACAAATGTTCTTGCTAAAAAAAAACCCTCAACTTCCTCTTTGAAACATACTTTACTCCCCTCTGCCATCTTTCTTAGTTGAATTATAACTCCATTTTAAATTATGTGCATTTTTGTTGTTTCAGAATTTTTTTATCATATTTTAATCTATAAACTGCTTAGGCTCATCTCGGCAAGATGGATGGCATAGAGATTTAGTAATATATAAATCTCAGCTTTCTAACCTTATTTTCCAACCTGATGTTTCATTTTGGTGGCACACTGTTTGGCTTTTTCCTTTTTTGTTCAGTTTGCATCCTAGGTATTCAGTTATAACTGGAACTGTGCTGTTAATTAGTTGGTTTGTTTCTTGCAGTGAGCTGGTGCTTATATTTGATTTCATATTACAAATATTACATTAAGAGTTTGTGGAATACCTGAAGCACCAGGAGAAGGTATCAGATTAAGGATGGTGAAGGCCTTGGCCCAGTTAATTAATCAAGAGGAAAAAGAAATGGATATTGATTTGGACAAGATTTAAAGAATAAACTCCATATTCACCATCACAAGAAAGTTACTAAGGGATGTTCATTCTATAAGAAGAAGAATAAGGGATCAGGTTCTGGACTGCCATTTTAAAGACAGGTTGAGAATAAAAAATATAGATATTATTGTTCTGAAGGAAATTTCAGTTTGAATTCCTTACTGACATCTTGAAGCAGAGAAAAACATACTCCATTAGGATAAGTTGGAAGGAGTGATACTCACTTACCATGAGCAAAGATTTAAACTGAATTCTATAGAGAAAGCTAGAGAGTTTTTGATCAAACATAAATTAATTCCAGCTCCAGATGGAGAAATGGGTATAGAAAAAAAATCAGTGGTTGAGCAAGCTCAAAAAGGTGGCATTGAAAAAGACGATGTGGCAGAAAGAAAAAGAAGGAAAGAAGAAGATGTGGCCAAGATAGTTGTTCTAGAATCTACTATGTTGCTTAAAGGTGGAGATTAAGTTTATCAAATGGAAATGCCCCATCTAAGCATAAAAATATTTCATTATTTGAGAAAACTTAATGTTGATACAGTCTGTCTTCAAGAAACACATATCAAGAAACTGTTACAGGTAAAAATACCCAACTGCCATAGATATCTCAACATCTGAAGCTACAGGCCAAAGATTGCGTCATATAGCTATAAAGTATAAACATGTTAGACAATTATCACATATAGGCTTTATTAAAGCAGTACATTGCAAAACTAATGAACAAATTGCAGACATCTTAGCTAAACCTCTACCAATTAAATAACAGGCTTATCTAATTTCAAGGCTTAATGTATATATTTAAAGTCCGATGAATCAATAATAGTTGGGCATTTTAGAGGAGGATTTGTTATAGGTAAAAATACCCAACTGCGTGTAAATAAATGTGTAGAGATATATAAGGGTTAATCTACAAGTATACCCAATGTCCCTCCCATTAACTCCTCCTTACCTTTGCTCCGTCTCCGGTGTATATATACTGATGCACAGTGTTGTTGCTTGTCTTGTCTGATGTTTTCCTGTAAATAGAGAAGAACAAATAAATATGTTTGAACTGTCTTCGCTTGTGTCCTGTTTACTGGGCCTACACAATGGAAAATAAGCAACAGAAACAAGATAAGAAATATTTGACAAATAAACAACTAGTGGATGAATTTATATTAGCTGTTGTAAAAAAGATCAATCGAGTTGTCTTATATATAATACCTCAGTTTAAATCCAGGCTACTTATAGCAGATGAATACGGTAGAATTGTAGTAGTGGAAATTGAACTCACTGGAATAAAATCAATAGTGGTGGGCATCTATAAGCCAAAGATATAAAAATAGAAATATAAAAATGGAGGCACCAGAGAATATACCATTTTTTCTGAGAGACATAAATCTTTTTCAAGGATGGACATTATATGGATATCTAACAATCTCGCAAATAAAATTCTAAATCTTTTCCTGATCATAATCCTGTGTTTCTGGTTTTAAGAGGGAAGAGCTCGAGTTTTAGATGGAGATTGAATGAAGCTGTTTTACAAAAGGAAAGGATTTTAAAAGACTGTAAAAAAACCTGCGAGAGTACTTTGAGAATAATTTATAAAAGACCAATTGTTCCAGCAACTATTGTCTATATTAGCAGTACAAGAAATAGAAACAAAATTGAACCATGCACAACAAAGACACTTCAAGTATGCAGATAAACAAGGGAGATGGTTGGCATATAAATTAAGAAAGGAAAGGCAAAAGACAATGGTTGGAAAAATTTATGAAGGCAGAATTGTAATAACAGACATTGAACATATTAAAAAGTCCTTTCATAATTTCTGTTCAAATTTGTACAAAAGACAGGAGATAGATATGTCAAAAATAGATGGATATTACTGGAGACAACAGCTCCCTAAACTATCAGAAATTCAGAGGAAACTTATGAATGACCCCAAAACTGCTTTTCAGATATCAGAAGCCTTTAAAAAAATGATGCCAGGCGAAGTCCCAGGTTCAGATGGTTTTAGAAGCCCTTGTTATAAGTGCTTGGATGATGAAATTCTCCAACTACTAAAGGACACAATCAGCGGTGGTATTCAGTCAGTTCTGACCAGTTCTGGCAAACCAGCAGCAGAAATTTTGAGTACTTCAGAGAACCCGCAAATACCACCTCTGGCCGGCCCTGCCTCAATCTATTTGCTGCCTCCTAAATCCCAGTTGATCAAGTGTCCAGTTGATCGGCTGGGTCTTCTTTTGTTGCCCTGCATAGGAGAATGGAGCTGGAAAACAGGTTAGTGGGGTGGGGTGGGAATGAAGATTTTACAGTATCTTTCTCCCTGGAGTGGGGTGAAAATGGAGATTTTATGGTATCCTTCCCCTGGAGTGGGGTGGAAATGGAGGTTTTACGGTATCCTTCCCCTGGTGTGGGGTAGAAATGGAGATTTTGCAATATCCTTCCCCTGACACTCCCACAATGCCACGCCCACTAAGCCACGCCCACAGAACCATTAGTAAAAAAAGTTGAATCTCACCACTGGACACAGTGAATGATATACTATAAAGATACCATATAGACATGGGAAGAAGCCAACATTGTGTTGCTACCCAAGGAGGATCAGCATGTTACAAAGACGAAGAATTGTAGATCAATTTCATTACTCAACAGGGATTACTAAGACTTTGCAGCCATTTCAGCAGAAAAACTAAAGAAGATTTTGCATATATAAATGAATACCAAGTTGGCTTTCTGCCAAGAAGATGGCTAAGTGATATTATGAGGACTGTCTTAAATATTACTGAACACTTACAATATTCCAATAAGAAACAGGCAGCCTTAATATTCTTAGAAGAATAGAATAGAATAGAAAGAATAGAATAGAATAGAATAGAATAGAATAGAATAGAATAGAATAGAATAGAATAGAATAGAATAGAATAGAATAGAATAGAATAGAATAGAATAGAATAGAATAGAATAGAATGACAGAAATGCCCTTACACATACATATATTTATATCTCTATTTTACTTTATGGATCTAATGATTTTATTTTTGTGTCTTGTGGCTGATGCGCTCCTGCCTCTGCAAGTCCTCACATGTTTTGAAGTTCTTCACATATGTGACTGCCTTACTATCATTATGAAATTATTCACTTTTCTCTTCTAAATCCTATGGGAAAACAGGAGCAACTAACACAGAATAATAGTATTTATTATCCACATCCAATTCCAACCCATAGCTGGGTGGCCCAAAGCTCTGTGAGTTGATTTGTTAGTATGTTGCACTCCCTAGTTCTGTCTGAAAAAGAACAGAAGGCAGAACTGTCTGATCTACTTCAAAGATCTTGTAGCAGACAGAGGTATTTGTATGCAGAAAGAAGAGACTCATGGAAGATGTTAGTATTGGTGGAGTTACTCTTTTTTTTTTTTTTTTTATTGAAAAAGTTTTACAATAAAAAAAATTTTCCCCCTTTTTTCACCCCTACCCCCACCCCCCCCTCCCATCCCCTCCAACCTCCCCCCAACCCCAACCCCTCCCTCCCTATCCCACCCCTGACTTCCGCTACACATTTCTTAACAAAAATTTTAACAACAAGAAAAACAAATACTATTATATGCTCAATTCTATTCTAGGTTGAGAGGAAGAGAAAAGAGAAAAAGAAAAGAATTAAAAAAAGGATGAAAAAAATAAAATGAAGTAATGCAAAGAGAAACCCATAAACATGAATATCTGTCTAAAATTAACAATATTGTAGTAAAAGAAGGCACCAGAAAAAATAGCCCTTATGATATTTAAGCCAATTTAGAAACAGAAAGAAAAAAAAATAAGATAAAATAAAAAAACCCCTTACTAACATTACTAATCCTATACCTTACTTATTCATATTAGATAATGCCAGCTAGTTTAATCCGAACTACTCCCCCTAATTCAAGAACACAAAAATCCCCCCTTCAGGGAAAAAACATGCAATATAATATAATCATACATATATTGTTATAATTTTCCATAACTCGAATTACAGTCTTCTCTTCTTCCTGATTGAAGTTAATTCTTCTTTCTTCACCTATATCCAATTGCGATACTCTTCATCTTCTGTCTGCCCCCATCAGTAAAACAAAACATTCCATATAAACCCCCCGTGTGACTTTATATGAATAACATCCAACCAAGAAGATGTTCAATTCTGTAGGTAGAATCATTCAAACTAACGTGTTCTATTTCAGCAAAAAGAAAACTCAATGCAGCTCCACCAAGCCTTAACAAAAGAATAAAAAAAAAAGGAAAATAGAAATCCTTGAGACTGCATCCAGATGTTCTTGTAAAAACTGTTTCAAATCCTGCCACCCTTTGTTATCCACTCTTGGTTGTAAGACGTTTTCATTTCCATTCTTTCCTCTTAGATAATAATTTCCAAAAAAAAAAAAACCATGATAGGGTAATCACAAAACACCCCAATGCAGCTCCGCCAAACCTTAATGACAAAAAAAATCAAAAAGAAGAAAAAGTCCTAGCAGCTGCATTCCCAGATGTTCTTATAACAACTGTTTCAAATCCTGCCACCCTTTATTATTCACTCCTTCTGGTTGTGAGATATTTTCATTTCCATTCCTTGCTCTTAGATTATAAGTTCCAAAAAAAACTATGATCGGATAATCACAGAACGCTGCTACCATTGCAGCCCTCTGTTAAACTTGCTCAAGATGTTAAATCCAATTCAGAATAAAAAAAGAAACTCCAAATCAGGATGAAGACTTTATAATCCATAAATCCAAATCCATATAAACTTTAGGAATTTTATAACCGGTATCCAAGATTGTCCAAACTTTCTGATAACAGCTGCATCTGATGAAGGACTTTACGACACTCATTAGTTACCTCTCGAATTTCCTCGTTAGAATCTGGTTCCTGCTGTTCAGTATCACCATCCTTTTCTTGCGGAGCGTTGGACCTCTGCTGCTGATCATCTTGAATTGTAGTATTTTTTAAATCTTGCTCCAGCAGTTCAAGGTCCAGTGCTCCTAGACTAGTTTCACTGGTGTGGTCTATTTTCCCGTGTGAAAAATCCATAGTAAGATCCTCCAAGAAACCAGATTGCACTCCTTGTTCTTTTAACATTCTTTGGTTCATTCTTTGAGTCTCATCCTTCTGTTTACCTTTTACAAGCTCTCTTTCTTGTTTCTTATTCTTAAGGTCTTTCAAGGCTCCCTTAAAAATATTTTTATAAAAATGTTCCGCTTTTTCAATAGTATTCAAACAATATCTCACTCCATGATATCTAAAAATTATACCGGCTGGTAAGTCCCATCTAAATGGGATATTACTTTTCTTCAATTCTTTAGTTAAGAAAGCAAATTCTTTCCTTTTCTTTAAAACCTTCGATGGTAATTCTTTAAAAATATTAATTTGTTCACCTTCTACTTGCACTCTGGCAGAATAGGACCTTTGTAAGATGTCATCTCTCAACCTTTTATCAGTAAAGTAGACAACAACATCTCTGGATAAGTTCCTTTGTTTGGCTACTCGTGAGTTGACTCTGTAAATTTTCTCTATACAACCAAGAATTATCTCATCCTCCAACTCTAGTAGTTCAGCAAAAACCTTTGCAATAGTTGCTTTTAAATCTCTCTGGTTTTCTTTAATACCTCTTACTCTAATAGCAGAGGCCATGGTTTTAATTTGAAGCATGATAATATCATTCTGTATAGTCTGATTACAAATCTCAGCTTTCACAAACCTTTCTTGTATTTCTTGAATCTGGGAGCCAATTTCACTGCTAATTTCAGTTACTTTCTCCTCCATTTCAATCACCACATTTGAAAGGTCTGAAATTACTTTAACAATAGTTTGACTTAATTGGTCATGCTTTCCAGCAATCAAATCCATAAGATTCTTCTGTGAGTTTTTAATTTTGTCAACTACACTCGATAAAGGAGTTGTTATAAGTTCTTTTAAGTCCCCTTCTGCCAATCCAGACAATTGCATCATCTCAGCTTTATTCTTTAACTGGCTCAAGGGGGAGCCCCCCCTTCCTTTAGTCATGTTTGTTTTACTTTAAATGGCTTTAGTATACTTTACTTCACTTTGCCATACTTTACTTTAATCCTTGTTTTTTTAAAAAAAATCCAAAAAAAAGGGGAAAAAAAATCCTTCTTACTTTAAGTGACTCTCCCATAGCAAGGCATTCATTTCAAAGCTTCCGTTTTCAATTCTTTCAATTAAGACCAGTCGCCATTTTAGAAAAAAAAAAACTTTCTTAGAAACTTTCACTTCTCTTCCTCTCCTTCCCCCCTCCTCTCATTGCTCTTCCAAAAAATCAGTAGAAAAATCAGTTAAAAAAAAAAAATCCATACTTGCTTCGTTTTTGCTTCTTTCTTTTGCAGCTTGCTCCATAGACGCTGTGGTGTTGCTTCCAGCGTCTGGCTCCGCTAATTGCTTAGCGGAGGACAGTCCCGTCGCGGAGCTTCTCTGGAGGTATGGAGGGGGCCATCCTTCTGAGCCCTCCCCAGGACAAGCGAAACGATCCTGGGGCGACTCAGGGGGCCCTGCCTCACCCCCAGAAGCTCTGCCTGCTCCTCCCGCTGAGGAGCAGGTTGATCGAGCCGCCTGCCAGCTGTGAGGCGGCTCTAACGCGGCAGGATGCCGGCGGGCATGGAGGAGCCCGCCGCCGACGAGGAAGGCGCCACCGGAAGTCTGGTGGAGTTACTCTTAATAGTATTGCCTGATGTGGTGTGCAAGAATCCTAGCCTTCAATGTAACCTTAATGAGCCTCTTCCTATTCAGCACACCTATCATCAGCTCGGAGACATTAATATTGCTGGCATCATTTCTGCCTTCTTTGCAAATTCTAATCCCATTAAGTTCATTCAAGATCCTTCTCAGGCATTTCATGATGGAGTTATGTAAGTACATCATTAATTTATTGTCAAGATCTGAACTTTGCTGAAAAATCACATGATGTTCTATTTTCCTCTAAAGTCAAAAATTCCAAAAAGGAACATCTAAACTAGGATGGCAAGGTTTATTTTATGTAAAGTTATATTTTTCTTCAGTTTCCAGTTAAAGTTGAAATAGTTGCATTAGGGATCAAATTTCCATTTATTAGAAATCACATCTAAATATTTATTAATATACAGGTATGTATAGCTACATTTATGAAGCTGTAACTGCAATTGAGAAAGGCTAAGCACATATTTCCTGTGGTAAGTTTTCTCATTGATATTTCTGGAACCAAAATGTAGCAATTTCCTCCTGCGTATAAGCTATTCTTAAATGGGGTGGTTTAGTAGGGAACAATTCTCATATACTAGAACATAGAAATAAGAATTATTAAATACAATCCACAAGATATGCTGGACTGAAGGATTGCAAGGCACATAATGTGAAACAGGCCTTTCTTAATGTATTTTTAAAAATTGTTTTACAGAATATATTTTCAGAATTACCAGCATATCCTGGCTTTAGCATTTACTATAAAACAGATTAATGAAAATCCTCAGATCCTACCCAACATCACGCTGGGCTTCCACATTTTTAACAGCAATTTTAGTCCAAGCAGGACTTACTTTGCCTCAATGCTTCTGCCTTTCACTGAGGGCAAATTCATCCCTAACTACAAGTGTGGGATCACAAATACTTTGGCTGCAGTTATTGGGGCACCTGATATCTCTCTTCACATGGCAACTGTATTGTGCAACTACAAAGTTCCTCAGGTCAGATTTTCTGTAGATATACATTATGCCATAGCTCCAAAGACATCTATATGTCTGTATAAAGGAGACACTCTTTGCATAACTAGATATTATTTTTGCTGGATAAAGTTGGCATAATAGCATGAGTAATCAAAAGTCTAAACAAATGGTGAGGCTATTTGATATAGGAAATTCCAGGTACTGAACTAAAGTTCAAATCTGAAATATTCACAGTGAGGCTACTTCCAGAAAAATGTATTTACTGATACTTCAAGAGAGGTATCTTGTTGATATTTCCTAATAAAGACAATCAGATGCATAAGGTTTCATTATAAAAAGATGTCCAAAGACTCAAATGAATGTGGACATTTTCAGAGGCTCACATAGACCTTTGCAATTCCATATGTTTATCTTTCTGTAGTTGATATATGGCTCTGCCCCTGTCATGGATAAAGACACTCAAGCAGTTTTCTTCCAACAAATGTTTCCGAATGAATCCCATCAACGTAAGGGCCTCCTGCAGCTTTTGCAGTATTTTAGATGGATCTGGATTGGAATTCTCATAGTAAAGGATGAGAGAGGAGAGAAATTCCTCCAGGAGATGCTCCCCACATTTTTGGAAAATGGCATCTGCATTGAATTCATAGCAGAGTTCCCAGATTTTTCAAGTGATTTTACTAATACCATGGATGAAGGATTATATATATACCATGTTCTCATGAACAGCACAGCCAATGTGATACTTATATATGGGGAAAGTCAGTCCATTTCAGCCCTGAGAAGTTACCTTCAGTTTTCTGCAGTGGAGGACATTCCAAAGAAGACTAAGATCTGGCTTATAACAGCTCAGACGGATTACACTTCAATTGCCTTTCATAAATTTTTGGATATCCATTTCCTACATGGGGCTTTATCCTTTGCAGTTCACACAAAGGAGGTCCAAGATTTCCAACAATTTATTCAAAACTTGAATCCAAACAACAACAATGAGCCTGATCATTTTCGAAAAGATTTTTGGGAACAGGCATTTGACTGTTTCTTTGCTGAGACCTCTGAGAAGAAATGTACTGGACAGGAGAGGCTTCAGACTCTTCCCACATCTGTGTTTGAGACACTAATGAGTGGTCAGAGTTACAATATTTACAATGCAGTCTGTGCTGTGGCACATGCTTTGCAATCTCTGCATATATTCAAATCCAGAGAAACAAAATTTGTGAAAGGAGGGAGGAAACAGTTTCATAATCAAGTGAGATGGCAGGTAAGTTTGTGATGCAGAAGCCACCATATCTGCAATGGGAAGATGTGTTTTTTGAGGGATTGACACTAGATTTAAATGTGAGATATATAGTAACAGATGAACCAAATGAAAAATTTTTATTCTTGTGTTAAAATTGTAAGTGGTATTCTAAAAAATTATAACCACATCTTCTAGAATATACAGCTGAAATTTATTTATTTCAGTAATGCAACTTAAAAGGTGAAACTAATATATGAGATAGACTCATTACATGCAAAGCAAGATAGTTCAAGCCTTGATTTGTCATAAGGCTTATGGCCTAAAGCTCATGAAAACCCCAAATTCACAATCTCAGAAAATTAGAATATTGTGAAAAGGTTCAATATTCTAGGCTCAAAGTGTCGCACTTTAATCAGCTAATTGAATCATAACACCTGCAAAGAGTTCCTGAGCCTTTAAATGGTTTCTCAGTCTGGTTCAGTAGGAATCACAATCATGGGAAAGACTGCTGACCTGACAGTTGTACAGGAAACCATCATTGACACCCTCCATAAGGAGGGAAAGCCTCAAAAGGTAATTGCAAAAGAAGATGGATGTTCCCAAAGTGTCTTATCAAAGCACGTCAATAAAAAGTTATGTGGAAGGGAAAAGTGTGGAAGAAAAAGGTGCACCAGCAGGAGGGATGACCACAGCCTGGAGACGATTGTCAAGAAAAGGCCATTCAAAAGTATTGGGGACTTTCACAAGGAGTGGACTGAGGCTGGAGTCAGGGCATAAAGAGCCACCACACACAGACGGATCCTGGACATGGGCTTCAAATGTCGTATTCCTCTTGTCAAGCCACTCCTGAACAACAAACAATATCAGAAGTGTCTTACCTGGACTAAAGAAAAAAAGAACTGGTCTGTTGCTCAGTGGTCCAAAGCCCTCTTTTCTGATGAGAGCAACTTTTGCCTCTCAAATGGAAACCAACGACTCAGAGTCTGGAGGAAGAATGGACAGGCACACACTGCAAGATGCTTGAAGTCCAGTGTGAAGTTTCCACAGTCTGTGTTAATTTGGGGAGCCATGTTGATCCACTTTGCTTTATTAAGTCCAGGGTCAATGCAGCCATCTAACAGGAAATTTTGGAGCACTTCATGCTTCCTTCCTCAGATGAGCTTTATGGGGATGCTGACTTCATTTTCCAGCAGAACTTGGCACCTGCCCACACTGCCAAAAGCACCAAAACCTGGTTTAATCACCATGCAATTACTATGCTTGATTGGCCAGCAAACTCACCTGACCTGAGCCCCATAGAGAATCTATGGGGCATTGCCAAGAGAAAGATGAGAAACATGAGACCAAACAATGCAGAAGAGCTGAAAGCCACTATTGAAGCATCCTGGTCTTCCATAATACCTCAGGAGTGCCACAGGCTGATAGCATCCATGCCACAGCGCATTGAGGCAATAATTGATGCAAAAGGGGCCCAAACCAAGTACTGAATACATATGCATGCTTATAGTTTTCAGATGTCCGATATTGTTCTATGTAAAATCATTGTTTTATTGATTTCATGAAATATTCTAATTTTCTGAGATTGTGAATTTGGGGTTTTCATGAGCTGTAAGCCATAATCATCAAAATTATGACAAATCAAGGCTTGAACTATCTGGCTTTGCATGTAATGAGTCTATTCATATATTAGTTTCACCTTTTACGTTGCATTACTGAAGTAAATGAACAAATGAATAAATGAATTTGCATGATATTCTAATTTTTTGAGTTTCACATGTCCATGAAATTAACTGCCTCTAAAGCCCAAAATTTAGAATGGCATATGGTGATTCCTCCCAGTTGGTTATTTCTTGTTTCATACCTATAGACAAAGTCTTGTCAGACTGAACACTTTAACATATGTATCTACTACATAATCTGGGAACTGTTCAGGAAGGGGAGTTTTCATTTTCTTTCTGTCACACATAATTTTAGAACTGAGTTGCCTTTTACTTGTCTGAAATACATCCCCTTCCTTTGGGGAATTCACCTCCTTACTACATTCCATAACTCTGTCATAAATTCAGTGATAACAGATGCTGTCATTTGACCATGAAGCTTAACAAAAGAAATTCCGGCAGTTCCCAGTTACCATTCTTAAACAAGGACTACCCAGGTTTTTAAGCACCTCATGGATCAAAATTTTCACCTGACTTCCTGCTTCTGCATTGACTTTGCTTGAGGAAAGCCACAAGGAAGGTTTCAAATCACAACCCTGTAAATTTGGGTTGCTGCAAAAGTCAGAAATCCAGTGGCCAGTTCCCAGTATTGTGATCATGTGACCACAGGGGTGTTGCGACAACAGGAATTTCAGGGAAGTCATAGGTACCATGCATTCTGCACCATTGGAATTTTGAATGATTGCTGAACTGGCGACCATTGAATGAGGACCACCTGTACTTAAATATTTCTGTCTTGTCTCATATGTAGAGACCTCCAAGGCATTTTCAGCCCCAAAAGATAGAACAGACTGAGAAATCAACACCATGTAGGTCAGAAGTAATTTTATTGGTGTAGTAACCGAATCTTGCAATGTGCTGAGCCCTCGAGTATATTCCCTTTGTTTGATATAGTATAGCTTCTCTGAAATGTTTTCTCAATTGATATTTCTTTGTCAATGTTCAAGCTCTTTTTATTTAACTGTTGCTTTGATAGTGTCTCCCCCTCCTCCATTCAAGTCTATTCATATGATCTTCAGAAATGTAAATATTTCCACATTCATAACAGATTAGCTGGAGGAGAAGGAGCCTGACTGCCTTTGTCTCTTGCTACTGGACCAGCAATGGGGATATCAGACATTGTAGCCCAGTTGTGTATGCGAGCCATGATTAAATGTGTATCACTTCTCCAAGTAAAGTGATCCTGAATCCCATCAAAGTTACTATCACTAAGCATGCCTTATGATCATTTTTCTCTCTGATTTGAATATAAGATAATATATTCAAATATTAAGACAAGACCTAGATAAAACATATTGTAACCAGAAAGGGGTTTTTCTTATATATATATGTATATGCATATGAATATACATATAGACCTTTTTAGTTATATTTTGATTTATCTTGTTAGTACCTTGCCTCTAGTCTGTTGGATTTTAACTATAATAATTTAAATCAAATTTTAGCATGGCTACAAATAATTTAAGAGCCTTTATAAGTAAGAAAATTATTCAGCTGTTAAAGCCCTATATATTCTTTTGATGTTGCTGTTGAATCGTTAAGTTGGATCTGAGACTGTGTGACCTCATCGACAATCACATCCCAGACTCCTCCTGTCCTCCACTGTCTTCCAGAATTTGCCCATATTAATGTTCATTGTGTTGATGGCACTATCTAGCTATCTCATTCTGTTGTCCTCTTCTGCTTTTGCTTCAATCTTTCCCGTATCAGGGTCTTTTCCAATGAGTCCTCTCTTCTCATTAGGGGGCCAAAGTATTTGAGCCTTAGATCAGCATCTGTCCTCCAAAGGACACTAAAGTTTTAATTCTTTTAGGATTGACTGATTTACTCTCCTTGAAGTCTAAGGGGTTCTCAATAGTCTTTTCCAGCACCACAATTCAAAAGCATCAATCTTTTAGTTTTATGGTCTGTCTCTTACAGCGATACATTACTATTGGGAAAACTATTCCTTTCACTATGTGGACTTTTGTCAATAAGGTGATGTCTCTGCTTTTTAATAAGCTATGTAGATTTGCCATAGCTTTCCTCCCAAGGAGGAAGCATCTCTTAATTTCATGTCATTTGTTGGACAAATGACAAAATAATTCTGTCACTGCTTCCATTTCTTCTCTTTCTATTTGCCAGAAAGTGATGGGACTGAATGCCATGATCTTAGTTTTTTAATGTTGAGTTTCAAGCCAACTTTGGCACTCTCCCATTTTACTTTCATCAAGAGCAAAGAAGAGCAACAAAGATGATCAAATGCCTTGAGAGGAAAGACATATGAAGAATGGTTGCACAGTTTGGCTAGTCCAGACAAAAGAAGGACTAGGTGGGACATGATAGCAGTATTCCAGTATTTGGGAGGCTGCCATAAAAAGGAGTGGGTCAATTTATTTTCCAAAGACCAGAGGGCAGGACAAGAAACAATGGATGGAAATTAATCAAAGAGAAAAGGAATTATGGAGAAACTTTCTAGCAGTGAGAACAATTAACCAGCAGAACAGCTTGCCATCAGAACTTGTGGCTTCTCATCACTGGAAGATTTTAAGAAGAGACTGGACAGTCACTTGTCTGAAATAGTATAGGGTCTTCTGCTTGAGCAGGGGGTTGGACTAGAAGACCTTGAAGGTCCCTTCTGACTCTATTCTGATTGGTTGGTTGGTTTCCTGCCATTAAAGTAGTATCATCTGTTTATTTGAGTTTGTTGATATTTCTCCTGGCTAACTTAATTCTGGCTTGTGATTTATCATGCAAGAGCACACACATGAGTGAACCGATAGCAAACTAAATTGAAACCCACTACTGGTCTGGTACACCCAACTCTTTAAGAACTTAAGACAGCATATTGTGATCACACAATCAAAGGCTTTAGAATCATCAATGAAGCAGAAGTAGATGGTTTTCTTGAAGTACTTTGCTTTCTCATAATCCAGCAAATGTTGGCAATTGGATCACTATATCCTCTGACTTAAAAAAAATGTACTCCTTAGTTCTCAGTTCACATATTGCTGAAGCCCTGCTTGTAGGATTTTGAGTGCAACCTTGCTAGTGTATGAAATTAGGACAATTACTTGATAGCTTGAAGCATCTTAGTATATTATATATTTATTACTAGTCATCTGTCTTAAGTAGCTTTCACAATTAAACTACAGAGCTTAATTTTATTTTTATTTTTTTTGCTCATTTTTATTTTGCAATTCTATGTTAATTTTATTTCAGTAATCTAATAATTTATTTCTTCCACTTTGTTAGAATGATTGTTATGTTGTTTGTTTGATACTGGCCTACAATTTAAATAAAAAAGTGTTTATATCTATATTTAAACAAACATTCATATGTATATTTTGTATATGTGAATTATTTCTCCCTCCCCTTGTCCTGTTCTCTCTTTCTTTCTCTCTGAATATAAATGTATTTCAGCTTCATTCTTTTCTGAGAAGCGTCAGGTTCAACAACAGTGTTGGTGAAAAGATCTCCTTTGATAAAAATGGAGAATTCATTGGTGGATTTGATATTATCAACTGGATCACATTCCCTAATCAGTCTTTTGCGAGGGTCAAAGTTGGACTGGTAGATCCCACAGCTCCAGCAGAGAAGTTCTTCAATATTTCTGTAGATTCCATCACATGGCCAGAAAATTTTAATCAGGTTAGCTCTTTGAATCTAAATTTGCCTGCCTTCACATAAATATAATTATTGATGAAAGTCTCAGATCATCATCTCTGAGTAATCCAGGTACAAATGTCCAGGAGAAGGAAAACTATCAACCATTTTCTAACAATTGCTATTGAATATTAGGCTCCCTATTTATTATGGACAATGGTTTTGTGGTTTTGAAGTAAAAGCTGCAAGCCAGCACTCTAAATCACATCACTTTCCTGACATCAACATTCAGAAGTTGGGAAAACCAACTCTTTAACTAATGAGCACAGAAATTATCTTTAAAGAGTGGTGTTGATTTTTATTGAAGGCTATAAATACAATTATTGTAGATATTTAATTAATTATAATTTTAGAGCAGTTACATCAAAAATTATGTCATCCCACTACTTAATTTTTAATTTGTTGATTCCACAGAAAGTCTCCAAGCACTTCTTTCCCTCTCCATAACCAAATATATTCTTCTTGATTCATTGATAGGCAGTACCTTTGTCTTTGTGTAATGATCCTTGTGAGACAGGACACAGCAAGGCCAAGAAAGAAGGAGTGTTGTTTTGTTGCTATGATTGCCATCTATGTCCAGAGGGGAAAATATCCAAGGAGAAGGGTAAGAAATTTCCAAATGTACTGGGATTAAACCAATGCTATAACTTCCTATATCAACTCACCTGAATTCTTTTTCAGACATAGATGACTGCTCTCCATGTCCAGAAGATCAATATCCAAATCCGGGGAAAAATATGTGCATTCCAAAACGGATCACCTTTTTGTCCTATGAAGAACCTTTAGGGATCAGTCTGACTGTTCTTTCCATTTGTTTTTCTTCAATGACAACCTTGGTAGTCACAATTTTCATGAAACATAAAGATACTCCCATCGTCAAAGCCAACAACCGGAATCTCACTTATGTCCTCCTAGTTTCCCTTCTCCTCTCTTTCCTTTGTATCTTTCTCTTTGTTGGGAGGCCCAATACGATTGTGTGTCTCTTTCGACAACCAGCTTTTGGGCTGATCTTTTCTGTGGCGGTTTCTTGTGTCTTGGCCAAAACCTTTGTTGTGGTCCTAGCATTCATGGCCACCAAACCTGGTTCAAAATTGAGGAAATGGGTTGGAGGAAGAATGATCAGTTTCATTCTACTCTCCTGCTTCCTTGTTCAAATATGTGTATGTGCTGTGTGGCTGATAACATCCCCACCATATCCAGATTTTGATGCACATTCAATACCTGAAGAACTTATCCTGGAGTGCAATGAAGACTCGTTCATGTTCTACTGTGTTTTGGGCTTTGTGGGTTTTCTTGCTCTGGTTAGCTTCTCTGCTGCTTTTCTAGCCAGAAAGTTACCTGATAGCTTCAATGAAGCCAAATTCATCACCTTCAGCATGTTGGTCTTCTGCAGTGTCTGGCTGTGCTTTATTCCAACCTATCTAAGCACAAGAGGAAAATATATGTTGGCTGTGGAGATTTTCTCCATGATCTCCTCCAGTGCTGGCTTATTGGTGTTCATCTTTCTTCCCAAGTGTTTTATCATTGTGATGAGACCTGAACTGAATGATAAACATCAGCTCATGAAAAGGAAGTTTTAAGAAATCTTTATGTTTCCCTTTATATATTTATATGTACAGTACATGTTGGCTTATTTAGCTTATTTATTTATTTATTTATTAGATTTATATACCGCCCTTCTCCTTACGGACTCAGGGCGGTGAACAGCCTAATAAAAACCAGTACATAAAAGATAAAATATTATAAAAACAAATATAAATTTGGCTGAAATTTAAAACAGATAAATATTAAAAAATCAAGTCTTAAAACTCTAAAAGATTTTAAAATTAGAAGGAATCAGGCTAGACCGGCAAGCTGGAAAAGATAAGTTTTCAAAGCCCGACAAATGAATGAATGAATGAATGAATGAATGAATGAATGAATGAATGAATATTTGGCGGTTTTCTGAACTGCTCAAAATTTCGGCTTCAGGTTCTCCAGAACCTGTTAGAACTTTACTTGATTTCGCCCCTGGGCTAGGGTTAGGGTTAGGGTTAGGGTTAGGGTTAGGGTTAGGGTTAGGGTTAGGGTTAGGGTTAGGGTTAGGGTTAGGGTTAGGGTTAGGGTTAGGGTTAGGGTTAGGGTTAGGGTTAGGGTTAGGGTTAGGGTTAGGGTTAGGGTTAGGGTTAGGGTTAGGGTTAGGGAGGGCGATGTCATTCCTTGGTCTCCGAGAATATGGTCCTGATGGCTTTGAAGAGCATCTGACTGCTGATAAGGGTTGATGCGTTGCCTGCACTGCTGAAAGACTTTTTCCATACAGTCAGATGCACTCCGAGCTACAGAGGCTTCGTAATCACCTTGGAGATCCCGGAGACCTGAAACGAATCCAGAAAACAAACTATTATTTCCGGGAACACCCTTGAGAACCAACCCTTATCAGCTCCAGAGCTTCGGGAGAAAAAGTCCTCGTTTCCAGCGAACAAACTTTTCAACTCACCAAGGTAAACTTCTTCGATTTGTTTCGAAGTGACCACATCTGCTTTCATGTACTGAGTGCAGCCGCCTCGACACATACAAGGAAAAGTGGATGGAGTTAGCAGAGACGGCTAAACCGGCTACTTGGATTAAAGGAAAAACACACCATTTGTTCCTACGTGGAACAGTTGCTTTGGGACTTTACAGGCTGGTTACAGGAATTCGGTCTTTTTAGTCTAGTGAAAGGAAGGACTCGGGGTGATATGAGAGCAGTCTTGCAATATTTCAATCAGTGAATCAAATCAACCAATCAAATAATCAAAATAGAGCTGGAAGGGACCCTGGAGGTCTTCTAGTCCAACCCCTTGCTCAAGCATAGAGCATTTCAGACAAGTAGCTGTCCAGTCTTTTCTTAAAAGCTTCCAGTGATGGAGCACCCATAACTTCTGGAGACAAGCCGTTCCACTAATTATTCTTACCTCCGAGTGATTTCTCTCCTTGATTAGTTTCCATCCGTTGCTTCTTCTCTTGCCTTTTGGTGCTTTGGAAAATAAGTCGATTCCTTCTTCTTTGTGGCAGATCCTCAGATACTGGCACACTGCTATCATCCCCACTGGCCCTTCATTTCTCTAGAGCAGGCAAACCCAAATCCTACAACCGTCCTTCATATATTTTGGTTTCCAGGCCTTTAATCATCCTGGTTGCCCTTCTTTGCACTTTTTCCAAAGTCTCAACATCTTTTTTGTAATGTGGGTAACCAAAACTGAATGCTGCGTTCCGGGGGTGGCCTTCCTAAGGCTTTATGAAGCGGTGGTAATATGTCACCTGATTTTGATTCCATGCCTCTCTTTATGCACCCAAAGATTCCTTAAGCTTTTTCATTTGTATTTGAGAAACCCCCACGAAGAAGAGAGAGCTCAATCTGATTTCACCCGGGCTATATGGGCATTTTGGGTTTTTCTTGCCTAAGAGTAAAACTTTACTTTTCTCTACTTTGAATTTCCTTTTGTTAGATGGGGCCCAGTGTTCAAATCTGCCGAGATCCATCTAGATCTTGAGCCTATCTTCTAGGGAGTGGGCAATTCCTGCCAGCTTTGTATCATCTGTGTTAGGATATGATTTGGGCCTAACAGTTGTCCAGGCAATATATGTGTTCTGTGACTATAAGTTTCAATGCTGCATCATGCTGTAATGCTGAGTCATGCTATAATTAATTGTAATTTAACAATGTATTTAAGCAAGGTACTGTAAGTTATTTTTTTTTTCATTTTTTTTATTATTTTTTATTGTTTATTTATTTATTTATTTTTTTATTGAAAAAGTTTTACAATAAAAAATTTTTCCCCCTTTTTTCACCCCTACCCCCACCCCCCCTCCCATCCCCTCCAACCTCCCCCCAACCCCAACCCCTCCCTCCCTATCCCACCCCTGACTTCCGCTACACATTTCTTAACAAAAATTTTAACAACAAGAAAAACAAATACTATTATATGCTCAATTCTATTCTAAATTGAGAGGAAGAGAAAAGAGAGAAAGAAAAGAATTAAAAAAAGGATGAAAAAAATAAAATGAAGTAATGCAAAGAGAAACCCATAAACATGAATATCTGTCTAAAATTAACAATATTGTAGTAAAAGAAGGCACCAGAAAAAATAGCCCTTATGATATTTAAGCCAATTTAGAAACAGAAAAAAGAAAAAAAAATAAGATAAAATAAAAAAACCCTTACTAACATTACTAATCCTATACCTTACTTATTCATATTAGATAATGCCAGCTAGTTTAATCCGAACTACTCCCCCTAATTCAAGAACACAAAAATCCCCCCTTCAGGGAAAAAACATGCAATATAATATAATCATACATATATTGTTATAATTTTCCATAACTCGAATTACAGTCTTCTCTTCTTCCTGATTGAAGTTAATTCTTCTTTCTTCACCTATATCCAATTGCGATACTCTTCATCTTCTGTCTGCCCCCATCAGTAAAACAAAACATTCCATATAAACCCCCCGTGTGACTTTATATGAGTAACATCCAACCAAGAAGATGTTCAGTCCTGTAGGTAGAATCATTCAAACTAACGTGTTCTATTTCAGCAAAAAGAAAACTCAATGCAGCTCCACCAAGCCTTAACAAAAGAATAAAAAAAAAAAAAAAAGGAAAATAGAAATCCTTGAGACTGCATCCAGATGTTCTTGTAAAAACTGTTTCAAATCCTGCCACCCTTTGTTATCCACTCTTGGTTGTAAGACGTTTTCATTTCAATTCTTTCCTCTTAGATAATAATTTCCAAGAAAAAAACCATGATAGGGTAATCACAAAACACTGCTACTATATAGATAACATCCAACCACGAAGATATTCACTCCTCCAGGTAGAAACATTCAAACTAACGTATTCTATTACAGCATAAAAAAAAAACCCCAATGCAGCTCCGCCAAACCTTAATGACAAAAAAAATCAAAAAGAAGAAAAAGTCCTAGCAGCTGCATTCCCAGATGTTCTTATAACAACTGTTTCAAATCCTGCCACCCTTTATTATTCACTCCTTCTGGTTGTGAGATATTTTCCTTTCCATTCCTTGCTCTTAGATTATAAGTTCCAAAAAAAACTATGATCGGATAATCACAGAACGCTGCTACCCTTGCAGCCCTCTGTTAAACTTGCTCAAGATGTTAAATCCAATTCAGAATAAAAAAAGAAACTCCAAATCAGGATGAAGACTTTATAATCCATAAATCCAAATCCATATAAACTTTAGGAATTTTATAACCGGTATCCAAGATTGTCCAAACTTTCTGATAACAGCTGCATCTGATGAAGGACTTTACGACACTCATTAGTTACCTCTCGAATTTCCTCGTTAGAATCTGGTTCCTGCTGTTCAGTATCACCATCCTTTTCTTGCGGAGCGTTGGACCTCTGCTGCTGATCATCTTGAATTGTAGTATTTTTTAAATCTTGCTCCAGCAGTTCAAGGTCCAGTGCTCCTAGACTAGTTTCACTGGTGTGGTCTATTTTCCCGTGTGAAAAATCCATAGTAAGATCCTCCAAGAAACCAGATTGCACTCCTTGTTCTTTTAACATTCTTTGGTTCATTCTTTGAGTCTCATCCTTCCGTTTACCTTTTACAAGCTCTCTTTCTTGTTTCTTATTCTTAAGGTCTTTCGAGGCTCCCTTAAAAATATTTTTATAAAAATGTTCCGCTTTTTCAATAGTATTCAAGGAATATCTCACTCCATGATATCTAAAAATTATACCGGCTGGTAAGTCCCATCTAAATGGGATATTACTTTTCTTCAGTTCTTTAGTTAAGAAAGCAAATTCTTTCCTTTTCTTTAAAACCTTCGATGGTAATTCTTTAAAAATATTAATTTGTTCACCTTCTACTTGCACTCTGGCAGAATAGGACCTTTGTAAGATGTCATCTCTCAACCTTTTATCAGTAAAGTAGACAACAACATCTCTGGATAAGTTCCTTTGTTTGGCTACTCGTGAGTTGACTCTGTAAATTTTCTCTATACAACCAAGAATTATCTCATCCTCCAACTCTAGTAGTTCAGCAAAAACCTTTGCAATAGTTGCTTTTAAATCTCTCTGGTTTTCTTTAATGCCTCTTACTCTAATAGCAGAGGCCATGGTTTTAATTTGAAGCATGATAATATCATTCTGTATAGTCTGATTACAAATCTCAGCTTTCACAAACCTTTCTTGTATTTCTTGAATCTGGGAGCCAATTTCACTGCTAATTTCAGTTACTTTCTCCTCCATTTCAATCACCACATTTGAAAGGTCTGAAATTACTTTAACAATAGTTTGACTTAATTGGTCATGCTTTCCAGCAATCAAATCCATAAGATTCTTCTGTGAGTTTTTAATTTTGTCAACTACACTCGATAAAGGAGTTGTTATAAGTTCTTTTAAGTCCCCTTCTGCCAATCCAGACAATTGCATCATCTCAGCTTTATTCTTTAACTGGCTCAAGGGGGAGCCCCCCCTTCCTTTAGTCATGTTTGTTTTACTTTAAATGGCTTTAGTATACTTTACTTCACTTTGCCATACTTTACTTTAATCCTTGTTTTTTTAAAAAAAGATATCCAAAAAAAGGGGAAAAAAATCCTTCTTACTTTAAGTGACTCTCCCATAGCAAGGCATTCATTTCAAAGCTTCCGTTTTCAATTCTTTCAAATAAGACCAGTCGCCATTTTAGAATAAAAAACTTTCTTAGAAACTTTCACTTCTCTTCCTCTCCTTCCCCCCTCCTCTCATTGCTCTTCCAGAAAATCAGTAAAAAAATCAGTTAAAAAAAAAAAATCCATACTTGCTTCATTTTTGCTTCTTTCTTTTGCAGCTTGCTCCATAGACGCTGTGGTGTTGCTTCCAGCGTCTGGCTCCGCTAATTACTTAGCGGAGGACAGTCCCGTCGCGGAGCTTCTCTGGAGGTATGGAGGGGGCCATCCTTCTGAGCCCTCCCCAGGACAAGCGAAACGATCCTGGGGCGACTCAGGGGGCCCTGCCTCACCCCCAGAAGCTCTGCCTGCTCCTCCCACTGAGGAGCAGGTTGATCGAGCCGCCTACCAGCTGTGAGGCGGCTCTAACGCAGCGGGATGCCGGCGGGCATGGAGGAGCCCGCCGCCGACGAGGAAGGATCTAGGTACTGTAAGTTATTCAGTGGATGATAAGCTGCTATCGTGTGTGGGTGGATCTGCTACCATCTGGAGTTTGTAAACCAACTACTGTTTGTTTGGTAAGAGTTTGTTTGGAGTTAACCGGTAAAGACTTGGACTGTTTAGAAGACTACGAGATTGTTTATTTCCCATTATAAAGACAACTTTTGATAACACCAGTTTGTATGTATCTCTATCTCATTGCTCTCAGCAACGTTTCTCTGTGCACTTTACTCTGCTAGTTGTTACACAACAACAATATCCTTAACATTGGTTATGGGCCCAGGGCCAACCAGGACCAACCAGTAGTAACTAGGATTTTTTCAGAGTTAAACTGAGAGCTTGTTTGAGTTTGTGAGTAGTACGGGATTGCTTAAGTTTGCCCTTTTTGATTCTAATGGTCAGCATGTTTGGCATTAGGCCGCCTGCCTGTCTTGGTTTTCCATCCCCTTCATCCAGAGTCTGTAGTTGTGATTACCAATGAAGAGGGCAGCTGCCTCTTGATGGGATGCCTTCCTGCTCTTCAAGAAATCCCCCATCTGCACCAGCATCGCAGGAAGGTTTGGCTGGCTTTTCTTTATCTGGGGAAAACAAGGCAACAAGCAAGCCAATGAACTATATAGCTTCCCTTTTTCTTTCTTTCTTTCTCTTTTTTACAAAGGGGCCACTTTTTGGTAAAGTTTCTAGTCCTCATGTTCTCAATAAGAATGTCTTCAATCACAGATTATATTTTATTTTATTTTATTATATTTTATTGTTTTGTACTGTACTATACTAAACTAGATTAAACTAATACAATACTATACTATACTATACTATACTATACTATACTATACTATACTATACTATACTATACTATACTATACTATACTATACTATACTGTATAGCATAGCATAGCATAGCATAGCATAGCATAGCATAGCATAGCATAGCATAGCATAGCATAGCATAGCATAGCATAGCATAGCATAGCATAGCATAGCATAGTTGTTGCTGCCCAACAAACAAAACATAGACTGGGCCATATGAACTCTGACTGCAGCCTTCGGCCCAAAACTAAAATTTCCAAGTCTGAACTTGGACACCCTGAAGATGTTCGAAACAACAACCGTCACACAAGGAGACAATGCCTGAGCCTACCAAAAAAACATGGCCACCACTACAAGGCCCTCGGTCCCAACTCAACATGAATGGGACCGTCCTACACTGAAAACAGCACCCGCACCGAACCATGGGAAGCAAACAGGATAATCACCGATCCAGCAGATGGCAACGAGACATCCAGAATCTGCGACCATCGAGCGCTTCAGCCTGAGACCAGTCGAGGAGCCAGACATCAGACCAGGCCTCCCGTGTCTTCGTCATGCAGCCGCAGACTCCCGGAGCCAGACTAGGGTGCAGAGGGACGTCTGGACGAACCAGGCAGTCAACCAGGCTTTTCCCGACCTTCGAGGGACCCTCAAGAAGGAGCCCGACCTTCATCAAGGCAATTGGGGCCTTCACCCGGGAGCTGCGGCAACAGGACCCTCCCATGACAACTGCAGAGCAAAAATGATCTTTGCGCATACAGAGAACCTTCCACCTAGAAAAGAAGAGAGAAACATAGAGACAAGTCATACAGAACGCTGGTCAGCATCCCAATGCCGTATTGTGAGTTCCCTTACATTCTAAACCCTGGACAGCGTCCGCCTGTAAGTAATCTCTCACACAACACTGGGACTTTACTAACAGCCTTTCCAAAACTGAAATTGGATGGGACTAATCTTTTAGAATGGAACCAGCAACTCCAAGTCATTTTCTTAAAGAAAATATGTTATTTCTAATTACTGACCCCCCAGAAAAACCTTGGTCCTTTGAAATAGACTGCCTGCACCATACAGGTTTTTCCACTCTTCCTATGCCTCTCCCCCCCCCCACTCTCTCATCTATAATCTAATCATCTATTCTATCTATGTGTCTGTTTATAATATCTTTTTCATATCTCATCTTTCTATCAATCATCAATTTATATCTATCTATCTATCTATCTATCTATCTATCTATCTATCTATCTATCTATCTATCTATCTATATCTATCTATCTATCTATCTATCTACCTACCTACCTACCTACCTACCTACCTATCTATCTATCTATCTATCTATCTATCTATCTATCTATCTATCTATCTATCTATCATCTATCTCCACCCACCCACCCACCCACCCATCCATAATCTATCCATCATCTACAGAACTAGAAAAAAAACAATTGCCACCAGTCTGCCTTCCATTGAGGATCTGTACAATGCCCGAGTTAGAGAGAGGGCTGAGAAAATAGCTACAGAACCCTCACATCCTGGACATAAACTCTTGCAACTTCTCTCCTCTGGAGGCTGCTATAGGGTATTGGATGCCAAAGCAATTAGACACAAAGACAGCTTTTCCCGCTGCTCTCTCTCTGCTGAACTCCTAATTCCAGCAGCACTGTCTTACGCATAAAGATATTTACCCATGTAAGTATTGCTACTATCTTTCTCATCTTTCCTACTATCTTCTCCTATTTTGTGATTTATCACTTGTTGTTTGTATCTTATTATTAATGATTGTTATTTGAATGTACACTTCAAGCTTATTCACCGGATCTTGTGTGTCCAATCGCATTTGGCCAATAAAGAATTCAATTCAACTCTACTCTACTGTACTCTACTCTACTCTACTCTACTCTACTCTACTCTACTCTACTCTACTCTACTCTACTCTACTCTACTCTACTCTACTCTACTCTACTCTACTCTACTCTTTTCCATTCCACCCCATCCCATTCTGCAGAATCAAAAGTCAGTCTTACCTGATATTCTAATATTCCAAACTTTGCAAGCGTACTCTCATCTCCTCCTCCTCCTCTGCTCCTCCTCCTCCATGCTGATCTTATACAGTCCTCCTCCTCCTTTGCTCCTCTTCCTCCACTCCACTCTCTTCACTCAACTCTCAACGTAACACAACTCAACACTCCTCCAACCTCCTCTCTTGAACTTGCCACAGCTCCTCCCTCCTCCCTTTTGCCTTTATATAGGTTCCCCCAGGGGCCATGACATCACAGCATTATGTTGTCATGGGGGACAGCCCATGTCATCACCCAAGCCAGGGGGCCCTATGGAATGACCCAATTGGATGGTGTCTCTCAACATGCTAGATCTTCAAAGAATCTTGCCAAGATTAAGGGGGATCAACTTTATTTTTGGATTGGTCAAGCCTGCCACTCAGACTTGTTTTGTTTTTAACTTCTTTTATTTAAAATACATGACATGACATGAAGCTCTTGGTTTATGATAGTCCATTTAGTGATGGTTCAACTACAATGGCACTGAAAAAAACAACTTGTGACCTCTTTGAATCTTGATTCTATCTCTCAGTTGATGCAGCCTAGGTCTGTGTTGGCTTTTTTGGCCACTGCATTATAATGCTGGCTCACATTTAAGAGATTGTCCAGTCATCTTGTCCACAAGAGTTTTAAGAAATCTTTATGTTTGCCTGATATTCTTCATATGTTTTTGATATTTAAGACAGAGAACAGAGTACAGAGAAAGAGATGTTCTATTTTGCGCCATCCACTGAGATTTGGATAGCTTGGACATGTTTATTTTTCTTCTAGAATGCAAGTATTACTTGGGGTCTATAAAAACATAAATTACAGCACAAATTAATGTATTGACACATTTACTGACATTGATTTATTGAGATATTTTAGTATGTTATGGTGAGCTCTGATTCAATGTCTTGATTAAATGTGAATTGTAAATTTGTCTTTACTTGTCATTTTAATTCATATGCATTAAAATGTGTAAAAAGAAGTGCAGTTAAATAGAAATGAGAATTTGTTTAAACAGGGAAGGTCTATGATTTTTTTTTCTGAAGCAATTGGACAGAGTGAATTCACTTGTAGTGGTCACCTACAACACATGGGGTAAATTAAACAGCTGGCCATATGCCTTCTTCTCAATAGCAAAGATCAAAGAAATTTATTCTTTTAAAAATAATTCTACTAAAGTCAAATAAATTCCATTAGACATCCAATACATGCTAGTAACCAATTTACATAATTGTTTCCTTTTAAGAGATTCAGTCGAGTATAATGACTGTGTAAAACAGCATGTTTCATGGTCATAAGTCTGTTTGAGTAGATAGTTTTGCAATCCTTCAAGCCAATGATTCACTATTTATGAATGTTGGTAGAAAAGGCATGCTCTGGATCCCATTGGTCAAGGACTTTTGGATGATAGGATACAAAAGAAGATTCTTTTCTGCTGGATTTCCTGTACTTCAGAATATCATACCTACTGACGTGATTAATTAGTTGCTACCTCCTCCTCGTGCCTACTTTACTTCCCTCTGCCATCTTTCTTAATTGAATTTTAACTGAATTTTTAATATGTGCATTTTTGATGTTTCAGGATTTTTTATCATATTTTAATCATATGACTATAAACTGCTTAGGGTCATCTTGGTAAAATGGATGGCATAGACACTTATTAATAAATAAATCTCAGCTTTCTAACCTTATTTTCCAATGTTTCATTTTGGTGGCACACTGTTTGGCTTTTTCCTTCTTTGTTCAGTTTGCGTGCTAGGAATTCTGTTATAACTGGAACTGTGCTATACATTAGTTGGTTTGTTTCTTGCAGTGAGCTGGTGCTTATATTTGATTTGCTATTACAAATATTACATTAAGATTTTGTGGAATACCTGAACCACCAGGAGAAGGTATCAGATTAAAGATGGTGAAGGCCTTGGCCCAGTTAATTAATCAAGAGGAAAAAGAAATGGATATTGATTTGGACAAGATTTAAAGAATAAACTCCAGATTTACTGTCATGAGAAAGTTAACAAGGGATGTAGTAGCTCATTTTGTAAGAAGAAGAATAAGGGATGATGTTCTGGATTACCATTTTAAACACAGATTGAGAATAGAATATATTGATATTATTCTTCTGAAGGAAATTCCAGTTTGAATTCCTTACTGACATCTTGAAGCAAAGAAAAATGTATATTAGGATAAGTTGGAAGGAGTGATTCTCACCTACCATGAGCAAAGATTTAAACTGAATTCTATAGAGAAAGCTGGAGAATTTTTGATCAAAAATAAATTAATTTCAGCTCCAGATGGAGAAATGGGTATAGAAAAAAATTCAGTGGTTGAGCAAGCTCAAAAAAGTGGCATTGAAGAAGACGATGTGGCAGAAAGAAAAAGAAGGAAAGAAGAAGATGTGGCTAAGATAGTTGTTCCAGAATCTACAATGTTGCTTACAGGTGGAGATTATCATATGGAAATGCCCCATCTAAACCTAAAAATATTTCATTATTTGAGAAAACTTAATGTTGATATAGTCTGTCTCCAAGAAACACATATCAAGAAAGAAGATAAGAAATATTTGACAAATAAACAACTAGTGGATGAATTTATATTAGCTGGTGTAAAAAAGATCAAACGAGTTGTTTTATATATAAAACCCCAGTTTAAACCCAAGCTACTTATAGCAGATGGATATGGTAGAATTGTAGTAGTGGAAATTGAACTCACTGGAATAAAATCAATAGTGATGGGCATCTCTAAGCCAAAAATATAAAAATAGAAATATTAAAACAGAGGCATCAGAGAATATATCATTTTTTTTGAAAGACATAAATCTTTTTCAAGGGTTGACATTATATGGATATATAACAATCTCGCAAATAAAATTCTAAATCTTTTTTTGATCATAATCCCGTGTTTCTGGTTTTAATTGAAAAGAGATCGAGTTTTAGATGGAGATCAAATGAAGCTATTTTTCAAAAGGAAAGGATTATAAAAGACTGTAAAAAACCCTGTGAGACTTCTTTGAGAATAATTTAGGTAAAAGGACAATTGTTACGGCAACTATTGTCTATATTAGCAGTACAGAAAATAGAAACAAAATTGAACCATGCACAACAAAACACTTCAGTTTTCAAATAAACCAGGGAGATGGTTGCCATATAAATTAAGAAAGGAAAGGCAAAAGACAATGATTGGAAAAATTTAGGAAGGCAGAATTGTAATAAGAGACAATGAACATATTAAAAAGTCCTTTCATAATTTCTGTTCAAATTTGTACAAATGACAGGAGAAAGATATGTCAAAAATAGATGGACATTGCTGGAGACAACAGCTACCTAAACTATCAGAAACCCAGAGGCAACTTATGAATGACCCCATAACTGCTTTTCAGATATCAGAAGGCTTTTAAAAAATGATGCCAGGCAAAGTCCCAGGCCCAGATGGTTTTAGAAGCCTTTATTATAAGTGCTTGGATGATGAAATTCTCCAACTACTAAAGGACACAATCAGCAGTGGTATTCAGCCAGTTCTAACCAATTTTGGCGAACCAGTAGCAGAAATTTTGAGTAGTTCAGAGAGCCAGCAAATACCACCTCTGGCTGGCTCTGCCTCGATCTATTTGCTGAATCCTGAGTCCCAGCTGATCGAGTCCCAGCTTATCGGCTGGGTCTCCCTTTGTTGCCCTGCATAGGAGAATGGAGCTGGAAAGCAGATTAGTGGGGTGAGGTGGGAATGGAAATTTTACAGTATCCTTCTCCCTGGAGTGGGGTGGAAAGGGAGATTTTACAGTATCCTTCCCTGGAGTGTGATGGAAATGGAGATTTTGCAGTATCCTTCCCCTGCCACGCCCACAGAACCATTAGTAAAAAAAAATTGAATCCCACCACTGGACACAGGGATTGATATAATATAGGGGGAAAAATACCTCAGACATGAAAGAAGCCAACATTGTGTTGCTACTCAAGGAGGGTCAGCATGTTACAAAGAAAGAATTTTAGACCAATTTCATTACTCAACAGGGATTAATAACACTTTGCTGCCATTTTGGCAGAAAGACTAAAGAAGATTTAAGGGCATATATAACTGAAGACCAAGTAGGCTTTCTGCCAAAAAAAATAAAAAAAACAGCTAAGAAATAATGTGAGGACTGTCTTAAATATTGCTGAATACTTGCCATATCATAATGAGAAACAGGCAACCTTCATATTTTTAGAATAGAATAGAATAGAATGGAATGGAATGGAATGGAATGGAATGGGATGGGATGGGATGGGATGGGATGGGATGGGATGGGATGGGATGGGATGGGATAGGATAGGATAGGATAGGATTACAGTAATGCCCATAAACATACATATATTTACATCTCTATTTCGCTTTATGGATCTAATGATTTTATTTTTGTGTCTTGTGGCTGATGTGTTCCTGTCTCTGCAAGTCCTCACATGTTTTGAAGTTGTTCACATATGTGTCTGTCTTACTATCATTATGAAATTAGTCAGTTTTCACTTCCAAATCCTATGGGACTCCATGAAAATAGGAGCAACTAACACAGAATAATAGTATTTATTTTCCCAAACTATTCCAACCCAAATGGCTGGGAGGCCCAAAGCTCTGTGAGTTGATTTGTTAGCATGGTGCACTCTCTGGTTTTGTCTGAAAAAGAACAGAAGGCAGAACTGTCTGATCTACTTCAAAGATCTTGTAGCAGACAGAGGTATTTGTACACAGAAAGAAGACCCACATGGAAGATGTTAGTATTGGTGGAGTTACTCTTAATAGTATTGCCTGGTGTGGTGTGCAAGAATCCTAGCCTTCAATGTGACCTTAATGAGCCTCTTCCTATTCAGCACACCTATCATCAGCTCGGAGACATTAATATTGCTGGCATCATTTCTGCCTTCTTTGCAACTTCTAATCCCATTAAGTTCATTCAAGATCCTTCTCAGGCATTTCATGATGGAGTTATGTAAGTACATCATTAATTTATTGTCAAGATCTGAACTTTGCCGAAAAATCACATGGTGCTCTATTTTCCTCTAATGTCAAAAACTCCAGAAAGGAAGATCTAAACTAGGATGTCTAGGTTTATTTTATGTAAAGTTATATTTTTCTTCAGTTTCCAGTTAAAGTTGAAACAGTCGCAATAGGGATCAAATTTCCATTTATAACAAATCACATCTGAATATCTATTAATATACAGGTATGCATAGCTATATTTATGAAGCTGTAACTGCAATTGAGAAAGGCTAAGCACATACTGTATTTCCCATGATAAGTTTTCTCATTAATATTTCTAGAAACAAAATGTAGCAATTTCTTTTTGCATGTAAGCTATTCTTAAATGCTGTGGTTTCATGGTGGACAATTCTCATACACTAGAACATAGAATTATGAATTATGAAATACAATCCACAAAATATGCTGGATTGAAAGATTGCAAGGCAGATAATGTGAAAGAGGCCCTTCTTAATGTATTTTTAAAAATTGTTTTACAGAATAGTTTTTCAGAATTACCAGCATATCCTGGCTTTAGCATTTGCTATAAAACAAATTAATGAAAATCCTCAGCTCCTACCCAATGTCACACTGGGCTTCCACATTTTTAACAGCAATTTTAGTCCAATCTGGACTTACTTTGCCTCAATGCTTCTGCCTTTCACTCAGGGCAAATTCATCCCTAACTACAAGTGTGGGATCACAAATACTTTGGCTGCAGTCATTGGGGCACCTGATATCTCTCTTCACATGGCAACTGTATTGTGCAACTACAAAATTCCTCAGGTAAGATTTGTTGTAGATATACATTATGCCATAGCTCTAAAGACATCTATATGATTCTCCCTGTATAAATAATGAATAATATCTACTTATCTACTTGGATAAGTAGATATTATTTTTGCTTGATAAAGTTGGCATAATAGTATGAGTAATTGTAAGTCTGAACAGATGGTGAGGCTATTTGACATAGCAAATTCCAGATATTGAACTAAAGTTCAAATCTTAAATATTCTCAATGAGGCTACTTCCACAAAAATATATTTAATGATACTTCAAGTGTGACATCTTGTCAATATTTTTCTAATAAACAGAATGAGATACATAATGTTTCAGTATATAAATATACCCAAAGACTCAAATGAATGTAGACAGTTTCAGAGGCTCACATAGACAATTGCATATGTTTATTTTTCGGTAGTTGATATATGGCTCTGCTCCAGTCATGGATAAAGACACTCAAGCAATTTTCTTCCAACAAATGTTTCCGAATGAATCCCATCAACGTAAGGCTCTCCTGCAGCTATTGGTGTATTTTAGATGGATCTGGATTGGAATTCTTATAGTAAAAGATGAAAAAGGAGAGAAATTCCTCCAAGAGGTACTCCCCACATTTTCTGACTATGGCATCTGCATTGAATTCATAGCAGAGTTACCAAATGTAGCATTTCACAGTGATTTTACTGATACCATAGATGAAGGATTACATATATACCATGTCCTCATGAACAGCACAGCCAATGTGATAGTCTTATATGGTGAAACTCAGTCCATATCAGTCCTGCGAAGTTTCCTCCAGTTTTCTGAAGTGGAGGACATTCCAAAGAAGACTAAGATCTGGCTGATAACAGCTCAGACAGATTACACTTCTGTTGCTGTTCATAAATCTTGGGATATCCATTTCCTACATGGGGCTTTATCCTTTGCAATTCACACAAAGAAGATCCAAGATTTCCAAAAATTTATTGAAAACTTGAATCCAAACGACAACGAACGTGATCATTTTCGAAAAGATTTTTGGGAACAAGCATTCGATTGTTTCTTCCCAAACTCAAAAACTGAGACCTCTGAGAAGAAATGTACCGGACAGGAGATGTTTCAGACTCTTCCCACATCTGTGTTTGAGACACTGATGAGTGGTCAGAGTTACAATATTTACAATGCAGTCTATGCTGTGGCACATGCTTTGCAATCTCTGCATATTTTCAAATCCAGAGAAACAAAAATTGTGAAAGGAGGGAGGAAACAGTTTAATAATCAAGTGAGATGGCAGGTAAGTTTGTGGTGCAGAAACCATCATATCTGCAATGGGAAGATGTGTTTTTTGAGGGATTGACACTAGATTTAAATGTGAGATATATAGTAACAGATGAACCAACTGAAAACTTTTTATGCTTATATTAAAATTGTAAGTGGTATTCTAAAAAAATGTAACCACATCTCCTAGAATATACTTCTGTCCATAAAATTAACTGCCTCTAACGCCCAAAATTTAGAATGGCATGTTCCTCCAAACTGGTAATTTCTTGTTTCATACCTATAGACAAAATCTTGCCAGATTGAACACTTTAACATATGTGCCTACTACATAATCTGTGAATTATTCAGGAAGGGTAGATTTCATTTTCTTTCTCTCACACATAATTTTAGAACTGAGTTGCCTGCTTTTTTAGGCATTTCCAGACAAGGTCTTCCCAAACAATCCATGCGTAGAAGAGGAAAAACTATTAATTAAATTGTGGCATTTCTACTAGGAAAGTTTCAGGATGGTGAGATGTTCCCTTTCCATCAGGCGTCGGTTCTCCACTTCTTCACATACCATTAGAAAGTCTTCTGTATTTGTATACACAGAAAATAACAGCAAAACATCCATAGTTTTAGAGCAAATGAATGGAGAAGAATGAGAACAACATTATATGCTTCCAGGAAAACGGTTATAGTGTTTTTAACATCTCAGATGGCTTCATAAAAGAGGTCCAAGTTAGAATGTTATTTTGAGCCTACTTTTTATGAGACATATCTACTCACAAGTGATGAAAGAATTATACATTTAAAAGTGGATTTTTAAGCCATCAGAACTAGCCCTTGCTTAGTGCAAGATTTCAAATTCCAGCATCTCAGCAGTTGTTGATTCTGCTTCTCTATGAACACATCAAATGAAATTAAGGGCATTGCCTTTTCATCATCAATTCTCATTGCTTAATCTCTTCCATTGAGACTTTATTTTGTGGGTATAATATAGTTTCTAAAAATAATTTTCCAGATTTATTTTAGATTTTACATTTTAAAAGTAAGTCTGTCTTTCATTACACTGGACATTTTACAGATTATCCTTACTTAACTATGTAATTAGGGCCTCAATTTCCATTGGTAAGCGATGTCAATTTCCTTTGGTAAGTGATAAAATATGCTGTCATTTGACCATGAACTTTAGCAAAAGCAATTCTGGCAGTTCCCAGTTACCATTGTTAAACAAGGACTGCCCAGGTTTTTAAGCACCTCATGGATTACAGCTTCCAATTTACTTCCAGCTTGTTTGAGGAAAACCAGCAAGGAAGGTTTCAAATCATAATCATTTAACTTTGGGATGCTGCAAAACTCAGAAATCCAATGGCCAATTTCTAGTATTGTGATCATGTGACCACAGGCGTGTTGCGACAACTGGAATTTTAAAGAAGTCATAAGTACCATACATTTTGCAGCATTGGGATTTCAAATAACTGCTGAACAAGCAACCATTGAATGAGGATCACCTGTACTTAAATATTTCTGTCTTGTCTCATATGTAGAGAGCACCAAGACATTTTCAGCCCCAAAAGATAGACCATACTGAGGAATCAACATCATGTAGGTCAGGACTAATTTTATTGCAAGAGCTATACAACTGAATCTTGCAATGTGCTCAGTCCTCCATTACATTCTCTTTGTTTGATATAGTATGGATTCTCTGAAATGTTTTCTCAATTCAAATTTCTTGGTCAAGGTTCAAGCTCTTCTTATTTGACTGTTGCCTTGATCAAATGACAGGAGGGAGGGCCTTGATAGTGTCTCTTCCTCCTGTCATTCAAGACCATTTATATGATCTTCAGAAATGTAAATATTTCCACATTCATAACACATTAGCTGGAGGAGAGGGAGCCTGACTGCCTTTGTCTCTTGGTAGCTGACCAGGAATGGGGATATTAGACATTGTAGCCCAGTTCTGTATACGAGCATGATTGAAGGCATATCACTCCTCCAAGTGAAGTGATCTTGAACCCCGTCAAGGTTACCATAACTAAGCATGCCTTATGATCATTTTTTCTCTGATTTGAATATAAGATAATATATTCAAATATATAAGACAATATCTAAATAAAACATATTGTAGCCAGAAAGGGGTTTGTATGTGTATATATATGTGTATCAGTGGTGTGTTGCTATCAGTTCTCCCCAGTTTTTGTGAACTGGTAGTGGAAATTTTGAGTAGTTTAAAGAACTGGTAAATATACCACCTCTGCCTGGCCCTGCCTCCAATCTATTCACTGCCTTCCAAGTCCCAGCTGATCAGCTAGAATGAAAAAATCAGGGCTCACTTGACAAAGAAGAGAAAAAAAAAAGACACCTTAGCTTTAAATTGAGAAGTCAAGAAGCCTCCATACTGATCAGCTAGAACTGATCCACTCCTTGTAAACTGCTCGGTGGTGGTAGATTGGCAATTGAGGCCAAGCTGCCTGAAAGCAGTTTCTGATGCTCTTGGTGGTGGCAGAGTGGCAAAAAACTGTTTAAACTCTTGCCGTGGCACTTCAAAGGGCCACCCTACAGCTGATCAGTGGTAAAAGGCAGTGTGGTGGTAGACCAGTGCACTCCAAAAACAAATGCATAGACCAGTGCGCTCCAAAAATAAATACGTAGACCAGAATGCTCCAAAAAGAAATGGATAGACAGGTACAGCTCTTCAAGCATTTAAAAGCCTTGTAGAGCAGTACCTCTACTAAATCCTAAAGAATTGTTTGTCACATGACCATCAAGCCACACCCCCAAAATAAACTGCACCCACAGAACCAGTAGTAAAAAAATTTTAAACCCAGCCCTAATTTATATGTATGTATGTGTGTATGTATGTATGTGTGTATGTATGTGTGTGTGTGTGTGTGTGGTGTGTGTGTGTATACATACATACATACATACATACATATAGATCTTTTTAGTTAGATTTTGTTTTATCTTGTTAGTACCTTGCCTATAGTCTGGTGGATTTTAACTGTAATAATTTAAATCAAATTTTAGCATGGCTACAAGAATATAAGAATCTTTATTAGTAAAAAGAGTAGTCAACTCTTGTAGCCTTATATATTTTCTTCTTGTTGTTTAATCATTAAACTGAATCTGAGTCTGTGACATCATCGACCATTATATCCCAGCCCCTCCATCTTCCACAGTTTTTCAGAATTTGCCCAAATTAATATTTATTGATTGATTGATTGATTGATTTTTGTCAAGCATGTATTAGATAACAGATATAATTATAAACCTAATGACGAATATATAAAATGGATACAAAAAAAGGGAACAGATGGTAGGCACCCTACCAGAGCCAGGTAGTGCATTCCAGGCATTGACCACTCCATTACTCAAGTCGTATTTTCTGCAATCAAGTTTGGCGTGGTTTACCATAAGTTTGTATCTATTATGTGCTCGTGTATTGTTGTGATTGAAGTAGTCATTGACAGGTAGGACATTGTAGCAGATAATTTTGTGTACTACGGTTAGGTCAGACCGAAGGCAGCTTAGTACTAAGTGGTCTAACCCCAAAATTTCAAGCCTGGTTGCATAAGGTATTCTGTTTTGAGCAAAGGAGTGGAGGACTCTTCTCATGAAATATCTCTGGACTCGTTCAACTGTATTAATGTCCAATATGCAGTGCAGATTCCAGACAGATGAGCTGTATTCAAGAATTGGTCTAGCAAAAATTTTGTATGCCCTAGTTTGCAGTTCAATATTACCGGAGAAGAAGCTATGCAAGATTAGGTTAACAACTTTTAATGCTTTTTTGGCAATGCTGTTACAGTAAGCTCTGGCACTTAGATTGTTTGAGATGAGTAGTCCAAGGTCCTTGACAGAGAGAGGGTCATCTACAAGATCGTATCCACCCAGTTTGTATTTTGTGTTTTGAATTTTTTTGCCAATGTATAAGACAGAGTATTTGTTGCTTGAGATTTGGAGTCACCAATTGTTTGACCATTCTGAGAGATATTCAAGTTCTTTTTGTAGGGTAGCAGCATTTTTGGTGGTGTTGAATAGTTTTACATCATCAGTGAAGAGAACGCAGTTGCATATAATACGATCGCAAAAGTAATTTATGTAAAGTATAAAGAGTGTGATTCCTAAAACCCTGCCTTGGGGGACACTGCTGTTCACTGGTGCAGGATTTGATAGGGCACTCCCTATTTTGACTACTTGTTGCCTGTTTGATAGGAACGCAGCTATCCACTTATGCAGGGATTCAGAAATACCATAAGATTTTAGTTTTAGAAGTAGCTTGTCATGTACTACTGAATCAAAGGCTTTACAAAAGTCTATATAAATTGTGTCTATTGCTTTACTCTGGTCGAATTGTGAAGTCCATATGTTTTTGCAGTGTAAGAGTTGCAGATTGCAAGACAATTTTTTTCCTGAACCCAAACTGCTTGTTAGAGAGTTAGGTTGTTTGTCTCTAAGTAGAGGGTAATGGATTGGTTTATGAATGATTCCATGATTTTGCATATGATGCAACATAATGAGATTGGTTTGTAATTTTCAATAAGGCTGGGGTCACATGTTTGAAGATAGGAATGACCAAGGCTAGTGGCCATAAATTGGGCAAGGAGCTGGTTCTGAAAGGTATTTTATAGATTATGCTAAGAGGTTCTGCTGTGGTGGTCGAGAGCTTTTTAAAGAAGTAGGCACATAATCCACCATAATGCTAGCTTAATTCTGATTTGTGATTTATCCAGCCTGGAATTCTATATAATTTACCCTCCATATAATTTAAATGACAATATACAGCTTTTTAGTACTCTTTCTGTATTTGGAATCAATCAGTTAGTCCATGTCTGGTTCGAACTAAAGGCTTTAGCATGGTCAATGAAGCAGAAGTAGATGGTTTTCTGGAACTACATTGCTTTCTCATAATCCAGCAATTGTTGGCAATTTGATCACTATATCCTCTGCCTTTTTTTAAAAAAATCATTTGTACTTCATAGTTCTCAGTTCACATATTGCTGAAACCTAGTTTGTAGGATTTTCAATACAACCTTGCTAGTGTGTGAAATGAGCATGATTATATGGTAGTTTTAAGCATTTTAGTATTTATTATATATTAATTACAAGTCATCTGGTTTAAGTAGCTTTCACAATTAAACTACAGAGCTTAATTTTATTTATTTATTTGCTACATTTATTTTCTAATTCTATGTTAATTTTATTTCAGTAATCTGATAAATTATCTCTACCTATTTGTTAGAATGATAGTTACGTTATTTATTTGATACTGGTCTACAATTTAAATTAAAAAGTGTTTATATTATATATGTTTAAACAAATTCATATGTATATTTTGAATATATGAATTATTTCTCCCTCCCCTTGTCCTGTTCTCTCTTTCTTCCTCTCTGAATATCAATGTATTTCAGCTTCATTCTTTTCTGAGAAGTATCAGATTCAACAACAGTGTTGCTGAAAAGATTTCCTTTGATAAAAATGGAGAATTCATTGGTGGATTTGATATTATCAACTGGATCACATTCCCAAATCAGTCATTTGCAAGGGTCAAAGTTGGAGCGATAGATCCCACAGTTCCAGCAAAGAAGTTCTTCAATATTTCTGAAGATTCCATTACATGGCCAGTAGACTTTAACCAGGTTACCTTTTTGAATCTACATTTGTCTGCCTTCATTTAAATATCTTTATTAATGAAAGTCTCAGAGCATCATCTCTGACTAACCCAGGTACAAATCTCCTGGGGAAGAAAAAATATGAGTACATTTTTTTTTTACTTTTCTAGCAATTGCTATTCAATATTGTATCCTTTCTTGCCTCCCTATTAACTATAGACAATGGTTTTCATAGTTTTGAGGTAACTGCTGTAAGTTAGCATTCTGTCAGCATTCCAGAAAGTCCCCAACTCCAAGTAAAAATGCTGAGACAGGTATTTCTCAAAGTTCCATTTTATTAGAGTAGGTATACTGGCACATCTGGGAAAACCTGAATCTGAGGGTGCGGGGTTTTCCCTTGGTAAATCAAAGCCCCAAATCAAACTCCTTCACCCATCAGTCTGTCACATGGTCCAATCATCATCTGTCCCAACTTGAGCCATTCCTGCAACTCCTGCTCTTTTAGATGCATTAACACCCTGACCTTGATTGAAGAGAAGAACACTATTATGTCTAACTATATTCACTCTCCTAAATCCCCCTTTTATTTTCCAAGGCACATGAAGTTGGCAGCATGGAAGTTTCTGATGCTAATATGGCTTCCAAAGCTGACAGGCATCCCTCCATGATGGAAAAACCACGCTCTGGAAAATAAAATGAACAGAACACAAAAAAAGAGGGTTAACACATTGTTCATACATCACTTAACCTCCTCTCTCACCTCCTAGAGGACCCTTTGGTTTGTCAGGGAAGTTATCATGAAGTTGTTTCACTAGTCTATCAGCCTTCAGATCCCAACTTTTGACCAATGCGGCTTCTGACAAAGGGTACCCTTTCCAGTGTACTAAATATTGTAACCGACCTCATTGCAACCTAGAGTCAAGAATCTTCTTGACTTCATAATGGGTTTCATCTTCTACTATCAGAGGAGGGGGGGGACAGCTGGTAAGAGTCTCAAGGTAGCACCAATTGCTGGTTTTAAAAGGCTGCTGTGAAATATGGAATGAATTTTTCCAGGATTTTGTGTACTACCTGGTAATCCAGGTAGTCCAGGGACTCCTTGTGGAACTCACATTTTGACAGCTTCACATAAAGTTTGGCTGCTACGAGTTTTTTCAGCACCCGTCTGACTAGTTTGATATGTGCTTCCATGTTCTCACTGAATATAAGAATGTTATCAAGGTAAACCAGGAGCCCCTTATACATGTGCTCATGCAGAACCTCATTGATCAGCTGCATTAACACTGCAGGGGCCCCTTGAAGCCCAAAAGGCACGATTCACAAGCGGAAGCTGCCTAGCAGACAGTTAAATGCCATTTTCCATTTGTCCCCCTCCTTTATGTTGACTCGGTAGTAGGCTTCCCTTAGATCTAGCTTGATGAAGATTTTGCCTTTTGATAAGTGGTTCAACAAGTCTTTCATTAAGGGTAGGGGGTAGGGGATGTTTTGAAACATCAATGCCAACAGCATTGATGTTTCAAAAATCAACACACAATCTCAACCCTCCCATCTTTCTTCTCTTTAAACAAGTCAAAGCCCCAAATCAAGCCCCGTCACCCATCAGTCTGTCAAATGGTGCAATCATCATCCATCCCAACTGGAGCCATCCCTGCAACCACTCCTCCTCTAGATGCACAAACACTGTGACCTTGATTGAAGGGAAGAATGCTATTATGTCTAACTATATTCACTCTCCTAAATCCCCACTCTTACTTTCTCAGGCATATGGAGTTAGCAGCATCAAAGCTTCTGGTGCTAATATGGCTTCCAAAACTGACACATTCTAGATTACATCAGCTGACTTCAAAATTCAGAAGTTGAGATAACCAAATTTAGTTAACCAGCACAGAAATTGTCTTTGGACAGTGGTAATGATGGTTATTGAAGGCCATATCAATAATTGTAGATATTTAATTATTATTTCAGATCAATTATATCTAAAATTCTGTCATCACGCTACTTCATTTTTCATCTCTTGATTCCATACTAACAGTATCTCTCCAAGCACTTCCTTTCCTCTCTGTATCTTAAAATATTCTTCATTCATTAATAGGCATTACCTTTATCTTTGTGTAATGATCCTTGTGAGACAGGACACAGCAAAGCGAAGAAAGAAGGGAAGTTGTTTTGTTGCTATGATTGCCGTCTATGTCCAGAGGGGAAAATATCAAAGGAAAAGGGTAGGAAAATTTTCAAATATAACGGGATTAAGCCAACACTATAATTTCCTATATCAACTCACCTGCATTCTTTTTCAGACAGAGATGACTGCTCTCCATGTCCAGAAGATCAATATCCAAATCCTGGCAAAAATATGTGCATTCCAAAGCGAATCACCTTTTTGTCCTATGAAGAACCCTTGGGGCTCAGTCTTACTGTTCTTTCCCTTTGTTTTTCTTTAATGACAACCTTGGTCATCACAATCTTCATGAAACATAAAGATACTCCAATTGTCAAAGCCAACAACCGGAATCTCACTTATATACTCCTAGTCTCCCTTCTCTTCTCTTTCCTTTGTGTCTTTCTATTTGTGGGGAGACCCAATACGATTGTGTGTCTGTTTCGACAACCAGCTTTTGGACTGATCTTTTCTGTGGCGGTTTCTTGTGTCTTGGCCAAAACCTTTGTTGTGGTCCTAGCATTCATGGCCACCAAACCTGGTTCCAAATTGAGGAAATGGGTTGGGGGAAGAATGATCAGTTTCATTCTACTCTCCTGCTCCCTTGTTCAAATATGTGTTTGCACTGTGTGGCTGATAACATCCCCACCATACCCAGATTTTGATGCCCAGTCAATGTATGAAGAAGTCATCCTGGAGTGCAATGAAGACTCTGTCATGTTCTACTGTGTTTTGAGCTTTATGGGCTTTCTTGCTCTGGTTAGCTTCTCTGCTGCTTTTCTAGCCAGGAAGTTACCTGACAGTTTCAATGAAGCCAAATTCATCACCTTCAGCATGTTGGTCTTCTGCAGCGTTTGGCTGTGCTTTATTCCAACCTATCTAAGCACAAGGGGAAAATATACATTGGCTGTGGAGATCTTCTCCATGATCTCCTCCAGTGCTGGCTTATTGGTGTGCATCTTTCTTCCCAAATGTTTTATCATTGTGATGAGACCTGAACTAAACAATAAACATCAGCTCATGAAGAAAAAAAATTAACAAATCTCTTTGTTTGCCTGACATCATTTATATATACATGTTGGGGAACTTATCCTCTTATACTGTACATTGAAGCCAGAAAGCCATGTGCAATTAGATTGGCTTTCTATGATCCCCTGTCCCCCAAGATTTGGATAGTTTGAAACTTTTTCTTTCTGGAAGTTAGTTATAACTGGGGACCATAAATCTCTATAAATAAATAGGACAAATATTGAGTTCTCAGTATGTAATAGATAGTCCTGACTAAATACGTAGATTAAATGTGAATTATGTATTCATTTTTACTGGTCATCTTAATTTATATGCAGACTAGAATGTGTAAGAAGAAATGGGGATTAAACAGAAATAAGCCTTTCATTTAAACAAGGAAGACTCATTAATTGTTACTGAGGCAATTGGACACTAGGAATTCTCTGGTGCCCATCATGTGCAGTGGTCACTTACAAAACATTAAATTAAATTCAAAAGATCTTCCAGCTTGCTGCATTTCTTCTCATTAGCAAAGATAAATGAATCTCTGGCACAAAAACAATTCTAGAAAATCCCAATAAATTCCATCATAAATCCAATACATGCTAGTATCCAATTTACATAATAGTCTCCTTCTAGGAAATTCAATCAAGTAAGATGACTGTGTAGAACAGCCCATTCCAGGATCATAAGTCTGTTTGAATATACAGAGTTTTGCAACACTTGAATGAGATGGTGATCCAATCTATGTTTCAATCTGTTGCCATGATCACCAATGTCAGATCCAAACCTTCCAAAAAATTGCATTGATGGATGAAAAGTTGCCCAAGAAGATGATGCAAAATGAAACCGTAGATTACAGATGTGTACCTCATCTTGAACAAATATCAAAGGGAAAATCCCAAGGAACAACCAGAACAGATCATCATACCAGAGCATATTGAAAGACTGGTGGCCACCATCAAGACCACTTCCCAAACACTTGCTGGAAAAAAGAAAAACAAATCACAAACCACAAACACTACTCAAACAAAACTAAGAATAAAATAGATTCTGGAACTAAACAGGTGATCAACATATCCAGCTGCCCACTATCTACTACAGAACATAAAGTTTTATGAAAATCCTTATTTTTCTCCTAAATTGATTTTTGTTATCTAAAATAATATTTTTTATTCATACACTTCTATTTTGCCTACATGGAAAAAGAAGTAGTATGCCCACTTACAGGGCCCTTGGTGTTCTCTGTGGGCATTTTTGAGGGCTGCTCTATTGTCTGTTTCAGTTAGTTGTCTCTTCTTCCTCTGGTCTGTGGTATGATAGTTTGTCTGATGCTTTCTTGGTTTCTGCGGGAGTTCCTGTGGTTTTAAATTCTACTTCTAAGCCTGCAAAGAATTCTATTTGATTAGCATCACCTCTGTTGAGTTTAGTTAGAGGAAAGTAGATAAACTGAGTTGCAAAGGCTGCTACTACTGCAACACCAACTGCAAAAAAGGACAGTAAAAAGAAAAGGGAAAATGATCATCCCACAAATACTGAAACAAAACCCTGGTTGGTTAGCTACAGTTTTATCATTTATTTACTATATTAAAAGCTCATTACAAATTCCCAAGGAAGGGACCAATTCTACTGAAATGTCAAAAAGGACAACAAAGCCAATCCAACTCAGTCAGCTAACAACTGTCCTAGCAGCTGGCAATTCATAATTAGCAAATAGAACAATCCAGGTTAAAGCCAAGTTTTTCTATTGTGGATCAGTGTCCACAATAGAAAAATGTACTTTGTACCAACAGTCTGCAAAGTACATTAACCCTCCTGAAAATGTTCTCTGTGCTGTTTTCATAAATCTGAAAGTGGAATTTGATTGAAAGATTGTGGCAAAACTAGCTGCTTCCTTCCTTCAACTAGCTTTGTTGTTGTTCAGACTTTCTAAGGCCCATTTGACTTCACATTCCAAGATGTCTGGCTCGAGGTCAGTGACCACCCCATCATGGTTATCAGGGACATTAAGGTTGTTCTTGTATAATTTTTCTGTGTAATTTTGCCACCCGTTCTTAATCTCTTCTGCCTCTGTTAGGTTCCTGCCATTTTGGTCCTTTATCATGCCCATCTTTGCATAAAATGTTCCCTTCATATCTCCAATTTTCTTGCAGAAATCTCTGGTCCTCCCTATTCTATTGTTTTCTTCTATTTTTTGTACTGCTCATTTAAGAAGACATTCCTATCTCTTCTAGCTATTCTCTGGAATTCTGCCTTCAATTGAGTCTCCTCTTCCTTTCACTTCCCTTCTTTCCTCAGTATTTGCAAAGCTTCCTCAGACAGCCATTTTGCTTTATTGTGTTTCTTTTTCTTTGGGACGGTATTACTTGTTACCTCTTGTACAATGTTGCAAACTTCCATCCATATTTCTTCAGATACTCTGTCTATCAGATCTAATTCCTTAAATCTATTTGTCACCTCTATTGTATATTCATCAGGGATATGATTTAGTGCATATCTGAGTGGCCTAGTTCTTTTACCTACTTTCTTCTATTTAAGCCTAAATTTTGCAACGAGAAGCTCATGATCTAAGCCACAGTCAGCTCCTGGTTTTGTTTTTACTGACTGTATAGAGCTTCTCTATCTTTAGCTGCAGAGCACATGGTCAGTCTGATTTCTGTGTTTACTGTCTCGTGATGTCCATGTGTAGAGTCGTCTCTTGGGTTGTTGGGGAAAATTATGATCATCATATTCTCTTGGCAAAATTCTATCTGTCATTTCTTGTCATATGCAGTAGAGTGTATAAAAAGAAATGCAGTTTATTTATTTATTTATTTTTATTTATAAACCGCCCTTCTCCAAGCAGACTCAGGGCAGTGAACAGCCAAAATAAAACATGATATACAAAAATTAAAACAATTTTAAAAATATTAAATATTTTCGGCTGACAATTAAAACAGTTCAATTTAAGATCAATTCCAATTTAAAACAGAGGATGGGATCAAGCCAGCCCAGCTAGATGAAATAAGTGGGTTTTAAGGGCCCGATGAAAAGTCCAGAGGTCTGATACCCTGCGTATCTCCGGGGTAGGTTATTCCAGAGGGCTGGAGCCACCATAGAGAAGGCTCTTCCCCTGGGGGTCGCCAGCCGACATTGTCAGACTGACAGCACCTTGAGGAGGCCCTCTCTGTGTGATCGTACTGGCTGGTGGGAGGCTATTGGCAGCAGAAGGCAGTCTCGCAAATACCAAAGCCCTAAGCCATGGAGTGCTTTAAAGGTAGTCACCAACACCTTGAATCACACCCAGAAGACCACTGAGAGCCAGTGCAGCTCGCGCAGGAGAGGTGTTACATGGGTGCGCTGTGTCGCTCCCATAATCACTTGTGCGGCCGCATTCTGGACCAGTTGGAGCCTCCGAGTGCTCTTCAGGGGGAGCCCCATGTAGAGAGCATTACAGTAGTCCAGACGGGAAGTGCCGAGGGCATGAGTGATCATGTGCAAGGAGTCCCGGTCCAGAAAGGGGCGCAACTGGTGAATCAGGTGGACCTGATAAAAAGCCCCCCTGGCCACAACCGTCACATGATCCTCTAGAGACAGACGTGCATCCAGGAGGACACCCAAGTTGCGAGCCCTCTCTGCCAAATCCAATCTGAACATCTGGTGATTGTGTGACAAAACATAATAATCCCCAGTGAGGCAGTTCCTTAAGTGCCAGTGAGGTACTACCTTGATGTAGTTGTGCTCTGAGGAAGGTGAGATCAAGGCCAGAGGTCCAATATTTCTAGATAAGTCTCATCAGAAGAATCAGAAAAAAAGTGTCTGTCCCATTATATATAGTGAAACGTTAGAAACAGAAACCCATACATCATTGCCCATGTCAATGAGGACCATGCTAAGGTTTTGGACTTACTGGACATCTGGTGAAACATGGCCTACAGGACTGTGGACTAAGCAACCAGGGCCAGCATCTGCAGAATTACTGGAAGGAAAGGTGTTTACCCATCACAGTGTTGACACAGTGACTGAAATTAAAGTAATAACGATCTATTAATGCAGATCAAGTCCAGGAATTACAGGACATTTGAAATGAATGCACCATTTCTAGAAAATAAAACAATATCTAGAACTGGAGATAACAAAACAGCAGATGAGTGATGATTTATAATATGAAATAAAGTATTCACAGAAACTAAATTGGAAGAACTGAATAGGTCTACTCAGAGCAAAGAAAGCTAAGCCTTTTCAGCGGTAACTCAGACTGTAGAGGAAAACCAGGAAGAATTGACAATGCAGGAAACTAGCACAGCTATAGAATTGCTTTCATTTGGAAACCAAGTACCCCCTTCTCTGCCTCAAAAAGAACAAACTCCTGTAACTAAAGAACCAGAAGAATTGAATCAAAGAATAATTGAACATCTAGAAGAGCACAAAAACCTAAGAATAAGGTTACCTGTATTGAAGCTTGTTCCAAAGAAACAACTAGAACAAGTGTTAAGAGACACCAATACTGTAATATCAAATATAAGAACCAGCTCACTGCAAGAAACAACCCAACTAATCTACAGCACAGTTGCAGTTTTAATTGAATATCTAATACCTTTGGTATTTAATTGAATACCAAAGAAGAAAAAAGCCAAACAGTGTGCTACCAAAATGAAAAATAAGGCTGGAAAATAAAATTAGCAAGGTGAGTTTATTTATTAATGTCTATGCCATCCATCTTTCCAAGATGATCCTAAATCATTTATATTCATATAATTAAAATATGATAAAGAGTCTTGAAACAACAAAAATGCATAAATTTCAAATTTGGTTAATATTCAATTAACCAAGATGGGAGAGGGGAGTAAATTATGCATGAGGAGAAGGTAGTAACTGATTAATCCATTAACCACCATCAAGACACCAGTCCCTCATTGGGGTCCTTGCCCATCTTTCAACCTTTCAAAGGGCCAGAAGGATGGATGTGGCTCTCACCTCAGCAGCCATGATATTCTGAAGTAAAGGAGCCACAGCAAAGAAGACTCTACTCCTGTACCCTGTCAGCCAAAATTCCTTGACCAATGGAATCCACAGCATGCTTCTTTTGCCAGAATGCATGAATAGTTAAACCCACTAAAATGAGATGGTTCCTCAGGTAACTTGGTCTCAAATTCTTTGCAAATTTCAGCCAGGGCTCACTGAGACATCTCATTAACTTGCACTGTGTGCCTCTCATTCAAGTGTTGTAAAACTATCTACTCAAACAGATTTATGACCATTGAACCTCTACACACTAATTCAAGTGTTGCAAAACTCTTATCTACTCAGAGTTATGACCATGAAATATGCTGTTGTACATAATCATACTTGGTTGAATCTCTTAAAAGAGACTATTATGCAAATTGGATACTAGCAGTGGTGAAATCCAATTTTTTTTTACTACCAGTTCTGTGGGGTGACTTGGTGGGTGTGGCTTGGTGGCATGGCCAGTGAAGGATACTGCAAACCCACCCCACCCCACTCCAGGGGACAGATACTGGAAAATCCCCATTCTCTCCCCACTCCTGGGGGAAGGATATTGTAAAATCTCCATCCCACCTCATCTCTAGGGCCAGCCAGAGGTGGTATTTGCCAGTTCTCTGTACTGCTCAAAATTTCCACTACCGGTTTTCTGAACTGCTCAAAATTTTCACTTCCAGTTCTCAAGAACCTGTCACAACCTGCTGGATTTCACCCCTGGATACTAGCATGTATTAGACTTCTGATGGAATTTAATTGAATTTACTAGAATTATTTTTTTTACCAACTTCACTGCTTTTTACACATTCTACTGTATATAAATTAAGATGACCAGTAAATTTACAATTCACATTTAATTGGTACTTTTAGTCAGAGCTCACAATAACATACATAAATATGTCAATAAATCAATAATATCAATAAGTATGTTAATACAATAATTTGTGCTGTAATTTATGTTTTTATAGAGCCCAGTTATAATTGCTTTCCAGAAGGAAAAAAAACCTTCCAAACTCTTCAAATCTCAGGGGACAGGGCAATATAGAACATCACTGTCTCTGTACATTGTTCTCCAGCTTAAATGTCCAAGTGGGGAAGGTCTCCAACATGTACATAGAAAGAATATCAGGCAAACATAAATATTTCTTAAAACTTTCTCTTCATGAGCTGATGTTTATTGTTCAGTTCAGGTCTCATCACAATGATAAAACACTTGGGGAAAAAGATGCACACCAATAAGCCAGCACTGGAGGAGATCATGGAGAAGATCTCCACTGCCAGCATATATTTTCCTCTTGTGCTTAGATAGGTCGGAATAAAACACAGCCAAACGCTGCAGAAGACCAACATGCTAAAGGTGATGAATTTGGCTTCATTGAAGCTGTCAGGTAACTTCCTAGCTAGAAAAGCAGCAGAGAAGCTAAGCAGAGCAAGAAAACCCATAAAGCCCAAAACACAGTAGAACATGACCGAATCTTCATTGCACTCCAGGATGACTTCCTCAGACATTGACTTCATATCAAATTCTGGATATGGTGGGGATGTTATCAGCCACACAGCACAAACACATATTTGAATAAGGGAGCAGGATAGAAGAATGAAACTGACCATCCTTCCCCCAACCCATTTCCTCAATCTGGAACCGGGTTTGGTGGCCATGAATGCTAAAACCACAACAAAGGTTTTGGCTAAGACACAAGAAACTGCCACAGAAAAGATGAGGCCAAAAGCTGGTTGTCGAAGGAGACACACAATCGTATTGGGTCTCCCGAGAAATAGAAAGACACAAAGGAAAGAGAGAAGGAGGGAACCTAGGAGAATGTAGGTGAGATTGCGGTTGTTGGCTTTGACGATGGGAGTGTCTTTGTGTTTCATGAAGATTGTGATGACCAAAGTTGTCATTAAAGAAAAGCAAAGGGAAAGAACAGTCAGACTGATCCCTAAGGGTTCTTCATAGGACAAAAAGGTGATCCGCTTTGGAATGCACATATTTTTGCTTGGATTTGGATATTGATCTTCTGGACATGGAGAGCAGTCATCTGTGTCTGAAAAAGAACACAGTGGAATTGATACAGTTGATTACAGACAGTGTTGTATCCCAGTGTCTTAGTCCCATTATATTTGGAAATTTCCTACCCTTCTCCTTGGATATTTTTCCCTCTGGACATAGACGGCAATCATAGCAACAAAATGACTCCCCTTCTTTCTTGGCCTTGCTGTGTCCTGTCTCACAAGGATCATTACACAAAGATAGAGGTAATGCCTATCAATGAAAGGAGAAGAATATATTAAGATACAGAGAGGAAAGGAAGTGCTTGGACAATTTCTGTGGAATTAACAGATTTAATATGAAGTAGCGGGATGACATAATTTTAGATGTAATTGCTCTGAAATTATTAATTAAATCTCTACAATAATTGTATTGATAGCCTTTATTAACCATCATCACTCTTCAAAGACAATTTTTATGCTAATTAGTTAAAGTTAGTTTTCTCAACTTCTGAGTTTTTATGTCAGCAAACTGATGAGATCTAGTGGTTGCAGCTTTTACTTCAAAACCATGTTAATTATGTCTATAATTAACAGGGAACCCGTAAAGAATACAATTGCTAGAAAAGTTTCTTAAAAAATTGGGTGAAATTCAGCTGGTTCTATCTGGCTCAGGGGAACTGGTAATGCCGACTTTGGGTGGCTCCGCCCATCTGCCCGGACATCGTCTTGTCCCGTTTTAGACCCTCTGTGCACACTCACATTTGCGAACTGGTAGTGAAGGTAAGTGAATTTCACCCCAGAAAAAAATGTACTGATATTTTTTCTTCACCAGGACCTAAGTTAGTCAGAGATGATGCTCTGAGACTTTCATTAATAAATATATTAAAATGAATGGAGACAAATCTAGATTCAAATAGCTAACCTGGTTAAAGCCTACTGGCCATGTGATGGAATCTACAGAAATATTGAAGAACTTCTCTGCTGGAACTGTGGGATCTATCGCTCCAACTTTGACCCTTGCAAATGACTGATTTGGGAATGTGATCCAGTTGATAATATCAAATCCACCAATGAATTCTCCATTTTTATCGAAGGAAATCTTTTCACCAACACTGTTATTGAATCTGATACTTCTCAGAAAAGAATGAACCTGAAAAACACTGATATTCAGAGAGGAACAAAGAGAGAACAGGACAAGGGGAGGGAGAAATAATTCATATATTCAAAATATACATATGAATGTTTGTTTAAACTTAGATAATATAAACACTTTTTATTTAAGTTGTAGACCAGTATCAAACAAATAACATAACAATCATTCTAACAAAGAGGTAGAGATAACTTATCAGATTACTGACATAAAATTAACATAGAATTGGAAAATAAATACAGCAAATAAATAAATAAAATAAAATAAAATAAAATAAAATTAAGCTCTGTAGTTTAATGGTGAAAGCTACTTAAGACAGATGAGTTGGAATAAATATATAATAAATATTAAGATGCTTGAAACTACCATGTAAATGTGATCATTTCACACACTACTAGCTCGGCTACAAGCTAGGCTTCAGCAGTATTTGAACTGAGAACTAAGAAGTACATTTTTTTTTTAAGGCAGAGGATATAGTGATTAAATTGCCAACATTTGCTGGATTATGAGAAAGCAAAGTACTTCCAGAAAACTATCTACTTCTGCTTCATTGATGATGCTAAAGCCTTTAGTTAGAACCAGACATGGAATAAATGATTAATTCAAAATAGAGAAAGAGTCATTTAAATTATATGCAGAGTTAATTACCGTATTTTCCAGCATATAAGACGACTTTTTATCACAGCAAAATCTTTTCAAAAGTCGGGGGTCGTCTTATACGCCGGGTATAAGCCTACAATATCTACATTGACAGACTGACGGAAGCAGTAAAAGCAGCTACTACTATCGGTAGTCGTTGCTTCAGATTTCTAACCCGAATCTGAGTTGCCGGCGCTGATTGATGACGCTATGGGAGCGCCAACAACATTAAGGGGAAGCTGTGCCTATCTCGTCCAGGCTGCAAGCTGCTGAATGCTGGACCCAGTTGGTTGCTGCGTGGAGCTTCCCCCACCATCCCAGGCATCCAAGTGGATACTACCGACGCTCCGACTTCCCCAGACAGCTGGGGCTCACCAGAACTTGGATGGCCAAGCACCGTGTAAAGGGGGAAAACTTTCCTTTTACACAATGCTAGCGATCCCAGCTGAGTTACCTGCTAACCAGGCAACTCAGCTGGGATCATCAGAGCTTGGATGGCCAAGCGCCGTGCTAATCAGGCAACTCAGCCGGGATCGCCAGAGCTTGGATGGCCAGCAGCATGTAAAAGGGAAAAACTTCCCTTTTACACAATGCTAGGGATCCCAGCTGAGTTGCCTACTAATCAGGCAACTCAGCCAGGATCGCCAGAGCTTGGATGGCCAGTAGCATGTAAAAGGGAAAAACTTCCCTTTTATACAATGCTGGCGATCCCAGCTGCTAATTTTTGCCTGCTAATTGGTAGCAACCCCCCCCCCTCCAGCTTGCTGCCCTTAGCTGCTAGCCGCAACACTTGCCTTGCTTCACTTGCCTGCAATTGCATCACCAAGCAACTGAATCTCCCTGCCTGCAATCAAGCAGGCAGGGAGTTGTGGACTTCAACCCCCAGAATTGCTCAGCCAGCAAAGCAAAGCTGGCTGAGGAATTCCGGGAGCTGAAGTGTACAAGTCTTAAAGTTGCCAAGGTTGGAGACCCCTGTTCTATTGGGTAAGTTTTTTTCCCCCTTTGGGAGCTTTAAAAAAAATAATTAATTGGGGGTTTTTTTAGTTGTTCTTTTAAAGGCTAGGTCTAAGTTTTAGGCTAGGAAGTTTTAAATTTAGCTTTCATATAAAAATAGAAATAAAAATAAAATAATATTTGTGCAGCTTTCTGAGATTTAGTGTGTTTCTGTAGTGTTTCACTCTAACTACACAAACGCACAAAATCTCACAAAGATGTATGTGGAATTTTGTGTGTGTAAAGTGTGAAAGTTGGGTTTTGGGGGCTTTTTTGTGGCTGTGTGAGGTTCCTGCTTGTTGCAGGGGCCATTTTGGGTCTAGCACAGCTGCTTTTACATTGTGGGTGAGCCAGTTGATGTTTTTTAATTTTTATTTGGTGTGCGTTGGAAGAGGGGTCATCTTATACGGCGAGTATAGCCCAAATCCTATATTTTTACAGGAAAAGTAGGGGGTTGTCTTATACGCCCAGTCGTCTTATACGCCGGAAAATATGGTATATGAAATTCCAGTCTGGATGAATCACAAGACAGAATAAGCTGATATTACTTTAAAGGCAGGAAACCAACCAACCAACCAATCAGAAGAGGTCTTCTAATCCAACCCCCTGCTCAAGCAGAAGATCCTATACCATTTCAGACAAGTGACTGTCCAATCTCTTCTTAAAAACTTCCAATGATGAAGCCACAACGTCTGATGGCAAGCTGTTCCACTAATTAATTGTTCTGATTGCTAGGAAGTTTCTCCTGAATTCCAGGTTGCTTTTTTCTTTGATTAGTTTCTATCCATTGTTTCTTGTCCTGCCCTCTGGTACTTTGGAAAATAAATTGACCCACTCCTCTTTGTGGCAGCCTCTCAAATACTTGAATACTGCTATCATGTCCCACCTAGTTCTTCTTTTGTCTAGACTAGCCAGATTGTGCAACTGTTCTTCATATGTCTTTTGTCTCAAGGCATTTGATCATCTTTGTTGCTCTTCTTTGCTCTTGATGAAAGTAAAATGGGAGAGTGCCAAGGTTGGCTTGGAATTCAACATAAGAAAACTAAGAACATGGAATCCAGTCCCATCACTTTCTGGCAAATAGAAGGAGAAGAAATAGAAGCAGTGACAGAATTGTTTTGCTGGGCGCCAACAAATGACATGAAATTAAGGGACACTTGCTCCTTGGGAGGTAATCTATGGCAAACCCACACAGCATATTAAAAAGAAGAGACATCGCCTTACTGATAAAAGTCTATATAGTGAAAGCTATAGTTTTCCCAATAATAATGTTTCACTGTGAGAGTTAGACCATAAAAGACCATTACAATTTATATTGATATTGTTTCCTGATGGCTTATTTGTACTCTATGACTATCATTCAGTATTGTACCTTATGATTCTTGATGAATGTATTTTTCTTTTATGTACACTGAGAGCATATGCACCAAGACAAATTTCTTGTATGTCGAATCACACTTGGCCAATAAAAAAAAATCTAAATCTGAAATATTTATGCCTTTGAATTGTGGTGTTGGAAAAGACTAGTCAGAGCCTCTTGGTCTGCAAGGAGAGTAAATAAATTCTGAGGACTGATACTGAACAGATACTGAGCTCAAATACTTTGGACATCTAATGAGAAGATGTGGAAAAACCCTGATATGGAAAGATTGGAGACAAAAAGAAGAGGAGGACAGGAGAGAATGAGATAGTTATATCATCAATGCAATGAATATTAATTTGGACAAATTCTGGAATACAGTGGAGGACAGTGGGGGTCTGGGATGCAATGGTCAATGAGGTCACAAAGACTCAGATCCAATTTAAGACAACAGTCAAATAAGAAGAGCTTGAACTTTGACCAAGAAATATGAATTGAGAAAACATTTCAGAGAAGCTATACTATATCAAACAAGAGGATATAATGGAGAGCTGAACACATTGCAAGATTCAGTTCTACAGCTCTTGCAATAAAATTACTCCTGACCTACATGATGTTGATTTCTCAGTCTGGTCTATCTTTTGGCGCTGAAAATGTCTTTGAGGTCTGTATTTACGAGACAACACAGAAATACTTAAGTACAGGTGGTCCTCATTCAATGGTCGCCTGTTCAGCAATCATTTGAAATTCCAATGCTGCAGTATATATGGAACTTATGACTTCCTTGAAATTCCAGTTGTCGGAACACCCCTGTGGTCACATGATCACAATATGGGGAATTGGCAAGTGGATTTCTGACTTTTGCAGCATCCCACAGTTACAGGGTTGCGATCTGAAACCTTTCTTGCTGGCTTTCCTCAAGCAAAGTCAATGAGGAAGCTGGAAGTAAATTGGAAGTTGTAATCCATGAGGTGCTTAAATACCTGGGTACTCCTTGCTTAACAAGGAGTACCCAGTTAACAGTTCCCAGTTAATGGTAACTGGGAACTGCTGGAATTGCTTTTGTTAAACTTCATGGTCAAATGACAGCATATTTTATCACTTACCAATGGAAATTCAGGCTCTAATTATATAGTTAAGTAAGGATGATCTCTAAAATGTACAGTATAATGGAAGACAGACTTACTTTTAGAATGTAAAATCTAAAATTAATCTGGAAAATTATGTTTAGAAACTATATTCTACCCATGAAACAAAGTCTTAATAGAAGAAGTTAAGCAATGAGAATTGATGATCAAAAGGCAATGCCCTTTCTTTCATTTGATGTGTTCAAAGAGAGGCAGAATCAACAACTGCTGAGATGCTGGAATTTGAAATCTTGCACTAAGCAAGGGCTAGGGCTTAAATATCCATTTTTAAATCTATAATTCTTTCATCACTTGTGAGTAGATATGTCTCACAAAAAGTAGGCTCAAAATATAATTCTACCTTGGTCCTCTTTTATGAAGCCATCTAAGATGTTAAAAACACTCACTCCCTTCCCTGCTCTTCCTAGAACCCTGTTCCTGGAAGCATATAAGGCTGTTTTCATTCTTCTCAATTCATTTGCTCTAAAACTATGTATGTTTTGCTGTTAATTTCTGTGTATAGAAATATGGATGACTTTCTAATGGCCTGTGAAGAAGTTGTACTTTCAACAATCAGAGTACTGCCTGCGATTAAAAGCAATTATTCCAAAGACAGCATCTAGAAAAAAAAGTAACTAATGTACATCAGGTGAATGGAATAGATCACCTCATTCTATTTATTAATAGACTGAACTTATGGCAGAGTTATGGAATGTAGCAAGGAGGTGAATTCTCCGAAGGGAAGGGATGTATTTCAAACAAGCAAAAGGCAACTCAGGTTGAAAATTATGTGTGAGAGAAAGAAAATGAAAACTCCCCTTCCTGAATAGTTCACAGACTATGTAGTGGATACATATGTTAAAGTGTTCAGACTGGCAAGATTTTGTCTATAGGTATGAAACAAGAAAGTAACCAAATGGTATTCTAAATTTTGGGCTTCAGAGGCAGTTAATTTCATGGACAGAAGTATATTCTAGGCTACAATTTTGGAGAATACCACTTTTGGAGAATACCACTTACAATTTTAACATAAGCATAACAAGTTTTCAGTTGGTTAATCTATTACTATATATCTCACATTTAAACCTAGTGTCAATCCCTTAAAAATTATTGTTCACTAAAATTTATGGACACATGTTGCAATTGCAGATATGGTGTTTTCTGCAGCACAAATTTACCTGCCACCACCCTTGATTATGAAACTGTTTCCTTCCTCCTTTCACATTTTTTGTTTCTTTGGATTTGAATATATGCAGAGATTGCAAAGCATGTGCCACTGCATAGACTGCATTGTAAATATTGTAACTCTGACCACTCATTAGTGTCTCAAACACAGATGTGGGAAGAGTCTGAAGCCTCTCCTGTCCAGTACATTTCTTCTCAGAGGTCTCAGTTTTTGAGTTGGGGAAGAAACAATCAAATGCCTGTTCCCAAAAATCTTTTTGAAAATGATCATGCTTGTTGTTGTTGTTGTTTGGATTTAAGTTTTGAATAAATTCTTGGAAATCTTGGACCTCCTTTGTGTGAACTGCAAAAGATAAAGCCCCATGTAGAAAATGGATACGCCAAGATTTATGAAAAGCAGCTGAAGTGTAATCTGACTGAGCAGTTATAAGCCAGATCTTAGCCTTCTTTGGTATGTCCTCTACTTCTGAGAACTGGAGGCAACTACTCAGGACTGACATGGACTGAGTTTCACCATATAAGATTATCACATTGGCTGTGCTGTTCATGAGAACGTGGTATATACGTAGTCCTTGATCTACGGTATCAGTAAAATCACTGTAAAAGGCTGCATGTGGGAACTCTGCTATGAATTCAGTGCAGATGCCATGCTTGGAAAATATGGGGAGCACCTCCTGGATGAATTTCTCTCCTTTCTCATCCCTTACTATAAGAATTCCAATCCAGATCCATTTAAAATACCGCAAAAGCTGCAGGAGGCCCTTATGTTGATGGGATTCATTTGGAAACATTTGTTGGAAGAAAACTGCTTGAGTCTCTTTATCCATGACTGGAGCAGAGCCATATATCAACTACAGAAAGATAAACATATGGAATTTCAAAGGTGTATGTGAGCCTCTGAAAATGTCTACATTCATTTGAGTCTTTGGGTAACTTTATATACTGAAACATTATGCAACTAGCTGTGTTTATTAGGAAATATCAACAAAGATGTCACTCTTGAAGTATCAGTAAATACATTTTTGTGGAAGTAGTCTCATTGTGAATATTTCAAATTTGAGCCTTAGTTCAGTATCTGGAATTTGTTCAGATTTATGATTACTCATGCTATTATGCCAACTTTATCAAGCAAAAATAATATCTAGGAATCTGAAAATCTGCCTTTTTACAGAAAGAAGCATATAGATGTCTTTGGAGTTATGGCATAAGGTATATCTACATCAAATCTTACCTGAGGAACTTTGTAGTTGCACAATACAGTTGCCATGTGAAGAGAGATATCAGGTGCCCCAATGACTGCAGCCAAAGTATTTGTGATCCCACACTTGTAGTTAGGGATGAATTTGCCCTGAGTGAAAGGCAGAAGCATTGAGGCAAAGTAAGTCCAGCTTGGACTAAAATTGCTGTTAAAAATGTGGAAGCCCAGCGTGATATTGGGTAGGATCTGAGGATTTTCATTAATCTGTTTTATAGTAAATGCTAAAGCCAGGATATGCTGGTAATTCTGAAAAACTATTCTGTAAAACAATTTTTTAAAAATCATTAAAAAAGGCCTGTTTCTCATTATGTGCCTTGCAATCCTTCAGTCCAGCATATTTTGTGGAATGTGTTTAATAATTCTTATTTCTATATTTTATTATGTCAGGATGGTCCACTATGAAATGACAGCGTTTAAGAATAGCTTATAGGCAGAAGGAAATTTCTACATTTTGGTACCAGAAATATCAATGAGAAAACTTATCATGGGAAATATATGCTTTCACTTCCTTAATAGTAGTAACAATGGCATAAATATAAACATACATACCTATATATTAATACATATTAAGATGTGATTTGTTATCAATGGAAAGTTGATATCTATTTCGATTATTTTAACTTTATCTGAAAATTGAAGAAAGATATAACTACATAAAATAAACCTAAACAGCCTATTTTAGATGTTCCTTTCTGGGTTTTTTTGCCATTAGAGGAAAATATTTGAAGCATCATGTGATTTACCAGTCAAGGTCAGATCTTGACAATAAATTAATGATATACTTACATAAGTCCATCATGAAATGCCTGAGAAGGATGTTGACTGAAATCAATGGGGTCAGAAAATATCAAGAATGCAGAAATAATGCCAGCAATATTAATGTCTCCAAGCTGATGATAGGTGTGTCGAATAGGAAGAGGTTCCTGAAAGTTGCATTGAAGGCTCGGATTCTTGCACACCACTTCAGGCAATACTATTAAGAATAACTCCACCAATACTAACATCTTCCATGAGTGTCTTCTTTCTGTGTACAAATACCTCTGTCTGCTACAAGATCTTTGAAGTAGATCAGACTGATCTGCCTTCTGGAGATGTTTTTCAGACAAAACTAGGGAGTGTAACATGCTACGAAATCAACTCACAGAGCTCTGGGGCTCCCCATCATGGATCAGAATAGGATGTGGATAATAAATATCATTATTCTGTGTTAGTTGCTCCAATTTTCATGGAGTCCCATAGGATTTGGAAAAGTGACTAATTTCATAATGATAGTAAGACAGTCACATACATGAACAACTTCAAAACATGTGAGGACTTGCAGAGGCAGGAATGCATCAGCCACAAGACAAAAAATAAAATCATTATATCCATAAAGTGAAATAGAGATATAAATATATGTATGTATAAGGGCATTACTGTAATTCTTTTTTAAAAAAGTTTTATTGGGTTTTTTTTATTTTCTCCTCTCCCACCGTCACCCCATCTTTCTTTCTTTCTTTCTTTCTTTTTTTCTTTCTTTCTTTCTTTCTTTCTTTCTTTCTTTCTTTCTTTCTTTCTTTCTTTCTTTCTTTCTTTCTTTCTTCTTTTTTTTTTGGAATATACCTCAGTATTTCTATACTTGCATATATAAACGCCTTCTTCATTTATCCCTAAATTCTAAATTTGCTAGTTGTACATATTTATCCTCTTTTATTCTTTAACAATTCATTCTTTTTCCTAATATATTTATATTTGTTTGTTCAGAGCTGCCTTTCTTCCACTTCATCTTTTTTTTATTGTACAGCAATCTTTCTCCTCAAACCTAGCCTCTCCCTCTTCTCCTTCCAACTTTCTTTCCCGACCTTCTTCTCTTCTCTACTTCCCCTTCCCTTTTCTGTATCATTCCAATTTTAGTATATATGCTGTCGAAGGGAGCACAACTATAATTCTATTCTATTCTATTCTATTCTATTCTATTCTATTCTATTCTATTCTATTCTATTCTATTCTATTCTATTCTATTCTATTCTATTCTATTCTATTCTATTCTATTCTATTCTAAAAATATTAAGATATTTAAGATTAAATATATTTAAGATTAAATATATATTATATATTTATTGTGTCCTTTACTGGTTGCAGAAGTTCATCATCAAATCAATTATAATATTAGCTTGTAAGACCATCCGGGCCTGGGGCTTTGTGTGGCTTCATTTTTTTTTAATGGCTTCTGATATCTCAAAGGCAGTTATCAGATGATTGACGTTGCCTCTGAGTTTCTGATAGTTTAGGTAGATGTTGTTTTCAAAGATATTCATCTATTTTTGACATATCAAACTCCTGTCTTTTCTAAAATTTGAATAGAAATTATGAAAGGACTTTTTAATAAGTTCATTGTCTGCTATTACATTACCGCCTTCATAAATTTTTCCAATCATTGTCTTTTGCCTTTCCTTTCTTAATTTATATGGCAACCATCTCCCTGGTTTATTTGCAAACTTGAAGCGTCTCTTGTCTGTATAGTTAAAGTTTGTTTATATTTCCTGTACTGTTAACATAGACAGTAGTTGCCATAACAATTTGATACGGTATAAAATTTTAAGATCCATGGGTTTAATTTGCAGTTGAATTTCTTTCTTGTATCCAATATCCTTTTCCTGGGATTTTTTCCTCTCTAAACAATTGTGCTGTATAATATAGCCCCTCATAACCACTTTACTAGCATCCCATACTGTCGTTAAGCTTGTTCCTTTACTTAAATGGTTCTCAAAGTATTCTTTTCAGTTTCTTTTTACAGTCTTTTACAATCCTTTCCTTTTCTAAAATAGCTTGATTTAATGTCCATCTGAAACTCGAGATCTTTCCTTGGAATATTGCATTCAGTTTTGGTTGCCACAATGTAAAAAAGTTGTTGAGACTCTAGAAAGAGTGCAGAGAAGAGCAAGAAAGTTGATTAGGGGACTGGAGGCTAAAACTTATTAAGAACGGTTGCAGGAACTGGGTATGTCTAGTTTAATCTTAAAACCAGAAACATAGGATTATGATCAGAAAAAGATTTAGGCAGATTTAACCACCATTGATTTTATTCCATTGAGTTCAATTTTCACTACTACAAAACTACCATATTCATCTGCTATAAGAAGCTTGGGTTTAAACTGCGGTTTCATATATAAGACAACTCCATTGATCTTTTTTACATCAGCTGATATAAATTCATCTCCAAGTTGTTTATTTGTCAAATATTTGTCAAATATCTTGTTTCTTGGTATGTGTTTCTTGGAAACAGACTATATCAACACTAAGTTTTCTCAGATAATGAAATATTGTTTATGCTTAGATGGGGCATTTGCTCCACTAATATTCCATATGATAAACTTAATCTCCATCTTTAAGCAACATTGTAGATTCCTGTACAATTATCTTGGCCATATCTTCTTCTTTCCTTCTTTTTCTCTCTGCCACGTCATCTTCTTCAATGCCACCTTTTTGAGATGCTCAACCTCTGATTTTTTTTCTATACCCATTTCTCCATCCTGAGCTGAAATTAATTTATGTTTGATCAAAAAGTCTTTAGCTTTCTCTATAGAATTCAATCTAAATCTTTGCTCATGGTAGGTGAATATCACCCATTCCAATTTATTCTAACAGAATAATTTTTTCTCTGCTTCAATTGTCAATAAGGAATTCAAACTGGAATTTCCTTCAGAACTATAATATCTATATTTTCTCAACCTGTTTTTAAAATGGCAATCCAGAATGTGATCCCTTGTTATTCTCCTTATAAAATGGGCTACGGGACTGTGGGAAAAGCAGCCAGAGCCAGCATCTGCAGAACTACTGGAAGAAAAAGTGTTTACCCATCAAAGTGTTGACACAGTGACTTAAATTAAAGAAATAATGATCTATTATTACAGAACAAGTCCAGGAATTACAGGACATTTGAAATGAATGCACCATTTCTGGAAAATAAAATAATATCTAGAATTGGAAATAACAAAACAGAGGCCAGCAGATGAGTGATGATTTATAATATGAAATAAAGTATTCACCGAAGCTAAATTGGAAGAACTGAAAAGAGCAAAGAAATCTAAGCCTTGCCAAAGGTAATTCACACTGTAGAGGCAAACCAGGAGAAATTGGTAATGCAGGTGTCACTGCGTTTTTATATTTACCAACAGAGCTATTATTTCTGGACTATCAGACTCACCATAATTATATTCCTTATCAGCACCTAAAGCACCTACTACGCATGTCATTGCATTCTTTTGTACTTTTTTAAGAAACTTTCCTTTGTTCTCCAGCCAGCTAAGGTCAGGCTGGGGATTCTGTGCCAACATGTAATCTAATTTAGATAGTGAGATGTTTTTATTTTATTATAATAAATATGAGTTTAATTAGAAGATGTTTCTTCGGTTTTATTGATCAAAGTATGCAGCAAGATAAAAGCCACGATCCAACTCAAAATGAGGGCAATTACCCCATGCAAGGTAATGGGGCTGATTGCCGCTCTGACAGCAGGAAACTAACACAGTTATTTTTTTTCATTTGGAAAAGAAAAAAGAACAAAATCCTGTAACTAAAGAACTGGAAGAATTGAAGCAAAGAATAATTGAACATCTAGAAGAGCACAAAAACCACAGAATAAGGTTCTCTGTGTTGAAGCTTGTTCCAAAGAAACAACTAGCACAAGCATTAAAAGACACCAATACTGTAATATCAAATGCAATATTTATAATATCAAATCAAATATAAGCACCAACTCACTGCAAGAAACAAACCAACTAATGTATAGCACAGTTCCAGTTATAACTGAATACCAAGGATTCAAAATGAACAAAAAAGAAAAAGACAAACAGCGTGCCACCAAAATGAAACATCAGGCTGGAAAATAAGGCTAGAAAGCTGAGATTTATGTATTACTAAATTTCTATGCCATCCATCTTACCAAGATGACCCTAAGCAGTGTATATTCATATGATTAAAATATGATAAAGAATCCTGAAACAACAAAAAAAAAGCACATATTTAAAATTAAGTTAAAATTCAATTAACCAAGATGGGGGAAGGGAGTAAAGTATTGACAAGGATGAGGTGGAAACTAATTAATCACCTCAGTAGGCATGATATTCTGAAGTACAGGAAAGACTCTTCTTCTGTATCCTGTCAGCCAAAAGTCTTGACCAATGGAATCCAGGACTCTTCTGCTAGCATGCAGAAACAGTTAAACCGATTGGAGTCATCAACTGGCACTTAGAATCATTGTGTGCCTCTCATTCAAGTGCTGCAAAACTATCTAGATTTATAACCTTTGAACCTCCGGTTCTACACAGTTATTCAAGTATTGCTAAACACTTATCTACTCAAACAGACTTATGACCATAAAACATGCTGTTCTACACAGTCATCATACTCGATCGAATTTCTTAAAAGGAGACTATTGTAGATTGGATACTAGCATGTATTAGACTTCTGATGGAAATTATTTGAATTTGCTAGAATTATTTTTTGTGCCAGAAATTTCTTTGATCTTTGCTATTGAGAACAAGGCATATGGCCAGCTTTTGAATTTACCCCATGTATTGTAGGTGACCACTACAAGTGGTATGCATCAGAGAATTCCCTCTGTCCAATTGCTTCAGGATAAAAATCATAGACCTTCCCCGTTTAAACAAATTCTCATTTCTATTTAACTAAATTTCTTTTTACACATTCTACTGCATATGAATTAAGATGACCAACAAAGAAAAATTTACAATTCACAATTAGATAATACATTTAATCATAGCTCACCATTACATACCAAAATATGTCAATAAATCAAAAATGTCAGTAAATATGTCAATACATTAATTTGTGCTGTAATTTATGTTTTTATAGACCCCAGTTATAATTGCCTTCCAGAAGGGGGAAAAAAAACCCTTCCAAGCTATCCAAATCTTAGGGGACGGGGCAACATAGAACATCACTGTCTCTGTACATTGTTTTATAGCTTAACTGTTGAAGTTGGGAAGTTATCCAATATTTATTTATTTATTTATTTATTTATTTATTTATTTATTTATTTATTTATTTATTTATTTATTTATTTATTTATTTATTTATTTATTTATTTATTTATTTATTTATTTATTTATTTATTTATTTAAATTTATATACCGCCCTTCTCCCCGGGAGGGGGACTCAGGGCGGTGAACAGCTAGATTAAAACACATATAATACAAATATTAAAAAATTTAAAATGAGATTAAATCGTCGCCGTTCCAATATAAAAGTCTCAAAACCAGTTCAAATACCCAATTTAAAACCCCAAAAATTAATAATACCAAAAATTTAAAAAACCCCATTACAATCAAGCAAGCAAGGCCGGCTTGTAGGAATAAATAAGTCTTAAGGGCCTTTCAGAAAGCGTGGAGGTCCGGGATCAAACGAATTTCAGGAGGCAGGTCGTTCCACAGGGTGGGTGCCCCCACAGAGAAGGCTCTCTCCCTGGGGGCCGCCAGCCAACATTGCTTGGCTGATGGCACCCTGAGGAGGTCCTCTCTGTGTGAGCGTACTGGCCGGTGGGAGGTTATCGGTAGCAGCAGATGGTCCCGCAAATACCCTGGTCCTATGCCATGGAGCACTTTAAAGGTCAAAACTAACACTTTGAGCGCACCCGGAAGACCACCAGAAGCCAGTGCAGCTCGCACTGTACATATAAAGTACATATAAAGAATATCAGGCAAACAAAGTTTTCTTAAAACTTTCTCTTCATGAGCTGGTGTTTATCGTTCAGTTCAGGTCTCATCACAATGATAAAACACTTGGGAAGAAAAATGCACACCAATAAGCCAGCACTGGAGGAGATCATGGAGAAGATCTCCACAGCCAATGTATATTTTCCCCTTGTGCTTAGATAGGTTGGAATAAAACATAACCAAACACTGCAGAAGACCAACATGCTGAAGGTGATGAATTTGGCTTCATTGAAACTGTCAGGTAAATTCCTAGCTAGAAAAGCAGCAGAGAAGCTAAGCAGAGCAAGAAAACCCATAAAGCCCAAAACACAGTAGAACATGACTGAGTCTTCATTGCACTCCAGGATGACTTCTTCAGACATTGAGTGTGCATCAAAATCTGGGTATGGTGGGGATGTTATCAGCCACACAGCACAAACACATATTTGAACAAGGGAGGAGGATAGAAGAATGAAACTGACCATCCTTCCCCCAACCCATTTCCTTAATCTGGAACTGGGTTTGGTGGCCATGAATGCTAGAACCACAATAAAGGTTTTGGCCAAGACACAGGAAACTGCTACAGAAAAGATGAGGCCGAAAGCTGGTTGTCGAAAGAGACAAACAATCGTATTGGGCCTCCCAACAAATAGAAAGACACAAAGGAAAGAGAGGAGAAGAGAAAGTAGGAGTGTATAAGTGAGGTTTTGGTTGTTGGCTTTGACGATGGGAGTGTCTTTGTGTTCCATGAATACTGTGATTACCAAAGTTGTCATCAAAGAAAAGCAAAGAGAAAGAACAGTCAGACCGATCCCCAAGGGTTCTTCATAGGACAAAAAGATGATCCGCTTTGGAATGCACATATTTTTCCCAGGATTTGGATATTGATCTTCTGGACATGGAAAGCAGTCATCTGTGTCTGAAAAAGAATACAGGGGAATTGATAAAGTTGATTACAGACAGTGTTGTACCCCAATGTCTTAATCCCATTATATTTTGAAATTTCCTACCCTTCTCTTTGGATATTTCTCCCTCTGGACATAGACGGCAATCATAGCAACAAAACATCTTCCCTTCTTTCTTAGCCTTGCTGTGTCCTGTCTCACAAGGATCATTACACAAAGATAGAGGTAATGCCTATCAATGAATGAAGAAGAATATTTTGATATACAAGGAGGAAAGGAAGTGCTTCGAGAGTTACTGTGGAATCAACAGATTAAAAATGGGTAGGGAGATGACATAACTTTAGATGCAATAACTCTGAAATTATAATTAATTAAATATCTTCAATAATTGTATTGATAGCCTTCATTAACCATCATCACTCTTCAAAGACAATTTCTGTGCTAGTTAGTTAAAGTTGGTTTTTTTCAATTTCTGAATTTTAATATTAGCAAACTGATAAGATTTAGTGTGTTGTCTTGCAGCTTTTACTTCAAATCCATGAAAACCATTGTCCATAATTAACAGGTAGCCAGGAAAGTATATTTCCTAATTAACAATTGTAATTGTTAGAAGAATAAAAATAAAATAAAATAAATAATACTGGTATGTTTCCTTGTCAAGGAAAGTTCTACCTAGGTTAGTCAGATGATACTGTGAAGTGTTCATAAATAATAATATTTCAATGAAGGCAGAGAAATATAGATTCAAAAAACTACCCTGATTAAAGCCTACTGGCCATGTGATGGAATCTATAGAAATCTTGAAGAAGTTTTCTGCTGGAGCTGTGGGATTTATCACTCCAATTTTGATTCTAGCAAAGGATTGGTTTGGGAATGTGATCCAGTTGATAATATCAAATCCACCAACAAAGTCTCCATTTTTATCAAAGGAGATCTGTTCATCAACACTATTGTTGAATCTGACACTCCTCAGAAAATAATGGACCTGAAATGCAGAGGCAGTCAGAGAGGAACAAACCAAGGAAGGGGAAAAAATTCATATATTCAGAACATACAGATGAATGTTTCTTTAAAGTTGTAAGCCATCAAACAAATAAATAACAGCCATTCTAAAACAGAGATAGAGGTAACATTTCAGATTTCTGAAATAAATTTAACATAGAATTGCAAAATAAACAACCATTAAAAAAATAAAATTAAGCTCTGTAGTCTATTTGCAAAAGCCAGATCACTTCTAATAAATATATAATAAACATTAGTATGTATAAAACTACCATATAATTGCACTCATTTGACATGGTAACAAGGTTATATTCAAAATCCTACAAGATAGGCTTCAGCAGTATGTAAATCAAGAACTATGAATTACAAATGGTTTTTTTTTGAAAAGGCAGAGGAACTGGAGATCAAATTTCCTTCATTTGCTGGGTTTTGAGAAAGCAAGGTAGTTCCAGATAATCATCTACTTTTGTTTTATTGACCATTAATAAATATCAGGTGGGCATCCGGGAACAACTCACTCTGCACTATTAATTACTGAGGGAACTTCTTTATTAATCAAACAGGAGGTTTAGAACACGCTCTCTTCAGAACAGAACAGAGAACAACTGCTGACAGCTCTTATATACTCCCTGTCAGCTGGGCTCAACCAATCACAAAGCTTTACCCATTTCTAACATTCTAACAGAGGGCCTAACTGGGGAAACTGCTCAATACACAACACCCCTTTATACCTAGAATGCGCATGCGTAATCTTGAAAGTGAGCTGGCCAACGCCGGAGACAGCCAGAACGGCGGGGGCCTTCCGGCTGTGTTTGTTTGTCATCTCTTCCCTCATCTCTAGCAACTTCTAGTCCGGTCTGATCATCCGTGACAACAGGTAAGTGCGTATCATGCTCCTTTGTTCGGGTAGCTGTGTTTTCTGTTAGCAACTTTTCGGCACTTAGTGGGATTGTGACCAGTTCTTCGGCTGTCGGCTTTTGGGACACATGCTGCCCGCGGGCATGGGGCCACGGCATGGTGGCATGTTCGGGATTCTCAGATGTTGCGCCAGGTGTTGCATGGGTTTGCGTCCCTGCCTTCCTCATCTGACCCCACTCCTCTATTTCCCGTTCCCCGTCTAACTCTTACTTGGTCCTGATGTCATCTCCAGACCTTTCCACCCCCCATGTCTATCTTATATGAACAGGGCCCCATAACACTAATATTACTCCGGGTAGCCATAGCGGGTGCCCAACATAATTACGAGCATATACGCAGTCATCCCCCTTCAAACCATTGTAAGGACTTGCAGACTTAAGGGGTTTTTTCGGGGCGTAACCAATTAAGTTACAGCTTGGGAGAGGACCATCTACTACCACCAGAGATAAGCGGCAATTGAAAGCACGGAATTTGACTCTAAATGTCCCAATCCCTACAACCAGAATGAGAGCACCCTGGTACTCTTTCAATAGAAGCAAACAAGGCTCAAGCAGGCATTTTGACAACTTCGGCACTAGCCGCTTGATAGTGCTCCACGAGACTATAGATGTAGAGGAGCCCGTGTCTACTTCCATTTCACACAGGCGTCCTTCAATGTGAACAGTCAAAGCGATTTTCAGGTTTCCCGCATGTTTAGGTGGTATCGCTCAGTTGACAGCGGAAAACCCCTTTTGTGGCTGTGCATGCGTGGGCTTCAGGCTGGGCCTACATTGTGTATTCCCTTCAGCTTGAAATCGGGAGCTAGTCTGCAGCTGTGTGGAGTGACACACTCTGGCAATGTGTCCCCGGCGCCCACACCTCCTGCATACTGCCTCTTTAAATTTACAAGATGCTCGGACATGGTCCCCCCCACAACTGAAACACTCAAAGGACTTTCCAGACATGTTCCTAGCCCCGGACAATTTATTTGTAGTCTCCCTGACATGGTAAACCTCACTTTCTTCTTCTGAATCGGAATATGTCTCACTTTTAATTTCGTTAGCAGAGCCTACTCCTGCTTCTGTAGTGGGCACGCTCTGACCCCGGGGTAGTTCGGCAATAGATAATGCGGCCAATTCCACAGCGCAGGCCTCGTCCAATGCCTCCTGGAAGGTTAGTTCATATTTGGCAATTAGTCGCTGTTTCAAATTTTGATCGCGCACTCCGCTGACAAGGCGGTCTAGGAGATAATCATCCAAATTAACAAATTCACAATGGGGAGCAGCCCTGCGCAGCGCCATGACATATTGATTTATGGATTCACCTGGGGCTTGGTCACAGTGATAAAAATGCTGGCGTCGGGCTATTCGGGATGGGGCTGGCGCGTAGTGCCTTTTGAGTTTGCCCATGAAGTCTTCCCAAGTTCCAGCATGTATGGATTGGGGAGCCATGAGAGTCATGGCTGTATCAAACATCTCCGGCCCACAGAAGCTAAGGAAATATGCTCTCTTCCACTCTGGAGACAGATTAGTGTACTCGTTTGCTATTAAGAAGCATTCAAATCGGGCTACATAGGCATCCCATGTTTCTTTGCCTTGGTTGAACGGTGGGAAAGTATGGGATGTAGCCATTGTGTATCTCGCTTCACAGTTACCTCAGGATTTCTGACCTGCTGCCGTTTATGCTGCTAGGTTCAGCGATCCCACCTTCGTTGCCAGTAATAAATATCAGGTTGGCATCCAGGAACAACTCACTCTGCACTATTAATTACTGAGGTAACTTCTTTATTAATCAAACAGGAGGTTTAGAACACGCTCTCTTCAGAACAGATCAGAGAACAATCGCTGACAGCACTTATATACACCCTGTCAGCTGGGCTCAACCAATCACATAGATTTACCCATTTCTAACATTCTAACAGGGGGCCTAACTGGGGAAACTGCTCAATACACAACAACCATGTTAAAGCCTTTGATTATGTGGATCACAACAATCTGTGGCAAATTCTTAAAGTGTTGAGAGTACCAGACGACCATAACTGTCACCTGAGAATGCTAAAGTCAGCTGTTACTAATTCAGCTTGGCACCTCACCTGCTTCCTGACATTAAAGGCCAGAAGTGGAGGGGATGGAGGATGAAAGCACAATAAAGTTGTGCTTATACATGAGCAGCCATATCCTGTTTTTACTAGCATCCCAAGGCCAAGCATCCTGAGAAATATATTGATTATCCCAAAATATCTCAGCATTCTCAAGACATTTTGGTGAGCTGGGTTGGCTGGAAATGAACTGATTACAGAGGGGTAAGAACAGGCTCTGGGTGAACCTTTTTTGTATCTTGCAAATGCTGGAGAATTCAGAGCTGGCCTTACATTACTGCAACAAACACCTTTATAAAAAAGAACGCTTTGCTTTACCAAATGGAGTCAAAGGTCTTCCTTTCCTAAGGGATCAGTTTGGGGCAGATCTGACATCTGCATGACAGCCAAGAAGCAACAGTTAGAGTCAGACATGAAACAATTGATTGCTTCAAAATAGGGTAATAAGTACAAGGCTGTGTATTGTCACCTTGCTTATTTAACTTATATGCAAAGTTCATCTTGTGAAATGCCAGGCTGGATGAATCACAAGCCAGAATTAGAATTGGTGGGAGAAATATCAACAACCTCAAATATGCAATGATACCACTCTAATGACAGAAAGTGAAAAGGAACTAAAGAACCTCTTGATGAGGTAAAAGAATAGAGTGCAAAAGTTGGCTTGAAACGCAATATAAAAAAAGCTACGTTTATGGCATCTGGTCTCATCACTTCATAGCAAGTAGAAGTGGAAGAAATAAAAACAGTAACAGATTTTATTTTCATGGGCTCCAAGAACACTGCCGATCCCCTTCTTTTAAATGAAAAAATCCTTTTCAAATTTTCAAATTTCTTTTTTCAATTTTTCAATTATTTGTTCCAAATTTTAATCTTTTTTCAACTTTTAAATATCACTGTTAATTTTAAATTATTTTTCCCATTTTAACATCTTTTTAAAAAAAATTTTTTTTCAACTAAACATTTGAAAAAATATAGTTTAATTCTTAATGATCTAAGAGGAAAATTTATTTTAAAAAACCACAGAAAAAAGAGACAGACACTTAAGACAGGAAAGATAGTAATTAATTTTTCAAGAGAACAAAAGAACTCTTGTAAACTATTAGCAACAGGGAAAATATTTAAATTTTTAGAAATGTTTATTTTTTTTAGCAAAGAAAGAAAGAAAGAAAGAAAAGTGATAGAAATGGACACTAACAGTATAGTGACTCGCAAAGGGTGCCATATGTTTCATCTTATGCCCACATAGCTCAGATACTTTGGCACACGTTGGACTCATTGGACAACAACCTGATGTTGTGAAAGAAGGCAAAAGGAGAAGAGCAGGGGTGGGTTCTAAATTTTTTTACTATGGTTCTGTGGGCGTGGCTTGTTGGGGGGGTTAATGTGACTGGGTGGGCATGGCCAACTTTTTTTTTTACTTTTAAAAGCCTTTTTTTCTACAACCTTAAGAGGTTGCAAAAAAAATGCTTTTAGGAGCCTCTGACAATCAGGCAACTCAGCAGGGATCGCCAGAGGCTTTTAAAGGCATTTTTTTTCCTACAACCTCTTCAGTTGAAGAGGTGGATCGCCGGGGATCGCCGGAGGCTTTTAAAGGCATTTTTTTCTACAACCTCTTTGGCTGAAGAGGTTGTAGAAAAATATGCCTTTAGAAGCCTCTGATGATCAGGCAACTCAGCAGGGATTGTCAGAGGCTTTTAAAGGCTTCTCTTTTTTTCTACAACCTCTTCGGCCAAAGAGGTTGCAGGAAAAAATGCTTTCAGAAGTCTCTGACAATCCCAGCTGAGCTGTGCAATCATCAGAGGCTTTTTTTATATACTTTTAAAAGTACTTTTTTTTTTTACTTTTTTTGCTTTTTTCGGCCGAAAAGGTTGTAGAAAAAATGCTTTTAAAAGTAAAAAAAAAAGCCTCTGATGAGGTGGGCGGGGTAAGCGAGTGGTGACCAGGCTGGGGACAGGTTCGGGGGCGTGGCCAGCCAATGTTATTACCAAACTACTACAAATTTTTACTACTGGTTCTTGTGAACCGGGAGCAACTCATCACTGGAGAAGAGGATAACAAAGGCTGAGATGGTTAGGTAATATCAGCAGACAATGAACATTAATATGGGCAAATTCTAGAAGACAGTGGAGAACAGGGGGGGCTAGGATGCTATGGTTCCTGCGGTTGCAAGACTCCGACAAGAGTTTGAAAATGAATACCAAACAATAACTGAGACAGCCCAGCAACACTAAAGTACAGTTGTTCATTGTTTAATGACTGCTTGTTAAGCAACCATCTGAAATGGTAACAGTGCAGGACAAGCAATACTTATGACTTCCTTACTGTGCTCATATGATCACAATCCTGGAAGTCAGCAATTGGCCTTTATTTCTTACTGTCATGGCATCCCACAGTTATTTGACTGTGATTTGCAATCTATCTTGCTGGCTTTCCACAAGAAAAGTCAATGGGGAAGCTAGAATGAAATTGGAAGTTGTGATCACATGAATTCCATGCTTTACAAACTATGCAATCCTCACTTAATAATGGTAACTGGGGTCTGCCAAAATTATTGTCGCTAAACTTCATGGTCAAGTGATGTCACAACTTAGCATTAAGTAAGGGCTGCCAGTAAAATTTACAATATAATGGAAGATAGACTTACTTTTTAGAAAGTAAAATCTAAAATGGATTTAAAATAACTTTAGGAAACTATTATTCTACCTAAGAAATAAAGTCTCAGTAGAAGAGGTTCGGCATTGAGAATTGAGGTCTGAAGGGCAATGACATTTCTTTTATTGGATACATTAAATTAGAGACAGAGTCAACATATGCAGCAGCTGTTGGAATTTGAAATCCTCCATTGAGTGGATGTTGAACTTGATGGCATAAATATCCATCATTTGAAATCCACTATTGTTTCATCTCAAAGCAGTATATATGTCTCACAAAAAGTAGGCTCAATAAAACATCACCCCTTGGTCCTTCTCAGTAAACTGCAGTCCTCTTTTAATAAGTGCCCTGAAATATGAAAAACATCATCCCTCCCTTCCCTTCTTCTATTAGAGACGTGTTCCTGGAAGCATATAAAACTACTTCCTTTCTGCTCCTTCCATTTGCTCTAAAACTATGTATGTGTTATTGTGAATAGCAGGGTGTAGAAATGGTCTATCATGAGGTCAGAACCCTATGCCTCATAGAAAGGGAAAATGAGCCGTGGTGGCGCAGTGGTTAGAATGTAGAACTGCAGGCTACTTCTGCTGACTGTCAACTGCCTGCATTTTGGCAGTTCTATTCTCGCTGGCTCAAGGGTGACTCAGCCTTCCATCCTTCCAAGGTTGGTAAAATGAGGAGCCGGATTGTTGGGGGCACTATGCTGATTCGCTAAACTGCTTAGAGAGGGCTGTAAAACACTATGAAGTGGTATATAAATCTAAGTGCTATTGTTATTTCAGCATGCTGAATCTTCACAATATATCAGTCCTTCCTGTTCCACACATGGATTGTATGGGAAGATCCTCATCAGGAAATGCCAAAAAATATCGGCATGATTGTACTTTCAACAATCTGTGAACTGTGTCTCACTCAATGCAAACATTCCAAATAAAGTATATATAACAACAAAAATAAAAAAGTAAAAAATACAGCTTTAGCATATGATGGGAAAGGAATAAATCATCTCCTTCCATTTATTTATAGTCTGAATTTATGGAAAAGGAATAGAATGTAGTAAGGATGTGCAGTCCTAGGATTGAGGGGATGCATTTCAGAGAAATAAAAGACAATCCATTTGAATATTGTGTCTGGGAGAAAGAGGAGCACCATAGCCCCTCCCTAATAATTCACAATGCAAATTGTAGATACAGAGAGTAGAATGCTCAGATTAACAAGTGTTTATCTACAGGTATAAACAAGAAGAAATCAGATGAATTACCATCTGTCATTTTTGGTTTTGCGCTTGACAGGAAGTTAATTTCATGGAGAGAAGCATATTCTAAGGAATTTTGTAGAATGCCATTTACAATTTTAATATCAGCATATGAATATTTTGATTACTTATTCCATTATTACATCTCACTTCTGAATTTTCAGATATCAATATCCCTGGAGAATATTGTTTGCTAGCGTTTAAGGACACCCGTTGCAACTACAGATATGGTGGTTTCTGCACCACTCTGCTAACAGACTTACCTGCCACCACATTTGATTGTGAAAATGTTTCCTTCTTCCTTTCATCATTGTTGTTTCCTTTGATTTGGATATATAGAGTGATTGCAAAGCGTGTGCCACAGCATAGACCGCATTGTAAATATTGTAGCTCTGGCTATTCACATGTGTTTCAAACACAGATATAGGAAGGTTTTCAAGCTTCTCCTGTCCAGTACATTTCTTCTCAGATTCCTCCATATTTGAGTTTGGGAAAAAACAACTGAATGCCTGTTCCCAGAAAACTTTCCAAAACTGATCATTCTGATTGTTGGTTGGATTTAGATTTTGAAGAAATCCCTGGAAGTTTTGGATCACCTTTGTGTGAACAGCAAAGGATAAAGCCCCATGCAGGAAATGGATATCCCAAGTTTTATGAATGGAAATTGAAGTATAATCTGTCTGAGCTGTTATAACCCAAATCTTATTCTTCTTTGGTATATCCTCCACTACTGAAAACTGGAGGAAAGTTCTCAGAAATGATAAGGACTGAATTTCACCATATAAGATTATCACATTGGCTGTGCTGTTCATGAGAACCTGATATATATGTAATCCTTCATCTATGGTATCAGTAAAATCATTGTAAAAAGCTACATTTGGTAACTCTGCTATAAATTCAATGCAGATGCCATAGTCTGAAAATGTGGGGATCACCTCTTCGAGAAATTTCTCTCTTTTTTCATCCTTTACGACAAGAATTCCAATCCAGATCCATCTAAAGTATAGCAATAGCTGCAGGAGGCCTTTACGTTGGTGGGATTCATTCGGAAACATTTGTTGTAAGAAAATTGATTGAGTCTCTTTATCCATGACTGGAGCAGAGCCATAGGTCAACTACAGAAAGATAAACGTATGGAAGTGCAAAGTTCTACTTTATGTGCACCTCTGAAAAATATATATTCCTTTCAGTCCTTGGGTATCTTTGATTTTATATACTGAAATTATGCAACTAGTTGTGTTTATTAGGAAATATCAACCAAGACGTCACACTTGAGGTATCAGTAAATACATTTTCCTGGAAGTAGTCTCATTGTGAATATTTCATATCTGAACCTTAGTTCCATGTCTGGAATTGGGGCATGTTTTGTTGTGTAAATATCCTCATTGTGTGTTCAGAATTACAATTGTTCATGCTGCTATTCTGATCCGATCAAGCAAAAAACAATATCTATGTCTCTCCTTTTTACAGAGAGAAGCATACCAATATTTGTGGAGGTATGCAGAATAATAATGTGTATTTGCAGCCCATCTTACCTGAGGAACTTTGTAGATACACAGCACAGTTGCCATGTGAAAAGAGATGTCAGGTGCCCCAATGACTGCAGCCAAAATATTTGTGATCCCACACTTGTAGTTAGGGATGAATTTGCCCTGAGTGAAAGGCAGAAGCATTGAGGCAAAGTAAGTCCAGCTTGGACTAAAATTGCTGTTAAAAATGTGGAAGCCCAGCGTGACGTTGGGTAGGATCTGAGGATTTTCATTAATCTGTTTTATAGTAAATGCTAAGGCCAGGATTTGGTGGTAATTCTGAAAAATTATTCTGTAAAACAATTTTAAAAAATACATTACGAAAGGTCTGCATCACATTATGGTATGTTGGAAATAATTCTTGTTTCGTTGTTTCTATATGTGAAAGTGGTTCACTATCAAATTGCAGCTTTTAAGAACAGCTTATATGCAAAAGGTAATTGCTATTGTTTGGAAATAAAGAATGAGAAAATGTATCATGGGAAATATGTGCTTTCCCTTCCTTAATGGTAATAACAACTTCATAAATATAGCCATACATACCTGTATATTAATAGATATTTAAATGTGGTTTGTTATAAATGGAAATTTGATCTCTATTCCAACTATTACCTGGAAACTGAAGTAAAATGTAACTTTACATAAAATAAACCTAGACATCCTATTTTAGATGTTTCTATCAGGAGTTTTTGCCATTAGAGGACAATATTTCAAGCATCATGTGATTTACCAGCATGGTGCAGAACTTGACAATAAATTAATGATATACTTACAGAAGTCCATCATGAAATGCCTTAGAAGGATCTTGAATGAAATCAATGGGATCAGAAGATGCAAAAATGGCAGAAATAATGCCAGCAATGTTAACATCTCCAAGCTGATGATAGGTGTGCCGAATAGGAAGAGGCTCCCGAAAGTTGCATTTAAGGCTAGGATTCTTGCACATCACTTCAGGCAATACTATCAACAGCAACTCCATAAATAGTAACATCTTCCATGAGTGTCTTCTTTCTGTGTACAAATGCCTCTGTCTGCAACAAGATCTTTGAAGTAGATCAGACATATCTGCCTTCTGTTTTTCAGACAAAACTAGGGAGTGCAACATACTATGAAATCAATTCACAGAGGTTTGGGCCTCCCAGCCGTGGGTTGGAATTGGATGGGGACACTAAATACCATTATTCAGTGTCAGTTGCTCCTATTTTCACGGAGTCCCATAGGATTTGGAAAAGACAAACTGGCTAATTTCATAATGATAGTGAGACAGTCACATATGTGAACAATTTCAAAATATATGAGGATTTGCAGAGGCAGGAAGGCATGAACCAAAAGATGTAAATATATTTATGTGTAGAGGAATTACTGTAATTTTGTCCTGTCCTGTCCTGTCCTGTCCTGTCCTGTCCTGTCCTGTCCTGTCCTGTCCTGTCCTATCCTATCCTATCCTATCCTATCCTATCCTAACCCTTCCATTCTTACACTACACTACACCACATTCTCACCCCGCTGCATTCCACTTCCTTCCATCCTGTTTGATACAATTATTTGTGGCCTTTCATGGAAGAGATTTTCACCATGGGTTGATTGCTTCACTTTTTTTAATGCATCTTTATTTATTTGATATAGTCAATGGTATTTTTATGATTGATTCTTGTACATCAATATTTTTGATGATAGGAAGACTTGTGAAACACCACAATGAGACTGGTAGGAGTACCAATTTAATAAATCAATCAATTATAACTTTGGTCCAACTAAGAGTGCCTTCAATTTATTTCATTCATTACTTTAGGATGAGATTGAAGAAAATATCCTATGGGTGCAATATAAACAAAAAAAAAGATGTACGTTTAAATCATACAGACATTGAAGTGGGGAAAGATATAAATTCCAAGTTCCCACAATCCATTAGACTACAAAATATTGAACCAGTCAGGATCAAACTACTGGCAGTTGGAAGAATTAGTCTCCAGTACTGCACTCTAATCACTGTGCTACCACAGTTCTATGATGCCTCACTTAATGATTGCACCACTTAATAATGATGGTTGGGATCCCAACTGTGGTTGTAAATTGCAGGCTACCTGAAGTTTTAGATCATGTTGACAAATGTCTCAGCTCACCACTAGAGGGCAGGAATGGGCCACAAAACCTGTCTTCTTCAAAGCCAGAAAAAAAGATTGCAGGTTTGGAGAGGGGAGAGACAGTGAATACAAGCAAATTTGCAAGACATTATAACACACCAATTCCCAACTTCTGTTCTGGTCCCTGCAATTTTGCAGATATTATTTCTTGGATTGGTTGACAGTTCCTATAACATTCATGGCAATGATAGTTCCTTTAACTCCTAGCAAGGAAGAAATGCACACGAAGGTCATTGATCAAGCTTTATTTTATGTCTATTTATTTAGAAGCATGTATATGGTCTCTACACCCTAGACTTTAAATTTCTCAACAAGTACAGCTACCAGTGCTTAGAGATAATAGAAAGTGGAAGCTGGAAGTTCAGCTCCATTTACAAGCAGGCAGAAAACTCATTCAAGGTAGGATATTTCACAATGGAAATCTCCCAAACCCTTTTATAAACACAAAGCCCATGTTGCATAAACCCCAAAATTTCAAAAACATAGAACCATAAAATAATCCCTCCTCTTATCCAGTTTGTTGCCCAGCTGACCCAGAAACAAATAGCTGAATGTCACTTTGCTTCTGTCAATAAAAACCTCTTTCCAGCAGCTGCTTCTTGGCTTGTCAATTTAAAGTGATGGCATCTTCTTTTTCTTCTTCATCATCATCTTTGCCAAACAATCTCCCTGCTGAAAAGCGAGCCCTGATTTTCTCCTTCTGGCCAATCAGCTGGGAGACTGGGAGGCAGAAAATAGATTGGGGGCTGGGACAGGCAGAGGTGGACTTTACCAGTTCTCTGAACTACTTAAAATTTCCACCACCAGTTTGCAAGAACCGGTCAGAACTGGCTGAAACTCACCTCTGGTTGGGATCATAAAATACAGAAAGTCTAAGAAAATGAAGAAGTAAAATTGATCTGATACTTTAGAATTCAAACATACAGGCACCTGCCACATAACACTCTAGATTAACAATTGTTGATAAGAAAGACAAAAAAGTCTGGATAGCGGACATGGCAGTAGATGGAGACAACAGAATAGAATAGGAAGAATTGAGAAGATAATAAAATAGAAAGACTGCAAATACGAATAGAATGAATGTGGCAAAAAAGGGGGGGGGGAAGCAAAGGTAGTAGCAATAGTAATAGGCACCTTGGGTGTAATCCCAAAACAATTGGAGTTCTCTTTGAACAACATTGGCACTGATAAGTGTCTCATCAGTCAATTGGAAAAGGCAGCCTTACTTGGAGCAGCTTACATCCGGTGATGATAACTATAACACCATGGAATATCTACAGCTGTCTATCTTAGGGAAGGATTTGATATATAAATAAAAATGCCCAATCCAATCTGAACATCTGGTGATTGTGTGACAAAACATAATAATCCCTAGTGAGGCAGTTCAGCACTGCATAAACAGAGGGATAAAATCAAGATCATTTGACGTGTTAACACCACTTTATAATGCCTTGGTAAAGCCACACTTGGAATACTGCATCCAATTTTGGATAGCATGATGTCAAAAAATATGTTGAGACTCTAGAAAGAGTGCAGAAAAGAGCAACAAAGATGATGAGGGGACTCAAAGATAAAACATATAAAGAACGGTTGCTAGAACTGGTTATGTCTAGTCTTATGAAAAGAAGGACAAGGGGTGACATGATACCAGTGTTCCAATATCTCAGGGATTGCCACAAAGAAGAGGGTGTTAAACTATTCTACAAAATATGTGTGAGTAGAACAAGAAGCAATGGGTGGAAATCAATCAGGGAGACAAGCAATTTAGAACTAAGGAGAAACTTCCTGAGAGTTAGAACAATTAATCTGTGGAACAACTTGCCTCCAGAAGTTCTAAATGCTCCAACACTGGATGTTTTGAAGAAGAAATTAGATCACCATTTGTCTGAAGTGGTGTAGAGTTTCCTGCCTAAGCAGGGGGTTGGATTAAAAGGACTCCAAGGTCCCTTTCAACTTTGTTAAATTAAAATTAAATGAATTTACAAGAAATATTTTTGCACCAGAGATTTCTTCGGACTTTGCTATTGAGAATAAGAGCTCCAATAAGAGCTTATAAAAGAGCTCCAAGAGAAAGAGGATACTGATTTTTACATAGTCTGGCAAAGATGGTATACATGACTTGAAGGAAAGATAGGGTTAAAAAAGCAAGATTCTAGGAGAACCTAAATGAGAAGCATAGAAAATAGCGCAGAAGGAAAAGGTTAGGATTATATACAGAAATAGCTAGTATGATTCCCAGAAAGATATATGTGGATATATATAAATGTGTGAAAGCGCAAATAAGTAAATATGAAGAATGTTAAATAAAGAAATAACAGGTGAAATAGGAAAATATACCACCAATGTGATATCTATTTTGCTTTTGTTAGTTTGATGCAATGTATCAATGTAATATGTTTGTATGTACTTTTGTTTTCTACTAAAGTTCAATAAAAAACCTTAAATTTTAAAAAAGAGAGAATAAGACATTGTATCAGAAAAAAAAATAGACCTTCCCTGTTTGAACAAATTTTCATTTGTATTTAACCATACTAATTTTTACAGATTCTACTGCTTAGGAATTAAGATGACCAGTAAATACAAATTTACAATTCACATTTAATTCATACATATAAACAGAGTTCACCATAATATACTACATGTACAATTGCCTCCCAGGAGGAAAAGAAAGAAAACTTCCTTGGTATCCAATAAACAGGGGACAGGGCAAAATTGAACATCATTGTCTCTGTACAGTGTTCACTAGCTTAATTGTCAAAGGGGGGAAGTTCCCCAACACGTACGTATAAAGAATATCAGGCAAAGAGAAAGATTTTTTAAAACTTTCTTTTCATGAGCTTATGTTTATCATTCAGCTCAGGTCTCAACACAATGATAAAACACTTGGGAAGAAAGATGCACACCAATAAGCCAGCACTGGAGGAGATCATGGAGAAGATCTCGACTACCAGCATATATTTTCCCCTTGTGCTTAGATAGGTTGGAATAAAACATAACCAAACACTACAGAAGACCAACATGCTGAAGGTGATGAATTTGGCTTCATTGAAACTGTCAGGTAAATTCCTAGCTAGAAAAGCAGCAGAGAAGCTAAGCAGAGCAAGAAAACCCATAAAGCCCAAAACAAAGTAGAACATGACCGAGTCTTCATTGCACTCCAGGATAAGTTCTTCGGACATTGACTGGGCATCAAAATCTGGGTATGGTGGGGATATTATCAGCCACACAGAACAAAGACATATTTGAACAAGGGAGCAGGATAGAAGAATGAAAGTGACCATCCTTCCCCCAACCCATTTCCTCAATCTGGAACCAGGTTTGGTAGCCATGAATGCTAGAACCACAACGAAGGTTTTGGCCAAGACACAAGAAACTGCCACAGAAAAGATGAGGCCAAAAGCTGGTTGTCGAAGAAGACAAAAAATTGTATTGGGCCTCCCAACAAAGAGAAAGACACAAAGGAAAGAGAGGAGAAGAGAAAGTAGGAGTGTATAAGTGAGATTCCGGTTGTTGGCTTTGACGATGGGAGTGTCTCTGTGTTTCATGAATACTGTGATTACCAAAGTTGTCATTAAAGAAAAGAAAAGAGAAAGAACAGTTAGACTGATCCCCAAGGGTTCTTCATAGGACAAAAAGACGATCCGCTTTGGAATGCACATATTTTTCCCGGGATTTGGATATTGATCTTCTGGACATGGAGAGCAGTCATCTATGTCTGAAAAAGAACACAATGGAATTGATAAAGTTTTATTACAGACAGTGTTGTGCCCCGATGTCTTAGTCCCATTATATTTGGAAATTTCCTACCCTTCTCCTTTGAGATTTTCCCCTCTGGACACAGATGGCAATCATAGCAGCAAAATGACTGTCCTTCCTTCTTGGCCATGCTGTGTCCTGTCTCACAAGGATCATTACATAAGGATAAAGGTAATGCCTATCAACAAATGAAGATACAAAGAAGAAAAGAAGTGTTTGGAGAGTTTCTGTGGAATTAACAGATTAAAAATGAAGTAGTGGAATGACAAAATGTTTGATGTAAGTGCTCTGAAATTATAATTAATTAAATCTCTACAATAATTGTATTTATAGCCTTCATTAACCATCATCACCCTTCAAAGACAATTTTTGTGCTAGTTAATTAAAGTTGGTTTTCTCAACTTCTGAATTTTAATGTCAGCAAACTGATGGGATCTAGTGTGCTGGCTTGCAGTGTTTACTTCAAAACTATGAAAAACATTGCTCATAATTAACAGGGAGCCAGGAAAGTGTATTTCCTAATATTCAATAGTAATTGTTAGGAAAAAACCCCAAAGCTTACTGATTTCTTTCCTTTTCTAGGAAATTTCTACCTAGGTTAGTCAGAAATAATATTGTGACACTTTCATCAATAATGATATTTAAATGAAGGCAGAGAAATCTGGATTTAAAAAACTAACCTGATTAAAGCCTACTGGCCATGTGATGGAATCTACAGAAATCTTGAAGAACTTCTCTGTTGGAGCTGTGGGATCTATCACTCCAACTTTGATTCTAGCAAAGGATTGGTTTGGGAATGTGATCCAGTTGATAATATCAAATCCACCAACAAATTCTCCATTTGTATCAAAGGAGATCTCTTCACCAACACTATTGTTGAATCTGACACTTCTCAGAAAAGAATGAATCTGAAACACAGGGAATCAGAAGGGAACAAACCAAGGGAGAGAGAAATAATTCATATATTCAAAATATACATATGAATGTCTCTTTAAACAAAGAAAATATGAACACTTTTTAATTTTAGTTACAGGCCATCAAACAAATAACATAACAATCATTCTAAAACAGAGGTAGAGGTAACATATCAGACTACTGAAATAAAATTAATATAAAATTGCAAAATAAACAACCAGCAAAAAAAATAAAATTAAGCTCTGTAGTTTAATTTCAAACGCTCCTTAAACCGGATCACTTCCAATAAATATATAATAAATACTAGGATGCATAAAACTACTATGTAATTTTGCTAATTTCACTTTTTAGCAAGATTATACCCAAAATCCTACAAGCTAGACTTCAGCAGTAGGTGAAGAGAGAAGGAGCAGCAGTACAAATTGTGTTTTGAATAGGCAGAGAAACTGGGGATCAAATTGCCAACATTTGCTGGATTATGGAGAAAGCAACATAGTTCAAGAAAACCATTACTTCTGCTTCATTGATTATGCTAAAGGCTTTGATTATGTTGCTCACAACAATCTGTGGCAAGTTCTTAAAGTGTTGGGACTACCAGACCACCATAATGTAACCTGAGAAGGCTAATGTCAGTTCCCTCTGATTCAACTGAGCACCTCACAGCTTCCTGTTGTCAAAGGCTGGAAGAAGTGGGGCAGATGAAAGAGGAATAAAGCTGTGTTTGTAGGTGATGGGAAATTGGGAGGGGGAAATGACAGGTGATAAAGACCAGAGTAGTCAAATCTTGTTTGTACCAGCACCCCAAGGCCAAGCCTGAGAAATATGTGGATTATCTGCAAACATCTCAGCAATCTCAAAACATCTTGGTGAGCTCTGGTTGGCTGGAAAAGGAGTGGTCACAGAGGTGGGGGAAGACTTTTTTTTTTGTATTTTGCAAACACGGGGAGAATTCAGAGCTGGCTTCACATTACTGCAACCAGCAACTTTAGTAGAAGAACTCTTTGCTTTAGCCAAATGGAGTTGATGGTCTTCCTTTCCTAAGAGATCTGATTGGGGCATATCTGGCACCTGCATGCCAGCCAAGAAGCAGCAGTTACAACCAGACGTGTAAAAACTGACTGGTTCAAAAATATGGTAATAAGTACAACAAGGATCTATATTGTCACCTTACTTATTTAAATTATATGGAAAGTACATCTTGTGAAATGCCAAGCTGGATGAATCACAAGCCAGAACTAGGATTGCTGATAGAAATATCAACAACCTCAGATATGCAAATCATATCACTCTAATATCATGTGGAAGGTGTAATCACCTCCTTCCATTTATTTATAGACTGAATTTATGGAATAATAAGGAAGTGGCTTCCCAGGATGGGAAGTAAAAGTTAATTCAGGTTGGATATTTTGTCTGTGAGAAAAAACAGGAAAATAATTCACAGAGTCAATTGCAGATACAGATAGTAGAGTGCTCAGATAGACAAGATTTTATCTATAGGTGTAAAACAAGAAGAAATCAGCTAGGAATCAGCTGTCATTCTTGGTTTTGGGCTTGACAGGAATTTAATTTCATGGAGAGAAACATAAGCTAAGAAATTTTGTAGAATGCCATTTACAATTTTAATATCAGCATATGAATGTTTTGATTAGTTAATCCATTACTCTCAGTTTTGGATTTTCAGACATCAATATCCCTGCAGAACATTGTTTGCTAGAGTTTATGAACACATGTTGCAACTACAGTTATGGTGATTTATGCACTATTCTGCTAACAGACCTACCTTCCACCACACTTGATTGTGAAAATGTTTCTTTCTTTCTTTCATCATTGTTGTTTCTCTAAATTTGGATATATAGAGATATTGCAAAGCATGTGCCACCACATAGATCGCATTGTAAATATTGTAGCTCTGGCCACTCATGCGTGTTTCAAACACAGATGTAGGAAGGGTTTCAAGCTTCTCCTGTCCAGTACACTTTTTCTCAGACTCCTCCATTTTTGGGTTTGAGAAGAAACAGTCGAATGCCTGTTCCCAAAAATCTTTCCGAAAATAATCATTTTGACTGTTCTTTGGATTTAGATGTTGAAGAAATTCCTGGAAGATTTGGATTTCTTTTGTGTGTACTGCAAAGGATAAAGCACCTTGTATGAAATGGATATCCCATAACTTTTGAACAGAAGTTGAAGTATAATCTATCTGAGCAGTTATAAGCCAAATCTTTTTCTTCCTTGGTATATCCTCCACTTCTGAAAACTGGAGAAAAGTTCTCAGACCTGCTAAGGACTGAATTTCACCATATAAGATTATCACATTGGCTGTGCTCTTCATGAGAACATGGTATATATGTAATCCTTCACTTATGGTATCAGTAAAATCACTGTAAAAAGCTACATTTGGGAACTCTGCTAACAATTCAACGCAGATGCCATGCTCAGAAAAAGTGGGGAGCATCTCCTGGAGAAATTTCTCTCCTTTCTCATCCTTTACTATAAGAATTCCAATCCAGATCCATCTAAAATACAGCAGTAACTGCAGGAGGCCCTTACGTTGATAGGATTCATTGGGAAACATTTGTTGGAAGAAAACTGCTTGAGTCTTTGTATCCATGGCTGGAGCAGAGCCATAGGTCAACTACAGAAAGATAAACATACACAATTGCAAAATTCTCTGTGAGCCTCTGAAAACGTATATATTTATTTGAGTCCTTGTGTGCCTTTGACCTTATATACTGCAATTATGCAACTAGTTGTATTTATTAGGAAATATAAACCAAGATGTCACATTTGAAGTATCAGTAAATACATTTTTCTGGAAATAGTCTGATTGTCAACATTTCAAATTTGAACTTTAGTTCAATGTCTGACATTGGGGTGAGTGAAGCGATGCCTCTTAGAAGAATGAAATATTTTGAGAAATATTTTAAAAAAGGCAGAATAAAACATTTCCCTTAAAAGAGAAATAAAAAATCTTAAGGGAGACAGAAACTCAGAGCTTCGGCTCCCTACAGCAAATATTTGGTGCTTATTGAGAAGGACTGAGCCAACCTATCTACAAAACAAAAAATCTTAAACTCCAGGGTGATGGGATTACAATCTTGCTTACTGTTGCCTTCTGGCAGAAGACACCGAATAATTAGAACTCTGACCACACATTTTCTGAGTAGTTTTTATCCCAGAGCTATAATTGCACTCAACAATGAACTAAAGGGCCACCATCAGTGAGCTGTTGGACAACTTGGTCTGTTGTGTAGATGTTTGGGTGGTTGAGGGGCGGGGAATTTGTGGTGGATGGGAGTGTGTTTGGAGATTGTTATGTGTGTTGGGCATGGTCTTTGGGTGTTATGGGAATTTCGTTATATGGGTATACTGTGTATATACGTAATGACAATAAAGTTATACTTATACTTCTTAAGACATGACTCTCCATGACATAAGAGGATTATCTAGCAGCAGAGCTCACCACATTACAAAATCACCTGGAGAGATTGCATCATCCTTCAGGCTTTAACCAAACTTCTCAGACAACTTACAGGGTTAGCTATGACCCCTACAACAACAACATGTTCTTGCACAGGAACAGGAAGCTCAAGGATAAGGTCCTGGACAAGGTATAAATAACCCTCATTCTCAATGCCATGTGGTCAGCTGTCCAGAACCACCCATGTGGTTCTGCTTCACCCTCTTTCCAATCAGCCTCCATGTTTCCAATGTCTTCCACCCAGCTTGGAACTGAACTAGATAGATATTTCTTCCAACAGGGGCATGTTTTCCTGTGTCAAGTATTCCCACCGTTCAGAGTTACAATTGTTCATGCTGCTATTCTGATCCTATCAAGCAAAAAGTAATATCTACTTATCCAAAAGGTCTCTCATTTTGACAGAGAAAAGCATATAAATGTTTGTGGAGCTATGGCAGAATTATTATCTACAGCAAATCTAACCTGAGGAACTTTGTAGATTCCCAGCACAGTTGCCATGTGAAGAGAGATGTCAGGTGCCCCAATAACTGCAGCCAAAATATTTTTGATCCCACACTTGTAGTTAGGGATGAATTTGCCCTGAGTGAAAGGCAGAAGCATTGAGGCAAAGTAAGTCCAGATTGGACTAAAATTGCTGTTAAAAATGTGGAAGCCCAGCGTGATATTGGGTAGGATCTGAGGATTTTCATTAATTTGTTTTATAGCAAATGCTAAAGCCAGGATATGCTGATAATTCTGAAAAACTATTCTGTAAAACAGAATTAAAAACAGCACATTAGGAAAGGTCTGCATCACATTATGGCAGTTGCAATTCTTTCGTACAGCACGTTTTGTGGAATGTATGAAATAATTCTTTTTTCTATGTTTCTATACATGAGAATGACCCACTATCAAAACTGCAGCTTTAAAGAATGGCTTAAATGCAAATGGAAATTGCTACATTTTGATACCAGAAATAAAGAATGGGAAAACATATCATGGGAAATATGTGCTTTCCCTTCCTTAATAGTAGTAACAGCTTCATAAATTAAGTCATACATACCTGTATATTAATAGATATTTAGATGTGATTTGTTATAAATGGAAGTTTGCTTCCTATTTTAACAATTTCAACTTTACCTGGAAACTGAAATAAAATATAACTACATAAAATAAACCTAGGCATCCTATTTTAGATGTTTCTCTCAGACATTTTTGCCATTAGAGCAAAATATTTCAAGCATCATGTGATTTACCAGCAAGGTTCAGAGCTTGACAATAAATTAATGATATACTTACATAAGTCCATCATGAAATCCCTGAGAAGGATCTTGACTGAAATCAATGGGATCAGAATATGTTGAGAATACAGAAATAATTCCAGCAATATTAATGTCTCCAAGCTGATGATAGGTGTGCTGAATAGGAAGAGGCTCCCAAAAGTCACACTGAAGGCTCGGAATCTTGCACATCACTTCAGGCAATACTGTTAACAGTAACTCCATGAATACTAACATCTTCCACGAGTTTCTTCTTTCTCTGTACAATGCCTCTATCTGCTCTTTGAAGTAGACCAGACAGATCTGCCTCCTAGAGATGTTTCTCAAGCAAAAGTAGGTAGTGTAACATGCTAACAAATCATCTCACAGAGCTTAGGGCCTCCCAGCCCAGGGTTGAAATTGGATGGAGACACTAAATACTACATTGACACTAAAATTCAGTCCCATAGGATTTGGAAGAGACAAACTGGCTAATTCCATAATGATAGGGAGACAGTCACATATGTGAACAACTTCAAAACATGTGAGGACTTGTAGGGGCAGGAACACATGAACAACAAGACAAAAAATAAAATCATTAGATCCATAAATAGAGATGTAAATATATGTATGTGTAAAAGCATTACTATAATTCTGTTCTGTGCTATTCTGTTCTATTCTATTTTTCTCTTGTCCATTCCGTTCCTGTCCTGTCCTGTCCTGTCCTATCCTATCCTATCCTATCCTATCCTATCCTATCCTATCCTATCCTATCCTATCCTATCCTATCCTATCCTATCCTATCCATACTTACACTACATCACACCACATCACATTCTCTACCCCACTGCACTCCAACTCTGGTCCAACTAAGAGAGCCTTCAATTTTTTCTATTCATGAGTTCAGAATGAGATTGAAGAAAATATCCTATGAGTTCAATATAAAGGGGAAAAAAAGGACACAAGTTTGCATCATACAGACACCGAAGCGGGGAAAGTTATAAATTCCAAGTTCCCACAATTCATTAGACTACAAAATATTGAACCAGTCAAGATCAAACTACTGGCAGTTGGCAAAATTAGCCTCCAGTACTACATTGTAATCACTGCGTCACCACAGTTCAATGACACCTCATTTAATGATTGCACCACTTAATAATGAATGTTGGGGTCCCAACTGTGGTTGTATTTGGAGGCTACCTGAAGTTTTAGATCATATTGAAAAATGTCTCAGCTTACCACTAGAGGACAGGGAACAGTCTACAAAATCTGTCTTCTTCAAAGCCAGAAAGAAAGAAAGTTTGCAGGTGTGGGGAAGGGGGAGGATGGGGGAGAAATAAGTGAATAAAAGCAAATTTGCAAGACACTATAATACACCAATTCCCAAAATTATGTTCTGATCCCTGCAATTTTGTAGATCTGATGTCTGGGGTTGGTTGACAGTTCCTTCAACACTGACAGCAATCATAGTTCCTTTAACACCTAGCAAGGAAGAAATGTACATGAAGGTCATCGATCAAACTTTATTTTATGTCTATTTATTTAGAAGTATGTATATGGTGTCTACATGCCAGACTTTAAACTTCTCAACAAGTACTCCAAAAGAAACAAAGACATTGGACATTAGTGGAAGACCATAAGAAAACATTCTGGAGGCATATTTGGAAAATTAAAATGAAGGATGACTGGAGTTTTATGGTTTTGTTTTGATGCTCTAAGGGAAAAACAATTATGCTAAGTAGAACTTGAGAGGGTGAAATATTTATTTATTTATTTATCAAGTTTATATAGCCACCCATCTCACTTGCATGTGATTCTAGGAAATGTACATAATTGAAACACGTCAGATCATCAACATAATTAATAGATGAGTATTAATGCATAAATAGGAGGAGGAAAAAGTATGAGGTATATTCGCCATCTTGAGTTTGAAAAAGATAACTATGGGATCTGAATCAATTAAGGAATAATAATGGGACAGTGAGGAAGATGCACTGAAGTTAACGTATCAGGAAGGCCTAATGAGTACTGGAGAGACAAAATTGGCCTACAAGAAAAACCAAAGGAAAAACTACAAAGAGACATGAAAAGACAAAGCATTGCATGGCCACTGCATTAAAACAAACACCGGGGAAACCGATAATAGCAAGACATGGAATGAATCCCAGCAGGAAAGTTGAAGAAAAAGGTAGAAGTGCTAATTCTGGCTGCACAAAACCAAACCTTAAGAACAAATGCATACAAAGCCAGAATTGAGAAGACAACAACAAATAGCAAATGTCACCTCTGCAAGGAAGCTGAAGAAATCGGGGATCACCTGGCAAGAAGATTGCACAGATTGACCACAAACAACAGCTTGGCAAAGGAGCAACAATGGTGCCTTGGGAAGATCTGCAAGAAATACCATTTGCCTGTAAGCAAGAACTGTTGGGATCATAAAATAGAAAAAGTCATAGAAAATGAAGAAGTTAAATTGATCTGGGACTTTAGATTTCAAATATACAGGCACCTGCTGCATAACACTCCAGATTAAAGATTGTTGTAAGAAAGTAAAAAAAAAAGTCTGGATAGCGGACGGGGCAGTAGATGGATACAACAGAATAGAAGTGAAAGAATTGAGAAATAACAAAATACAAAGAGGCACTTTGGGTGCAATTCCAAAACAACTGGAGCACCTCTTGAACAACATTGGCACTGACAAATTTCTCATCAGCCAATTGCAAAAGGCAGCTTTACTTGGAGCAGCTTACATCCAGTGATGATAACTAAAACACCATGCAATATCTACATCTGTCTATGCTTGGTCTTTGGGAAGGATTTGATATATAAATAAAAATGCCAAATCCAATCTGAACATCTGGTGATTGTATGACAAAACATAATAATCCACAGTGAGGCAGTTCCTTGAATGCCAGTGAGGTACTACCTTGATGTAGTTGTGGGGCTATTATGCTCTGAGGAAGATAAGAGCTATGCCAGAGGTTCAACCATTCTGGACAGGTTTCATCAGATGAATCAGACAAAAAGTGTTTCTCCCATAAAAATATGATGAGGCATAATTTACAGAAACACATACTTGCTCGGTCATTGACAATATCAGCAAGGGCCTTGCTAAGGTATTGAAGTTCCTGGACTTCTGGTGTAAAATGGGCTGCAGGACTATTGGCTAAGAAACCAGGGCCAGTATCTGCAGAATTACTGGAAAGAAAGGTGATTATCCATCACAAATATACAATGATTGTACATAAAGTCCAGGAATTAGAGGACATTTGAAATAAATGGACCAGTTCTGGAAAATAAAACAATATTTAAAATCAGAAATAACAAAACAGAGATTAGGAGATTGGTGATTATTTATAATATGAAATAAAGTTAAAAATAAATTTTTAGAAACGTTTAATTTTTTAGCAAAGAAAGAAAGAAAAAAAAGTGATAGAAATGGACACTAACAGTATAGTGACTTGCAAAGGGTGCCATATGTTTCAACTTATGCCCACATAGCTCAGATACTTTGGGACACGTTGGACTCATTGGACAACAACCTGATGTTGTGAAAGAAGGCAAAAGGAGAAGAGCAGGGGTGAGTTCTAAAATTTTTTACTACAGTTCTGTGGGCGTGGCTTGTTGGGGGGGTTAATGTGACTGGGTGGGCATGGCCAACTTTTTTTTTTTTACTTTTAAAAGTCTTTTTTTCTACAACCTTAAGAGGTTGCAAAAAAAATGCTTTTAGGAGCCTCTGACAATCAGGCAACTCAGCGGGGATCGCCAGAGGCTTTTAAAGGCATTTCTTTTCCTACAACGTCTTCAGCTGAAGAGGTGGATCGCCGGGGATCGCCGGAGGCTTTTAAAGGCATTTTTTTCTACAACCTCTTTGGTTGAAGAGGTTGCAGAAAAAAACATGTTTAAGAGGCTCTGACGATCAGGCAACTCAGCGGCAATCGCCAGAGGCTTTTAAAGGCATTTTTTTTTCCTACAACTTCTTCGGCTGAAGAGGTTGTAGAAAAATATGCTTTTAGAAGCCTCTGATGATCAGGCAACTCAGTGGGGATTGCCAGAGGCTTTTAAAGGCTTCTTTTTTTTTTCTACAACCTCTTCGGCCAAAGAGGTTGCAGAAAAAAATGCTTTCAGAAGCCTCTGACGATCCCAGCTGAACCGGGCAATCATCAGAGGCTATTTTTTTACTTTTTAAAGTACGCTTTTTTTTTACTTTTTAAACTTTTTTCGGCCGAAGAGGTTGTAGAAAAAATGCTTTTAAAAGTTAAAAAAAAGCCTCTGATGAGGTGGGCGGGGTAAGTGAGCGGTGACCGAGCTGGGGACAGGTTCGGGGGCGTGGCCAGCCAATGTTATTACCAAACTACTACAAATTTTTGCTACTGGTTCTTGTGAACCAGGAGCAACTCACCACTGGAGAAGAGGATAACAAAGGATGAAATGGTTAGGTAATATCAGCAGACAATGAACATTAATATGGGCAAATTCTAGGAGACAGTGGAGAACAGTGGGGGAGGGCTAGGGTGCTATGGTTCCTGGGGTTGCAAGACTCCGACAAGACTTTGAAAATGAATACCAAACAATAACTGAGACAGCCCAGCAACACTAAAGTACAGGTGTTCACTGTTTAATGACTGGTTGTTAAGCAACCATCTGAAATGGTAACAGTGCAGGACAAGCAATACTTATGACTTCCTTACTGTGCTCATATGATCACAATCCTGGAAGTCAGCAATTGGCCTTTATTTCTTACTGTCATAGCATCCCACAGTTATTTGACTGTGATTTGCAATCTATCTTGCTGGCTTTCCACAAGAAAAGGCAATGGGGAAGCTAGAATGAAATTAGATATTGTGATCACATGAATTCCATGCTTTACAAACTATGCAATCCTCACTTAATAATGGTAACTGGGGTCTGCCAAAATTATTGTTGCTAAACTTCATGGTCAAGTGATGTCACAACTTAGCATTAAGTAAGGGCTGCCAGTAAAATTTACAATATAATGGAAGATAGACTTACTTTTTAGAAAGTAAAATCTAAAATGGATTTAAAATAACTTTAGGAAACTATTATTCTACCTAAGAAATAAAGTCTCAGTAGAAGAGGTTCGGCATTGAGAATTGAGGTCCGAAGGGCAATGACATTTCTTTTATTGGATACATTAAATTAGAGACAGAGTCAACATATGCAGCAGCTGTTGGAATTTGAAATCCTGCATTGAGTGGATGTTGAACTTGATGGCATAAATATCCATCATTTGAAATCCACTATTGTTTCATCTCAAAGCAGTATATATGTCTCACAAAAAGTAGGCTCAAAATAACATTGCCCCTTGGTCCTTCTCAGTACACTACAGTCCTCTTTATTAAGTGCCCTGAGATATTAAAAAGATCATCCCTCCCTTCCCTTCTTCTATTAGAGACGTGTTCCTGGAAACATATAAAACTACTTCCTTTCTGCTCCTTCCATTTGCTCTAAAACTATGTATGTGTTATTGTGAATAGCAGGGTGTAGAAATGGTCTATCATGAGGTCAGAACCCTATGCCTCATAGAAAGGGAAAATGAGCCGTGGTGGCGCAGTGGTTAGAATGCAGAACTGCAGGCTACTTCTGCTGACTGCCAACTGCCTGCACTTTGGCAGTTCTATTCTCGCTGGCTCAAGGGTGACTCAGCCTTCCATCCTTCCAAGGTTGGTAAAATGAGGACCTGGATTATTGGGGGCAATGTGCTGATTCGCTAAACTGCTTAGAGAGGGCTGTAAAACACTATGAAGTGGTATATAAATCTAAGTGCTATTGTTATTTCAGCATGCTGAATCTTCACAATATATCAGTCCTTCCTGTTCCACACATGGATTGTATGGGAAGATCCTCATCAGGAAATGCCAAAAAATATGGGCATGATTGTACTTTCAACAATCTGTGAACTGTGTCTCACTCAATACAAACATTCCAAATAAAGTATATATAACAACAAAAATAAAAAAGTAAAAAATACAGCTTTAGCATATGATGGGAAAGGAATAAATCACCTCCTTCCATTTATTTATAGTCTGAATTTATGGAAAAGGAATAGAATGTAGTAAGGATGTGCAGTCCTAGGATTGAGGGGATGCATTTCAGAGAAATAAAAGACAATCCATTTGGATATTGTGTCTGGGAGAAAGAGGAACACCATAGCCCCTCCCTAATAATTCACAAAGCAAATTGTAGATACAGAGAGTAGAATGCTCAGATTAACAAGAGTTTATCTACAGGTATAAAACAAAAAGAAATCAGAAGAATTACCATCTGTCATTTTTGGTTTTGCGCTTAACAGGAAGTTAATTTCATGGAGAGAAGCATATTCTAAGGAATTTTGTAGAATGCCATTTACAATTTTAATATCAGCATATGAATATTTTAATTACTTATTCCATTATTACATCTCACTTCTGAATTTTCAGATATCAATATCCCTGGAGAATATTGTTTGCTAGCGTTTAAGGACACCCGTTGCAACTACAGATATGGTGGTTTCTGCACCACTCTGCTAACAGACTTACCTGCCACCACATTTGATTGTGAAAATGTTTCCTTCTTCCTTTCATCATTGTTGTTTCCTTTGATTTGGATATATAGAGTGATTGCAAAGCATGTGCCACAGCATAGACCGCACTGTAAATATTGTAGCTCTGGCCATTCACGTGTGTTTCAAACACAGATGTAGGAAGGGTTTCAAGCTTCTCCTGTCCAGTACATTTCTTCTCAGATTCCTCCATATTTGAGTCTGGGAAAAAACAACTGAATGCCTGTTCCCAGAAAACTTTCCGAAATAGATCATTCTGATTGTTGGTTGGATTTAGATTTTGAAGAAATTCCTGGAAGTTTTGGATCTCCTTTGTGTGAATAGCAAAGGATAAAGCCCCATGCAGGAAATGGATATCCCAAGTTTTATGAACGGAAATTGAAGTATAATCTGTCTGAGCTGTTATAAGCCAAATTTTATTCTTCTTTGGTATATCCTCCACTACTGAAAACTGGAGGAAAGTTCTCAGAAATGATAAGGACTGAATTTCACCATATAAGATTATCACATTGGCTGTGCTGTTCATGAGAACCTGATATATATGTAATCCTTCATCTATGGTATCAGTAAAATCATTGTAAAAAGCTACATTTGGTAACTCTGCTATAAATTCAATGCAGATGCCATAGTGAGAAAATGTGCGGATCACCTCTTCGAGAAATTTCTCTCTTTTTTCATCCTTTACTACAAGAATTCCAATCCAGATCCATCTAAAGTATAGCAATAGCTGCAGGAGGCCTTTACGTTGGTGGGATTCATTCGGAAACATTTGTTGTAAGAAAATTGATTGAGTCTCTTTATCCATGACTGGAGCAGAGCCATAGGTCAACTACAGAAAGATAAACGTATGGAAGTGCAAAGTTCTACTGTATGTGCACCTCTGAAAACATATATATTCCTTTCAGTCCTTGAGTATCTTTGATTTTATATACTGAAATTATGCAACTAGTTGTGTTTATTAGGAAATATCAACCAAGACGTCACACTTGAGGTATCAGTAAATACATTTTCCTGGAAGTAGTCTCATTGTGAATATTTCATATCTGAACCTTAGTTCCATGTCTGGAATTGGAGCATGTTTTGTTGTGTAAATATCCTCATTCTGTGTTCAGAATTACAATTGTTCATGCTGCTATTCTGATCCGATCAAGCAAAAAACAATATCTATGTCTCTCCTTTTTACAGAGAGAAGCATACCAATATTTGTGGAGGTATGGCAGAATAATAATGTGTATTTGCAGCCCATCTTACCTGAGGAACTTTGTAGATACATAGCACAGTTGCCATGTGAAAAGAGATGTCAGGTGCCCCAATGACTGCAGCCAAAGTATTTGTGATCCCACACTTGTAGTTAGGGATGAATTTGCCCTGAGTGAAAGGCAGAAGCATTGAGGCAAAGTAAGTCCAGCTTGGACTAAAATTGCTGTTAAAAATGTGGAAGCCCAGCGTGACGTTGGGTAGGATCTGAGGATTTTCATTAATCTGTTTTATAGTAAATGCTAAGGCCAGGATATGCTGGTAATTCTGAAAAAATATTCTGTAAAACAATTTTAAAAAATACATTACGAAAGGTCTGCATCACATTATGGTATGTGTGAAATAATTCTTGTTTCTTTGTTTCTATATGTTTAAATGGTTCACTATCAAATTTCAGCTTTTAAGAATGGCTTATATGCAAAAGGTAATTGCTATTGTTTGGAAATAAAGAATAAGAAAACATATCATGGGAAATATGTGCTTTCCCTTCCTTAATGGTAATAACAGCTTCATAAATATAGCCATACATACCTGTATATTAATAGATATTTAAATGTGATTTGTTATAAATGGAAATTTGATCTCTATTCCAACTATTACCTGGAAACTGAAGTAAAATGTAACTTTACATAAAATAAACCAAGACATCCTATTTTAGATGTTTCTATCAGGAGTTTTTGCCATTAGAGGACAATATTTCAAGCATCATGTGATTTACCAGCATGGTGCAGAACTTGACAATAAATTAATGATATACTTACATAACTCCATCATGAAATGCCTTATGAAGGATCTTGAATGAAATCAATGGGATCAGAATATGTTGAGAATACAGAAATAATGCCAGCAATGTTAACGTCTCCAAGCTGATGATAGGTATGCCGAATAGGAAGAGGCTCCCGAAAGTTGCATTGAAGGCTAGGATTCTTGCACGTCACTTCAGGCAATACTATCAACAGCAACTCCATAAATAGTAACATCTTCCATGAGTGTCTTCTTTCTGTGTACAAATGCCTCTGTCTGCAACAAGATCTTTGAAGTAGATCAGACATATCTGCCTTCTGTTTTTCAGACAAAACTAGGGAGTGCAACATACTATGAAATCAATTCACAGAGGTTTGGGCCTCCCAGCTATGGGTTGGAATTGGATGGGGACACTAAATACCATTTCCTATTTTCATGGAGTCCCATAGGATTTGGAAGAGACAAACTGGCTAATTTCATAATGATAGTGAGACAGTCACATATCTGAACAATTTCAAAATATGTGAGGATTTGCAGAGGCAGGAAGGCATGAGCCAAAAGATGTAAATATATTTATGTGTAGAGGAATTACTGTAATTCTGTCCTGTCCTGTCCTGTCCTGTCCTGTCCTGTCCTGTCCTATCCTATCCTATCCTATCCTATCCTATCCTATCCTATCCTATCCTATCCTATCCTATCCTATCCTAACCCTTCCATTCTTACACTACACTACACCACATTCTCACCCCGCTGCATTCCACTTCCTTCCATCCTGTTTGATACAATTATTTGTGAGCTTTCATGGAAAACATTTTCACCATGGGTTGATTGCTTCACTTTTTTTAATGTATCTTTATTTATTTGATATAGTCAATGGTACTTTTATGATTGATTCTTGTACATCAATATTTTTGATGATAGGAAGACTTGTGAAACATCACAATAAGACTGGTAGGAGTACCAATTTAATAAATCAATCAATTATAACTCTGGTCCAACTAAGAGTGGCTTCAATTTATTTCATTCATTACTTCAGGATGAGATTGAAGAAAATATCCTATGGGTGCAATATAAACAAAAAAAAAAAAAGATGTACATTTAAATCATACAGACATTGAAGTGGGGAAAGATATAAATTCCAAGTTCCCACAATCCATTAGACTACAAAATATTGAACCAGTCAAGATCAAACTACTGGTAGTTGCCAGAATTAGCCTCCAGTACTGCACTCTAATCACTGTGCCACCACAATTCTATGATGCCTCACTTAATGATTGCACCACTTAATAATGATGGTTGGGATCCCAACTGTGGTTGTAAATTGCAGGCTACCTGAAGTTTTAGATCATGTTGACAAATGTCTCAGCTCACCACTAGAGGGCAGGGAACGGGCCACAAAAATCTATCTTCTCCAAAGCCAGAAAAAAAGATTGCAGGTTTGGAGAGGGGAGAGAGAGGATGAGGGGGAAAAACAAGTGAATAATAGCAAATTTGCAAGACATTATAACACACCAATCCCCAACTTCTGTTCTAGTCCCTGCAATTTTGTAGATCTTATTTCTTGGATTGGTTGACAGTTCCTATAACATTCACAGCAATGATAGTTCCTTTAACTCCTAGCAAGGAAGAAATGCACACGAAGATAATTGATCAAACTTTATTTTATGTCTATTTATTTAGAAGCATGTATATGGTCTCTACACCCTAGACTTTAAATTTCTCAACAAGTACAGCTACCAGTGCTTAGAGATAATAGAAAGTGGAAGCTGGAAGTTCAGCTCCATTTACAAGCAGGCAGAAAACTCATTCAAGGTAGGATATTTCACAATGGAAATCTCCCAAACCCTTTTAGAAACACAAAGCCCATGTTGCATAAACCCCAAAATTTCAAAAACATAGAACCATAAAATAATCCCTCCTCTTATCATATTTGTTGTCCAGCTGACCCAGAAACAAATTGCTGAATGTCACTTTGCTTCTGCAAGTAAAAACCTCTTTCCAGCAGCTGCTTCTTGGCTTGTCAATTTAAAGTGACGGCATCTTCTTTTTCTTCATCTTTGCCAAACAATCTCCATGCTGAAAAGCGAGCCCTGATTTTCTCCTTCTGGCCAATCAGCTGGGAGACTGGGAGGCAGAAAATAGATTGGGGACTGGGACAGGCAGAGGTGGACTTTACCAGTTCTCTGAGCTACTTAAAATTTCCACTACCAGTTCGCAAGAACCGGTCAGAACTGGCTGAAACCCATCTCTGGTTGGGATCATAAAATACAGAAAGTCTGAGAAAATGAAGAAGTAAAATTGATCTGGGACTTTAGAATTCAAACATACAAGCACCTGCCACATAACACTCTAGATTAACAATTGTTGATAAGAAAGAAAAAAAAGTCTGGATAGCGGACATGGCAGTAGATGGAGACAACAGAATAGAATAGGAAGAATTGAGAAGATAATAAAATACAAAGACTGCAAATATGAATAGAATGAATGTGGCAAAAAAAGTGGGGGAGCAAAGGTAGTAGCAATAGTAATAGGCACCTTGGGTGTAATCCCAAAACAATTGGAGTTCTCTTTGAACAACTTTGGCACTGACAAGTGTCTCATCAGCCAATTGCAAAAGGCAGCTTTACTTGGAGCAGCTTACATCCGGTGATGATAACTATAACACCATGGAATATCTACATCTGTCTATGCCTGGTCTTTGGGAAGGATTTGATATCTAAATAAAAATGCCCAATCCAATCTGAACATCTGGTGATTGTGTGACAAAACAAAATAATCCCTAGTGAGGTAGTTCAGCACTGCATAAACAGAGGGATAAAATCAAGATCATTTGAAGTGTTACCACCACTTTATAATGCCTTGGTAAAGCCACACTTGGAATACTGCATCCAATTTTGGATACCATGATGTCAAAAAATACGTTGAGACTCTAGAAAGAGTGCAGAGAAGAGCAACAAAGATGATGACAGGACTCAAAAATATAAAACATATAAAGAACGGTTGCTAGAACTGGATATGTCTAGTCTTATGAAAAGAAGGACAAGGGGTGACATGATAGCAGTGTTCCAATATCTCAGAGTTGCCACAAAGAAGAGGGTGTTAAACTATTCTACAAAATATGTGTGAGTAGAACAAGAAGCAATGGGTGGAAATCAATCAAGGAGACAAGCAATTTAGAACTAAGGAGAAATTTCCTGAGAGTTAGAACAATTAATCTGTGGAACAACTTGCCTCCAGAAGTTCTAAATGCTCCAACACTGGATGTTTTGAAGAAGAAATTAGATCACCATTTGTCTGAAGTGGTGTAGAGTTTCCTGCCTAAGTAGGGGGTTGGATTAGAAGGACTCCAAGGTCCCTTCCAACTTTGTTAAATTAAAATTAAATGAATTTACAAGAAATATTTTTGCGCCAGAGATTTCTTTGGACTTTGCTATTGAGAATAAGACTTACAAAAGAGCTCCAAGAGAAAGAGGATACTGATTTTTACATAGTCTGGCAAAGATGGTATACGTGGCTTGAAGGAAAGATAGGGTTAATAAAACAAGATTCTAGGAGAACCTAAATGAGAAGCATAGAAAATAACGCAGGAGGAAAAGGTTAGGATTATATACAGAAATAGCTAGTATGATTCCCAGAAAGATATATGTGGATATATATAAATGTGTGAAAGTGCAAACAAGTAAATATGTAGAATGTTAAATAAAGAAATAACAGGTGAAATAGGAAAATATACCACCGATGTGATATCTATTTTGCTTTTGTTAGTTTGATGCAATGTATCAATGTAATATGTTTGCATGTACTTTTGTTTTATACTAAAGTTCAGTAAAAAACTTTAAATTTTAAAAAAGAGAGAGAATAAGACATTGTATCAGAAAAAAAAATAGACCTTCCCCGTTTAAACAAATTTTCATTTGTATTTAACCATACTAATTTTTACAGATTCTACTGCTTACGAATTAAGATGACCAGTAAAGACAAATTACAATTCACATTTAATTCATACATATAACCAGAGTTCACCATAATATACGACATGTACAATTGCCTCCCAGGAGGAAAAGAAAGAAAACTTCCTTGGTATCCAATAAACAGGGGACAGGGCAAAATTGAACATCACTATCTCTGTACAATGTTCACTAGCTTAAATGTCAAAGGGGGGAAGTTCCCCAACATGTACATATAAAGAATATCAGGCAAAGCGAAAGATTTTTTTAAAACTTTCTCTTCATGAGCTGGTGCTTATCATTAAGCTCAGGTCTCATCACAATGATAAAACACTTGGGAAGAAAGATGCACACCAATAAGCTAGCGCTGGAGGAGATCATGGAGAAGATCTCCACAGCCAATGTATATTTTCCCCTTGTGCTTAGATAGGTTGGAATAAAACACAACCAAACACTGCAGAAAACCAACATGCTGAAGGTGATGAATTTGGCTTCATTGAAACTGTCAGGTAAATTCCTAGCTAGAAAAGCAGCAGAGAAGCTAAGCAGAGCAAGAAAACCCATAAAGCCCAAAACACAGTAGAACATGACCGAGTCTTCTTTGCATTCAAGGATAAGTTCTTCAGGTATTGACTGTGTATCAAAATCTGGGTATGGTGGGGATGTTATCAGCCACACAGCACAAACACATATTTGAACAAGGAAGCAGGAGAATAGAATGAAACTGACCATCCTTCCCCCAATCCATTTCTTCAAACTGGAACCGGGTTTGGTAGCCATAAATGCTAGAACCACAAGAAAGGTTTTGGCCAAGACACAAGAAACCGCCACAGAAAAGATGAGGCCAAAAGCTGGTTGTCGAAGAAGACAAACCATAGTGTTGGGCCTCCCAACAAATAGAAAAACACAAAGGAAAGAGAGGAGAAGAGAAACTAGAAGTATGTAAGTGAGATTCCGGTTGTTGGCTTTGACAATGGGAGTGTCTTTGTGTTTCATGAAGACTGTGATTACCAAAGTTGTCATTAAAGAAAAGCAAAGAGAAAGAACAGTCAGACTGATCCCTAAGGGTTCTTCATAGGACAAAAAGTTGATCCGCTTTGGAATGCACATATTTTTCTCCGGATTTGGATATTGATCTTCTGGACATGGAAAGCAGTCATCTATGTCTGAAAAAGAACACAATGGAATTGATACAGTTGTATTACAGACAGTGTTGTACCCCAATGTCTTAGTCCCATTATATTTGGAAATTTCCTACCCTTCTCCTTTGAGATTTTCCCCTCTGGACACAGATGGCAATCATAGCAGCAAAATGACTGTCCTTCTTTCTTGGCCTTGCTGTGTCCTGTCTCACAAGGATCATTACATAAGGATAAAGGTAATGCCTATCAACAAATGAAGATACAAAGAAGAAAAGAAGTGCTTGGAGAGTTTCTGTGGAATCAACATATTAAAAATGAAGTAGCGGAATGACATAATTTTTGATGTAAGTGCTCTGAAATTATAATTAGTTAAATCTCTACAATACTTGTATTTATAGCTTTCGTTAACCATCATCACTTTTCAAAGACAATTTTTGTGCTAGGTTAATTAAAGTTGGTTTTCTCAACTTCTGAATTTTGATGTCAGCAAACTGATGGGATCTAGTGTGTTGGCTTGCAGTGTTTACTTCAAAACTATGAAAACCATTGTTCATAATTAACAGGGAACCAGGAAAGTATTTTTCCTAATATTCAATAGTAATTGTTAGGGGAAAAAAAAGCTTACCGATTTCTTTCCTTTTGTAGGACATTTCTACCTAGGTTAGTCAGAGATAATATTGTGACACTTTCATCAATAATGATATTTAAATGAAGGCAGAGAAATGTAGATTCAAAAAACAAACCTGATTAAAGCCTACTGGCCATGTGATGGAATCTACAGAAATCTTGAAGAACTTCTCTGCTGGAGCTGTGGGATCTATCACTCCAATTTTGATTCTAGCAAAGGATTGGTTTGGGAATGTGATCCAGTTGATAATATCAAATCCACCAACAAATTCTCCATTTTTATCAAAGGAGATTTGTTCACCAACACTATTGTTGAATCTGACACTTCTCAGAAAATAATGAACCTGAAACACAGAGGCAATCAGAGAGGAACAAACTAAGGGAGAGAGAAATAATTCATATATTCAAAACATATAGATGAATGTTTCTTTAAACAAAGACAGCATAAACCCTTTTTTATTTTTATTGTAGGCCAGTATCAAATAAATATCATAACAATCATTCTAAAATAGTGGTAGAGGTTATATATCAATTTGCTGAAATAAAATTAACATAGAATTGCAAAATAAGGAGCAATTTATAAGGAGCCTGGATAGCTCAGCAGACTAAAAGCATTGTGATTAACTCCAGATGTAAATTTGAATCTCACCAGGCTCAAGGTTGACTCAGCCTTCCATCCTTTCTAAGGTAGGTAAATTGAGAACCCAGTTTGCGGGGGCAAAAAACTGACTTTGTATAAAATATACAGAAGTATGAAGGCTATTGCTTAAGGCATTGTAAGCTGCCCTGAGTCTCTGGAGAAGGGTGGCATATCAATCAAATTAAAAAATATAAATAAATAAATAAACAACCAGCAAAAAAAAGGAAAAAGATCAGTAGTTTAATTGCAAAAGCTAATTAAGGCAGATTACTTCTAACAAATATATAATAAATACCAGGATGTATAAAACTACCATACAATTGAACTCATTTCACACACTAGCAAGGTTATATTCAAAATGCTACAAGTTAGGCTTCAGCATGTGAACTGAGAACGAAGAAGTACAAATGATTTTTTGAAAACGCAGAGGAACTGGAGTTTCAAAATTCCTGCATTTTCTGGATTATGAGATAGCAATGTAGTTTCAGAAAACCATCTACTTCTGCTTAACTGACCATGATAAAGCCTTTGATTAGGTGTATTACAATAATCTGTGGCAAGTTCTTAAAATGTTGGGAGTACCAGTCCACCATTACTGTCACCTGAGGAGGCTAATGTCAGCTCTGCCTGATTCAGCTTGGCACCTCACAGGCTTCCTGCTGTCAAAGGCCGGAAGAGGTGGGGAGGATGAAGGGGCAATAAAGCTGTGTGGGTGTATGTGGTGGGAAATTGGGAGGGGGATTGACAGGTAATAAAGACCAGAGCAGCCAGATCTTGTTTGTACCAGCGTCTCAAGGCCAAGCCTGAGAAATATGTGGATCCGGAGGTCATGAATCTGGGATGACTTACCCCACACCAGGCAGGAACACCCCAGCAAGGCAGCCAAGTGCAGCATTTCCAGGAGGGTGAAGAGCTCCCTGGGGCAAGAAGCAGCATAGGCAACTGCTTGGTGGCCAATGGCTGAGAAGTGTTCTGGCAGCAGCAGGGCCAGAAAACAGGGCATGTGGAGGCTAGGGCGCATCAAGGGATTGCACCATTGTGGCCACAAGCAAGCAAGCTTTGGGACAGAAAGAGCTGGCAGGCTCGCCACCTCCTGTATATATATAAAAATAAGATACCCACGAAAATAAGCCCAAGTGTTTATTTTGGGGCCTAAAGAAAAATAAGATTGGGTCTTATTTTCAGGGAAACGCGCTATATTCTACCTAAGAAATAGTCTCAGTAGAAGAGGTTAGGCAGTGGGAATTGAGGACCAAAGGCAATGACATTTCTTTTATTGGATGAATTAAAGTAGAGCCAGAGTCAACATATACAGGAGCTGCTGGAATTTAAAATCCTCCATTAAGCGGATGCTGAATTTGATTTCTGATATGTCCATCATTTGAAATTTATGATTATTTCAACCAATGGGAGTATATATATCTCACAAAATGTAGGCTTAAAATAACATTCCACCTTGGTCCTCTTTTATTAAGTGCCTGAGATATGAAAAACACTTTCACTCCTTTCCCTTCTTCTCCTAGAGCGTTGTTTCTGGAAGCATATAAGGCTGCTCTCATTCCATCCATTTGCTCTAAAACTATGCATGTGTTATTGTGAATAACTGGGTGTAGAAATGCAGGTGATCCTCAAATGGTCTATGAAGCAGTCAGAACCAGAGGTGAAATACTCCCGGTTCAGACAGAGTTAGGCAATCCATTAGAAATGGCAGTGGGTAGTTTGAAGAATTGGTAGCAAAAATCCCTGGCCCCACCCCCGCCCATGCCCACTCAATCACCCAATCTCCACTTGTGTACTTGGCAACTTGCAGCTTCTTTTGGGCTCGTTTGCTTTTCCTGCCTTGCTTCCACTGCTGCAATCCATTGCATCCACTAGCAGCTCCATTGCATCCTGCCTGCCTGCCTTGTGCTTGGTAAGTAACTGGGAGCTTTAAAAAAATAGTTAACTGGGGGTTTTTTTAGGAGTTTTTTTTTTCTTTCTTAGAAATTTAAAGTTAAGGAAGTTAAAGTTAGCAATTTAAAGTTAAGGAAGTTTTAAATTTAACAGACTTACCTGCCACCACACTTGATTGTGAAAATGTTTCTTTCTTTCTTTCATCATTGTTGTTTCTCTAAATTTGGATATAGAGAGAGATTGCAAAGCATGTGCCACAGCATAGACTGCATTGTAAATATTGTAACTCTGGCCACTCATGCGTGTTTCAAACACAGATATAGAAAGAGTTTCAAGCTTTTCCTGTCCAGTACACTTTTTCTCAGACTCCTCCATTTTGGATTTTGGGAAGAAACAACTGAATGTCTGTTCCCAGAAATCTTTCCGAAAATGATCATTTTGATTGTTCTTTGGATTTAGATTTTGAAGAAATTCCTGAAAGTTTTGGATCTCCTTTGTGTGAACAGCAAAGGATAAAGCACCATGTAAAAATTGAATATCCCAAGACTTATGAAAGGAAATTGAAGTATAATCTATCTGAGCTGTTATAAGCCAAATCTTATTCTTCTTTGGTATATCTTCCACTACTGAAAACTGGAGGATAGTTCTCAAAACTGTTAAGAACTGAATTTCACCATATAAGATCATCACATTGGCTGTGCTGTTCATGAGAACATGGTATATATGTAATCCTTCATCTATGGTATCAGTAAAATCACTGTAAAAAGCTACATTTGGGAACTCTGCTACGAATTCAACACAAATGCCATGCTCAGAAAAAGTGGGGAGCACCTCCTGGAGAAATTTCTCTCCTTTCTCATCCTTTACTACGAGAAATCCAATCCAGATCCATCTAAAATACAGCAATAACTGCAGGAGGCCCTTATGTTGGTGGGATTCATTCGGAAACAATTGTTGGAAGAAAACTGCTTGAGTCTCTTTATCCATGACTGGAGCAGAGCCATAGGTCAACTACAGAAAGATAACGTATAGAATTGCAAAATTCTACTGTATGTGAGTCTCTGAAAACATATATATTCATTTGAGTCCTTCGGTGTCTTTGACCTTATGTACTAAAATTATGCAACTAGTTGTGTTTATTAGGAAATATCAACCAAGATGCCATACACTAAATAAATAAATAAATCAACCAAGGTGTCACATTTGAGGTATCAGTCAGTACATTTTTCTGGAAATATTCTGATTGTAAGCATTTCAAATTTGAACTTTAGTTCAATGTCTGAAATTGGGGTGGGGGGAGACATCTCTCCTAGAAATATTTTGATAAATATTAAAAAAGGAACAATAAAACATTTCCTCTAAAAGAGAAATAAAAAACCTTAAAGTACACAGAAACACAGAGCTTTAGCTCTTTATTCCCAGCAAATATTTGGTGCCCATTGAGAAGGACTGGGCCAACCTATCTACAAAACGAAAGAACTTAAACTCCAGGGTGATGGGATTAACACATAACTCTCCATGACATAATAGGATTATCTAGCAACAGAACTCACCACATTGCAAAATCACCTGGGAACATTGCATCATCCTCCAGGGCTCAACCAAACTTCTCAGACAAACTACAGGGTTAGCTATGACCCCTACAACAGTCAATAGAATACATGTTCCTGCACAGGAACAGCAAGCTCAAGGGCAAGGCCCAGGGCAAGGAGGGAGGTGTGGCCAATGTGGTGGCACGTTGGACTCTTTAGGGGCTCCTAAAGACTAGTCAATATCTCCAATGTCCAAAGGTCCTGTGTGATCTAAGTTGTACTGTAGGGACAGCCAACAAGAGGAGCATGCACTGTTCAATTGAGGGGGGCTGCAAACCCCCTAGGAAGACTAGAAGAAGCTCCTCAAATTGGACACAGTAGGAAAGCTACCTGGAAGTCGCTAAAAATCTATAGGGGCCATACCAAAAGAGAAAGTAAATCAGCCTGTGACATCAAGGTGAGACTGACTTGATTTTATCACTTGAAAGTTTCTCTTAAACTAATTGGATGATCAAAGGATGGAGAAGAGAGGCTGAGAGTGAGGAGTGGATGTGGGTTTGTGCTTGCAACCACATCTGGAAAACTGGGGCGGCAAGGAACGTGTGACTGAGAGCCCGTTAACTTTTTTTTCTATTAAACTTTTACTGAAAAAAAAAAAAGATTTGGAGACATTTTTTTCCCCAGGGTTGTTTAATTTTGCTTCGAGAACTAAAAAAAAAGGGTCTTTAAGTTTGTCTTTTTACCTTTTACTTTTGTCTCTCTTTTTTAGGTTGGAGATTTTCTTTATGAAATTCAATAGAATTAGTTTCCTCTTTTTACGTATTACCTTTTTGTGGACTGAGAATTGAAAAGTCAGAAGAAACTTCTGTTTTTTGTTTTTTTTTTAATTTTCACCTTTTTTCTTCATGGACACTTGTTTTTGATTTTGATCTTTAAAAAATTATTTTTTTTTCCTTTTAAAATAGTTGGATTACAATCTTTTCCCTTTTCCTCCCTCTCCTCCAGCTTTTTTCCCCCCTTATTTTTTTCCTTATATTTTTGAAGGGAAGGGATGATTTGAGAATTTTTACTTTTTTCTTTTTCTCTATTTTTTTAATTTTTTGCATTTGAATTATAATTAAACCATAAGTGGATTATTAATTAGTTACATTAAGCTTTTGGAGAAGTGGAAATGAAGAAATGAAGAAATATACACAGCCAGTACCAAGTCCCTCAGTGGCAGAAATGCAGAAAACTTCTGAGATGATGGAGTTGTGCAAATTTATGCAATCATTCCACAATGATATTAAACAGGATCTGCAAGAAATGAAAGAAATAATGAGAAAGAACGAGGAGAGAATTAAACAAGTAGAAGAAAAAGTGGAAATGACAGAGAAAAAAGTTGAAAATCTGGTTTCCCTGAACAAAATCCATGAAAGGACAATTATCTTGCTGGAAATGGCATGCTCTGAATTTTACTTAAGATTCCAAAATATAAAAGAAGAAAAAGGAGAAAATTTACCACAAATAATTGCAGAGATTTTGGCTGAAGCCTTGAAGCAACCCAAAGAAAAGATTTTAAATGAGATTGATGAAGCCTTTAGAATCTATACTAGATATGCAGTAAGGAATAAACTACCAAGGGAAGTACATATAAGATTTACAAAGAGAACAATGAAATCAGAGATACTTCAAGCTGTAAGGATCACAGCACTGAAACACAAGGATAAAGAACTTGTGGTTCTACGACAAATATCTAGAAGAGTTAGAGATTTGAGGAGAGAATTCCAATTCTTAACAAGATTTTTAATATCCAAAGGAGTGAGTTTTAGATGGTTAATACCTGAAGGGATTATGGTGACATGGAGAGAACAAAGACACAGACTTGATTCAATTGAGAAAGCGAAGTTATTTTATCAACAACTTTGTGGATCAATGGAAGAAGATTTGGGAGCAGTAGGCATTGCAAAAGAGAAAGATGAAGAAAAGGATAAAGAGGAAAAAACAAAAGAGAAGAGCACTCAGAGAGAAGGGCAAGAGCCAAAGACCCAATTAAACAAAGAGAGATGAGGGCAATGAAATTAAAATCTAGTAATAAGTAAACATGGGAGAAGAAATAAAAACAAAATCCTGAAATAAAAATGGATTAAATGCAGCGATAAAAAGAAACAGACTATTGACTAAATTAAATACTCTGAAAATGGACATTATATATTTACAAGAAGTTCATATTAGAAAGCAACACATAAAATTATTACTTTATCCCAAATTAGGAGTTTTATTTACATCAGTGATACAACAAAGTAAAAGAGGTGTGGCATTGGTGTGGCATTATATATAAAAGAAAAATTAGAACCTAAAATCATTTTTGAAGATGAGGAAGACAGGATTTTGATGGTGGAAATAAAATTAAACAAGTACTTTTGATAGTATTGTATGCACCAAATGAAAAGCAGGAAGAATTTTATCATCTATTGCACCAAAAAATTATAGCATTGAAGTATGAAAATGTATGTATAATGGGTGATTTTAATGCCATACAAACCCAGATTTGGACTATTAAACTTTGAAGACCAATAAAAAAGCTAGAAGAACATTACCAAAATCCTTTTTTACAATGGTAGAAGAATTAAGTATCCAAGATATTTGGAGACAAAAACTTTTGAAGGAGAGTCAATATACTTTTATTCAAATAGACATTTATCATGGTCAAGGATAGATATGGTATGGATGACAACTAGACTTATAGAAGAGGTGAAAGAGGTGACTATTGCTTCAAATATTTGGGCTGACCATAGTGCGATGACAATAGTATGGAAAGAGAAAAAGAAAAAGACAAGATGGACTTTGAATACAACAATATTAAATGAAAAAGAATTCCAGGAATTTGTGGGAAAGGAACTGGACATTTTAAAAAAATTAAATAAAAAGGAAGATACATGTACGGGACATAATGAAAGCATATATTAGAGAACTGGCAATAACATATTTGGGGAAAAAGAACAAAAAGAAATGGCAGAAACAAGTAAGATTGGAAGAAGAATATAAAAGCCTGGAAAAAAGTTTCAGAAAGATGTCCATAATAATAATAATAATAATAATAATAATAATAATAATAATAATAATAATAATAATAATAATAATAATAATAATAATAATAATAATAATGATGATGATGATGAAATTGATGGAACTGAAAAAGCATGAAATAATCTTAAATGAACAAGAATCATTAGCAAACCAATTGAGAGCATCAAAACAGATTTTTTTTGAAAACACAAATAAACCATGAAGATGGCTAGCATATATATTAAGAAAAGACAAAAAGAAAAGATATTTTATCTGAAGAAGGGAAATTACAATATAGAACTGAAGGAAAAAAAAGTAATCCAAGAATATTATGAAAAACTCTATTCACAGGGACTTCCGGTTGGCGCCGCCGTCATCGCAGACAGTCTTTCATGACCGCCAGCCCCCCGCCCGTAAAAAAGCCACCCTCGCAGCTGAGAGGTGGCTTGGAAAGCTCTTGTTTAGAAAGTAAATGAGAGGAGAGCCGGCGAGTGCAGGTAGAGCCCCCTGCGAAGCCCCTGGATTGTTTCTGGGGAGGAAGCAGGGAGAGGCTCCCTAACTAGCTTGCCGAAGCTCCGGACTCCGGGACAACTCTGCATTCAAGCAGAGCCAGACAACGTGACCAACTCAAGCAGCAAAGTTAAAGCAAATCTTTAAAACAAGTAGGGTGAAATCTGGACTGTAAACTAAAAAAACCACAAGTATTTATACTAGCCCTGTCATTATATTTAAAAATGGAGAAAGAGTGAAAGTGACCTTAAAATGGCATCTGGCTTTAGCGGAGAGAAGAAAGCTGAAAACGAAAGTGATTATGCCTGTGCGTTCTAAAGCGTTACAAAGCAACTAATTGCACTTGTCAGAAGAAAAGGAAAAAGTTTTTTTAAAGTGACTTTTACCTGTTCCTTCTCCCCTAGAGACTTGATTAAAGCTGGGGAAGTTTTTGAAAAGATTCTGTGGTGGTGGAAAGGGGGGGGGGGAGACTTCCTTTCTAGAAAGAATAAGATTGCATAGCAGTATGGCTTCAAAACAGACAAAGTCAGCTCCCTACTCACCAACGAAAAGGGCAGCCTTCAAGCTTGCAGACTCAGAGCCAAGAACAGGAGACTGGATTTAAAGATTTGAAGGAATTTATTGCTGTGGCTCTAATGAATCAAACTGAAACTATGGATCAGAAATTTGAAAAGTCTCAACAGGAGATTAAAGAGATGGTTCAAGAAAAGTATGACAAAATGAAGCGAGATATACTGACAGTAGTGACTGGTTTGTCAAAAGTGGTTGTTCAGATTGACAAAAAAGTGGGAGAACTCAGTTCAGAATTGGAATCTAAAATGAGGGAAATTGATAATAAAATTACTAATGTGGATAATAAAACTCAAAGAATTGAAAATGAATTTACCACGACGCAACTTAAATTTATGGAGTTTGCTATAAGACTGAAAGGAATAAAAGAAAATAACAGGATCTGAGAACAGTTTGCGCTGAGGCCCTGGCTGTGATGTTAAAGATTAACCCTGAAGATGTTTTGAGTAAGATTGACAAGGCTTACAGAGTGAACTCTTGGGTGGCAAAGACAATTACCTAGAGATGTGGTGATTTATTTTACAGACAGAAGAATAAGAAATGACATCTTGCAAAAGTCTTTTGTTTCCACTGTCCAAATGGATGGAAAGGAGATTGGGATCTACAAAGAGCTGCCACCAAAGATGTTGAGAGATAGAAAAGATTTTGGATTCCTGGTGAATGAGTTGAAGAAACAGCAAATTTAATTTAGATGGGGTGCTCCAGTTGGCATAATATTGAGGTATCAAGGAGAGAGATATCAATTAAACACTCTTGCAAAAGAGTGTTTTGCATTTAAATTGAAGAATTTTATTTTAATATTCTAAAAACTGGTACAGCATCCCCACACACATCCTCATTGATATGTTTAGAGGAGGGTGATAAAGAGAAGGAATTTGAACAAGAGTCTGAAGAACAGCGGAAACAAACAGATGCAGAGGTGGTAGAAACTCAAGGAGCAACAGGAGGGAGGTTTCTGGATGAACCATTGTTAGATTTCCCTCTGGAAGCTATAAGTGGATCACCTAAGAGTACAAGACAGGTAACATTGGACCTCGAACTGAAATTGCATGAACCAAAAGATCAACGTATAACCCGTGCAGCTTATAAACAACTTCAAGAGAAACAACAGCAGCAGAGGTCTTTGCCACCATAAGATAAGAATAGTAATAGTATTTAGTAAGAGTAAGAGTCAATAGTAAACCACAGAAATCTGAAGCTATGGGAGTGGAGGCCGAAGACTACCACCTTGGAACAGCAACTTCAGCAAATGCTCTTAACGCTTCAAGAGACCACAAATGACAATTAAACTTTTATCTTAGAATGTGAATGGACTGAATTCACCATAGAAAAGAAGGAAAATATTTCATTATTTGAAACAATTTAATAATGACGTTATTTGTTTGCAAGAAACTCATATTAGATTACAAGATCAAAAATATTTGATAAATACTAAACTAGGTGCACAATTTATAGCATCAGATCCAGAGAAAAAGAATGGTGTTGTGATTTATGTAAACAAAAGATTGTCAGCCAAAATTATAGAGGCAGATGATTGTGGAAGATACTTAGCAATTGAATTATATACACAAAATGGCCCAATTTTGGTAATTGGAATTTATGCTCCTAACCAGCAACAAGAACATTTTTTTAAATTATTATATTCTAAAATATTACAATGGGACTATAGATCTATTTTGCTCATGGGAGATTGGAATGGAGTAATAGACATTAAAAAAGATAAGAAGAGTTTGGTGAAGTCATCAACACGTGCCAAATTACGACAGATTTTTTTTGATATGAAAGAAGATTTGGAACTGAAAGATATATGGAGAGAGCAGAACACAAAAAAACTGGACTTTACTTTCTTTTCAGATAGACACCAATCCTTCTTTAGGATTGATTTTATTTTAGTTACAGCTGATCTACTTTCCAAAACAAAGAAAACAAAGATATTCCCGAGGACTATAACTGATCATAGCCTGGTATGGATAGAAATAGAAATGGGAAAGAATGAGAGAAGATCATGGAGAGTAAATGAAAATCTGTTTAGATATGAAAAGAATGTAAATGAACTTAAAAACCAAATGAAAGAATTTTTTGAAATGAACCTGAATAAGGGTACCCCTATTAAAATTGTTTGGGATGCGAGTAAGGCTTATATGCAGGGGGTACTGATTCATATGAACTTTAAACACAAACTGAATCAGCAAAGGAAAAGATTAGAAATGGAAGGAGAGATAAAGAAAAAGGAACAACTACTTATAAATAACCTGACAAATAAAAAAATACAAAAAATTATAAAACTTTTGAAAGACCAATTTCAAATGCTTATAGCAAACAGCAACTAATCTGCAATTTGCCAAACATAATACATTTTGCAATGCTAACAAACCGGGCAGGTGGTTGGCTTACACATTTAGGAAACAGCAGAGTTCTTGAGTTATTGGTAGAATCAAGTATGGAGGGAAGGAAGTTTTTCAACAAAGTCTAATTAAAGAAGCCTTTTTAGATTACTATACAAAATTATATGCCAAAGATGATATACAGAATGAACTTATAGATAAATATCTAGAAGAAGGGAGAGTTACGAAAATTTCTAGGGAGCAAAATGAATGAATCAGCTAATAACAGTCGAAGAAATTATTATTGCAATTAAACAATTGAAAACAGCTAAAGCTCCAGGGATGGATGGTTTAACAGTGGTGTACTACAAAATTTTACAAGCAGAAATGATTGAATACCTTAAAGATCTATTTTGTAGCATACAAAAAGGGGGTAAAATGCCCCCTTCATGGAAAGCAGCCTTTGTTTCATTGATACCAAAAGAGGAAACAGGTTCTACAAAACCAGAAAATTTTAGACCAATATTTCTCCTGAACATGGATTATAAAATTTTTGCAAAAGTATTAGCCAACAGATTAATGCCAGTTATGCAAGAGGTGATTCATCATGATCAAGCAGGATTTATAGAAGGCAGATATATGAAGGATAATGTGAGGCAAATTATAGATTTATTGGAACATCTTGAGAAGAGTAAACAGATCCCTGCAGTGCTGGTGTTTTTGGATGCGGAGAAGGCCTTTGATCAAGTTAATTGGAACTTTCTATTAAAGACTTTAACAAAGATGGGCTTTGGGATGAGTTTGTCCAAGCGGTTACAGCAATTTACGGAGATCAAACAGCACAGATTATCATTAATGGAAGTTTAACTACAAATTTTAGTATGGAAAAAGGAATAAGACAAGGCTGTCCACTATCCCCACTGTTGTTTATTTTAGCTTTAGAAGTCTTGCTGAACAAAATACGGGATTCAAGTACTTTGAATGGAATAGTTATAAGGCAAGAGGATTATAGAACAAGGGCATTTGAAGATGATCTGGTTGTTACCCTAACACAGCCTATGGAATTAATAATTCAGATGAAAGATATTATAGAAGAATATGGCATGATATCAGGATTTAGACTGAATCAGAAAAAAACCAAGATGATAGTAAAAAACGTGTCAGAAGCTCAAAAGATGGAATTTGAAAGGAAGGCAGGCTTTGAAATAGTAGCAAAGGTGAAATATCTAGGAGTTCAAGTTGCAGCTTCAAATACAAAACTTTTCCAAAATAATTATGAGGTGTTGTGGCGAAAGGTACAAAGAGACATGGAAACTTGGAAAAAACTGCAACTATCTTTACTTGGAAGAATAGCAGCAGTTAAGATGAATGTTCTACCTAGATTTCTATTTTTGTTTCAAATGATTCTGGTGCTTAAAAGTGATAAACATCTGATACAATGGCAAAAAGGAGTGAATAAGTTTGTTTGGAATGAGAAAAAGCCAAGAGTTAAACTGAAAATTATGCAAGATGTTCGTGAAAGGGGTGGCCTTAAACTTCCAAACCTACGATTGTATTATGAAGCAGCAGCGTTGACACAAGCGAGTGATTGGTTTGGAATGACAAAGACTGGAATATTGAATATAGAAGGCCATGACTTGGAATATGGTTGGCATGCATATTTATTCTACGAAAATAAAGTTGATAAAGTATTTAAGAGTCATATACTTAGAAACTCTTTGATGAGAGTATGGAAGAAGCACCAGTTTAAATTGGATTACAAAATACCATTGTGATTGGATCTTGGTCATATTACACGGAATATAAATATAAAGTCACTCGGGGGGATTTTATACAAAGAGGTACTTTTTAATGATGGGGGTAGATTACAATTAAAGACATTAAATACACTGGTGGAAGAAGGGATTACCTTAACTTGGTTACAGTCTAATCAACTTCAATTGAGATGGAGGTAAGATCAAAAAACTGGTTTAATGTTGCATGAAGAGGACTTGGTAAGACAGATAAAAGATAAAGGCCAAATGGATATTAAGAGGGTATATAATGTTTTGCTAGAAAGAGATTCTGAAAATGAATTGGTTAAAGATTGCATGATAAAGTGGGCACAAAATTTTGCAGAACCAGTTACGATGGAAACATGGGGAAAAATATGGGTCCAGAATATTAAATTTACACAGTCACAGAACCTGAGGGAAAATTTTTATAAAATGTTTTATAGGTGGCATCTAGATCCCAATAAATTATCGTGCATGTATCCTAACATTCAGGCAAAATGTTGGAGATGTGATTGTTTAGATGCTACATACTATCATATATGGTGGACTTGCAAGAAAGTGAAGGCTTTTTGGATTAAAATATGGTGGGTTATGCAAAATGTTTTGAAGAAAAAAACTGCAATTTTCTCCTCAATTGTTTTTACTGGGTATAGTTAAGGATTTTTCACTGACTGAAACAAAAATGATATTATACATGGTCACAGCAGCTAGATTATTGATTGGCCAATATTGGAAAAAAAGACTTTATACCTACTATAGAAGAATGGACTTTGAAGGTGGCCAGCTTTGCAGAAATGGTGAAGATATCAGCATATTTAAAAGACCGGACTCAAGAAACTTATATGTGGGAATAGAAGAAATGGATAGATTATGTGCAGAACAAATATCAAACAAGGAAGTATCAGATGCCTTTCAGTTGAATGTTATGCACAGAGTTATAGTGTAGAAACAAGGATGTATCAGATAGCTTTTAGCTGAGTGTTATGTAGAATATATACTATACAGTATAGACAGGGGGTAGAGTTATATGAGGGTATTGTATGATATGGTATGATTTGGATTTCACCTTGGGAAGTCGTGGGGGGGAGGGGAGGGTTGGAGGGGGGAAGAGGGGGGAAAGTGGGGGGGGGAACTTGTGTTTGTAAAACTTTTTCAATAAAAATAAAAGAAAAAGAAAAACTCTATTCACAGGAAAAGATCCCCAAGGAGGAGATACAAAACTATCTGGAAAAATCAGATTTAATTAAAATATCAGAACAATTTAAAGGAATGTTAGGTGAAAGAATAACAATGATGGAATTAACAGAAGCAATAAAAAGATAAAAGAATGGAAAAGTGCCTGGACCAGATGGCTTACCAGCCGAGTTGTATAAAACATTGGAAGAAGTTATTCGTAATGTAATGTTGGACTTATTTAATAAATTGTTTTAGTAAATAAATTGGACTTATTTAATAAATTGTTCCATGAATCTGGCATTTTAGAGGCTAAATTGCCAGATTCATGGAAAGTGGCATATGTGACATGCATACCTAAAGAAGATACAGATTTACAATTGATTAAAAATTATAGACCGATCTCATGATTAAATGTAGATTACAAGATTTTTGCTTCAATAATGGCAAACAGGTTGAAAAAACCACTAAATGAATATATCCAGTGATCAAAATGGATTCTTACCAAAAAGGCAAATTAGAGATAACATGAGGATGATTTTGAATACCTTGGAATATTATGAGACTCACCCAGAAAAACAAATGGCGATGATGTTTCTAGATGCAAAAAAAGCTTTTGATAATAGGAACTGGCAGCTTATGATAAAGCAATTATAGAGAATGGATTTTGGGGAGAGATTCATAAACACTATAAAAACAATATATAACAATTTTCCAAGATAATGATGAATGGAGAAATGACAGGAAAGATTAATATAATGAAAGGCACCAGGCAAGTTGGCCCTTTATCACCATTATTGTTTATTTTGGCTCTAGAACAGTGGTGGGTTGCTCCCAGTTCGCACCCGTTCGCAAGAACCGGTAGTAAAAAAATTTAATAGTTTGGAGAACCGGTAATAAGATTGGCTGGCCACGCCCCCAAATTGGTTCCCAGTCTGGTCGCTGTTCTCTAACCCCGCCCACTCCCAATCTATTGCTGCCTCCTGAGTCCCAGCTGATGGCTAGAGGGAAAAAAACCTGTTTAAACCCTTGCTGCGGGGCTTCAAAGGGCCACCCTACAGCTGATCAGTGTTAAAAGAAAAAAAATGAGTAGATCGGTGCCTGCAAAAATAGAAAAAAACAGCCCCTTTCAGTTTCAGCATAGGTTAATTACCACAAGTTGATTAGATCGGCCTCCTGACTCTCACCTGATTTGCTCTCAGCTGTTTTGCTCGGTGCTCTGTACCTGCAAAGAGTGCTGGAGGAGATTTTTTTTTCCTTAGCTATGCTGAAAAACTGAAACTGAAAGTAAAGCAGGGTCTTTGTTGCAACGTGACAAAATGAGGCAGAGAGAGATTTCTTTTTCTTTTTCCTCATCAAAAAAGATAGGTGCAAAACTGCAAACAATGGGAAATTTAACAATGGCAAAGGAGGAGAATTCAAGATTTTAAAACACAAAAGAAAAAAAGCTCTATTTAACTAGGTGTAATAATGGAGATACTATTAACTGTATATTGTGTTGAAAGCAGAAATGGTTAAGTTGTGGTTTGGAGAAATATATGCGGGAAATTATTTGGTTTATTATTAATGGTAAATATAATTAATTGATTTGTAAGAAATTGGATTGCATGGAAATAATTGGAATATTCATGTTCATATTGATTAATATACAAAAAAGATAGTTATACAACCAACTGATTTATATTAAAATGTTGAATTTGTATTAAACAACTGTAATATTACATAATTAACCAATGTGAGGATGGATATAAAAATAGATGATTGGGAAGGGGTATAATATAGAATAGAAGGGAAAAATAAATTTGATTAAGATTAGAGATGAGGATGAAGGGTAATATTGTTTTTTTTTTAAAAAAATAGATGAGGAATAAATATGGCAAAAAGGAAATAGAGAAATTGTAAATTTAATTGAAATGACTAAACACTGTTTAAATTTGTGAACTGGCCAAATACTCTGTTCAAAGAAAATACATTGTATGTTTGTATGTGTGTTTCTAATTATTGCTATTTATTCATATTTGTTCTCTTTTATTCTTTAAAGTTTAACAATTCATTCTTTATCTTAATATCTTTATATTTGTTTGGGGTTAATTTTCTTCCCTTTCATCTCTTCTATTGTACAACATTCTTTTTCCTCAAATCTACCACCTTTCTCTTTTCTTTCCTTCTTACTTTCTCTTTCCCCCTTCTTCTTCTCCCCCCTACTTCCTCTTCCTTTCTCCTTCTCCTCCTCTCTTCCTCCCTCTCTTACCCTCACTCCTACGCTAATTTCCCTTCCCTTCCTTCATCCCTCTCTATTGCTGTATCTTTTTATGCATACAGACTACTCAGAGGGCTTGAAAAGTTATTGTTGACTGGTCCTCGCATTTTTGACCAATTCTCAAACTTACGACTGTCCTCACATTTTACGTTTTTGCCCTATCTTGTCACCATGGTGAAGAGAAGCTGTTGTGAAATGAGTGTTAAGAATGCTGCAATGGGCATAAATAATGACCAGTCATAAGTGCAAAGACTGGTCAAAAGTGTGAGGACCTGTCAGAAATAACTTTTTCCAACCCTCTGGGTAGTCCTTTTGTGCTTATGGACTACTCAGAGGGCTGAAAAAGTTATTTTTGATTGGTCCTCACAGTTTTGACCAGTCCTCAAACTTACGATTGTCCTCACATTTTACGTTTTTTTGCCCTATCTTATCACCATGGTGAAGAGAAGCAGTTGTGAGATGAGTGACATGGTTCTTAAGAATGCTGCACGGGCATAAATGTGAGGATGGTCATAAGTTTGAGGACCAGTCATAAGTGCGAGGACTTGTCAGAAATGACTTTTTTCAGCCCTCTGACTAGTCCCTATACACATAGCCATGGTCACCCGGTCACAGGATCAGCTAGCCACGCCCACCCAGTTACATGACCTCTAAGCCACACCCACAAAATAAGCCATGCCCACAGAACCAGTAGTTAAAAATTTTAGAACCCACCCCTTCTCTAGAAGTGTTAAACAGGAACATTAGACGGAGTGATGAGATAAAAGAAATGAAAGTCAAAAAAGAGGAATATAAATTACAAGTGTTTGCCGATGATTTAGTGTTTATTATAGAGGAACCGCAAATAATAGGCCTTAAATTACTAGAACAGATAGAAGGTTATGGAAAAGTATCTGGTTTGAAAATAAACAAAGACAAACAAAAATTTTGGTGAAGAATAAAACAGAAAAATGAAATAGAGAGATAAAAGAAAATCTAGACTTACAAGTGGTGAAAAAAGTGAAATACTTGGGAGTATACTTAACTTCAAAATGTGCAACAATAAAAGAAGAAAACTGCTCTAAGTTAACGCAACAAATTGAAAAAGACTTGGAAAAATTGAAGAATCTTCAATTATCACTTATGGGTCGGCTTGCATTGATAAAGAGGAATATATTACCAAGACTATAATTTTTATTCCAAACTGTGCCAATAAAAATTGAAAAGACTTACTTTCAATATCTTAATAAGCTCATGAGGAAATTTATATGGCAAAGGAAAAAAATAAGAATAAGTTTAAGAATGTTGCAAGACACAAGATTACGAATGGGATTTGGTTTACCAAATTGGGAATTATATTATCAAGCAGCAGTATTGACATGGTTGAAAGAATAGATTGAATTAAGAAATACAAGGTTGTTAACATTGGGCATGATTTACAACTGGGATGGCATGCCTTTTTATGGCATGGTAGAAGTAAGATACACACATAGTTTCATAGAGATTATATAAGAAATGCATTGTTATTGGTACGGGAGAAGGTTAGAGATAAATTTTATGTGAAAATACCAACATGGTTATCAATAACGGAAGCTTTAATACACTCAAATGTCTTTAATCCTTGAAATATTGTTAGATATAATGAGTTATTAACAGATAAGGGGGAACTGAAAGAGAAACTAGAATTGGAACAACAGGGAATTGAGATAGATCGATACATGTATATGCAGATAAGTTCAAGATATGAAAAAGATGCTAAACTATATGTTTTTTATAGGGAAAAGACTGAATTGGATAAGATACTCATGGGAACAGAAGAAAACTTAATAATTTTTTAAAATAATTTTTTGTTGTATATTGAATTGGAGGAGGAGCAAGTAAAAGAAACGATGATAGCCTGGGGTAGAAATTTTGGTTATCCAATTGAGTTTGAAAAATGGCAACAACTATGGGAAAGGAACTATAAATTAACAATGTCCACAGCATATAAGGAAAATCAATATAAAATGTTTTATAGATGGCATATGCCACCAGAGAAGTTAGCAAAAATGTTTAAAGATAAATCAGCTAAGTGCTGGAAATGTCTTCAAACACCAGGATCTTATTACTATATGTGGTGGACTTCTCCCGAAGCAAAAAAAAATATTGGTACAAGATTAAAATCTGGCTAGAAGAAATGATACAACAACGTATTGAATTTAAACCAGAGTTGCTCTTACTAGGTATCTTTTCAGAAAAAATGAGTAAGAAAAAGGAATTTTTGATTATACATGTAATAACAGCTGCAAGAATTGTGTATGCTCAAAATTGGAAATAAGAGAAAATACCGTTGGAAGAAGTAATTAAAAAAATTAGACTGTGCAGAAATGAATAGATTAACTTTGCTGATTAAAGATAAGGAGGAATCAGAATATTTTAAAACAAAGAATTATTTTTATAGTTGGTTGGAAAAGAGATATAAATGACTGATACTATAATTGTGTACAAATGATAATTATAATATACTGATTTAGAAATGAAATATTAGAATGGTTTGGATGAATATGAAGATGGAAGAAACTTATGGAAGATGAAGAAGAAGCCTAGAAGATAACACCGAGGTGTCACAAGGAAGGAGGATTGATGTATTAAATAAAAATTACAAAAATTACCAAACAAAAAAAAAGAAAAGAAAAGAAAGGGCAAGGTCCAGGACAAGATATAAATAACCCTAATTCTCAACTCCATGTGGTCAGCTGTCCAGAACCACTCATGTGCTTCTGCTTCACCCTCTTTCCAATCAGCCTCCTTTTTTCCAGTGCCTTCCACCTAGCTTGGAACTAAACTGGATAGATATTTCTTCCAACAGGGGGCATGTTTTCCTGTGTCAAATATTCCCACCATCTGTTCAGAGTTACAATTGTTCATGCTGCTATTCTGATCCTATCAAGCAAAAAGTGATATCTATTTATCCATAAGTAGATACTTATAAATGTTTGTGGAGCTATGGCAGAATGATAATGTATATCTACAGCAAATTTTACCTGAGGAACTTTGTAGATTCCCAGCACAGTTGCCATGTGAAGAGAGATGTCAGGTGCCCCAATGACTGCAGCCAAGGTATTTGTGATCCCACACTTGTAGTTAGGGATGAATTTGCCCTGAGTGAAAGGCAGCAACATTGAGGCAAAGTAAGTCCAGCTTGGACTAAAATTGCTGTTAAAAATGTGGAAGCCCAGCGTGATGTTGGGTAAGATCTGTGGATTTTCATTGATCTCCTTTACAGTAAACACTAAAGCCAGGATATGCTGGTAATTCTGAAAAATTATTCTATAAAACAAAATTAAAAACAGCACATTAGGAAAGGTCTGTGTCACATTATAACACTTACAATTCTTTTGTACAACATGTTTTGTGGAATGTATGAAATAGTTCTTATTTCTATGTTTCTGACCCACTATCCTCTTAGTCTTTTTGTTTCATTGTTAATTTATTTGCTTCTTCACATTCTACACTTTTTTTATGGTCATTGTATTTGATGGAGCAAATTTGTGTTTCCAATTTTGTGCAAATCAAATTCTGGCAGCTGTAATTATATAAGTATAAGGTAATAAATTTCTTTCCTATACTTCTTTTTTATAATTGCCAATAAAAAATAGTTTGGGTTTCATAGCAATAGGAATATGAAAATATGTCCCATGTTGATGATTGCATTTCCAACAATTTGGTGCATTTTTGGGGGATATCTTGGCCAATCTCACCGGGGGTAAATGCCACCTGTAAAACATTTTGTAAATATTTTCTTTATAGGTGGCTGACAACGTCACCTTATAATTTGTTCCCCATAATTTTTCCCAGAACTCTAATTCAATATTATACCCAAAGTTTTCCAAACAAATTATCATCCTTTCTTTTACCATTTCCTCCTCCATTTTGAATTGAAGGAGGCATTTCTATATTTTGGTAATTATTTTTTCTTCAGTCCCAGTTAATATTTTATCCATTTCTTGTTGGTCAGTTTGGAATCCATATAGTTCTAAATCTTTTTTGTATTTTGTTTGTATTTGTAGACAGGGCCACCAATCAATTTTCATTCCTTCATCCAGTAATTTTTGCCTATATTTCAAATTCCCTAGTATATCTAATAATTCCTTATATGTTACTATTTTATTAAGATCAATCAAATTAGGGTAGACCAAGGCTTCCATTGTCAACACCCATCTTGGGATTTTTGGATAGAAGTTCCTTTTAATTTTCATCCAAGTTTCTAATAGTATTTCCTTCACTTGATGCCTCTGGAAATACTTATTTGTCTTTCCCATCCCAAATAAAGGCATGCCAATCTTTCTGCAAGTCATGACCCTCAATTGTTAAAATTCTTCCATTCTTTAGATTTATCCATTCCCTGAGCCATGACATTACTGCTGCTTGATGGTACAGTTCCCAGTCTGGGAGGCCAAAGCCACCCTTACTTCCAACTATTTCAACTTTACCTGGAAACTGAAGTAAAATATAACATCAGATAATATAAACCTAAGTATCCTATTTTAGATGTTTCTATCAGGAATTTTTCCCATTAGAAGAAAATATTTCAAGCATCATGTGATTTACCAGCAAGGTTCAGAGTTTGACAATAAATTAATGATATACTTACATAAGTCCACCTTGAAATCCCTGAGAAGGATCTTGACTGAAATCAATGGGATCAGTATATGTTGAGAATACAGAAATAATGCCAGCAATATTAATGTCTCCAAGCTGATGATAGGTATGCTGAATAGGAAGAGGCTCCCGAAAGTCACATTGAAGGCTTGGATTCTTGCACATCACTTCAGGCAATACTGTTAACAGTAACTCCATGAATACTAACATCTTCTTTCTGTGTACAAATGCCTCTATCTGCTCCAAGATCTTTGAAGTAGATCAGACATATCTGCCTTCTGTTTTTCAGACAAAACTAAGGAGTGCAACATACTATCAAATCAGCTCACAGAGCTTTGAGCCTCCCAGCCATGGGTTGGAATTGGATGAGGACACTAAATACTAAATTGACACTAAAATTCAGTCCCATAGGATTTGGAAGAAACAAGCTGGCTAATTCCATAATGATAGTGAGACAGTCACATATGTGAACAACTTCAAAACATGTGAGGACTTGTTTTGGGGTGGGAACACATGAAGAACAAGACAAAAAATAAAATCATTAGATTGATATTTATTTATTTATTTATTTATTTATTTATTTATTTATTTAATTTATATACTGCCCTACTCCCAGACGGGACTCAGGGTGGTGAACAGCCAAAATAAGATACAATAAGTACAAAAGTTAAAAAATCATTAAAACAAATTAAATAATTTGTCTCAACAGTTTAAAAATCCAATTATAATTATAAAAATTTAAAAACCCAAAATAAAAGAGGTTAAGTCAGCCCAGCTTGTTCAAATAAAAATGTTTTCAAGGCGCGGCAAAAAGTACCCAGGTCATGTAAGCTCCTTATCTCAGGGGGGAGCTCGTTCCAGATGGTAGGTGCCCCCACAAAGAAGGCTCTCCCCCTGGGGGCCGCCAGTTGACACTGTTTGACTGACGGCACCCTAAGGAGACCCTCTCTATGGGAGCGGACTGGTCAGTGAGAGGCTGTTTGTGGCAGAAGGCGATCCCGAAGATACCCTGGTCCTAAGCCATGGAGCGCTTTGAAGATGGTAACCAAAACCTTGAACCGCACCCGGAAGACCACCGGAAGCCAGTGCAGCTCGCGCAGGAGGGGAGTCACATGGGAGCGCCACGTCGCTCCCATCACCACCTGCGCGGCCGCATTCTGGACCAGTTGGAGCCTCCGGGTGCTCCTCAAGGGGAGCCCCATGTAAAGAGCATTACAGTAGTCCAGGGAAATAGAAATGTAAATATATGTATGTGTAAAGCATTACTATAATTCTATTCTATTCTATTCTATTCTATTCTATTCTATTCTATTCTATTCTATTCTATTCTATTCTATTCTATTCTATTCTATTCTATTCTATTCTTCTCTTGTCCAGTCCAGTCCAGTCCTGTCTTGTCCTCTCCCATCCCATCCCATCCCATCCCATCCCATCTTATCCTATCCTAACCTATCCTATCCATACTTACACTACACCACACCACATTCTCCACCCCACTGCACTCCAACTCTGGTCCAACTAAGAGTGCCTTCAATTTATTTCATTCATGAGTTTAGGATGAGATTGAACAAAATATCCTATGGGTGCAATATAAAGAGAAAAAAAAAGGACACTTGTTTGCATCATACAGACATCGAAGCAGGGAAAGATATAAATTCCAAGTTCCCACAAGCCATTAGACTACAAAATATTGAACCAGTCAAGATTAAATTACTTGCAGTTGGCAAAATTAGCCTCCAGTATTACATTCTAATCACTGTGCCACCACAGTTCAATGATGCCCCACTTAATGATTGCACCACTTAATAATGAATATAGGAGTCCCAACTGTGGTTGTATGTATACGGCTGCCTGAAGTTTTAGATCATGTTTACAAAAGTCTCACCTCACCACTAGAGGGCAGGGAATGGGCCACAATATCTGTCTTCTTCAAAGCCAGAAAGAAAGTATGCAGGTGTGGGAAATTGAGGAGGAGGATGTGAGGGTGGGGGGAGGGAGAAACAAGTGAATAAAAGCAAATTTCCAAGACACTATGGCATACCAATTCCCAACTTATGTTCTTGTCCCTGCAATTTTAAACATCTGATTTCTAGGGTTGGACATTGGACATTGGTGGAAGATCATAAGAAAACATTCTGGAGGCATTTTTTGGAAAATAAAAATGAAGGATGGCTGGAGTCTCATGGTTTTATTTGGATGCTATAAGGGAAAAACAGTCATGGAAGTAGAACTTGAGTGACATTATTTATTTATTTATCAAATTTACATACCCACTTATCTCATTTTCCTGTGATTCTGGGAAAAGTACATAATTAAAACATGTCAGATCATCAGCATAATTAATTGATGAGTATTAATGCATAAATAGGAGGAGGATGCACTGGCTCAGTAGCTAAGATGCTGAGCTTGTTGATCGAAAGGTCAGCAATTCAGCAGTTCGAATCCCTAGTACAGCATAATGGGGTGAGCTCCTGTTACTTGTCCCAGCTTCTGACAACCTAACAATTCAAAATTTCTTTCCTAAACTTCTTTTTTATAATACCCAATAAAAAATAGTTTGGGTTTCACAGCAATTTTTCCCCCTGTCATTTCCTCTGACCATTTTTGGATTTTTAACCAATATGCCTTTGCTTTGGGACATGTCCACCACATGTGAAAATATGTTCCATGTTGATGATTGCATTTCCAACAATTTGGTGCATTTTGGGGGGATATCTTGGCCAATCTCGCCGGGGATAAATGCAATTCCCTGCCTGTTAACCAATTCCAGCTCTGCTGAAATGCTCATGGGACGGTGGTTCCAGACAACCCTAGACTGACTGCACCCCACTTATGGCCCTTTAAAGATTCCAGGAGGCAAGCCCCCAGAGCTGGACATTTGCAGTAGGGACCCAGTGTATGCCCAGAACTATGGGACCAATATAAAGTGGCTACACAGGCGTATAATTCAATTAATTGGTCCCTACTCTTATAGGGTCCAACTTGACAACGGACGAGTGTGATGGAGACACATGAACCAACTTTGACAGAGAGTTGCAACCACGGTCTACCCACATTCAGAGCAGACCCAACCTAACATCACTGATAAACAGCCCCCATGAGACTGTCCAGCCCAGCCTGTACCCAAGCACCACAACCAAATTGTTCTTGTTGGCAGACTTACCAGGTGAATCAGGTTCCCCAGAGTCCACGAGGGTTCTGCCCACTCCCATGGCACAGTCTTCTGTAGTTCCAGAGAGTGACAATCCAACTTCACCTCTGTTGGTGGACACCCCTGAACTGAGAATTCTGAGTGGAGACAACGTCAGCCAGCATACCTAGCAGACTACGCATGTACTATTTGGGTGGAGAGGAGTATTAAGTCCTCGCAGTTCCAACTTCTCTGAAACCTGCCCTATTGCTGCTTGGCTCTGATTGGTTAAGTCGCGAGCAGCCAAATATTGGGAAAATGCAGCACTCCTATTGGTTCCTCCCGTCTGACAGCTCCCCATTTAAGCAGCTATCAGACGGCGACAAGTTGTCAATGTGTTCTCTCGCGTGCAGTTGCCTTGTTCCATGAGTTAGTGTTCTGTTAGAAATAAAGCATTGTTGTTACCTAAGCCAAGCCTCCGTTGTACCTGCCTAGTTCTCCATATAGAACAGGAGACTCTAGAAAGAGTGCAGAGAAGAGCAACAAAGATGATGAGGGAACTTGAGGATAAAACATATAAAGAACAGTTGCTCAAACTGGGTATGTCTAGTCTTATGAAAAGAAGGGCTAGGGGTGATATGATAGCAGTGTTCCGATATCTCAGGGGTTGCCACAAAGAAGAGGGAGTCAAACTATTTTCCAAAGCATCTGAGGGTAGAACAAGAAGCAATGGGTGGAAACCTAGATAGCTCAACAGACTAAAAGCCTGTTATTAACATTCAGCTGTCTGCAATTATTGCAAGTTCAAATCTCACCAGGCTCAAGGTTGACTCAGCCTTCCATCCTTTCTAAGGTAGGTAAATTGAGGACCCGGTTTGTGGGGGTAATAAGTTGACTTTCTATAAAATATACAAAAGTATGAAGGCTATTGCTTAACGCATTGTAAGCCGACCTGAGTCTCCGTAGAAGGGTGGCATAGAAATCTAATTAAAGTAAAAGTAAAAGTAAAAAATCCAATGAAGGAGAGAAGCAACTTAGGAGAAATTTCCTGACAGTTAGAATAATGAATCAGTGGAACAACTTGCCTCCAGAAGTTCTAAATGCTCCAACACTGCAAGTTTTTAAGAAGAGATTACATAAACATTTGTCTGAAGTGGTGTAGGGTTTCTTGCCTGAGCAAACAGTTGGGCTAGAAGACCTCCAAGATCCCTTCAAACTTTGTTAAATTAAATTAAATAAATTTACAAGAAACATTTTTGTGCCAGAGATTTCTTTGGTCTTTGCTATTAAGAAGAAGACATATGGCCAGCTTTTAAATTAACCCCATGTTTTGTAGGTGATGACTACACATGGTATGCATCAGAACAGAATAAAATAGAATTCTTTATTGGCCAAATGTCATTGGACACAGGAGGAATTTGTCTTTGATGCATAGCACTCAGTGTACATAAAAGAAAAGATACATTTGTCAAGAATAATAAAGTACAACACTTAATGATAATAGGAAAACAGTCAATATAAATCTTAAGGATACCAGCAACAAGTTTATAGTCATACAGTCATAAGTGGAAGGAGGTGGGTGATAGGAACGATGAGAAGATTAATAGTAGTGCAGACTTAGTAACTAGTTTGACAGTGTTGAGGCAATTATTTGTTTAGCAGAGTGATGGTGTTCAGAAAAAAACTGTTCTTGTGTCTAGTTGTTCCGTTGTGCAGTGCTCTATATCATCATTTTGAGTGTAGGAGTTGAAATAGTTTATGTCCAGGATGTGAGGGGTCCATAAATATTTTCACTACCCTCTTTTTGACTCGTGCAGTATACAGGTCCTCAATGGAAGGCAGGTTGGTAGTAATTTCTGCAGTTCTAATTATCCTGTGAAGTCTGTGTCTGTCTTGTTGGGTTGCAGAACAAAACCAGACAGTTACAGAGGTGCAGATGACAGATTCAATAATTCCTCTGTAGAACTGGATTAGCAGCTCCTTGGCCAGTTTGAGCTTTCTCAACAGACCTCCCTCTGTCTGATTGCTTTAGAAAAAAAATCATAGACCTTCCCTGTTTAAACAAATTTTCATTTCTATTTAACCACACTTCTTTTTACAGATTCAGTGGGGAAGTTTTCCAATATGTACATATAAAAAATATCAGGCAAAGAGAAAGATTTTTTAAAACTTTCTTTTCATGAGCTGATGTTTATCATTCAGCTCAGGTCTCATCACAATGATAAAACACTTGGGAAGAAAGATGCACCCCAATAAGCCAGCACTGGAGGAGATCATGGAGAAGATCTCGACTGCCAGCATATATTTTCCCCTTGTGCTTAGATAGGTTGGAATAAAACACAGCCAAACACTGCAGAAGACCAACATGCTAAAGGTGATGAATTTGGCTTCATTGAAGCTGTCAGGTAACTTCCTAGCTAGAAAAGCAGCAGAAAAGCTAAGCAGAGCAAGAAAACCCATAAAGCCCAAAACACAGTAGAACATGACTGAGTCTTCATTGCACTCCAGGATGACTTCTTCGGACATTGAGTGTGCATCAAAATCTGGGTATGGTGGGGATGTTATCAGCCACACAGAACAAATACATATTTGAATAAGGGAGCAGGATAGAAGAATGAAAGTGACCATCCTTCCCCCAACCCATTTCCTCAATCTGGAATCGGGTTTGGTAGCCATGAATGCTAAAACCACAACAAAGGTTTTGGCCAAGACACAAGAAACTGCCACAGAAAAGATGAGGCCAAAAGCTGGTTGTCGAAGAAGACAAACAGTAGTATTGGGCCTCCCAACAAATTGAAAGACACAAAGGAAAGAGAGGAGAAGAGAAACTAGGAGTGTATAAGTGAGATTCTGGTTGTTGGCTTTGACGATGGGAGTGTCTTTGTGTTTCATGAAGACTGTGATTACCAAAGTTGTCATTAAAGAAAAGCAAAGAGAAAGAACAGTTAGACTGATCCCCAAGGGTTCTTCATAGGACAAAAAGATGATCCGCTTTGGAATGCACATATTTTTGTCGGGATTTGGATATTGATCTTCTGGACACGGAGAGCAGTCATCTATGTCTGAAAAAAAACACAGTGGAATTGATACAGTTGTATTACAGACAGTGTTGTACCCCAATGTCTTAGTCCCATTATATTTGGAAATTTCCTACCCTTCTCCATTGAGATTTTCCCCTCTGGACACAGATGGCAATCATAGCAGCAAAATGACTGTCCTTCTTTCTTGGCCTTGCTGTATCCTGTCTCACAAGGATCATTACATAAGGATAACGGTAATGCCTATTAATGAATGAAGATACAAAGAGGAAAAGAAGTGCTTGGAGAGTTTCTGTGGAATTAACAGATTAAAAATGAAGTAGTGGAATGACAAAATGTTTGATGTGCTCTGAAATTATAATTAATTAAATCTTTACAATAATTGTATTTATAGCCTTCATTAACTATCATCACCCTTCAAAGACAATTTTTGTGCTAGTTAATTAAAGTTGGTTTTCTCAACTTCTGAATTTTGATGTCAGCAAGCTGATGGGATCTAGTTTGCTGGCTTGCAGTGTTTACTTCAAAACTATGAAAAACATTGCTTATAATTAACAGGGAGCCAAGAAAGTGTATTTCCTAATATTCAATAGTAATTGTTAGGAAAAAAAACCCAAAGCTTACTGATTTCTTTCCTTTTGTAGGAAATTTCTACCTAGGTTAGTCAGAAATAATATTGTGACACTTTCATCAATAATGATATTTAAATGAAGGCAGAGAAATCTAATTTAAAAAACTAACCTGATTAAAGCCTACTGGCCATGTGATGGAATCTACAGAAATCTTGAAGAACTTCTCTGTTGGAGCTGTGGGATCTATCACTCCAACTTTGACCCTAAGAAAAGATTGGTTTGGGAATGTGATCCAGTTGATAATATCAAATCCACCAACAAATTCTCCATTTGTATCAAAGGAGATCTCTTCACCAACACTATTGTTGAATCTGACACTTCTCAGAAAATAATGAACCTGAAACACAGGCAATCAGAAGGGAACAAACCAAGGGAGGGAGAAATAATTCATATATTCAAAAGATACATATGAATGTCTCTTTAAACAAAGAAAATATGAACACTTTTTAATTTTAGTTACAGGCCATCAAACAAATAGCATAACAATCATTCTAAAACAGAGGTAGAGGTAACATATCAGACTACTGAAATAAAATTAATATAAAATTGCAAAATAAACAACCAGCAAAAAAATAAAATTAAGCTCTGTAGTTTAATTTAAAAAGCTACTTAAACCGGATCACTTCCAATAAATATATAATAAATACTAGGATGCATAAAACTACTATGTAATTTTGCTAATTTCACTTTTTAGCAAGATTATACCCAAAATCCTACAAGCTAGACTTCAGCAGTAGGTGAAGAGAGAAGGAGCAGCAGTACAAATTGTGTTTTGAATAGGCAGAGAAACTGGGGATCAAATTGCCAACATTTGCTGGATTATGGAGAAAGCAACATAGTTCAAGAAAACCATTACTTCTGCTTCATTGATTATGTTAAAGCCTTTGATTATGTTGCTCACAACAATCTGTGGCAAATTCTTAAAGTGTTGGGAGTACCAGACCACCATAATGTAACCTGGGAAGGCTAATATCAGTTCCCTCTGATTCAACTGAGCACCTCACAGCTTCCTGTTGTCAAAGGCTGGAAGAAGTGGGGAAGATGAAAGAGGAATAAAGCTGTGTTTGTAGGTGATGGGAAATTGGGAGGAGAAAATGACAGGTGATAAAGACCAGAGTAGTCAAATCTTGTTTGTACCAGCACCCCAAGGCCAAGCCTGAGAAATATGTGGATTATCTGCAAACATCTCAGCAATCTCAAAACATCTTGGTGAGCTCTGGTTGGCTGGAAAAGGAGTGGTCACAGAGGTGGGGGAAGACTTTTTTTTTGTATTTTGCAAACATGGGAGAATTCAGAGCTGGCTTCACATTACTGCAACCAGCAACTTTAGTAGAAGAACTCTTTGCTTTAGCCAAATGGAGTTGATGGTCTTCCTTTCCTAAGAGATCTGATTGGGGCATATCTGGCACCTGCATGCCAGCCAAGAAGCAGCAGTTACAACCAGACGTGTAAAAACTGACTGGTTCAAAAATATGGTAATAAGTACAACAAGGCTCTATATTGTCACCTTACTTATTTAAATTATATGGAAAGTACATCTTGTGAAATGACAAGCTGGATGAATCACAAGCCAGAACTAGGATTGCTGATAGAAATATCAACAACCTCAGATATGCAAATCATATCACTCTAATATCATGTGGAAGCTGTAATCACCTCCTTCCGTTTATTTATAGACTGAATTTATGGAATAATAAGGAAGTTGCTTCCCAGGATGGGAAGTAAAAGTTAATTCAGGTTGGATATTTTGTCTGTGAGAAAAAACAGGAAAATAATTCACAGAGTCAATTGCAGATACAGATAGTAGAGTGCTCAGATTGACAAGATTTTATTTATAGGCATAAAACAAGAAGAAATCAGCTAGGAAGAATTACTATCTGTCATTCTTGGTTTTGGACTTGACAGGAATTTAATTTCATGGAGAGAAACATAAGCTAAGAAATTTTGTAGAATGCCATTTACAATTTTAATATCAGCATATGAATGTTTTGATTAGTTAATCCATTACTCTCACTTTTGGATTTTCAGACATCAATATCCCTGGAGAACATTGTTTGCTAGAGTTTATGGACACATGTTGCAACTACAGTTATGGTGATTTATGCACTATTCTGCTAACAGACCTACCTGCCACCACACTTGATTGTGAAAATGTTTCCTTCTTTCTTTCATCATTGTTGTTTCTCTAAATTTGGATATATAGAGAGATTGCAAAGCATGTGCCACAGCATAGACCGCATTGTAAATATTGTAGCTCTGGCCACTCATGCATGTTTCAAACACTGATGTAGGAAGGGTTTCAAGCTTCTCCTGTCCAGTACACTTTTTCTCAGACTCCTCCATTTTTGGGTTTGAGAAGAAACAACTGAATGCCTGTTCCCAGAAATCTTTCCGAAAATGATCATTTTGATTGTTCTTTGGATTTAGATGTTGAAGAAATTCCTGGAAGTTTTGGACTTCTTTTGTGTGTACTGCAAAGGATAAAGCACCTTGTATGAAATGGATATCCCATAACTTTTGAACGGAAGTTGAAGTATAATCTATCTGAGCAGTTATAAGCCAAATCTTTTTCTTCCTTGGTATATCCTCCACTTCTGAAAACTGGAGGAAAGTTCTCAGACCTGCTAAGGACTGAATTTCACCATATAAGATTATCACATTGGCTGTGCTCTTCATGAGAACATGGTATATATGTAATCCTTCGCTTATGGCATCAGTAAAATCACTGTAAAAAGCTACATTTGGGAACTCTGCTAAGAATTCAACACAGATGCCATGCTCAGAAAAAGTGTGGAGCACCTCCTGGAGAAATTTCTCTCCTTTCTCATTGTTTACTACAAGAAATCCAATCCAGATCCATCTAAAATACAGCAATAGCTGCAGGAGGCCCTTATGTTGGTGGGATTCATTCGGAAACATTTGTTGGAAGAAAACTGCTTGAGTCTCTTTATCCATGACTGGAGCAGAGCCATAGGTCAACTACAGAAAGATAAACATACGCAATTGCAAAATTCTCTGTGAGCCTCTGAAAATGTATATATTTATTTGAGTCCTTGTGTCTCTTTGACCTTATATACTGCAATTATGCAACTAGTTGTGTTTATTAGGAAATATAAACCAAGAGGTCACATTTGAAGTATCAGTAAATACATTTTTCTGGAAATAATCTGATTGTCAACATTTCAAATTTGAACTTTAGTTCAATGTCTGACATTGGGGTGAGTGAAGCGATGCCTCCTAGAAGAATGAAATATTTTGAGAAATATTTTTAAAAAGGCAGAATAAAACATTTCCCTTAAAAGAGAAATAAAAAATCTTAAGGGAGACAGAAACTCAGAGCTTCGGCTCCCTATAGCAAATATTTGGTGCTTATTGAGAAGGACTGAGCCAACCTATCTACAAAACAAAAAATCTTAAACTCCAGGGTGATGGGATTACAATCTTGCATACTGTGGCCTTCTGGCAGAAGACACTGAATAATTAGAACTCTGACCACATATTTTTTGAGTAGTTTTTATCCCAGAGCTATAATTGCACTCAACAATGAACTAAAGGGCCACCATCAGTGTGCTGTTGAACAACTTGGTCTGTTATGTAGATGTTTGGGTGGTTGAGGGGCGGGGAATTTGTGGTAGGTGGGAGTGTGTTTGGAGATTGTTATGTGTGTTGGGCACGGTCTTTGGGTGTTATGGGAATTTCGTTGTATGGGTACACTGTGTATATACGTAATGACAATAAAGTTATACTTCTTAAGACATGACTCTCCATGACATAAGAGGATTATCTAGCAGCAGAGCTCACCACATTACAAAATCACCTGGGGAGATTGCATCATCTTTCAGGCTTTAATCAAACTTCTCAGACAACCTACAGGGTTAGCTATGACCCCTACAACAACAACATGTTCTTGCACAGGAACGGGAAGCTCAAGGATAAGGTCCTGGACAAGATATAAATAACCTTCATTCTCAATGCCATGTGGTCAGCTGTCCAGAACCACCCATGTGGTTCTGCTTCACCCTCTTTCCAATCAGCCCCCATTTTTCCAGTGTCTTCCACCCAGCTTGGAACTGAACTAGATAGATATTTCTTCCAACAGGGGCATGTTTTCCTGTGTCAAATATTCCCACCGTTTAGAGTTACAATTGTTCATGCTGCTATTCTGATCCTATCAAGCAAAAAGTAATATCTACTTAGCCAAAAGGTCTCTCATTTTTACAGAGAGAAGCAAATAAATGTTTGTGGAGCTATGGCAGAATGATAATGTTTATCTACAGCAAATCTAACCTGAGGAACTTTGTAGATTCCCAGCACAGTTGCCATGTGAAGAGAGATGTCAGGTGCCCCAATAACTGCAGCCAAAATATTTTTGATCCCACACTTGTAGTTAGGGATGAATTTGCCCTGAGTGAAAGGCAGAAGCATTGAGGCAAAGTAAGTCCAGATTGGACTAAAATTGCTGTTAAAAATGTGGAAGCCCAGCGTGATGTTGGGTAGGATCTGAGGATTTTCATTAATTTGTTTTATAGCAAATGCTAAAGCCAGGATATGCTGATAATTCTGAAAAACTATTCTGTAAAACAGAATTTAAAAAAGAACATTAGGAAAGGTCTGCATAACATTATGGCACTTGCAATTCTTTCGTACAGCATGTTTTGTGGAATGTATGAAATAATTTTTTTTTCTATGTTTCTATACATGAGAATGACCCACTCTCAAAACTGCAGCTTTAAAGAATGGCTTAAATACAAATGGAAATTGCTACATTTTGATACCAGAAATAAAGAATGGGAAAACATATCATGGGAAATATGTGCTTTCCCTTCCTTAATGGTAGTAACAGCTTCATAAATTAAGTCATACATACCTGTATACTAATAGATATTTAGATGTGATTTGTTATAAATGGAAGTTTGCTCCCTATTTTAACAATTTCAACTTTACCTGGAAACTGAAATAAAATATAACTACATAAAATAAACCTAGGCATCCTATTTTAGATGTTTCTCTCAGACATTTTTGCCATTAGAGCAAAATATTTCAAGCATCTTGTGATTTACCAGCAAGGTTCAGAGCTTGACAATAAATTAATGATATACTTACATAAGTCCATCATGAAATCCCTGAGAAGGATCTTGACTGAAATCAATGGGATCAGAATATGTTGAGAATACAGAAATAATGCCAGCAATATTAATGTCTCCAAGCTGATGATAGGTGTGCTGAATAGGAAGAGGCTCCCAAAAGTCACACTGAAGGCTCGGAATCTTGCACATCACTTCAGGCAATACTGTTAACAGTAACTCCATGAATACTAACATCTTCCACGAGTTTCTTCTTTCTATGTACAATGCCTCTATCTGTTCTTTGAAGTAGACCAGACAGATCTGCCTCCTAGAGATGTTTCTCAAGCAAAACTTGGTAGTGTAACATGCTAACAAATCATTTCACAGAGCTTTGGGCCTCCCAGCCCTGGGTTGGAATTGGATGGAGACACTAAATACTACATTGACACTAAAATTCAGTCCCATAGGATTTGGAAGAGACAAATTGGCTAATTCCATAATGATAGTGAGACAGTCACATATGTGAACAACTTCAAAACATGTGAGGACTTGTAGGGGCAGGAACACATGAACAACAAGACAAAAAATAAAATCATTAGATCCATAAATAGAGATGTAAATATATGTATGTGTAAAAGCATTACTGCAATTTTGTAGATCTGATGTCTGGGGTTGGTTGACAGTTCTATAATTCTGTTCTATTCTATTCTGTTCTATTCTATTTTTCTCTTGTCCATTCCGTTCCTGTCCTGTCCTGTCCTGTCCTGTCCTGTCCTGTCCTGTCCTGTCCTGTCCTGTCCTATCCTATCCTATCCTATCCTATCCTATCCTATCCTATCCTATCCTATCCTATCCTATCCTATCCATACTTACACTACACCACACCACACCACATTCTCTACCCCGCTGCACTCCAACTCTGGTCCAACTAAGAGAGCCTTCAATTTTTTCTATTCATGAGTTCAGAATGAGATTGAAGAAAATATCCTATGAGTTCAATATAAAGGGGAAAAAAGGACACAAGTTTGCATCATACAGACACCGAAGTGGGTTTTTTTAATGTATCTTTATTTATTTGATATAGTCAATGGTATTTTCATGATTGATTCTTGTACATCAATATTTTTGATGATAGGAAGACTTGTGAAACATCACAATGAGACTGGTAGGAGTACCAATTTAATAAATAAATCAATTATAACTTTGGTCTAACTAAGAGTGCCTTCAATTTATTTCATTCATTACTTCAGGATGAGATTGAAGAAAATATCCTATGGGGGCAATATAAACAAAAAAAAAAGATGTACGTTTAAATCATACAGACATTGAAGTGGGGAAAGATATAAATTCCAAGTTCCCACAATCCATTAGACTACAAAATATTGAACCAGTCAAGATCAAACTACTGGCAGTTGGCAAAATTAGCCTCCAGTACTACATTCTAATCACTGTGTCACCACAGTTCAATGACACCTCATTTAATGATTGCACCACTTAATAATAAATGTTGGGGTCCCAACTGTGGTTGTATTTGGAGGCTACCTGAAGTTTTAGATCATATTGAAAAATGTCCCAGCTTACCACTAGAGGACAGGGAACGGTCTACAAAATCTGTCTTCTTCAAAGCCAGAAAGAAAGTTTGCAGATGTGGGGAAGGGGGAGGATGGGGGAGAAATAAGTGAATAAAAGCAAATTTGCAAGACACTATAATACACCAATTCCCAAAATTATGTTCTGATCCCTGAAATTTTGTAGATCTGATGTCTGGGGTTGGTTGACAGTTCCTTCAACACTGACAGCAATCACAGTTGCTTTAACACCTAGCAAGGAAGAAATGTACATGAAGGTCATTGATCAAACTTTATTTTATGTCTATCTATTTAGAAGCATGTATATGGTGTCTACATGCCAGACTTTAAACTTCTCAACAGGTACTCCAAAAGAAACGACGACATTGGACATTGATGGAAGACCATAAGAAAACATTCTGGAGGCATATTTGGAAAATTAAAATGAAGGATGGCTGGAGTTTTATGGTTTTGTTTTGATGCTCTAAGGGAAAAACAATTATGCTAAGTAGAACTTGAGAGGGTGAAATATTTATTTATTTATTTATTTATTTATTTATTTATTTATCAAATTTATATAGCCACCCATCTCACTTGCATGTGATTCTAGGAAATGTACATAATTGAAACACATCAGATCATCAATATAAATAATAGATGAGTATTAATGCATAAATAGGAGGAGGAAAAAGTATGAGGTATATACACCATCTTGAGTTTGAAAAATATAACTATGGGATCTGAATCAATTAAGTAATAATAATGGGACAGTGAGGAAGATGCAGTGAAGTTAACGTATCAGGAAGGCCTAACGAGTACTGGAGAGACAAAATTAGCCTACAAGAAAAACCAAAGGAAAAACTACAAAGAGACATGGAAAGACAGAGCATTGCATGGCCACTGCATTAAAACAAATAGCAGGGAAACAGATAATAGCAAGACATGGAATGACTCCCAGCAGGAAAGTTGAAGAAAGAGGTAGAAGTGCTAATTCTGGCTGCACAAAACCAAACCTTAAGAACAAATGCATTCAAAGCCAGAATTGAGAGGACAGCAACAAATAGCAAGTGTCACCTCTGCAAGGAAGCTGAAGAAATTGGGGATCACCTGGCAAGAAGATTGCACAGATTGACCACAAACAACAGCTTGGCAAAGTAGCAACAATGGTGCATTGTGAAGATCATCAAGGAATTCCATTTGCCTGCAAACAAGAACTGTTGCGATCAGTGGTGGGTTTCAAATTATTTTACTACCGGTTCTGTGGGTGTGCCTTAGTGGGCTTTGCATGGCTTGGTGGGCATGGCTTGGTGGGCATCACAGGAGAAGGATACTGCAAAATTTCCATTCCCTACCCAATCATGGGAAAGGTTACTTCAAAATCCCCATTCCCTCCCCACCCCACTAATCTGCTCTGGGAAGGAATCAAACTCCCACCTCTTCATTTCCTCAAATAAAATATTACTCATAAGAAAAGGCTCCCAGAAAAGCAAGGAAAAATCAAGCTGCTAACAAAGGAACCTGCCTGAGGCTCATTCTACATTCCTGCCAGCTGCATAAAGGAAACTTTGTAAGAAGAAAACAGCTATCGGTGCTTAGAGATAATAGAAAGTGGAAGCTGGAAGTTCAGCTCCATTTACAAGCAGGCAGAAAACTCATTCAAGGTAGGATGTTTCACAATGGAAATCTCCCAAACCCTTTTATAAACACAAAGTCCATGTTGCATAAACCCCAAAATTTCAAAAACATAGAACCATAAAATAATCCCTCCTCTTATCCAGTTTGTTGTCCAGCTGACCCAGAAACAAATAGCTGAATGTCACTTTGCTTCTGCCAGTAAAAACCTCTTTCCAGCAGCTGCTTCTTGGCTTGTCAATTTAAAGTGATGGCATCTTCTTTTTCTTCTTCTTCTTCATCTTTGCCAAACAATCTCCCTGCTGAAAAGCGAGCCCTGATTTTCTCCTTCTGGCCAATCAGCTGGGAGATTGGGAGGCAGAAAATAGATTGGGGGCTGGGACAGGCAGAGGTGGACTTTACCAGTTCTCTGAACTACTTAAAATTTCCACCACCAGTTTGCAAGAACCGGTCAGAATTGGCTGAAACCCACCTCTGGTTGGGATCAGAAAATACAGAAAGTCTTAGAAAATGAAGAAGTAAAATTGATCTGAGACTTTAGAATTCAAACATACAGGCACCTGCCACATAACACTCTAGATTAACAATTGTTGATAAGAAAGACAAAAAAGTCTGGATAGCGGACATGGCAGTAGATGGAGACAACAGAATAGAATAGGAAGAATTGAGAAGATAATAAAATAGAAAGACTGCAAATACGAATAGAATGAATGTGGCAAAAAAAGGGGGGAAGCAAAGGTAGTAGCAATAGTAATAGGGCACCTTGGGTGTAATCCCAAAACAATTGGAGTTCCCCTTGAACAACACTGGCACTGACAAGTGTCTCATCAGCCAATTGGAAAAGGCAGCCTTACTTGGAGCAGCTTACATCCGGTGATGATAACTATAACACCATGCAATATCTACATCTGTCTATTTTAGGGAAGGATTTGATATCTAAATAAAAATGCCCAATCCAATCTGAACATCTGGTGATTGTGTGACAAAACAAAATAATCCCTAGTGAGGTAGTTCAGCACTGCATAAACAGAGGGATAAAATCAAGATCATTTGAAGTGTTAACACCACTTTATAATGCCTTGGTAAAGCCACACTTGGAATACTGCATCCAATTTTGGATACCATGATGTCAAAAAATACGTTGAGACTCTAGAAAGAGTGCAGAGAAGAGCAACAAAGATGATGACAGGACTCAAACATATAAAACATATAAAGAACGGTTGCTAGAACTGGATATGTCTAGTCTTATGAAAAGAAGGACAAGGGGTGACATGATAGCAGTGTTCCAATATCTCAGGGATTGCCACAAAGAAGACGGAGTCAAACTATTCTACAAAATATGTGAGGGTAGAACAAGAAGCAATGGGTGGAAATCAATCAGGGAGACAAGCAATTTAGAACTGAGGAGAAATTTCCTGACAATTAGAACAATTAATCTGTGGAACAACTTGTCTCCAGAAGTTCTAAATGCTCTAACACTGGATGTTTTGAAGAAGAAATTAGATCACCATTTGTCTGAAGTGGTGTAGAGTTTCCTGCCTAAGTAGGGGGTTGGATTAGAAGGACTCCAAGGTCCCTTCCAACTTTGTTAAATTAAAATTAAATGAATTTACAAGAAATATTTTTGTGCAAGAGATTTCTTTGGACTTTGCTATTGAGAATAAGACTTACAAAAGAGCTCCAGGAGAAAGAGGATACTGATTTTTACATAGTCTGGCAAAGATGGTATACATGGCTTGAAGGAAAGATAGGGTTAATAAAACAAGATTCTATGAGAACCTAAATGAGAAGCGTAGAAAATAGTGCAGGAGGAAAAGGTTAGGATTATATACAGAAATAGCTAGTATGATTCCCAGAAAGATATATGTGGATATATATAAATGTGTGAAAGTGCAAACAAGTAAATATGTAGAATGTTAAATAAAGAAATAACAGGTGAAATAGGAAAATATACCACCGATGTGATATCTATTTTGCTTTTGTTAGTTTGATGCAATGTATCAATATAAATGTGTTTGTATGTACTTTTGTTTTATACTAAAGTTCAATAAAAAACTTTAAATTTTAAAAAAGAGAGAGAATAAGACATTGTATCAGAAAAAAAAATAGACCTTCCCTGTTTAAACAAATTTTCATTTGTATTTAACCATACTAATTTTTACAGATTCTACTGCTTACGAATTAAGATGATCAGTAAAGACAAATTTACAATTCACATTTAATTCATACATATAACCAGAGTTCACCATAATATACTACATGTACAATTGCCTCCCAGGAGGAAAAGAAAGAAAACTTCCTTGGTATCCAATAAACAGGGGACAGGGCAAAATTGAACATCACTATCTCTGTACAGTGTTCACTAGCTTAAATGTCAAAGGGGGGAAATTCCCCAACATGTACATATAAAGAATATCAGGCAAAGAGAAAGATTTTTTTAAAACTTTCTCTTCATGAGCTGGTGCTTATCATTAAGCTCAGGTCTCATCACAATGATAAAACACTTGGGAAGAAAGATGCACACCAATAAGCTAGCGCTGGAGGAGATCATGGAGAAGATCTCCACAGCCAATGTATATTTTCCCCTTGTGCTTAGATAGGTTGGAATAAAACACAACCAAACACTGCAGAAGACCAACATGCTGAAGGTGATGAATTTGGCTTCATTGAAGCTGTCAGGTAAATTCCTGGCTAGAAAAGCAGCAGAGAAGCTAAGCAGAGCAAGAAAACCCATAAAGCCCAAAACACAGTAGAACATGACTGAGTCTTCTTTGCACTCCAGGATAAGTTCTTCAGACATTGACTGGGCATCAAAATCTGGGTATGGTGGAGATGTTATCAGCCACACAGCACAAACACATATTTGAACAAGGGAGCAGGATAGAAGAATGAAACTGACCATCCTTCCCCCAACCCATTTCCTCAATCTGGAACCGGGTTTGGTAGCCATAAATGCTAGAACCACAACAAAGGTTTTGGCCAAGACACAAGAAATTGCCACAGAAAAGATGAGGCCAAAAGCTGGTTGTCGAAAGAGACACACAATTGTATTGGGCCTCCCAACAAATAGAAAAACACAAAGGAAAGAGAGGAGAAGAGAAACTAGGAGTGTGTAAGTGAGATTCCGGTTGTTGGCTTTGACAATGGGAGTGTCTTTGTGTTTCATGAAGACTGTTATTACTAAAGTTGTCATTAAAGAAAAGCAAAGGGAAAGAACAGTCAGACTGATCCCCAAGGGTTCTTCATAGGACAAAAAGATGATCCGCTTTGGAATGCACATATTTTTCCCCGGATTTGGATATTGATCTTCTGGACATGGAAAGCAGTCATCTATGTCTGAAAAAGAACACAGTGGAATTGATACAGTTGTATTACAGACAGTGTTGTACCCCAATGTCTTAGTCCCATTATATTTGGAAATTTCCTACCCTTCTCCTTTGAGATTTTCCCCTCTGGACACAGATGGCAATCATAGCAGCAAAATGACTGTCCTTCTTTCTTGGCCTTGCTATGTCCTGTCTCACAAGGATCATTACATAAGGATAAAGGTAATGCCTATCAACAAATGAAGATACAAAGAGGAAAAGAAGTGTTTGGAGAGTTTCTGTAGAATCAACAGATTAAAAATGAAGTAGCGGAATGACATAATTTTTGATGTAAATGCTCTGAAATTATAATTAATTAAATCTCTACAATACTTGTATTTATAGCTTTTGTTAACCATCATCACTCTTCAAAGACAATTTTTGTGCTAGGTTAATTAAAGTTGGTTTTCTCAACTTCTGAATTTTGATGTCAGCGAACTGATGGGATCTAGTGTGCTGGCTTGCAGTGTTTACTTCAAAACTATGAAAACCATTGTTCATAATTAACAGGGAGCCAGGAAAGTATATTTCCTAATATTCAATAGTAATTGTTAGGGGGAAAAAAAGCTTACCAATATCTTTCCTTTTGTAGGAAATTTCTACCTAGGTTAGTCAGAGATAATATTGTGACACTTTCATCAATAATGATATTTAAATGAAGGCAGAGAAATCTAGATTCAAAAAACTAACCTGATTAAACCCTACTGGCCACGTGATGGAATCTACAGAAATCTTGAAGAAGTTCTCTGCTGGAGCTGTGGGATCTATCACTCCAATTTTGATTCTAGCAAAGGATTGGTTTGGGAATGTGATCCAGTTGATAATATCAAATCCACCAACAAATTCTCCATTTTTATCAAAGGAAATTTGTTCACCAACACTATTGTTGAATCTGACACTTCTCAGAAAATAATGAACCTGAAACACAGAGTCAATCAGAGAGGAACAAACTGAGGGAGAGAGAAAAAATTCATATATTCAAAACATATAGATGAATATTTCTTTAAACAAAGACAATATAAACCCTTTTTTATTTTTGTTGTAGGCCAGTATCAAATAAATATCATAACAATCATTCTAAAATAGTGGTAGAGGTTATATATCAATTTGCTGAAATAAAATTAACATAGAATTGCAAAATAAGGAGGAATTTATAAGGAGCCTGGATAGCTCAGCAGACTAAAAGCATTGTGATTAACACCAGAAGTAAGTTCGAATCTCACCATGCTCAAGGTTGACTCAGCCTTCCATCCTTTCTAAGGTAGGTAAATTGAGGACCCAGTTTGTGGGGGCAATAAGCTGACTTTGTATAAAATATACAGAAGTATGGAGGCTATTGCTTCATGCATTGTAAGCTGCCCTGAGTCTCCAGAGAAGGATGGCATATAAATCAAATCAAATCAAATCAAATCAAATCAAATCAATCAATCATCAGCAAAAAAAAAAGTAAGATCAGTAGTTTAATTGCAAAAGCTAATTAAAGCAGATTACTTTTAAAAAATATATAATAAATACCAGGATGCATAAAACTACCATATAATTGAACTCATTTCACACACTAGCAAGGTTATATTCAAAATGCTACAAGTTAAGCTTCAGCAGTATGTGAACTGAGAAAGAAGAAGAACAAATGATTTTTTGAAAACGCAGAGGAACTGGAGTTTCAAAATTCCTGCATTTTCTGGATTATGAGATAGCAATGTAGTTTCAGAAAACCATCTACTTCTGCTTAATTGACCATAATAAAGCCCTTGATTATGTGTTTCACAATAATCTGTGACAAGTTCTTAAAGTGTTGGGAGGACCAGACCACCATTACTGTCACCTGAGAAGGCTAATGTCAGCTCTGTCTGATTCAGCTTGGCACCTCACAGGCTTCCTGCTGTCAAAGGCCAGGTAGGATAATGACAGCTGATAAAGATCCAAGCAGCCAGATTTTGTTTGTACCAGCATCTCAAGGCCAAGCCTGAGAAATATGTGGATTATCTGCAAACATTTCAACATTATCAAAACATCTTGATGAGCTCTGGTTGGCTGGAAAAGGACTAGTCACAGAGACTCTGCCCGCCTGCCTTGTGCATTCAATTTGGTAAGTAACTGGGAGCTTTAAAAAAATAGTTAATTGGGGGATTTTTAAGGAGTTTTTTTTTCTTAGATTTAGCTATTTAAAGTTAAGGAAGTTTTAAACTTAACAGACTTACCTGCCACCACACTTGATTGTGAAAATGTTTCTTTCTTTCTTTCATCATTATTGATTCTCTAGATTTGGATAGAGAGAGAGATTGCAAAGCATGTGCCACAGCATAGACTGCATTGTAAATATTGTAACTCTGGCCACTCATGCGTGTTTCAAACACAGATGTAGGAAGGGTTTCAAGCTTTTCCTGTCCAGTACACTTTTTCTCAGACTCCTCCATTTTCAGTTTTGGGAAGAAACAACTGAATGTCTGTTCCCAGAAATCTTTCCGAAAATGATCATTTTGATTGTTCTTTGGATTTAGATTTTGAAGAAATTCCTGAAAGTTTTGGATCTCCTTTGTGTGAACAGCAAAGGATAAAGCACCATGTAGAAAATGGATATCCCAAGACTTATGAAAGGAAATTGAAGTATAATCTATCTGAGCTGTTATAAGCCAAATCTTTTTCTTCCTTGGTATATCCTCGACTTCTGAAAACTGGAGGAAAGTTCTCAGACCTGCTAAGGACTGAATTTCACCATATAAGATTATCACATTGGCTGTGCTGTTCATGAGAACATGGTATATATGTAATCCTTCATCTATGGTATCAGTAAAATCACTGTAAAAAGCTACATTTGGGAACTCTGCTACAAATTCAACACAGATGCCATGCTCAGAAAAAGTGGGAAGCATCTCCTGGAGAAATTTCTCTCCTTTCTCATCCTTTACTATGAGAAATCCAATCCAGATCCATCTAAAATACAGCAATAACTGCAGGAGGCCCTTACGTTGGTGGGATTCATTGGGAAACATTTGTTGGAAGAAAACTGCTTGAGTCTCTTTATCCATAACTGGAGCAGAGCCATAGGTCAACTACAGAAAAATAATGTATGGAATTGCAAAATTCTACTGTATGTGAGTCTCTGAAAACATATATATTCATTTGAGGCCTTCGGTGTCTTTGATCTTATATACTGAAATTATGCAACTAGTTGTGTTTATTAGGAAATATCAACCAAGATGTCACACTTGAGCTTTCAGTAAGTACATTTTTCTGGAAATAGTCTGATTGTGAGCACTTCAAATTTGAACTTTAGTTCAATGTCTGAAATTGGGGTGAGGGAAGACATCCCTCCTAGAAATATTTTGAGAAATATTAAAAAAGGAAGAATAAAACATTTCCCCTAAAAGAGAAATAAAAAACCTTAAGGTAGACAGAAACTCAGAGCTTCAACTCTCTGTTCCCAGCAAATATTTGGTGCCCATTGAGAAGGACTGGGCCAGCCTATCTACAAAAAAAAAAGATCTTAAACTTTAGGGTGATGGGATTAAAACATGACTCTCCATGATATAATAGAATTATTTAGCAACAGAACTCACCACATTGCAAAATCACCTGGGGACATTGCATCATCCTCCAGGGTTCAACCAAACTTCTCAGACAAACTACAGGGTTAGCTATGACCCCTACAACAGTCAATAGAATACTTGTTCCTGTACAGGAACATCAAGCTCAAGGGCAAGGCCCAGGGTGAGGAGGGAGGCGTGGCCAATGTGGTGGCACATTAGACTCTTTAGGGGCTCCTAAAGAGTAGTCGATAGCTCCGATGTCCCAGGGTCCTTTGTGATCTAAGTTGTCCTGTAGGGACAGCCAACAAGAGGGGCATGCACTGTTCGATCGAGGGGGGCTGCAAACCCCCTAGGAAGACTAGAAGAAACTCCTCAAATTGGAGACAGTGGGAAAGCTTCCTAGAAGTTGCTAAAAATCTATAGGAGCCATACCAAAAGAAAATAAATCAGCCTATGACATTGAGGTGAGACTGACTTGATTTTATCACTTGAAAGTTTCTCTTAAACTAACTGGATGATCAAAGGATGGAGAAGAGAGGCTGAGAGTGAGGAGTAGGTGTGGATTTGTGCTTGCAATCACATCTCGAAAACTGGGGTGGCAAGGAATGCGTGACTGAGAGCCCGTTAACTTTTTTTTCTATTAAACTTTTACTGAAAAAAAAAACGTTTTGGAGACCTTTTTTTCCCCTGGGTTGTTTAATTTTGCTTCGAGAACTAAAAAAAAAAAAGGTCTTTAAGTTTGTCTTTTTACCTTTTACTTTTGTCTCTCTTTTTTAGGTTGGAGATTTTCTTTATGGAATTCAATAGAATTAGTTTCCTCTTTTTAAGTATTACCTTTTTGTGGATTGAGAATTGAAGAGTCAGAAGAAACTTCTGGGTTTTTTTAATTTTCACCTTTTTTTCTTTGACACTTGTTTTTGATTTTGAACTTATTTTTTTTTCCTTTTAAAATAGTTGGATTACAATCTTTTTTCTCCGTTTTTTTCTTTCCTCCCTCTCCTCTGGCTTTTTTTTCCCCTTATTTTTTCCTTATATTTTTGAAGGGAAGGGATGATTTGAGAATTTTTATTTTTTTATTTTTCTTTATTTCTTTTTTAATTTTTTGCATTTGAATTATAATTAAACCATAAGTGGATTATTAATTAGTTACATTAAACTTTTGGAGAAGTGGAAATGAAGAAATGAAGAAATATACACAGCCAGTACCAAGTCCCTCAGTGGCAGAAATGAAGAAAACTTCTGAGATGATGGAGTTGTGCAAATTTATGCAATCATTCCACGATGATATTAAACAGGAACTGCAAGAAATGAAAGAAATAATGGGGAAGGACGAGGAGAGAATTAAAAATGTGGAAGAAAAAGTGGAAATGACAGAGAAAAAAAGTTGAAAATCTAGTTTCCCTGAACAAAATCCATGAAAGGACAATTATCTTGCTGGAAATGGCATGCTTTGAATTTTACTTAAGATTCCAAAATATAGAAGAAAAAAAAGGAGAAAATTTACCACAAATAATTGCAGAGATTTTGGCTGAAGCCTTGGAACAACCAAAAGAAATTTTTTTTAAATGAGATTGATGAAGCCTTTAGAATCTATACAAGATATGCAGTAAGGAATAAACTACCAAGGGAAGTACATATAAGATTTACAAAGAGAGCAATGAAATCAGAGCTACTTCAAGCAGTAAGGACCACAGCATTGAAACACAAGGATAAAGAACTTGTGGTTCTACGACAAATACCTAGAAGAGTTAGAGATTTGAGGAGAGAATTCCAATTCTTAACAAGGTTTTTAATATCCAAAGGAGTGAATTATTACTTTATCCCAAATTAGGAGTTTTATGTACATCAGTGATACAACAAAGTAAAAGAGGTGTGGCATTATATATAAAAGAAAAATTAGAACCTAAATTAATTTTTGAAGATGAGGAAGACAGGATTTTGATGGTGGAAATAAAATTAAACAAGTACTTTTTTTGTATGCACCAAATAAAAAGCAGGAAGAATTTTATCATCGATTGCACCAAAAAAATATAGCATTGAACTATGAAAATGTATGTATAATGGGTAATCTTAATGCCATTACAAACCCAGATTTGGACTATTAAACTCTGAAGACAAATAAAAAAACTAGAAGAACATTACCAAAATCCTTTTTTACAATGGTAGAAGAATTAATAGAGAGATAAAAGAAAATCTAAACATTTAAGTGGTGAAAAAAGTGGAATACTTGGGAGTATACTTAACTTCAAAATGTGCAACAATAAAAGAAGAAAACTGCTATAAATTAAAGCAACATATTGAAAAAGACTTGAAAAAATGGAAGAATCTTCAACTATCACTTATGAGTCGGATTGCATTGATAAAGAGGAATATATTACCAAGACTATTATTTTTATTCCAAACTGTGCCAATAAAAATTGAAAAGACTTACTTTCAATATCTTAATAAGCTCATGAGGAAATTTATATGTCAAAGGAAAAAAGTAAGAATAAGTTTAAGAATGTTGCAAGACACAAGATTATGAGGGGGATTTGGTTTACCAAATTGGGAATTATATTATCAAGCAGCAGTGTTGACATGGTTGAAAGAATAGATTGAATTAAGAAATACAAGGTTGTTAACACTGGGCATGATTTACAACTGGGATGGCATGCCTTTTTATGGCATGGTAGAAGTAAGATACACACATAGTTTCATAGACATTATATAAGAAATGCATTGTTATTGGTATGGGAGAAGGTTAGAGATAAATTTTATGTGAAAATACCAACATGGTTATCAATAACGGAAGCTTTAATACACTCAAATGTCTTTAATCCTTGAAATATTGTTAGATATAATGAGTTATTAACAGATAAGGGGGAACTGAAAGAGAAACTAGAATTGGAACAACAGGGAATTGAGATAGATCGATACATGTATATGCAGATAAGATCAAGATATGAAAAAGATGCTAAACTATATGTTTTTTATAGGGAAAAGACTGAATTGGATAAGATACTCATGGGAACAGAAAAAAACTTAATAATTGTTTTTTTATAATTTGTTGTTGTATATTGAATTAGAGGAAGAGCAAGTAAAAGAAACGATGATAGCCTGGGGTAGAAATTTTGGTTATCCAATTGAGTTTGAAAAATGGCAACAACTATGGGAAAGGAACTATAAATTAACAATGTCCACAGCATATAAGGAAAATCAATATAAAATGTTTTATAGATGGCATATGCCATCAGAGAAGTTAGCAAAAATGTTTAAAGATAAATCAGCTAAGTGCTGGAAATGTCTTCAAACACCAGGATCTTATTACCATATGTGGTGGACTTGTCCCGAAGCAAAAAAAAAATTACTGGTTCAAGATTAAAATCTGGCTAGAAGAAATGATACAACAATTTATTGAATTTAAACTAGAATTGTTCCTACTAGGTATCTTTCCAAAAAAAAAATGAGTAAATAAAATGTATATTTGATTATACATGTAATAACAGCTGCAAGAATTATGTATGCTGGAAGAAGTAATTTAAAAAAATTGTGTACGTTGGAAGAAGAAGTAATTAAAAAAAATTAGACTGTGCAGAAATGAATAGATTAACTTTGCTGATTAAAGATAAGAAGGAATCAGAATATTTTAAAACAAAGAATTATTTTTATAGTTGGATGGAAAAGAGATATAAATGACTGATACTATAATTGTGTACAAATGATAATTATAATATACTGATTTAGAAATGAAATATTAGAATGGTTGGGATGAATATGAAGAGAGAAGAAACTTATGGAAGATGAAGAAGAAGCCTAGAAGATAACACCGAGGTGTCACAGGGAAGGAGGATTGATGTATTAAATAAAAATAAAAAAAAATACCAAACAAAAAAAAAAAGAAAAGAAAAGAAAGGGCAAGGTCCAGGACAAGATATAAATAACCCTGATTCTCAACTCCATGTGATCAGCTGTCCAGAACCACCCATGTGCTTCTGCTTCACCCTCTTTCCAATCAGCCTCCCTTTTTCCAGTGCCTTCCACCCAGCTTGGAACTAAACTAGATAGATATTTCTTCCAACAGGGGGCATGTTTTCCTGTGTCAAATATTCCCACCATCTGTTCAGAGTTACAATTGTTCATGCTGCTATTCTGATCCTATCAAGCAAAAAGTGATATCTACTTATCCATAAGTAGATACTTATAAATGTTTGTGGAGCTATGGCAGAATGATAATGTATATCTACAGCAAATTTTACCTGAGGAACTTTGTAGATTCCAAGTACAGTTGCCATGTGAAGAGAGATGTCAGGTGCCCCAATGACTGCAGCCAAGGTATTTGTGATCCCACACTTGTAGTTAGGGATGAATTTGCCCTGAGTGAAAGGCAGCAACATTGAGGCAAAGTAAGTCCAGCTCGGACTAAAATTGCTGTTAAAAATGTGGAAGCCTAGCGTGATATTGGGTAAGATCTGTGGATTTTCATTGATCTCCTTTACAGTAAACACTAAAGCCAGGATATGCTGGTAATTCTGAAAAATTATTCTGTAAAACAGAATTAAAAACAGCACATTAAGAAAGGTCTGTGTCACATTATGACACTTACAATTCTTTTGTACAGCATGTTTTGTGGAATGTATGAAATAGTTCTTATTTCTATGTTTCTGACCCACTATCCTCTCGGTTTTTTTGTTCCATTGTTAATTTATCTGCTTCTGCACATTCTACACTTTTTTTATGATCATTGTATTTGATGGAGCAAATCTGTGTTTCCAATTTTGTGCAAATCAAATTCTGGCAGCCGTAATTATATAAGTATAAGGTAATAAATTTATTTCCTAAACTTCTTTTTTATAATTCCCAATAAAAAAATAGTTTGGGTTTCATAGCAATAGGAATATGAAAATATGTCCCATGTTGATGGTTGCATTTCCAACAATTTGGTGCATTTTTGGGGGATATCTTGGCCAATCTCACCGGGGGTAAATGCCACCTGTAAAACATTTTGTAAATATTTTCTTTATAGGTGGCTGACAACTTCATCTTATAATTTGTTCCCCATAATTTTTCTCAGTACTCTAATTCAATATTATACCCAAAGTTTTCCAAACATATTATCATCCTTTCTTTTACCGTTTCTTCCTCCGTTTTGAATTGAAGGAGGCATTTCTATATTTTGGTAATTATTTTCTCATCAGTCCCAGTTAATATTTTATCCATTTCTTGTTGGTCAGCTTGGAATCCATATAGTTCTAAATATTTTTTTGTATTTTGTTTGTATTTGTAGATAGGGCCACCAATCAATTTTCATTCCTTCATCCAATAATTTTTGTCTAGATTTCAAATTCCCTAGTCCATCTAATAATTCCTTATAAGTTACTATTTTATTAAGATAAATCAAATTAGGGTAGACCAAGGCTTTCATTGTCAACACCCATCTTGGGATTTTTGGATAGAAGTTCCTTTTAATTTTCATCCAAGTTTCTAATAGTACTTCCCTCACTTGATGCCTCTGGAAATACTTATTTGTCTTTCCCGTCCCAAATAAAGGCATGCAAGTCATGACCCTCAATTGTTAAAATTCTTCCATTCTTTAGATTTATCCATTCCCTGAGCCATGACATTACTGCTGCCTGATGGTACAGCTCCCAGTCTGGGAGGCCGAAGCCACACTTACTTCCAACTATTTCAACTTTACCTGGAAACTGAAGTAAAATATAACATCAGATAAAATAAACTTAGGTATCCTATTTTAGATGTTTCTATCAGGAATTTTTCCCATTAGAGGAAATATTTCAAGCATCATATGATTTACCAGCAATGTTCAGAGCTTGACAATAAATTAATGATATACTTACATAAGTCCATCTTGAAACCCCTGAGAAGGATCTTGACTGAAATCAATGGGATCAGAATATGTTGAGAATACAGAAATAATGCCAGCAATATTAATGTCTCCAAGCTGATGATAGGTGTGCTGAATAGGAAGAGGTTCCCGAAAGTCACATTGAAGGCTCGGATTCTTGCACATCACTTCAGGCAACACTGTTAACAACAACTCCATGAATACTAACATCTTCCACGAGTTTCTTCTTTCTGTGTACAAATGACTCTATCTGCTCCAAGATCTTTGAAGTAGACCAGACAGATCTACCTCCTAGAGATGTTTTTCAAGCAAAACTAGGGAGTGCAACATACTAACAAATCAACTGACAGAGGTTTGGGCCTCCCAGACATGGGTGGGAATTGGATGGGGACACTAAATACCATGATTCAGTGTCAGTTGCTCCTATTTTCATCGAGTCCTATAGGATTTGGAAGAGACAAACTGGCTAATTCCATAATGATAGTGACACAGTCACATATGCCTCATTCATAATTTCAAAACATGTGAGGACTTGTAGAGGCAGGAACACATGAACAACAAGACAAAAAATAAAATCATTAGATCGATAAAGAGAAATAGAGATGTAAATATATGTATGTGTAAAGGCATTACTATAATTCTATTCTATTCTATTCTATTCTATTCTATTCTATTCTATTCTATTCTATTCTATTCTATTCTATTCTATTCTATTCTATTCTATTCTATTCTATTCTATTCTATTCTATTCTATTCTATTCTTCTCTTGTCCAGTCCAGTCCAGTCCAGTCCAGTCCAGTTCAATCCACTCCTGTCGTGTCCTTTCCCGTCCCATCCCATCCCATCCCATCAGATCATCAACATAATTAATAGATGAGTATTAATGCATAAATAGGAGGAGGAAAAAGTATGAGATATATTCACCATCTTGAGTTTGAAAAATATAACTATGAATCAATTAAGTAATAATAATGGGAAAGTGAGGAAGATGCACTAAAATTAACATATCAGGAAGGCCTAATGAGTACTGGAGAGACAAAATTGGCCTACAAGAAAAACCAAAGGAAAAACTACAGAGAGACATAGAGAGACAAAACATTGCAAGGCGACTGCATTAAAACAGATAGCAGGGAAACAGATAATAGAAAGACTCCTAGCAGGAAAGTTTTTTGGAAAATAAAAATGAAGGGTGGCTGGAATCTCATGGTTTTGTTTGGATGGTATAAGGGAAAAACAGTCGTGGTAAGTAGAACTTGAGTGGCATTATTTATTTATTTATTTATTTATCAAATTTATATACCCACCTATCTCACTGCCTGTGATTCTGGGAAATGTACATAATTAAAACATGTAAGGTCATCAACATAATTAATTGATGAATATTAATGCATAAATAGGAGGAGGATGCACTGGGTAAGATGCTGAGCTTGTTGATCGAAAGGTTGGCGGTTCAGCAGTTCGAATCCCTAGTGCTGCATAACGGGGTGAGCTCCTGTTACTTGTCCCAGCTTCTGCCAACCTAAAAGTTTGAAAGCATGTAAAAAATGTAAGTAGAAAAATAGGGAACGTCTTTAGTGGGAAGGTAACAGTGTTCCGTATGCCTGCCCCATGACCATGGAGACATCTTTGGACAGTGCTGGCTTTTCAGTTTCAGATGGAGATGACCATCAAACCTAGAGTCGGGAATGACTAGCACATTTGTGCAAGGTGAACCTTTACCTTTACCTTTAGGAGGAGGAAGAAGTATGAGGATTGTTCCCTATTTTGAGTTTGAAAGATATAAAGATGGAGATCTGAATAAATTTAATAATAATAATAATAATAATAATAATAATAATAATAATAATAATAATAATAATAATAATAATAATAATAATAATAATAATAAAAAAAAAATAAAGATCTTGTGGGACTTTAGGATTCAGACTGACAGGCACTTGGTCCACAACACACCTGACATAACGGTAGTTGAAAAGAAAAAAGTATGGTTCATTGACATTGCAATACCTGGTGATGCACGGATTGAAGATAAGCAGCAAGAAAAAATCACAAAGTACCGGGACTTGCAAATCGAAGTTGAGCGACTATGGAAAAAGAAATCATGTGTTGTTCCGATTGTAATTGGAGCCCTTGGAGCAATACCCAAAGGGCTACCCCGCTATTTAGAAATTCTAAATTTACCGGACTTGACCATTTTGACTCTACAAAAAGCCACCTTGGAGAAAGAGATAGAAGTGCTGATTCTGGCTGCAAAAAACACTGGCACTGATAAATCTCTCATCAGCCAGATGCAAAAGGCAGCTTTACTTGAAGCAGCTTAACATTTGGTGATGATAACTATAACACCATGCAATATCTAAATCTGTTATGCCTATTCTTTGGGAAGGATTTGATATGTAAATAAAAATGCCAAATCCATTTCATATTGTCCAGTTATTACGCCTAATAGAAAGGTTTCTGGCTTCATTTCTATTCTTTGTTGTGTAATTTGTTCTATTTGCATTCTGATCATTTGCCAATATTGTTTTGCCTTTGGGCAGGTCCGCCATGTATGATCATAAGTTCCTTTGTGTAGCTTACATTTCCAGCATGTTGGAGACGTATTGGGGAACATTCTTCATTTTGGTGTATACATGACTTTTTGTTTATATGTTTTGTACAATTGTTTTATTTTGTTTGTATTTTTAAGTAAATAAAAATTTGATAAAAAAAAATGTCAAATCCAATCTGAACATCTGATTGTTCTGCGACAAAACCTAATAATCCCCAGTGAGGCAGTTCCTCACTTCATAAACAGAGGGATAGAATCAAGATCATGTGAAATGTTAATATTGCTTTAGAATGCCTTGGTAAGGCCACACTTGGAATACTGCATTCAGTTTTGTTTGCCATTGTGTAAAAAAGATGTGGAGTGTTAAGTCCTCGCAGTTCTGACTTCCCCGAAACCTGCCCTGTTGCTGCTCGCCTCTGATTGGCTAAGACATGAGCAGCCAAATAGTGGGAAAACATAGCATCCCTATTGGTTCCTCCTGTCTGACAGCTCCCTATTTAAGCAGCTGTCAGACGTCAACAAGTTTGCTTGCATGCAGTTGCCTTTTTCCGTGAGTTAGCATTCTGTTACAAATAAAGCATTGTTGTTACCTAAGCCAAGCCTCTGTTGTACTTGCCTAGTTCTCCATATAGAACATTGGCGATGAAGGTGGGATCCTCCTGAGGCGATGGCTGATAAGTCACTACTAGAGCTGCGGCAACCTAAGCCAAGTGGTGCCCTCAATCACTAGAGATGAGGCGTCACCTCAAGGCAACTTCCCAGCATTACATTGACCATGGCAGCATTCTTGCCTGTCTTCTCCCCTTTTGTGCTGGCTTCAGAGATGTGGAACACTTATCTCAAGAGATTTGAGTGTTTTCTGCAGGCGAACGACCTGACAGACCTATCCAGCACTCGGGAAAGGGGCTACTTCCTCAGCTCATGTGGTGGTGAAATATTTGGAACTCTAGGGCTCTAGCTGCCCCTCAATAAGTCTTCATGGTGGCTTGGGAGACACTATTGGAGAAATTGAAGAACCACTATTCTCCGATTCCCTCACACATTGCATGGCAGCATGCATTTTGGCAACAATCTCAGAAAGAAGGAGAGTCCATTAATGATTACATGGCCTCCCTGCGGTTGGCTGTCTTACATTGTGAGTTCCGCAATCTGGATGAAATGTTACTAGACCAACTAGTCTATGGGGTGAAGGATCTGAAGTTTCAGTGACATCTGCTGGCCCATTCTGAGTTGAGCCTTCAGGTAGCCCTAGATGAGGCCAGAGCAGTGGAGATGTCTGACCAGTCGGCTGCTGAAATCCAAAATCTGCCAAACTATGGCCACTGGGAAGCCTCTGTCTGCCCATTATGAAGGTTCTAATCAGGACAGGACCTCTGAAGATGAAGGGGCAGTTAATTATCTCAAGGCAACTCGGAGGAAGAGAGGAGCAACAAGCGCCAAATCTCCTCAGGACAATTGCTTAGGTTGCAGCGGTAACCACAGTAGAGCCAACTGTAGGTTCAAAACCGCCATTTGCCAGCATTGTGGCAAGAGGGGCCACCTGTCAAGGATCTGCACCATTCCCACCAATACTGCCCACCAATACTGTCCTGGTCGAGACTACCAAGGACCACCGAATGAGCAGGAAAGCGGCTGCCCACCATGACGAATGCTTCACGGTCTCCCATTACAATGAGCCTATTGAAGTTGCAGTGAGCCATGCCACCTCAGCTCCATCTGTCAACAAAATTTACATCATGGTCACCTTGGAGGGGGCTGCCTGTAAGATGGAAGTCGACATTGGTTCCTCCAAGTCTTTCATTGCATGGCCCTGAAAGATTACTAGGGAAAGACTATTCCAACTGTAGGCTGTGACATATTCCAGGTATCCTACAAATCATTCTCTGCCCGGTTTTCTTTCATTGTGGTGAAGAATGACCTTCCCTGTCTTCTAGGTCTGGACTGGTTCACTGCCCTGAATTTCAAGGTATCCGGTGTCCACACAGCAATCCAAGATGTTCCTGCATGCTGACCCACGAGTTCGAGGATGTTTTCAATGACCACCTTGGTAAATATATGGGGAGCCCCATTTCATTTAATTTGGACCCCCAGGTGGCACTAATCCATCTGAAACCATGAAGGTGTTGGTAATGCTACAGCCACGGTAGACAGGGAACTAGATAAGCTTATTGGCCAGGGAATCCTGGTGCTGGTGGACCATTCTAAATGGGAAACCTGTATCGTTATCCCTCTTAAGCAAGACAGCTCCATTAGAATCTGCACTGACTATAAGTGCACCCTCAATAAGGCCTTGCAGGCCAACCCTTTCCCGGTGCCCGTGGTACAGCACCTGCTCCACTCCCTTGGGCAAGGGTAGGTATTTGCCAAATTAGATCTGATACAAGCCTGCCAGCAACTCCCAGTCAATGAGCCTACTGCTTTGGCCCAAACAATAGTTACGTGAGGTGCATTCAAATGTACCCGCCTCCAATTTGGAGTCAGCGTCACCCCGGGACTTTTCCAGAGTCTCATGGAGAGGTTGCTCCAGGGAATTCCCAGGGTGGTGCCTTATTTTGATGACATTCTGATCTCTACTGTCAACCAATCAGAACTCATCTCCAAATTGAGAGCCATATTGGCCCAGCTGCGCCACACAGGGCTCAAGCTTAGGAGGGACAAATGCAAAATAGGAGTTTCCCAAGTAGTATTTCTCAGGTTCCTGATAGATGCACAGGGAATTGACTCCACCCCATCAAAAGTAACAGCAATTAAATACACCCTCACCTGACCAACAAGTCCAAGCTGTAGGCTTTCCTGGGCCTCCTTAACTTTTATGCTGTCTTCCTGCCCCATAAAGCTTCTAAGACATGGCTTTTTCATCAAATTCCCTGACTGATTATGGGGTTTTAATTAGGGGATTTTAATTTTTGGATTGGATTTTAATATTGTATTGTCATCATCATTGTTCTTGTTTTTATTGTGTGAGCTGCCCCAAGTTCTATGGGAGAAGAGCGGCGTATTAATATTAATAGTAAATAAATAAATAAATAAATAAATAAATAAATAAATAAATAAATAAATAAATAAATAAATAAATAAATAAAATATTGCCAAGGCTCCTGGACACTAAAATGGAGTCGGGCTGCCACCTCCTCCTTCCAGGCGGTTAAGGATGCCCTGACTTCCCAGGCTGTCCTCGTTCAGTACGATGCCAGCCTCCCTCTGTCCCTGACTTGTGATGCCTCACCGTATGGCATGGGGTGGTCCTAAGCCATATTTATATAGGGGATGGAGGCCCCTATCACCTATTACTCTAGGACTCTGTCAGCCCCTGAGAGAAATTATCGCCAATTGGCACTGGCCAGCAGTAGCCGGAATCAAACGGTTCCATGACTACATCTATGGTTTTTTTACCTTATCATAGACCATAGACCCACTATTGGGATTGTTGGCAGGAGATCGTTGCACGTCCTGGTTGGCTGAATTTTTGGCTGCTTACTTGTATCAACTGAAATATAAGCCTGGCAAAGCCATAGGGCATGCTGACACCCTTAGCCGCTGTCCGCTTCCTATACCTGTCCTAGACCCTGCTCCCACAGCCTCCATCTTATTGATAGAGGAACTCCAGTCCCCGATTTGCACCTCAGATATTAGGGACTTGTAAGCCTCTGACCCCATTATTTCTCAAGTGCTCAACTAGGTGCGCAGGGGCTGGCCACATGGGCCAGTACTGCCTGATTTCCTACCCTACCTCCGCAGGCAGAATGAGTTGTCTATACAGAAGGGTTGCCTTCTGTGGAATAACAGAGTGGTAATCTTCCCCAAACTGAGACTCCAAGTTCTGGCCTATCTCCATGAGGCCCTCCCCGGCATCATACGCCTGAAGGCCCTGGGCCACAGCTATGTGCAGTGGCTAAAGATGGACCAGGAGACAGAAGAATGGGTGTCTACTTGTCCACTGTGCCAACAATCCAGGCCTGCACCTCCGGCGGCCCCTGCCCGGGAATGGGAAACTCCCAGGGCCCCATGGGCATAGGTCCATATGGACTTCTCTGGACCATTCCTAGGACACCCTTTTCTGATGATAGAGATTGCATACTCAAAGTGGGTAGACCTAGCTCTGATGCATTACACCAATACTGAGGTCATAGTCAGTGTCCTGGAGGGTCTGTTCGCGACCCATGGGTTGCTGGACATTGTAGTGATAGATAATGGGCCCCAAATCACTTTGGCACCCTTCCAGCTGTTTCTGGCTAAGCTTGACATACACCACACTACATCCCCCTTCCATCAGGCCACGATGGAAAGGGCCATTAAATCTGCCAAAGAGATTAAAGCTTCTGGGTCCCTCCAATTGTCACCACAAAATCAGCCAGTATCTCCTGACATAACATACGACTCCCTGCCCGTTAACCAATTCCAGCTCTACTGAAATGCTCATGGGACGGCAGCTCCAGACAATCCTAGACCAACTGCACCCCATTTATGGCCCTGAAAGACTCCGGGAGGCAAGCCCCCAAAGCCAGACATTTGCAGTAGGGGACCGAGCATATGCCCAGAACTATAGGACCAATATAAAGTGGCTGTATAATTCAACTAATGGGACTCTTATAGGGTCCAGCTCAATGACAGACAAGTGTGGGGAGATATATAAACCAACTTTGACAGAGTTGCAACCATGACCTACTCACAGTCAGAGCAGACCCAACATGACGTCACTGATAAACAGCCTCCAGGAGACTCTCCGGTGCAGCCTGTACCCAAGCACCACAACTGAATTGTTTTCGTTGGCAGACTTACTGGGTGAATCGGGTTCCCCAGAATCCACAAGGGTTCTGCCCACTTCCATGGTGCAGTCTCCTATAATTCCAGAGAGTGACAATCCAACTCCACCTCTGTTGGCGTCTGCCCCTGAACTGAGAAGATCTGAGTGGAGCTGACGTCAGCCAGCATACCTAGTGGACTACACATGTGCTATTCGGGTGAGAGGAGTGTTAAGTCCTCGCAGCTCCGACTTCCCTGAAACCTGTGCTGTTGCTGCTTGGCTCTGATTGGCTACAATGCGACCAGCCAAATAGCGGGAAAATGCAGCACTCCTATTGGTTCCTTCCATCTGACATCTCCCTATTCAAGCAGCTGTCAGACGGCAACAAGTTGTCAATGTGTTTGCTTGTGTGCAGTTGCCTTGCTCCATGAGTTAGAGTTCTGTTGGAAATAAAGCATTGTTGTTATCTAAGCCAAGCCTTCATTGTACCTGTCTAGTTCACCATATAGAACAGGAGACTCTAGAAAGAGTGCAGAGAAGAGCAACAAAGATGATGAGGAGACTCAAGGATAAAACATATAAAGAACAGTTGCTGGAAATGGGTATGTCTAGTTTTATAAAAAGAAGGACTAGGGGTGATATGATAGCAGTGTTCCAATATCTCAGGGGCTGCCACAAAGAAGAGGGAGTCAAACTGTTCTCCAAAGTATCTGAGGGTAGAACAAGAAGCAATGGGTGGAAACCAATCAAGGAGAGAAGCAACTTAGACCTAAGGAGAAATTTCCTGACAGTTAGAACAATTAATTTGTGGAATAACTTGTCTCCAGAAATTCTAAATGCTCCAACACTGGATGTTTTAAAGAAGAGATTAGATAACCATTTGTCTGAAGTGGTGTAGGGTTACCTGCCCGAGCAAGGGGTTGGGCTAGGAAACCTCCAAGGTCCCTTCCAACTTTGTTAAATTAAAATTAAATAAATTTACAAAGAAACATTTTTCTTTGGTCTTTGCTATTAAGAAGAAGATATATGGTCAGCTTTTAAATTAAACCTATGTTTTGTAGGGGATGACTAGACATGGTATGCATCAGAACAGAATAGAATAGAATTCTTTATTGGCCGAGTATGATTTGACACACGAGGAATTTGTCTTCGATGCATATGCACTCAGTGTACATAAAAGAAAAGATACATTTGTCAAGAATAATAAGGTACAACACTTAATGATAGTCATAGGAAAACAGTCAATATAAATCTTAAGGATACCAGCAACAGGTTTACAGTCATACAGTCATAAGTGGGAGGAGATGGGCAAGAGGAACGATGAGAAGATTAATAGTAGTGCAGACTTAGTAACTAGTTTGACAGTGTTGAGGCAATTATTTGTTTAGCAGAGTGATGGCATTCAGGAAAAAAAATTGTTCTTGTGTCTAGTTGTTCTGTTGTGCAGTGCTCATCATTTTGAGGGTAGGAGTTGAAATAGGTTATGTCCAGGATGTGAGGAGTCTGTAAATATTTTCACAGCCCACTTTTTGACTCATGAAGTATACAGGTCCTCAATGGAAGGCAGGTTGGTAGTAATTTCTGCAGTTCTAATTATCCTGCGAAGTCTATGTCTGTCTTGTTGGGTTGCAGAACCAAACCAGACAGTTACAGAGGTGAAGTTGATAGATTCAATAATTCCTCTGTAGAACTGGATCAGCAGCTCCTTGGCCAGTTGGAGCTTTCTCAACAGACCTCCCTCTGTCTGATTGCTTTAGAAAAAAAAAATCATAGACATTCCCTGTTTAAACAAATTTTCATTTGTATTTAACCACACTTCCTTTTACAAATTAAGTGGGGAAGTTTTCCAACATGTACATATAAAGAATATCAGGCAAAGAGAAAGATTTTTTAAAACTTTCTTTTCATGAGCTGATGTTTATCATTCAGCTCAGGTCTCATCACAATGATAAAACACTTGGGAAGAAAGATGCACACCAATAAGCCAGCACTGGAGGAGATCATGGAGAAGATCTCCACAGCCAATGTATATTTTCCCCTTGTGCTTAGGTAAGTTGGAATAAAACACAACCATACACTGCAGAAGACCAACATGCTGAAGGTGATGAATTTGGCTTCATTGAAACTGTCAGGTAACTTCCTAGCTAGAAAAGCAGCAGAGAAGCTAAGCAGAGCAAGAAAACCCATAAAGCCCAAAACACAGTAGAACATCACTGAGTCTTCATTGCACTCCAGGATGACTTCTTCAGACATTGACTGGGCATCAAAATCTGGGTATGGTGGGGATGTTATCAGCCACACAGCACAAACACATATTTGAATAAGGGAGCAGGATAGAAGAATGAAAGTGACCATCCTTCCCCCAACCCATTTCCTCAATCTGGAACCGGGTTTGGTAGCCATGAATGCAAGAACCACAACAAAGGTTTTGGCCAAGACACAAGAAACTGCCACAGAAAAGATGAGGCCAAAAGCTGGTTGTCGAAGAAGACAAAAAATTGTATTGGGCCTCCCAACAAAGAGAAAGACACAAAGGAAAGAGAGGAGAAGAGAAAGTAGGAGTGTATAAGTGAGATTCCGGTTGTTGGCTTTGACGATGGGAGTGTCTTTGTGTTTCAAGAATACTGTGATTACCAAAGTTGTCATTAAAGAAAAGCAAAGAGAAAGAACAGTTAGACTGATCCCCAAGGGTTCTTCATAGGACAAAAAGATGATCCGCTTTGGAATGCACATATTTTTCCCAGGATTTGGATATTGATCTTCTGGACACGGAGAGCAGTCATCTGTGTCTGAAAAAAACACAGTGGAATTGATACAGTTGTATTACAGATAGTGTTGTACCCCAATGTCTTAGTCCCATTGTATTTGGAAATTTCCTACCCTTCTCCTTTGAGATTTTCCCCTCCGGACACAGATGGCAATCATAGCAGCAAAATGACTTTCCTTCTTTCTTGGCCTTGCTGTGTCCTATCTCACAAGGATCATTACATAAGGATAAAGGTAATGCCTATCAATAAATGAAGATACAAAGAAGAAAAGAAGTACTTGGAGAGTTTCTGTGGAATGAACAAATTAAAAATGAAGTAGTGGAATGACATAATTTTTGATGTAACTGCTATGAAATTATAATTAATTAAATTTGTACCTAGGTTAGTCAGAGATGATACTGTGACACTTTCAATAAAGATATTTAAATGAAGGCAGAGAAATCTAAATTCATAAAACTAACCTGATTAAAGCCTACTGGCCACGTGATGGAATCTACAGAAATATGGAAGAACATCTCTGTTGAAACTGTGGGATCTATCACTCCAACTTTGACCCTAAGAAAAGATTGGTTTGGGAATGTGATCCAGTTGATAATATCAAATCTACCAATGAATTCTCCATTTGTATCGAAGGAGATCTTTTCACCAACACTGTTGTTGAATCTGACACTTCTCAGAAAAGAATGAACCTGAAACACAGGCAATCAGAGAGGAACAAACCAAGGGAGGGAGAAATAATTCATATATTCAAAACATACATATGAATGTCTCTTTAAACAAAGAAAATATGAACACTTTTTAATTTTAGTTACAGGCCATCAAACAAATAACATAACAATCATTCTAAAACAGAGGTAGAGGTAACATATCAGACTACTGAAATAAAATTGCAAAATAAACAACCAGCAAAAAAATAAAATTAAGCTCTGTAGTTTAATTTCAAAAGCTACTTAAACCAAATCACTTCCAATAAATATATAATAAATACTAGGATGCATAAAGCTACTATGTAATTTTGCTAATTTCACTTGCTAGCAAGATTATACCCAAAATTCTACAAGCTAGATTTCAGCAGTAGGTGAAGAGAGAAGGACTAGCAATACAAATTGGGTTTTGAATAGGCAGAGGAACTGGGGATCAAATTGCCAACATTTGCTGGATTATGGAGAAAGCAATGTAGTTCAAGAAAACCATTACTTCTGCTTCATTGATTGTGCTAAAGCTTTTGATTATGTTGATCACAACAATCTGTGGCAAGTTCTTAAAGTGTTGGGAGTACCAGACCACCATAATACCTGCGGGACCGCCTGCTGCTACCGATAACCTCCCACTGGCCAGTACGCTCACAGAGAGAGGGCCTTCTCAGGGTGCCATCAGCCAAGCAATGTGCCATCAACCAAGGGTGCCATCAACCAAGCAAGCCTTCTCTGTGGGGGCACCCACCCTATGGAACGAGCTGCCTCCAGAAATTCGTTTGATCCCGGACCTCCGCACTTTCCGAAAGGCCCTTAAGACCTATTTATTCCAACAAGCCGGCCTTGCTTGATTGATTTTAATGGGGTTTTAACAAGAAATTTTTTGCCATTATTGATTTCTGGGGTTTTAAATTGGGTATTTTAATGGGGTTGAGACTTTTATTTGGAACGCCAATGATTTAATTCAATTTTAAAGTTCTTTTAATGTTTGTATTATATGTGTTTTAAATTTGGTTGTTCACCGCCCTGAGTCCCCCTCCCGGGGAGAAGGCCGGTATATAAATTGAAATAAATAAATAATAAATAAATAAATAATGTAACTGACAAGACTAATATCAGTTCCCTCTGATTCAGCTGAGCACCTCACAGCTTCCTGCTGTCGAAGGCTGGAACAGGTGGGGAAGATGAAAGAGCAATAAAGTTGTGTTTGTAGGTGATGGGCAATTGGGAGGGGGAAATGATAAGTGATAAAGACCAGAGTAGTCAAATTTTGTTTGTACCAGCACCCCAAGGCCAAGCCTGAGAAATATGTGGATTATCTGCAAACATCTCAACAATCTCAAAACATCTTGGTGAGCTCTGGTTGGCTGGAAAATAGTGGTCACAGAGGTGGGGGAAGACTTTTTTTTTTTTTTTTTTTTTGTATTTTGCAAGCACGGGAGAATTCAGAGCTGGCTTCACATTACTGCAACCAGCAACTTTAGTAGAAGAACTCTTTGCTTTAGCCAAATGGAGTTGATGGTCTTCCTTTCTTAAGAGATCAGATTGGGGCATATCTGGCACCTGCATGCCAGCCAAGAAGCAGCAGTTACAACCAGACGTGTAAAAACTGACTGGTTCAAAATATGGTAATAACTATAACAAGGCTTTATATTGTCACCTTGCTTATTTAAATTATATGGTAAGTACACCTTGTAAAACACCACCAACACTGCTACTTCAAGCTGGATGAATCACAAGCCAGGACTAGGATTGCTGGTAGAAATATCAACAACCTGAGATATGGAAATGATATCACTCTAATATCATGTGGAAGGTGTAATCACCTCCTTCCATTTATTTATAGACTGAATTTATGGAATAATAAGGAAGTGGCTTCCCAGGATGGGAAGTAAAAGTTAATACAGGTTGGATATTTTGTTTGTGAGAAAGAGTAGGAAAATAATTCACAGAGTCAATTGCAGATACAGATAGTAGCGTGCTCAGATTGACAAGATTTTATCTATAGGTGTAAAACAAGAAGAAATCAGCTTAGAAGAATTACTATCTGTCATTCTTGGTTTTGGGCTTGATAGGAAGTTAATTTCATGGAGAGAAACATATTCTAAGAAATTTTGTAGAATGCCATTTACAATTTTAATATCAGCATATGAATGTTTTGATTAGTTAATCCATTACTCTCACTTTTGGATTTTCAGACATCAATATCCCTGGAGAACATTGTTTGCTAGAGTTTATGGACACATGTTGCAACTACAGTTATGGTGATTTATGTACTATTCTGCTAACAGACCTACCTCCCACCACATTTGATTATGAAAATGTTTCCTTTTTTCTTTCATCATTGTTGTTTCTCTAAATTTGGATATATAGAGAAATTGCAAAGCATGTGCCACAGCATAGACCGCATTGTAAATATTGTAACTCTGGCCACTCATGCGTGTTTCAAACACGGATGTAGGAAGGGTTTCAAGCTTCTCCTGTCCAGTACACTTTTTCTCAGACTTCTCCATTTTTGAGTTTGAGAAGAAACAGTCGAATGCCTGTTCCCAGAAATCTTTCCGAAAATGATCATTTTGATTGTTCTTTGGATTTAGATGTTGAAGAAATTCCTGGAAGATTTGGACTTCTTTTGTGTGTACTGCAAAGGATAAAGCACCTTGTAGGAAATGGATATCCCAAGACTTATGAACGGAAATTGAAGTATAATCTATCTGAGCTGTTATAAGCCAAATCTTTTTCTTCCTTGGTATATCCTCCACTTCTGAAAACTGGAGGAAAGTTCTCAGACCTGCTAAGGACTGAATTTCACCATATAAGATTATCACATTGGCTGTGCTCTTCATGAGAACATGGTATATATGTAATCCTTCACTTATGGCATCAGTAAAATCACTGTAAAAAGCTACATTTGGGAACTCTGCTATGAATTCAGCACAGATGCCATGCTCAGAAAAAGTGGGGAGCACCTCCTGGAGAAATTTCTCTCCTTTCTCATTGTTTACTACAAGAAATCCAATCCAGATCCATCTAAAATACAGCAAAAGCTGCAGGAGGCCCTTACGTTGGTGGGATTCATTCGGAAACATTTGTTGGAAGAAAACTGCTTGAGTGTCTTTATCCATGACTGGAGCAGAACCATAGGTCAACTACAGAAAGATAAACAGATACAATTGCAAAATTCTCTGTGAGCCTCTGAAAATGTATATATTTATTTGAATCCTTGGTTGTCTTTGACCTTATATACTGCAATTATGCAACTAGTTGTAGGAAATATAAACCAAGATGTCACACTTGATGTATCAGTAGATAATTTTTTTCTGGAAATAGTCTGATTGTCAACATTTCAAATTTGAACTTTAGTTCAATGTCTGAAATTGGGGTGAGTGAAGCCATCCCTCCTAGAAGAATGAAATATTTTGAGAAATATTTTAAAAAGGCAAAATAAAACATTTCCCCTAAAAGAGAAATTTAAAAAATCTTAAGGGAGACAGAAACTCAGAGCTTCGGCTCCCTGCCTACAGCAGATATTTGGTGCCCATTGAGAAGGACTGAGCCAACCTATTTACAAAACAAAAGATCTTAAACTTCAGGGTGATGGGATTACAATCTTTCTTACTGTTGCCTTCTGGTAGAACACACCGAATAATTAGAACTCTGACCACATGTTTTCTGAATAGTTTTTATCCCAGAGCTATAATTACACTCAACAATGAACTAAAGGGCCACCATCAGTGATCTGTTGGACAGCATTACTTGGTCTTTTGTGTAGATGTTTGGGTGGTTGAGGGATGGGGAATTTGTAGTTGGTGAGAGTGTGTTTGGAGATTGTTATGTGTGTTGGGCATGGTCTTTGGGTGCTATGTGAATTTCGTTGTATGGGTATACTGTATATATACACACAATGACAATAAAGTTATACTTATTAAGACATGACTCTCCATGACATAAAAGGATTATCTAGCAGCAGAGCTCCCCACATTACAAAATTACCTGGGGAGATTGCATCATCCTTCAAGCTTTAACCAAACTTCTCAGACAACCTACAGGGTTAGCTATGACTCCTACAACAGACAATAGAATACATGTTCTTGCATGGGAACAGAAAGCTCAAGGGCAAGGTCCAGGACAAGGTATAAATAACGCTCATTCTCAACTCCATGTGGTCAGCTGTCCAGAACCACCCATGTGCTTCTGTTTCACCCTCTTTCCAATCAGCTTCCATGTTTCCAGTGTCTTCCACCCAGCTTGCAACTGAAATAGATAGATATTTCTTCCAACAGGGGCAATATTACCTGTGTCAAATATCCCTACCATCTCTTCGGAGTTACAATTGTTCATGATGCTATTCTGATCCTACCAAGCAAAAAGTAATATCTACTTAGCCAAAAGGTCTCTCATTTTTACAGAGAGAAGCAAATAAATGTTTGTGGAGCTATGGCAGAATGATAACGTTTATCTACAGCAAATCTAACCTGAGGAACTTTGTAGATTCCCAGCACAGTTGCCATGTGAAGAGAGATGTCAGGTGCCCCAATAACTGCAGCCAAAATATTTGTGATCCCACACTTGTAGTTAGGGATGAATTTGCCCTGAGTGAAAGGCAGCAACATTGAGGCAAAGTAAGTCCAGCTTGGACTAAAATTGCTGTTAAAAATGTGGAAACCCAGCGTGATATTGGGTAAGATCTGTGGATTTTCATTGATCTCCTTTACAGTAAACACTAAAGCCAGGAGATGCTGGTAATTCTGAAAAATTATTCTGTAAAACAGAATTAAAAACAGCACATTAAGAAAGGCCTGCTTCACATTATGGCACTTACAATCCTTTAGTACAACATATTTTGTGGAATGTGTGAAATAATTCTTATTTCTATGTTTCTGTATATGAGAATGGCCTATTATCAAACTGCAGCTTTTCAGAATGGCTTAGATGCAAACAGAAATTGCTACATCTTGGTACGACAAATAAAGAATGAGAAAACATATGGGAAATATATGCTTTCCCTTCCTTAATGGCAATAATAGCTTCATAAATATAGCCATACATACCTGTATATTAATTTAGATGTGATTTATTATAAATGGAAATTTGATCTCTATTCCAACTATTTTTTTTCTTTTTTAAAAAATAATTTTTATTCAACATTTACATCTTTAACATCCTTGTTACATTTTTATAGCTTTCCGATACCTGCAATTTTGATAATGTCTATTTTATTTTTTAACCAACAATATACACATACATTTTAAATATTACTTACTAATTTCTATATTCACTACAATTTATACCTATCTATTACACAATAACTATTTTGCTCCTCTCTAATATCTTCTCTTACGTTTATACATTTATGCATTAATTTTGGATTCTTTCTCCAACCAGTTATACCATCTATTCCATGTCTTGTAATAAATCGTTTCCTCTCGGTCTTTTTGTTCCATTTTTAATTAATCTGCTTCTGCACATTCTACACCTTTTTTATGATCATCGTATTTGATGGAGCAAATCTGTGTTTCCAATTTTTTGCTAATCAAATTCTGGCAGCCATAATTATGTGAAGTATAAGGTAATAAATTTCTTTACTAAACTTCTCTTTTATAATTCCTAATAAAAATTAGTTTGGGTTTCATAGCAATTTTTTTCCACTGTCATTTCCTCTAACCATTTTTGGATTTTTAACCAATATGCCTTTGCTTTGGGACATGTCCACCACATGTGAAAATATGTCCCATGTTGATGATTGCATTTCCAACAATTTGGTGCATTTTGGGGGGATATCTTGGCCAAACTCGCCAGGGGTAAATGCCACCTATAAAACATTTTGTAAATATTTTCTTTATAGGTAGCTGACAATGTCATCTTATAATTTGTTACCCATAATTTTTCCCAGTACTCTAATTCAATATTATACCCAAAGTTTTCCACCCAAATTATCATTGTTTCTTTTACCGTTTCCTCCTCCATTTTGAATTGAAGGAGGCATTTCTATATTTTGGTAATTATTTTCTCATCAGTCCCAGTTAATATTTTATCCATTTCTTGTTGTTCAGTTTGGAATTCATATAGTTCTAAATCTTTTTTGAATTTTGTTTGTATTTGTAGATAGGGCCACCAATCAATTTTCATTCCTTCATCCAATAATTTTTGTCTAGATTTCAAATTCCCTAGTCCATCTAATAATTATATGTTACTATTTTATTAAAATCAATCAAATTAGGGTAGACCAAGGCTTCCATTGTCGACACCCATTTTGGGATTTTTGGATAGAAGTTCCTTTTAATTTTTATCCAAGTTTCTAATAGTACTTCCCTCACTTGATGCCTCTGGAAATACTTATTTGTCTTTCCCATCCCAAATAAAGGCATGCAAGTCATGACCCTCAATTTTTAAATTTCTTCCATTCTTTAGATTTATCCATTCCCTGAGCCATGACATTACTGCTGCCTGATGGTACAGTTCCCAGTCTGGGAGGCCGAAGCCACCCTTACTTCCAACTATTTCAACTTTACCTGGAAACTAAAGTAAAATATAACATCAGATAAAATAAACCTAGGTATCCTATATTAGATATTTCTATCAGACGTTTTTGCCATTAGAGCAAAATATTTCAAGCATCATGTGATTTACCAGCAATGTTCAGAGCTTGACAATAAATTAATGATATACTTACAGAAGTCCATCTTGAAACCCCTGAGAAGGATCTTGACTGAAATCAATGGGATCAGAATATGTTGAAAATACAGAAATAATGCCAGCAATATTAACATCTCCAAGATGATGATAGGTGTGCTGAATAGGAAGAGGTTCCCGAAAGTCACATTGAAGGCTCCGATTCTTGCACATCACTTCAGGCAATACTATTAACAGTAACTCCAATACTAGCATCTTCCATGAGTGTCTTCTTTCTGTGTACAAATGCCTCCATCTGTTCCAAGATCTTTGAGGTAGACCAGACAGATCTGACTCCTGGAGATGTTTTTCAAACAAAACTAGGGAGTGCAACATACTAACAAATCAGCTCACAGAGCTTTGGGCCTCCCAGCCATGGGTTGGAATTGGATGGGGACACTAAATACTGAATTGACACTAAAATTCAGTCCCATAAGACTTGGAAGAGACAAACTAGCTAATTCCATAATGATAGTGAGAAAGTCGCATATGTGAACAACTTCAAAACATGTGAGGACTTGTAGGGGCAGGAACACATGAACAACAAAACAAAAAAATAAAATCATTAGATCCATAAAGAGAAATAGAGATATAAACATATGTATGTGTAAAGGCATTACTATAGTTCTATTCTATTCTATTCTATTCTATTCTATTCTATTCTATTCTATTCTATTCTATTCTATTCTATTCTATTCTATTCTATTCTATTCTATTCTATTCTATTCTATTCTATTCTATTCTATTCTATTTTTCTCTTGTCCAGTCCTTTCCTTTCCTTTCCTTTCCTGTCCTGTCCTGTCCTGTCCTGTCCTGTCCTGTCCTATCCTATCCTATCCTATCCTAACCTCTTCCTCTTCCTCTTCCTCTTCCTCTTCCTCTTCCTCTTCCTCTTCCTCTTCCTCTTCCTCTTCCTCTTCCTATTCCTATTCCTATTCCTATTCCTATTCCTATCCATACTTACACTACACCATACCATATTCTCTACCCCACTCCACTCCAACTCTGGTCCAATTAAGAGAACCTTCAATTTTCTACATTCATGAGTTCAGGATGAGATTGAAGAAAATATCCTATGGGTTCAATATAAAGGGAAAAAAAGGACACAAGTTTGAATCATACAGACATTGAAGCAGGGAAAGATATACATTCGAAGTTCCGACAATGCATTAGACTACAAAATATTGACCTAGTCAAGATCAAACTACTGGCAGTTGGCAGAATTAGCCTCCAGTACTACATTCTAATCACTGTGCCACCACACTTCAATGACACCTTATTTAATGATTGAACCACTTAATAATGAATGTTGGGGTCCCAACTGTGGTTGTATTGGCAGGCTATCTGAAGTTTTAGATCATGTTGACAAATGTCTCAGTTTACCACTAGAGGACAGGGAATGGTCTACAAAATCTGTCTTCTTCAAAGCCAGAAAGAAAGTTTGCCAGTGTGGGGAAGGGAGGGAGAGGGTGGGGGAGAAACAAGTGAATAAAGGCAAATTTGCAAGACACTATAACACACCAATTCTCAATTTTTGTTCTTTCCCAATTTATGGTCCCTGCAATTTTGTAGATTTGATTTCTGGGATTGGTTGACAGTTCCTTCAACACTGACAGCAATCATAGATCATAGTTCCTTGCAACACCTAGCAAGGAAGAAAGGTACATGACGGTCATCGATCAAACATTATTTTACGTCTATTTATTTAGAGGCATGTATATCGTGCCTACATGTCAGACTTTAAACTTCTCAACAAGTACCCCAAAAGAAACAAAGACATTGGACATTAGTGGAAGACCATAAAAAAACATTCTGGAGGCATATTTGGAAAATCAAAATGAAGGATGGCTGGAGTTTTATGATTTTGTTTTGATGCTCTAAGGGAAAAACAATCATGCTTAGTAGAACTTGAGTGAGGTTGTTTGTTTATTTGTTTATTTATTTATCAAAATTATATAGCCACCCATCTCACTTGCATGTGATTCTGGTAATGTACATAATTGAAACATGTCAGATCATCAACATAATTAATAGATGAGTATTAATGCATAAATAAGAGGAGGAAAAAGTATGAGGTATATTCGCCATCTTGAGTTTGAAAAATATAACTATGAATCAATTAAGTAATAATAATGGGACAGTGAGGAAGTTGCATTAAAGTTAACATATCAGGAAGGCCTAATGAGTACTGGAGAGACAAAATTGGGCTACAAGAAAAACCGAAGGAAAAACTACAAAGGGAATGGAAAGACAAAGCATTGTATGGCCATTGCATTAAAACAAATAGCAGGGAAACAGATAATAGCAACACATGGAATGACTCCCAGCAGGAAAGTTGAAGAAAGAGGTAGAAGTGCTAATTCTGGCTGCACAAAAGCAAACTTTGAGAACAAATGCATACAAAGCCAGAATTGAGAAGATGGCAATAAATAGCAAGTGTCACCTCTGCAAGGAAGCTGAAGAAATTGTGGATCACCTGGCAAGGAGATTGGACAGATTGACTACAAACAACAGTTTGGCAGAGGAGCAACAATGGTGCCTTGGGAAGATTTGCAAGAAATACCATTTGTCTGCAAGCAAGAACTGTTGGGATCATAAAACAGAGAAAGTCATAGAAGATGAAGAAGTTAAATTGATCTGGGACTTTAGATTTCAAACATTCAGGCACCTAGTGCATAACACTCCAGATTAAAGATTGTTGTAAGAAAGACAAAAAAGTCTGGATAGCGGACGTGGCAGTAGATGGAGATAGTAGAGTGCTCAGATTCACAAGATTTTATCTACAGATGTAAAACAAGAAGAAATCAGCTTAGAAGATTTACTATCTGTCATTCTTAGTTTTGGGCTTGACAGGAAGTTAATTACATAGAGGGAAACATATTCTAAGAAATTTTGTAGAATGCCATTTACGATTTTAATATCAGCCTATGAATATTTTTGATTACTTAATCCATTATTACTTCCCACTTTTAGATTTTCAGACATCAGTATTCCTGGAGAATATTGCTTGCTAGAGTTTAAGGACACCCGTTGCAACTCCAAATATGGTGGTTTCTGCACCACTCTGCTAACAGACTTACCTGCCACCACCCTTGATTGTGAAAATGTTTCCTTCTTTCTTTCATCATTGTTGTTTCTTTAGATTTGGATATAGAGAGAGATTGCAAAGCATGTGCCACAGCATAGACTCCATTGTAAATATTGTAACTCTGGCCACTCATGCTTCTTTTTTTTTAAACAAGTTTTATTTCATAGTCAATATACAAACATATAAGTATATAAACAAATTATCAATCATCAAAATATACTTCTAATACATCGAGGCCTAAAAAAGTTTTTTTTAAAAAAAGTTTCCTCCCGCCTCCCCACTCCTACCCCACCCCCAGACTTCCCAGAGCAAATACAGGGTAAAACATTTATTAACTCCCCCCCCCCCAAAAAAACACCACACACTATCTATAGATTTGTCTCTCTCTTGCGCTTTAACTCTCCTTATTCATATCTAAATATAATTGTTCTTGCTTGAAGGTAGTTAGTCCCACTTGAATCTTGTCCATTCTTCAACAATAAGCAGATCTTCTTTATTCCAATCCAAACCTAATAACAATTATCCATCGCATCTCCCACCCTTGCATGTGTTACCACAGTAAAAAATATATACTTCAATTAGTCTCCCATAAGATATATTGTAAAAAACCTTATACTTTCCATCCTGTAAACGTATATTAAACATGAATTTATGCAATTTATTCTCTTCAAATCCACTAGATAACATTAATGTAATTTAAAACAGAATACAAAAGTTTTAATAATATCCTTCTTAAAACCCTTGAGTTTATATTGAGAGATCTATGCTGACCTTAATTTTAACATCCACAAAGTATTCCTTTTAATCCGTCAACTTTTATAGATTTTAGAAAAAAAAACACTATTCAAAATATACATCCAAACATAAGTAAAAATTTAGCCAGTAATATAACAATTCAAACATCACATTACTTAAAATAACTTTTCAAAGTAAATCATGTCCCTAAATATAAGTAAATCATTCATTTTCACTCTAGTATTGCTTTTCAAAGCAAAACAAATCATATCCCTTAATACAAGTATAGTAATTCTTTTTCATCAGTATTTTCCTCCCCAACAAGAAGAAGTGTAATTCTTCCATCTCCATTTTTTCCTGGCTTTTTTACGAGTCTTCTTCTTTAGTCTTATTCCTCCATCTTTTTTTATTTTTATGAACTCTCGAGTTTTTGGCTGTAATTTTTGAATCTTGCAATCTTGCTCAGTTCGCAAAATAATTCCTTTTGGTAAGCACACCTCTTTAACTGGGATTGAAAGTCCATTTTTGTAAAGAAATTGTAATGTTCCATTTCGAATCCTTCTTCTTATCTTAAAAATCCCAATGCCTCTTGTCACTTTTCCTTTCAGCTGTGTCAAAACCTCTGGATAGATCACTCTCCATATCTCCTGGTTAATCACCTTCAAGCCTGTCAGCTTTCCATTCTTAATTTGAAAAACATCCATTTCATTTTCCACAGGCGCTTTGATCTTCCTCCTCCTGGTTCAGCATCTCAGTATTATTTGTCATCTGAGATATCAATACAGTGTCTCCCCTTGTATCTTTGTTACAAATTTGAGTAAAAATCTTCTCAAAATGCCTTTCCAATCTTTCCATTAACGAGGAGGTAAATGATTCTAGCCTTTCTTCAAAAAGTTCTACTGTCAGTATTTGTACATTTGCTGAAGTATGTGATAATAAGCCTTCATCCCTTTCAGAAATCTTTACCACCACCATTTCCAAAAACCCTTTCCAGCAGCCTCACAACAAAGTCGGTAAAATTCTTGTTCTCAGTCTCCAACAGGTATTACCATTTAATAGTCAATAAGTCCTATTTTCTTGAGCTGCAAATGTTAATTTCAACTTCATTCAGCAAAGCCTTAAAGTACTGATAGCTTTAACAACTTTAAGGAGCACTAACGAGCATTAACAATCACTTTGTTCTTTAACATTCATTTTCAGCGCCATTTTTTTTAAAAACTTTCTCTCACCTCTGGAAGGAAGTAGTATTTATTAGAGTTATATTAAAGTAAAATACTTGCAAAAATTCTCCTGTTTCGCTCTGCCTGCTTTAAAGTCATTCCTTGGAATCAGTTGGATCGCAGGGATGGTCGCGACACCTTGTTCTGTCAGTGACAGATTAGTCCCGGATCTGGAGCGGTTTCAGACGCTTGGGGAGCCTTCAACCCCTGCACCCCCTGGGAGTTTTGGGGAGCTCTACCCACACCTGTGCACTCACTTTCCCCTCTTTGCCCAAGGGGAAGTTCTGAGCTGCCAGAAGAGCTGATTTTTGCTGTTTTGGCAGCTTTACAGATCACAGGAGTCGGAGCTCCCAAAAGAGCTGCTGCGGCGCAGGCAGTGCCACCGGAAGTTTCTTTAGCTTGTTAACCCAGATGTAGTGTGGGTTTCGAGCTTTTCCTGTCCAGTGTATTTTTTCTGAGATGCCTCCATTTTTGGATTTGGAAAGAAACAACTGAATGTCTGTTCCCAGAAATCTTTCCAAAAATTATCATTCTGGTTGTTGGTTGCATTTATATGTTGAAGAAATTCCTGGAAGTTTTGGATCTCCTTTGTGTGTACTGCAAAGGATAAAACACCGTGCAGAAAATGGATATCCCAAGATTTATGAAAGGAAGTTGAAGTATAATCAATCTGAGCAGTTATAAGCCAAATGTTATTCTTCTTTGGTATATCCTCCACTACTAAAAATTGGAGGAAAGTTCTCAGACCTGCTAAGGACTGAATTTCACCATATAGGTTTATCACATTGGCTGTGCTCTTCATGAGAACATGGTATATATGTAATTCTTCACTTATGGCATCAGTAAAATCACTGTAAAAAGCTACATTTCGGAACTCTGCTATGAATTCAATGCAGATGCCATGCTCAGAAAAAGTAGGGACTACCTCCTGGAAAAATTTCTCTCCTTTCTCATCCTTTACTACAAGAATTCCAATCCAAATCCATCTAAAATACTGCAATAACTGGAGGAGGCCCTTACATTGGTGATATTCATTTGGAAACATTTGTTGGAAGAAAACTGCTTGAGTCTCTTTATCCATAACTGGAGCAGAGCCATAGGTGAACTACAGAAAGATAAACATATGCAATTGCAAAGTTCTATTTGAGCCTCTGAAAACATATATATTCATTGCACTTGAGTATCTTTGATTTTATATACTGAAATTATGCAACTAATTGTGTTTATTACGAAATGTCAAGCAAGATATCTCGCTTGAGATATCAGTAAATATATTTTATCCGAAAGTAATCTCATTGTGAATATTTCAAATCTGAACCTTGGTTCAATGTCAGGAACTAGGGCACATTTTGCTGTGTCAAATATCCCCATTGTCTCTTCAGAATGATGATTCATGCTGCTGTGATGATTTTATCAAGCAGATAATATCTGAGAATCAGGAAGGTCTCTCCTTTTTACCGAAAGAAGCATACCAATGTTTGTGGAGCTACGGCAAAATGATAATGTATATCTTCAGCATATCTTATCTGAGGAACTTTGTAGTTACCCAATACAGTTGCCATGTAAAAGAGATGTCAGGTGCCCCAATGACTGCAGCCAAAGTATTTGTGATCCCACTCTTGTAGTTAGGGATGAATTTTCCCTGAGTGAAAGGCAGCAACATTGAGGCAAAGTAAGTCCAGCTTGGACTATAATTGCTGTTAAAAATATGGAAGCCTAGCGTGACGTTGGGTAAGATTTGTGGATTTTCATTGATCTCCTTTACAGTAAACACTAAAGCCAGGATATGCTGGTAATTCTGAAAAATTATTCTGTAAAACAGAATTAAAAACAGCACATTAAGAAAGGTCTGTGTCACATTATGGCACTTACAGTCCTTTTCTACAACACATTTTGTGGAATGTGTGAAATAATTCTTGTTTCTATGTTTCTATATGTGAGGATGGCCCACTATCAAACTGCAGCTTTTAAGAATGGCTTATATGAAAAAGGTAATTGCAACATTTTGGTACCTGAAATAAAGAATGAAAAAAACATATTCCTGGGAAATATGTGCTTTCCCTTCCTTAATGGTAGTAACAGCTTCATATTCATATGGAATTAATTCATTTGGAATTCAGCCACACATATCTGTATATTAATAGATATTGCGATGTGATTTGTTATAAATGGAGATTTGATCTCCCTTTCAATTTTATCTGGAAACAGAAGTAATGGGGACTGCAAGGTCAGTTGGCCCTGTTGATTATGTATCTATCTCCCAGCTATGTATCAACGGCTCTGCCCAAGCTGCTAGACGCCATATAGGGGTTGGTTGTTGAGTTCCCCAGATTTATTGTGCTAGGGAACTTTAACCTACCATCCCTGAGGGTGGCATCATGAGCGACCCAGGAGTTCATGGCTTCCATGGCAGCCATGGACCTGACCCAGATAATACAGCCCCAACTCATGTGGGGGGGGACACACACACCCAATCTGGTTTTTGTCTCAGAGCAGTGGAATAGTGAGCTCAGTGGGGGTATGCCAGTTATTCAACCCCTGTCATGGACTGATCACTATCTCCATAGGCTGGGCTTCCATTTTGCCACCACCCACTGATGGGAGGCAGAACCGACCATCTGGTTCCACCCCAGGTGCCTGATGGACCCTGAACAGTGCCAGATGGAGCTTGGGATTATCCCTCTCTCTTTGTCCCACGCCCCGGTCGAGACCCTGGTGGGAAGAGGAGGCTGCCAGGACTCTCAACCGGGTCATGACTTTGCAACCTCTGACCCGACGCAGTCCCAGTTGGCCCCTTGGTTCACTGAGGAGCTCTGGGAGATGAAGCGTCAGAGAGCTGTTGGAGGTCCAGCCATTCCAAATCTGACCGAGCAGATTTGAGATCTTTTATTTGATCCTATCTGTTAGTGATGAGGGCAGCGAAACGTGCTCACTTCTCTGCTCTCATTGCATCTGCAGAGAACCGCCCAACTGCCCTTTTTAGGATATTCCATCTCTTTTGAATCAGGGAGCAGGGAGGACCCTATGAAGGGGCGGGCCGAGGAATTTAGTAAACACTTGCAGGATAAGATTGCTCATATTCGAGAGGGGCTGGACTCCGACTGGGCAGGGTCGGTCGGGGAGGGAACGATGGGTCTGGTGATTTGGGAAGAGTTTGATACTGTTACTCCCAAGGAAGTGCACAAGTTCATGGGGAAGCTGAGTGCCACCACATATGTGCTGGACCAGTGTCCCTCCTGGCTCATTTATTCGGCCCGGGAGGTTACACGTGGCTGGATCCAAGCAGTAATTGTGGCTTCTTTGGATGAGGGGCACTTTCCGGCTGCCTTGAAGGAGGCAGTGGTGAGACCCCCTCCTCAAGAAGCCTACCCTGGATCCAGCTACTTTGAATAACTTTCATCCTATCTCCAACCTTCACTTTATGGCAAAGGTTGTTGAGAGTGTAGTGGCACACCAGCTCCCATTGGTTCTGGATGAAACGTCATATCTGGACCATACCACTCAGGTTTCAGGCCCGGGTACAGCATTGCTCGTGCTGGTGGATGATCTCTGGAGGGCTCGGGACAAGGGATATGCCTCTGTGCTGGTCCTATTAGAACTTTTGGCGGCTTTTGATACCATTGACCATGGTATCCTACTGCGGCGCCTTGAGGGGTTAGGAGTGGGAGGCACCGTTCTTTGGTGGTTCACCTCCTACCTCTCGGGGCATACGCAAGCGGTGTTGGCAGGGGGACAGAGGTTGGCCTCGAGGTCCCTCACATGTGAGGGACCTCAGGGGTCAGTCCTCTCTCCCCTCTTGTTCACCATCTATATGAAGCCACTGGGGGAGATCATCCATGGTTTCAGGGTGAGGTATCACCAGTACGCTGATGATACCCAACTTTTTATATACATCCCAAATCAGCCCAGTGATGCCCTCGATGTGATGTCCCAGTGCCTGGAAGTGGTGCAGTTCTGGATGGGGAGGAACAGGTTTCAGTTCAACCCTGGCAAGACTGAGTGGCTGTGGGTACCGGCATCTTGGTTCCAAGGAGATACTCCATCATTGGTCATAGGGGTGAGGTGTTGCCCCCTGTTGAAAGGGCGTGCAATTTAGGCATCCTCCTGGATTCACGGTTGACTTTGGAAGATCATGTTGCGACCATGACCAGGGGAGCATTTGCATAGATTCATCTGGTGTGCCAATTGCACCCCTATTTGGACCGTGATGACCTCCATGCAGTCACTCACACGCTCGTGACCTCTATATGGGGCTGCCCATTAAGACCACTCGGAGGCTTCAGCTGGCTCAAAAAGCGGCTGTGCGAGTAGTGATGGAAGTGCCCCGACACTCTTATGTTACACCCCTCCTGCGGGACCTGCATTGGCTACCAGTTGCCCTCCAGGTGAGATTCAAGGTGCTGGTTATCACCTATAAAGCCCTACATGGCTTAGGCCTAGGATACCTGATGGACCATCTGCGGCCAGCGACAGCTCCCCATCACCTGGTGCATCCCCACAGGGAAGGCCTCCTTGGAGTGCCGTTGGCTAGGCAGTGTTGACTGGCAACTCCTAGAGAATGTGCTTTCTTTGTGGGCACATCTCCTTTATGGAATCAACTCCCCCTGGAGCTCCGGGTGGCCCCTGACCTGTGCTCTTTCCACCATGGAGACATGGTTATTTTGCCAGGCCAGATTGGACTGACAGGTTTTTTTAAGGGAAGTTTTAATGGTTTTTAACATTTAATATTGATTTATCTGTTTGTTTTATTGCTGTGAGCTGCCCTGAGTCCTTGCTGGAGAGAGGGCTGCATATAAGCTTAATAAATAAATAAATAAATAAATAAATAAATAAATAAATAAATAAATAAATAAATAAATAAATAAATAAATAAATAAAATTATAACATCAGATAAAATAAATCTAGGCATCCTATTTTAGATTTTTCTATCAGGAGTTTTTGCCATTGTAAGAAAATATTTCAGACATCATGTGATTTTCCAGTAAAATTCAGAGCTTGACAATATATTAATGATATACTTACATAAATCCATTATGAAATGCCTGAGAAGGATGTTGACTGAAATCAATAGGGTCAGAAAATATTACAAATGCAGAAATAATGCCAGCAATGTTAATATCTCCAAGCTGATGATAGGTGTACTGAATAGGAAGAGGCTCCTGAAAGTCACATTGAAGGCTAGGATTCTTGCGCACCACTTCAGGCAAGACTATTAACAGTAACTTCATGAATAGTAACATATTCCGTGAGTGTCTTCTTTCTGTGTAGAAATGCCTCTGTCTGCATCAAGATCTTTGATGTAGGTAAGACAGATCTGCCTTCTGAAGGTGTTCTTCAGTCAAAACTAGGGAGTGCAGCATACTATCAAATCAACTCACAGAGCTTTGGGCCTCCAAAGCTCTGTGTCCCTATCCTATTATTCCATGGATTGGAATAATAGGATGGGGACAATAATTACCATTATTCAGTGTCAGTTGCTCCTTTTTTAAAGGAGTCCCATAGGATTTGAAAGAGGCAAATTGATTAATTTCATAATGATAGTGAGACAGTCACATATGTCTTATTCACAGCTTCAAAATATGTGAGGACTTGTCGAGGCAGAGTCACATGAGCCACAAGACAAAAAATAAAATTACTACATCCATAAAACAAAACAGAGATGTAAATATATATGTGTGTAAAGGCATTACTGTAATTCTATTCTATTCTATTCTATTCTATTCTATTCTATTCTATTCTATTCTATTCTATTCTATTCTATTCTATTCTATTCTATTCTATTCTATTCTATTCTATTCTATTCCATTCCATTCCATTCCATTCCATTCCACCCCACCCCACCCCACCCCACCCCACCCCATCCCATCCCATCCCATCCCATCCATTCTTACACTAGACTACATCACATTCTGTAGTCCACTGTACTCCACTCCATTCCACTCCATTGTGTAATGCAGTTATTTGTGGGCTTTCATGGAAGAAATTTTCACCATGGGTTGATTGATTCGCTTTTTTTTAATGTATTGTTGGTTGATTGGTTGGTTGGTTTGTTTTTTTGATATAGTCATTGGTATTTTCATGATTGATTCTTGTACATCATTAATATTTTTTTCTGGAGACGCATGGGAAGACTTGTGAAACATCACAGTGAGAATGGTGGGAGTACCAATTTAATAAATCAATCAATTATAACTCTGGTCCAACTAAGAATGCCTTCAATTTATTTCATTTATGAGTTCAGGATGAGATTGAAGAAAATATCCTATGGGTGCAATAGAAATAAAAAAAAGGATGCAAATTTGCATCATACAGATATCAAAGAGGGGAAAGATATACATTTCAAGTTCCCACAATCCATTAGAGTACAAAATATTGAACCAGTCAGGATCAAACTACTGGCAGTTGGCATAAAAATGTGACTAATAAATAATAAATAAATTAGACTCCAGTACTGAATTCTAATCACTGTGCCACCACAGTTCTATGGTGCCTCACTTAATGATTTCACTACTTAATAATGAGTGTTGAAGTTCCAACTGTGGTTGTAAGTTGCAGGCTACCTGAAGTTTTAGATCATGTTGACAAATGTCTCAGCTAAAGGACAGGGAATGGTGTCTTCTTCAAATGCAGAAAGTTTGCAGGTGTGGGGAAGGGAGGAGGAGGGTGAGGGTGAGAAACAATTGTTCACTGAGACATTCCATCAACTGGCACTTAGAATCACTGGAGAAGCGTGGCCAGCGTCACAGTGGCAAAACATTTTTCTTGGATCTCCTGAGAAAACATCGATATTGAAGTCGTTTGGGGTCTTTATTGACCAAAAACTGTCTCAGAGGGATGGTAAGCAAGAAAGGCACGTACTGGCTAATGCAGGGAAATTGCAATTCCCTGGTTATTCAGAAGGAGCCTTTCAACCAGACGACCTAGAAAGCGGCCATTGAATGAGCTACAACAAAGGCGGGGCGGTCACAGCAGGACCAGAGAAGCAGCAGATGTGGATTCATCTGGGTGAGAAGCCGATTTTTCGTTTTGCCTTCTGATTTGAAGTTTCTTTTTAATAAACCCCGGGAAATAACTTGAAGGAAAGTGAAGGGTGAAAGAGAAGAGGGGCGAATGGGGTGTGTGTCAGCTCTCTTGCCTTAGCTGTTTAGCGGTGAAGAAAGTGGATTGACCCAAGCAAAAGAAATGAATTGAATGAAGTAACAAAATTACTCTGGAAAACAAAAAAATAAGAACAGGAACCCTGATTCAATATTTGTAAATTTTGAATTTGTGGATTTATGCTAAATGAACGAGACTGAGTGGAAATTATTGAAAGAACTAGTTATAAAACTTTTCCTACTTTTTCCCCACTTTTTTTTCTTCTGAATGAAAGTGGTTTGCAGCACCATCTAGAGACATAAATAAAAATACATTGTGTCAATTAAACTGACTGAGAGGACTGGCCTTGAGATTGTAGATTGTAGGCTTGGACTGATAAGAAACAGCTGTGTCTGGCAAGAACTGCATATTGAGATAGATAGCCTTAATAGTAGTTGAAATAGTGTGCCTTTTGAAGCTTTTGAAATAGAAACAAGAATAAGACAAGTGAGACAATATAAAGAGACTTGTTTGGATATCCTTTTTTCCCCCTTGTGACTGTTTTCTTTTGTTTTTCTTTTTATCTTCCTCTTTTTTGGTTTAGGATTTGACCATTTGACCATTGATTGGATTAAGTTTTGTATTTTTTTTTATGTTCCATTTTTGGGGTGTGCGGTTGGTTGGTTGTTTGAGTGTTTGAAACAAAAAAATGGATTAAGGTAAGAAGAATGTGAAGAATCAGAAGTCTTTGGTTTTTATTTTCTCTTCTTTGTCCTCTTCTTTCTCCCCCCCCCCCTTGGCCTTTTGCTACCTGTTTTGACTTTTTAACCAATCCATTCAACAGGGTGGATTAGGGATTTGGATTATAAATTTAAATCTTATTGGGATTATAAATTCAGTGGATTATAGTAGATAAGACAGGACAAGATGAAGAAGGCAACAATGCAGTTACCTTGCAAAACACCAGTTTCAAGCCCTGCAGTGCAGAGGACACTGAATACCATGGCAATGCAACTGGAACTAAAAAAATATATACAGGTCTTTCATGAAGACTTTAAAGAAAGAATGGAGAAGGTAGAAGGAGAGCTTAAAGAAGTGAAGGCGATGATGGGAAAGAATGAAGAAAGAATACAGAAAGTGGAGGAAAAGATGGATTCAACAGAAAAAAATGGATGACAGACTCACAATGGTTGACAAAAAACAGGAAAAAAACAATTATCTCTCTCAAAATGGACAGAGTGGAGTACTACTTAAGATTTCAAAATATAGAAGAAGAGAAGGGAGAGAACTTGGCAGAAGTGATGGCAGAGATACTAGCGGAAGTGGTGGAAGAAACCAAGGAAAAGATATTAAATGGGATTGATGAAATATACAGAGTGCATACTCGATATGCAATGAAAAATAAATTGTCAAGATAGGTGCACGTAATATTTACCAGAAAAGCGATAAAAACAGAAATATTATAGGTATTAAAATACTCCAATAAAATAAGACAGAGAGATTGTGGTATTGAAACAGATAGCCAGGAGAGTGAGAGACCTGAGGAGAGAATATCAATTCTTGACAAAATCTTTAATCCAAAAAAGAGTAAATTTCAGATGGTTAATACCAGAAGGAATATTTATTTACTGGCAAGTGCAAAGACATAGGCTGGACTCGATAGAGAAAGCAGAATTATTTTATGACCAATATTTGGGGCCCTAAGAAGAGCAAAGATTGAAAGAAGAAAAAGAAACTAAAGTCCAATATGAAGTGATGAAGATCAAAAAAGAGAGATGATAAAAGAACAAGAAGAAAAGTCAATAAGAGAGGGGGTAAATTCAAAAGAGCCCAAGGATTAAAAGGAGATAAGAATGACAAGATGAACAAAACTAGTAACAAGTAAAACATGGAAGAAGAAATCAAAACTATCAATAAATATTAATGGTTTGAATTTGGTGCTGAAAAGGAAAAGAATTCTTAATAAATTGGGAAAACTAAAAATGGACATTGTATGTCTACAAGAAGTTCATATTAGAAATCAACACAAAAAATTATTGGAATATCCAATTGAGCAATTTGTTTACTGCATTGACACATCAAAGTAAAAGAGGCATAGTATTATACATTAAAAAGAGACTAGAACCTAAACAAATCTATGCTGATGAAGAGGGGAGGATTTTAATGGTGGAAGTAACAATGAACTATAAACCAATATTGTTAGTGGAGATATATGCACCAAATGATAAACAAGAAGAATTTTATGGAAAATTGCACAGGAAAATAATAGAATTATTATAATATTAATGATGGACAAAAGACTGTACATTTAAATATGTTGATAAAAAATAAAAATAAAAAAATTTGGAGAGAAAAAACTGGCACTTAGAATCACTGTGTGCCTCTCATTCAAGGGTTGCAACACTATCTACTCAAACAGACTTATGACCATTGAACCTCTGGTTCTACACAGTTATTCAAGTGTTGTAAAACTCTTTATCTATTCAAACAAACTTATGACTATAAAACATGCTGTTCTACAGTCATCATACTTGATTGAATTCCCTCTGTCCAATTGCTTCAGAAAAAAAGAAGCATAGACCTTCCCTGTTTAAACAAATTCTCATTTGTATTTAACTGCACTTTTTTAAAAAAAAATTCTATTGCACATGAATTAAGATGAACAGTAAAAAAAAATATAAATTCACATTTAACTGATACAGAGCTTGCCATAACATACTAAAATATGTCAATAAATCAATAATGTCAATAAATATGTTAATACATTAATTTGTGCTGTAATTTATGTTTTTATAGACCCCAGTTATAATTGCCTTCCAAAAACAAAACCTATGAAGCTATCCAAATCTCAGGGGACAGGGCAACATAGAACTCACTGTCTCTGTACATTGTTCTCTAGCTTAAATTTTGAAGTGGGGAAGTTCTCCAACATGTACATATAAAGAATATCAGGCAAATATAAAGATTTATTAAAACTTTCTCTTCATGAGCTGGTGCTTATCATTAAGCTCAGGTCTCATCACAATGATAAAACACTTGGGAAAAAAGATGCACACCAATAAGCCAGCACTGGAGGAGATCATAGAGAAGATCTCCACAGCCAACATATATTTTCCCCTTGTGCTTAGATAGGTTGGAATAAAACACAGCCAAACACTGCAGAAGACCAACATGCTGAAAGTGATGAATTTGGCTTCATTGAAGCTGTCAGGTAACTTCCTAGCTAGAAAAGCAGCAGAGAAGCTAAGCAGAGCAAGAAAACCCATAAAGCCCAAAACACAGTAGAACATGACAGAGTCTTCATTGCACTCCAGGATGACTTCTTCAGACATTGACTGTGCATCAAAATCTGGGTATGGTGGGGATGTTATCAGCCACACAGCACAAACACATATTTGAATAAGGGAGCAGGATAGAAGAATGAAAGTGACCATCCTTCCCCCAACCCATTTCCTCAATCTGGAACCGGGTTTGGTAGCCATGAATGCTAAAACCACAACAAAGGTTTTGGCCAAGACACAAGAAACTGCCACAGAAAAGATGAGGCCAAAAGCTGGTTGTCGAAAGAGACACACTATCGTATTAGGCTTCCCAACAAATAGAAAGACACAAAGGAAAGAGAGGAGAAGAGAAACTAGGAGTGCATAAGTAAGATTCCGGTTGTTGGCTTTGACGATGGGAGTATTTTTGTGTTTCATAAAGATTGTTATTATGAAAGTTGTCATTAAAGAAAAGCAAAGAGAAAGAACAATCAGACTGATCCCCAAGGGTTCTTCATAGGACAAAAATGTGATCCGCTTTGGAATGCACATATTTTTCCCGGGATTTGGATATTGATCTTCTGGACATGGAGAGCAGTCATCTATGTCTGAAAAAGAATGCAAATGAGTTCATATAGGAAATTATAGTGTTGGCTTAAACACAGTAGAACTGAAATTTTCCTACCCTTCTTGTTTGATATTTTCCCTTCTGGACATAGATGGCAATCATAGCAACAAAACAACTTTCCTTCTTTCTTGGCCTTGCTGTGTCCTGTCTCACAAGGATCATTACATAAAGATAAAGGTAATGCCTATCAACAAATGAAGAAGAATATATTAAGATACAAAGAGGAAAGGAAGTGCTTTGAGTGTTTCTATGGAATCAGCAGATTAAAAATGAAGTAGCAGGATGACATAATTTTAGATTTAATTGCTCTGAAATTATAATTAATTAAATTTCTACAATAATTGTATTGATAACCTTTGTTAACCATCATCACTCTTCATAGACAATTTTTGTGCTAGTTAGTTAAGTCTGGTTTTCTCAACTTCTGAATTTTGATGTCAGCAAACTGAAGAGATTTAGTGTGCTGGCTTGCAGCTTTTACTTCAAAACCATGAAAACCATTGCCCATAATTAACAGGGATCCAGGAAAGTATATTTCCTAATATTCAATAGTAATTACTAGAAGAGTAAAAAAAAAAGCCCCAAACTTATTGATATCTTTCCTTTTCCAGGAAATTTCTGTCTAGGTTAGTCAGAGATGATACTATGAGACTTTCATCAATAAAGATATTTAAATGAAGGCAGAGAAATCAAGATTCAAAAAACTAACCTGATTAAAGCGTACTGGCCACGTGATGGAATCTACAGAAATCTTGAAGAACTTCTCTGCTGGAACTGTGGGATCTATCACTCCAACTTTGACCCTAAGAAAAGATTGATTTGGGAATGTGATCCAGTTGATAATATCAAATCCACCAATGAATTCTCCATTTGAATCAAAGGAGATCATTTCACCAACACTGTTGTTGAATCTGACACTTCTCAGAAAAGAATGAACCTGAAACACAAAAGCAATCAGAGAGGAACAAACCAAGGAAGGGAAAAGTAATTCATATATTCAAAACATACATATGAATGTGTCTTTAAAGTTGTAAGCCCTCAAACAAATAAATAACAATCATTCTAAAACAGAGATAGAGGTATCATATTTTTGAAATAAAATTAACATAGAATTGCAAAATAAACAACCATAAAAAAATTAAGCTCTAGTTTATTTGCAAAAATTACTTAAGCCGGATCACTTCTAATAAATATATAATAAATAGTATGATGTGTAAAACTACCATATAATTGCACTCATTTGACACGGTAACAAGGTTATATTCAAAATTCTACAAGATAGGCTTCAGCAGTATGTAAATTGAGAACTATGAATTACAATGGGTTTTTGTTTTTTGTTTTTTTGGAAAAGGCAGAGGAACTAGAGATCAAATTTCCTTCATTTGCTGGGTTTTGAGAAAGCAAGGTAGTTCCAGATAATCATCTACTTCTGTTTTATTGACCATTAAAAAATATCAGGTGGGCATCCAGGAACAACTCACTCTGCACTATTAATTACTGAGGTAACTTCTTTATTAATCAAACAGGAGGTTTAGAACACGCTCTCTTCAGAACAGAACAGAGAACAACTGCTGACAACTCTTATATACTCCCTGTCAGCTGGGCTCAACCAATCACAAAGATTTACCCATTTCTAACATTCTAACAGGGGGCCTAACTGGGGAAACTGCTCAATACACAACAACCATGTTAAAGCCTTTGATTATATGGATCACAACAATCTGTGGCAAATTCTTAAAGTGTTGGGAGTACCAGACGACCATAACTGTCACCTGAGAAGGCTAATGTCAGCTCTTCCTGATTTTTCTTGGCACCTCACTTGCTTCCTGACATTAAAGGCCAGAAGTGAAGGGGGTGGAGGGTTAAAGGGCCATAAAGCTGTGTTTATATGTGAGGGGAAATCAGGAGGATAGAATAATAGATGATAAAGACCAGAGCAGCCAGATCCTGTTTTTACCAGTATCCCAAGGCCAAGCACCCGGAGAAATAAGTGGATTATCCCCAAACATCTAAGCATTCTCAAAACATTTTGGTGAGCTGTGGTTGGCTGGAAATGAACTGATTACAGAGGGGTAAGAACAGGCTCTGGGTGAACCTTTTTTGTATTTTGCAAATGCTGGAGAATTCAGAACTGGCCTTACATTACTGCAACGAACACCTTTATAAAAAAGAACGCTTTGCTTTACCAAATGGAGTCAAAGGTCTTCCTTTCCTAAGGGATCAGTTTGGGGCAGATCTGACATCTGCATGACAGCCAAGAAGCAACAGTTAGAGTCAGACATGGAACAATTGATTACTTCAAAATAGGGTAATAAGTACAACAAGGCTCTATATTGTCACCTTGCTTATTTAAATTATATGCAAAGTACATCTTGTGAAATGCCAGGCTGGATGAATCACAAGCCAAAATTAGGATTGGTGGGAGAAATATCAACAACCTCAAATATGCAACGATACCACTCTAATGACAGAAAGTGAAAAGGAACTAAAGAACCTCTTGATGAGGTAAAAGAGTAGAGTGCAAAAGTTGCTTGAAACACAATATTGAAAAAAAGCTAAGTTTATGGCATCTGGTGACTATTTACTTCATAGTAAATAGAAGTGGAAGAAATGAAAAGAGTAATAGATTTTATTTTTATGGGCTGCGAGATCACTGCCGATCCCCTCTTTTTTAAAAAGAAAAAATCCTTTTCAAATTTTCAAATTGCTTTTTTCAATTTTTTCAATTTTTGTTCCAAATTTTAATCTTTTTTCAACTCTTAAATACAATTTTTAATTTTTAACTATTTCTTTTCAATTTTACATCTTTTTCCATTTTTTTTCAACTAAACATTTGAAAATATATAGTTTACTTATTTTAATTCTGTAGAAATTTTTAAATTCTTAATGATGTAAGTGGAAACATACAGTAAGTAAAAAACCACAGAAAAAAGAGACAGACACTTAGGACAGGAAAGATAGTGATGAATTTTTCAAGAGAACAAATGGTCAAGAACTCTTATAAACTATTAGAAATGGGGAATATTTTTAATTTTTTAGAAATGTTTAATTTTTTAGCAAAGAAAGAAAGAAAAAAGTGATGGAAATGGACACTGACAGTATCATTACTTGCAATGTTTGCCTTATGTTTCAGCTTATGCCCACATAACTCAGGTACTTTGACACACTTTGGACCCATTGGACACCACCTTGAGGTTGTGAAAGATTGAAGGCAAAAGAAAAAGTGGATAACGAAGGATGAGATGGTTAGGTAGTGTCATCAGCACAATGAACATTAATACGGGCAAATTGTAGAAGATACTGGTGGATAGGAGGGCCTGGGGTCCCTCACCATGGGATTGCAAAGATTCAGAGATGACTTAGTGACATACCAACAACAATAACTGAGATAGCACAGCAAGCCTTAAGTACAGCTGTTCATTGTTTAATGACTGCTTGTTCAGCAACCAAATGAAATTATAAGAAATTGTAAGTGCAGAACAAATGATACTTATGATTTCCTTACTGTGCTTGTATGATCACAATCCTGGAAGTCAGGAATTGGCCTTTATTTCTGACTGTCATGGCATTCCACAGTTACTTGATTGTGATTTGTACTCTATCTTGCTAGCTTTCCACAAGCAAAGTCAATGGGGAAGCTAGAAGGAAATTGGAAGTTGTGATCACATGAATTCCATGCTTTAAAAACTATGCAATCCTCACTTAACAATGGTAACTGGGGTCTGCCAAAATTATTGTTGCTAAACCGCATGGTCAAGTGATGTCACAATTTATACCTGCATCACTTAGCAATGAAAACTCAGGTCTCAATGACTGTCATTAAGTAAAGGCTGCCAATAAAATTTACAATATAATCGAATATAGACTTACTTTTACAAAGTAAAATTGAAAATTAACGGCCTACCCCGAAAATATGACTTAGCATAATTTTTTATGCTGCTCGCAATATAAGCCCTACCCCTCCAAAATAAGCCCTAGTTCAATGAATCAGCAGTGGTGGTGGGGCAGTAGGGGTAGCCAGCATAGGAGGTGGCAAGTATACGCACGGGGCAAGATGATGTCTGGAAGCTGGTGCAGCCTATGTGGGGCCAGGGAGGAAGGAATGCAATACGTTCCACCACCTATCTTTCCTTGCGAGTTTGTGGCAAAGCTGGAGGACCCCATTTGTCAGTGGCAACTGAGAAGGCAGGGGCTGTGCCATGGCACCACTCCACCCCACCATTTTCTGGCTGAGAGAAGATGCAGGGCCGACAAGCATTGGGACAGAGAGGATGAGGCTGCTTGGCTTTCCATCCCCTGTACATGGAAAAAAATAAGAAACACCTGAAAATAAGCTCAACTGCTTATTTCAGGGCCAAAAAGAAAATAAGACCAAGACCTATTTTTCAGGGAAACATGGTATATTCTAACTTGGAAATAAAGTCTCAGTAGAAGAGGTTAGGCAATAGGAATTAAGGACCAAAGGGCAATGACATTTCCTTTATTGGATGGATTAAAGTAGAGCCAGAGTCAACATCAGCAGGAGCTGGAATTTAAAATTCTGCATTAACGGATGCTGAATTTGATGACTGAAATGTCCATCTTTTGAATTCTATAATTGTTTCATCCAATGGGAGTACACTGCGCTGAGGTGGTGCAATAGTTAGAGTGCAGTACTGCAGGCTACTGCAGCTATTTCAGCTGACTGCTAGCCGCAGCTCAGCAGTTCAAATCTCACCGGCTCAAGGTTGACTCAGCCTTCCATCCTTCTGAAGTGGGTAAAATGAAGGCCCAAATTGTTGTGGGCAACCTTGTAAACCGCTTAGAGAGGGCTGTAAAAGCACTTTGAAGCGGTACATAAGTCTAAGTGCTATTGCTAAATATGTCACAAAAAGTAGGCTCAAATTAACATCCCACATTTTAAGAGCCTGAGATATTAAAAACACTTTTACTCCTTTCCCTTCTTCTCCTAGACCCGTGTTCCTGGAAGCATATAAGGCTGCTCTCATTCCATCCAATTGCTCTAAAACTATGCATGTATTGTTGGGAATAACTGGATGTAGAAATGCAGGTGACTCTCAAATGGTCTATGAAACAGTCAGAACCAATGCCTCATAAAATGGGAACATTACAGCAGGCTGAATCTTATTTGAATAAGAATGACACAATATATCAGTCCTTCCTCTTCCACCCAGGAATTGTATGGGAAGATCCTCATTAGAAAATACCAAAAAATATTGGCATGATTCACTGATGGGTTCCACTTGCCTTCACTACTTGTTCGCTATCATGAACACAGATGCACAGGGCATCCATGATGAAATCCGGGCGGTGGGCAGAGCCTCCCACCACTGCCACTACCTGTTCACACAAACCTGGGCGAACCGGTAGGAACCCACCATTGGCATGACTGTATTTTCAAGAATCAATGAATTGTGTCTGCAAATGCAAACATTCCAAATAAAGCATATATAACAATAACAACAACAACCAATACAGCTTCAACATTCAGTAATAACCTCCTTCCATTTATCGGAGGCTGATTTTACAGAACAATAAGGAAGTGGCTTCCCAGGATGGAGGGGGAGCATTTCAGAGAAGTAAAAGACAATTCAGATTGGATATTGTGTCTGTGAGAAAGAGAAGTAACATACCCTCCCCCACTCCCCAACTCTGTTCTGGTCCTATTAGACCTCTCAGCGGCTTTTGATACCATCGACCATGGTATCTTGCTGCACCGACTGGAGGGATTGGGGGTTGGAGGCACCGTGTTGCGGTGGTTCTCCTCCTATCTCTCCGACCGGTTGCAGTCTGTGTTGGCAGGGGGGCAGAGGTCGACCTCGAGGCACCTTGCTTGAGGGGTGCCACAAGGGTCGGTCCTCTCACTGCTCCTGTTCAACATTTATGTAAAGCCGCTGGGTGAGATCATCCGTGGTTTCGGGGTGCAGTGTCATTTGTACGCTGATGATACGCAGCTGTACATCTCCACCCCGGATCACCCCAATGATGCCCTCAAAGTGATGTCCCAGTGTCTGGAGGCCGTACGGGTCTGGATGGGGAGGAACAGGCTCCGACTCAATCCTTCCAAGACCGAGTGGTTGTGGATGCCGGCGTCCCGATATAGCCAGTTGGTGCCTTCGCTGGCTATTGGGGGCGAGTCTTTGCCCCCCACAGAGAGGGTTTGTAACTTGGGCGTCCTCCTGGATCCACGGCTGTCTTTAGAAGAGCATATGACAGCTGTGGTCATGGGGGCTTTTTATCAGGTTCGCCTGATACGCCAGTTGCGTCCCTTTCTGGATCGGGACTCCTTATGCACAGTCACTCATACCCTGGTCACTTCTCGCCTGGACTACTGTAATGTTCTCTACATGGAGCTCCCCTTGAGGACCACCCAGAAGCTCCAACTGGTCCAGAATGCGGCCGCGCGGGTGATTATGGGGGCGACTTGTCGCTCCCATGTGACACCTCTCCTGCGCGAGCTGCACTGGCTCCCAGTGGTCTTCCAGGTACGCTTCAAGGTCTTGGTTCTCATCTTTAAAGCGCTCCATGGCTTAGAGCCTGGGTACTTACGAGACCACCTTCTGCCACCGATAACCTCCCACCGGCCAATACACTCTCATAGAGAGGGCCTCCTCAGGGTGCCATCAGTCAGGCAATGTCGACTGGCGACCCCCAGGGGGAGAGCCTTCTCTATGGGGGCTCCCGCCCTCTGGAACGAGTTACCCCTGGGGATTCGATTAATCCCAGACCTCCGCACTTTCCGCAAGGCATTAAAGACTTTTCTATTCCAGGAAGCCGGGCTGGCTTAATGTAGATTTTAATGGGTGAATTTTAGGAGGGATTTTAAATTTGGGGAAGCCAAAATTTGATTTAATTACGTTTTTAGATTATTTTTAACTTTTATATTGCTTGCATTTTAATGTTTTAATGTTTGGCTGTTCACCGCCCTGAGTCCATCAGGAGAAGGGCGGTATATAAATCTAATAAACTAAACTAAACTAAACTAAACTAAACTAAACTAAACTAAACTAAACTAAACTAAACTAAACTAAACTAAACTAAACTAAACTAAACTAAACTAAACTAAACTAAACTAAACTAAACTAAACTAAACTAAACTAAACTAAACTAAACTAAACTAAACTCCCAAATGGTGGGATTCAAGTAATTTAACAACCGGTTCTCTGCCCTAATGATTTCTTCTAAGAACAAGTTTGCCATACTGCTCAGAAAGTTAACAACTGGTTCTCCTGAAGTAGTGCAAATTGGCTGAATCCAACCACTACCTCTCCCTCCCCCCCCATAATTCACAGAGTAAATTCAAGATACAAATAGTAGAATGCTCAGATTGACAAAATTTTATCAGTAGATCTAAAAGAAGAAGAAATCAGCTTAGAAGAGTTACTATCTGTCATTCTTGATTTGGGCTTGACAAGAGATTAATTTCATGGAGAGAAACATATTTTAAGAAATTTTGTAGAATGCCATTTACAATTTTAACATCAGCCTATGAATATTTTGATTACTTAATCCATTATTACATCTCACTTTTGGGTTTTCAGACATCAATATCCCTGGAGAATATTGTTTGCTAGAGTTGTTGGACACATGTTGCAACTACAGATATGGTGGTTTCTCACTATCCTGGTAACAGACTTACCTGCCACCACACTTGATTGTGAAAATGTTTCCTTCTTTCTTTCATCATTGTTCTTTCTTTTGATTTGGATAAAGAGAGAGATTGCAAAGCATGTGCCACAGCATAGACCGCATTGTAAATATTGTAACTCTGGCCACTCATGCTTGTTTCAAACACAGATGTAGGAAGGGTTTCAAGCTTCTCCTGTCCAGTACATTTCTTCTCAGACTCCTCCATTTTTGAGTATGGGAAAAAACAATTGAATGCCTGCTCCCAGAAATCTTTCCGAAAATGATCGTTCTGATTGTTGCTTGGATTTAGATTTTGAAGAAATTCCTGGAAGTTTTGGATCTCCTTTGTGTGAACTGCAAAGGACAAAGCACCATGCAGAAAATTTATATCCCAAGATTTATGAAAGGAAATTGAAGTATAATCTGTCTGAGCAGTTATAAGCCAAATCTTATTTTGCTTTGGTATATCATCCACTTCTGAAATCTGGAGGATAGTTCTCAGAACTGCTAAGGACTGAATTTCACCATATAAAATTATCACATTGGCTATGCTGTTCATGAGAACATGGTATATATGTAGCACTTCATCTACGGTTTCATCAAAATCACTGTAAAAAGCTCCATTTGGGAATTCTGCTATGAATTCAGTGCAGATGCCATGCTCGGAAAATGTGGGGAGCACCTCCTGGAGAAATTTCTCTCCTTTCTCATCCTTTACTACAAGAATTCCAATCCAGATCCATCTAAAATGCAGCAATAATTGCAGAAGGCCCTTACGTTGGTGGGATTCATTCGGAAACATTTGTTGGAAGAAAACTGCTTGAGTCTCTTTATCTATGACTGGAGCAGAGCCATAGGTCAACTACAGAAAACAAACATATACAATAATATGGGTATGGCCCACTGACGACGGCTTATGAGCCAGAAATAGCTATTTGGGTCTCCCACAATGCATCACTAAAATCTGTTTGCAGCCATAATGAAGAGAAGAACCCAGTGGGCTCCCACAATGCAACACTAAAATCTGTTTGCAACCATAATGAAGAGAAAAGCCCAGAATGTAGTGAATTGTGATTTCACTCAGTAGTGGTTCCAAAAGATCTCAGTTATGTAGGAGTTATGTATATATATTCATTTCGTTGTAAGCCACCCTGAGTCTTCGGAGAAAGGCGGCATATAAATCTAATTTCTTTAAAAAATGGAACTAGTTGTGTTTATTATGAAATGTCAACAATGATATCACTCTTGAAGTATCAGTAAATATATTTTTTCCGAAAGTAGTCTCATTATAAAATTTCAAATTTGAACCTTAGTACAACGTCTGGAACTGGGGCACATTTTGCTGTGTCAAATATCCCCACCATCTGTTCAGAATGACAATGATTCATGGTGCTATGATGATTCTTTCAAGCAGACAATAATACCTAGGAATCTGAAAGGTCTCTCTTCTTACAAAAAGAAGCATACCAAAATTTGTGGAGGTATTGCAAAATGATAATATATATCTTCAGCACATCTTACCTGAGGAATTTTGTAGATTCCCAATACAGTTGCCATGTGAAGAGAGATGTCCGGTGTCCCAATGACTGCAGCCAAAGTATTTGTGATCCCACACTTGTAGTTAGGGATGAATTTGCCTTGAGTGAAAGGTAGAATCATTGAGGCAAAGAAAGTCCGGCTTGGACTAAAATTGCTGTTAAAAATGTGGAAGCCCAGTGTGACATTGGGTAGGATCTGTGGATTTTCATTAATCTCTTTTATAGTAAACACTAATGCCAGGATATGCTGGTAATTCTGAAAAATTATTCTGTAAAACAGAATTAGAAACAGCACATTAAGAAAGGTCTGTGTCACATTATGGCACTTACAATCCTTTCATACAACACATTTTGTGGAATGTGTGAAATAATTCTTGTTTCTATATCTGAGAATGGTTCACTATCAAACTGCAGTTTTTAAGAATGGCTTACATGGGAAAGAAAATTGCTACATTTTGGTACCTGAAATAAAGAATCAGAAAACATATCATTGGAAATTTGTGCTTTCTCTTCCTTAATGGTAGTAACAGCTTCATATTTGTATGGAATTAATTTCTATGGAATTAAGCCATACATACCTGTATTTTAATAGATATTGAGATGTGGTTTGTTATAAATGGAAATTGGATCTCCATTTCAACTATTTCAACTTTATCTAGAAACTGAAGTAAAATATAACATCAGATAAAATAAACCTAGGCATCCTATTTTAGATGTTTCTATCAGGAATTTTTGCCACTAGAGGAAAATATTTCAAGAATGATATGATTTACCAGCAAAATTCAGAGCTTGACAAAAAATTAATGATATACTTACATGAGTCCCTCATGAAATGTCTGTGAAGGATGTTGTGTTAACTCAATGGGGTCAGAAAATATCACCAATGCAGAAATGATGCCAGCAATGTTAACATCTCCAAGCTGATGATAGGTGTGCCGAATAGGAAGAGGCTCCCGAAAGTCACATTGAAGGGTAGGATTCTTGCACATCATTTTATGCAATACTATTAATAGTAACTGCATGAATAGTAACATCTTCCATGAGGGTCTTCTTTCTGTGTAGAAATGTCTCTGTCTACAATAAGATCTTTGAAATAGATCAGAGAGATCTTCCCCCCAGAGGTGTTCTTCAGACAAAACTAGGGAGTGCAACATCAAATCAACTCACAGAGCTTTGGGGCTCCCAGCTATGCTTTGGAATAGGATAGGGAGAATAATTACCATTATTCAGTGTCAGTTGCTCCTATTTTCGTGGAGTCCCATAGTATTTGGAAGAGGCAAACTGGCTAATTTCGTAATGATAGTGAGAGAGTCACATATGTCTCATTCACAATTTCAAAACATGTAAGGACTTGCAGAGGCAGGAATGCATGAACCACAAGACAAAAAATAAAATCATTAGTTCCATAACGCGAAATAGAGCTGTAAACATATGTATGTGTAAAGGCATTACTGTAATTCTATTCTATTCTATTCTATTCTATTCTATTCTATTCTATTCTATTCTATTCTATTCTATTCTATTCTATTCTATTCTATTCTATTCCATTCCATTCCATTCCATTCCATTCCATTCCATTCCATTCCATTCCATTCCACCCAGAAGACCACCAGGAGCCAGTGCAGCTCGCGCAGGAGAGGTGTCACATGGGAGCGCCATGTCACTCCCACAATCACCCGCACAGCCACATTCTGGACCGGGTGCTCCTCAAGGGGAGTCCCATATAGAGAGCGTTGCAGTAGTCCAGGTGAGAAGTGACAAGGGCATTAGTGCATAAGGAGTGCATAAGGAGACCGGATCCAGAAAGGGACGCAACTGGTGTATCGGGCGAACCTGATAAAAAGCCCCCATGGCACGGCCGTCATATGCTCTTCTAAAGACAGCCGTGTATCCAGGAGGACACCCAAGTTGTGAGCCCCCTCTGTGGGGTGAATGATTCCCCCCCAATAGCCAGAGATGGCACCAGCTAGCTATATCGGGATGCCGGCAGCTACAGCCACTCAGTCTTAGAAGGGTTGAGTCAAAGCCTGTTCCTCCCCATCCAGACCTGCATGGCCTCCAGACACTGGGACATCACTTCAAGGGCATCATTGGGGTTGTCTGGGGTGGAGATGTGCAGCTGAGTATCATCAGTGTACAGATGACACCGCACCCCAAATCCACAGATGATCTCCCCCAGCGGCTTCACATAAATGTTGAACAGGAGCGGCAAGAGGACTGACCCTTGCAGCACCCCACAAACAAGGTGCCTCGAGATCGACCTCTGCCCCCCTGCCAACACAGACTGTGACCGGTCCGTGAGATAGGAGGAAAACCACCGCAACACGGTGCCTCCCACCCCCAATCCCTCCAGCCGGTGCAGCATGATACCATGGTCGATGGTATCAAAAGCCGCTGAGAGATCTAATAGGACCAGAACAGAGGAGCAACCTCTGTCCCGAGCCCTCCAGAGATCATCAACCAATGCGACCAATGCCATTTCCATGCTGTACCCAGGCCTGAAGCTGGACTGTCACGGATCTAGATAGATGGTTTCATCCAGGTACTGCAGGAGCTGTCGCATAACCACACTCTCAACAACCTTCACAATAAAGCAAAGGTTGGAGACCAGACGGTAATTTGTCAAAACAGCTGGGTCCAGAGAAGGCTTCTTGAGGAGGGGCCTCACCACTGCCTCTTTCAAGGTGGGAGGCAAGAAACCCTCCCTCAGAGAAGCATTTATAATCCCCTGGAGCCAGCCTCATGTAACCTCCCGTGTAGCCAGCACCAGCCAGGAGGGACACGGGTCCAATAAACATGTGATTGTGTTTAATCTCCCCAGAATCCTGTCCACATCCTCAGGAGTCACAGGGTTGAACTCATCCCAGATAATATGTTCAAGACCCGCCTCAGACACCTTGCCGGAATCTACCCAGTCAGAGTCCAAGCCTTCCTGAATCTGAGCAATTTTATCATGCAGATACTGTGCAAAATCCTCAGCCTGCCCTTGCAAGGGGTCCTACACCTGGTGTAGGAGAGAGCAGGTCACTCTAAACAGGGCAGCTGGGCTGTTATCTGCTGATGCAATAAGAGCAGAAAAATAATTACACTTTGCTGCTTTTATCACCACTAAATAGGTCTTAATATGAGATCTAACTAGTGTTTGATCAGATTTGGAATGACCTCCAACCTCTCTAGGCATCTTTTCTGGTGCTTCATCTCCCTCAGCTCCTCGGAGAACCAAGGAGCCGGGGAGGTTCGGCACAGGGTCAGAGGCCGCAAAGGCATGCAAAGGCAAAGGCTCAGTCCAAAGTACCGGCGGCCATCCTATCCTAGGCGGCCACCAGGTCTTCAGTCGAGTTGTGAGCCAGAGTCTCAGGAACTGGCCCAACCTCCCTCTGGAACCTATCAGGATCCATCAGGCACCTGGGGTGGAACCACCTGCATGGTTCTGCCTCCCTGCAGTGGAGTGCAGTGGTCAGAAAGTCCAGCCTCAGGAGGGAATGGTCTGACCATGACAGGGATCTGATAGCTATATCCCCTATATCCAGGACATTCAACCACTGACCAGAGACAAAAACCAAGTCCAGAGTGTGTCCTCCCATGTGAATAGGGCCATTAATTATTTGTGTCAGATCCATGGCTGTCATGGAAGCCATGAACTCCCGAGCCATCTCAGATGCTTCATCGGCAGAAGGCACGTTGAGATCCCCCATAACCAAAAGTCTGGGGTATCAACCATCACTCTGGCAATAAGGTCGAGAAGCTCAGGCAGGACTGCTGTCACATGGCAGGGAGCCAGGTACGTGATCAGCAGGCCCACCTGCATCCCATGGTCCCACTTCACCAGGAAGGACTCACATCTGGCTATCTGAGGTACAGTGGCCTCCCTTGGATCAAGACCTTCCTTTATAATGACTGCCACCCACCCACCCTTGCCCTGGGCCCTCGGCTGATGAACTGTATGGAAATCTGGTGGGCACATCTCTATGAGGGGGAACCCCCCTCCTGGCCCAACCAGGTCTCTGTAATACCCGCCACGTCCGCACCCCCCTCCTGAATTAACTTGCAGATGAGGGGGGCCTTATTAATAATGGACCTGGTGTTGCACAGCATCAGCCTAAGGCCTGGGCTCTGAAACTCTGGACAGCCCAGGGAACAAGAAGAGTCTTGGGGGCCGAGCACCCCACCACTTAAAGGCAGTGGGTGCATGCCCCCACAACATGATGTGGCCCCCTGCTCCTGCCATATCTGCCCCTCCCAACCATAGTCCTGATGGAATCACCCTCCTCTCTACCAGCACTAAGCCCCTCCACACCCCGCTCCACCCCTCCCATTCTGTGCCCCTATGACGAGCCTGACCTATATCCCTCCCTTTCCTCCCCCCTCCCCAGACTCCTTAAAAGATTACAAAGTGACAATTTAAAAAAAACCCACAACCCCCTCTTTGCGGTATGCCAGGGTTGCGGTACTCTCAGGGTTCCAAAACCCATCATTGAGGTATGCCTTCGATAATGTAGAAGGCCAATCCTGCGAGATGAGGGAATCTCGCAGACCAAAAAGCTCTGCTGCTGAGTACATCTTAGCACAGGGATAGGAGTGACCATATCCTAAAGGGTCCATACAAAAAGGTCCAAGGGAGAACATGACGGGAGTCACAGAAAGTTCCAAGGCCCAGTCCACTGTCCGCTCACAACAGAGGGCAAGGCCCGTCTCCAGGTCGACACAGTCCAAGGGGGGAGGTAACCACCCTCTCATAGTGGTTTGGCCTGATGGTCCGCCTCCTCTACTGGTGAAATGGAAGTGATAGTCCAGTACAAGCAGCACAGCACCCAGGGAATAGGTCCAAAATCACTCTCTCACGGTGATTGGTTCAATGGTCAGTCCCTCTGCCGATAAGGTGCAAAGAACAAAATAACTGGTGCCATCACAGTTCAGCCTGTGGGGCTCAGAGCCAAAACCACCCTCTCACGGTGGTTAGGCTGATGACCAGCCCCCTCAACTGGTGGGATGGAGTCATCTACCAGCTCCCGTTCACAATTGAATAGTCATCCACTTAGTTAGGGAAAGAACTCAGATGGAATGAGCTAACTATCGGCATCAGTGAGTCGAGGAAGGCAGAAAAAAGGCAGAAAAAACAGGCAGCAGGTCCAAGAGCGGGCATAGTATTGGGGGGGAGAGAGATGGAGAATTAGGGGGTAATTGATCTTTAAACCCCCCAGCCGAAGACACCCAAATGGAGGCCCCTCCAGTGGCTGCGAGGGGCTGATCCATCAAGTGGGCGGTCCTCATGCCAGGCCCACGACTATCCCATACAAAGATGGTCCTAGACCGTCAGTTAACAGACTTCTTTTTCTTTAGCTCTTTCCATATTATTGTTATTGGGCTATGGTCTGCCCAGATATTTGAGCCAATATTTACTTCTTGCACCACTTCTATAAGTCCAGTTGACAATCATATCATATCTATCCTTGACCACAATAAATGTCTATTTGAGTAAAAAGTATATTGACTCTCTTTCAGGTGTTTTTGTCTCCAAATATCTTGAATACTTAGTTCTTAATCATTATAAAGAAGGCCTTTGGCAGTGTTCTCCTAGATTTTTTATTTGTCTTCACCATTTTGTAATCTAGATCTGCATCTGTTACAGCATTGAAACTACCCATCATACATACATTTTCATAGTCCAGTTCTACAATTTTCCTGTGTAATCACCGATAAAATTCTTTCTGTTTTTCATTTGGTGCATATAATGCTATCAAAAGTATTTGTTTAAAATTCATTTTTATTTGCACAATCAAGATCCTAGCTTCCTCATCTTCAAAAGTTAATTTGGGTTTTCTTTAACAAACAATACCACACCTCTTTTACTTTGTTGTATCAATGATGTAAATAGAACTCCTAATTTTGGATATTTTGATAATTTTAAATTTTGTTTTCTAATGTGCACTCCCTGTAGACATATAATGTCCATCTTCAACTGTTTAATTTAGTCAATATTTTATTTCTTTTTATTGCCACATTCAGTCCATTTACATAGAGGGATATTTCTTTTACTTCCTCTTCCATGTTTACTTGTTGCTAGTTTTTAATTTCATCGCCCTAGCCTCTCTGTTCCAAAGGGTCTTTAGATATTGCCCTTTCTCTGAGGGCCCTTTTCTCTTTAGCTTTTTCCTCTTTATCCTTATCTTCATCTTTCTCTTTTGCAGCATCTACCACTCCCAAATTTCCATCCAATGGTCCACAGAATTGTTGATAAAATAATTTCATTTCTCAATTGATTCAAGCCTGTGTCTTTGTTCTTGCCATGTCACCATAATCCCTTCGGATATCAACCCTCTAAAACTCACTCCTTTGAATATTAGGAATTTCATTAAGAATTGGTATTCCCTCCTCAAATCTCTAACTCTTCTAGGCATTTGTCGTAGAACCACAAGTTCTTTATCTTTGTGTTTCAGTGTTGTAATCCTTGCTGCTTGTAATATCTCTGTTTTCATTGCCCTCTTTGTAAATCTTACATGTACTTCTCTTGGCAGTTTATTCCTTATTGCATATCTAGTATATAGTATGAATGCTTCATCAATCTCATTGATCAATCTTCATCAATCTCTTTTCCTTGGGTTGTTCCAGGACTTCAGCCGAAATCTCTACAATTACTTCTGGTAGATTTTCTACTTTTTCTTCTTCTATATTTTGGAATCTTAAATAAAATTCAGAGCATTCCATTTCCAACAGGATAATTGTTCTTTGTTGTAATTTGTCTGTTAAAGCCAATTTTTCTTCTAATTTCTCAAAAAAAAATTCTATCTTTTTTGCTTTTTCTTCTACTTTCTGGATTCTATCCTCATTCTTCCCCAGTCACTTCTTTCATTTCTTTTCATTTCTGTTTTATATCACCAAGAAGTGATTGCATCAAATTCCATAATTCCATTATATCTGAAGTTTTCTGCATTTCTGCTGGTGAAGGATTTGGTGCTGGCTGTGTAAATTTCTTATTTTCCAAATACTTATGTATTTACTTCAATTCTCAAAATTACTTACTTGTGGTTTAATTATGGTTCAAATACCTAACTCAACCAATGATTGAATTGGTAATAATAAAATGAAATGGCGTATAATAAAATAAAATAAGAAGAGTCTCAGGCCCTCCCTACCCTTCAAAAAAATAAAAAAATAATTTTAAAAAGTAGCAAGCTAGATAGGGGGAGAGAAAAAGAATTTATAATCCAACTGTCTCAAAAAAAAGTAAAATTTTAAAATAAAAAATAAAAATCCACAAGAAAATCAATTTAACACAAGAAGGGATAAAAAAATCAAAAGAAAAAAAAGAAAAAAAGAAAAAAAGAAATGAATTCTTTTGACTCTTAATCCATGTCTTAATCCATGGAAAGACAATACTTAAAAAAATTCATTCAGTTCTATGCAAAGTCTCTAATCAAAAATAGAAAAAAATAAAGGACAGCCTAAAAAATGTATATATTTTTTTGGTTCTCAAAACAAAGCTGAGCAGCCAAATAAAATAAAACAAAACAAAATAAAATACCACAGTCCACAAAGCCAGGGAAAAAAACAGAATTTCCAAAACACATTTAAAGTCTAATCTCCACTCCACTCTCCAGGTCCAAGGTCAGTTATTTGTTAGCTTTTCTTCAAAGTAAAAAGGTTTTGCTTTTGCTTTTTCTTCTGCCACTAGATGGTACTGCAGGTTAACTTTCCACCTCAGCTCAATACTTTCAGTACTTTCAATTCTTTAGACAAATAAGCAATCAGCATTATAACAATCTATTCAAAAAATGTATATTCCATTCAGTCATTCAAAGCATTGATATCCAATTGTTTTTACAGCCCCCAAATCTACTTTTCTTTTTCTTCAATAAAAGATTAATAAAAATTTAATAGGCTCCTAGTCATGCATTTCTTCCCGCCCAAATTTCTGGATGTGAGTGCAAGCACACACCCGCACACACTCCTCGTTTTCAGCCACTCTTCCCCACCCTATCAGTCATCCAGCTAAGTTGAAGAGGAACTTTCTAGTCAATAAAATTAAGTCGATCTCACCTCAAAGGCTAGCTTTTCACTTTCTCTTTTGTTGTGGTTGTCCCAGCTTTTCAGAGACTTCTAGGTTGCATTCCCACGGTGTTCGATTTGAGGAGCTTTGTCCAGTCTTTTCAAGGAGTTTGCAATCTCCCTGGATTGACTGGTACATGCTGCTCTCATTGGTCATTGCTATAGGATGACTTAGGTCACAGAGGACCCGCGGACAGCCCCCAAGATTCCATTGTACCACCAAGACGCTGGCTAAACCTCCTCTTCTTTTTAACATTCTATTGTATACAGATTAAGATGACCAGTAAAGACAAATTTGCAATACACATTTAACCGATACATTTAGTCAGAGCTCGGCATAACATACTAAAATATGACAATAAATCAGTAATGTCAATAAATATGTGAATACATTAATTTGTTCTGTAATTTTTGTTTTTATTGACCCCAGTTATAATTGCCTTACAGAAGAAAAAAAAGCTTTCCAAGCCATCCAAATCTCAGGGAATGGGGCAATATAGAACATTAAAACACTACTGTATCTTTACATTATTCTCTAGCTTAAATGTCAAAGTGGTGAAGCTCTCCAACATGTACATATAAAGAATATAAGGCAAATATAAAGATTTTTTAAAACTTTCTCTTCATGAGCTGGTGCTTATCGTTCAGTTCAGGTCTCATCACAATGATAAAACACTTGGGAAGAAAGATGCACACCAATAAGCCAGCATTGGAGGAGATCATGGAGAAGATCTCCACAGCCATTGTATATTTTCCCCTTGTGCTTAGATAGGTTGGAATAAAACACAGCCAAACACTGCAGAAGATCAACATGCTGAAGGTGATCAATTTGGCTTCATTGAAACTGTCAGGTAACTTCCTAGCTAAAAAAGCAGCAGAGAAACTAAGCAGAGCAAGAAAACCCATAAAGCCCAAAACACAGTAGAACATGACCGAGTCTTCATTGCACTCCAGGATGACTTCTTCAGATATTGACTGTGCATCAAAATCTGGGTATGGTGGGGATGTTATCAGCCACACAGAACAAATACATATTTGAATAAGGGAGCAGGATAGAAGAATGAAAGTGACCATCCTTCCCCCAACCCATTTCCTCAGTCTGGAACCAGGTTTGGTAGCCATGAATGCTAGAACCACAACAAAGGTTTTGGCCAATACACAAGAAACTGCCACGGAAAAGATGAGACCAAAAGCTGGTTGTCGAAAGAGACAAACAATAGTATTGGGCCTCCCAACAAATAGAAAGACACAAAGGAAAGAGAGGAGAAGAGAAAGTAGGAGTGTATAAGTGAGATTCCGGTTGTTGGCTTTGACAATGGGAGTGTCTTTGTGTTTCATGAATACTGTTATTACCAAAGTTGTCATTAAAGAAAAGAAAAGAGAAAGAACAGTCAGACTTATCCCTAAGGGTTCTTCATAGGACAAAAAGGTGATCCGCTTTGGAATGCACATATTTTTCTCAGGATTTGGATATTGAACTTCTGGACATGGAGAGCAGTCATCCATATCTGAAAAAACACAGTGTAATTGATACAGTTGTATTACAGACAGTGTTGTACCCCAATGTCTTAGTCCCATTATATTTGGAAATTTCCTACCCTTCTCCTTTGAGATTTTCCCCTCTGGACACAGATGGCAATCATAGCAGCAAAATGACTGTCCTTCTTTCTTGGCCTTGCTGTGTCCTATCTCACAAGGATCATTACATAAGGATAAAGGTAATGCCTATCAACAATTGAAGATACAAAGAGGAAAAGAAGTACTTGGAGAGTTTCTGTGGAATCACCAGATTAAAAATGAAGTAGTGGAATGACATAATTTTTGATGTAAGTGCTCTGAAATTATAATTAATTAAATTTGTACCTAGGTTAGTCAGAGATGATACTGTGACATTCAATAGTAATTACTAGAAAAGTAAAAAAAAAAACCCTAAACTTACTGATATCTTTCCTCTTCCAGGAAATTTCTGTCTGGGTTAGTCAGAGATGATACTATGAGACTTTCATCAATAAAGATATTTAAATGAAGGCAGAGAAATCTAGATTCAAAAAACTAACCTGATTAAAGCCTACTGGCCACGTGATGGAATCTACAGAAATATTGAAGAACTTCTCTGTTGAAACTGTGGAGTCTATCTCTCCAACTTTGACCCTAAGAAAAGATTGGTTTGGGAATGTGATCCAGTTGATAATATCAAATCCACCAATGAATTCTCCATTTGTATCAAAGGAGATCTTTTCACCAACACTATTGTTAAATCTGACACTTCTCAGAAAAGAATGAACCTGAAACACAGGCAATCAGAGGGGAACAAACCAAGGGAAGGAGACATAATTCATATATTTAAAACATACATATGAATGTTTCTTTAAACAAAGAAAATATGAACACTTTTTTATTTTAATTACAGGCCATCAAACAAATAACATAAAAATCATTCTAAAACAGAGGTAGAGGTAACATATCAAGACTACTGAAATAAAATTAATATTAAGAGCCTGTGTAGCGTAGAGGACTAATGCCTCCTACTAAAGGCAGCAATTAACACCAGCTGCCTGTAATTTCTGTGAGTTCAATCCTCGCCAGGCTCAAGGTCGACTCAGCCTTCCATCCTTTCTAAGGTGGGTCAATTGAGGACCCAGTTTGTTGGGGGCAATAAGCTGACTTTGTATAAGTATACAAAAGTATGAAGGCTATTGCTTAACACATTGTAAGCCGCCCTGAGTCTCCGGAGAAGGGCGGAATATAAATCAAATTAAATATATATATATATATATAAAAAATTGCAAAATAAACAACCAGCAAAAAAATAAAATTAAGCTCTGTAGTTTAATTTCAAAAGCTACTTAAACCGGATCACTTCCAATAAATATATAATAAATACTAGGATGCATAAAACTACTATGTAATTTTGCTAATTTCACTTGCTAGCAAGATTATACCCAAAATCCTATAAGCTAGACTTCAGCAGTAGGTGAAGGGAGAAGGACAGCAGTACAAATTGTGTTTTGAATAGGCAGAGAAACTGGGGATCAAATTGCCAACATTTGCTGGATTATGGAGAAAGCAACATAGTTCAAGAAAACCATTACTTCTGCTTCATTGATTATGCTAAAGGCTTTGATTATGTTGCTCACAACAATCTGTGGCAAGTTCTTAAAGCGTTGGGACTACCAGACCACCATAATGTAACCTGACAAGGCTAATATCAGTTCCCTCTGATTCAGCTGAGCACCTCACAGCTTCCTGCTGTCGAAGGCTGGAAGAAGTGGGGAAGAATAAACCTGTGTTTGTAGGTGATGGGCAATTGGGAGTGGGAAATGACAAGTGATAAAGACCAGAGTAGCCAAATCTTGTTTGTACCAGCACCCCAAGGCCAAGCCTGAGAAAAATGTGGATTATCTGCAAACATCTCAGCATTCTCAAAACATCTTGGTGAGCTCTGGTTGACTGGAAAAGGAGTGGTCACAGAGGTGGGGGAAGACTTTTTTCTTTTCTTTTTTTTTTTTTTTTGTATTTTCCAAGCAAGGGAGAATTCAGAGCTGGCTTCACATTACTGCAACTCGCAACTTTAGTAGAAGAACTCTTTGCCAAATGGAGTTGATGGTCTTTCTTTCTTAAGAGATCAGATTGGGGCAGGTCTGGCACCTGCATGCCAGCCACGAAGCAACAGTTAGAACCAGACGTGTAAAAACTGACTGGTTCAAAATATGGTAATAAGTACAACAAGGCTCTATATTGTCACCTTGCTTATTTAAATTATATGGTAAGTACACCTTGTAAAACACCACCAACACTGCTACTTCAAGCTGGATGAATCACAAGCCAGGACTAGGATTGCTGGTAGAAATATCAACAACCTCAGATATGCAAATGATATCACTCTAATATCATGTGGAAGGTGTAATCACCTCCTTCCATTTACTTATAGACTGAATTTATGGAATAATAAGGAAATGGCTTCCCAGCATGGGAAGTAAAAGTTAATTCAGGTTGGATATTTTGTTTGTGAGAAAGAGGAGGAAAATAATTCACAGAGTAAATTGCAGATACATATAGTAGAGTGCTCAGATTGACAAGATTTTATCTATAGGTGTAAAACAAGAAGAAATCAGCTTAGAAGAATTACTGTCTGTCATTCCTGGTTTTGGGCTTGACAGGAAGTTAATTTCATGGAGAGAAACATATTCTAAGAAATTTTGTAGAATGCCATTTACAATTTTAATATCAGCATATGAATGTTTTGATTAGTTAATCCATTACTCTCACTTTTAAATTTTCAGACATCAATATCCCTGGATAATATTGTTTGCTAGAGTTTATGGACATATGTTGCAACTACACTTATGGTGATTTATGCACTATTCTTCTAACAGACTTACCTGCCACCACACTTGATTGTGAAAATATTTCCTTCTTTCTTTCATCGTTGTTTCCCTAAATTTGGATATATAGAGAGATTGCAAAGCATGTGCCACAGCATAGACCGCATTGTAAATATTGTAACTATGGCCACTCATGCATGTTTCAAACACAGATGTAGGAAGGGTTTCAAGCTTCTCCTGTCCAGTACACTTTTTCTCAGACTCCTCCATTTTTGAGTTTGAGAAGAAACAGGTGAATGCCTGTTCCCAGAAATCTTTCCGAAAATGATCATTTTGATTGTTCTTTGGATTTAGATTTTGAAGAAATTCCTGGAAGTTTTGGACTTCTTTTGTGTGTACTGCAAAGGATAAAGCACCTTGTAGGAAATGGATATCCCAAGACTTATGAACGGAAATTGAAGTATAATCTGTTTGAGCAGTTATAAGCCAAATCTTATTCTTCCTTGGTATATCATCCACTTCTGAAATCTGGAGGATAGTTCTCAGAACTGTTAAGGACTGAATTTCACCATATAAGATTATCACATTGGCTGTGCTGTTCATGAGAACATGGTATATATGTAACACTTCATCTACGATTTCATCAAAATCGCTGTAAAAAGCTCTATTTGGGAATTCTGCTATGAATTCAGTGCAGATGCCATGCTCAGAAAAAGTGGGGAGCACCTCCTGGAGAAATTTCTCTCCTTTCTCATCCTTTACTACAAGAATTCCAATCCAGATCCATCTAAAATACACCAATAGCTGCAGGAGGCCCTTACATTGGCGGAATTCATTTGGAAACATTTGTTGGAAGAAAACTGCTTGAGTCTCTTTATCTATGACTGGAGCAGAACCATAGGTCAACTACAGAAAACAAACATATACAATAATATGGGTATGGCCCACTGACGACGGCTTATGAGCCAGAAATAGCTATTTGGGTCTCCCACAATGCATCACTAAAATCTGTTTGCAGCCATAATGAAGAGAAGAACCCAGTGGGCTCCCACAATGCAACACTAAAATCTGTTTGCAACCATAATGAAGAGAAAAGCCCAGAATGTAGTGAATTGTGATTTCACTCAGTAGTGGTTCCAAAAGATCTCAGTTATGTAGGAAAAACCTGGCTTAAAAAGAAGAACACACATTAACCTACAAAAATAAGAATATATACATATACATATACATATACATACACACACACACACACACACACACACAACACGTGTGTGTGTGTATTCATTTTACTTGACCTTTTATAATGAAATTATGGAACTAGTTGTGTTTATTATGAAATGTCAAGCAAGATATCACTCTTGAGGTATCACTACATATATTTTATCCGAAAGTAGTCTCAATGCGAATATTTCAAATTTGAACCTTAGTACAATGTCTGGAACTGGGGCACATTTTGCTGTGTCAAATATCCCCACCATCTGTTCAGAATGACAATGATTCATGGTGCTATGATGATTCTTTCAAGCAGACAATAATACCTAGGAATCTGAAAGGTCTCTCTTCTTACAAAAAGAAGCATACCAAAATTTGTGGAGGTATTGCAAAATGATAATATATATCTTCAGCACATCTTACCTGAGGAATTTTGTAGATTCCCAATACAGTTGCCATGTGAAGAGAGATGTCCGGTGTCCCAATGACTGCAGCCAAAGTATTTGTGATCCCACACTTGTAGTTAGGGATGAATTTGCCTTGAGTGAAAGGTAGAATCATTGAGGCAAAGAAAGTCTGGCTTGGACTAAAATTGCTGTTAAAAATGTGGAAGCCCAGTGTGACATTGGGTAGGATCTGTGGATTTTCATTAATCTCTTTTATAGTAAACACTAATGCCAGGATATGCTGGTAATTCTGAAAAATTATTCTGTAAAACAGAATTAGAAAGAGCACATTAAGAAAGGTCTGTGTCACATTATGGCACTTACAGTCCTTTTATACAACACATTTTGTGGAATGTGTGAAATAATTCTTGTTTCTATATCTGAGAATGGTTCACTATCAAACTGCAGTTTTTAAGAATGGCTTATATGGGAAAGAAAATTGCTACATTTTGGCACCTGAAATAAAGAATGAGAAAACATATCATTGGAAATTTGTGCTTTCTCTTCCTTAATGGTAGTAACAGCTTCTTATTTGTATGGAATTAATTTATATGGAAGTAAGCCATACATACCTGTATATTAATGGATACTGAGATGTGATTTGTTATAAATGGAGATTGGATCTCCATTTCAACTATTTCAACTTTACCTAGAAACTGAAGTAAAATACAGATAAAATAAATGGAGGCATCCTATTTTAGATGTTTCCATCAGGAGTTTTTGCCATTAGAGGAAAATATTTCAAGAATCATATGATTTACCAGCAAAATTCAGCGCTTGACAAAAAATTAATGATATACTTACAAGAGTCCATCATGAACTGTCTGTGAAGGATGTTTAGTGAACTCAATGGGGTCAGAAAATATCACAAATGCAGAAATGATGCCAGCAATGTTAACATCTCCAAGCTGATGATAGGTGTGCCGAATAGGAAGAGGCTTCCGAAAGTCACATTGAAGGCTAGGATTCTTGCACATCACTTCATACAATACTATTAACAGTAACTTCAGGAATAGTAACATCTTAGATAAGTGTCTTCTTTCTATCTAAAAATGCCTCTGTCTACAACAAGAACTTTGAAATAGATCAGAGAGATCTTCCTCCTGGAGGTGTTCTTCAGAAAAAACTAGAGAGTGCAGCGTACTATCAAATCAACTCACAGAGCTTTGGGGCTCCCAGCCATCGATTGGAATAGGATAGGGAGAATAATTACCATCATTCAGTGTCAGTTGCTCCTATTTTCATGGAGTCCCATACGATCTGGAAGAGACAAACTGGCTAATTTCATAATGATAGTGAGACAGTCACATATGTCTCATTCACAATTTCAAAACATGTGAGGACTTGCAGAGGCAGGAATGCATGAACCACAAGACAAAAAATAAAATCATTAGTTCCATAATGCGAAATAGAGCTGTAAATATATGTATGTGTAAAGGCATTACTATATTCTATTCCTTTCCATTCTATTCCGTTCCGTTCCATTCCATTCCATTCCATTCCATTCCATTCCATTCCATTCCATTCCATTCCATTCTATTCTCAGGTTTGTATCATACCAACATTGAAGCGGGGAAAGATACAAATTCCAAGTTTCCACAGTCCATTAGGCTACAAAATATTGAACCAGTCAGGATTAAACTACTGGCAGTTGTTAGAATTAGACTCCAATACTGCATTCTAATCACTGTGCCACCACAGATCTATGATGCCTCACTTAATAATTTCACCACTTAATAATGAATGTTGGGATCCCAACTGTGGTTTTAAGTTGCAGGCTACCTGAAGTTTTACAGTAGATCATGTTGACATATGTCTCAGCTAGAGGGCAGGGAATGGGCCACAAAATCTGTCTTCTTCAAAGGCAGAAAGAAAGTTTGCAGATGTGGGAAAGGGGGAGTGAGGATGAGGTGGAGAAACAATTGTTCACTGAGAAATCCTATCAACTGGCACTTAGAATCACTGTGTGCCTCCTATTCAAGGGTTGAAAAACTATCTACTCAAAAAGACTTATGACCATTGGTGACATTTCCAAAATTTAGCTGATTTATCTTTAAACATTTTTGCTAACTTCTCCGGTGGCATGTGCCATCTATAAAACATTTTATACTGATTTTCCTTATATGTAGTGGACATTGTTAATTTATAGTACCTTTCCCATAATTGTTGCCATTTTTCAAGGTCAGTTGAATAGCTAAAATTTCTTCCCCAATCTATCATTATTTCTTTTACTTGTTCGTCCTCCAATTCAATATACAGCAAAAGTTTATAATTTTTTAAATTAAATTTTCCTCCATTCCTGTGAGTATCCTGACCAGCTAAGTCTTTTCCAAATGAAAGCCATGTAACTTAGCATCTTTTTCATATCTTGTTCTTATCTGCATATGCATATACCAATCTGTCTCAATCTCCTGTTCTTCTAGTTTTCATTTCTCTTTCAATTCCCCCTTATCCGTTAATAAATCCTTATCTCTATCAATATTTCCAAAATTAAAAATATTTGGGTGTATTAAAGCTTCCATTGTTGATAACCATAATGCTTTTTTCACCTAATTTTTATTTTATTTTATTTTATTTTATTTTATTTTATTATTTTATTTTATTTTATTTTATTTTATTTTATTTTATTTTATTTTATTTTATTTTATTTTATTTTATTTTATTTTATTTTATTTTATTTTATTTTATTTTATTTTATTTTATTATTTTATTTTATTTTATTTTATTTTATTTTATTTTATTTTATTTTATTTTATTTTTTTATTTATATACCACCCTTCTCCTGAAGAATTTAGGGCAGTGGACAGCCAAAATTTTAAATACATACAATATAAAAGTTAAGATAATGAAAATAAATTAAATCAATTGGCCTCCAATTTAAAACCCCACGTCTATACAATTGAAAAACTAGCCCATAAAAAATCTCTTAGGCTAGGCTGGCTTGCTGGAATAAAAAAGTCTTCAGGGCCTTACAGAAAGTACGGAGGTCTAGTATCAGTCGTATTCTTGGAGGTAGCTCATTCCAGAGGACGGGTGCTCCCAAAGAGAAGGCTCTCTTCCTGGGGGCCACCAGCTGACATTGCTTGACCAATGGCACCTTAAGGAGGCCCTCTCTGTGAGAGCGTATTGGCCGGTGGGAGGTTATTGGTAGCAGAAAGTGGTCTCATAAATAACCTGGCCCTAAGCCATGGAGCGCTTTAAAGGTGAGAACCAATACTTGAAACACACCCAGAAGACCACCAGGAGCCAGTGCAGCTCGCGCAGGAGAGGTGTCACATGGGAGCGCCATGTCACTCCCACAATCACCCGCGCAGCCACATTCTGGACCAGGTGCTCCTCAAGGGGAGTCCCATATACAGAGCGTTGCAGTAGTCCAGGTGAGAAGTGACGAAGGCATTAGTGCATAAGGAGTGCATAAGGAGACCCGATCCAGAAAGGGACGCAACTGGCGTATCGGGCGAACCTGATAAAAAGCCCCCCTGGCACGGCCGTCATATGCTCTTCTAAAGACAGAAGTGTGTCCAGGAGGACACCCAAATTGTGAGCCCCCTCTGTGGGGGTGAATGACTCCCCCCCAATAGCCAGAGATGGCGCCAGCTAGCTATATCGGGATGCCGGCAGCTACAGCCACTCAGTCTTAGAAGGGTTGAGTCAAAGCCTGTTCCTCCCCATCCAGACCTGCATGGCCTCCAGACACTGGGACATCACTTGAAGGGCATCATTGGGGTTGTCTAGGGTGGAGATGTGCAGCTGAGTGTCATCAGTGTACAGATGACACCTCACCCCAAATCCACAGATGATCTCCCCCAGCGGCTTCACATAACAGGAGCGGCAAGAGGACCGACCCTTGCAGCACCCCACAAACAAGGTGCCTCGAGATCGACCTCTGCCACCCTACCAACATAGACTGTGACCGGTCCATGAGATAGGAGGAAAACCACTGCAACATGGTGCCTCCCTCCCCCAATCCCTCCAGCTGGTGCAGCATGGTACCATGGTCAATGGTATCAAAAGCCGCTGAGAGGTTTAATAGGACCAGAACAGAGGAGCAACCTCTGTCCCAAGGACTCCAGAGATCATCAACCAATGCGACCAATGCCGTTTCCATGCTGTACCCAGGCCTGAAGCTGGACTGTCACGGATCTAAATAGACGGTTTCATCCAGGTACTGCAGGAGCTGTCGCACAACCACACTCTCAACAACCTTCACAATAAAGTGAAGGTTGGAGACCGGATGGTAATTTGCCAAAACAGCTGGGTTCAGAGAAGGCTTCTTGAGGAGGGGCCTCACGACTGCCTCTTTCAAGGTGGGAGGCAAGAAACCCTCCCTCAAAGAAGCATTTATAATCCACTGGAGCCAGCCTCGTGTAACCTCCCGGGTAGCCAGCACCAGCCAGGAGCGACACTCCTCCAATAAACATGTGATTGTGTTTAATCTCCCCAGAATCCTGTCCACGTCCTCAGGAGTCACAGGGTCGAACTCATCCCAGATAATATGTTCAAGACCCGCCTCAGACACCTTGCCAGAATCTACCCAGTCAGAGTCCAAGCCTTCCTGAATCTGAGCAATTTTATCATGCAGATACTGGGCAAAATCCTCAGCCTTCCCTTGGAAGGGGTCCTACACCTGGTGTAGGAGGGAGCAGGTCACTCTAAACAGGGTAGATGGGCTGTTATCTGCCGATGCAATAAGAGCAGAAAAGTAATTACACTTTGCTGCTTTTATCGCCACTAAATAGGTCTTAATATGAGATCTAACTAGTGTTTGGTCAGATTTGGAATGACCTCCAACCTCTCTAGGCATCTTTTCTGGTGCTTCATCTCCCTCAGCTCCTCGGAGAACCAAGGGGCCGGGGAGGTTCGGCACCGGGTCAGAGGCTGCAAAGGCACGCAAAGGCAAAGGCTCAATCCAAAGCACCAGCGGCCATCGTATCCTAGGCAGCCACCAGGTCTTCAGTCGAGTTGTGAGCAGAGTCTCAGGAATTGGCCCAACCTCCCTCTGGAACCGATCAGGATCCATCAGGCACCTGGGGTGGAACCACCTATTGGTTCTGCTTCCCTGCAGTGGGGTGCAGTGGTCAGAAAGTCCAGCCTCAGGAGGGAATGGTCTGACCATGACAGGGGTTTGATAGCTATATCCCCTATATCCAGGCCATTTAACCACTAACCAGAGACAAAAACCAAGTCCAGAGTGTGTCCTCCCATGTGAATAGGACCATGAATTATTTGTGTCAGGTCCATGGCTGTCATGGAAGCCATGAACTCCCAAGCCATCTCAGACGCTTCATCGGCAGACGGCATGTTGAGATCCCCCATAATCAAAAGTCTGGGTTATCAACCATCATTCCAGCAATAAGGTCAAGAAGCTCAGGCAAGACTGCTGTGACATGGCAGGGAGCCAGGTACGTGATCAGCAGGCCCACTTGCATCTCATGGCCCCACTTCACCAGGAAGGACTCACATCTGGCTATCTGAGGTACAGTGGCCTCCCTTGGATCAAGACCTTCCTTTATAATCACTACCACCCACCCACCCTTGCCCTGGGCCCTCGGCTGATGAAATGTATGGAAATCTGGTGGGCACATCTCTATGAGGGGGACCCCCCCCTCCTGGCCCAACCAGGTCTCTGTAATACCCGCCAGGTCCGCACCTCCCTCCTGAATTAACTTGCAGATGAGGGGGGCCTTATTAATGATGGACCTGGTGTTGCACAGCATCAGCCTAAGGCCTGGGCTCTGAAACTCTGGACAGCCCGGGGAACGAGAAGAGTCTTGGGGGCCGAGCACCCCACCACTTAAAGGCAGTGGGTGCATGCCCCCACAACATGATGTGGCCCCCTGCTCCTGCCATATCTGCCCCTCTCAACCATGGTCCTGATGGAATCACCCTCCTCTCTACCAGCACTAAGCGCCTCCACACCCCGCTCCGCCCCTCCCATTCCTATGCCGAGCCTGACCTATATCCCTCCCTTTCCTCCCCCCTCCCCAGACCCCTTAAAAGATTACAAAGTGACAATTTAAAAAAAACACAGTCCAAGAGGGGAGGTAACCACCCTCTCATAGTGGTTTGGCCCGATGGTCCGCCCCCTCTTCTGGTGAAATGGAAGTGATAGTCCAGTACAAGCAGCACAGCACCTAGGGTATAGGTCCAAAACCACTCTCTCATGGTGATTGGTCCAATGGTCAGTCCCTCTGCCGATAAGGTGCAAAGTACAAAATAACTGGTGCCATCCCTGTTCAGCCTGTGGGGCTCAGAGCCAAAACCACCCTCTCACGGTGGTTAGGCTGATGACCAGCCCCCTCAACTGGCGGGATGGAGTCATCTACCAGCTCCCATTCAGCATTGAATAGTCATCCACTTAGTTAGGGAAAGAACTCAGATGTAATGAGCTAACTATCGGCATCAGTGAGTCGAGGAAGGCAGAAAAAAGGCAGAAAAAACAGGCAGCAGGTCCAAGAGGGGGCATAGTCTGGGGGAAGGAGAGAGATGGAGAAGAGGGGGTAATTGATCTTTAAACCCCCCAGCCGAAGACAGCCAAATGGAGGCCCCTCCAGTGGCTGCGAGGGGCTGATCCATCAAGTGGGCAGTCCTCATGCCAGGCCCACGACTATCCCATACAAAGATGGTCCTATATTGTCAGTTAACAGACTTCTTTTTCTTTAGCTCTTTCCATATTATTGTTATTGGGCTATGGTCCTCCCAGATATTTGAGCCAATATTTACTTCTTGCACCACTTCTACAAGTCCAGTTGACATTCATATCATATCTATCCTTGACCACAATAAATGTCTATTTGAGTAAAAAGTATATTGACTCTCTTTCAGGTGTTTTTGTCTCCAAATATCTTGAATACTTAGTTCTTAGTCATTATAAAGAAGGCCTTTGGAAGTGTTCTCCTAGATTTCTTATTTGTCTTCACCATTTTGTAATCTAGATCTGCATCTGTTACAGCATTGAAACCACCCATCATGCATACATTTTCATAGTCCAGTTCTACAATTTTCCTGCGTAATCACCAAGAAAATTCTTTCTGTTTTTCATTTGGTGCATATAATGCTATCAAAAGTATTTGTTTAAAATTCATTTTTATTTCCATCATCAAGATCCTACCTTCCTCATCTTCAAAAGTTAATTTGGGTTCTAGTTTTTCTTTAACATACAATACTACACCTCTTTTACTTTGTTGTATCAATGATGTAAATAGAACTCCTAATTTTGGATATTGTGATAATTTTAAATTTTGTTTTCTAATATGCACTCCCTGTAGACATATAATGTCCATCTTCAAGCTGTTTAATTTAGTCAATATTTTATTTCTTTTTATTGCCACATTCACTCCAATTACATATAGGGATATTGCTTTTACTTCCTCTTCCATGTTTACTTGTTGCTAGTTTTTAATTTCATCGCCATAGCCTCTCTGTTCCAAAGGGTCTTTAGATCTTGCCCCTTCTCTGAGGGCCCTTTTCTCTTTAGCTTTTTCCTCTTTATCCTTATCTTCATCTTTCTCTTTTGCAGCATCTACTGCTCCCAAATCTCCATCCAATGGTCCACAGAATTGTTGATAAAATAATTTTGCTTTCTCAATCGAATCAAGCCTGTGTCTTTGTTCTTGCCATGTCACCATAATCCCTTCGGATATCAACAATCTAAAACTCACTTCTTTGAATATTAGGAATTTCATTAAGAATTGGTATTCTCTCCTCAAATCTCTAACTTTTCTAGGTATTTGTCATAGAACCACAAGTTCTTTATCTTTGTGTTTCAGTACGGTAATCCTTGTTGCTTGTAATATCTCTGTTTTCATTGCCCTCTTTGTAAATCTTACATGTACTTCTCTTGGCAGTTTATTCCTTATTGCATATCTTGTATATAGTATGAATGCTTCATCAATCTCATTTAAAATGTTTTCCTTGGGTTGTTCCAGGACTTCAGCCAAAATCTCTACAATTACCTCTGGAGATTTTCTCCTTTTTCTTCTTCTATATTTTGGAATCTTAAGTAAAATTCAGAGCATTTCTTTTCCAACAGGATAATTGTTCTTTTTTTTTTTTTTTTAATTTGATTTATATGCCGCCCTTCTCCGGAGACTCAGGGCGGCTTACAATGTGTTAAGCAATAGCCTTCATACTTTTGTATATTTTATACAAAGTCAGCTTATTGCCCCCAACAAACTGGGTCCTCAATTGACCTACCTTAGAAAGGATGGAAGGCTGAGTCGACCTTGAGCGTGGCGAGGATTGAACTCACAGAAATTACAGGCAGCTGGTGTTAATTGCTGCCTTTAGGAGGAGGCATTAGCCCTCTACGCTACACAGGCTCTTTATTGTGATTTGTATGTTAAAACCAATTTTTCTTCTAATTTCTCAACTTTTTTTTCTGTCTTTTCTGCTTTTTCTTCTACTTTCTGGATTCTATCCTCATTCTTCCCCATCATTTCTTTTATTTCTTTTAATTCCTGTTTTATATCATCAAGAAGTGATTGCATTAAATTCCATAATTCCATTACCTCTGAAGTTTTCTGCGTTTCTGCTGCTAAAATACTTGGTGCTGGCTGTGTAAATTTCTTATTTTCACTTCTCCAAATACTTATGTATTTACTTCAATTCTCTAAATTACTTACTTGTGGTTTAATTATGATTCAAATACCTAGCTCAACCAATGATTGAATTGGTAATAATAAAATGAAATGGCGTATAATAAAATAAGAAGAGTCTCAGGCCCTCCCTACCATTCAAAAAAATAAAAAAATAAAAAATAATTTTAAAAAGTAGCAAGCTAGATGGGGGGGGGAGAGAAAAAGAATTTATAATCCAACTGTCTCAAAAAAAGTAAAGTTTTAAAATCAAAATCAAAAATAAAAATCCACAAGAAAATCAATTTAACACAAGAAGGGATAAAAAAAATCAAAAAAGAAAAAAGAAAAAAAAAAGAAATGAATTCTTTTGACTCTTCAAGTCTTAATCCATGGAAAGGCCATTTCATTCAGTTCTATGCGAAGTGTCTAATCAAAAATAGAAACAATAAAAGGACCACCTAAAAAAATGTATATTTTTTTTGGTTCTTGAAACAAAGCTGATCAGCCAAATAAAATAAAATAAAATAAAATAAAATAAAATAAAATAAAATAAAATAAAATAAAATAAAATAAAATAAAATAAAATAAAATAAAATAAAATAAAATAAAATAAAATAAAATAAAATAAAATAAAATAATAAAATAAAATAAAATAAAATAAAATAAATAAAATAAAAAAATAAAATAAAATAAAATAAAATAAAATAAAATAAAATAAAATAAAATAAAATAAAATAATAAAATAAAATAAAATAAAATAAAATAAAATAAAATAAAATAAAATAAAATACCACAGTCCACAAAGCCAGGGAAAAAAACAGAATTTCCAAAACACATTTAAAGTCTTATCTCCACTCCACTCTCCACAGCTGGTCTGTTTATCTTCTAGCCAAAATTTCAAGGTCAGTTATTTCTTAGCTTTTCTTCAAAGTAAAAAGGTTTTGCTTTTGCTTTTTCTTCTGCCACTAGATGGCACTGCAGGTTAACTTTCCACCTCAGCTCAATACTTTCGGTACTTTCAATTCTTTAGACAAATAAGCAATCACCATTATAACAATCTATTCAAAAAATGTATATTCCATTCAGTCATTCAAAGCATTAATATCCAATTGTTTTTACAGCCCCCAAATCTACTTTTCTTTTTCTTCAATAAAAGATTAATAAAAATTTAATAGGCTCCTAGTCGTGCATTTCTTGCCGCCCAAATTTCTGGATGTGAGTGCAAGCACACACCTGCACCCACTCCTCGTTTTCAGCCACTCTTCCCCACCCTATCAGTCATCCAGCTAAGTTGAAGGGGAACTTTCTAGTCAATAAAATTAAGTTGATCTCACCTCAAAGGCTAGCTTTTCACTTTCTCTTTTGTTGTGGCCATCCCAGCTTTTCAGAGACTTCTAGGTCGCATTCCCATGGTGTTCGATTTGAGGAGCTTTGTCCGGTCTTTTCAAGGAGTTTGCAATCTCCCTGGATTGACTGGTACATGCTGCTCTCATTGGTCATTGCTATAGGATGACTTAGGTCACAGAGGACCCGTGGACAGCCCCCAAAGATTCCATTGTACCACCAAGACGCTGGCTAAACCTCCTCTTCTTTTTAACATTCTATTGCATACGAATTAAGATGACCAGTAAAGACCAATTTGCACTACATATTTAACCAATACATGTAGTCAGAGCTCGGCATAACATACTAAAATATGACAATAAATCAGTAATGTCAATAAATATGTGAATACATTAATTTGTTCTGTAATTTTTGTTTTTATAGACCCCAGTTATAATTGCCTTACAGAAGAAAAAAAAAACTTTCCAAGCCATCCAAATCTCAGGGAATGGGGCAATATAGAACATTAAAACATTACTGTAACTTTACATTATTCTCTAGCTTAAATGTCAAAGTGATGAAGCTCTCCAACATGTACATATAAAGAATATAAGGCAAACATAAAGATTTTTTAAAACTTTCTCTTCATGAGCTGGTGCTTATCATTCAGTTCAGGTCTAATCACAATGATAAAACACTTGGGAAGAAAGATGCACACCAATAAGCCAGCACTGGAGGAGATCATGGAGAAGATCTCCACAGCCATTGTATATTTTCCCCTTGTGCTTAGATAGGTTGGAATAAAACACAACCAAACACTGCAGAAGACCAACATGCTGAAGGTGATGAATTTGGCTTCATTGAAACTGTCAGGTAAATTCCTAGCTAGAAAAGCAGCAGAGAAGCTAAGGAGAGCAAGAAAACCCATAAAGCCCAAAACACAGTAGAACATGACCGAGTCTTCATTGCACTCCAGGATGACTTCTTCAGACATTGAGTGTGCATCAAAATCTGGGTATGGTGGGGATGTTATCAGCCACACAGAACAAAGACATATTTGAATAAGGGAGCAGGATAGAAGAATGAAACTGACCATCCTTCCCCCAACCCATTTCCTCAATCTGGAACCGGGTTTGGTAGCCATGAATGCTAGGACCACAACAAATGTTTTGGCCAATACACAAGAAACAGCCAAAGAAAAGATGAGGCCAAAAGCTGGTTGTCGAAAGAGACACACAATCGTATTGGGCCTCCCAACAAATAGAAAGACACAAAGAAATGAGAGGAGAAGAGACACTAGGAGTATATAAGTGAGATTGCGGTTGTTGGCTTTGACAATGGGAGTGTCTTTGTGTTTCATGAAGATTGCTATTACCAAAGTTGTCATTAAAGAAAAGAAAAGAGAAAGAACAGTCAGACTGATCCCCAAAGGTTCTTCATAGGTCAAAAATGTGATCCGCTTTGGAATGCACATATTTTTCCCGGGATTTGGATATTGATCTTCTGGACATGGACAACAGTCATCTGTGTCTGAAAAAGAACACAATGGAATTGTTACAGTTGATTACAGACAGTGTTGTACCCCAATGTCTTAGTCCCATTATATTTGGAAATTTCCTACCTTTCTCCTTTGATATTTTCCCTTCTGGACATAGACGGCAATCATAGCAACAAAATAACTTCCCTTCTTTCTTGGCCTTACTGTGTCCTGTCTCACAAGGATCATTACACAAAGATAAAGGTAATGCCTATCAACAAATGAAGAAGAATATTTTAAGATACAGAGAGGAAAGGAAGTTCTTGGAGTGTTTCTGTGGAATCAACAGATTAAAAATGAGTAGCGGGATGACATAACTTTAAATGTACTGTAATTGCTCTGAAATTATAATTAATTAAATCACTACAATAATTATATTGATAGCGTTCATTAACCATCATCACTCCTCAAAGACAATTTCTCTGCTAATTAGGTAAAGACGTTGGTTTTCTCAACTTCTGAATTTTGATGTCAGCAAACTGATGAGATTTAGTGTGCTGGCTAGCAACTTTTACTTCAAAACTATGAAAACCATTGTCCATAATTAACAGGGAGCCAGGAAAGTATATTTCCTAATATTCAATAGCAATTGCTAGAAAAGTTAAAAAAGCATCTTAATGACATCTTTCCTTTTCCAGGAAATTTGTACCTAGCTTAGTTAGGTATGACACTTTCATCAATAAAGATTTTTTAATGAAGGCAAACAAATCTGGATTCAAAAAGCTAACCTGGTTAAAGCCTACTGGCCATGTGATGGAATCTACAGAAATATTGAAGAACTTGTCTGCTGGAGCTGTGGGATCTACCATTCCAACTTTGACCCTCGCAAAAGACTGATTTGGGAAGGTGATCCAGTTGATAATATCAAATCCACCAATGAATTCTCCATTTGTATCAAAGGAGATCTTTTCACCAACACTGTTGTTGAATCTGACGCTTCTCAGAAAAGAGTGAACCTGAAAGGCAGAGGCAATCACAGAGGAACAAACTGAGTGAGGGAGAAATAATTCATATATTCAAAACATACATATGAATGTTTCTTTAAACAAAGACAATATAAACACTTTTTTTTATTTTTGTTGTAGGCCAGTATCAAATAAATAACATAGCAATCGTTCTAAAATAGCGGTAGAGATTACATATCAGATTCCTGAAATAAAATTAATATAGAATTGCAAAATAAACAACCATGAAAAAAATAAAGCTCTGTAGTTTAATTGCAAAAGCAACTTAAGCCAGATCACTACTAACAAATATACTAACAAAACCTAGGATGTATAAAACTACCATATAATTGCACTCATTTCAGACACTAGCAAGGTTATATTCAAAATGCTACAAGTTAGGCTTCAGCAGTATATGAACCTAGAACAAAGAAGTACACATGATTTTTTGGAAAGGCGGAGGCGATCATTTTTCCTGCATTTGCTGAATTTTGAGAAAGTAAGGTAGTTCCAGAAAACCATCTACTTCTGCTTCATTGATTATGTTAAATCTTTGATTATGTAGATCATAATGATCTATGGCAAGTTCTTGAAGAGTTGGGAGTACCAGACCACCATAACTGTCACCTGAGAAGGTTAATGTCAGCTCTGCCTGATTCAGCTTTGCACCTCACAGGCTTCCTACCATCAAAGGCTGGAAGAGATGGGGAGGATGAAAGAGCAATAAAAATGTGTTTGTAGGTGTTGGGAAATTAGGATGGGAAAATGACAGGTGATAAAGACCAAAGAGAATTTCAGACATGGAACAATTGATTGCTTCTAAATAGGGTAAGTACAACAAGGCTATATATTGCCACCTTGGTTATTTAAATTATATGGAAAGTACATCTTGTGAAATGCCAAGCTGGATGAATCATGCCAGAACTAGGATTGCTGGTAGAAATATCAACAACCTCAGATATGCAGACGATACCAGACTAATGGCAGAAAATGAAAAGGAACTAAAGAGCCTTTTTTTTCAATTTTTACAACTTTTTTATTTCTTTTTTTCAACAAAACATTTGGAAAAAATATAGTTCACCTACTTTAGTTCTTAATAATCCAAGAGGGAACATTTAAAAAAAAACACAGAAAAAAGAGACAGACACTTATGACAGGAAAAATAGTGATGAATTTTTCAAGAGAACAAAACATCAAGAACTCTTGTAAACTAGTAGCAACAGGAAAAATATTTAAATTTTTAGAAATGTTTAATTTTTTAGCAAAGAAACAAAGAAAAAAGTGATGGAAATGAACATTGACAGTATAGCGACTTGCAAAGTGTGCCTTATGTTTCAGCTTATGTCCCCATAGCTCAGATACTTTGGCACACGTTGGACTCATTGGACACCACCCTGAGGTTGTGAAAGATTAAAGGCAAAAGGAGAAGTGGATAACAAAGGATGAGATGGTTAGGTAGTGTCATCAGCACAATGAACATTAATACGGGCAAATTGTTGAAGATACTGGAGGATAGGAGGGTCTGGGGTGTTATGGTTCATGGGATTGCAAAGATTCAGAGACGACGTGGCGACATACAAACAAAAATAACTGAGATACCATAGCAACCCATAAGTACAGGTGTTCATTGTTTAATGAGCCTAGGTGATGCAGTGGTTAAAATGTAGTACTGCAGATACTTCAGCTGACTGCTAGTTCAGCAGATCACCGGATCAAATCTCACCGGCTCAAAGTTGATTCAGCCTCCCATCCTTCCAAGGTGGGTAAAAAGAGGACCTAGATTGTTAGGGGGCAATGTGCTATTTAGTATACTGTCTTTGGTGTAAGCCACCCAGAGAACTCGGAGAGTGGGTGGCATAGAAATATGACAAGAAAATAAAATAAAATAAATAATAAAATAAAATAAAATAAAATAATAAAATAAAATAAAATAAAATAAAATAAAATAAAATAAAATAAAATAAAATAAAATAAAATAAAATAAAATAATAAAATAAAATAAAATAAAATAAAATAAAATAAAATAAAATAAAATAAAATAAAATAAAATAAAATAAAATAAAATAAAATAAAATAAAATAATGACTGCTTGTTCAGCAACCATCCAAAATTATAAGAAATTTTAAGTGCAGAACAAGTGATACTTATGATTTCCTGACTACGCTTGTATGATCACAATCCTGGAAGTCAGGAATGGACCTCTATTTCTGACTGTCATGACATTCCACATTTTCAGGCATCACTATCCCTAGAGAATATTGTTTAATAGAGATTATGGACATATGTTGCAACTCCAGATATGGTGGCTTCTCACTACCCTGGTAACAGACTTACCTGCCACCAGACTTGATTGTGAAAATGTTTCCTTCTTTCTTTCATCATTGTTGTTTCTTTAGATTTGGAGAGAGAGAGAGATTGCAAAGCATGTGCCACAGCATAAACTGCATTGTAAATGTTATAACTCTGGCCACTCATGCTTGTTTCAAACACAGACGTAGGAATGGTTTCAAGTTTCTCCTGTCCAGTGCATTTTTCCTGAGATGCCTCCATTTTTGAGTATGGGAAGAAACAGCCAAATGCCTGTTCCCAGAAATCTTTGCGAAAATGATCATTCTGATTATTGCTTGGATTTAGATTTTGAAGAAATTCTTTGAAGCTTTGGATCTCCTTTGTGTGAACTGCAAAGGATAAAGCACCATGCAGAAAATGGATATCCCATGATTTATGAAAGGAAACTGAAGTATAATCTGTTTGAGCAGTTATAAGCCAAATCTTATTCTTCTTTGGTATATCCTCCATTTCTGATGCATGGAGGATAGTTCTCAGAACTGTTAAGGACTGAATTTCACCATATAAGATTATCACATTGGCTGTGCTGTTCATGAGAACATAGTATATATGTAGCACTTCATCTACGGTTTCATCAAAATCACTGTAAAAAGCTCCATTTGGGAATTCTGCTATGAATTCAGTGCAGATGCCATGCTTGGAAAAGGTGGGGAGCACCTCCTGGAGAAATTTCTCTCCTTTCTCATCCTTTACTACAAGAATTCCAATCCAGATCCATCTAAAATAGAGCAATAGCTGCAGGAGGCCTTTACGTTGGTGGGATTCATTTGGAAACATTTGTTGGAAGAAAACTGCTTGAGTGTCTTTATCTATGACTGGAGCAGAGCCATAGGTCAACTACAGAAAAATAAACATATACAATTGCAAAATTCTATTGCATGTGAGCCTCTAAAACATGTGTGTGTGTGTGTGTGTGTGTGTGTGTGTGTGTGTGTGTGTGTGTGTGTGTGTGTGTGCATTCGTTTTAGTACAATGTCTGGAACTGGGGCACATTTTGTTGAGTCAAATATCCCCACCATCTGTTCAGAATGACAATGATTCATGGTGCTATGATGATTCTTTCAAGCAGATAATAATATCTAGGGATCTGAAAGGTCTCTCTTCTTACAAAAAGAAGCATACCAAAATTTGTGGAGATATGGCAAAATGATAATGTATATCTTCAGCACATCTTACCTGAGGAATTTTGTAGATTCCCAATACAGTTGCCATGTGAAGAGAGATGTCAGGTGCCCCAATGACTGCAGCCAAGGTATTTGTGATCCCACACTTGTAGTTAGGGATGAATTTGCCCTGAGTGAAAGGAAGCAACATTGAGGCAAAGTAAGTCCAGCCTGGACTAAAATTGCTGTTAAAAATGTGGAAGCCCAGTGTGACATTGGGTAGGATCTGGGGATTTTCATTGATCTCCTTTACAGTAAACACTAAAGCCAGGATATGCTGGTAATTTTGAAAAATTATTCTGTAAAACAGAATTAAAAACAGCACATTAAGAAAGGTCTGTCTCATATTATGGCACTTACAATCCTTTCATACAACACACTTTGTGGAATGTGTGAAATAATTCTTGTTTCTATATCTGAGAATGGTTCACTATCAAATTGCAGCTTTTAAGAATGGCTTATATGGAAAAGGAAATTGCTACATTTTGGTACCTGAAATAAAGAATGAGAAAACATATCATGGGAAATTTGTGCTTTCTCTTCCTTAATGGTAGTAACAGCTTCATATTTGTATGGAATTAATTTCTATGGAATTAAGCCATGCATACCTGTATATTAATAGATATTGAGATGTGATTTGTTATAAATGGAGATTGGATCTCCATTTCAACTATTTCAACTTTACCTAGAAACTGAAATAAAATATAACATCAGATAAAATAAACCTAGGCATCCTATTTTAGATGTTTCCATCAGGAGTTTTTGCCACTAGAGGAAAATATTTCAAGAATCATATGATTTACCAGCAAAGTTCAGAGCTTGACAAAAAATGAATGTTATACTTACAAGTGTCCATCATGAAATGCCTGTGAAGGATGTTGAATGAACTCAACGGGGTCAGAAAATATCACGAATGCAGAAATAATGCCAGCAATGTTAACATCTCCAAGCTGATGATAGGTGTGCCAAATAGAAAGAGGCTCCCGAAAGTCACATTGAAAGGTAGGATTCTTGCACATCACTTCACGCAATACTATTAACAGTAACTCCATGAGTAGTAACATCTTCCATAAGGGTCTTCTTTCTATGTAGAAATGCCTCTGTCTACAACAAGATCTTTGAAATAGATCAGAGAGATCTTCCTCCCGGAGGTGTTCTTCAGACAAAACTAGGGGGTGCAACATACTATCAAATCAACTCACAGAGCTTTGGGGCTCCCAGCCATGGGTTGGAATAGGATGGGGACAATAATGACCATTATTCAGTGTCAGTTGCTCCTATTTTCATGGAGTCCCATAGTATTTGGAAGAGGCAAACTGGCTAATTTCATAATGATAGTGACACAGTCACATATGTCTCATTCACAATTTCAAAACATGTGAGGACTTGCAGAGGCAGGAAAGCATGAACCACAAGACAAAAAATAAAATCATTAGTTCCATAACGCGAAATAGAGCTGTAAATATATGTATGTTTAAAGGCATTACTGTATTCTATTCCTTTCCATTCTATTCCGTTCCATTCCATTCCATTCCATTCCATTCCATTCCACTCTATTCTATTCTCGGGTGTGTATCATACAGACATTGAAGCAGGGAAAGATACAAATTCCAAGTTTCCACAATCCATTAGGCTACAAAATATTGAACCAGTCAGGATTAAACTACTGGCAGTTGTTAGAATTAGACTCCCATACTGCATTCTAATCACTGTGCCACCAGAGATCTATGATGCCTCACTTAATAATTTCACCACTTAATAATGAATGTTGGGGTGCCAACTGTGGTTGTAAATTGCAGGCTACCTGAAGTTTTAGATCATATTGACACGTCTCAGCTAGAGGGCAGGGAATGGGCCACCAATCTGTCTTCTTCAAAGGCAGAAAGAAAGTTTGCAGATGTGGGAAAGGGGGAGTGAGGATGAGGTGGAGAAACAATTGTTCACTGAGAAATCCTATCAACTGGCACTTAGAATAACTGTGTGCCTCTCATTCAAGGGTTGCAAAACTATCTACTCAGAAAGACTTATGATCATTGGTTCTCTGGTTCTACACAGTTATTCAAGTGTTGCAAAAACTCTTATCTACTCAAACAGACTTAGGACCAGTGGTGGATTGCTCCCGGTTCGCACCGGATCGCAAGAACCAGTAGTAAAAAAATTTAATAGTTTGGAGAACTATTGGCAGTCACCGTTCGCTAACCCCGCCCACTCCCAATCTATTGCTGCCTCCTGAGTCCCAGCTGATGGCTAGAGGGAAAACACTGTTTAAACTCTTGCCGCGGGGCTTCAAACAGCCACCCTACTGCTGATCAGTGTTAAAAGAAAACAAATGAGTAGGCCGTGCCTCCAAAAATAGAAAAAACAACCCCTTTCAGCTTCACATTGGTTAATTACCACAAATTGATTAGATCGGTCTCCCAACTCTCGGCTGATTTGTTCTCAGCTGTTTTGCGCAGGGGTCTTTTGCTAGGTGCAAACAGTACTAGCACAGTTTTTTTTCTCCTAGCTATGCTGAAAAAGTGACACTGAAAGTAAAGCAGGGTCTTTGCTGCAACGTGACAAAATGAAGCAGAGAGATATTTCTTTTTCTTTTTCCTCACTAAAAGAGGTAGGTGCAAAACTGCAAACAATGGGAAATTTAGGGCAAAAGAGGAGAGTTCAAGATTTTAAAACACAAAAGAAAAAAAGCTCTATTTAATTACGGAATTGTAATAATTGAGGTACTATTCATTGTATATTGTGTTGAAAGCAGAAATGGTTAAGTTGTGTTTTGGAGGAATATATGGAAGAAATTATTTGGTTTATTATTATTGGTAAATATAATTAATTGATTTGTAAGAAATTGGATTGCATGGAAATAATTGGAATATTCATGTTCATATTGATTAATATACAAAAAAGATAGTTATATAACTAATTGATTTATATTAAAATGTTGAATTTGTATTAAACAACTGTAATATTACATAATTAACCAATGTGAGGATGGATATAAAAATAGATGACAATGGGAAGGGTTAGGGTTGGGGGTATAATATATAATAGAAGGGAAAAATTGAATTTGATTAAGATTAGAGGTGAGGATGAAGGGTAATATTGGTTTTTTAAAAAAAAAATAGATGAGGAATAAATGTGGCAAAAAGGAAATATAGAAATTGTAAATTTAATTGAAATGACTAAATGCCGTTTAAATTTTTGAACCGACCAAATACTCTGTTCAAAGAAAATACGTTGTATATTTGTATGTGTATTTCTAATTATTGCTATTTATTCATATTTATTCTCTTTTATTCTTTTTTTATTTTTTTATTAAACAGGTTTATCAGAAATACAAACATTTTCCCCACATCCCCCCTCTCCCGCTCCTTCCCCCCTCACCCACCCAAACCCCCCTTCCCCCTCCCCTCCCCGGACTTCCCAAAACAAATACAGGGTATAGCATATAACAATCCTAAACTAAAATACACTAACATTCTACAGACTCCCAACTCACTCTTGGTCTTTAACTCCCCTTTAGTCTAATAACATATAATTCAAAGAAAAAATAAAACTATAAATTTGGTTAGATATTTCATTCATAAGCTATTTGTAACTTATTAGTCTGATACTTGTTTTGAATATAACCAATCCATCTTCTCCACTCTAGTACATATCTTTCATTTGAGTGATCCTTCAAATACGCTGAAATTTTCGCCATCTCTGCCAAATTCGCTACTTTTAAAATCCATTCCTCAATAGTAGGTAAATCCTCCTTCTTCCAGTACTGCGCCACCAAGAGTCTGGCCGCTGCTATGAAGTTTAAGAGCAACTTAGTCTCTATTACCGTACAGTCTGTAATTATATCCAACAAGAATAACTGTGGAGTAAATTTTATCTTTTTCTTTAAAATATTTTGGATAATCCACCATATTTTTATCCCAAAAGCCTTAATTTTTTTACATGTCCACCATATATGATAATACATAGCATCCTCACATTCATATCTCCAGCACTTAGGTTGCGTACTTGGATACATACAGGCTAATTTCTTAGGATCTAAGTGCCATCTATAAAACATTTTGTAAAAAATTTCTCTCAAGTTTTGGGCTTGCGTAAATTTTACATTTCTGACCCATATTTTTTCCCATGTTTTCATCATTATTGGTTCCCCAATATTTTGTGCCCATTTTATCACACAGTCTTCTACTAGCTCTGTTTCTGAGTCTATTTCCACCAATGCATTATACAACCTTTTTATATGCATTTGACTTTGATCTCTGATTTGTTTTACCAAATTCTCACCCTCCTGCGAGATACCAATTTTTTGATCTTCTTTCCATCTGGCCTGCAATTGTCCATACTGAAACCATGTTTTTATTATCCTTTCTTCTCTTAATTGGTTCAAAGATTTTAATTGTAATATACCTCTTTTATTGCTAAGAAGCTTTTTGTACGTATTCTCATCTTGTTTTTGCTCTACACTTATATTCTCTATTGCGTGTCTGGGTACTGTCCATATTGGTAATCTATCATTTAATTTATATTGGTATTTTTTCCAAACATGCAATAAAGAACTCCTTAATACATGGTTTTTAAAAGTCTTATCCACTTTCTTGTCATATAATAAATAAGCATGCCAACCATAAACCAAATCATATCCTTCAATATTCAATATACTTTCCTCTGTTAAGTTGATCCAATCACTAATTGCTGAGAGAGCAGCAGCTTCATAATACAATCTTAAATTGGGCATTTTGAGACCTCCTCTTTCTCGCACATCCTGCATTATTTTTTGCTTAATTCTCGGTCTCTTCCCTGCCCAAACAAATTTACTAATACCCCTCTGCCATTCCTTCAAATTTGCATCTTTTTAAAGTATTGGTATCATTTGAAAAAGAAATTAAATTTCCTTAAAGTTTAACAATTCATTCTTTATCTTAATATCTTTATATTTGTTTGGGGTTGGCTTTCTTCCCTTCCATCTTTTTTATTGTACAGCAATCTTTCTCCTCAAACATACCACCTCTCTTTTTTCTTTCCTTCCTACTTTCTCTTCCCCCCTCTTCTTCTCTTTCCTACCTCCTCTTCCTTTCTCCTTCTCCTCCTCTCTTCCTCCCTCTCTTACCCTCACTCCTACTCAAATTTCCCTTCATCGCTCTCTATTGCTGTATTCTTTTATGCATATGGACTACTCAGAGGACTGAAAAAGTTATTTTTGCCTGGTCCTCGCATTTTTGACCAGTCTTCGAACTTATGACTGTCCTCACATTTTACGTTTTTGCCCTATCTTGTCACCAAGATGAAGAGAAGCAGTTGTGAAATGAGTGACACTGTTGTTAAGAATGCTGCAATGGGCATAAATGATGACCAGTCTGTCAGAGCAGCAATCAGCCCCGTTACCTTGCGTGGGGTAATTGCCCTCATTTTGAGTTGGATCGTGACTTTCTCCTTCTGTATACTTGATCAATAAACCAAAGAAACATTATCTAATTAAACTCATATTTATTGTAAAGAAAATAAAACATCTTACTAATCTAATTAGTTACATCTTGGAAGCTTTCCCAGTCATGAACTTCCTTGGCTGGAAAACAAAGGAAAGTTTTTTTAGAAGAAGAGGAAGAATGCAGGCATGCGCAGTAGATACTGATAAGAAACTTGGCAAGCTACGGTAAGTCTGACAGTTCAGAAATAATAGCTCTGCTGGTAAATACAAAAACGCAGTGACACCCCTTCTTTTGCCAGTTGAGCGAACATCAGGTACATCATCAGATAAGGCACATCTTCTTATGCAAATACTCGTGTTGAGCTGCTGGAAGCGGTTTGTTGAGCATGTCTGCAGTCTGATCATGTGTGGATACATACTGCAATTTTACAAAACCTTGTTTCACAAATTGTTTGATATTTCTATAACGGATGTCAATATGTCTGGACCTAGAACCTGTGAAATGTGATTCAGAAATATAAACCACCGATTCATTGTCTTCCATCACTGTGATTGGTCGGATAGGAAGTGTCCAGATATCTGTGACCAAAGCATTAGAGAATTACATGCATCTGAAACACAAGCATATTCAGCTTCAGTAGATGAACAAGAAACAAAATTCTGTTTACGCACTTGCCAATAAACAGGACATCCATTTACAAACATCATATAATCAGAAATACTTTTACGTGATTTCTTATCACTTGCCCAATCAGAATCTGCATAACAACTTAATTCTGCATAATCAGTGTGTGTTGGTTCTAACAATAACTTCATGTGTTTAGTGTGCTTTAGGTATTTCAATAATTTCTTAATACATGACCAATGAAACTTTTGCCTTACCTACGTGTTGAGACAAGAAATTAATACTGAGTGCAATGTCGGGTCTAGTCCAACTACTAATGTATAACAGTGATCCAATAACTGAACGATAAAGTGTTTGATCCTCGAACTCAGGACTTGGTTCATTTGTCAAGTTGTGAAAATCTGTTTGCATGGGTGTCTTTGTTGTGTTAGCATCCTTCATGTTGCAATGATGCAAAACTTGTTCAATTTTATCCTCTTGTGACTAAACTCCTTCTGTGTTTTTTCAATCTGAACACCTAAATATGTGCTAATATGACCTAAAGATTTCAATGTGAAGTATTTTTGCAAAGCTTTGGCAAAAATCTCACTCATCTGCTTATTTGGGCCAATATGAACAATATCATCAACATAAACAAGAACTATCTCATATGCATTGTTAGATCTTTTTGTGAACATGCACTCATCAGTTTCGGACTTAATAAAGCCCATTGAATTTAGTTTGTCAGTTAGACATAAGTACCACATCAAACCAGACTGTTTCAGACCATGAAGACTTTTGTTTAGAAACCAGGTATCCCCTTCTTGCTGTCGGAATCCTGGAGGACCTCTCACATAGATTTCTTCATCTAGGTCAGCATGTAGATAAGCGGTGTCAACATCGAACTGGAAAACTTCTAAACCAAGGATAATTGCAGTGGCTAAAGCAATTTTTACACTCTCAGTTCTGACTGTCAGTGAGTAGATATTTGTGTAGTCCTCAGAATAACATTGAGCGAAACCCTGAGCTACAAGTCTGGCCTTGTACAATGACTCACCATTTGGCTTCTTTTTGATTTTGTAGACCCATCGAGTGCCAATGACTTTTTTGTTTGCTGGAAGTTTTGCAGGCATAAACACCTTAAGTTTCTTTAGACTGTCCATTTCAGCCTGCATTGCATCATACCACTTTTCTTGCTCTGAATCACGAAGATGTTTGATTTGTTTGTTTGTTTGTTTATTTATTTATTTATTTATTTATTTATTTGTTCAATTTATATGCTGCCCTTCTCCGGAGACTCAGGGCGGCTTACAATGCGTTAAGCAATAGCTTTCATACTTTTGTTTATACAAAGTCAGCTTATTGCCCCCACAATCCGGGTCCTTATTTAACCTACCGCAACCTGGAAGGCTGAGTCAACCTTGAGGAGTGACCCTGGAGGTTTGAGAGGGATAATAAATTGTTTCTCACTCTGCATGGGAGAAAAAAGGTTTTGCCGTTTGTGGAATTTTTGGCTTTTCCCCAAGCATTTCAAATTCAGAAGTTCTAGTAAGACAGTTTGAGAGCATGCATAATTAGAAGGGGGCATTACTGACCTAAGTCATAGTATTTCGCCTTCAAAAGCAGCTTTTCTGTTATTTTCCTCCTGAAGCTTCTGTAACAGCATTACATTCGTTTCTTCTCCTTCTAGCTGAGTGGCTGATGCCAGGGGCTGAAATCTTGAGGGTCTTTCTATCTCCTCTTCATCCAAAGAGGATAAAGCTCTGGGCTTCATTTTGCCCTTTTCCTTCATTTTTCCCTTTTTCTTCTTTCTCAGCATCTTACAAGTTAATTATTTAGTGTTCCGCAGTCACTAAATCAACTATCTGTCTAATTAGCCTAGATGGTCATGATCAAAAGTAACAAACAAGGAAAAGCCATAAACAAACCATCCTCTGCTACCATTGTCAGAGCGGCAATCAGCCCCTTTACCTTGAGTGGGGTAATTGCCCTCATTTTGAGTTGGATCGTGACTTTCTCCTTTTGTATATTTGATCAAATAACCAAAGAAACATTATCTAATTAAACTCATATTTATTGTAAAGAAAATAAAACATCTTACTAATCTAATTAGTTACAGCTTGAAAGCTTTCCCAGCCATGAACTTCCTTGGCTGGAGAACAAAGGAAAGTTTTTTTAGAAGAAGACAAAGAATGCAGGCATGCGCAATAGATACTGATAAGAAATTTGGCAAGCTATGGTAAGTCTGACAGTTCAGGAATAATAGCTCTGCTGGTAAATACAAAATGCAGTGACACAGTCATAAGTGCTGTGGAGGTAGTCCTTTTGTGCATATGGACAACTCAGAGGGCTGAAAAAGTTATTTTTGACTGGTCCTCGCACTTTTGACCAGTCCTCGAACTTACGACTGTCCTCACATTTTACGTTTTTTGCTCTATCTTATCACCATGGTGAAGAGAAGCAGTTGTGAAATGAGTTTCATGGTTGTTAAGAATGCTGCACAGGCATAAATGTGAGGATGTCATAAGTGTGAGGACCAGTCAAAAGTGCGAGGACTTGTCAGAAATGACTTTTTTCAGCCCTCTGAATAGTCCCTATACACATAGCCATGTCCACCCAGTCACATGACCAGCTAGCCACATCCACACAGTCACATGACCTCCAAGCCATGCCAACAAAATAAGCCATGCCCACAGAACTGGTAGTAAAAAAATTTAAAACCCACCCCTGCTTAGGACCATGAAACATGCTGATCTACACAGTCATCATACTTGATTGAATCTCCTAAAAGGAGACAATTATGCAAATTGGATATTAGCATGTATTGGACTTCTGATTGAATTTATTTGAATTTACTAGAATTATTTTTTGTGCCAGAGGTTTCTCTGGTCTTCGCTATTGAGAAGAAGGCATCTATCCAGCTTTTGAATTTACCCCATGTTTTGTAGGTGACCACTACAAGTGGTTTGCATCAGGGAATTCCTTCTGTCTGTTTCAGAAAAAAAATCATAGACCTTCCCTATTTAAAAATTTTTCATTTGCATTTAACCGCACTTCTTTTTAACGTTCTACTTTTTTAAAAAAATATTTTTTAAAACAGACAAACATTTAGTACATCAATCATCCCTCCCCTGTGACATCTCAATGTTATCTTCTTCAATTCTTTTTCTTCTTTTTCTTCCAAAATTTTCTTCTATTTTGATCTTCATCCAAACCACTATAACATTCCTATAACCATATTCTAGTTTTTATACATAATTATAAAATTAATGATGTATATCTCTTTTCCAACCAACAATAAAAATAATTCCATATCTATTCATTTCTGCACAATCTAATTTTTTTTATTACTTCTTCTTCCAAAGGTATTTTCTCTGCTTTCCAATTTTGAGCATAAATAGTTCTTGCAGCTGTTATTACATGTAAAATCAAATAAGTATTATCCTTACTAATTTTTTCAGACAGAATACCCAATAGGAAACCCTCTGATTTAAATTCTATACATTGCTGTATCATTTCTTCCAACCAGGTTTTAATTTTATTCCAATAGTTTTTTGCTTCAGGACATGTCCACAATACATGATAATAGGATCCTGGTAGTTGGTGACATTTCCAACATTTAGCTAATTTATCTTTAAACATTTTTGCTAACTTCTCCGGTGGCATGTGCCATCTATAAAACATTTTATATTGATTTTCCTTATATGTAGTGGACATTGTTAATTTATAGTTCCTTTCCCATAATTGTTGCCATTTTTCAAGGTCTGTTGAATATCCAAAATTTCTTCCTCAAGCTATCATTGTTTCTTTTACTTGTTCCTCCTCCAATTCAATATACAGCAAAAGATTATTAAATTATTAAATTTAAATTTTCCTCCATTCCTGTGAGTATCCTGTCCAGCTCAGTCTTTTCCAAATAAAAGCCATGTAACTTAGCATCTTTTTCATATCTTGCTCTTATCTGCATATACATATACCAATCTGTCTCAATCCTCTGTTCTTCCAGTTCTCGTTTCTCTTTCAATTCCCTCTTGTCCATTAATAAATCCTTATATCTAACAATACTTCCAAAATTAAAAAATATTTGGGTGTATTAAAGCTTCCATTGTTGATAACCATAATGGTATTTTCACATAATATTTACCTCTAACCTTTTTCCATACAAAAAACAATGCATTTCTTATATAATGTCTATGAAAGTATGTATCTTATTTCTACCATACCACAAAACAGCATGCCAACCCAGTTGTAAATGCCCTTCCAATGTAAACAACCTTGTATTTCTTAGTTCAAACCATTCCTTCAACAATGTCAATTTTGCTGCTTGATAATATAATTCCCAATATGGTAAATCAAATCCCCCTCGTAATCTCGTGACTTGCAGCATTTTCAAACTTATTCTTGCTTTTTTTCCCTTGCCATATCAATTTCCTCATTATCTTATTAAGATATTGGAAATATGTCTTTTCAATTTTTATTGGCACAGTTTGGAATAGAAATAACAATCTTAGTAATTTATCCATCTTTATCAATGCAATCTGTCCCATGGGTGATAGTTGGAGATTCTTCCATTTTTCCAAGTCTTTTTCAATTTGTTGTTTTAATTTGTAATAGTTTTCTTCTTTTATTGTTGCACATCTTGAGGTTAAAGATACTCCCACGTATTTGACTTTCTTCACCACTTGTATGTCTAACTTTTCTTTTATTTCTCTATTTTGTTTTTCTGTTGTGTTTTTTTCATCAAAATTTTTGTTTTATCTTTATTTATTTTCAAACCAGAAACTTTTCCATATCTTTCTATCTGTTCTAGTAATTTAAGGCCTGTTGTTTGGGGTTCCTCTATAATAAATACCAAATCATCTGCAAACACTTGCAATTAGTACTCTTCTTTTTTAATTTTCATCCCTTTTATCTCATCATTTGTCTAATATTTCTATTTAAAACTTCTAGAGTCAGGATAAACAGTAGTGGTGATAATGGACAACCTTGTCTAGTCCCTTTCATTATATTAATCTTTTTTGTCATTTCTCCATTCATCATTATCTTGGCAAATTGCCTATATTGTTTTTATACTGTTTATAAATCTCTCCCCAAAATCCATTTTATGCAATTGTTTTATCATAAACTGCCAGTTCATGTTATCAAAAGCTGTCTGTGCATCTAAAAACATCAGTGGCATTTTTTTTTCCGGATGAGTCTCATAATGTTCCAAATAGTTCAAAATCATCCTCATATTGTCTCTAATTTTGAGAGAATCTCTAATTCTCTCAAAATTATTTTCTCTAATTCTTTTTGGTAAGAATCTGTTTTGATCAATATGAATATATTCATTTAGTGTTTTTTTTTTCAACCTATTTGCCATTATCGAGGCAAAAATCTTATAATCTACATTTAATAACAAGATCGGTTTATAGTTTTTAATCAATTGTAAATCTGTATCTTCTTTAGGTATGAGTGTCACATGTGCCTCTTTCCAGTGGTGGGTTTCAAATTTTTTTACTGCTGGTTCTGTGGATGTGGCTTGGTAGGCGTGGCATGGCTTGGTGGGCGTGGCATGGTGGGCGTGGCAGGGGAAGGATACTGAAAAATCTCCATTCCCTTCACAATCCAGGGAAAGATTACTGCAAAATCTCAATTTCTTCCTGATCAGTTTGGAGTTGGGAGGCAGAGAATAGATGGGGGCTGGGCCAGTCAGAATTTTTACTACTGGTTGTCCAAACTACTCAAAACTTCTGCTACTGGTTCTCCAGAACTGGTCAGAACCTGCTGAAACCCACCTCTGCCTTTTTCCATGAATCTGGCATCTGAGCCTTCAATAATAAGTCATTAAATAAATTCAACATTACATTACTAATAGGTTCTTGTAGTGTTTTATACAATTCAGCTGGTAAACCATCTGGTCCTGGTCTTTTCCACTTTTTTATCTTTTTATAGCTTCTGTTAGTTCCATCATTGTTATTCTTTCGTCTAGCACTTCTTTATATTATTCTGATATTTTAATTAAGTCTAATTTCTCCAGATAACTTTGTATCTCCTCCTCTGAAATCTTCTCTTGAGTAGTTTTTCATAATATACTTGGATTACTTTCTTTTTTTCTTCAGTTCTATATTGTAATTTCCCTTCTCCATCTTGTAAATATTTTTACAGTTTTTTTCTTCTTCTCTTTTCTTAATTTGTATGCTAGCCATCTTCCTGGTTTATTTGCATTTTCAAAAACGTTCTGCTTCGATGCTCTCAATTGTTTTGCTAGTGATTCTTCACTTAGAGTTATTTCATGCTTCTTAAATGCCATCAATATCTTAATTTTTTTTTTTTTTTGACCATCTTTCTGGAACTTTTTTTCCAGGCTTTTATACTCTTCTTCTGATCCTGCTTGTTTCTGGTGTTTCTTTTTGTTCATTTTTACCAAATATGTTATTGACTCTAATATACGCTTTCATTGTATCCCATACATTCTGAAGTGATGTATCCTCCTTTTTATTTATTTTAAAGAAAATTTCCAATCCTTTTTCGACAAATTTCTGAAATTCTTTTTCATTTAATATTGTTGCATTCAAAGTCCATCTTATTCTTTTCTTTTGCCCTTTCCATATTATTGTTATTGGGCTATGGTCTGTCCACATATTTGAGCCAATATTTACTTCTTGCACTGCTTCTATAAGTCCAGTTGACATTCATATCATATCTATCCTTGATCACAATAAATCTCTATTTGAATAAAAAGTATATTGATTTCCATTCAGGAAATCCAAATATCTTGAATACTTAGTTTTTCTGTCATTATAAAGAAGGCCTTTGGCAGTGTTCTCCTAGATTTTTTATTTGTCTTCACCATTTTGTAATCTAGATCTGCATCGGTTACAGTATTGAAATCACCCATTATACATACATTTTCATAGTACAGTTCTATAATTTTCCCGTGTAATCACCGATAAAATTCTTTCTGATTTTCATTTGGTGTGTATAATGCTATCAAAAGTATTTATTTAAAATTCATTTTTATTTCCACCTACCTTCCTCATCTTCAAAAAATAATTTGGATTCTAGTTTTTCTTTAACATACAATACCACACCTTTTTTTACTTTGTTGAATCAATGATGCAAATAGAACTAATTTTGAGTATTGTGATAATTTTAAATTTTGTTTTCTAATGTGCACTTCCTGTAGACATATAATGTCCATCTTCAAGCGGTTTAATTTAGTCTATATTTTTTTTCTTTTTATTGCCACATTCAATCCATTTACATTTAGGGATATTGCTTTTACGTCCCTCTAGAACAACAACAAAAAAATACCCACCTTTCCAAGCTATCCAAATCTCAGGGAATGGAGCAACATAGAACATCACTGTCTCTGTACAGTGTTCACTAGCTTAAATGTCAAAGTGGGGAAATTCTCCAACATGTACATATAAAGAATATAAGGCAAACATAAAGATTTTTTAAAACTTTCTCTTCATGAGCTGGTGCTTATCGTTCAGTTCAGGTCTCATCACAATGATAAAACACTTGGGAAGAAAGATGCACACCAATAAGCCAGCACTGGAGGAGATCATGGAGAAGATCTCCACAGCCAACATATATTTTCCCCTTGTGCTTAGATAGGTTGGAATAAAGCATAGCCAAACACTGCAGAAGACCAACATGCTGAAGGTGATGAATTTGGCTTCATTGAAGCTGTCAGGTAACTTCCTAGCTAGAAAAGCAGCAGAGAAGCTAAGCAGAGCAAGAAAACCCATAAAGCCCAAAACACAGTAGAACATGACCGAGTCTTCATTGCACTCCAGGATGACTTCTTCAGACATTGACTGTGCATCAAAATCTGGGTATGGTGGGGATGTCATCAGCCACACAGCACAAACACATATTTGAATAAGGGAGCAGGATAGAAGAATGAAAGTGACCATCCTTCCCCCAACCCATTTCCTCAATCTGGAACCGGGTTTGGTAGCCATGAATGCTAGAACCACAACAAAGGTTTTGGCCAAGACACAAGAAACTGCCACGGAAAAGATGAGTCCAAAAGCTGGTTGTCGAAAGAGACAAACAATCGTATTGGGCCTCCCAACAAATAGAAAGACACAAAGGAAAGAGAGGAGAAGAGAAAGTAGGAGTGTATAAGTGAGATTCCGGTTGTTGGCTTTGACAATGGGAGTGTCTTTGTGTTTCATGAAGACTGTGATTACCAAAGTTGTCATTAAAGAAAAGCAAAGAGAAAGAACAGTCAGACTGATCCCCAAGGGTTCTTCATAGGACAAAAAGATGATCTGCTTTGGAATGCACATATTTTTCCCGGGATTTGGATATTGATCTTCTGGACATGGAGAGCAGTCATCTGTGTCTGAAAAAGAACACAGTGGAATTGATACAGTTGATTACATTGGGGTACAGTGGGGGTATTACATTGGGGTATAATGGGACTAAGACTAATGTCTTAGTCCCATTATATTTGGAAATTTCCTACCTTTCTCCTTTGATATTTTCCCTTCTGGACATAGATGGCAATCATAGCAACAAAAGAACTTTCCTTCTTTCTTGGCCTTACTGTGTCCTGTCTCACAAGGATCATTACACAAAGATAAAGGTAATGCCTATGAATGAATGAAAAAGAATATTTTAAGATACAGAGAGGAAAGGAAGTGCTTTGGAGTGTTTCTGTGGAATCAACAGATTAAAAATGAGTAGTGGGATGACATAACTTTAGATGTAATTGCTCTGAAATTATAATTAATTTAATCTCTACAATAATTGTATTGATAGCCTTCATTAACCATCATCACTCTTCAAAGACAATTTCTCTGCTAGTTTAGGTAAAGACGTTGGTTTTCTCAACTTCTGAATTTTGATGTCAGCAAAACTGATGAGATTTAGTGTGCTGGCTAGCAACTTTTACTTCAAAACTGTGAAAACCATTGTCCATAATTAACAGCGAGCCAGGAAAGTATATTTCCTAATATTCAATAGCAATTGCTAGAAAAGTTAAAAAAGTATCGTATTGATATCTTTCCTTTTCCAGGAAGTTTGTACCTAGGTTAGTTAGGGATGACACTGTCACACTTTCATCAATAAAGATTTTTTAATGAAGGTAAATCAGTCTGGATTCAAAAAGCTAACCTGGTTAAAGCCTACTGGCCACATCATGGAATCTACAGAAATATTGAAGAACTTGTCTGCTGGAGCTGTGGGATCTACCATTCCAACTTTGACCCTAAGAAAGGATTGGTTTGGGAATGTGATCCAGTTGATAATATCAAATCCACCAATGAATTCTCCATTTTTATCAAAGGAGATCTGTTCACCAACACTGTTGTTGAATCTGACGCTTCTCAGAAAAGAATGAACCTGAAATGCATAGGCAATCAGAGAGGAACAAACTGAGGGAGGGAGAAATAATTCATATATTCAAAACATGCATATGAATGTTTCTTTAAACAAAGACAATATAAACATGTTTTGTTTTTGTCTTTTTTTTGTAGGCCAGTATCAAATAAATAACATAGCAATCATTCTAAAATAGCGGTAGAGATTACATATCAGATTCCTGAAATAAAATCAATATAGAATTGCAAAATAAACAGCCATGAAAAAAATAAAATTAAGCTCTATAGTTTAATTGCAAAAGCTACTTAAGCCAGATCACTACTAACAAATATGTAATAAATCCTAGGATGTACAAAACTACCATATAACTGCACTCATTTCACACACTAGCAAGGTTATATTCAAAATGCTACAAGTTAGGCTTCAGCAGTATGTGAACCGAGAACGAAGAAGTACACATGATTTTTTGGAAATGCAGAGGTGATCATTTTTCCTACAATCGCTGGATTATGAGAAAGCAAGGTAGTTCCAGAAAACCATCTACTTCTGCTTCATTGATTATGCTAAATCTTTGATTATGTAGATCACAATGATCTATGGCAAGTTCTTGAAAAGTTGGGAGTATCAGACCACCATAACTGTCACCTGAGAAGGTTAATGTTATATATTAATAAATATATATAAATATAATATTAATAAATCTTTTCTAATTTTTTAAATCTTTATGCTGAAGATTCTTAACTGTTGAGCCAAACTGGCTTAATTATTTATATTCACATTCTATATGTATGTCATTTTAACTGTTCACCACCCTGAGTCCTTTGGGAGAAGGGCAGTATAGAAATTGAATAAATAAAAATAAATAAATAAATAATGTCAGCTCTGCCCGATTCAGCTTTCCACCTCACAGGCTTTCTGCCATTATAACAGGCCTGGTGGCTCAGCAGATTAATGCATTGTAATTAACTCCAGCTGTCTGCAATTACTGTAAGTTCGAATCTCACCAGGCTCAAAGTTGACTCAGCCTTCCATCCTTTCTAAGATGGGTAAAATGAGGATCTAGTTTGTGGGGGCAATAAGTTGACTTTGTATAAAATATACAAAAGTATGAAGGCTACTGCTTAACGCATTGTAAGCCGCCCTGAGTCTCCGGAGAAGGGTGGCATATAAATCAATTTTTTTAAAAAAAAAAAGGCTGGAAGAGATCGGGAGGATGAAAGAGCAATAAAGCTGTGTTTGTAGGTGTTGGGAAATTGGGAGGGGGAAATGACAGGTGATAAAGGCCAGAGTAGCCAAATCTTGTTTGTACCAGCATCCCAAGGCCAAGCCTGAGAAATATGTAACTTATCTGCAAAAATTTCAGAATTCTCAAAACATCTTGGTGGGCTCTGGTTGGCTGGAAATAGACTGGTCATAGAGGTGGGGGGAAGAATGAGATGCGAATGAACCTTTTTTATAACTTGCAACCATGGGAAATTCAGAGCTGGCTTCACATTACTGCAAACAACACCTTTAGTAAAAGAATCCTTTGCTTTAACCAAAGGGAGTCAAGGGTCTTTCTTTCCTAAGGAATCAGATTGGGGCACGTCTGGCACCTGCATGCCAGCCAAGAAGCAACACTTAGAACCAGACATGGAACAACTGATTGCTTCTAAATAGGGTAAGTACAACGAGGCTATATATTGCCACCTTGGTTATTTAAATTATATGGAAAGTACATCTTGTGAAATGCCGAGCTGGATGAGCCACAAGCCAGAACTAGGATTGCTGGTAGAAATATCAAAAACCTCAGATATATAGACGATACCACACTAATGGCAGAAAGTGAAAAGGAACTAAAGAGCCTTTTTTTTTTCAATTTTTACAACTTTTTCTATTTTTTTTTCAACAAAACATTTGAAAAAAAAATATAGTTTACTTACTTTAATTCTTAATAATCTAAGAGGGAACATTTAAAAAAAAACACAGAAAAAAGCGAGAGACACTTAAGACAGGAAAGATAGTAATGCATTTTTCAACAAAACAAAAAGTCAAGAATTCCTGTAAACTAGTAGCAACAGGAAAAATATTTAAATTTTTAGAAATGTTTAATTTTTTAGCAAACAAACAAAGAAAAAAGTGATGGAAATGGACACTGACATAAGGCACACTTTGCAAGTCAGTATAGTAACTTGCAAAGTGTGCCTTATATTTCAGCTTATGTCCACATAGCTCAGATACTTTGGCACACTTTGGACTCATTGGACACCACCCTGAGGTTGTGAAAGATTGAAGGCAAAAGGAGAAGTGGATAACAAAGGATGAGATGGTTAGGTAGTGTCATCAGCACAATGAATATTAATACGGGCAAATTGTCGAAGATACTGGAGGATAGGAGGGTCTAGGGTGCTATGGTTCATGGGACTGCAAAGATTCAGAGACGATTTAGCGACATACAAACAACAATAACTGAGATACCATAGCAACCCATAAGTACAGGTGTTGATTGCTTAATGAGCCTAGATGGCGCAGTACTTTAGCTGACTGCTAGTTCAGCAGATCAGTGGATCAAATCTCACCGGCTCAAGGTTGACTCAGCCTCCCATCCTTCCTAGGTGGGTAAAATGAGGACCTAGATTGTTAGGGCGCAATATGCTATTTAGTATAATGTCTTTGGTGTAAGCCATCCACAGTCCTCGGAGACATAGAAATATGACAAATAAAATAAAATAAAATAAAATAAAATAAAATAAAATAAAATAAAATAAAATAAAATAAAATAAAATAAAATAAAATAAAATAAAATAAAATAAAATAATAAAATAAAATAAAATAAAATAAAATAAAATAAAATAAAATAATAAAATAATAAAATAAAATAAAATAAAATAAAATAAAATAAAATAAAATAAAATAAAATAAACTGCTTGTTCAGTAACCATCCAAAATTATAAGAAATTGTAAGTGCAGAACAAGTGATACTTATGATTTCCTTACTGTGCTTGTATGATCATAATCCTGGGAGTCAGGAATGGGCCTTTATTTCTGACTGTCATGGCATTCCAGAGTGACTTGATTGTGATTTGTTGTCTATCTTGCTAGCTTTCCACAAGCAAAATCAATGCGGAAGCTAGAAGGAAATTGGAAGTTGTGATCACATGAATTCCATGCTTTAAAAACTATGCAATCCTCACTTAACAATGGTAACTGGGGTCTGCCAAAGTTATTGTTGCTAAACCGCATGGTGAAGTTATACGCGCATCACTTAGCAATGGAAACTCAGGTCCCATTTACTTAATGACTGTCATTAAGTAAAGGCTGCCAGTAAAACTTGTCATTAAGTAAAGGCTGCCAGTAAAATATAATCGAAGATAGACTTACTTTTACAAAGTAAAATCAAAAATTAATGACCTACCCTGAAAATATGACTTAGCATGATTTTTCATGCTGTTTGCAATATAAGCCCTACCCCTCCAAAATAAGCCCTAGATCAGAGAATCAGCAGCAGTGGTGGGGCGGTGGGGGTAACCAGCATAGGAGGTGGCAAGGATGCCTACGGGAAGATGATGTCCGGAAGCAGGTTCGGCCTTTGTGGGGCCAAGGAAGAAGGAATGCAATACGTTCCACCACCTGTCTTTCCTTGCAGATTGTGTGGCAAAGATGGAGGACCTATTTGTCAGTGGGAACTGAGAAGGCAGCACACCATCCCACCTCACCATTTTCTGGCTGTGAGAGGTGGTGCAGTCAGCATAGCTCCACTGGCAGCAGGTGGGCAGTCTGGAGGTCATAGATCTGGGATGACTTGGGTAGCCAAGAGCAGCACTATCAGGAGGGCAAAAAGCCACCATGAGTTCAGCAGCAGCACAAGCTGCTGCTTGGAGGCCAGCAGTTGAGAAGTGCCCTTGTAGCAACAGGGCTAGCAAGCATTGGGACAGAGAGGATGGGGCTGATTGGCTTTCCATCCCCTGTATGTGAAAAAAATAAGAGACACCCAAAAATAAGCCCAAGTTCTTATTTCGGGATCAAAAAGAAAATAAGACTATTTTTCAGGGAAACACAATATATTCTACCTAGGAAATAAAGTCTCAGTAGAAGAGGTTAGGCAATGGGAATTGAGGACCAAAGGACAGTGACATTTCTTTTATTGGATGCATTAAAGTAGAGCCAGAGTCAACATCACCAGGGGCTGCTGGAATTTAAAATCCTGCATTAATGACTGAATTTAATGACTGAAATGTCCATGATTTGAAATCTATGATTGTTTCATCCAATGGGAGTATACTGTACCGAGGTGGTGTAGTGGTTAGAGTGCAGTACTGCAGACTACTTCAGCTACTTCAGCTGACTGCTAGCCGCTGTTCAGCAGTTCAAATCTCACCGGCTCAAGGTTGACTCAGCCTTCCATCCTTCTGAAGTGGGTAAAATGAGGGCCCAAATTGTTGTGGGCAACCTTGTAAACCGCTTAGAGAGGGCTGTAAAAGCACTTTGAAGCGGCATATAAGTCTAAGTGCTATTGCTATTGCTAAATATGTAGGCTCAAATTAATATCCCACATTTGAAATGCCTCAGATATTAAAAACACTTTAACTCCTTTCCCTTTCTCTCCTAGAACCATGTTCCTGGAAGCATATAAGGCTGCTCTCATTCCATCCAATTGCTCTAAAACTATGCATGTGTTGTTGTGAATAATTGGGTGTAGAAATGCAGGTGACTCTCAAATGGTCTATGAAACAGTCAGAAACAATGCCTCATAAAATGGGAACATTACAGCAGGCTGAATCTTATTTGAATAAGAATGACACAATATATCAGTCCTTCCTCTTCCACCCATGGATTGTATGGGAAGAACCTCATCAGGAAATGCCAAAAAACATTGGCATGATTCAGTGATGGGTTCCACTTGCCTTCACTACCAGTTCGCTATCATGAACCCAGATGCACAGAACATCCATGATGAAATCCGGGCGGTGGGCAGAGCCTCCCACCGCCACCACTACTGGTTCACACAAACCTGGGCGAACCAGTAGGAACCCACCACTGGCATGATTGTATTTTCAAGAATCAATGAATTGTGTCTGCAAATGCAAACATTCCAAATAAAGCATATATAACAACCAATACAGCTTCAACATTCAGTAATAACCTCCTTCCATTTATTCATAGACTGAATTTATGGAACAATAAGGAAGTGGCTTCCAAGGATGGAGGGGGAGCATTTCAGAGAAGTAAAAGACAATTCAGATTGGATATTATGTCTGTGTGAGAGAGAAGTAACATACCCCCCCCCCAATTCACAGAGTAAATTGCAGATACAGATAGTAGAGTGTTCAGATTGACAACCTTTTATCTATAGATGTAAAACAAGAAGGAATCAACTTAGAAGAATTACTATCTGTCATTCTTGATTTTGGGCTTGACAGGAGTTTAATTTCATGGAGACAAACATATTCTAAGAAATGTTGTAGAATGCAATTTACAATTTTAATATCAGCACAAGAATATTTTGATTACTTAATCCATTATTACACCTCACTTTTGGGTTTTCAGACATCAATATCCCTAGAGAAAAATGTTTACTAGAGGTTACGTACACATGTTGCAACTCCAGATATGGTGGTTTCTCACTACCCTGGTAACAGACTTACCTGCCACCAGACTTGATTGTGAAAATGTTTCCTTCTTTCTTTCATCATTGTTGTTTCTTTAGATTTGGAGAGAGAGAGAGATTGCAAAGCATGTGCCACAGCATAGACTGCATTGTAAATGTTATAACTCTGGCCACTCATGCTTGTTTCAAACACAGATGTAGGAATGGTTTCAAGTTTCTCCTGTCCAGTGCATTTTTTCTGAGATGCCTCCATTTTTGAGTTTGGGAAGAAACAGCCAAATGCCTGTTCCCAGAAATCTTTCCGAAAACGATCATTCTGATTATTACTTGGATTTAGATTTTGAAGAAATTCCTTGAAGCTTTGGATCTCCTTTGTGTGAACTGCAAAGGATAAAGCACCATGCAGAAAATGGATATCCCATGATTTATGAAAGGAAATTGAAGTATAATCTGTTTGAGCAGTTATAAGCCAAATCTTATTCTTCTTTGGTATATCCTCCATTTCTGATGCATGGAGGATAGTTCTCAGAACTGTTAAGGACTGAATTTCACCATATAAGATTATCACATTGGCTGTGCTGTTCATGAGAACATGGTATATATGTAGCACTTCATCTACGGTTTCAATGAAATCATTGTAAAAAGCTCCATTTGGGAATTCTAATATGAATTCAGTGCAGATGCCATTTTCAGAAAAAGTGGGGAGCATCTCCTGGAGAAATTTCTCTCCTTTCTCATCCTTTACTACAAGAATTCCAATCCAGATCCATCTAAAATAGAGCAATAGCTGCAGGAGGCCCTTACGTTGGTGGGATTCATTCGGAAACATTTGTTGGAAGAAAACTGCTTGAGTCTCTTTATCTATGACTGGAGCAAAGCCATAGGTCAACTACAGAAAGATAAACATATATAATTGCAAAATTCTACTGCGTGTGAGCCTCTGAAAATATATATATTCATTTCAGTTGGATATCTTTCACCTTTTATACTGAAATTATGCAACTAGTTGTGTTTATTATGGAATATCAAACAAGATGTCACTCTTGAGGTATCGGTAAACTTATTAATTCCGAAAGTAGAGTTGTGAACATTTCAAACTTGAAACTTAGTACAATGTCTGGAACTGGGGCACATTTTGCTGTGTCAAATATCCGCATTGTCTCTGACATAATGCCAATTATTCATGGTGCTTTGATGATTCTATCAAGCAGATAATAATATCAAAGAAAGGTCTCTCTTTTTACAAAAAGAAGCATACCGAAGTTTGTGGAGGTATGGCAAAATGATAATGTATATCACTCTTGAAGTATCAGTAAATATATTTTTTCCGAAAGTAGTCTCATTATAAAATTTCAAATTTGAACCTTAGTACAACGTCTGGAACTGGGGCACATTTTGCTGTGTCAAATATCCCCACCATTTGTTCCGAATGACAATGATTCATGGTGCTATGATGATTTTTTCCAAGCAGATAATAATATCTAGGAATCTGAAAGGTCTCTCTTCTTACAAAAAAAAAGCATACCGAAGTTTGTGGAGATATGGCAAAATGATAATGTATATCTTCAGCACATCTTACCTGAGGAACTTTGTAGATGCCCAATACAGTTGCCATGTGAAGAGAGGTGTCAGGTGCCCCAATGACTGCAGCCAAGGTATTTGTGATCCCACACTTGTAGTTAGGGATGAATTTGCCCTGTGTGAAAGGTAGAATCATTGAGGCAAAGATAGTCTGGCTTGGATTAAAATTGCTGTTAAAAATGTGGAAGCCCAATGTGACGTTGGGTAGGATCTGGGGATTTTCATTAATCTCTTTTACAGTAAACACTAATGCCAGGATATGCTGGTAATTCTGAAAAACTATTCTGTAAAACAAAATTAGAAACAGCACATTAAGAAAGGTCTGCGTCACATTGTGGCACTTACAATTCTTTCATACAGCACGTTTTGTGGAATGTGTGAACTAATTCTTGTTTCTATATCTGAGAATGGTTCTCTATCAAACTGCAGCTTTTAAGGATGGCTTATATGGAACAGGAAATTGCTACATTTTGGTACCTGAAATAAAGAATGAGAAAACATATCATGGGAAATATGTGCTTTCTCTTCCTTAATGGTAGTAACAGCTTTATATTCGTATGGAATTAATTTCTATGGAATTAAGCCATAAAAACCTATATATTAATTTGATCTCCATTTCAACTATTTCAACTTTACCTAGAATCTGAAGTAAAATATAACATCAGATAAATTTACTGAGGCATTGTATTTTAGATGTTTCTATCAGGAGTTTTTGTCACTAGGGGAAAATATTTCAAGAATCATATGATTTACCAGCAAAATTCAGAGCTTGACAATAAATTAATGATATACCTACATGAGTCCCTCATGAAATGCCTGTGAAGGATGTTGAGTGAACTCAATGGGATCAGAAAATATCACGAATGCAGAAATAATGCCAGCAATGTTAACATCTCCAAGCTGATGATAGGTGTACTGAATAGGAGGAGGCTCCCGAAAGTCACATTGAAGGGTAGGTTTCTTGCACATCACTTTAGACAATACTATTAATAATATTTTCATGAATGGTAACATCTTAGATGAGTGTCTTCTTTCTATGTAGAAATGCCTCTGTCTACAACAAGATCTTTGAAATAGATCAGAGAGATCTTCCTCCTGGAGGTGTTCTTCAGACAAAACTAGGGAGTGCAACATACTATCAAATCAACTCACAGTGCTTTGGGACTCCCAGCCATGGGTTGGAATAGGATGGAGACAACAATTACCATTATTCAGTGTCAGTGGCTATTTTTTTCATGGAGTCCCATAGTATTTGGAAAAGGCAAAATGGCTAATTTCATAATGATAGTGAGACAGTCTCATATGTCTTATTCTCAATTTCAAGACATGTGAGGACTTGCAGAGGCAGGAACGCATGAGCACAAGACAAAAAATAAAATTATTAGATCCATAAAGCAAAATAGAGCTGTAAATATATGTATGTGTAAAGGCATTACTGTAAATCTATTCTATTCTATTCTATTCTATTCTATTCTATTCTATTCTATTCTATTCTATTCTATTCTATTCTATTCTATTCTATTCTATTCTATTCTATTCTATTCTATTCTATTCTATTCTATTCCATTCCATTCCATTCCATCCCATCCCATCCCATCCCATCCCATCCCATCCCATCCCATCCCATCCCATCCCATCCCATCCCATCCCATCCCACCCAAAGGTAGGTTTCAGCAGGTTCTGATTGGTTCTGGAGAACTGATAGTGGACATTTTGAGTAGTTCGGAGAACCGGTTATAAAAATTTTGACTGGCCCCGCTCCCATCTATTCTCTGCCTCCCAAGTCCCAGCTGATCGGGAGGAAATGGGGATTTTTCAGTATCCTTCCCCTGGAGTGGGGTGGGAATGGAGATTTTACAATATCCTTCCCCTGCCATGCCCACCAAGCCATGCTATGCCATCCCCACCAGGCCACACCCACAGAACTGGTATTAAAAAAGTTTTAAACTCTCCACTGATCCCATCCCATCCTATCCTATTCATTCTTACACTACCCTACACCAGGAGTTCATTATTTAATAACTGCTTGTTCAACAACCATCTGAAATTGCAACAGTGCGGAACAAGTGGTACTTATGACTTCCTTATTGGGCTCGTATGATCCCAATCCTGGAAGTCAGTAATTGGTCAAGTGCAGAGGTGGTATTCAGCAGTTTCTGACAGTTCTGGAGAATCGGTAGCTGAAATTTTGAGTAATTTGGAGAATTGGTGAATACCATTTCTGACTGGCCCCCATCTATTCTCTGCCTCCTGAGTCCCAGCTGATTGGGAGGGAATGGAGATTTTACAGTATCCTTCCCCTGCCATGCCCACCAAACCATGCCCACCAAGCGATTCACAACCACCAAGCCATGCTCACAGAACCAGTAATAAAAATTTTTGAATCCCACCACTGGCCAAGTGATGTCCCAACTTCTAACTGCATCACTTAGCAATGGAAATTCAGGTCCCAATGACCATCATTAAGTAAGGGCTGCCAGTAAAATTTATAATATAATGGAAGATAGATACTTTTAGCAAGTAAAATCTAAAATTTATTTAGAAAATAATTTTAGGATACCTAAAATTTAGGTATATTAGAATATACCTAATAATAAATTAGGTATATTCTACCTAAGAAATAAAGTCTCAGTAGAAGAAGTTATAAGGGAATTGAAGACTGAAGGGCAATGACATTTCTTTTATTGGATGCATTAAAGTAGAGTCAGAGTCAACACCTACAGGAGCTGCTGGAATTTGAAACCCTGCATGTAGATGCTGAATTTGATGGTTTACATGTCCATCATTTGAAATCTATTACTGTTTCAACCCATTGGAGTTCATTTCGTATGTCTCACAAAAATTAGGCTCAAAATAAGATCCCATTTTGGTCCTCTTTTATTAAGTGCCCTGAGATATTAAAAACTCCTTCCTTCCCTTCTCTCAGAGCCATGTTTTTAGAAGCATATAAGGTGGCTCTCATTCTTCTCCATCCGGTTGCTCTAAAACTATGCATCTTTTCTTGAGAATATCTGGGTGTAGAAATGATCTATGAAGAGGTCAGAACCCTATGGTTCATAGAAAGGGAACATGAGCCATGGTGGCACAGTGGTTAGAATGCAGTATTGCAGGTTATTTCTGCTGACTGCTGACTACTGACTGACTGCAGTTCAGCAGTTCTATTCTCACTGGCTCAAGGGTGACTCAGCCTTCCATTCTACCAAGGTTGGATAAATGAGGACCTGGATTGTTGGGGGCAATATGCAACATGCTGACTCTGTAAACTGCTTAGAGAGGGCTGTAAAACATTGTGAAGTGGTATATAAATTTAAGTGCTAAGTTAATTTCATTGAGAGAAGCCTATTCTACGGAATTTTATAGAAAGCCATTTACAATTTTAATATCCGCATATGAATGTTTTGATTAGTTAATCCATTATTACATCTCACTTTTGAATTCTCAGACATCAATATCCCTGGAGAATATTGTTTGCTAGAGTTTATGGACACATGTTGCAACTACAGGTATGGTGGTTTCTCACTACCCTGGTAACAGACTTACCTGCCACCACACCTGATTGTGAAAAGACAAAACTAGAAAGTGCAACATACTATCAAATCAACTCAAAGAGCTTTGGGGCTCCCAGCCATGGGTCAGAATAGGATGGGGACAATAAATACTATAATTCAGTGTCAGTTCCTCCTATTTTCATGCAGTGCCATAGGATTCAGAAGAGACAAACTGACTAATTTCTTAATGATAGTGAGATAATTCAATATGAACAACTTCAAAACATGAGAGCCTCCAGAGGTAGGAACCTATGTGTTGCAAGACAAAAATATAATTATTAGATCCATAAAATAGAGATGTAAATACAGTGTATAGATAGGTAGGTAAGTAGGTAGGTAAGTAGGTAGATAGATAGGTTTCTAAACAATAGAAGATTAATGATATACTGTAAGTACACCTTGGAAACACAAGTCAGTAATGGACTTGTCTTTCTCTATATAGCCAATATGATCCCCTTCATTTAGCAAAATCTTGACTACACTGAAAGCTTCTGGTTCATCAGATGGCTATGGAACTCCAGACTCATCGCAAGCTTTCCTAGCATCACACTTACAAAAGTAAGCACTGGGAAAAAGTTACAGATTAGCAGAAAATGTTGTAGTCTCTATATATTTGCATCTCATTTCTGTCAATAAAACACTTGATATTTTCCATAGAGCTCTATATCTTATCTCTGCTGCTGTAGCTCCAAGAAAGAATTATTTATTTAACTTTTATGCTGCTCATCTTGCAACATAGAAATCTAAATAGCCTACACACCTATGGAGATTCTCAGTCATCCAGGTCATGGTGGTTTTTCAAGAGGCAACAAAAACACATTTGGGACTAGGTAGTTTAAAAAGGTAAAGTTAAAGGTCCCCATCACATATATCTGCTAGTCATTCCTGACTCTAGGGAATGGTGCTCATCTCCATTTCAAACCCGAAGAGCCAGTGCTGTCCGAAGACATCTCCATGGTCATGTGGCTGGCATGACTAAATGGCAAAGGAGCACAGAACACTGTTACCTTCCCACCAAAGGTGGTCCCTATTTTTTCTACTTACACTTTTTACATGCTTTCAAACTGCTAGGTTGGCAGAAGCTGGGACAAGTAACGGGAGCTCACCCCAGCAGGCGGTACTAGGGATTCGAACCACTGCCGACCTTTCAATCAACAAACTTAGCATCTTAGCCACTTTTATGGCCCCCATGTTTAATTGTCTTCCACAAGGAAAAAATATTTGAGCTACCCAAATCTCAGGGACAGGTTAGGTATTGGAATATAGAAGGCCGATCAAACTGCAGATTGTTCTTTGGCTTAAAGGTGCAAGTGTGGAAAAACAGAACATGGACAAATAAAAAATATCTTTCTTAAAAGTTTTTTTTTCATGAGCTGATGTTTATTGTTTAGTTCAGGTCTCATCACAATGATAAAACACTTGGGAAGAAAGATGCACACCAATAAACCAGCACTGGAGGAGATCATGGAGAAGATCTCCACAGCCAATGTATATTTTCTCCTTGGGCTTAGATGGGTTGGAAAAAAGCACAACCAAACACTGCAGAAGACCAAGAGCCAGCCAATCAAACAATCTGAAATCAGGCCATGACTCAGAAATATCTGAACAAACAACATTCAGACTAATTTGCATCTTACAGAAAGGTATTTAAAGACCTGTGTTCTGAGAGACGTGTACAATTCAAAACGCACTGACAATCAGAGGTGGGTTTCACTTACCTTTGCTACCGGTTTGCTTGCATGTATGCTCCTTTCTGCTCATGCGTGTGCCACTTCTGTACATTTGCTGAAGCTTCTACGCATGCGCAGATCATATTTGATGACGTCCAGGCAGGTGGAAGGAGCCTCACGCTGCTGCTGCTACAGATTTGCCTGAACTGGGACAAACTAGTAGCAACCCACCACTGGCTGAGGATGTCTCCTCGAATGGTGAAGAAATGTTTGCAACCAAATTGCCAAACACGGAGCTCAAACCAACAGCTTAAGTACCAATTTCCATCCTGTCTCCAACCTTCACTTTATTGCGAAGGTTGTTGAGAGCGTGGTGGCACGTCAGCTCCCACTGGTCCTGGATGAAGCATCATACCTAGACACATACCAATTGGGCTTCAGGCCAGGGTACAGCATGGAGACGGCATTGGTTGCACTGGTGGATGATCTCTGGAGGACTAGGGACAGAGGACATTCCTCTGCCCTGGTCTTGTTAGATCTCTTGGTGGCTTTTGATACTATCGACCGTGGTATCTTGCTGCGGTAGGGGTTGGGAGTGGGAGGCACTGTTTTACAGTGGTTCTTCTCCTACCTTTCTGGGTGCTCGCAAGCAGTGTTGGCGGTGGGGCAGAGGTTGATCTGGAGGCCCCTCACATGTGGGGTTCTCCAGGGGTTGGTTCTCTCTCAACTGCTGTTTAACATCTATATGAAACCACTGGGGAAATCATCCGTGATTTGGGATGGTGTATCATCAATACACTGGTGATGCCCAACTTTTTATATCCACCCCAAATCAGCTCAGTGATGCCCTCGATGTGATGTCCTGATGCCTGGAGGCAGTGCAGCTCTGGATGGGGAGGAACAGGCTCTGATTCAACCCTGTCAAGTGGGTACTGGCATCTCAGTTCCAAGGGAATATTCCATCTTTGGTCATAGGGGGAGAGGTGTTGCCCCCTGTGGATAGGGCAAACAACTTAGGCATCCTTCTGGATGCATGGTTGACCTTAGAAGACCATGTTATGACCGTGACCAGGGGGGCATTTGCCCAGATTCATCTGGTGCACCAGTTGCACTCCTACCTGGACAGAGATGCCTTATGCAAGGTCACCCATGCACTCGTCACCTCCTGGATCGACTATTGCAATGCTCTCTACATGGGGCTACCCTTGAAAACCACTCGGAGGCTTCAGCTGGTGCAGAATGTGGCCACACGGGTAGTGATAGGAGTGTCCTGATGCTCCCATGTCACACTCCTCCTGTATGACCTGCATTGGCTACTGGTTGCCCTCCGGGTGAGGTTCAAAGTGTTGGTGATTACCTATAAAGCCCTACATGGCTTAGGCCTGAGGTATTTGGCAGAACACCTGTGGCCAGCAACAGCTCCCCATCAACAGTGTGCTCACATAGAGAGGGCCAACTTGGGTTCCCGTCAGCCAGGCAAAGTCAGCTGACAGCCCCTAGAGAGTGAGCCTTCTCTGTAGGCGCACCTACTTTCTGGAATCAGCTCCCCTTGGAGCTCCGGGTAGCCCCTGACCTTCGCTCTTTCCGCAGTGACCTTAAAACATGGTTGTTTTGCCAGATTGGCCTGGACTGAACGGGGTTTTAATGGGAATTTTAGTTTTTATTGTCTGAATTTTAATCTGGACTGATGTTATTATTGTTGTGAGCCGCCCTGAGTCCTCACAGAGAAAAGGCGGCATATAAGTCCGATAATTCAATTCAATTCAATTCAATTTGATTGAATGACAGAAAACCTAGAGTTTCTAGGTTTGTAGTCATTTAATCAAATACCATATAAAACATTAAATACAGACAATTTATAATTCAGTTAAAATTCTATTAGCCAAAATGAAGTGGGCAAGGAGTAGGTGAATTCTCTCTAATCAATTAATCACTTTGAAGATGTCACTTCCTTCACTGGAACCCCAGACCAGCTGAAAGAGCCAAATGTTCAACCTTTCGAAAGGCCAGAAGGGTGGTTGTGAATTTCACCTTTGCAGGCATGATGTTCTGTAGGGCAAGTGAACATGGCAGAAAGTGGTCTTTTTCTGGATCCTGCCTGCCAGAATTCCTTCAACAACAGCATCCACATCTCTTCTGCTGGCACGGTTGCAGTGGAATAACTCCATAGACAGTTCCTCGGATAACCTGGTTCCAAATTGTCTGCAACTTCCAGCTAGTGTTCTTCAAGAGATCTCATCAGCTGGTACTTAGAATCACAATTCTCAATCAAGAATTGCAAAACTCTATGTACTCAGACCAATGGTGGGTTCCTCCAGGTTCCACCAAGCCGGTAGCGGTGACGATATGATGTCACCAAACAGGTTCTGGCCCCCTGCCCCCCACCCCTGACCCTCCCCACCCCCCTGCGTTATGCTTACCTTTTATTTGGCCCCATCCCCAATCTATTGCTGCCTCCTGAGTCCCAGCTGATGGGCTATAAGGAAAAAACCTGTTTAAACTCTTGCCACGTGGCTTCAAAGGACCGCCCTACAGCTGATTAGTGGTAAAAGGCAGTTTGGTAGTAGACTGGTGCCTCCAAAACAAATGAGTAGACTGGTGCCTGCAAAAATAAATGGGTAGACCAGTGCCTGCAAAAATAAATGGGTAGACCAGTACAGCTCTGCAAGCAGTTAAAAGCATGGTAGACCAGTACCTCTGCTAAAGCCTAAAGAATTGTCACATGACCTTCAAGCCATGCCCACAAAATAAGCCACGCCCACAAAACTGGTAGTAAAATTTTTAGAACCCATCCCTGACTCAGACTTATAACAATAGAACCTACAGTTCTACACAGTTATCATACTCCATTGAATTTCCTAGAAAGGGACCATCATGTAATTGGATGCTAACATGTGTTGATCTTATGATGGAATTTATTTGGATTTACTAGAATTATTTTTGTACCAGATTTTTTGGGGGAGATTTTTTTCCTTTGCTACTGAGATTTTACTACCAGATTTTTTTCCTTTGCTACTGAGGAGAAGACATATGGCCCAATAAAAGATCTTATGATTTTACACCATGCTTCATAGGTGATCACTACACATGAGTGGTGAAATCCAGCCAGATCTATCCAGCTTGCGTGATCCGGTAGGGCTGATGGCGGGAGGCTATGCCCACCTGCCTGGATGTATTGATGTCCCATTTATGACCATCTGTGTGTGCGCACTCACATTTGTGATGTGGTAGTGAAATTAAATGCATTTTACACCTGCTACACATGATGTGCACCAGAGAATTCCCGTGGTCCGATTATTACAGAATCAATTCATAGGCCTTCCCTGTTTAAATGAAAGTCTCATTTGTATTTAATCCCCACTTCTTTTTACATATTCTAGTGTGCATATGTTGAGGGGGCATGATAGCTTAACAGTTAAAGAAACTGCAAAATGGGGTGAGCTCTGGTTATTCTCCCAGCTCCTGTTCACCTAGCAGTTCAAAGGTATGCAAATGCAAATTAATAATAGGTACACATTGGTGGGGAAGGTTATAGAATTTTGTGCGCCTTTGGCATATAGCCATACTGGTCACGTGACCACGGAAAATGTCTTCGGGCAATGCTGGCTCCCTCAGCCAAGAAACGTAGATGAGCACCATTCCTTGAATCAAATACAACTGGATAGGGAAACCTTTACCTTTAGCATGCAAAGGAATTAAGATGACCAGTAAAAACAAACTTAAAATTCACATTTAATCTATATATTTAGTCAGAGATGTCTATCACATAGTGAAATAGCTCAATAAATCAATTTGTGCTATTATTTATTTGGTTTATGGTCCCCATTTTTAATTGGCTTTCAGAAGCAATTATGACCTACCCAAATCTCCAGGGAAGGATAGGAATTGCAACATAGGAGCCCAATCTAACTACAGATTGTTTTCTGGCTTAAATATGCAAGTGGGGAAGATCTGCAATATGGAGAAATAAAGAATATCATTATTAAAACTTTCTTTTCATGAGCTGATGTTTATTGTTCAGTTCAGGTCTCATCACAATGATAAAACACTTGGGGAAAAAGATACACACCAGTAATCCAGCACTGGAGGAGATCATAGAGAAGATCTCCACTGCCAGCATATATTTTCCCCTTGTGCTTAGATAGGTTGGAATAAAACACAGCCAAACACTGCAGAAGACCAACATGCTGAAGGTGATGAATTTGGCTTCATTGAAACTGTCAGGTAACTTCCTAGCTAGAAAAGCAGCAGAGAAACTAAGCAGAGCAAGAAAACCCATAAAGCCCAAAACACAGTAGAACATGACCGAGTCTTCATTGCACTCCATGATGACCTCTTCAGACATTGATTTCATATCAAAATCTGGATATGGTGGAGATGTTATCAGCCACACAGCACAAACACATATTTGAACAAGGGAGCAGGATAGAAGAATGAAACTGATCATTCTCCCCCCGACCCATTTCCTCAATTTGGAACCAGGTTTGGTGGCCATGAATGCTAGAACCACAACAAAAGTTTTGGCCAGGACACAAGAAACTGCCACAGAAAAGATCAGCCCAAAAGCTGGTTGTCGAAGGAGACACACAATCTTATCAGGTCTCCCAACAAATAGAAACACACAAAGGAAAGAGAGGAGGAGGGAAACTAAGAGAGTGTAGGTGAGATTCCGGTTGTTGGCTTTGACGATGGCAGTGTCTTTGTGTTTCATGAAGATTATTATTACCAAAATTGTCATCAAAGAAAAGCAAAGAGAGAGAACAGTCAGACTGATCCCCAAGGGTTCTTCATAGGACAAAAAAGTGATCCGCTTTGGAATGCACATATTTTTCCCAGGATTTGGATATTGATCTTCTGAACATGGAGAACAATCATCCTTGTCTGAAAAAGAACACAGTAGAATTGATACAGCTGATTATAGATAGTTTTGTAACCTCATATACATAGGGTATAATGGGTCTTAGTGCCATATTTGGAAATTTCCTACCCTTCTCCTTTGAAATTTTCCCCTCTGGACACAGATGGCAATCATAGCAGCAAAATGACTCTCCTTCTTTCTTGGCCTTGCTGTATCCAGTCTCACAAGGATCATTACACAAAGATAGAGGTAATGCCTATCAATGAATGAAGAAGAATATTTGAAGATACAGAGGGGAAAGGAAGTGCTTGGAATCAACAGAAGAAAAATGGATTAATAAGCAGAAGTAGTGTATTGACATCACTTTCATATGGAATTGGCTTTAAATTGGCTTTAGAATTGACAAATAATTCATTAAATATCTATCTTTATTGGTATCTATGGCCTTTCAAAACTATCATCCTTATTATCCAAAGACAATTTCTGTGCTGGTTAATTTTGAAATCTCTAGACTGATTTAATCTGGTACATTGGTTGCAGTGTACCAGATTACTTCAAAACTTTTACTTCAGAACTTCAGAACTTTTACTTTAAAACCATGAAAAAAATTGTCTAATTAACAGAAAGCCAAAATAATACCAACTATTAGAAAAGTAAACATTCTTACAGATAATGTTTTCCTTCTCCAGGACATTTCTACTTAGTAGAAACTTTATTCAGAGATGATGCTCTGAAACTTTCATTAATAATTATATTTTATAGTATATAAATGAAGATAGACAATCTAGATTCTAACAGCTAACCTGATTAAAGCCTACTGGCCACGTGATGGAATCTACAGAAATATTGAAGAACTTGTCTGCTGCAGCTGTGGGATCTACCACTCCAACTTTGACCCTAAGAAAGGACTTGTTTGGAAATGTGACCCAGTTGATAATATCAAATCCACCAATGAATTCTCCATTTTTATCAAAGGAGATCATTTCACCAACACTGTTGTTGAATCTGACCCTTTTCAGAAAAGAATGAACCTGAAATACAGCAACACAGAGAAAGGGACAAAGAGAGAACAGGATGAAGGAAGGGAAAAATAATTCATATGTTCAAAACATATGATGCCTCACTAAAGAAAGAAAATATAAAAAACTTTTTTTAGTTTTTTACCAAAGTACATAGTAAGACATACTTTTTCAGTGTTATTTTTATCTTGTTCTTTTCTTCCATTTTTAAATAGGTAATCTTATATTGAACAGAGAGAGAGAGAAATGAGCATAAGGGAATTTGAGTTATGTTGATCTAGATGGGCTCAGGATCATTTCACTTAAAGGAGTCATATGAATTCAATCATGGGTCTCATAAGAAACACACCTACAATATCTGATATCCCCATTCCTGACCAGCTAACAAGAGACTAAGGAAATCAACCTCCCTCCATCTCTAGAGCTAATAGGAATGGTCTTGAAGGACAGGATGGAGAGCCACTATCAAGGCAACAGTCAAATAAGATCTGGAGCCTGGACCAACAAATATAACTAGAGAAAACATTTCAGTCACATCCACATCAAACAAAGAGATTATGAAGGAGGGCTAAGGACATTTAGACTTGTAGGATTCTGTTACTATAGTTCATAAAATTAGTCCTGACCTAAATGGTATTGGTTTAGTCAACATTTGGGGGTCTGTGTAAATAAGGCAACAGAGCAAAACATAAATACAAGTGATGCTTGTGTAATGACAGCTTATTCAACACCATTTAAAATGGCAATGATGCAGAATGAATGGCACATATGACTTCCTTGCGGTCATATGATCACAATCCTGGATCTTGGCAACTGGCCCTGATTGACGTCTGTTGCTACCTCTTAGATTTACATGAATGTGATTTGCAACCTTTCTTGCTGGCTTTTCACAAGCAAAGTTAATGGGGAAGCTAGAAGGAATTTGAAAGTTGTGAGCATATGAGGTCCTTATTTAAAATCCTGCACAAGTCCTCACTTAACAATGGTAACTGGAGTCTTCTCCAACTACTATTGTTAAGCCGCATGGTCAAGAAACATTACACTTATATCTGCATCACTTGACGATGGAAATTCAGACCTCAATTACAATCGTTAAGTAAGGACTATCTATAAAATGTACAGTATAATGGAAGACAGACAAATTTTTAGAAAGTAAAATCAATCTAAATTAATTTAGACAATAATTTTAGAAAACAAAATTCTACTTACGGTGGATATAAAAAACTATATACCCCTGTTTGCAATCTTTTTTGTGCTGGAAGCAGCAAGGAGCTTCCTAGTTGAAAGGATTAGCCAATGACATCACTGTTGCCTAAGTGATGGCTGGATGAAGGCTCCTTTCATGACCCCATTAACATGCCCACCGAAATGGTACCTATCTATCTACTTGTAATTCCATGCATTCAAACTTCTAGGCCAGCAGGAACAATTGGAGCAATTGATGGGATCTCACCCTACCATGCATGACTACTTGTGTCTCCTCATGAACCACCACACTGCTATATACCCCTGTTAAAATGCCAGGTTCTAAAGATATATATATATAAAATCAGACTAAGATAAATCACTTCTAAATTTTTTCCAGCTTTCATATAATATATAAACTGTACAATTTAGTTTATTGTTTTTCACTTGAACTGAAACTCAAACCTTTTTCGGGGGGAGAAATAAAAATAATCACGTTTAACAATGTAGAAACGTGGACACTATTAAACTAATATTTTGTTGAAGCACTTTTTGATTTTATGGCAGGATTCAGTTTTTTGCGGTAGGAACCTATCAGCATGGCACATCTTATCTTGGCAATATATGCCCACTCTTCCTTGCCAAAGCAGTCCAAATATTTCATATGGCAAAAGCATTGTATTAAAAGAACATCTCCTGGGCATTGCCCTCTTCAGGTCAGCCCGCAGATTTTTAATTTGATTCTGATCTAGAGTCCATTTCAAAACATTCTTCTTCTAGTGAATCTATTCTTTTGTTGATTTGGAGGCATGCCTTGGGGCGTAGTATATATTGAAAGGTGAAAACTCTCTTCATCTTCAGCATTTTAGGAGAAGTCTGAAGTATTTGTGCCAAAATTGACTGATATTTGGAACGGTTCATAATTTTCTCCACCTCACTTATAAGACACAATCAGTACTTGCCAGAAATTCCTGGAGCTCCTATAATGTTTTGTAAGCTTCTTCGCAGAGTCTTGGACCAGTTTTCTTTTGTTTTGTTTCATTAATTTTGGAGGGACATCTAACTCTTAGTAATGGCACTGTTATGCCATATTTTCTCCACCTGTTGATGACTGCCTTCACTGTGTTCTACAATACATCCAATATGTTAGAAATTATTTTGTACCCTTCTTCTGACTAATACCTTGCTACAACGATATCTCTTCGATGTTTTTTATGCTCTTTGCAGATCATAGCTTTTCCTGTAAGAGGCAACTGAGTAAGTGTCAGAAAAATCCTACTAGAACAGCTGGACTTTATACAAGCTAGATTAGAGACATTTGAATTGATGCAGGAGTGTACTGACTACTAGTTCCCATCATTTTGAATGTGATTGGTTAATTTGAACACAGCCATAAACCCACTTACAGTAAAGTGTGCACACTTATTAAACCAATTTATAGTATATGTTTATTGTATATGTTTATTGTTATTTTTCATTGTTAAAGATTTCAGTTATTTTTTCAATTCAATTGTACTGCTTTCAGACTTAATGTCAATATCCCTAGACAATATTGTTTGCTAGAGTTTACTGACAGATCTTGCAGCTACAGATATGGTGGTTTCTGCACTCTAATTACAGACTTACCTCCCACCACACTTGACTGCGAAACTGTTTCCTTCCTTCTTTCTTTATTGTTTTTCCCCTGGATTTGGATAAAAACAAAGATTGCAAAGCATGTGCCACAACGTGGACTGCGTTGTAAATACTGTAACTCTGTCCACTCATGCGTGTTTCAAACACAGATGTGGGAAGGGTCTCAAGCCTCTCCTGTCCAGTACATTTCTTCTCAGACATCTCTGTTTTTGAGTTTGCAAAGAAGCAATCAAACGCTTGTTCCCAAAAATCTTTCCGAAAATGATCATGTTCGTTGTTGTTTTTGTTTGGATTCAAGTTTTGAATAAATTCCTGGAATTCTGGTACTTTATTTGTGTGAACTGCAAAGGATAAAGCACCATGTAGGAAACTGGAATTGCATTTTTTAATAACAGACATTGAAGTGTAATCTGTCTGAGCAGTTATAAGCCAAATTTTATTCTTCCTTGGTATAACGTCAATTTCAGAAAACTGGAGGAAAGTTCTCAGAACTGATAGGGACTGAGTTTCCCCATATAAGATTATCACATTGGCCGTGCTGTTCATGAGAACATGGTATATATGTAATCCTTCCTCCATAGTATCAATAAAGTCACTGTAAAAAGCTACATTTGGGAATTCTGCTATGAATTCAACACAGATGCCATTCTCAGAAAATGTGGGAATCACCTCCTGGACAAATTTCTCTCCTTTCTTATCCTTTACGACAAGAATTCCAATCCAGATCCATCTAAAATACAACAGTAGCTGCAGGAGGCCCTTACGTTGGTGGGATTCATCTGGAAACATTTGTTGGAAGAAAATTGATTGAGTCTCTTTATCCATGACTGGAGCAGAGCCATAGGTCAACTACAGAAAGATAAACATATGCAATTCCAAAGGTCTAAGTGAGCCTCTGAAAATGTTAATATTCATTTCAGTCTTTGACTGCCCTTCAGTTTATATAGTGAAATACAAGTTATGTTTATTCTGAAATATCAACCAAGATGCCACTCCTAATGTATCAGTAAATACCTTTTTCCTGGAAGTAGTCTCATTGTGAATATTTCAGATTTGAACCTTAGTTCAACGTCTAGAATTGGAGAACGATTTGCTATGCCAAATATTCCTACCGTCTGTTCAGATTTACAATTATTTATGTTGCTGTGGTGATCCTACAAGCAAAAGATAGTAACTAGGAATCTGAAAGTTCTCTCCTTCCCATAAACAAAAGCATACAGATGTCTGGGGAGGTAAGGCAGAATGATAATGTATATCTTCAGTACATCTTACCTGAGGAACTTTGTACATGCACAATACAGTTGCCATGTGAAGAGCAATGTCAGGTGTACCAATGACTGCAGCCAAATTTTGGGGGACCCCACATTTGTAGTTAGGGATGAATTTTCCCTGAGTGAAAGGCAGCAACATTGAGGCAAAGTAAGTCCAGCCTGGACTAAAGTGGCTGTTAAAAATGTGGAAGCCCAGCGTGACGTTGGGTAGAATCTGGGGATTTTCATTGATTTGTTTTACAGTAAACACTAAGGCCAGAATATGCTGGTAATTCTGAAAAAATATTCTGTAAAACCAAAAGAATCAAAATGAAATATACAGCAAAAGTTGTTTGCTTCTTATTATAACACTTATAATCTTTCAATGCAACACATTTTGTGGAATATGTTTTATTTTGTGGAACTGTATTATTATTATTCATTTAAGATCCTGGGAAATGCAAAGCAAAATACTAGCACATATATAACCCCCCAGGAACTGGAGTTACTTTTAATACAATACAAATACTGACTTAAAAATAGAAATGTTATTTCTTAATGTATGGGAAAGTCCCTGTATCCAAGCTCCATTTTTAAATATGGATGAAATTGCTAAATTTATGTACCAAAAAAAAAAATAAAATGAGAAGATTTAAGATTGAAAATATGTGTCCTGCCCCTCCTCCCAAAAAAACATAGTGGTAGTTATATTGGACCATGGCAGCACAGTGATTGGAAGGCAGTTTTGCAGGCTAACTCTACCCACTGCCAGGAGTTTGATTCTGACCAGCACAAGGTTGACTCATTCTTCCATCCTTCCACCGTCAATTAAATGAGGACCTAAACTGATTTGGAAAATATGCTGTTGTTGTAAACTGCTCAGAGAATGCTGTAAATAAATCTAAGTGCTATTACCATTACTGGCTTCATAAATTAAGTCCCTCTATCTTTATATACTATATATATAGATGGTTCTTTTTATATAAATGTAGATTTGGATCTTTTTCAACTTTACATGGAAACTAAAGTAAAATATAACTTCATAAATCTAGCATTTTGTTTCAGATGCTTCTTTTTGATTTTTGTCATTAAAGGAAAAAACTTGAAGCATCATGTGATTTAACAGCAATGTCCAGAACTTGACAATGAAACAATGTTGTACATACATAAGTCCATCATGAAATCCCTGAGAAGGATGTTGACTAAAATCAATGGGTTTAGAAAATGTAAAGAATACAGAAATAATGCCAGCAATATTAATCTCTCCAAGCTGATGATAAGTGTGATGAATAGGAGGAAGCTCATCAAAATCACACTGAAGGCTAGGATCCTTGCACACTACTTGAGGCATTGCTGTTAAGAGTAACTGCATGAATGCTAACATTTTCCATGAGTGTCTTCTTTTCCTGTACACATGTCTATGTGTGCAACAAGATCTTTGAAGTAGATCAGACTGACCTGTCTTCTTGAGATGTTTTTCAAAAAGAAATAGAGAGTGTAACATACTATCAAATCAACTCACAAAGCTTTGGGGCTTCCATCCATGGGATGGAATATCATGAGCACAATAAATAACATCCTTCAGGATCAGCTCCTCTTTTTTCCATGGAGACCCATAGGATTTGGAAGAGACAAACAAGCTAAATCCATTACGATAGAGACACTGTCACCTATGTAAACATCTACCAAATATCTGAGGCCCTCTTGAGGAAAGAAGGAATGAGGCACAAGAAAAATATAATATCTTGAGATCTATAAACCAAAACAGAGATATAGTTATAGTTATGGCCATAGGTATAGGCATTGATTGTAGCTATTGTAGATCTATTCTGTCCTGTTCTGTCCTGTCCTGTTCCATTCCGGTCCATTCCAGTTCACTCAACTCTCGACTCCACCTTTTTTTAAAAAAATTATATTTACTGGGTAGTCCAGGTTGCCCTGATGAAAAACACTTCTTGACTCCATTCCATTCTTCCACTACAGTAAACCACACTACTCTCCATTCGCTACCCTCCAATGCATTCTGTTGCAATTATTTTTGTGTATTTCTCCAGAAATTGGGATGTGTATTGTAATACTTGATTGTCATGTGGTTGAATTCTACTATTTCATATTGGCATATAATCCAGTAGAATACTAATTTACAAAGATTGCGTTGGGAAACAATCAAATGACAGTGGGCTAAGCATACAGCAGAATGAAGATTGGTTTACTGGCTGCATAACAGAGGGGAAAAAATCAACTTTGGTAAGGGCTCAAACCATTAGTCTTATACAGGAAGTGCTCAACATATGACTGTAATTGAGTGCAGACTCTTGATCATAAGTTGTAATGCTCATGGTAAAGGTCACTGGAACTTTCCAGTAAAAATAATAACCCATAAATGATGCTTGCATGACTGTAAGATGCTGCAAGCACCTATAAATGTGGGTCAATTGCTGAGCATTAAAAATGTGATCATGTGACTGTGGGATGGGTGAGTTGACCATTGGGAGTTTAGTAGCTCTGAAGATATCTATAATATCTTTGAACTGACACTAAGAAACTGAAACTTGAGAGTAGTTGCTGGTCAATGGCAGTGGTCAATGAAAGAAGTAGGTAATTTTTGCCACAATCTTCCAGTCCAGTACCCCTTTCAGATTTATGAAAATTTGAAAATCTTACTGATTTGATACATTTATAAAAAATAAAAAACTTACAAATAGATTTACCAAAACAGCACAGAGAGCACCTACAGGAGGTTTAATGTACTTTGCAGAGATTTGGTACATTTGGATATCTGATGGAATTTGAATTTACTAGAATTATTTTTGTCCAAGAGATTTCATTGGTCTTTGGTACTAAAGAGAAAACCTCATTGCCAGCTGGAAAATCCTTTAAATTTACCCTATGCTTTAACAGAATAACAAAACAATAGAGTTGTGGGGGGAGGGGGACCTTCAAGGTTTTCTACCTATCAAAAAGGAAAGCCAATAGCATTCCTTTGGTGTTTTCTAGTCCAACTTCCTGCTCAAGAAGGAAACCCAATAGCATTTTGTAGGTAACCACTACATAGGATGTGCATCAGAGAATTCCTTCTGTCCAACTGCTTCAAAAACAATCCATAGACCTTCTGTTAGGGTTCTGATGGATGCCCTAATTAAATCATGAGTCTTGAGCCAAGCTTCAAAAGTAATCCAGTTATTTATTAGGAGGTTCATGTTGGCAGATTCCCAAGTAAAGCCAGCTCTGACCTGTGTAATTTACGCTCCAATTATGATCCTGTTTTCCCCCTCTCCCCAGGGTGTGATATCAATCACATTCGCCAACAGAGCAATTTCGTGGATTGTAGAGGTCACTCCCCTCTGGCTGCTACAGGTAACCCTGGGATACAGCCTTTGGAGAGATAAGTGTGGAATCTGTCATTGGCTGATGTAGCATTTCACAGGTTTCCCATCCCCACTGGCCTATAGCAATGCGAGAGCAGGCCAGTGATGATTTGCGAGTTGACACCTTCCCTATTTAAACAAAAGCCTTATTTGTATTTAATCCCATTTCTTTTTCTATATGAACATTCTTGTGTTCATATGAATTAAGACACAGACAAATTTATAATTCAAATGTAACCTATATATGTAGTCAGAGCTTACCAGCAAATATTGAAAAGGTCAATAAATCAATTTGTACTATTATTTATTTATTTATTTAAATCTATGTATGTTAAGGTACCCATCTATAATTGATTTCGGAAGGAAAAACAGTTCTGCCCTATCCAAATATAAGGGACAGGGTAAATATAGCAACATAGCAAGTCAAATATAGCTGCACATTGTTTTCTATCTTAATTGTGTTAATCTCCAAAATCTACACATAAAGGATATGAAGCAAATGGAAAGAGTTTTCAAAATTTCCTTTTCATGAGTTGATGTTTATTGTTCAGTTCAGGTCTTATCACAATGATAAAACACTTGGGAAGAAAGATGCACACCAATAAGCCAGCACTGGAGGAAATTATGGAGAAAATCTCTACAGCCAGCATATACTTTCCCTTTGTGCTTAGATAGGTTGGAATAAAGCACAGCCAAACACTGCAAAAGACCAACATACTAAAGGTGATGAATTTGGCTTCATTGAAGCTGTCAGGTAACTTCCTAGCTAGAAAAGCAGCAGAGAAGCTAACCAGAGCAAGAAAACCCATAAAGCCCAAAACACAGTAGAACATGACCGAGTCTTCATTGCACTCCAGGATGACTTCTTCAGACATTGACTGTGCATCAAAATCTGGATATGGTGGAGATGTTATCAGCCATGCAGCACAAAAACATATTTGAACAAGGGAGCAGGATAGAAGAATGAAACTGATCATTCTTCCCCCAACCCATTTCCTCAATCTGGAACCGGGTTTGGTAGCCATAAATGCTAGAACCACAACAAAGGTTTTGGCCAAGACACAAGAAACTGCCACAGAAAAGATGAGGCCAAAAGCTGGTTGTCGAAGGAGACATACAATCTTATCAGGTCTTCCAATAAATAGAAAGACACAAAGGAAAGAGAGCAGGAGGGATATTAAGAGTGTATAAGTGAGATTCCGGTTGTTGGCTTTGACAATAGGGGTGTCTTTATGTTTTACGAAGATTGTGATTACTAAAGTTGTTTTTAATAAAAAATAAACAGAAAGAATAGTCAGACTGATTCCCAAGGGTTCTTCATAGGACAAAAAGGTGATTCGCTTTGGAATGCACATATTTTGGTAGAGGTTCGGATAACAATCTTCTGGACATGGAGAACAGTCATCCATGTCTGAAAAAGAACACAGTTGAATTTATTTGGTGCATTATAGACAATGTTCTATAATGGCTTATTCCCATTATATTTGAACATTTCTTACCCTTCTCCTTTGATATTTTCCCCTCTGGACATAGATGGCAATCATAGCAACAAAACAACTTCCCTTCTTTTTTGGTCTTGCTGTGTCCTGTCTCACAAGGATCACTACACAAAGATAAAGGTAATGCCTAACAATGAATGAAGAAGAATTTTTAAGATACAGAGACGAAAGCGATATGATAACGGCATTTGGTCTGAAATAATGATTCATTAAACATCTACATTTATTGGTATCTTTGGCTTTCTATAACCATCATCACCATTCTCCAAAGACAATTTCTGTGCTAGTTAGTTAACGATGGTTTTCTCAGCCTCTGAATTTTGAAATCTCCAGATTGATGTAATCTAGTACATTGGCTTGCAGCTTTTACTTCAAAACCATGAAAAACATTATTCATAATTAACAGAGGGCCAAATTAAAGAGTACAGTATTCTGTACAAACTACACATAATTTTTCCTTCCTAAGGACAGTTGTACTTAGCCCAGTCAGAGACGATGCTCTGGGACTTTCATCAATAAATGTATTTTTATGCTACTTAAATGAAGACAAATCGGTTTAGATTCAAATAGCTAACCTGATTAAAGCCAACTGGCCATGTGATGGAATCTATAGAAATATTGAAGAACTTGTCTGCTGGAGCTGTGGGATCCACTGTCCCAACTTTGACCCTCACAAAGGACTGGTTTGGGAATGTGATCCAATTGATAACATCAAATCCACCAATGAATTCTCCATTTTTATCAAAGGAGATCTTTTCACCAACACTATTGTTGAATCTGAGTCTTCTCAGAATAGAATGAACCTGAAACATAGAGACAGTCAGACGAAAAAAAGACAGAGGGGGGAAGAAATCATTTTTTTGTTCAAAATATATATCTGGATGTTTTTTTAAACAAAGAAAATATAAGCATTAGTTCTTATTTGAATTTAAGGCTAGTATTAAACAAACAACATAACAATCATTTCAAAATAGGGGTAGATGTAAAATATCACATTACTGAAATAAAATTAATACAGAATTTCAATAAATAAACCCGGTGGAAAAAAATAAAACTAGGTAGTTTAATTTCTAAAGCTACTTAATCCATTTGACTTTGGATAAATATATAAGAAATATTAAGATATATGAATACTATAAAATAATACTAGACTTACTTTTTAAGGCTACTGCAAGTACAATACTTGCAGTAGCCATGCTAAAGTATGATTTGAATTATTGCAGCTACAATCCGACAAATTAGAAGATAATAAAAATACTTAAAAAACAATCCAACAAACTACAAGATAATAAAAAATATTTAAAATATATAATTTAAAAAATATGTACACATATTCAAATATACTTTTTAGTTACATTATATTTTTATCTTGTTATTGATTCATATATTAGAATAAAGGTAAAGGTTAAAGGTAAAGGTTCCCTCTCGCACATATGTGCTCATCGTTCCTGACACTAAGGGGCAGTGCTCATCTCTGTTTCAAAGCCAAGGAGCCAGCCCTGTCAGAAGACATCTCTATGGTCATGTGGCCAGCAAGACTAAATGCCTAAGACGCATGGAACGCTGTTACCTTTTTTACATGCTTTCGAACTGCTAGGTTACAGAAGGTGGGACAAATAACGGGAGCTCATCCCCTTACTAGGCACTAGGAATACGAACCGTTGAACTGCCAACCTTTCAATTGACAAGCTCAGTTTCTTAGCCACTGAGCCACCATGTCCCTTATATTAGAATATATTATTTTATACTCAAAAGGAAAAGGTAGAACTGTCTCTGAGGATTTTATTTATTTATTTATTTATTACATGTATTTATATGCCGCCCTTCTCCCGAAGGACTCAGGGCGGCGAACAGAAGTTAAGAAACATGTACAATAAAGTTGCATTTTAAATCAAATAACTAATTAATGATAAATAATAAACCCAGAATCAGAGTCAGCCTATTTGCTTGAACAGCCAAGTCTTCAGCTCCCGACGAAAGGAGCAGAGATCAAGAGCCGTCCGGAGCTTGGTAGGTAATTCATTCCAGAGGGTGGGAGCACCCACAGAGAATGCCCTATCCCTGGGCACCGCTAGACGACATTGGCTCACCGTCGGGACACTGAGGAGAGCGACCCTATGTGAGCAAACAGGACGGTGGGAAGCAGGCAGGAGAAGGTCCTGTAAATATCCTGGACCCAAATCATATAGGGCTTTATAGGTGAGAACTAGTACCTTGAAGCGGACCCGGAGAACCATTGGTAACCAGTGCAGCTGACGCAAGAGGGGTGTTATATGGGAGTAACGAGGGGCTCCTGTAACAACCCGTGTGGCTGCATTCTGGATCAGCTGGAGTCTCTGGGTGCATCTCAGGGGCAGGCCCATGAAGAGGGAATTGCAGTAATCCAAGTGGGAAGTAACCAGGGCATGAGTGACTGTGCGAAGGTCATCTCGGTCCAGGAAAGGGCGCAACTGGCACACCAGGCAAAGCTGTGAAAAGGCCCCCCTGGTCACAGCCATTAGATGGTCTTCTAGGGACAACCGAGCATCCAGAAGGACACCTAAGTTGCGAGCCCTATCAACGGGGCAAGTTTTTCTCCATCCATCAAAAGTGATGGGGTTTCTGAAATCCGAGATGCCGGCATCCACAGCCACTCAGTCTTGGAGGGATTGAGTTTGAGTCTGTTTCTACCCATCCAGGCCCATAATGCCTCCAGGCAACGGGGCATCATGGAAAGGGCATCTCTGGAGTGGTCTGGGGTGGAGATGTATAATTGGGTATCATCAGCATATTGATGATATCTCACCCCAAAGCCACGAATGATCTCACCCAGTGGCTTCATATAGATGTTAAAGAGCAGGGGGGAGAGAACCAACCCCTGAGGCACCCCAAAATTTAGGGGCCTCGGGGTGGATCTCTGCCCTCCTGCCCATACAAACTGTAAGCGACCCGAGAGGTAGGAGGAGAACCACTGTAAGACAGTGCCTCCCACCCCCAACCCCTCAAGTCACTGCAGTAGGATACTATGGTCGATGGTACCCAAAGATGCTGAGAGGTCAAGTAGGACCAGAATGGAGGAACAACCACCATCCCGAGCCCGCCAGAGATCATTCACCAGAGCGACCAATGCCGTTTCTGTACTGTGTCCGTGTCGGAAGCCCAATTGGTACGGGTCAAGGTATTCCGTTTCCTCCAGGAACTGTGGGAACTGTTGCGCCACTACAGTCTCAACAACCTTCGCGATGAAGCAAAGGTTGGAGACGGGACGATAGTTATTAAGTGAATCTGGATCCAGGGAAGGCTTCTTGAGGAGAGGTCGAACTACTGCCTCCTTAAGAGAGGTGGGGAAGTTCCCCTCTCTCAACGAAGCGTTGACAATTGCCTGGATCTAGTCTCTAGTCACCTCCCTGGCAGCTGAAACCAACCAGGAGGGACAAGGGTCCAATAAGCAAGTGGAGGAACTAAGTTTGCCCATAATCCTGTCCACTTCCTTGACAGAAACAGGGTCAAACTCAATCCAGATATTGTTCTCAAGACCCACCCTAGTCTCCCGATTGGATTCTGTCTATTACTCTGATTACTCTGCTAGTTATAGCCAGGGGTGGTGCTCATCTCCATTTCAAGGCCCATTGAGCCATCATTGTTCTACAACAGTTTCATCCAACCTATGGCTAACATGGTATCATGGAGCAATGTTACCTTCTCACCAAAGGAATAACTATTTATCTATTTTCAATTGATCCCTTCAAACTGCTAGGGCAGTTTGGCAGGAGCTAGGATGAGGACAGGAGCTCACCCCATCATTCAATGCTCAGGTCTTGAACCTGGGCTGTTGGCTTTCCAGTTGACAAGCTCAGCTTCTTAACTGCTGAGCCATTGTGTCCCCCTTTATATTCAAAATGAGAGAAAAATGATCACAAGACTTATCAATTTATGGTAGCCTGGATGGGGTTCAGGATCATTTCACTTAAAGGACTCATATGCGTTCAGTCATCACTTACCTAAGGCATGGGCCTACAATATGTGAGATGCCCATTCTTGGTAATTGAGCAAAAAACTAAAAAAATCGGCCTCCCCCCACCCCCCACTAATGAGTTGTGAATAGGAAAATATTTGTATCTTTATATTTTTTAGGAAACTGTATTCTACCTAAGAAATCATGTCTGAGGAGAAGAGGTTAGGAATGTGAATTGAGGACCAAAGGCAATGCCCTTTCTTTTACTGGATGTGTTCAAAGAGAAGTAGAGTCAACATTGGCTGAGAGGCTGGACTTCATAATCCTGCACTAAGCACAGGCTGGATTCATTGGCTTAAATGTACATTTTTCAAGCTATGATTCTTCCATCCCATGTCTCACAAATACTAGGGTCAAAATATCATCCTTTCTTGGTCCTCTTTATTCAGCCCCTGAAAAGCAACTCGGTTTGAGTACAGGCAGTCTTCTATTTACATTTAGTGACCATTTGAAGTTACATTTCAATGTAACTGTTACATTGTGACTATTAACCATTTTTCACACTTACCACCGTCACAGCATCCCCATTGTCACGTGATCAAAATGCAGATGCTTGGCAACTGACTCATATTTATGATAGTTTCAGTGTCCCAGGGGCATGTGGTCACTTTTTGTGACTTTTTGACAAGGAAAGTTAATGGGGAAGTCAGAATCACATAACAACCACGTTATATGTTAACAACAATTACTATCAACCTGCCTTCCATTGAGGACCTGTATACTGTATGAATCAAAAAGACGGCTGTGAAAATATTTACAGACCCCTCGCATCCTGGACATAAATTGTTCCAACTCCTACCCTCAAAACAAAGCTATAGAGCACTGTACACCAAGACAGCTAGATACAAGAACAGTTTTTTCCCAAATGCCATCATTCTGCTAAACAAATAATTCCTTCAACACTGTCAAACTATTCACATTAGACTGCATTATTATTGCTATTGGTCTTCTCATTGTTCCTGTCGCCCATCTCCTCCCACTTGTGACTACATGACTGTAACTTTGTTGCTTGTATCCTTGCGATTTATACTATATTGATGGTTTCCTACTATGATTTAATTGCTTATTGTACTGTATGACTGTCACTGGGGGTTGTGGCTTGTGATTCTTGACAAGTGTATCTTGTCTTTTTATGTACACTGAGAGCCTATGCACCAAAGACAAATTCCTTGTGTGTCCAATCATACTTGGCCAATAAAGGATTCTATTCTATTCTATTCTATTCTATTCTATTCTATTCTATTCTATTCTATTCTATTCTATTCTATTCTATTCTATTCTATTCTATTCTATTCTCTATCTTAACAACTGCACCGAATCACTTAACAACTGAGGCAAGATTGATTGTAAAATGAAGCATAACTCACAACTGTCTTGCCTAGCAACAGAAATTTTGGGCTCAATAGTGGTCATAAGTGGGGGACTATCTGTACTATGGGTGAGATATAAGGATAAAGAATGAAAGAACACGAAGATAGTCCCTCCACAGAGGATACTATCGATACAGATAGGAGAGTGCTCATTCTGGCATGTAATTGTGTATAAGTGTAAAATAATAGAGAAAGCAACTTGGAAGAATCACCATGTATCATTCTTGGTTTGGGGCTTGCCAGGCAGACAATTTCATGGACAGAAGAACAGTCTAGGAGATGTAGTTGAAATTTTGTAGAATTCCATTTAAAATTTTAGTACAAGTAAATAAATATTTCAGTTGATTAATCTTTTTGTAAACCCTCACTTTTTCACCTAACAGTCACAGCCCAGAAGAATATTATTCATCAGAGCTTATAGAGCAATATATGGTGGTTTCTACATTACTCTACTTACAGACTTACCTGCCACAACACTTGATTGTGAAAATGTTTCCTTCCTTCTTTCACTATTGTTGTTTCCCTGGGTTTGGACATATATAGAGATTGTAAAGCATGTGCCACAGCATAGACTGCATTGTAAATATTGTAACTCTGTCCACTCATCCGTGTTTCAAACACAGATGTGGGAAGAGTTTCAAGCCTCTCCAGTCCAGTACATTTTTTCTCAGATGTCTCAGTTTTTGAGCTTGAAAAAAAGCAATCAAATGCCTGTTCCCAGAAAACGTTCCGAAAATGATCTTGAGGGTTGTTGTTTAGATTTAGGTTTTGAAGAAATTTCTGGAAGTCTTGGACCTCCTTTGTATGAACTGCAAAGGATAAAGCACCATGTAGGAAATGGATATCCCAAGATTTATGAACGGCAACTGAGGTGTAATCTGTCTGAGCAGTTATAAGCCAAATCTTTTTCTTCCGTGGTGTATCCTCCACTTCTGAAAACTGGAGGAAAGTTCTCAGACCTGCTAAGGACTGAGTTTCACCATATAAGATTATCACATTGGCTGTGCTGTTCATGAGAACATGGTACATATGTAGTCCTTCATCTATGATATCAGTAAAATCACTGTAAAATGCTGTATTTGGGAACTCTGCTATGAATTCAATGCAAATACCATGCTTGGAAAATTTGGGGAGTACCTCCTGGACAAATTTCTCTCCTTTCTCATCCTTCATTACAAGAATTCCAATCCAAGTCCATCTAAAGTATAGCAATAGCTGGAGGAGGCCCTTATGTTGGTGGGATTCATCGGGAAACATTTGTTGGAAGAAAATTGCTTGAATCTCTTTATCCATGACTGGAGAAGAGCCATAGGTCAACTACAGAAAGATAAGCATGCAATTGCAAAAGTCTATGTGAGCCTCTGAAGCTATGTACATTCAAGTCTTTTGGTGCTCTTGTTCTTACCAAGCAAAACACTGTGCAACTAAATTGTATTTATTTAGGAATATCAACCAAGATGTCCCAAAGATATTTTTCTGGGAATAAATCTCTTTATGAATAATTCAGATTTGAAATTTAACTCTGTGTTTGAAATTGGGGTTTGTTGTTCTGTGCCAAATAACTCCATCATCTGTTCAGACTACAATTATTCATGCTGCTATGCTGATCCTAGCAAGTGTGGGAAGCCACACACACACACACACACACTCCAGAAGAATAAAATATTTTGGGAAATATTAAAAAAAAGGCAGGATTGAATATCTCCCCTAAAGGAGAAATGGGGGAAAAATCTTAAGGGAGGTAGAAACTGGAACCAGTCTCCCTGCCCCCAAGCAGAAACTGAGGAAGCTAGCTTTTAGAAATGCAGATTTGGTCATCTGTTTAGAAAGAATTGGTCAGTCAGGAAACTCCAAATAAGTGATTAGGAAGCCAGAAAGGGTTGAGAGGATTAGCTCAGAGAAGCACCTAGGATTTGCATTTCCCCTTTGCCTATAGAACCAGTCATGACCCCATAGGAATCTGACAACAGCCAATAGAATATTAAAGGACATGTTCTTGCACAGGAACAGGAAGCTCAAATACAAAGGCCAAACAAAGTATAAAGTATAAAACCCATCCATTCTCAGATTCATTTTGTCAGCTGTCCCTGAATCACATGTGGTTGGTGGTTCCGCTTCATCAATAAAGGGAACCTTTCTTTCCAATCAGCCTCCAGCCTCCATTTTATTTCAAGTGCCTTTCTTCTGGATTGGAACTGAACCAGATGGATTTTTCTTCCAACACAAGCAAAAAGTAATAGCTAGGAATCTGAAGGGTCTATCCCTTTTAGAAAGAGAAAATACAAACATCTGGGGAGGTACAGCAAAATAATAAGGAATATTTTCAGCTTATCTTTACCTGAGGAAATTTGTAGATGCACAATATAGCTGCCATGTGAAGAGAGATGTCAGGTGCCCCAATGACAGCAGCCAAAGTATTTGTGATCCCACACTTGTAGTTAGGGATGAATTTACCCTGAGTGAAAGGCAGAAGCATTGAGGCAAAATAAGTCATGCTTGGACTAAAATTGCTATTAAAGATTTGGAAGCCCAGTGTGATATTGGATAGGATCTGGGGATTTTCATTGATCTCTTTTAGAGTAAAAACTAAGGCCAGGATATGTTGGTAATTCTGAAAAACTACTCTGTAAAAAAATAAATAAAGACAAAATGCATAAGAAAATGTTTGCTCCATCTTATGATACTTCCAACCCTTCAGTATGACACATTTGTAGAATGAGTTTTAGTGTTTTGTCTGTGCTATTCAACTCAGAACCTGGAAAATGCAAAGCATTATACTAGTACATATATACCTCTATAGGAACTGAAGTAATTTTAAAGATAAACATAGGCTGAAATTGGAAGCACTATTTCTGAAAAGGTGAGAAATGTATCCAACCCAATGTTTAATGTTTTATATCAAGAAGGAAATTGCAGATATATCAAATAAAAAAAAGTTATCATGGGAAATATTTCCCCCCATCTTATTGGTAGTTGCATCTTCATAAATTTAGGTATACTTTCTCCCTACTTATAGATATTAAGATGTGATTTGTTATAAAAGGAGAATTGGCCCCTTTTTACTTTATGTAAAAACTAAGGTAAAATATAACCATTTAAAATACGCCTAGATATTTTATTTACGATGTTTCTTACTGGAGGCATTGTCAGTAGAGGAAAACATTGCAAGCATCCTGTGGTTTAACTGCAATGTCCAGAGCATAATAATAAATTGATTATGTACTTACATAACTCCATCTTGAAATCCCTGAAAAGGATGCTGACTGAAATCAATGGGATTAGAAGATGCGTAGAAGGCAGAAATAATACCAGCAACATTAATATTTCCAAGCTGATGATATGTGTGGTGAATAGGAAGAGGCTCATCAAAATCACAGTGAGGACTTGGAACCTTGCACATCACTTCAGACAATACTATTAATAGTATTAATAGATCTTCCATGAGTGTCTTCTTTCTGTCTACAAATGCTTCTCTCTGCAAAAAGATCTATGAAGTAGATCAAACTGACTTCTCTCCTTGAGATGTTTTTCAGGCAAAACTAACGAATGTAACATGCTATCAAATCAACTCACAGTCTTTGGGGATCCCCACAGTGGATTGGAATGGGGACAATAAATAGCATATTTCAAGGCTATTCCTACTTTTTCCATGGGACCCCGTAGGAAGAGACAAAATGTCAAATTCCATAATGATAATGAGACAGTCACACACCTGAATATCTTCAAAACATGCAAGGCCTCCAGAGGAGGGATTCATGAGCCACCAGAGAAAAATAAAAGCATTAGATCCATAAAGCAAAATACCCATGTAAATATACGTATGGGTATAGGCACTGATAGAGATACATTGTGCTCTGTTCTATTCTGTTCTCTATTCTATTTTTACATTACACTACACTACACTAAAATATCTTTCTATTTATTCTCTACTCTCCATTCCATTCCATTCCATTCCGATTGAGGTAATCCTCAAGATACGACCCTAATGAAACCTGCCCATTGCAGTCACATGTTGCAGCAGTCATTAGATGAAACATGTCACCTAATGACCCCATTTCTGCTCTCCCCAATAAAATGTAAACAATTGTGTGGGTAGTTAAGTGGAGCTGTGGTGTGTGCCTAGGTGGGGGTGTGGGAGGCTGTTGGATGTCTATTACAGGCCCAGACCTGCCTGCCCCGGCCTTCTCATGGCCTCCCTCATCCCCAAGATGCCCCATACTCCCCACGTCTTGGGTCTCAATAGGCTTTATTGAGTCTTGTCAGGCCTTATTAGGTCTGATTCCTAATAAGGAATTCTAATTCCTAATTCCTAGGCCAATCACATCCTCCTATTTTGAACAGCTCTGAGGCTTTCCAGGGTTCTGGGATAACTTTTTTTTGCAGGGCTGCATGGCATAGTTCTGAAAGATCAATGCCACACAGCCCATGGACAAACTCCTTCATTTTGCTGCCTGAACAAACTCTGCAAAGTTAGTTACAGAAGTTTCTGTAACGCAGTGGAAAACTCTCTACGGAATGAAGCAGCTTGTCTGGCAGCCCCCAATTTGTCTCCTGCCTGTTTGTCGGTGGGGACAAAATGGTGGCCATATTCAGGTCACTACTGCACAGCCCAGTGATAAACTACTTTGTTCTCCTGCCTATGAGCTACTAGAGAAAAATAAAACCATTAGATCCATTAAGCAAAATACAAATCAGTGGTGGGTTGCCCCCGGTTCACACCGGTTCAATACAACCGATAGTAAAACTGGCGGGAGGCCCCGCCCAGTGACCCCGACATCACCAAAATGCTTCTGCGCATGTGCAGAAGACCATGCCCGCATGCGCGGCCCCTCTGAGAACCAGTAATAATGGTAAGTAGAACCCACCCGATACAAATGTAAATATATGTGTGGGTATAGTAGGCACTGATATCATTCAGCTAATGATTAGAGAGGTCTCCACTGTGTTACACAAACTTCTGGATGCTGCAGAAGCTCTCTGCAGCACTTTGCGGAGTTTGTTCAGGCAGCAAAATGAAGGAGTTTGTCTACGGGCCATGTAACGTTGACCTGGATGTTACTAAATGTGTGGCTGCTTTCAGAACCATGTGGCCCTGCAAAAAAGAAAAAGAAAAAGAAAAAAAAGAAAAAGAAAAAGAAAAAAAAGGAAGTCATTACAGCACTCACTTCAAAATGTGAGGAGAAGAAACTGGGGTAGAAATCAGACCTAATAAGGCCTGGGAGGACACAATGAGAACGGGAAAAGGCCTATTGAGATCCAAGGTGTGGGCAGTATGGGCATCTTGGGAGTGAGGGGAGCAATGGGAGGCCAGGGGAAGTCTAGCAGGTCTGGACCTCTGCTGGACTTCTCCCATCTAGAAGCCCTCCCCTCCACTTAACAACCCACACTTTATTTTATGTTTTATTGGGGAGACCAAGAATGGGGGGTGGGTTTGTTAGGTGACATGTTTCACCTAACGACTGCTGCAACATGTGACTGTAGTGATCAGGTTCCATTAGGGTCATATCTTGAGGACTACCTGTAATTGGAATGAAATCAAGTGTAACCTGACGAGGTGGCTCAGTGGCTAAGACACTGAGCTTGTTGATCAGAAAGGCCGGCAGTTCGGCAGTTCAAATCCCTCGTACAGGTCTCTTGCGTGAGCAGGACTAGATGACCTCCAAGGTCCCTTCCAATTCTGCTATTGCTAATGGAGAATAGCGAACAGAGAGCAGTATATTTTAGTGCAGTGGAATGTAGTGGAAAAAATGGAATAGAGAACAGAACAGTATAGCAGCTTGTCTGGCAGCCACCATTTTGTCCCCTACCTGTTTGTGGGTGGGGACAAAATGGCAGCCATATGTATACTTTTGGACTATGCAGCAATGTATATACAGTCCAAAAGAGTATATGCAGCCAAAAAGCACTAAAGTATACTGCTTTCTGTTCTCTACTCTCCATTACACTCAATTCCATTCCAATTACTTTTTCTGCAGACTCCTCTAAAGCAGCAAAATGAAACAACATCTCTGGCTGCTGCTATTTTGTCCCACCCACAAATGGATGGGACAAAATGGAGGCTGTGTTTGGATTGCCGCCACATGGCCTGGGAACAAGTGGCCAGGCCTCCTTCTACAAAAGAGAGCTTCTGAAAGTAATTGTGAGGCATAATGAGCATATGGGGAGCCAGGCCCATGTACTGCAGGGGTTGAGCAAGGTGGGATGAGGGGAGATAGGCAGGAGAGCATGGCAGAGCCCCTGTGGTGGGGTGTAAGGGCAAACAACTATAGGGTCTCTTCAGTCGTCATAATTTCAAATATGTAGCTTTTTTGAAGGGGGGGGGAATCTGTCACAAATTTCAAAAATTCATTAAATGGCCTGTTTTATCTCAAGGATTATCTGTATTTTCATGTATTCTTCTAGAAATAGGGATGGTATTTTTGCAATATTTGGTTGTCATGTAAGATTGGCATATGATGCACTTGGATGCTATGGTCATTTATGAAGACTGCATTGGAAAACAGACAAATGACAGTGTGGTAAGAACATAGCTAAGTGGGGATTGGTTTACCAGCCACTGAACAGAGGAAAAAGTCAGCTTTGGTAAGGGCTCAAACCATAGTGTTAACTTGAAAATTAAAGAATATAGGAGTCAGAATGTGGAACTTCTTATTGGATAAGAAGCAAAACATCTTTTTAAAAAACCAACAAAGTTCAGATGTTGTTTTTTTTGGAAAAAAGCATCTTTGAGAAAGTCTTGAGCTGGGTGATTGACAATAACCCTAGATATTGAGTCAGAATTGTTTTGTTTTCTTTTGTTTAACTCTCTTAGAAGCTGGAATAGGGTGAGTCACTTCTCCACTAAATCAACTATTCAATCTATGTTGTAGTCCCTTTATATAACATTCTAAGTACAGGAAGTCCTTAACCTATGAACATAACTGAGCTCAGGATTATGGTCATCTCTCATGATAGTCATTAAGCAGGTCACTTCGTGATTGGATTCAATTTTACAATTTTTCTTTATAAACGGAACGTAAAAGTGGTGATCATTAAGCAAATCCATTATTTGCCATAGTCAATTGCTAGGACAGTTATTGCCTGGTTTATCAAAGAATTGATCTGTTCCTTGGGGGCTTGCAGGGTGATTTTAATATTGGTGAATAAGAGGACAAAACTATAGCCAACCAATCAGAGATTTGTACCAGCATTTGTGGGCAGATCAGTTCTGAAGGATCACCACTGCACACCATCCCCTCTTTTTCTTTTCTTTTCTCCTCTCTCCTCTCTTCTTCTTTCTCTCTCCTCCTTACAGTCTTCTCCTTTCTCCTTTCTCTTTTCTTTTCTCTAACTTGGTTCAAAATAGCAATAGCCTTTGCAACCCTACTTCTCTATTTTCGTTCAACTAAAATATGACAGAAATTATAGTCATCAAGCAGAATTCTTTGAAGGCTTAAAAGTAGCACAGGAGTTTCCACATTGGTCTGTGCTACTGAGGAGAAGGCATATGTCCCGATAAAAGATATCTTGATTTTACACCATGTTTTGTAAGTGATCACTACACATGATGTGCACCAGAGAATTCACATTGTCCAATTGCTACAGAATCAATTCATACCCCCCCCATTTTTTTTAATTTGATTTATTTGCCGCCCTTTTCCGGAGACTCAGGGCAGCTTACAATACGTTCAACGATAGCCTTCATACTTTTGTATATTTATACAAAGTCAGCTTATTGCCCCCACAAACTGAGTCCTCGTTTTACCTAACTTAGAAAGAATGGAAGGCTGGAGTCAACCTTGAGCCTGGTGAGATTCGAATTTTTAGAGTAATTGCAGACAGCTGATGTTAATCACAATGCTTTCGTCTGCTGAGCCACCAGTTTAAATGAAAGTCTCATTTGTATTTAATCCCCACTTAATTTTTACATATTCTAGTGTGCATATAGTGAGGGGACATGATGGCTCAGTACTTAAAAACACCAAGCTTGTCAGCTGCAAAGCTGACAGCCCAGATTTGAGACCCAAGCCCTGCAAAATGGGGTGAACTCTGTTTCTTGTCCCAGCCCCTGTTCACCCAGCAGTTCAAAGTTGATAAATAGGTACCACATTGGTGGGAAGGTTATAGCATTCTGTGCGCCTTTGGCATATAGCCATGCTGGTCACATGACCATGGAAAATGTCTTCAGACAATGTTAGCTCCCGCAGCCAAGAAACATAGATTAGCACCATGCCTTGAATCGGACACGATTGGATAAGGAAACCTTTACTTTTAGCATGCATAGGAATTAAGATGACCAGTAAAAACAGATTTAAAATTCACATTTAATCTATATATTTAGTCAGAGATGCCTATCATGGACTGAAATATCTCAATAAATCAATTTGTGCTATTGTTTATTTTTTTAATTGTCTTTCAGAAGGGGAAAAAAAATATGAGCTACCCAAATCTCCAGGGAAGGATAGGAATTGCAACATAGGAGCCCAATCTAACTACAGATTGTTCTCTGGCTTAAATATGCAAGTGGGGAATATCTGCAACATGGAGAAATAAAGAATATCGTTATTAAAACTTTCTTTTCATGAGCTGATGTTTATTGTTCAGTTCAGGTCTCATCACAATGATAAAACACTTGGGGAAAAAGATACACACCAGTAATCCAGCACTGGAGGAGATCATAGAGAAGATCTCCACTGCCAGCATATATTTTCCCCTTGTGCTTAGATAGGTTGGAATAAAACACAGCCAAACACTGCAGAAGACCAACATGCTGAAGGTGATGAATTTGGCTTCATTGAAGCTGTCAGGTAACTTCCTAGCTAGAAAAGCAGCAGAGAAGCTAAGCAGAGCAAGAAAACCCATAAAGCCCAAAACACAGTAGAACATGACTGAGTCTTCTTTGCACTCCATGATGACCTCTTCAGACATTGACTTCGTATCAAAATCTGGATATGGTGGAGATGTTATCAGCCATGCAGCACAAAAACATATTTGAACAAGGGAGCAGGATAGAAGAATGAAACTGATCATTCTCCCCCCGACCCATTTCCTCAATTTGGAACCAGGTTTGGTGGCCATGAATGCTAGAACCACAACAAAAGTTTTGGCCAGGACACAAGAAACTGCCACAGAAAAGATCAGCCCAAAAGCTGGTTGTCGAAGGAGACACACAATCTTATCAGGTCTCCCAACAAATAGAAACACAGAAAGGAAAGAGAGGAGGAGGGAAGTTAAGAGAGTGTAGGTGAGATTCCGGTTGTTGGCTTTGACGATGGCAGTGTTTTTATGTTTCATGAAGATTATTATTACCAAAATTATCACCAAAGAAAAGCAAAGAGAGAGAACAGTCAGACTGATCCCCAAGGGTTCTTCATAGGACAAAAAAGTGATCTGCTTTGGAATGCACATATTTTTGTCAGGATTTGGATATTGATCTTCTGGACATGGAAAGCAATCGTCCTTGTCTGAAAAAGAACACAGTGGAATTGATACAGTTGATTATAGATAGTTTTGTAACCTCATATACATAGGGTATAATGGGGCTTAGTGCCATATTTGGAAATTTCCTACCCTTCTCCTTTGAAATTTTCCCCTCTGGACACAGATGGCAATCATAGCAGCAAAATGACTCTCCTTCTTTCTTGGCCTTGCTGTATCCAGTCTCACAAGGATCATTACACAAAGATAGAGGTAATGCCTATCAATGAATGAAGAAGAATATTTGAAGATACAGAGGGGAAAGGAAGTGCTTGGAGAAATTCTGTTACCATGGAATCAATAGAAGAAAAATGGATTAATAAGCAAACGTAGTGTATTGACCTCACTTTGATGTGGAATTGGCTTTAAATTGGCTTTAGAGTTGACAAATAATTCATTAAATATCTATCTTTATTGGTATCTATGGCCTTTCATAACTATCATTCCTATTATCCAAAGACAATTTCTGTGCTGGTTAGTTTTGAAAACTGCAGACTGATGAAATCTGGTACACTGGCTTGCAGCTTTTATTTCAAAAACCATGAAAAAAATTGTCCATAATTAACAGACGGCCATTGTAGATATTCCATACCAACTGCAGATTTTTTTTCCTTCCTGAGGAGATGATGCTCTGGGACTTTCATCATTTTGAGATGGAATTGGTCTGAAATAATAATTATTAAATATCTATCTTTATTGGCACCTATGACTTTTCACAACTATCATCCTTACTCTCCAAAGAAAATTTCTGTACTGGTTAGGTAAAGATGGCTTTCTCAGCTTCCAAATTTCAAGTCAACTGACTGATGAAATGTAGGACTTCCGCTTTTGCTTTTAAACTATGAAAACATTGTCTAATTAACAGAGAGCCAAAATAATACCAACTATTAGAAAAGTAAACATTCTTACAGATAATGTTTTCTTTCTCCAGGACATTTCTACTTAGTAGAAATTTTATTCAGATATGATGCTTTGAAACTTTCATTAATAATTATATTTTATATTATATAAATGAAGACAGACAATCTAGATTCTAACAGCTAACCTGATTAAAGCCTACTGGCCATGTGATGGAATCTACAGAAATATTGAAGAACTTGTCTGCTGGAGCTGTGGGATCTACCACTCCAACTTTGGCCCTAAGAAAGGACTGGTTTGGGAATGTGATCCAGTTGATAATATCAAATCCACCAATGAATTCTCCATTTTTATCAAAGGAGATCATTTCACCAACACTGTTGTTGAATCTGACCCTTTTCAGAAAAGAATGAACCTGAAATACAGCCACACAGAAAAAGGGACAAAGAGAGAACAGGATGAAGGAAGGGAAAAATAATTCATATGTTCAAAACATATGATGCCTCTTTAAAGAAAGAAAATATAAAAAAAAATTTTTAGTAATAGGCCAATACAAACAAACAACATAACAGTCATTCCAAAATAGGAATAGAGGTAAAATATCAGATTACTGAAATAAAATTAACATAGAATTGCAATATAAAAAGGCAACAAAATTACATTTTGTAGTTTAATTGTTAAAGCTACTTAAACTAGATGCCTTCTGATAAGTAAGAAATTCAATGATGCGTAAGGTACAAAAGTTTAATCTTATTCTTAGTTCTAAAGAGCGAAGTACTTGCTCTAGCCATGCTAAAGTTTGATTTGAATTATTGCAGTTACAATCCAACAGACTAGAAGCAAGATAAATAATAAAAGAAAATGTAGCTGAAAAGGTATATGTGTATGTATGTATGCAGTTATGCATGTATGTATGTTTGTACGTATACACACTACACATACATACAGTAAGACATATTTTTTCAGTAAGGGTATTTTTTAATCTTGTTTTTGTCTTCCATTTTTAAATATGTAATGATCATACGACAAATTGAATTATGTTGACCTAGCTGGGCTCAGGATCGTTTGACTTATAAGAGTAATATGCATTCAATCATGGCTCCCATAAGAAACACAGCTACAATGTTTTATATCACAATTCCTGGCCAGCTATCAAGAGACTAAGAAAATCAACCTCCTTCCATCTCTAGTGCTAATAGGAATGGTCTTGAAGGACAGGATGGAGGCTACTAACAAGGCAACAGTCAAATAGGAACTGGAGTCTGGACCAAGAAATATAACTAGAGAAAATATTTCAGTCATGCCCACATCAAAGAAAGAGAATATGTGGGAGGGCTAAGGACACTTAGACTTGTAGGATTCTGTTACTATAGTTCATAAAATTAGTCCTGACCTAAATGGTCAGGTATTGGTTTTTCAGTCAACATTTTGGGGTCTGTGTAAATGAGGCAACAGAGTAACACATAAATACAAGTGGCAGTTGTGTAATGACTGCTTGTTGTTCAACAACCATTTGAAATTGAAATGTTGCAGAACGAATGGCATGTATGACGTCCTTGAAATTCTGACTGTCACAGCACCCCTGTGGTGATATGATCACAATCCTGGATCTTGGCAACTGGTTTGGATTTGTGACTATTGCGTCCTCTTAGGTTTAGATGGTTGTGATTTGAAATCTTCCTTGCTGGTTTTCCATCAGCAAAGTCAATGGGAAAGCTAGAAGGAAGTTGGAAGTTGTGATCACATGAGGTCCTTGCTCAAAAACCTCTGCAGTCCTCACTTAACCATGGTAACCGGAGTCTTCATCAACTACTGTTGTTAAGACACATAGTCAAGAAACATCACACACTTATAACTGCATCACTTGACAATGGAAATTCAGACCTCAATTACAATCATTAAGTAAGGACTACCTATAAAATGTATAGCAAAATGGAAGACAGACAAATTTTTAGAAAGTAAAATCAATCTAAATTAATTTAGAGAATAATTTTAGAAAACAAAATTCTACTTACAGTGGATATAAAAATCTACATACCCCTGTTTGCAATCGTTTTTGTGTTGGAAGCACCAAGGAGTTTCCTAGTTGAAAGGATTAGCCAATGACATCACTGTTGCCTAAGTAATGGCTGGATGAAGGCTCCTTTCATGACCCCATTAACATGCCCACCGAAATAGTACCTATCTATCTACTTGTACTTCCATGCGTTCAAACTGCTAGGCCAGCAGGAGCTGGAGCAATTGATGGGATCTCACCCTACTATGCATGAGTACTTGTGTCTCCTCATGAACCACCATGCTGGTTTACACCCCTGTTAAAATATCAGGTTCTAAAGATATAAAAATATCAGACTTTATCTTGATAAATCACTTCCATTTTTTCCACCTTTCATATAATATATAAACTGTACAATTTAGTTTATTGTTTTTCACTTGAACTGAAACTGAAACCTTTTTGGGGAGAGAAATAAAAATAATCATGTATAATAATGTGGTTGTATAATCATGCACACTGTTTAACTAAGACTTTGTTTTGATTTTATGACAGCATTCAGTCTTTTGCAGTAGGAACCTATCAGCATGGCACATCTTATCTTGGCAATATATGCTCACACTTCCTTGCCAAAGCAGTCCACCTCTGTCATATTGCAAGGGCATCTTCCATGTATTGCCCTCTTCACATCAGCTCACAGATTTTTATTAGATTCCAATATGGAATCTGTCTGGGCTATTTCAAACATTTGTTCTTCTTCTGATAAATCCATTCTTTTGCTGATTGCCTTGCGTCATAGTCATATTGAAAGTTGAAAACTCTCTTCATCTTCAGCATTTTAGCCCAAGCCTGAAGTATTTGTGCCATAATTGACTGATATTTGGGACTGTTCATAATTCTCTCCACTTTGACTTAACCCAGACATATGAAGAATATAGGAGATTGTTGTCACATATAGAACAGAATCAATGCTTGCTAGAAATTTCTGGAGCTCCTATAATGTTGTTGTAAGCCTCTTGGACCAGTTTTCTTCTGTTTTTTCATTAATTTTGGAGGGACATCTAATTCTTGGTAATGGCACTGTTATGCCATATTTTCTCCACCTGTTGATGACTGCCTTCACTGTGTTCTATGATATATCCAGTATGTTAGAAATTATTCTGTACCCTTCTTCTGACTGATACCATCCTACAATGAGATCTCTTTGATATTTTTTATGCTCTTTGCAGATCATAGCTTTTCCTGTAAGAGGCAACTGAGTAAGTGTCAGAAAAATCCTACTAGAACAGCTGGACTTTATACAAACTAGATTAGAGACATTTGAATTGATGCAGGTATGTACTGAATACTAGTTTCCATCATTTTGAATATGATTTTTTAATTCTGAACAGAGACACATCTCTACTTACAGTAAGGTATGCACACTTATTAAAACACTTTATAGTATATGCTTAATGTTATTTTTCCCCATAAAAGATTTCAGTTATTTTTTTAATTGAACTGTACAGCTTTCAGACCTAATGTCCATATCCCTAGTGAATATTGTTGGCTAGAGTTGACTGACAGATGTTGCAATTACTGATGTTGCAGCTTCTTCACTACTTTATAGACTTACCTGCCACCAAACCTGACTGTGAAACTGTTTTCTTCCTTCTTTCACTGTTTTTTCCCTCGATTTGGATAAATACAAAGATTGTAAAGCTTGTGCCACAACATGGACTGCATTGTAAACATTGTAACTCTGTCCACTCATGTCCATTTCAAACACAGATGTGGGAAGGGTCTCAAGTCTCTCCTGTCCAGTACATTTCTTCTCAAAGTTCTCCATTTTTGAGTTTGCAAAGAAACAATCAAATGCCTGTTCCCAAAAATCTTTCCGAAAATGATCGTGTTGGTTGTTGTTTGGACTTAAGTTCTGAAGAAATTCCTGGAAATCTGGGACTGCCTTTGTATGAACTGCAAAGGATAAAGCACCATGTAGGAAATTGATATTGCATGATTTATGAATAGATGTTGAAGTGTAATCTGTCTGAGCAGTTATAAGCCAAATCTTATTCTTCCTTGGTACATCCTCCACTTCAGAAAACTGGAGGAATGTTCTCAGAACTGATATGGACTGAATATCACCATATAAGATTATCACATTAGCTGTGCTGTTCATGAGAACATGGTATATATATAATCCTTCCTCCATAGTATCAATAAAATCACCATAAAAAGCTACATATGGTAATTCTACTATGAATTCAACACAGATGCCATTCTCAGAAAATGTGGGAATCATCTTCTGGACAAATTTCTCTCCTTTCTCATCCTTTACTACAAGAATTCCAATCCAGATCCATCTAAAATACAACAGTAGCTGCAAGAGACCCTTACATTGGTGGGATTCATCTGGAAACATTTGTTGGAAGAAAATTGATTGAGTCTCTTTATCCATGACTGGAGCGGAGCCATAGGTCAACTACAGAAAGATAAACATATGCAATTCCAAAGGTCTATATGAGCCTCTGAAAACATGAATATTCATTTCAGTGTTTAACTGGCCTAGAGTTAAATATAATAAAATACTAGTTGTTTTTATTTTGAAATATCAACCAAAATGACATTCCTAAGTTATCACTAAATATCTTTTCCTGGAACAAGTCTCATTGTGATTATTTCAGATTTGAACCTTAGTTCAATGTTTAGAATTGGAGAATGGTTTGCTATGCCAAATATGTCCACTATCTCTTCAGTTACAATTATTCATGTTGCTATGCTACCGAGCAAAAAAATAACTGGGAATCTGAAAGTTCTCTCCTTCCCATAAACAAAAGCATACAGATGTCTGGGGAAGTAAGGCAGAATGATAATGTATATCTTCACTACATCTTACCTGAGGAACTTTGTAGATGCACAATACAGTTGCCATGTGAAGAGCGATGTCAGGTGTACCAATAACTGCAGCCAAATTTTGGGGAACCCCACACTTGTAGTTAGGGATGAATTTTCCCTGAGTGAAAGGCAGCAACATTGAGGCAAAGTAAGTCCAGCCTGGACTAAAATGGCTGTTAAAAATGTGGAAGCCCAGTGTGACATTGGGTAGAATCTGTGGATTTTCATTTATCTGTTTTATAGTAAATGCTAAGGCCAGGATATGTTGGTAATTCTGAAATAATATTCTGCAAAACCAAATAATCAAAATTAAAAATGCATTACAAGGTGTTTGCTTCTTATTATGACACTTGCCATCCTTCACTACAATACATTTTGTGGAATGTGTTTCAGTACTGTATTATTATTATTCATTTAAGATCCTGTAAAATGCAAAGCAAAATACTAGCACACATATATCCTCCCAGGAACTGGAGTTACTTTTAATACAAAACAAATACTGGCTTAAAATTGGAAGCATTATTTCTTAGTGTAGAGGAAAGTTTCTGTATCCAAGCTCCATTTTTAAATATGGATGAAATTGCTAAATTTATGTACCAAAAAAATAAAATGAGAAGATTTACGATAGAAAATATGTGTCCTGCTCCTCCTCCCAAAAAAACATAGTGGTAGTTATATTGGACCATGGCGGCACAGTGATTGGAAAGCAGTTTTGCAGGCTAACTCTACCCACTGCCAGGAGTTTGATTCTGACCAGCACAAGGTTGACTCATTCTTCCATCCTTCCACCGTCAATTAAATGAGGACCTAAACTGATTTGGAAAATATGCTGATGTTGTAAACTGCTCAGAGAGTGCTGTAAATAAATCTAAGTGCTATTACCATTACTGGCTTCATAAATTAAGTCCCTCTATCTTTATATACTATATATGTAGATGGTTCTTTTTATATAAATGTAGATTTGGATCGTTTTCAACTTTACATGGAAACTAAAGTAAAATATAACTTCATAAATCTAGCATTTTGTTTCAGATGCTTCTTTTTGATTTTTGTCATTAAAGGAAAAAACTTGAAGCATCATGTGATTTAACAGCAATGTCCAGAACTTGACAATGAAACAATGTTGTACATACATAAGTCCATCATGAAATCCCTGAGAAGGATGTTGACTAAAATCAATGGGTTTAGAAAATGTAAAGAATACAGAAATAATGCCAGCGATATTAATCTCTCTAAGCTGATGATGTGTGTGATGAATAGGAGGAAGCTCAACAAAATCACACTGAAGGCTAGGATCCTTGCACACTACTTGAGGCATTGCTATTAAGAGTAACTGCATGAATGCTAACATTTTCCATGAGTGTCTTCTTTTCCTGTACACATGTCTATGTGTGCAACAAGATCTTTGAAGTAGATCAGACTGACCTGTCTTCTTGAGATGTTTTTCAAAAAGAAATAGAGAGTGTAACATACTATCAAATCAACTCACAAAGCTTTGGGGCTTCCATCCATGGGATGGAATATCATGAGCACAATAAATAACATCCTTCAGGATCAGCTCCTCTTTTTTCCATGGAGACCCATAGGATTTGGAAGAGACAAACAAGCTAAATCCATTACAATAGAGATACTGTCACCTATGTAAACATCTACCAAACATCTGAGGCCCTCTTGAGGAAAGAAGGAATGAGGCACAAGAAAAATATAATATCTTGAGATCTATAAACCAAAACAGAGATATAGTTATAGTTATGGCCATAGGTATAGGCATTGATTGTAGCTACTGTAGATCTATTCTGTCCTATTCTGTCCTGTCCTGTTCCATTCCGGTCCATTCCAGTCCACTCAACTCTCGACTCCACCTTTTTAAAAAAAAATTATATTTACTGGGTAGTCCAGGTTGCCCTGATAAAAAACATTTCTTGACTCCATTCCATTCTTCCACTACACTAAACCACACTACTCTCCATTCGCTATCCTCCAATGCATTCCGTTGGAATTATTTTTGTGTACTTCTCCAGAAATTGGAATGTGTATTGCAATACTTGATTGTCATGTGGTTGAATTCTACTATTTCATATTGGCATATAATCCAGTAGAATACTAATTTACAAAAATTGCATTGGGAAACAATCAAATGACAGTGGGCTAAGCATACAGCAGAATGAAGATTGGTTTACTGGCTGCATAACAGAGAGAAAAAATCAACTTTGGTAAGGGCTCAAACCATTAGTCTTATACAGGAAGTGCTCAACTGCAATTGAGTGCAGACCAGGGGTGAAATCTAAATTCTTTTGCTACTAGTTCTGTGGGCGTGGCTTGGTGGTCATGTGACTGAGTGGGCATGGCCAGTTTGACATCACTCACGTCACTCACTGTTAGAGCCAGGAGCACCACATTCTGACACAGAACAGCAGCATATTCTGTCACAGAAGCCAGGAGCTGCTCAAAAGCACATTCTGCCTTTCTGAAGCCCCCAACGCTTTGAGTTTTCTTCTGGCTTGACTGTCCAGGTGAACCTCGAAGCCTTCTCTTGCCCTGCTCTTCATTCCAGAAGGCCATGCATCCTCCCCCGCCCGCCAATCCTCCATACAAACCACCCTCCCTATTTCTGCAAAGGCAGAGCCTTCCCCTTGCAGGGCAATCCAAAGAGGGGAGGGGGATGCTGCTAAAAAAGCCGCCTTCCACCTGGGCCTCTTCCTGCAGCCAAGCGTGCCCAGCCGTCGCTGCCTTTTCCTCAAACTGGCTGTGCATGCGGCACTTGGAGAGAGAGAGAGAGCAAGACAGCTCTCCAACCACTGTGTGCCTGTGTGTGAAGGAGGGAGGGAAAGAGTGATCTGAAGCCGAAGCACCCAAACTTCAGACACCAGTGGGGGGGGGGGCAGCTTCTAAGCAGCCCTGAGTCAGGCAGATCCACCTGACCTACTCCTTGAGTCCTGCTGGCTGATTTAGGGCTGCTCAGAAGCCCCCCCACCCACTGGTGCCAGAAGTTCGGGTGCTTCAGCTTCAGATCACTCCCTCCCTCACACACACACATGCACACAGTGGTTGGAGAGCTCTCTTGCTTACTCGCTCTCCAAGCGCCCCTTGCACATCCAGTTTGAGGAAAAGGTAGAGACATCTAGACACGTTTGGCTGCAGAAGGAGGCGCAGCGCAGTGGAGTGGTTTTGTTCACTGCGGTGATACTTTGGGAGGGCAGGTGGATATCTGCAGCTGACAACTATAATGAATATATCCACCTGCCCTCCTGAAGCACCACCGCAACGAACAAAACCATCCCTTTGCTATGGATGCATAGCTTGTCGGGGCTGAGCTGGGAAGCCGCTGCTTGAGCCGGGGGGGAGTAAGGTGCTAGCTCCTTCCCCGCAGCTCTGCCATGCTTGCCTGCCTTCCACATGGGCTTCTGCTTGCTTGCCTTCGCAAGCTGGCCACCAGGACGCCAGGAAGGCAGCATGGAAGGCAGGCAAGCATGACAGGACTGCGGGCCATGGACTGGTTCAGGGGCGTGGCCAGCCAGCCATTGCTCCTGGTTCAGCAAACTAGCCTCAATCGCCGCTACCTACTCACCCGAGCTGGTCAAAACCGGGAGCATTTCACCCTTGGTGCAGACTCTTGGTTATAAATCATGATGCTCATGGTAAAGGTCACTGGAGGTTTCCAGCAAAAATAACAACCCATAAACGATGCTTGCATGACTGTAAGATGCTGCAAGCACCTATAAATGTGGGTCAATTACTGAGCATTCAAAATGTGATCATGTGACTGTGGTGAAGTAAATAGAGTAAGAATTATAGCAAATAAGAAATAATGTGAATAAAATAAGAATCATATAAAGTCAGATACATAAAATTGGATACATGAACTCTGAAAGACCTTCTCTATTCACATTATTTCTAAGAGAATAACCTACTTGTTAGAGGCAGCTGAACCCCATCATTGGTAATATATCTTCTAATGGGACCTAAGCTGTCAGCCCTCAGGAGAACTGAGAATGGTGTTCCTGTGGATAACTGTCTCTGATAAGGAGAAGAAGCTAAGCAACTACTGTAACTGCGTATAAGACTACTTTCTAACACACAAAAATCTTCTCAAAAGTCGGGGGTCATCTTATATGCCGGGTCTCATTCTCCTGTAACCAGGCAGACCAGCCCGAAAGGCTCTGACGAGCCTTAAATGGCTTATACGCCCAGTCATCTTATACGCCGGAAAATACGGTACCTCATAGAGTTCCTCTTAATTACTTGACCTATGACACTGTGTCAAACATACTGATTCTATATATCTTCTTAATAGAATCAAGGCCACGGAAATCCAGCTATAGGGAACATCTGAAACGACATGCATAGGAAACAGAAAAGTTACTTATTGTTTAAGGAATAGCCATAAATTTCTGTGTTTAAACGTTATAGTACTTAAGGAAAGTTGTAATGGCTTAATCATTAGTAAACTGATGGAGTAGTAAAATTGTATAGCCAAAATAATTTCAGTAACTAGTATGTAATGGTTTGGTAATTAGTAAAGTGTAATGTAAATATGATGTATTTATAATGTAACCATATATGGAAGCCGGAATGGCTCATAGAACTTCTTATCTTGAAAATAGATAAAAACAGTGTAAGCAGAGCTGCTCTTTGTTCAGATTTGTGAAACCAATACTGCACTGAACCTTTGCGCAAATAAATGCATCTGTCTGACTCAGGAATGTTTTCCAGCCTTTCATTTTCTACAACAGTGGGATGGGTGAGTTAACCATCAGGAGTCAAGTAGCTCTGAAGATGTCTATAATATCTTTGAACTGACACTAAGAAACTGAAACTTGACAGTAGTTGCAGGTGGCAGTGCTCAATGAAGGAAGTAGGTAGTTTTTGCCACAATCTTCCAGTCCAGTACCCCTTTCAGATTTATGAAAATCTGAAAATCTTACTGATTTGATACATTTATAAAAAATAAAAAACTTAAAAACAGTTTTACGAAAACAGCACAGAGAGCACCTACAGGAGGTTTAATGTACTTTGCAGAGAGTTAGTACATTTGGATGTCTGATGGAATTTGAATTTACTAGAATTATTTTTGTCCCAGAGATTTCATTGGTCTTTGGTACTAAAGAGAAAACCTCATTGCCAGCTGGAAAATCCTTTAAATTTACCCTATGCTTTAACAGAATAACAAAACAATAGAGTTGTGGGGGGAGGGGGACCTTCAAGGTTTTCTACCTATCAAAAAGGAAAGCCAATAGCATTCCTTCGGTGTTTTCTAGTCCAACTTCCTGCTCAAGAAGGAAAGCCAATAGCATTTTGTAGGTAACCACTACATAGGATGTGCATCAGAGAATTCCTTCTGTCCAACTGCTTCAAAAACAATCCATAGACCTTCTGTTAGGGTTCTGATGGATGCCCTAATTAAATCATGAGTCTTGAGCCAAGCTTCAAAAGAAATCCAGTTATTTATTAGGAGGTTCATGTAGTAAAGCCAACTCTGACCCTACGTAATTTATGCTCCAATTATGACCCTGTTTTCCCCCTCCCCCCAGAGTATGATATCAATCACATTTGCCAACAGAGCAATTTCGCGGGTTGTAGAGGTCACTCCCCTTTGGCTGCTGCAGGTAACCCTGGGATACAGCCTTGGGAGAGATAAGTGTGGAATGTGCATCTGTCTTTGGCTGCTGTGCCATCTCGCAGATTTCCCATTCCCCCTGGCCTATGGCAACTCAAGAGCAGGCCAGGGGTGATTTGAGAATTGACACCTTCCCTATTTAAACAAAAGCTTTATTTGTATTTAAGACCATTTCTTTTTCTACTTGAATATTCTAGTGTTCATATGAATTAAGACACAGATAAATTTATAATTCACATTTAACCTATATAAGTAGTCAGAGCTTACCATCACATACTGAAAAATGCCAGTAAATCAATTTGTACATTTATTTATTTATTTATTTATTTATTTATTTATTTATTTATTTATTTATTTATTTGTTTGTTTGTATGTATGTATGTATGTATGTATGTATGTATGTTAAGCTACCCATGTATAATTGACTTTGGAAGGAAAAATAGCTCTGCCCTATCCAAATATAAGGAACAGGGTAAATATTGCAACATAGCATGTCAAATATAGCTGCAAATTGTTCTCTATCTTAATTGTGCAAGTGGAAAACTTTTCCAATATCTACATATAAAGGATATGAAGCAAATGGAAAGAGTTTTCAAAATTTCCTTTTCATGAGCTGCTGTTTATTGTTCAGTTCAGGTCTCATCACAATGATAAAACACTTGGGAAGAAAGATGCACACCAATAAGCCAGCACTGGAGGAGATCATAGAGAAGATCTCCACAGCCAGCATATATTTTCCCCTTGTGCTTAGATATGTTGGAATAAAGCACAGCCAAACACTGCAGAAGACCAACATACTAAAGGTGATGAATTTGGCTTCATTGAAGCTGTCAGGTAACTTCCTAGCTAGAAAAGCAGCAGAGAAGCTAAGCAGAGCAAGAAAACCCATGAAGCCCAAAACACAGTAGAACATGATGGAGTCTTCATTGCACTCCAGGATGACCTCTTCAGACATTGACTTCGTATCAAAATCTGGATATGGTGGAGATGTTATCAGCCATGCAGCACAAAAACATATTTGAACAAAAGAGCAGGATAGAAGAATGAAACTGATCATTCTCCCCCCGACCCATTTCCTCAATTTGGAACCGGGTTTGGTGGCCATGAATGCTAGAACCACAACAAAAGTTTTGGCCAGGACACAAGAAACTGCCACAGAAAAGATCAGCCCAAAAGCTGGTTGTCGAAGGAGACACACAATCTTATCAGGTCTCCCAACAAATAGAAACACACAAAGGAAAGAGAAGAGGAGAGAAACTAAGAGAGTGCAGGTGAGATTCCGGTTGTTGGCTTTGACGATGGCAGTGTCTTTATGTTTCATGAAGATTATTATTACCAAAATTGTCAACAAAGAAAAGCAAAGAGAAAGAACAGTCAGACTGATCCCTAAGGATTCTTCATAGGACAAAAAAGTGATCCGCTTTTGAATGCACATATTTTTTTCAGGATTTGGATATTGATTTTCTGGACATGGAAAGCAGTCATCCTTGTCTGAAAAAGAACAGAGTGGAACTGATATAGTTGATTATAGATACTGCTGTATCCTTGTTGCTTAGTTTCATTAAATTTGGAAATTTCCTACCCTTCTCCTTTGATATTTTCCCCTCTGGACACAGATGGCAATCATAGCAGCAAAATGACTCTCCTTCTTTCTTGGCCTTGCTGTATCCAGTCTCACAAGGATCATTACACAAAGATAGCGGTAATGCCTATCAATGAGTGAAGAAGAATATTTGAAGATACAGAGGGGAAAGGTAGTGCTTGGAAAGATAGTGTTACTGTGGAATCAACAGAAGAAAATGGATTAATAAGGAGAAGTAGTATATTGACATCATTTTGATATGGAATTGGCTTGAAATTTGCTTTGCAAGTTGACAAATAATTCATTAAATATCTATCTTTATTGGTGTCTACGGCCTTTTGTAAATATTATCCCTATTATCCAAAGACAATTTCTGTGCTGGTTAATTTTGAAATCTCCAGACTGATGAAATCTGGTATACTGGCAGAATATTTTGAGATACAGAGGGGAGAAGAAGTGCTTAATAAGCAGAAATAATGTGATGACATTATTTTGAGATGTACCAGTAGTTGGTCTCAAATAATAATTCTTTAAATATCCATCTTTATTGGCGTCTATGGCCTTTCATAACTATCATCCCTATTACCCAAAGACAATTTCTGAGATGTTAGTTAACAATGGTTTTCTCAGCCTCTGAATTTTGAAATCTCCAGACTGATGAAATCTAGTACACTGGCTTGCAGCTTTTACTTCAAAAACCATGAAAAACATTACCCATAATTAACAGAGGACCAACGTAAATATTCTATACCAACTGCAGATTTTTTTTTCTTCCTTAGGATATTTATACTTAGTCTATTCAGCGATCATGCTCTGGGAACTTTCATCATTTTGATATGGACTCAGTCTGAAATAATAATTCATTAAATATTTATCTTTATTGGCATCTATGGCCTTTCATAATAATCAACCTCACTCTCCAAAGACAATTTCTGCGTTGGTTAGTTAAAAGTCAACAGACTGGTGTAATGTAGTACACTGGACTTCAGCTCCTACTTCTAAATCATGGAAACCTGGTCCATAACTAAGAGGGCCAAAATAAAGGATACAATGTTTTATACCAACTATTAGAAAAATAAACATTCTTACAGATAATGTTTTCCCCCTCCAGGACATTTCTACCTATTACAAACTTTATTCAGAGATGATTATTTTCATTAGTAATCATATTTTTATAGTATATAAATGAAGACAGTCAAATCTAGATTGAAACAATTAACCTGATTAAAGCCCACTGGCCACGTAATGGAATCTACAGAAATATTGAAGAACTTGTCTGCTGGAGCTGTGGGATCTACCACTCCAACTTTGGCCCTAAGAAAGGACTGGTTTGGGAATGTGATCCAGTTGATAATATCATATGCACCAATGAATTCTCCATTTTTATCAAAGGAGATCTTTTCCCCAACACTGTTGTTGAATCTGACCCTTTTCAGAAAAGAATGAACCTAAAATACAGCAACACAGAAAAGGGGACAAAGAGAGAACAGGATAAAGGGAGGGAAAATAATTCATATGTTCAAAACATATATGTGGATGCCTCTTCAAAGAAAAAAAATATCAAAACATTTTTTTATTGTAGGCCAATACCAATCAAATAACATTTATTTCAAAATAGCAGTAGAAGTAAAATATCAGATTACTGAAATAAAATTAGCACAGAATCTCAGTATAAAAAGGCAAAAAAATTAATTGTTAAAACTATTTAAACTATATGAATTCTGATAAATATATAAGAAATACAATGATGCATAAGGCTACAAAAGTTTAATCCTATTCTTACTTCTGAAGAGCCAGGTAGTTGCTCTAGCCATGCTAAAGTTTGATGTGAATTATTGCAGTTACAATCCAACAGACTAGAAGCAAGATAAATTATAAAAGAAAATGTAGCTGAAAAAGTATAGGTGTATGTATGTATGTAGTTATGCATGTATGTATGTTTGTAGGTATACATACTACACATACATACAGCAAGACATACTTTTTCAGTAAGGGTTTTTAATCTTGTTCTTGTTTTCCATTTTTAAATACGTAATCTTATATTGAACTGAGAGAGAGAGAAATGAGCATAAGGGAAATTGAATTATGTTGATCTAGATGGGCTCAGGATCATTTCACTTAAAGGAGTCATATGAATTCAATCATGGCTCTCATAAGAAACACAGCTACAATGTCTGATATCCCCATTCCTGGCCAGCTAACAAGAGACTAAGGAAATCAACCTCCTTCCATCTCTAGGGCTAATAGGAATGGTCTTGGAGGACAGGATGGAGAGCCATTATCAAGGCAACAGTCAAATAAGAACTTGAGCCTGGACCAAGAACTATAACTAGAGAAAACATTTCAGTCATGCCCACATCAAACAAAGAATATGAGGGACATATATAAGCACACTCAAACTTGTAGGATTCTGGTACTATAAAATTAATCCTGATTTAAGTGTTATTGGTTTCTTAGTCAACATTTTGGGATCTCAGTAAATGAGGCAGCAGAACAACCCATAAATACAACATTGTGTAATGACTGCTTGTTCAACAACCATTTGAAATTGAAATGTTGCAGAATGAATGGCGTATATGACTTTCTTGAAATTCTCACTGTCACAGCACCCCTGTCATATGATCACAATCCTAGATCTTGGCAACTGGCCTGCATTTGTGAGTATTGCCTCCTCCAGATTTAAATGGTTGTGATTTGCAATCTTCCTTGCTGGCTTTCCACAAGCGAAGTCAATGGGGAAACTAGAAGGAAGTTGTTCTGTTTAGAATGTTATCGCCAAAATTTCAACATTGATCTTACCAGAGCATAATACATTTTCCCACATTGCTTTTGTCAGACCTAATGTAAGTTTATTGCAAAATGTAGCCAGGCTTGGATGTTTTTTCTTTCTAAGAAAAACCTTCCACCCTGCCACCCGAACCCACAGACATATGAAGAATATAGGAGATTGTTGTAAAATATAGGACACAATCAGTACTTGCCAGAAATTCCTGCAATTCCTATAATGCTGTTATAAGCCTCCTGGCAGCCTCTTGGGCCTATTTTCTAATGGTTTTCATTAATTTTAGAGGGACATCTAATTCTTGGTAAATGTAACTGTTGTGCCATATTTTCTCCGCTTGTTGATGACTGCCTTCACTGTGTTCTATGATATATCCAGTATGTCAGAAATTATTTTGTAATCCATTCTTCTGACTGATACCATCCTACAATGAGATCTTTTTGATGTTTTTTATGCTCTTTGCAGATCTTAGCTTTTCCTGTAAGAGGCAACTGAGTAAGTGTCAGAAAACTCCTACTAGAACAGCTGCACTTTACACAAGCTGTATTAGAGACATTTGAATTGATGCAGGTGTGTACTGACTACTAGTTTCCATCAGTTTGAATGTGATTAATTATGAATTAATTATCCACACTTACAGGAAGATGTGTACACTTATGCAACCAATGTATTTTATATGTTTATTGAGTATGTTTATTGTTATTTTCCCCCATAAAGGTTTCAGTTATTTTCCAATTGAATTGTACAGCTTTCAAACTTAATGTCAATACCTCTAAAAATATTATTTGATAAAGTTTACTGACAGATATTGCAAGTACTGATATGGTGGTTTCTTCACTACTCTAATTACAAACCTACCTCCCACCACACTTGATTGCGAAGCTGTTTTCTTCCTTCTTTCACTATTGTTTTTTCCCTGGATTTAGATAAATACAAAGATTGTAAAGCTTGTGCCACAACATGGACTGCATTGTAAATATTGTAACTCTGTCCGCTCATGCGTGTTTCAAACACAGATGTGGGAAGCGTCTCAAGCCTCTCCTGTCCAGTACATTTCTTCTCAAAGTTCTCCATTTTTGAGTGTGCAAAGAAACAATCAAATGCCTGTTCCCAAAAATCTTTCCGAAAATGATCGTGTTGGTTGTTGTTTGGACTTAAGTTCTGAAGAAATTCCTGGAATTCTGGGATCTCCTTTGTATGAACTGCAAAGGATAAAGCACCATGTAGGAAATGGATATTCCAAGATTTATGAACAGACATTGAAGTGTAATCTGTCTGAGCAGTTATAAGCCAAATCTTATTCTTCCTTGGTATATCCTCCACTTCTGAAAACTGGAGGAAAGTTCTCAGAACTGATATGGACTGAATTTCACCATATAAGATTATCACATTGGCCGTGCTATTCATGAGAACATGGTATATATGTAATCCTTCATCTATGGTATCAGTAAAATCACTGTAAAAAGCTACATTTGGTAACTCTGCTATGAATTCAACACAGATGCCATTCTCAGAAAATGTGGGAATCATCTTCTGGACAAATTTCTCTCCTTTCTCATCTTTTACAACAAGAATTCCAATCCAGATCCATCTAAAATACAACAGTAGCTGCAGGAGGCCCTTATGTTGATGGGATTCATCTGGAAACATTTGTTGGAAGAAAATTGATTGAGTTTTTTTATCCATGACTGGAGCAGAGCCATAGGTTAACTATAGAAAAATAAACATACGTAATTCCAAAGGTCTATGTGAGCCTCTGAAAACATGAATATTCATTTCTTTGACTGCCCTTGAGTCTATGTAATGAAATACTAGTTGTTTTTATTTTGAAATATCAACCAAGGTGTCGCTCCTAAGTTATCACTAAATACCTTTTCCTGGAAGTAGTCTCATTTCAACCTTAGTTCAATGTCTGGAATTGGGGAACAATTTGCTATGCCAAATATCCTCACCATCTGTTCAGAATTACAATTATTCTTGTTGCTATCCTACCAAGCAAAAAAAAAATAACTGGGAATCTGAAAGTTCTCTCCTTTCCATAAACAGATGTCTGGGGAAGTAAGGCAGAATGATAATGTATATCTTCAGTACATCTTACCTGAGGAACTTTGTAGATGCACAATACAGTTGCCATGTGAAGAGCGATGTCAGGTCCCCCAATGACTGCAGCCAAATTTTTTGGGACCCCACACTTGTAGTTAGGGATGAATTTTCCCTGAGTGAAAGGCAGCAACATTGAGGCAAAGTAAGTCCAACCTGGACTAAAATGGCTGTTAAAAATGTGGAAGCCCAGTGTGACATTGGGTAGAATCTGGGGATTTTCATTGATTTGTTTTACAGTAAACACTAAGGCCAGAATATGCTGGTAATTCTGAAAAAATATTCTGTAAAACCAAATAATCAAAATTAAAAACCATAAATAATGGTTTGCTTCTTGTTGTGCCACTTGCAATCTTCCAGTAGAAAACAATTTGTGAATTGTGTTTCAGTACACTATTTTATTATTCATCTAAGATCCTGGAAAATGCAAAGCAAAATACTAGCCCACCTCCCAGGAGCTGGAGTTATTTTTAATAGAAAACAAACTCTGTCTTAAAATTGGAAGCATCATTTCTTAATGCATGAAAAAGGCAAAGCATCCAACCAGCTTTTAACTATGGATGAAATTGCTAAATTTACATACCAGAAATATCAAATGAGAAAATTATCATGGGGTATATGTGGAATATTTTTCCCCCTCCCCCCAAAAAAATCTTAGTTGTAGTTATATTTGAACCACAATGGTTGGAATACAGCTTTGCAGGCTAACTCTGCCTCTGCCAGGAATTTGATCCTGACCAGCTCAAGATTGATTCATCTTTCCATCCTTCCAAAGTCAGTAAAATGAGGACCTAAATTGATTTGGGAATTTTATATATATATAAATATATATATATATATAGTTTTTTATATAAATGGAGACTTGGACCTTTTTTAACTTTACATGGAAACTGAAGTAAAATATAACTTCACATAAAATAAATCTAGCATCTTGTTTAAGATGCTTCTTCTGATGCTTTTGTCACTAAAGGAAAACACCTCAAGCATTGTGTGATTTAACAGCAATGTGCAGAACTTGACAATGAAACAATGTTGTACGTACATAAGTCCATCATGAAACCCCTGAGAAGGGTTTTGACTGAAATCAATGGGTTTAGAAAATGTGAAGAATACAGAAATAATGCCAGCAATGTTAATCTCTCCAAGTTGATGATGTGTATGATGAATAGGAAGAGGCTCATGAAAATCACATTGAAGGCTAGGATCCTTGCACACCACTTGAGGCATTGCTATTAAGAGTAACTGCATGAATGCTAACGTCTTCCATGAGTGTCTTCTTTTTCTGTGCACATGTCTCTGTCTGCAACAAGATCTTTGAAGTAGATCAGACTGACCTGTCTTCTTGAGATGTTTTTCAAAGAGAAATAGACAGTGTAACATACTATCAAATCAACTCACAAAGCTTTGAGGCTTCCATCCATTGGATGGAATATCATGAGAACAATAAATAACATCCTTCAGGGTCAGCTCCTCCTTTTTCCATGGATACCCTTAGGATTTGGGTCCATAATTCCATAACAATAGTGATACTGTCATCCATGTAAACATCTTCAAAACATCTGAGGCAAAAAAGGATGAGCTACAAGACAAAAATAATGTCTTAAGATCCCTAAACTAAAATTGAGATAATTATGGGCATATCTATAGATATTGATTATAGCTACTGTAGAACTGTGCTGTGCTGTGCTGTGCTGTGCTGTGCTGTGCTGTGCTGTGCTGTGCTGTGCTGTGCTGTGCTGTGCTGCGCTGCGCTACGCTACGCTACGCTACTCTATTCTACTCTATTCTCATTGATTATAACTACTATAGATCTATTCTATTCTATGCCATGCCATGCCATGCCATGCCATGCCATGCCATGCCATGCCATGCTATGCTTTGCTATTCTACTTTACTCTACTCTCATTGATTATAACTACTATAGACTTATTCTATTCTATTCTATTCTATTCTATTCTATTCTATTCTATTCTATTCTATTCTATTCTATTCTATTCTATTCTATTCTATTCTTCCCTACCCTACCCTACCCTACCCTACCCTACTCTTCCACTACACTGTGCTCACTTTGCTGCTCTTATTGCATCATCAGATAACCGCCCAGCCGCCCTGTTTAGGATGACCCGCTCCCTGCTCCACCAGGAAGCGCGGGAGGACCCCTTGGAGGGAAGAGCCAAGGATTTTGTTCAGTATCTGCATGATAAAATCACTCAGATTCGGGATGAGCTGGACTCCGACTGGGTAGATCCAGCGGGGATGACGGAGGCAGGTCCTGAGAATGTTATCTGGGATGAGTTTGATCCTGTGAACCCCTGAGGACATGGATAGGATTCTGGGTAGACTGAACATAACCACATATTTGTTGGACCCGTGCCCCTCCTGGTTAGTGCTGGCTTCCTGGGAGGTGACACGAGGCTGGCTCCAGGGGATTATAAGGGCTTCATTGGGTGAAGGTGTCTTTCCCGCTGTCTTGAAAGAGGCGGTGGTGAGACCTCTTCTCAAGAAGCCCTCCCTGGACCCGGCAGTATTGGCTAATTACTGTCCAGTCTCCAACCTTCGCTTTGTGGCGAAGGTTGTTGAGAGTGTGGTTGTGCGACAGCTCCCCCAGCACCTGGAGGAAACGACGTATCTGGATCCATTCCAGTCGGGCTTCAGGCCTGGGTACAGCATTGAAACGGCATTGGTCGCGTTCATTGATGATCTCTGGAGGGCTCGGGACAAGGGGTGCTCCTCTGTCCTGGTCCTGTTAGATCTCTCAGCGGCTTTTGATACCATCGACCATGGTATCATGCTGCACCGGTTGGTAGAGTTGGGGGTGGGAGGCACTGTATTACAGTGGTTCTCCTCCTTCCTCTCTGACTGGTCGCAGTCTGTGTTAACAGGGGGGCAGAGGTCGACCCCGAGTCCCCTTATATCCGGGGTGCCACAAGGATCGGTCCTCTTGCCCCTTCTGTTCAACATTTATGTGAAGCCGCTGGGTGAGATCATCCGTGGTTTCGGGGTGAAGTACCATCAGTACGCTGATGACACTCAGCTGTACATCTCCACCCCAGACCACCCCAACGATGCCCTTGAGGTGATGTCCTGGTGCCTGGAGACCGTACGGATCTGGATGGGGAGGAACAGGCTCAGGCTCAACCCATCCAAGACCGAGTGGCTGTAGTTTCCGACGTCCTGATATAGTCAGCTGGTGCCATCGCTGACTATTGGCGGTGAATTATTGGCCCCCACAGAAAGGGCTCGCAACTTGGGCGTCCTCCTGGACTCACGGCTGTCTTTTGAAGAGCACTTGACGGCCATGACTGGGAGGATTTTTCATCAGGTTCGCCTGATTCGCCAGTTGCATCCCTTTCTAGATCGGGACTCTTTACACACAATCACTCACGCCCTCGTCACCTCCCATCTGGACTATTGTAACGCTCTGTACATGGGGCTCCCCTTGAGGAGCACTCGGAGGCTCCAACTGGCGCAGAGTGCGGCCGCTCGGGTGGTTATGGGAGCGACATGGCGCTCCCATGTAACACCCCTCCTGCGCGAGCTTCACTGGCTCCCGGTGGACTTCCGAGTGCGCTTCAAGGTTTTGGTTATCACCTTTAAAGCGCTCCATGGCTTAGGACCTGGTTATTTACGGGACCGCCTGCTACCACCAATAGCCTCCCACCGGCCTGTACACTCCCATAGAGAGGGGCTCCTCCGGGTGCCGTCGGCCAAACAATGCCGGCTGGCGGCCCCCAAGGGAGAGCCTTCTCTGTCGGAGCACCTACCATCTGGAACGAGCTCCCCCCAGATATACGGAGGATCCCGGACCTGCGCACCTTCTGTCGCGCGCTCAAGACCTATTTATTCCAACAAGCCGGCCTGACCTAAGTTATTTTCTCCTTTTAATTATGAATTTTAATTTGTTTTAAATTATTGGGATTTTAATTATCAGCCAAATTATTTAATTCATTTTATTCTATTTTAAACTTTTGTATTTAAATGTTTTATTTATGGCTGTACACCGCCCTGAGCCCCCCAGGAGTAGGGCAGTTTATAAATCTAATAAATAAATAATAATAATAATAATAATAATAATAATAATAATAATAATAATAATAATAATACACTATACTATTCTCCACTCTCTACTCCATTCCATTTCAATTAGATTCATGCATTCTTCAGAAATGAATATGTTTATTGCACTTCTTGGTGGTCATGTGGTTGAATTCAGATTGTTTCAGGCTGGCATATAATGCTATATGATGCTAATGTATGAAAACTGTATTGGGAAACTGACAGCAGCATGATAAGGATATAGCTTAGTGGGAATTGATTTGTTAGTCACAGAACAAAGGAAAAATACAGCTTTGGTATAGACACATATTTTTAATTTTAAAATTGAATAATATAGCAATCAGAATACAGTTTGTTTAACTCTTTTAGGAGCTGGAATACAGTGAATCAGTTCTCCATTTGATCATTCTTGTAGTGTCTTCATGCAGTATGACTAAGTCATATGTCATGCCAATCATTAAGCATGTTCATTTATGACCTTTTTCACAGTAGGCATTTAGTGAAAGTCTAGGTTATTAAGCAAATCCATTGTTTATTGGAATTTTCCAGCAAAATAAACTAAACTAGGTTAGACCAGACTAAAATAAAGTAACAAAAAAAAATATCATGTGACTGTAGGATGCTGCATGCAAACAATAGTCAATTGCCAATAACTGAAAGTATGATCTGTTCAGCCATCAGAACTTTCAAACCAGGTTGTGGCCATGGTGATGTCCCTGTTAACTTTCACCTGTAACTTAGCAACTCATCATAACTCAAGAACTTCCTATGGTTGCAGGAGCTGGTGGCAATAAAGGAAAAGGGTTTTGCCACAATCTTTTGATCAAATGCCACTTTCAGATCTATGAAAACAGCACTCAGCACCTTCAGGAGGTCTTATATACTTTGCAAAGGACCATGCTCCATTAAAGTCTAATTAATTAAATCTTTCAGTTTCTAAACAATAAAAAATTGAGTGTGAATTCTAATTCCACTTTGGAACTGCAAATTAGTAATTGGACATATTTCCCATTTTCTAAGTAACCAATAAAATCCTCTGTTGGGAAGCTATCTTTTGTAATAGGCCTTCAGACCTGACATCTTCTTCACTTTGCAGAAGCCAGACTGGACTCCATTGCCCACTGAAAGTTTCAGGTTCCTCAGATAGTCCTGGAACCCTATAGTCATAGAACATACCAGTAGAACATAGAATAATAGAGTTTGAAGTCTTCCAGTCCAATTCCCTGTTTGAGCAGAAGACTCTGTACCATTTCAGATAATGATTGTTTCTTTTTGAAAGCCTCTTGTGAGAGAGCATCCTTAGTTTCTGATCAATGGCAATCTATTCCATTGTTTGATTGCTCTCTCCCTTAGAAAATTTCTCCATAGTTCTAGATTGCTTCTCTCGCTGGTTAGTTTCCATCCATTGTTTCTTTTTGTGTCTTTTGATGCTTTGGAAAATAGGTTGACACCCTCATCATTGTAGGAGACCCTCAAAACAGGGGTGGGCTTCAGATCTTTTAGCAATGGGTTCACTGTCCCATTGCTGGGTCGGCGTGGCCATGGTAGGCATGGCCTAGTCAGCTGCCTGCACTACGGTGGAGGGTTGGGGTACATCCTCCCCAGGCTTTTGAGCCTCCAGGAGGGCAAAAACTGCTTACCCCGGGGTCCAGAGGCCCTCTGGAAGCCAGAAACAGGCTCATTTCCAGACTTCTGGAACCTCCATTAGCCCCCCCCCCTTTTTTGTCCTGCCAGAGCTGCCCCTGCACTTACCTGGAATGATGAATGGACTGCATGGAGACTCCAGGGAGGGGAGAGGAGGGGCAAGAGGGGTGGGGTGGGGTTGGGTGGGGTGGGCATGGCCAGGCAGTGGTGGCATTTGGGGGTTCACTGAACCCTGGTGATCCTTGGCTAGAGGATCACCCGAATGCTGCCAAACCCCCAGGAGCCTATCCCTGCCCTCAAATATTGAAACACTGGTATTATATCTCTCTTAGTCCCTCTTTTCATTAGATTAGACATCCAATTCCTGTGTGCTGTTACAGAAGACTCATTACAGTCTTCCTTAGCAGCACACTTACAAAAGGAAGTGTTGGCAAAACAATACAAGTCAGAAGTAGTCTCTACCTATTTAAATCTCATTTCTATCAGTGAAACACAACAAAGAGTAGTTCCAAAGACTCTGCAAATGTGATCCAATGCTCACCTAGAGAAACCAGAATGATTTCATCATGTGGCATTTAGAATTATGGCATGCCTTTCAGTCAAGTGCTGCAACTAATCTATATACTCAGCAGACCTATGATCATGGAACATGGTATTCAATAGTGAACATACTCAAAACAGAGATTAGAATTTCCTAGAAAAAGGCCATTGTGTAAATTGGTTATTAGCATGTATTGGACTTCTGATGGTATTTATTTGTGTTTCCAGAATTGTTTTCTGTTTTTGTTTTTTTCAGAGATTTCAATCACCTTTGTTACTGAGGAAAAGATATATGGCCCTCTGGAAGATCTTTTGAATGTACCCCACTTTTCATAGATTACAAATGATGTGCACCAGAGGATCCCAGGTTTGATTGCTTCAGAGACAATTCATAGGCCCTCCCTGTTTATACAAAAGGCTCATTTGTATTTAATCTCAACTTCTTTTTCCAAATTCTATTCTGCATGTAAGATTACAAGGAAAGACAATTTAATGATTCACATGAAATCTATATATTTAGTGAAATACTGTTGTTCATGGCAAAATTATAACCAATAAAAGAAGGAGGAATAATTTCCATTGTTCTGTAAAGAGAAGTAATATACCCCCATATTGAAATATATTAATAAATAAATTTGAGCTACTGTTGGTTTATTTATACAATTTGTTCTAAGATATATAAGTCTCAGAGGACAAGCAATATGGAAAACCAGTAAAAGTGCATATTGCTCTTTGGGTTAAATGCCCATGTTTTTCAATATGTAACTATAAAGAATATCAAGTAAACGTGTTGTGGGATCTACCATTCCCACTTTGACTATAAAAAAAGACTGGTTTGGGAATGTGATCCATCAAAGATGAATTAATAAATCTTAGTGGTAGTTATATCCGAACCCTGATGGCACAATGATTGGAATGCAGTTTTTCAGGCTAACTCTGCGCACTGTCAGGAATTTGATCCTGACCAGTTCAAAGTTGACTCACTCTTCCATCTTCCACCGTCAATAAAATGTGAACCTAAATTGTTTTGAGAAATATGCTGATGTTGTAAACTGTTCAGAGAATGCTGTTAAGCACTATGGAGTGATATATAGCTTTAAGTGCTATTACTATCTTCATAAAGTAAGATATATATCCCTCTATATTTATGTATTTTTAGATGGGATTTTTTAATATATAAAAATAGAGATTTGACTCTTTTTCAACTTTACATGGAAACTGAAGTAAAATATAACTATACATGAAATAAATCTAGCATCCTGTTTAAGAAGCTTCTTCCTGAAGCACTTGATCTTGAAAGAAAACATTTCAAATCATGTAATTTAACAGCAATGTCCAAAACTTCACATGATGTTGTACTTACATAAGTTCATCCTGAAATCCCTGAGAGGGATGTTGACTGAAATCAATGGGTTTAGAAAATGTAAAGAATACAGAAATAATGCCAGCAATGTTAATCTCTCCAAGCTGATGATGTGTATAATAAATAGGAGGAAGCTCATGAAACTCACACTGAAGACTAGGATCCTTGCACACCACTTGAGACATTATTATTAACATGAATGCTAACATCTTCCATGAGTACTTTCTTTTTGTGTTCACATGTCTCTGCTTGCAACAAGATCTTTGAAGTAGATCAGACTGACCTGTCTTCTTGAGATGTTTTTCAAAGAGAAATAGAGAGTATAACATACTATCAAATCATCTCATAAATCTTTGGGGCTTCTATCTATGAGATAGAATATCATGGGAACAATAAATAACATGCTTCTGCTTTGTTGCTCCATTTTCCATGGAGACCCAAGGATTTGGAAGACACAAGCAAAATTATGCCATTGTGATAGTGAGACTGTCACCTAAGCAAACATCTTCAAAAGATCTGAGGGCCTTCTGAAGCAAGAAGGAATGAGCCACAAGACAAAAATAATGTCTTGAGATCTGTAAACCAAAGTAGAGATGTAATGTAGGCATATTTATAGGCATTGATACTGTAGATCTGCCCTTGTCTCTTCTGTCCTGTCCTGTCCTGTCCTGTCCTGTCCTGTCCTGTCCTGTCCTGTCCTGTCCTGTCCTGTCCTGTCCTGTCCTGTCCTGTCCTGTCCCGTTCCATTCTGTTCCATTCCATTCTGTCCCATCCGGTCCCGTCCCGTCCCGTCCCGCCCCATCCCGTCCCGTCCCGTCCCGTCCTGTCCTGTCTCCTATTCTATTCCATTCCATTCCATTCCATTCTATAATCTTCCAGTCCAATCCCCTGCTTGACTAGGAGACCCTATACCTTTTCAGATAAATAAATACACTTATGCTATTGTTGGTTTATTTATACAATTTGTTCTGAGATATCCAAATCTCAGGGGCAAGAAACATGGAATACCAATAAAAGTGTACATTGCATCTTGGGTTAAATGTCCATGTTTTTCAATATGTAACTATAAAGAATATCAAGTAAACAAAAAGATTTCTTAAAACTTTCTTTTCATGAGCTGATGTTTGTTGTTCAGTTCAGGTCTCATCACAATGATAAAACACTTGGGAAGAAAGATGCACACCAATAAGCCAGCACTGGAGGAGATCATGGAGAAGATCTCCACAGCCAACATATATTTTCCCCTTATGCTTAGGTAGGTTGGAATAAAGCAGAGCCAAACACTGCAGAAGACCAACATGCTGAAGGTGATGAATTTGGCTTCATTGAAACTGTCAGGTAACTTCCTAGCTAGAAAAGCAGCAGAGAAGCTAAGCAGAGCAAGAAAACCCATAAAGCCCAAAACACAGTAGAACATGGTGACTGATCCTTCACTGCACTCCATAATCACTTCTTCAGATATTGACTGCATATCAAAATCTGGATATGGTGGGAATGTGATCAGCCACACAGCACAAAAACCTATTTGGACAAGTGAACAAGATAGAAGAATGAAACTAACCATTCTTCCCCCCACCCATTTCCTCAATCTGGAACCAGGTTTGGTGGCCATGAATGCTAGAACCACAACAAAGGTTTTGGCCAGGACACAAGAAACTGCCACAGAAAAGACGAGGCCAAAAGCCGGTTGTTGAAGGAGGCACACAATCTTATTGGGTCTTCCAATAAACAGAAAGACACAAAGGAAAGAGAGGAGAAGAGAAACTAGAAGTGCATATGTGAGATTTCGGTTGTTGGCTTTGACAATGGGAGTGTCCTTGTGTCTCATGAAGATGATGATGACCAAAGATGTCATTAAAAAAAAACAAAGAGAAAGAACAGTCAGACTGATGCCCAAGGGTTCTCCATAGGACAAAAATGTGATCTGCTTTGGAATACAAGTATTTTTGTCAGGGTTCGGATAATGGTCTTCTGGACAGCGAAAGCAATCATCCATGTCTGAAAAAGAGCACAATAGAGTGGACGTAGTGGATTAGAGACCATGTTGCATTCTCATGGCTTAGTCTCATTTTCTTTAGAAATTCCCTACCTTTCTCCTTGGATATTTCCCCCTCTGGGCATGGAAGGCAATTATAGCAGCAAAATGATTCCCCTTCTCTCTTGGCCTTGCTGTATCCTGCCTCACAGGGATCATTGCACCTAGAAAAAGGTGATCCCTGTTCATGAATGAAGAAGAAATTTTTAAGGTACAGAAGGGAAAGGAAGTGCTTGAAGAGATATTATTACTGGGTAATAAATAGATTAAGGAGGGAATGATAAACTAAGAACCTTCCCAGACATACCAGATAGGAAACATGATCAATGAGCTAATTTTACTGTAAGGCTATTAACAGATCATTGAAAGTATTATTTCCTGCCATTGCTTTTACAACCTCAGAATGTTGAGTGGTTGCTTCTTACTGTTTCACCAGGCAGGGCTATCTATGTAAATTTTTAAATTGGGAGTTTTAAATTGGGAGTTTTAAATTTTGTGGGTTTTAATTTGAGCCCAAATTGTGTAATAATTTTAATAATTTTTAATTTTTTGATATTTGTATACTCTTTGTTTTAATAGGCTGTACACCGCCCTGAGTCCTTCGGGAGAGGGGTGGTATAGAAATACCCCAAGGTCATTCTCTCAAACCACTCCATTAAGAATTGTGTTCTTTGATGAAGCATACTTTAAAGTATGAAGACTTTGAGACCCATTATTCTACAACTAATTTATTAAAAATCCATGGTCCTCTGAAGCTGTCATGGAGCCACCTTTTCCACAACATTCCTCTAAAAGGGAGGTTCAATACTTAAAAATTAAAAAAAATGCCCAGTATAACCTTTTTAATAGGAGTCAGATCAGGGCTTCGTTAAGAGATAAAAGAATACTTCACTCAAAGATAAATTAACTATTACTAGAACCCACTCATACAAGGTTTCCAAGCCACTTTAACAGGTAAGGTGTCAGGGTTCCAACTAACACCCTCAAGGAAAGAAGACTCTGGGGCTGGAAGTTCCTCAAAGTTCCATTTTATTAGAGATGTCATATTGGCACATCTGGGAAAATGCAAATCTGAAAGTTTCCAGGTTTTCCCCAATCATAGAAAAATCCAAATCCTGCCCAGCACCCACATGTCCATCACATGATCCAATCAATGCAGTGTTCCAAATGGAGAGGTCTCCGAATCACACCCTTCCAGGTGCAGAAATGTCAACATTCCTATAGATATCCCCCACCCCTAGTTTCTGTAAGTTAGCAAAGGAACAAAACTATGGGATGTCCTTCAATAAAGATAATATTTTATCTAGATGTAGGCAGACAAATCTAGATTCATATATCTAACCTGATTAAAGCCTACTGGCCATGTAATAAAATCCACGGAGACGTTGAAGAACTTGTCTGGAGATGCTGTAGGATCTACTGCTCCAACTTTGACCTTAAGAAAGGACTGGTTGGGAAATGTGATCCAGTTGATAATATCAAATCCACCAATGATTTTTCCATTTTCATCAAAGGAAATCTTATCACTAACACTGTTGTTGAATCTGGCATTTCTCAGAAAATAATGAAGCTAAAGAAGATGAGGAAGGGAAGCAGGGAGGGAGGGAGGGAGGAAGGAAGGAAGGAAGGAAATTTATTTATTTTTTTCTAGTTTTTAGACCAGCATCAAATAAATATCATAGCAATTAGTTCAAAACATACAAAGAAAATACTATATTTCTAATATTCTAATGTAATATTTAATAGTTGTTAATATAGAAATACAGAATATAAAATGTAAAATCAGTGAAAAATCTATATGTTTTATAGACATATACCGCTTCACAGTGCTTTACAGCCCTCTCTAAGCTGTTTAAAGACTCAGAATTTTGCCTCCCAAAATCTGGGTCCTCAAAAATCTGGGTCCTCATTTTACTGACCTCAGAAGAATGGAAGGCTGAGTCAACCTTGAGCCAGAGAGAATCAAACTATAGCAGTCAGCAGATTTAGACTGCAATACTGCATTCTAACCACTGTGCCACTACGGCTCTTGAACCTAGTATGCTATAAGTGTTTAACTTGGATGTTTAAGTTACATTGGCATAGATCAATGTAAAATGTAAAAGTAATAATAGCATTTCAAAAGGGCAAAAATGTGGGCATTACAGAAGACCAACCCTTTTAGGGGAGATTTTCTATGCGTAATATCCATAAAGCATGATGGATGGGTGAGTTCATAATAATCATTCCTAACAAATCACTATTCAAGTTTCAGGGTGCAAAATGGTCACCTATGTAGTGAATGATTTCTTCTTTGAAATAAACAGGCTTCAAAAAGGGAAATTATAATAACCTGTGTCTTTCTTAAGTAAGAATCTCTCTATAATAGCAATAGCACTTAGATTTATATACCACTTTACAGTGCTTGACAGTCAGGGCCAGATTTAGATGAAAAGAGGCCCTAGGCTATTCCACTTATGAGGCCCTTTCACCTCCCATTTTTTTGGTTCAATGTTTTAGTGTTCACTGTTTTTAGAATAGTGTAATTTTAATTTTGCTAACAATTTGAATGTAGGCCCCTCTTGATCTTGAGGCCCCAGGCTGAAGCCTAGTTAGCCTATAGGAAAATCCGGCCCTGTTGACAGTCCTCTCTAAGTGGTTTACAGAGGCAGCCTATTGCCCCCAACAATTTGGGTCCTCATTTTACCCACCTCAGAAGGATGGAAGGCTGAGTCAACCTTGAGCCTGGTGAGATTTGAACTGCCAAATTGCAGGCAGCTGGAAGTCAGCAGAAGTAGCCTGCAGTACTGCACTCTAACTACTGTGCCATTAAAGCTCATATCAGTTCTTTTTCTTCCATTCAAAGTTTGGTTGAGAATAACTTAATCTAAAAGTTGAAAAGAAGGCATGAAGGTATTTTGAATAATCAAAATTCATTGTTTAAAAAAATTCATTTTTTTAAAAAAATGATCCTGAATCTTTTGGAAACTTATGGAATATTAAATTTCTAAGAGTATATTGAACATTTTGGATCAACTCAGTGTAAATATTCCAAGCAAAGCATCTAGAATAAAAGGCTGTTATGCTGTGTTACAGCACATAATTCGAAAGTAATGCATTTCTCTAATTTTAATATGAGCATATAAATATTTTAGCTGGTCAACACATTACTATATTTCACTTTTAGTCTTACAGAATATGGCTTGTTAGATTTTATGGCAGATGTTGCAACCACAGATAGGGTGAGATGTTGGTGAGATGTTCTGTGCTTAAGATCTTACCTGCCACCAGAACTTGTGATTCTGAGACTGTTGCCTTCCTTCTTTTGCTATTATTCTTCCCCTGGATTTGGATAAATATAATGATTGCAAAGCATGTGCCACAGCATAGACTGCATTGTAAATATTGTAGCTTTGGTCTCTCATGTGTGTTTCAAACACAGATGTAGGAAGGGTCACAAGCTTCTCCTGTCCGGTACATTTTTTCTCAGATTTCTCCATTTTTGAGTTGGAGAAGACACAATCAAATGCCTGTTCCCAAAAATCTTTTTGAAAATGATCTTGTTGATTTTTAGTTGGATTTAGGTTTTGAAGAAATTCCTGGAACTCTTGGACTTCTTTTGTGTGAACTGCAAAGGATAAGGCCCCGTGTAGGAAATGAATGTCCCAAGATTTATGAAATGAACTGGAAGTGCAATCTGTTTGAGCGGTTGTAACCCAGATTTTTGTCTTCTTTGGTATATCCACTACTTCTGATAATTGGAGGTATGTTCTCAGAAGTGATATAGATTCAATTTCACCATAGAAGACTATGACATTGGCTGTACTGTTCATGAGAACTTGGTATATATGGACACCTTCACCTAATAGATCATTAAAATCTATGTAGAAATCTACCCTAGGGAACTCTTGTATGAAATCAAAGCAGATGCCATGTTGGGAAAATGTGGGGAGCACCTCCTGTACAAATTTATCTCCCTTGTCATCCTTCACAACAAGAACTCCGATCCAGATCCATCTAAAATACAGCAATAATTGGAGGAGCCCATTACATTGGTGGGATTCATCTGGAAACATTTGTTGGAAGAAAACTGCTTGAGTCTCTTTATCCATAAAGGGAGCAGAGCCATAGGTCAACTATAGAAAGATAAATATTTGCAATTGAAAAGTTGTATGGGAGCCTCTGAGAAAGCATTCAATTTTAGGGTGCTCTTGAGTTTGCGTATTGAAACTTTGTCTAAATAATTTCATTCATTTCATGACTACCTTGGCTTCAATCTTATACTCAAAAATGTTTTTTTTTTGTTTCTCCTTAAATAACTCTTATTGTTTGTTTCTTTGTTTTTGAAAAAAAATATAAAATGACCATTCTAGAAAAGGAAAGAGTAAGTTTGAACTTTAATTCAATGTAAGAATATTTACCTGTAAAGGAGAGTATTTGTGTCTCGGGACTGAAATGAAAGGTCTGTGAACTTGTTTGTTTGTTTGTTTGTTTGTTTGTTTTGCAGATGTTTCATTCTTTTCATACTGAAGATATTACCTAGTTTAGGTAATGAAACATCTGCATGAATACAACCAAGCTCACAGAGGACCAAGGACCTCTCATATTTACCTCCTCACAATATTCCCATTGTCTGATCAACTTGATCATTATTTGTGTTCCTCTGCTAATCCAATCAAGTATAAATGAATGCTAAACATTATGAGGCTCTCTTCTTTCTACCCCCTTTAATGGATAAATGATTTCCTAGAGAGGGAAACATTGCTATGGAAACCCAGGACACCCAAAATGCCATATATGTTATTTTTTTCCTCCAGAAAATTAAAACTTGGGATATACATTAATGCCAAGTCTTCCTTACAGTCCAAATAAATACTTTGGACCTTTAGGAAGTCTGATCATTTCAAATCTCTGTTTGCTTTTCAAGAAACATTTCTGTCTCCACATCATCAATACATATTATTATTTTTCTCTTTCTATTAACTTTTACCTTTATTTGAGTTTGAAATTCATTTGATTACTTCAACCAAGTTAGATTGTTAGAACATCTTGTACTTTTGTTATTAACCCAAGAAAAAGTTGATTTCTTGGATGCCATGTCTTCATCTGTGGTCATAAATGCTCACTGAATAACAAGGAATAGATGATTTTGTGCCAGCTGGATCCAATTAATCAATATTGATTATCAGCCATTTTAAAGTTTCCTTTCTGAGTATGTATCAAACAGTTATATACAGCCTGAGCTCTTTATCATAAAAGCAAAATAATTAATGTTTGTTCAGAAAGTGCTGTAGAACTTCAACACATTTTACCTGAGGAACTTTGTAGATGCACAGAATGGTCGCCATGTAGAGACAGATGTCTGATCCCCCCATGACTGCAGCTAAAGTGATTGGTGCCCCACAGTTGTAGTTAGGGACGAATCTGCCCTGGTTGAAGAGAAGCACCATTGAGGCAAGATATGTCCAACTTGGACTGGAATTACTATTGTAAAGGTGGAAACCCAGTGTGACATTGGGTAGGATCTGGGCATTTTCATTGATCTCTTTAAGAGCAAATGTTAGGGCAAGTATATGCTGATAATTCTGGAAGGATACTCTGCAACAAGCATTATATAATATATTAAAAAAGATATTATATAGAATATGCAATGCTTCAGTAGAATATTCAGTGGGACATACTTTTGTACTATATTTAGTGCAATATATTTATCCTTCTACTAGGATCCTGGAAAATGCTTACAACAAATATAGTGCATATGTACTACTCCAGAACATATATAATACCAGCAAAGGTATTTGGAAGAGTTATTTTGTAATACATGGGAAATGCCTAGTAGCAAACCATAGATTCCTAGAAATTCATTTTATTCAGAAGAATGTAATTCTATTGTGTTATGAATAAAATCAACTGAGAAAGGGTAATCAATGGTCTTACATGCCATTCATATTTTAGTGGTAGTCTTCATAATTTTATCTGTTTCCACAGTCTATATTTAGAAATAATTCAGTATGATTAAATGAGCTTTGGTCTTTTTATTGATTGATTAATCAAACAATCTCAGGGTGATTCTGGGCAGCTTTCAAATAAAAAGTTTTTATCCATTTCATGTGGAAACTGAAATGGAGGTTGACCATAGATTGATACATCTGTTATTAAGAGAGATGTTTCAGTCAGTTTTTTCAATTACAACTTTCAGGGAAATATTTTGAGCACCGTTGTGGCTGAACAGCACGTTATAGAGGTTGATTATAAATGAAAGATGTGCTTACATAACTCCATCTTGAAGTGCCTGAGAAGGGTGTTGACTAAAATCAATAGCATCAGAAAATGTTGAGAATACAGAAATAATGCCAGCAATGTTAACATCTCCAAGCTGGTGATATGTGTGCCGAATAGGAAGAGGCTCATCCAAGTTACACTTGCAGACCACTTGAGGCATTACTGTTAACAAGAGTTTCATGAATACTAACATCTTCCATGAGTGTCTTCTTTCCGTATATAAATGCCCCTGTTGGCAACAGCATCCTTGAAGTAAATCAGACTGACCTGCCTTCGTGAGATATTTTTCAGACAAAAATAGAGAATGTAACATGCTACCAACTTAAATCACAGAGCTTTGTGGCATCCAGCCATGGTTTGGAATATCAAGGGGAACATTAATAGCATTCTTCGGGCTCAGTTCTTCCATTTTGCCTGAAATCCCATGAGTTTGGAACTGGAGGTAATGTTTAATTACAGGTAATGTTTAATTACACTTGAGAGAATAACCTATTCAGAATTCTGAGCTCTTGAACTATGAAAATGTATGTGACAACTAAAAAGAAAATATGCCTGGTTCCCTTGAGACAATAAGCATGTAATATCTCAAGAACATTGGATTAAAATTTGAAAAATCTCCCCAAATAGAAACACAAGTTTTAAAAAAAACAAACATGAGTAATAATGTTCATAAAGTATAATTAAAATTCCTTCACAATCAAACTTTAGTTCTTATGGACACATCTGTATCATTTTCTTTGCAAATATTTTAAGTGGGCTTCAATTGGTATTGTTGGACTGCTCAATTTAGGCTACACTTCTGGAATTTTGGGTTGTCTTTTATCTAAATATTGACCAAATCCAAATGTGTTGAGCTTTCCAAAATGTAATCTTGCTTATTTTGTAATTTTGGCAAAATAGAGAAAATTAGACTAGACTAGACAAAATATAAAATAAAAATAAATGAAATGAAATGAAATAAAACCTCAACGTAACGTAACGCAACGCAACGCAACGCAAAGCAAAGCAAAGCAAAGCAAAGCAAAGCAAAGCAAAGCAAAGCAAAGCAAAGCAAAGCAAAGCAAAGCAAAGCAAAGCAAAGCAAAGCAAAGCAAAGCAAAGCAAAGCAAAGCAAAGCAAAGCAAAGCAAAGCAAAGCAAAGCAAGGTTACATGATTGCAGGATGTTCTAAAAAGCCACAAGTGCAGATCAAACTGTGATCTGTTTGATCATCAGAAGTTGGAATCCAGGTTATGGCTATGGCGATGTCCCTGTTAACTTTCACCTGTAATTTATCAACTGATCATAACTCAAGAACTTGCATGAACCAGTGATAATGAAGGAATCATTTGTTCCACAATCTTGTTGTGGCCTGTCAGCTGACAGTGGAGTTGGTGGAAGACTCAGATGATGAGGAGGTTGGGGAGGAGCTTGGGCCAGTTCTGGAGTGTGGGGAAGACTCTGATGGATGCTCTGTGTTGGAAGCAGAAATAGCACCGGGGCCGTCTGACATTTCCCAGCTACCAGAGAGGCAGCTGCCTATGGAAGCTGAGATAAGTGGGGAGGAAGAACAGCTGGGGCGTTGCGTTGCGTTGCGTTGCGTTGCGTTGCGTTGCGTTGCGTTGCATTGCATTGCGTTGCGTTGCGTTCCAGATGCGTGTATGCCCTGAGCTGTTAGGAGAGGAGAACAACTGAGGAGAAGGAGTTGACTTGGGAAAAAAGCACATGTGAATGCTGAATGGCCCCTCCCTGGCTGGGGAATAAATAGAAGGAAAGAGGAGTGGTGGTTGTGGGAGTCAACCGTTCGTAATTCGGAAGATTTGGCTCATCATGTTTCTCTCTGCAGAGTAATGCACTGATCCGCAATAGAAAACCTGGACTTAACCAGGATTGCTCATTTGATAATTATGCATATTCAGCTGCTTAGGACCATTGTAGCTGAATTTGTCTTGTTGTCTTTTTTTGTTTTATAATACTATTTGTCATTTTGGGGGATTTGAAGTGAGCTTTGCATATTAGTGAATAAGAAAAGAAATCAGATAGTCCTGGAACCCTGAACTCAAAGAACATAGAATAATAGAATTGGAAGGGACCTTGGAATCTAGTCCAATTCCCTGGGTGAGGAGGAGGAGACCCTTTAACATTTCAGATAAATGTTTGTCCAATTTCTTTTTGAAAGCCTCTAGTGATAGAGCACTGACAATTTCTATTCCATTGCTTGATTGCTCTCTCCATTAGGAAATTTCTCCATAGTTCTAGGTTGCTTCTCTCCTTGGTTAACAGTGGTTAACCAAGTGGTCAATGCCTGGAATGCACTACCTGACACTGTGGTTCCATCCCCAAACGCCCAAAACCTTAACCTTAGACTGTCTACTGCTGACCTCACCCCAGTCCTAAGAGGTCTGTAAGGGGTGCATAAGCGCACAAATGTGCCTACCATCCCTATCCCAATTTATTCATATCCATTTCATGTATTCATAATCATGCTTATTCTTATACCTGTGATCTTATACATGCTTGACAAACCAAATAATTAAATAAAAATAAATATCAATAAATACATTTGTGCTATTGTTGATTTATTTATACAATTTGTTCTGAGATATCCAAATCCAGGGGCAAGAAACATGGAATACCAATAAAAGTGTACATTGCATCTTGGGCTAAATGTCCATGTTTTTCAATATGTAACTATAAAGAATATCAAGTAAACAAGAAGATTTCTTAAACCTTTCTTTTCATGAGCTGATGTTTGTTGTTCAGTTCAGGTCTCATCACAATGATAAAACACTTGGGAAGAAAGATGCACACCAATAAGCCAGCACTGGAGGAGATCATGGAAAAGATCTCCACAGCCAACATATATTTTCCCCTTGTGCTCAGATAGGTTGGAATAAAGCACAGCCAAACACTGCAGAAGACCAACATGCTGAAGGTGATGAATTTGGCTTCATTGAAGCTATCAGGTAACTTCCTAGCTAGAAAAGCAGCAGAGAAGCTAAGCAGAACAAGAAAACCCATAAAGCCCAAAACACAGTAAAACATGACTGAGTCTCCTTTGCACTCCATGATGACTTCTTCAGACATTGACTGCATATCAAAATATCAAACTGCCCTGAATCTGATCCTGACCAGTTCAAAGTTGACTCTGTTGTGATTCGCCAAGCTTGGCAACAAGAACACTGACTGGGGATTGGCTAGGAGGAGTGGCTAAAATCAAGTGGGAGTTTCTGCTTGTTCCGATTGGGTAATGAGCTGACAGCTCGGAGTATAAAAGAGCTGTCATCCATTAGACGTGCTGTTCTATTATGTACTGTTGCTGTTGGTTCCTGTTAATAAATAGTGTTAGTTAAGGTCTCAGTCACCTCATTCTTGCCTCAGCCATACAACTTAACACTGGCGACGAGGATGGCACCACCCACATTTGCCTCTTTTGACGCACGATCTGAGTCGTGGGACACCTACATGGAAAGGTTTAGCTCTTTAGGTTTGAGGATATCAGGTATTCACTCTACATCGGTGGGGGGGGGGGCTTGATGGCCTGTTCGATGAGTTTGCCGATGTTTTCGATGGCACCTTGGGGAAATATGTAGGTTCCCCCATTTCTCTCAACCTAGACCCGAAGGTAGCCCCAATCCGGCTCAAACCCCGCAGAGTCCCTTTCACGCTCAGGCCAAAGGTGGACGCAGAGTTGGACAAGCTCATCTCCCAGGGGGCCCTAGAACCAACTGACCATTCAAAGTGGGACACCCCTATAGTTGTTCCTATCAAGCCCGATGGCTCTGTGTGCATCTGTGCTGATTTTAAATGTACCCTGAATAGGGCCCTACAGGCAAACCCCTACCCTGTCCCTGTGGTCCAGGATCTGCTTCATTCCCTTGGGCCAAGCTCCATCTTTGCCAAGTTGGATTTGGCCCAAGCATACCAGCAGCTCCTGGTGGATGATGCCTCGGCCGAGCTCAGACCATCGTAACCCACCGGGACTCATTTAAATGTCGGAGATTGCAGTTTGGGGTGAGCGTGGCCCCAGGCTTGTTTCAGAACCTTATGGAGAGATTGCTCCATGGCCTGACTGGCGTAGTCCCCTACTTTGACGATGTGCTCACCTCCGCATCTTGCCGGAGTGAGCTCATTGGGCGAGTTAGGGCTGTCCTTCTACGTTTCCGCAAGGTCGGCCTCAAATTAAAAAGGAGCAAATGTGCAATTGGTGTTACCGAAATTGAATTCCTCAGTTACCTCATTGATGCTGGTGGGATCCATCCCACGCCGTCCAAGGTGGCTGCTATTAAACACGCAGCCGTGCCTACCTCCCGTGTGGAGCTACAATCCTTCCTGGGGCTGTTAAATTTTTATAATGTGTTCCTGTCCCATAAAGCCACTGTAGCTGAACCCCTTCATCAGCTACTCTCTAAGGAACACCATGATCCTGGACCAAAGAGCATGCCCACGCATTTCAAGGGGTCAAAGATCTCCTCTCGTCATCAGCTGTCTTACTCCAATGTAGTGCTACCTTACCTCTTATACTGACAGCCGATGCGTCCCCTTATGGAATTGGCACGGTTTTGAGCCATAGTTTCCCCAATGGCATAGAGGTGTCCATGGCTTTCTATGACTTTGTCCTCAGCGGAGCACAGATACAGTCAGCTAAATCGGGAAGCACTAGCTGCCGTGGCATCCATTAAAAGGTTTCATGAATATCTTTATGGGCAGCAGTTTGAACTGGTGACAGACCATAAGCCCCTTTTGGGACTTTTGGTGGGTCACCATCAGACACTGCAAGTCCTCTCCCTGCGCATGTCTAGGTGGGCGGCCTTCCTGGCCGCATATACCTACACCTTAGTCTACTGTCCCGGTAAGCTGAGTCCCCATGCAGATTCCAACCTATCTACTCTACTCTACTCTACTCTACTCTACTCTACTCTACTCTACTCTACTCTACTCTACTCTACTCTACTCTACTCTACTCTACTCTACTCTACTCTGTTCCTGTTCCTGTTCCTGTTCCTGTTCCTATTCCTATTCCTATTCCTATTCCTATTCCTATTCCTATTCCTATTCCTATTCCTATTCCTATTCCTATTCCTATTCCTATTCCTATTCCTATTCCTATTCCTATTCCTATTCCTATTCCTATTCCTATTCCTATTCCTATTCCTATTCCTATTCCTATTCTTATTCCTATTCCTATTCCAATTCCAATTCCAATTCCAATTCTAATTCTACTCTATTTTCTATTTCAGTTTCCATCTGTCAACTGCTCAGTTTAATGGAATGAAGAGTTTTCACATAAAGTTGGATGCTCTTGGCTCTAAGAATTTGCAGTTTTGTATCCCATAACCATTTGTCTGAAGTGGTGTAGGGTTTCCTGCCTAAGCAGGGGGTTGGACTAGAAGACCTCCAAGGTCCCTTCCAATTATTCTATTCTATTCTATTCTATTCTATTCTATTCTATTCTATTCTATTCTATTCTATTCTATTCTATTCTATTCTATTCTATTCTATTCTATTCTATTCTATTCTTCCAGTCCAATCCCCTGCTTGACCAGGAGACCCTATACCTTTTCAGATAAATGATTGTCCAGTTTCTTTTTGAAAGCCTCTAAGTGATAGAGCATCCACAACTTCTGAAGGCGATCTATTCTATTCGTTGATTGCTCTCTCCATTAGAAAATTTCTCCATAGTTCTAAGTTGCTTCTTTCCTTGGTTAGTTTCCATCCATTGTTTCTTATCTTGCCTTTTGGTGCTTTGAAAATAGTTTGACCCCTCATCATTGTAGGAGCCTCTCAAATATTAGAACACTGGTATCATATTTCTCCTAGTCCTTCTTTTCATTAGATTAGACATAATTTCTGAGCGCCACTAAAGAAGACTCATCATAGTCTTCCCTAGTAGGACACTTAAAAAAAGGAAGCGCTGGCAAAACAATACAGGTTAGTGGGAGACATTGTAGCCTCTACCTATTTAAATCTCATTTCTATCAGTGAAACACAACAAAGAGTACTTCTAAAGACATTGCAAATGTGATCCAGTGCTCACCCAGAGACCGGAATGATTTCATCACTGGCATATAGAATTATAGCCTGCCTTTCAGACAAGTGCTGCAGCAACTCTATGTACTCAACAGACCTATGATCATGGAACATATTATTCTATACAATATTCTATATTGTGCATATGAGTTAAGACCAGTAAAGACTGGTCTTTAATGATTGACATAAAATCTATATATTTAGTGGAAGACTTTGTTCATGGCAAAATTGTAACCAATCAAATAAGCAGGAAGAATCCCCATTTTTCTGTAAAAAGAAGTAAGAATTTTCTCACTCCTTAACCCCTCTATATACTTCCATATATACACTTCTCTAAATATGCATATCAATAAATACACTTATGCTATTGTTGGTTTATTTATACAATTTGTTCTGAGATATCCAAATCTCAGGGGCAAGAAACATGGAATACCAATAAAAGTGTACATTGCATCTTGGGTTAAATGTCCATGTTTTTCAATATGTAACTATAAAGAATATCAAGTAAACAGAAAGATTTCTTAAAACTTTCTTTTCATGAGCTGATGTTTGTTGTTCAGTTCAGGTCTCATCACAATGATAAAACACTTGGGAAGAAATATGCACAACAATAAGCCTGCACTGGAGGAGATCATGGAGAAGATCTCCACAGCCAACATGTATTTTCCCCTTGTGCTTAGGTAAGTTGGAATAAAGCAGAGCCAAACACTGCAGAAGACCAACATGCTGAAGGTGATGAATTTGGCTTCATTGAAACTGTCAGGTAACTTCCTAGCTAGAAAAGCAGCAGAGAAGCTAAGCAGAGCAAGAAAACCCATAAAGCCCAAAACACAGTAGAACATGGTGACTGATCCTTCACTGCACTCCATAATCACTTCTTCAGATATTGACTGCATATCAAAATCTGGATATGGTGGGGATGTGATCAGCCACACAGCACAAAAACCTATTTGGACAAGGGAACAAGCTAGTAGAATGAAACTAACCATTCTTCCCCCCACCCATTTCCTCAATCTGGAACCAGGTTTGTTGGCCATGAATGCTAGAACCACAACAAAGGTTTTGGCCAGGACACAAGAAACTGCCACAGAAAAGACGAGGCCAAAAGCCGGTTGTTGAAGGAGGCACACAATCTTATTGGGTCTTCCAATAAACAGAAAGACACAAAGGAAAGAGAGGAGAAGAGAAACTAGAAGTGTATATGTGAGATTTCGGTTGTTGGCTTTGACAATGGGAGTGTCCTTGTGTCTCATGAAGATGATGATGACCAAAGATGTCATTAAAAAAAAGCAAAGAGAAAGAACAGTCAGACTGATGCCCAAGGGTTCTCCATAGGACAAAAATGTGATCTGCTTTGGAATACAAGTATTTTTGTCAGGGTTCGGATAATGGTCTTCTGGACAGCGAAAGCAATCATCCATGTCTGAAAAAGAGCACAATAGAGTGGACGTAGTGGATTAGAGACCATGTTGCATTCTCATGGCTTAGTCTCATTTTCTTTAGAAATTCCCTACCTTTCTCCTTGGATATTTTCCCCTCTGGACATGGAAGGCAATTATAGCAGCAAAATGATTCCCCTTCTCTCTTGGCCTTGCTGTATCCTGCCTCACAGGGATCATTGCACCTAGAAAAAGGTGATCCCTATCCATGAATGAAGAAGAAATTTTTAAGGTGCAGAAGGGAAAGGAAGTGCTTGAAGAGATATTATTACTGGGTAATAAACAGATTAAGGAGGGAATGATAAACTAAGAACCTTCCCAGATACACCAGATAGGAAACATGATCAAATGAGCTAATTTTACTGTAAGGCTATTAACAGATCATTGAAAGTATTATGTCCTTTGCTTTTACAACCTCAGAATGTCGAGTGGTTGCTTTCTGTGGTTTTTTTCTCTGCCCATTATGCACTTTCTTAAAATATCGTTACTAGGCAGCAACTCTTCACCACATCTCAACCTACCCCAAGGTCTTCCATGATCATTCTCTCAAACCACTCCATTAAGAATTATGTTCTTTGATGAAGCATAATTTAAAGTATGAAGACTTTGAGATCCATTATTCTACAACTAATTCATTAAAAATCCAAGGTCCTCTGAAGCTGTCATGGAGCCACCTTTTCCACAACATTCCTCTAAAAGGGAGGTTCAATACTTAACAAAAATTGCCCAGTATGGTGGATTCTAGCAATAACCCTTTTAATAGAGGCAGATCAGGGCTTTGTTAAGAGGTAAAAGGATACTTCACTCAAAGATGAATTAACTATTACTAGAACCCACTCATACAAGATTTCCAAGCCACTTTAACTGATAAAGTGTCAGGGTTCCATTTAGCACCCCCAAGGAAAGAAGAGTCTGAGGCTAGAAGTTCCTCAAAGTTCCATTTTATTAGAGATGTCATATTGGCACATCTGGGAAAACGCAAATCTGAAAGCTTCCAGGTATTCCCCACCCATAGAAAAAATCCAAATCCCTGCCCAGCACCCACATGTCCATCACATGGTCCAATCAATGCACCGTCCCAACTGGAGATGTCTCCCAGTTACACGCCTCCAGGTGCAGGGCAAGATGTCCTTGACTCTTAGAGAAAAGAATGTTATTATGACTATATACCTCCCCTCCTCCATACAACCCCTCTTCCTAGTTTACCACAGCACTAAATGTGGCAGGCCTGAAGTTCCCATGCAAAGTTGGCTTCCAGGCCTGACATAAGGAGACTCAGGCATTAAACAGCAGATGACTGAGATCAGAGTACTAAAGACCCTGTTGATTTACTCAGGTCCACTAGTTCAAACTGTTTCCTAATAATTGGGGAACAAGCATCTCCTCTAGACCAGGGGTGGATTCTAAAAATTTTTACTACCGGTTTTGTGGGCATGGCATATTTTGTGGGCATGGCTTGGTGGGAGGTAATGTGACTGGGTGGGTGTGGCCAAGTTTTTTTTAAACTTTTAAAAGCATTTTTTCTACAACCTTAAGAGGTTGCAGAAAAAAATGCTTTTAAAAGCTTTTTTTTAAAGCTTTTTTTTATTTTTAAACAAAACATAAAACATAAATCCATTATCCATTACAACTGCAAAGAGTGTGTCAGTCAGTTACAAGTATTTTGTGCTTCATCCCCATATTCAAAATTTACTAATTATCTAATTTCTCATATTATCAAACAAATAAGTATCCTCATTTATCATGTATTTAACTATGGCTTTATCGTTTCATAAAAAATATTTTCAAATACTATATTATAACATTCATTTCATGTTTCAAATTTCATTTCCATGTTTTATTATCTAGGCATTGATAGAATAAATCCCATATCTTATAATATTGTTCATCTTCTTGTTCTCTAATTTCAAATGTCAATGTACTCATTTCAGTACATTCTATGATTTTCTTAATAACTTCATCTTGCGTTGGTATTTTCTCATTTTTTCAGTTTTTAGCAAACACAATTCTAGCTGCTGTTAATGCATTCACAATCAAATATCTCAATTCTCTATTGTATGTTTATGGCACGATCCCTAATTTAAAAAAATCTCTGGTTTAAAGTCTATGTGGGTTTTTGTCATTTTTTCCAACCATGTGTGCATTTTAGTCCAGTATCTTTTAGCTTCTACACATGTCCACCACATATGGTAATATGAGCCCGGTGTCTGATGACATTTCCAACACTTTTCATATTTGTTCTTGAACATTCTGGCTATTCTCGTCGGGGTTAGATGCCACCTGTAAAACATCTTATACAAATTTTCCTTACTGTATATGCTGTTGACATTGTCATTTTGTAATTTTGCAACCACAGTTTTTGCCATTTCTCTAAATCAATTCTATAACCAAAATTTCCCCCATGCAACCATTGTTTCTTTAACTTGTTCTTCTTCCAATTTTATCTCTAATAAATAGCCATACAATTTTTTAATCACAGTCACCAGAACATGTTAAAATTTTATCTAAGTTAGTCAAATTATTATAAAAACCTCCTGTCTTACAATTTTTGTCATATCTAGAATGTATTTGCATATAAGAAAACCAGTTCAGCTTTAAACCTTGTTCCTCCAATTCTTGCTTCAATTTAAGTTCACTCTTTTCATTCAATAATTCACTGTATCACTGTATCACTGTATTTGTTCCCTTCTAAATGTTATTGAGTATGAAAATGCTTCAATCATTGATAACAAGACTGGAATTTTTAAATATTGTTGTTTTTTGATCTTCTCCCAGTTTAGTAACAAAGCCTCTTATATATAATGTCTTCTAAAGTACCCCTGTGTTTTTGTTCCCTTGTACCATAAAAAAAGTGTGCCATCCCAACAACAAGTCATGTCCTTCTAGAGTCAATAATCTAGTATTTCTTAGCATTATCCATTCTGTAATCCACATCAAACTTGTCACTTGATAATAGCGTTCCCAATTAGGCAAACCAAAATCTCCTCTTACTCTGGCATCTTGCAACAGTTTAAATTTTATCCTTGCCTTTTTACCCTGCCAAATATATTTTAACATTATTTTTTTCAAATCTTCAAAATAATCTTATCCCAATCTAATTGGAATTATCTGGAACAAATATAGAATTCTAGGTACTATATTTATTTTAATTGTCGATATTCTCCCTATCGGTGATAATTGTAAATTTTCCCATTTTGCCAAGTCTGTCCCGATCTGTTGTTTGAGTTTATTATAATTATTTTCTTTAAGTGTGCTACATCTTGCCGTCAAATATATCCCCAAATATTTAATCTTATTTGTGACCTGCATCATTGATATTTCTGCCAAATCTTCTTTTTGTTTTATTAACATATTTTTTGTCAAGTTCTTCGTTTTATCTTTATTAATTTTCAAACCTGCTACTTTTCCAAATTCTCCTATTTTGTCTATCAGTGTAATTATTGACTCTAACGGATCTTTGAGAACAAAAACCAGGTCATCTGCTTGCAATTTATATTCTTCCTTTTGAATGTTCATTCCCTTTATATCTTTTTCTTCTTTAATATTTCTATTTAGCACTTCTAATGTTAATACAAACAACAGAGAAGACTGTGGGCAGCCTTGTCTCATTCCTTTTTTTATCTCAATAGACTCTGTCAATTCTCCATTTATCATTACTTTTGCTGTTTGTTTATAGTATATGGCTTCTATTGCTTGAATAAATTTTCTACCAAAGTCCATCTGCTCCAATTGAAGTAACATAAATTGCCAGTACACATTATCAAAAGCTTTCTGTGCATCTAGAAATATCAAAGCCATTTGCTTTTCAGGATATGCCTCATAATATTCCAAAGTGTCCAGAATCATCCTCATATTGTCTCTAATCTGTCTTTTTGACAGAAATCCATTTTGGTCCGAATGTATGAAGTTATTTAAATAGCTTTTAAAATTTTTGCTTCGATATTGGCAGAAAGATTTAAAAGATATTTAAATAGCTTTTAAAAGCTTTTGACGATCAGGCAACTCAGCAGGGATTGCCAGAGGCTTTTAAAGGCATTTTTTTTCCCTACAACCTCTTTGGCTGAAGAGGTTGTAGAAAAAATGCTTTTCGAAGCCTCTGACAATCCCAGCTGAGCCTTGCGATCATCAGAGGCTTTTTTTGTTACTTTTAAAAGCATTTTTTTCGGCTGAAGAGGTTGTAGAAAAAATGCTTTTAAAAGTAAAAAAAAAAAGCCTCTGATGAGGTGGGCTGAGTAAGTGAGCAGCAACCGGGCCGGGGACTGGTTCAGTGGCGTGGCCAGCTAATGTTATTACCAGTTCTCCAAATTACTACAAATTTTTACTACCGGTTCTTGTGAACCGGTGCAAACCGGGAGCAACCACCACTGCTCTAGACCTACAACAAGTTTAGCATCCAACTGAGAATGATTTTGTCTGACAGATGCTGAACAAATTCCTCCACGTGTCCCTGCATGAGGTTCCCTGAATCCTCTTTGGCTAAGAGGATTTACCCGAAACAGGGCTGTGAGGTGACTCTCTATAAATGAAATAACAGGCAGAAAAGTACAATGCTATGCCACCCTCATCACTTCAAGGTAGGCCTTAATAGTAGTTCTGACCCATATTTGGTTGAGTTTAACATTTGCTGAGTGCCAGCAACACTCTACACCTCTCTTTTCTTATTTCTTATGGTGGCCATGAATTCCCAAATTACCACAGAGCTCACTCCTAGGGAAGACAGACCTTAACCCTAACCCTACAATCATAAGTCTGGGAAACTTGACTACCAACGAAGAAATGCAGCAAAGAACCTCAGGCAAGGAGGTTTCTATGCAGCAGAGAAGTTTTGTATACTTTGAGAGTGTGACATGCTCCTATATCCCTCACATATCTCAAGACTTAAAATGGATACCTAACATCAAAAACATCATCAAAAAAGCACAACAAAGTATATTCTTTCTGCACCAATTCAGAAAGCTCAAACTGCCCGAAGAGCTGCTGATTCAGTTCTACAGAGGAACTATTGAGTCTGTCATCTGCACCTCTAGAACTGTCTGGTTTGACTCTGCAACTCAACAAGACAAACACAGACTTCAACGCCTAATTAGAACTGCAAAAACAAAAAAACAAAAAAAATTGCTACCACCCTGCCTTCCATTGAGGATCTATATACTGCATAAGTCAAAAAGAGGGCTGTGAAACTATCTACAGATCCCCTCACACAGTGGTGAAATCCAATTTTTTTACTACCGGTTCTGTGGGTGCGGCTTAGTGGGTGTGGTGTGGTTTGGTGGGTGTGGCAGGGGAAGGATACTGCAAAATTTCCATTCCCACCCCACTCTGGGGCCAGCCAGAAGTGGTATTTGCTGGTTCTCTGAACTGCTCAAAATTTCTGCTACCGGTTCTCCAGAACCTGTCAGAACCTGCTGTATTTCACCCCTGCCCTCACATCCTGGACATCAATTGTTTCAACGTCTACTCTCAAAATGACACTATAGAGCACTGCACACCAAAACAACTAGAGACAAGGACAGATTTTTCCCGAATGCCATCACTCTGCTTAACAACTAATTCCCACCACACTGTCAAATAATTTACCAAGACTGCATTAATATTATTCTTCTCTTCCTTCCTAGTATCTATCTCTTCCCACTTTCTACTATAACCATGTTGCTTTTATCTTTCAATTTATATTGTTTTTACTTGTTTCCTGGTATGATTTGATAGCTTATTAAACCTTGACTATCATTAAGTATTGAATCTTTTTATTCTCGATGAATGTATTTTAGTCTCCTTATGTACACTGAGAGCATATACACCAAAGACAAATTCCTTGTGTGTCCAATCACACTTGGCCAATAAAGAATTCTATTCTATATGCACACCAATCATTTCTGAGAGAAGAAGCTGGGCACCCAAGACACCTCAGCTTCACGAGTTCTTAGTGCTATAGGTAAGAGTAGAGCGTTTACATCAAAACTATGGTTCCTATTGTCCATTATTGGTTTTGAATATACAGTGGGACAAAGCAAAGAGTGCAGTTTTTTACACCAAATATGGGAAATGTCAACATTCCTATAGATATCCCGCCCTCCCCCTTCCAGCTTCGGTAGGTTAGCACAGGAACAATACTATGGGACTTCTGTCAATAAAGATAATATTTTATCTACATAGATGTTGGCAGGCAAATTAGATTCATATATCTAACCTGATTAAAGCCTACTGGCCATGTAATAAAATCCATGGAGACATTGAAGAACTTGTCTGGAGGCACTGTAGGATCTACTGCTCCAACTTTGACCCTAAGAAAGGACTGGTTGGGGAATGTGATCCAGTTGATAATATCAAATCCACCAATGATTTTTCCATTTTCATCAAAGGAAATCTTTTCACTAACACTGTTGTTGAATCTGGCATTTCTCAGAAAATAATGAAGCTAAAGAAGATAAGGGAGGAAGGGAGGGAGGGAGGGAGGGAGGGAGGGAGGGAGGGAGGAAGGAAGGAAGGAAGGAAGGAAGGAAGGAAGGAAGGAAGGAAGGAAGGAAGGAAGGAAGGAAGGAAGGAAGGAAGGAAGGAAATTTATTTGTTTTTTTCCTAGTTTTTAGACCAGCATCAAACAAATATCATAGCAATTACTCCAAAATATACAAATAAAATATCATACTTCTAATATTCTAATGTAGTATTTCATAGTTATTAATATAGAATTACAGAATATAAAATGTAAAATCAGTGAAAAATCTATATAACAATAGTACTTACAGTAGACATGTATTGCTTCACAGTGCTTTACAGTCCTCTCTATGGTGTTTAAAGACTCAACATTTTGCCCCCAACAATCTGTTTCCTCATTTTACTGAGTTCAGAAGGATGTAAGGGCAAAAATGTGGGCATTACAGAAGACCAACCTTTTTAGGGGAGATATTATATTTGTAATATCCATAAAGCATGATGGATGGGTCCATTCATAACAATCATTGCTAACAAGTCACTATTCACATTTCAGGGTGAAAAATGGTCAGCTATATAGTGAATGATTTCTTCTTTGAAATAAACAGGTTTGGAAAAGGGAAATTATAATAACCTGTGTCTTTCTTAAGTAAGAATCTCACTATTATAGCAATAGCACTTAGACTTATATACCACTTTACAATGCTTGACAGCCCTTTCTAAGCAGTTTACAGAGTCAGCAGATTGCCCCCACAATTTGGGTTCTCATTTTACCCACCTCAGAAGGATGGTAGGCTGATCCTAATCTTAACCCTAACCCTTGAACCTGATGGGATTTGAACTACTAAATTGCAGGCAGCCGGCAGGCAGCAGAAGTAGCCTGCAGTACTACACTCTAACCACTGCACCATCAAGGCTCTTATCAGTCCTTTTCCATCCATTTAAGGTTTGTTTGAGACTAACTTAATCTAAAAGTTGAAAAGTAGGCATGAAGGTATTTTGAACAATCAGAATTCATTGTTCATTAAAAAAAATTGATGGTGAATCTATTGGAAACTTATAGAATGTTACATTTCTAAGAGTATATTGAACATTTTGGATCAAACTCAGTGTAAATATTCCAAGCAAAGCATCTAGAATAAAAGGCTGTTAAGCTGTGTTTCAGCACATAATTCAAAAGTAATGCACTTTTGTAATTTTAATATGAGCATATAAATATTTTAGTTGGTCAAGACATGGTGGCTCAGCAAACTAAAGCATTGTGATTAACATCAGCTGTCTGCAATTACTGTAAATTCGAATCTCACCATGCTCAAGGTTGACTCAGCCTTCCATCCTTTCTAAGGTAGGTAAAATGAGGACCCAATTTGTGGAGGCAATAAGATGACTTTGTATAAATATACAAAAAGTAAGAAGGCTATTGCTTAACGTATTGTAAGCCACCCAGAGTCTCCGGAGAAGGGCGGCATATAAATCAAATTAAAAAACAAAAACAAAAAAACAAACTATATTTCACTTTTAGTCTTACAGAATATGGCTTGTTAGATTTTATGGCAGATGTTGCAACTACAGGTAGGGTGAGATGTTGGCCTTTCTGTGCTTAAGATCTTACCTGCCACCAGAACTTGTGATTCTGAAACTGTTGCCTTCCTTCTTTTGCTATTATTCTTCCCCTGGATTTGGATAAATATAATGATTGCAAAGCATGTGCCACAGCATAGACTGCATTGTAAATATTGTAGCTTTGGCCTCTCATGTGTGTTTCGAACACAGATGTAGGAAGGGTCACAAGCTTCTCCTGTCCGGTACATTTTTTCTCAGATTTCTCCATTTTTGAGTTGGAGAAGACACAATCAAATGCCTGTTCCCAAAAATCTTTTTGAAAATGATCTTGTTGATTTTTAGTTGGATTTAGGTTTTGAAGAAATCCCTGGAAGTCTTGGACTTCTTTTGTGTGAACTGCAAAGGATAAGGCCCCGTGTAGGAAATGGATGTCCCAAGATTTATGAAATGAACTGGAAGTGCAATCTGTTTGAGCGGTTGTAACCCAGATTTTTGTCTTCTTTGGTATATCCACTACTTCTGATAATTGGAGGTATGTTCTCAGATGTGATATAGATTCAATTTCACCATAGAAGACTATGACGTTGGCTGTACTGTTCATGAGAACTTGGTATATATGGACACCTTCGCCTATTAGGTCATTAAAATCAATGTAAAAATCTACCCTAGGGAACTCTTGTATGAAATCAAAGCAGATGCCATGTTGGGAAAATGTGGGGAGCACCTCCTGTACAAATTTATCTCCCTTGTCATCCTTCACAACCAGAACCCCAATCCAGATCCATCTAAAATACAGCAATAATTGGAGGAGGCCACTACTTTGGTGGGATTCATCTGGAAACATTTGTTGGAAGAAAACTGCTTGAGTCTCTTTATCCATAAGGGGAGCAGCGCCATAGGTCAACTATAGAAAAGATAAATGTTCACAATTGCAAAGTTGTATGGGCGCCTCTGAGAAAGCATTCAATTTTAGCGTGCTCTTGAATTTGTGGATTGAAACTTTGTCCAAATAATTTCGTTCATTTCATGACTACCTTGGCTTCAATCTTAGTACTCAAAAATGTTTTTTTTCTTTCTGCTCAAAGAACTCTTATTGTTTGTTTCTTTGTTTTTGAAAATATATAAAATGACCATTCTAGAAAAGGAAAGAGTAAGTTTCAACTTTAATTCAGTGTAAGAATATTTACCTATAAAGGAGAGTATTTGTGTCTCGGGACTGAAATGAGAGGTCTGTGTACTTGTTTGTTTGTTTTGCAGATGTTTCATTCTTTTCATAGTGAAGATATTACCTAGTTTGGGTAATGAAACATCTCCATGAATACAACCAAGCTCACAGAGCACCAAAGACCTCTCATATTTACCTCTTCCCAATATTCCCATTGTCTGATCAACTTGATCATTATTTGTGTTCCTCTGCTAATCCAATCAAGTATAAATGAATGCTAAACATTATGAGGCTCTCTTCTTTCTACCCTCTTTAATGGATAAACGATTTCCTAGAGAGGGAAAAATCTATGGAAACCCAGGGTACCCAAAATGCCATAGGTGTTCTTTTTTTCCTCCAGAAAACTAAAACTTGGGATATACATTAATGCCAAGTCTTCCTTACAGTCCAAATAAATACTTTGGACCTTTAGGAAGTCTGATCATTTCAAATCTCTGTTTGCTCTTCAAGAAACATTTTTATCTCCATCCTCTCCACAACATCAACGCATATTTATTCTTTTTCTCTTTCTATTAACTTTCACCTTTATTTGCAGTTTGAAATTCATTTGATTACTTCAACCAAGTTAGATCATTAGAACATCTTGTATTTTTGCTATTAACCCAAGAAAAAGTTGATTTCTTGGATGCCATTTCTTCATCTGTGGTCATAAACGCTCACTGAATAACAAGGAATAGATGATTGTGTGCCAGCTGGATCCAATTAATCAGCATTGATTATCAGCCATTTTAAAGTTTCTTTTCTGAGTATGTATCAAAGAGTTATATACAGCCTGAGCTCTTTATCATAAAAGCAAAACAATCAATGTTTGTTCAGAAAGTGCTGTAGACCTTCAACACATCTTACCTGAGGAACTTTGTAGATGCACAGAATGGTCGCCATGTAGAGACAGATGTCTGATCCCCCCATGACTGCAGCTAAAGTGATTGGTGCCCCACAGATGTAGTTAGGGACGAATCTGCCCTGGTTGAAGAGAAGCACCATTGAGGCAAGATATGTCCAACTTGGACTGAAATTGCTATTATAAAGATGGAAACCTAGTGTGACGTTGGGTAGGATCTGGGTATTTTCATTGATCTCTTTAAGAGCAAAGGTTAGGGCAAGTATAAGCTGATAATTCTGAAAGGATACTCTGCAACAAACATTACATAATGTATTAATAAGGGTGTGATTTAGAAAATGCAATCTTTCAATAGAATATTCAGTGGAAGATATTTTAGTGCAATATATTTATCTTTCTGCTAGGTCTCTGGGAAATGCTTAGCAAAATTGTAGTACATATATACTACTCCAGAAGTTGTGATTTTTTAAAATAATAATAATAATGATGATGGTGATGATGATGATGATGATGATGATGATGATGATGATGATGATGATGTAAATAAGTAAATAAAGGAGGCCTTTTAAAGACAACTAAAACAAAAGCAGAATATAAGAAAGAAGTAATTAAGCAGCGAGCTGAAAATTGGAAAAGCAAAGCTCTGCATGGCCAATACTTGAAAAGTATTGAAGGCAAAGGTGACCAGAAACTAACTTGGAACTGGTTAAGATCAGGAGTACTGAAAAAAGAAACAGAAAGCTTTATTTTGGCAGCTCAAGAACAAGCCCTAGCCACAAACTGCATGAAGGCAAAAATTCAACATGTTACCACCAACAGCAAATGCCGCCTGTGTAATGAGAAAGATGAGACAGTCGACCACCTGATCAGTGGATGCAGCAAAATTTCACAAACCAACTACCTACAATGCCATGACCGTGTTGCTAAGATCATTCACTGGAAATTGTGCCAGAAGTTTGGATTTGAGTACAACAAAAACCACTGGGAACATCAGGTTGAGAAAGTTCTAGAGAATGAGAAACTCAAGAGCTTGTGGGACTTTAGGATTCAGACTGACAGGCACTTGGTCCACAACACACCTGACATAATGGTATTTGAAAAGAAAAAAGTATGGTTCATTGACATTGCAATACCTGGTGATGCACGGATTGAAGATAAGCAGCAAGAAAAAATCACAAAGTACCGGGACTTGAAAATCGAAGTTGAGCGACTATGGAAAAAGAAATCATGTGTTGTTCCGATTGTAATTGGAGCCCTTGGAGCAATACCCAAAGGGCTACCCCGCTATTTAGAAATTCTAAATTTACCGGACTTGAACATTTTGACTCTGCAAAAAACCACCTTACTCGGAACAGCTTACATCCTCCGACGATATCTTAACAGTTCCTAGGTCCTTGGTTAGGACTCGAGCTGTTGAGCTATTAACCAACCTCAAAGACTGTGAATCTCACTACAGATTAACTAATAATAATAATAGTAGTAGTAGTAGTAGTAGTAGTAGTAGTAGTAGTAGTAGTACAAGCAAACACTGGCTTGAGATTGGAAGAGTTATTTTGTAATACATGAGAAATGCCTTGTAGCCATAGATTTTTAGAAATTCATTTTATTCAGAAGACTGTAACTATTTTGTTACAAATAAAATCAACTGAGAAAGGGTAATCAATGGTCTTACATGCCATACATATTTTAGTGGTAGTTACATCTTCATAATTTTATCTGTTTCCACAGTCTATACTTAGAAATAATTGAATACGATTAAATGAGCTTTGGCCTTTTTATTGATTGATTAACCAAACAATCTCAGGGTGATTCTGGGCAGCTTTCAAATAAGAAGTTTTTATCCACTTCATGTGGAAACTGAAATGAAGCTTGACCATAGATTGATACGTCTTTTATTAAGAGGGATGTTTCAGTCACTTTTTTCAATTACAACTTTCAGGGAAATATTTTGAGCACCATTGCGGGTAAACAGGAAGTTACAGAGATAGATTATAAATGAAAGATGTGCTTACATAATGCCATCTTGAAGTGCCTGAGAAGGGTGCTGACTAAAATCAATGGCATCAGAAAATGTTGCGAATACAGAAATAATGCCAGCAATGTTAATATCTCCAAGCTGGTGATATGTGTGACGAATAGGAAGAGGCTCATCCAAGTTACACTTGCACATCACTTGAGGCATTATTGTTAACAGTAACTTCATGAATACTAGAATAGAACAGAATAGAACAGAACAGAACAGAATAGGAATAACAGAGTTGGAAGGGACCTAATCCAACTCCCTGCTTAGGAAGGAAACCCTACACCACTTCAGACAAATGGTTATCTAACATCTTCTTAAAAACTTCCAGTGTTGGAGCATTCACAACTTCTGGAGGGAAGCTGTTCCACTGATTAATTGTTCTAACTGTGAAGAAATTTCTCCTTAGTTCTAAGTTGCTTCTCTCCTTGATTAGTTTCCACTCATTGCTTCTGGTTCTACCTTCAGGTGTTTTGGAGAATAGTTTGACTCCCTCTTTTTTGTGGCAGCCCCTGAGATATTGGAACACTGCTATTGTGTCTCCCCTAGTCCTTCTTTTTATTAAATTAGACATACCCAGTTCCTGCAACCATTCTTCATATGTTTTAGCCTCCAGTCCCTAATCATCTTTGTTACTCTTCTCTGCACTCTTTCTAGAGTCTCAACATCCTTTTCACATCATGGCAACAAAAACTGAATGCAAAACTAAAAATTGAATGTAATATTCCAAGTGTGGCCTTACCAAGACATTATAAAGTAATATTAACATTTCATGTGATCTTGATTCTATCCTTTGTTTATGCAGCCCAGCACTGTGTTGGCTTTTTTGGCTACTGCTGGCTCATATTTAAATGGTTATCCACTAGGACTCCAAGATCCCTCTCACAGTTACTACTATTGAGCAAGGTACCACTTATTCTGTACCTGTGTATTTTGTTTTTCTTGCCTAAATGTAGAACCTTACTTTTTTCACCAGTGAATTTCATTTTCTTAGATAGTGCACAACGTTCAAGTCTGTCAAGATCCTTCTAACCAGTGATGGGATTCAAATAATTTAACAACCGGTTCTCTGCCCTAATAATTTCTCCCAGTTTGCCAAGCTGCTCAGAAAGTTAACAACCGGTTCTCCTGAAGTGGTGCGAACTGGCTGAATCCCACCACTGCTTCTAACTAACTAAAATCTTCCATGAGTGTCTTCTTTCCATATATAAATGCCCCTGTTGGCAACAGCATCCTTGAAGTAAATCAGACTGACCTGTCTTTGTAAGATGTTTTTCAGACAGAAATAGAGAATGAAACATGCTACCAACTTAAATCACAGAGCTTTGTGGTATCCAGCCATGGTTTGAAATATCATGGGGAACATTAATAGCATTCTTCAGGGTCAGTTCTTCAATTTTGCCTGAAATCCCATGAGTTTGGAACAGGCATGCAGGTAATGTTTAATTATCGTTGAGATAATAACATATTCAGAATTCTTGAATAGGTTCAAAGAGCTCTTGAACTGTGAAAATATATGTCACAAATCAAAAGAAAATATGCCTGGTTCCCTTGAGACAATAAACAGTGATCTATCTGAAGAATGTTGGATTAAAATTGGAAAAATCTTCCTAAAGAGATATACACACAAAATTAAAAAAGATCATGAGTTTTTTTTTATGTAGTTAACTATACATAAAGTATAATTAAAATTCCTTTACAGTCAAACTTCACTTCTTATGGACATGTCTGTATCATTTTCTTGGCAATAATTTTAAGTGGGCTTTCATTGGTATTGTTGGACTGTTCAATCTAGGCTACACTTCTGGAATTTTGGTTTGTCTTTTATCTAAATACTAACCAAATTCAAATGTGCTGAGCTTTGCAAGATGTAACCTTGGTTATTTTGATAATTTTAAATGTCCTTTTAAAATGTTATAAGAAAAATGTAAAGGCAAATTTACCTCCTAGTTGGCATGAATTAAAATGTGATTTCTTCTCCATACCTGAAAGGAGGAATTGTTACACAACTGTGCTTTCAGGTTCAGCTTATGGTCATTCACTTACACACTCACAGGCCTGGAAAATTGCCACACTCAAATCACTTTCAACTGAACACTAACAGTTCCGTAAAATATATGGAAACCCAATGAATTTGAAATAATAATCAACAAACTTTTACTGATTACAAAGTGTATCTACAGGTATTTGCTTTTACACATACACACACACTTTCTCAGCTAGGCTCCCAGGCACTAGCCAGAAGGATTAAAGCCATGAAGTCTGGAATTCAAAGGCTTCAGGACCTCTTTTATCCCCAAACATCTTTGCATTTTTGGTAGGGAGGGACTTCCCATGTGCTCAGGCCTAACTCTTGCCCTTTTGTTTCCTTAACAACTTGGTTCCTTTCCATGATAAGCAGGTATGGGGGTGGTGGTGGTGAAGAAATCTTCCTCCCCTCACAGTCACCCCCCAATGTGAGCAACATTAGCTGGCCATGCCCACTGCCCCACACAGCAGTGAGGACACTCTTATCTAGGGATTATTTTGGGGGGTAGAGTTTAAATTGCAAGCAGCATGAAAATCAGGCAAAGGTTTATTTTCAGGGTAAGTTGTATTTTCAGAGAAACATGGTAGATCGATCGATCGATTGATCGATCGATTGATCGATAGATAGTTGGATGAGTGGTGGGATTCAGCCAGTTCAGGCCAGTTCAGGCAAATAGTTAAATTGCTGGCTGGCCCTGCTCCTCCCAGCCCTACCCCTTCCAAGAGTCTCCACGCATCCCATTTTGGCTCCCAGGTAAGGGCAGGGAGGCCTACTAGGTCCAAAATGGGGCCCGGGATGGTCTGGTGTGCTCCCCCACATCCCGTTTTCACTCCAATTAGGGCAGAGAACCAGTTGTTAAATTATTTGAATCCCACCACTAGATAGATGGGTGGGTGGGTGGATGGATGGATGGATGGATGGATGGATGGATGGACGGACGGACAGACAAATAGATGAAAGAGAGAGGGAGGGAGGGAGGGAGGGAGGGAGGGAGGGAGAGAATTATAATATAGAGATGAGATAAAGAAAGAGGGAGGGTGGACGAGGACAAAAATAACCAAACACTCCAATTCTAATCTCGTTTTCAACTGCTGATTCATAAAATAATTTTGTTTTTTTAACTTACTATGAAATGAACCATTTGAAGTGTTCATTTTAATGAGAAATAAGCTCTCTCCCAACTGTATATGACAGGATAAAGCAGTGGCAAATATATGCATCAGAAATATAGTTAAATCACTAACAGACATGGAGCCAGGAGGAAGCTAATGCAATATTTTATATCACTTCAATGAGGGAATGCAGTAAATTGTGGCACGCTGTTGCAAATGCATCTGTCTTTAGGAAAATAGCATCATCCAAAAGCTTCTAAGTTCACAAGCCCCTCTCTTACCCAGCTTGCTATTAGAAGGTTTGAAGATTCGATTGATAAGACAGTTTTAATGTTACAACTCCATTCAGCAGTTGATTCAGGAAAGTCCTTTTGTAATTTTGTTGGGTTTTTAAGGCCATTGCTTAAGAATGGAATTGCTATTTATATAGAATGGAATTGCTATTTATATAGAATAGAATAGAATAGAATAGAATAGAATAGAATAGAATAGAATAGAATAGAATAGAATAGAATAGAATAGAATAGAATAGAATAGAATAGAACAGAATAGAATAGAATAGAATAGAATAGAATAGAATAGAATAGAACAGGAGAGTTGGAAGGGACTTGGAGGTCTTCTAGTCCAACCTCCTGCTTAGGCAGGAAACCCTACACCACTTCAGATAAATGGTTATTCAACGTCTTCTTAAAAACTTACAGTTCTGGAGCATTCACAACTTCTGGAGGGAAGCTGTTCCACTGATTAATTGTTCTAACTATCAGGAAATTTCTCCTTAGTTCTAAATTGTTTCTCTCCTTGATTAGGTTTCACCCATTGCTTCTTGTCCTACCCTCAGGTGCTTTGGAGAATAGCTTGACTCCCTCTTCTTTGTGGCAGCCCCTGGGATATTGGAACACTGCTATCATGTCTCCCTAAACTAGATATACCCAGTTCCTGCAACATTTCATCATATATTTTAGCCTCCTGTCCCCTAATTATCTTTGTTGCTCTTCTCTGCACTCTTTCTATAGTCTCAACATCCTTTTTACATTGTGGCAATCAAAACTGAATGCAGTATTCCAAGTGTGGCCTTACCAAGGCATTATAAAGCAATATTAACACTTCACATGATCTTGATTCATTCCCTCTGTTTATGCAGCCTAGAACTGTGTTGTCTTTTTTGGCAGCTGCTGCACACTGTTAGCTCATATTTAAATGGTTGTCCACTAGGACTCCAAGATCATTGGAGATCATTGTTACTGCTATTGAGCAAGGTACTGCATATACTGTATCTGTGCATTTTGTTTTTCTTGCCTGGTTAGCCTCTAGGACTTCAATACACTCTGGACTGCATTCCTTCTTACAAGTTTTCTTCACAACAACCATGTAAGATAAATTGGCTTAAGAAGTACAACTGGTCACTCAGCTTCTTGTCTATCGATGGATTTGAACTTGAGTTTTCTGACTTTTAGCCCAACACCTTAACTACTAAGACAATTGATTTAATAAAGATTTGCCTTTCCATTGTGGTAAACAATGTGGATTAACGTGGCCATTTAAAAGATCAAGAATTACCAATTAAAAATTAAAATATTTTATTTTAAAATACAATTGTTAAAATTCCAAAGCTTAAAAGTCAACTGACTGACTGAATTAATGAAATCTGTAATCCATTTGTAGGTAAGAATTTTTGACACATGTCAAATGGAAGGGAAGGAGGGAGGGAGGGAGGAAATTGTAGGAGTAAATGATAAAAGAGATGGATCAATCAATCAAATGGGAACCATATATGAGAAGGCTTCCCATTTCTTCAGTTCAGTCTAAAAACAGAATTTTGTGAAAGAACTGATTGTAAAGTTCTTATGATGTTGACATACAGGTAGTTGATTTTTAAAACTTTTTTTTCATTAGCTGATGTTTATTGTTCAGCTCAGGTCTCATCACAATGATAAAACACTTGGGGGAAAAAATGCATACCAGTAATCCAGCACTGGAAGAAATTATAGAGAAGATCTCCACAGCCAATGTATATTTTCCCTTTGTGCTTAGATAGGTTGGAATAAAGCATAGCCAAACACTGCAGAAGACCAACATGCTGAAGGTGATGAATTTGGCTTCATTGAAACTGTCAGGTAACCTCCTAGCTAGAAAAGCAACAGAAAAGCTGATCACAGCCAAGAAACCCATAAAACCCAAAACACTGTAGAACATAGTGACTGAGCCTTCATTGCACTCCATGACGACCTCTTGAGGCATTGAGTGTGTATCAAAACCTGGATATGGTGGAAAAATTGCCAGCCATACGATGCATATAGTGGTTTGAATAAGGCAACAAAAGAGAACAATGAAACTGTCCATTCCTTTCCCCACCCATTTCCTCATTCTAGATCCAGGTTTGGTGGCCATGAAAGCTAGGACCACAACAAAGGTTTTGGCCAAGACACAAGAAACTGCCATGGAGAAGATGATTCCAAAAGCTGGTTGTCGAAGGAGACACACAACCTTATCAGGTTTCCCGATAAATAATAAAACACAAAGAAAAGAGAGGAGGAGAGAAACTAGAAGAGCGTAGGTGAGATTCCGGTTGTTGGCTTTGACAATAGGGGTATATTTGTGTTTAATGAAGATTCCAAGCACCAGAACTGTGATACAAGAAAAAGAAAGAGCACAGATAGCTAAACTGATCCCCAAAGGTTCTTCATAGGATAAGAAAGTTATGCGTTTTGGAATGCATGCATCTTTATCATGGTTTGAATAATGACCTTCTGGACAATGAGAACACTCTTTCATATCTGAAAAAAATAAAACAACAATTATGTGCATTGATTTTCATTCATCAAGTCTTTGAGTTGCATAACTCTGAGAGAGAAGCTTGTTATCAACAGTGACATTAACTACTTATGTCAGAGTTTCGGCAGCATGACTAGTATTATGAGATAAACCCAGGAGCAAAGCACAGCACACAGAGCCTTTAGATAATTATCAGTGGTTTTGTCTACAGCTAAATAAACACAGACTTATATGTGTTAATTACCTTATCATACAGATACTGACACAAGGAGAGCAATAAGATACACAATGAGCGAGAATATGAGGAGAAGGGGAACACCTTCTAATGGTTTCCCTTATACAGGCAGCTTCTTACCCAGCTTCTTAAAGTGGCAATAACCCTGCTGCCTCATTCCCATTGCATCAGTTTTCAGTTGCTTCTGCTTACAACCTTTCATCAGCTTACAACTATTAAAACTACATACCCTGACAACTTAACCATTTTAATATGAAATCATATTCACTGAGGATTACTGAGAATTAGAGAAAATATGAGAGCCAGAAACCTTGGCCCATACCCAAAGCCTTTACCAGCCATGCATTTCATTCTACCTCAGATATCACATACTATGTATTATCTGTATACTGTTCTTGGGTACAAATATGTATGTAATGTATTTGCACAATCCTTTTCACTGTGAATAGCTTTAAATGCAAGGGAATTTCTACTCATAGGGGAGGTTACGTTTTAATCTTTGTACACTACCCAGAGTCACTTGTATGGCATTGGTAGTCATATAAATAATCAAAATAAATAACCCTATTAATAAGGTAGAAGTTATTCCATTACTTCTAAAATTTTTTTTACCTTCTTTGTTTGAAATTTTCCCTTCTGGACATGGATGGCAATCATAGCAACAAAATGGTCTTGATTCCTTCTTAGTCTTGCTATGCCCTGTTTGGCAAGGATCGTTACACAAAGAAAGGGGACGTGCCTATCCAAAAATTGAGAACATTATCAAGATTTTTAAAAAGCTTTTGACTAATTTCTAACTTGCTGGATAATTTAAAGCTTAGGCATGGAGTGATAACTACCATTAAACTATTATAACAACTTTATTGGAAAAGAATACTTGCTCTGCAATGATGCAATGGAATATCCACCCTTCTTTGAATGTGTACCCTAATGTTTCTTTAACTGGTTCCAGAAGCCAAAGTGTTCTTCATCCTTCAATCTCTATATCAGATCAATGCAGATGATTTTTGCAGCTAAGGTCTTCTACTAGGGAGAACAATCTTAGTATCTATCTAGCAAAATGAAATTCAATGTAGAGAAAAGTAAAGTCCTACACTTAGGTAAGAAAACCCAAAAGTATACATATAAACTGGGTGAAACCAGACTGTGAGAGGGATCTTGGAGTCTTAGTAGACAACCAACTAAATATGAGCCAGCAGTGTGCAGTGGCAGCCAAAAAAGCCAATACAATCCTAAATTGCATTAACAGAGGGATACAATCAAGATCAAGTGAGGTACTAATACCACTCTATAAAGCCCTAGTAAGACCACACCTAGAGTATTGCACCCAGTTTTGGTCACCACACTATAAAAAAGAGACTCTAGAAAAAGTGCAGAGGAGAGCAACCAGGATGATTAGGGGACTGGAGACTAAAACATATGAAGAATGGTTACAGGAACTGGGCATGGCTAGTCTAGTGAAGAGAAGGACCAGGGGAGACATGATAGCAGTGTTCCAATATTTGAGGGACTGCCACAGAGAGGAGGAGGTCAAACTATTTTCCAAAGCATCCATTACAAGGAATAATGGATGGAAACTGAACAAGGAGAGATTCAACCTAGAAATAAGGAGGAATTTTCTGACAGTGAGAACAATCAACCAATGTAACCGAAGTTGCCTTCGGAAGTTGCGAGAGCTTCATCGCTTGAGACTTTCAAGAAGAGATTGGACTGCCATTTGTCAGAAATGGTGTAGGGTCTCCTGCTGAGTGTGGGGGCTGGACTAGATGACCTACAAGGTTCCTTCAGATTAACTCTGTTAATCTGTTAAAAAATCTGCTTCTCTGTCAAATTGCTAAGCAGTGCTATCTGGTGCCCCATGCCTCCTGTACATGTGCCAATGTGCCATGTCTCTACAAAAAGGCAGTGCTTTAATCATGATTTCATGACCATTGTTTTGCACATTTTGACCCATCTACTATGTGCCTAAACCCACAGCTACAACGTTGTGCATATATCAGCATTCCTTTTTTTGTCGTTACATGTGCAAACCTTTTCATTTGCAATTTATTTGGTGGTGGGAAAAAGCTTAATGTGCAATTTTATTGTAGTCCTGGGAGAAGCAGTGTAGATTTGCTAGAGTGAAGCCTTTTTGTAGAATGGAGGTTGACAGATATAAAAAGTCCAAAGTAAAAAATTCAGCTGATGAATGAAGCCGCTTGGAGGGCATCAAGTCATTATGGGTGACTGATGAAAAAGAAGGCTTCTCTCAGACTTCTTCCTCAGTATTGACATTGAAGAGTTTCTATCTTTGGTGCCCTTTGGATTGATCGATCCATGCTATGCAATTGCCTAGCCCAGTGTTGGTGAACCTTTTTGGCACCGAGCGCAGAAATGGGTGCATGTGCGGGGGCGGGGAGCACTGGAAACAGGAAAAGCATTTCCCTGGCATCATGTGCATGCTGGGAAGCAGAGTTTCCACTTTGCTCTTCTGGGTTCTGGGTGCACATGTGCACACCAGTCATATGGTCTTCCAGTTTCTGGTGTGCATGCGCACACAAAGACCAGCTGGCCAACACACATGAGTGCATTGGAATCTCAGCTTCCTGGTGCGCACATGTGCACCCAGAACCCAGAAGAGCAATGGGTGATGGCTGGTATGACTGGAGAGGTGGCTCTGCATGCCATTTCCGGCACTCGTGCCATAGGGCCTAGCCTGAAAGACTAAGATCACCAGATCACCACAGGTACTGGCCAATGCCCTGTAGAAAGCAAATGACATCTCCTTTGCAACACTGATCAGAAACTTAGCCATCTAATAGAGAGATGTTTCTCACCTTCCTATGGCTCACACTTGTGGAGTATGCTAAGGAGAACTCCTTTCCATATCTAACCAAAGTTTTTGGTAAAGGGCATGCTTGGGTGGGCATGGCGTGGCTTGGTGGGCATGGCGTGGCTTGATAGTTGTGGCTTGGTGGTCGTGGCACGGGAAGGATACTGCAAAATCCCCATGCTTAACACATTGTAAGCCGCCCTGAGTCTCCGGAGAAGGGCAGCATATAAATTGAACCAATAAATAAATAAATAATTTCCCTACCCACTTCTGGGGGGAGGATATTGCAAAATCTCCATTCCCACCTCATTCTGGGACCAGCCAGAGGTGGTATTTGCCGGTTCAAAATTTCCTCTACCGGTTCTCTGGACTACTCAAAATTTCCACTACCGTTTCTGTAGAACATGTCAGAGCCTGTTGAATTTCACCCCTGCTTTACTTCATAGTGCAGGTAATACAATAGAATAGAATGGAATTTTTTATTGGCCAAGTGCGATTGGACACACAAGGAATTTGTCTTGGTGCATATGCTCTCAGTGTAGATAAAAGAAAAATACTGCAGAGTGTGGCAAAAGAGCCAGCTAAAGGCCATCAGCACACCGTGAGAGAGCTCCAGAGTAGACACCTTCCATTGCTTAGACTGGAAGCACATGTGCCAGAAGGCAGATTATTTTGGCCTCTCCTGACATTTGAAAAGGAAAAGTCTGAGAGGAGGACCCAAACAGAAAAAGTGAAGCACGTAGTCAATTTGTTTTGCTCTTACAAATGAGGGGACACTGGGTTTTTGTTTTTTTTCCATGTCTGAAAATAAGTTTCATGTGACATTTCATTGAAAGGAAGAACCACTTCAGCTCTTCATGCATACAATATTTTGCTTCCAGTTTATTTCTAAAAACAAAACTCCTACATCTACTAGGCTTTTTGCCTTTTAATCATATTTAGGATGGCAGCCTGAGAATGAATTCAGAGAAAACAAACTATTATAGAATTCTATTTGTGAATTGGCAACTTAAAGAACAATGACCATACCTTTTGGATTATAAGATATACTCCCCCCCTCCAAAAAAAGAGGGTGGAAATGTTGGTGCATTTTATAAACCAAATACAGCCATTTTTTGGCCTCCCAAAACCCCATTTCAGTAAACAGATTAACAGAGTTGGAAAGGACTTTCCAGGTTATCTAATCCAACTCCCGCCCAAGCAGGAGATCCAACATCTGCCTCTACCTAGGATCGAACAGCATTTCCTGACCAACATAATTTTCCTGACCAAAGTTTCAGAGTCTATAACTAAGAAAACACTCAAAGCAAAAAAAAAAAAAAGCTTTTTTTTTTTTTTGGTACCAATTTATGTTTTGTATCTAATGACAAACATGGGATGCGTAGGAATCTTTTTCTGTTCCTAGAAAATCAGCCTTCAAAAAGGAGTAACTTTAATATCGGCTTTTCCCAGAGAAGTTGCTGAGAAATACGTTTGAACCCAGACTGTTTTTAATGCTGTTTAAATGAAAGAAAATGCAACTAGTCAGACCTCACCTGGTTAAAACTTTTGGGCCACGTGATGGAATCTTCGGAAATGTTGAAGAATTTGTCTGGGGAAGCCATGGGATCTATCTTTCCAACCTGGATCCTAAAAAATGATCGGTTTGGGAATGTGATCCAGTTGTTAATATCAAATCCACCAAGGAGCTCCCCATTTTTGTCAAATGAAATCTTCTCTCCAGCACTGTTGTTGAATGAAACTGTTCTTAGGAAAGGATGAAGCTAAATTGGAAAGAAGGGAGGGAAGATAAAATATTTAAGAATTATTCATCATTCTATTTCTGGTCAGAGACCGACTCAGAGCAGTAAACAGCCAAAATTTAAAATAACATACAATATAAAAGTTAAGATAACTAAAGATAAATTAAATCAAATTGCCTCCCAATTTAAAACCCCAGGACTATACAAATTAAAAACTAACCCATAAAAAAACCCATTTAGGCTAGGCTGGCTTGCTGAAATAAAAATGTCTTCAGGGCCTTACGGAAAGTGCGGAGATCCAGGATCAGTCGTATTCCGGGAGGTAGCTCGTTCCAGAGGGCAGGTGCTCCCACAGAGAAGGCTCTTCCCCTGGGGGCCGCCAGCCGACATTGCTTGACCGATGGCACCCTGAGGAGGCCCTCTCTGTGAAAGCGAATTAGCTGGTGGGAGATAATCGGTAGCAGAAGGCGGTCTCGTAAATACCCTGGCCTTAAGCCATGGAGTGCTTTAAAGGTGAGAACCAACACCTTGAAGCGCACCCGGAAGACCACCAGGAGCCAGTGCAGCTCATGCAGGAGAGGTGTTATATGGGAGCGCCATGTCGCTCCAGTAATCACCCGTGCGGCTGCATTCTGGACCAGTTGGAGCCTCCGGGTGCTCCTCAAGAGGAGCCCCTTGTAGAGAGTGTTACAGTAGACCAGGCGAGAAGTGACAAGAGCATGAGTGATTGTGCATAAGGAATCCTGATCCAGAAAGGGACGCAACTGGAGTATCAGGCAAACCTGATAAAAAGTCCCCTTGGCCACGGCCGTCATATGATCTTCTAAAGACAGCCGTGTGTCCAGGAGGATGCCCAAGTTGCAAGCCCCCTCTGTGGGGGTCAATAACTCATCCCAATAGCCAGTGATGGCACCAGCTGGCTATATCAGGATGCCAGCATCCATAGCCACTCAGTCTTGGAAGGGTTGAGTCGAAGCCTGTTCCTTCCCATCCAGACCCGCATGGCCTCCAGACACTGGAACATCACTTCAAGGGCATCACTGGGGTGGTTTGAGGTGGAGATGTACAGCTGAGTATCATCAGCATAGAGATGACACTGCACCCCAAATCCACAGATGATCTCACCCAGCGGCTTCACATAAATGTTGAACAGGAGTGGCGAGAGGACCGACCCTTGCAGCACCCCACAAACAAGGCACCTCGAGGTTGACCTCTGCCCCCCTGCCAACACAGACTGTTACCGGTTAGAGAGATAGGAGGAGAACCACCGCAACAAGGTGCCTCCCACCCCCAATCCCTCTTAGCCAGGTTTCTCCTATGTAAATCAAGATTTTTCTGCAGCCCTAGTTCAGTGAAATCACAATCCACTAGTTTCTAGGCTTTTTTTCCTTCTGGCAGCCAGCAGGCCCTATGCTGCCCATTGGGAGACTAATATAGATCTATTTCTGGCTCATTAGCCTTCATCAGTTAGCCACACTCACATCTCATGTATCCTCCTTGTAAAGGTACAGTATTTGTTTTCTTACTTTTTCCTAGTTCAGCACTAGTTCAATGAAATCACAATCCACTAGTTTCTAGCCTTTTTTTCTTCTGATAGCCAGCCTAGTTTTTCAGTATATGTTTCCAGCAGGAAGTATTCATGGGACTTGTGTTGTTGTTTTTCTGAGAAATGGTGAGGAATATAGAGAATATAGAATAGGGAGAATATGGAATATGGAAAGCCAGTTTGGTCTAGTATTTAAGGCACTGGGCTAGAAAACAAGAAACCGTGAATTCAAGTCCCATTTTAGCCATAAAAACCAACTGGGAGAACTTGAGCCAATACATTTTCTCTCAGCCCAACTCCAAGGTTTTTATGTAATGGTGTGCTTCTATTATTATGGGTTCATTGTCTCCTTCAGTGTCTGAGCCATAGCAACAAGATATTCCTTGTTTGCAGGGCACTAAATATGTTATAAATGCAAAGGATCCCTTCCATTGTTTGTCTTGAATTTAGACCAAACCAATGGTCTAATCAACATAAGAAGACTGTGGTGTTAATAACACAATTGCTTCCTATGTCCTCTGTGGTCCTAAAATGGTGTAAAAATGATAGACATGGACTTTAGATGTCCCAATTTTCTTTGGAATGTGCCTTCTATGTGGCCTATCTGAACTTGCAACTCCTGCATATTTCTCCTCTGCCCATTACCTGCCAAAATTGTTGGTTCTGAAGCTTTGGTTCTCTTCTGCCCACAAGATGGTTGTGCTTGAGTTTGGATGAATGCATTGTCTCCAAAGCATGCGCTACAGCATAGACTGCATTGTATATATTATAACTGTGGCCAGTTGTGCTAAATTCAAACACAGAGGTTGGAAGGGTTGCCATTTTCTCCTTCCTTGTACAGATTGTGCCATATGTTTTATTTTGTTCAGAGCTGTGAAACAAGCACTGGAATGCATGCTCCCAGAAATTCCTTAGAAACCCATCGTCTTCTGCTGCTGTTGGATTTCTGAGTAGGAGAAATTCTTGGAAGCCTGGCACCTCTTTTGAGTGAACTGCAAAGGATAAAGCATTTCGGAGGAAACTGACATCCCAATCTCTTTGAAGAGATATGGATGTGAAATCCATTTCAGCATTCATGATCCAGACCTTTGTATTGACCGATATATCCTCCATTTCTGCATACCGCACTGCTATTTTCAGAAAAGTCATGGATTGCATCGTGCCATATAAGACAATCACCTTGGCTGTGCTTTTTGCAATGGTAGAGAAGGTTCTGTATCCTTCATCCATCACATTTGTAAAATCACTGTAAAAAGCTACACTGGGGAACTTTCCTATGAAATCAAAGCAGATGCCCTTCTGAGAAAACGCAGGGAGCACCTCCTGTACAAATTTCTCCCCTTGGTCATCATTCACAACAAGAACTCCGACCCAGATCCATCTAAAGTAGAGCAATAGCTGGAGGAGGCCCTTATGTTGGTGGGATTCATTTGGAAACATTTGTTGAAAGAAAACTGCTTGAGTCTCTTTATCCATGATTGGAGTAGAGCCATAGGTCAGCTAAGAAAAATGATAGGGAAGAATGAGGAATGTGTAAGACTGATTTCCTGAACGCCATCACTCTGCTAAACAAATAATTCTCTCAACACTGTCAAACTATTCACTAAGTCTGCATTTCTATGACTATTAGTCTTCTCATCATTCCTATCACCCATCTCCTCCCACTTATGACTGCATGACTATCAATTTGCTGATTGTATCCTTATGATTTATATTGATATTGATTGTTTCCTGATTGCTTATTTGTACCCTATGACTATCACTAAGTGTTGTACCTTATGATTCTTGATGAATGTATCTTGTCTTTTTATGTACACTGAGAGCATATGCACCAAAGACAAATTCCTGGTGTATCTAATGACACTTGGCCAATAAAGAATTCTATTCTATTCTATTCTATTCTATTCTATTCTATTCTATTCTATTCTATTCTATTCTATTCTATTCTATTCTATTCTATTCTATTCTATTCTATTCTATTCTATTCTATTCTTTTCTTCCTGAACAATGGTAATTGCTCCCTTCCCCCACCTTTGGAATAGTGTTCATACTGGTGACTGCCTGGACAAATTTCTTCAGTTTTCTTAGCAAGATATCACAAGTGGTTTGCTATTTCCTACTTCCTAGAGCAGGGCAAGAGTGACTGGTTCGAGATCACTCAGTTGGCTTTATGGTTAAGGTGGGACTAAAATTTGCATCTCCCAGTTTCAAGCCCAGTATCTTAATCACTATGTCAAAGTGGCTTTTTAAATGGTGTTATCCTTTCTAAATTATAATTTTATTTTTCAAATGGGATGTGTCATGAATATACTCATGCGTGCCTATGATGATTTTGAGCAAATTTGGCTATTTCCATTTTTTCCATGAGGACACAAGAGCATTATGAATGTATTGCTGTAGAAAAAATCTGCCCTTAGGAGGAAATTGACTTGAACTGCTATATGTTTTTAATGGATGTTTCAATGCACAGTCCTGGTATTACAAGTGCAACAATGCTTTTGCATTGTTAAGAAGCTCTCATTAAAACTTTTCTCCAAAAAACATAAGAAGTTTAAAAATGTGGTGGGAGTTCAAAGACTTAAGATTCTATACAATAGAACCTAGATTTAGACTGGACACCCTATGCCACCTAAACATTAATCATGAGATTTGTGATGATGTTTTTCGGTTGATGTTCCACTGAACATTACTTTTAATGCATGGTTCCAAAATTCTGAATGACCAAAACTTTTGATAATTGTATGCAAAAGGATAACTCTTAATATATAGGAATATTGACACCTAACATAAAAAAAGCACAACAAAAAATGTTCTTTCTGCACCAACTCAGAAAGCTCAAACTGCCCAAGGAACTGCTAATACAGTTCTACAGAGGAATTATGGAGTCTGTCATCTGCCTTTATAACTGTCTGGTTTGGTTCTGCAATCCAACAAGATAGACACAGACGTCAGAGGATAACTGCAGAAAAAACAATTGCTACCAACCTGCCTTCCATTGAGGACCTGTATACTGCATGAGTCAAAAAGAAGGCTGTGAAAATATTTACAGACCCTTCACATCCTGGACATAAACTGTTTCAACTCCTACCCTCAAAACGACACTACAGAGCACTGCACACCAGAACAAATAGACACAAGAACAGTTTTTTCCCGAACACCATCACTCTGCTAAACAAATAATTCCCTCAACACTGTCAAACTATTTACTAAATCTGCATTACTATTAATCTTCTCATCGTTCCTATCACCCATCTCCTCCCACGTATGACAGTATGACTGTAACCTTGTTGCTGGTATTCTTAAGGTTTATATTGACTGTTTTCTAATAGTATTTGATTGCTTATTTGTTTCCTATGACTATCATTAAGTGTTGTACCTTATGATTCTTGACCGAGAGCGTATGCACCAAGACAAATTCCTTGTGTGTCCAATCACACTTAGCCAATAAAGAATTCCATTCTATTCTATACATAGCAACCTGCTGTGTGGTTTCACAAAGTTTCTTCTCCTTGCCAAGTGTGCACACTGATTATTTAATCAATAAAAAAATCAAAACCTGAATTAAAGCCTTTTCCTAAAAAATTGAGATCTCTTAGCTTTAGAGGAAATTTATTATTTCAAGCAGATGCTTGATGTAATGAGTGAGTCTTCATAAATTGAGCTGAGACTAAATTGATGGATTGCTTTTTGATCCAGAAACAGATTTTGAAATGAAGCTATTACAGTTACTAAAACAAAGACCCATACTTGTAAATGAAAGCAAATTTCGGGTCTGTTTCACAAATTGGAAACTTTGTGAATTCAAGAATTTTCTTTCCCAGCATTATGTAAGTTGCATGTTTTAATTACCCTTTCCCAACCCTCAGCCACAAACTGCATCCAAACAACCACAAGAACAGTAAATGTCTTGCTTGGTTCATATTGTGTCATCAATACACTTTACCTGGGAAACTTTATAGATGTCCAATATGGTTGCCATGTGGAGACAGATATCAGGTGCCCCAATGATTGCAGCTGGATTGTTTTGAATGCCACACTTAAAATTAGGGCCGAATCTATTCTGAGCAAAGAGAAGCTCCATTGAGGCAAGATAGGTCCAGCTTGGACTGAAGTAGCTATTATAGATGTTGAATCCCATGGTGACATTGGGTAAAATCTGGGGATTTTCATTGATTTCCTTTATAGCAAAAACTAAGGCCAGAATGTGTTGGTAACTCTGAAACAATACCCTGCAATGAAAACTGCATGCTGTTTTAAAAGTAAATGGTTCCAAAAGTATTGACTATATTTATGCTGAAATCACCTTAATGCTAAGCATTTCATTAATTGTATTTTTTTTAAAAAAAAAATCACGGTTTGATTAAGTAAATGGAAAAAAAACCTCTTGTTCGGATATTTCTGAACAATCAAGCATTGGCTTTAAGTAAATATAATTTGCATAATTAATTTTGTGTGTATGCAGAATTCACAGTATCACAAACCAACTTCATAATAATGGATGGAAACTAAGGATTAAGAATGTTACTTCTGGTACTGATAATGGAAAAAGAAGTTGTAGCTAATCTTAGCTAATCTTAGATTAATTTGAGTCAAACACAATCTAGGCACTTGTTCTATCCCTTGATTGTTTCTCCTTAGTGGTTATGCTATAGAAATTGTTATCAAAGTGTTTTGGTATCATTCATATATTCAATTGAAGAATGCCAGCATTGACAGAAAGTTTCCACATCTCTATGTTAATGTTGAAGAGTTGTTCTGTAAGAAAGATGGGTGATTTCCAAGTGTGAAATATGTATAAATATTTATTTTTAAAAAACTGATTAAACAGATTACTGGGGTTTGGTAGCTATAATAGAGATTATCTTGAGAAATTTAATTTAATTCAACACTGGGGTAAAAATGCAAGACTTACGCAAAGTCATCAAGAATTTCCAGAGAAGGATGTCGAATGAAAGCAACAGGACTGGAAAAGACATAGACTTGAGAAATAATGCCAGCAATTCTGAGATCTCCAGACTGAACATATTTATGAAGAATAGGGTGAGGATTACTAACATTGCAATTACGATTATGGACTTTACACACCACCCAGGCATTGATGCTAATAAGGAAACAATAAATGCCACCATATTGCCTGAAAGTTTTCCTTCTGTATATACATGGACCTGTTTTCACTTTGGCAAATGCATATTTCCAAATCATAGATCCTACCATGATTCTCTCAGTTGTTCCCAGACCAAACTGGACAATACAATATGCTAGTGATCCAAGGGTCAAACTCTTGTGTACCTGTAGCCCAGCTCTGAATGTTTGGGAAGAATTAATAGCATTCTTCATCTTTCTGTTTTTCACATTGATATTTTCAAGGTTTTGGAAAAGAAGTAGAGATAATGATGTCTAATTGGATAATTATAATTATCCAATTATCCAAGGTAGAATAGATAATCGCAAACTCATGGTTATTCGTTCCATCTTATCTTAAAGAAGAAACAGTATAGATGTTTTATGTGATGTAGATCAGGGAAAGATAAAATCCACGGTCCTGGGTCTATTAAATGTCAGACCACACACACACAAACACACACCCCTCACACACCCAGAACAATGCTTATCACTGGTTGTTACGTACAGCTCACCAACACATTATTAATAACCTACATCCAATATAATACAAATACAATGACACTGGCACTGGCACTAGGGGCCAGACCCATAATTGCATAGAGACAACAACCCAGTCTGAAACCAATTTTCACAAGCAAGAAGAAACAACATAACAATGTTGCTGACATGGGAGCCAGAGCCTGCAACAAATCAAAGTATGTCTACTTTGCTCCCACATTTGCACCAAGAGGCCCATTGCAGGCCTCCAAAATTCACACATAACATTAGAAGTGACTTAATGTTTGTTCTCTAATGTGATATATTCCACCATCAGCCAGCAATGCCCCCTCTGCTTTCTACATAGGCTAAACAAATCAATAGCAATAGCAACAGCACTTAGACTTATATACCACTTCATAATGCTTTTACAGCCCTCTCTAAGTGGTTTACAGAGTCAGCATATTGCCTCCGACAATCTGGGTCCTCATTTGATCCACCTCAGAAGGATGGAAGGCTGAATCAACCTTGAGCCTGGTGAGATTCAAATTGCCAAATTGCAGGCAGCCGGCAGGCAGCAGAAGTAGCCTGCAGTACTGCGCTCTAACCACTTCACTGCACCACCTCGGCTCTTGCAAACTTTGTGAAAGGAAATTCATGGACAAACGTTTAACATAAGGACTCCAAACAAGAACAAGTGAATATCAGAATATTTCAGTCTTCCAGGACACTTCATTCCATGACTCAAAATAGTCATTTTAGAAAAAAAGAGACTTCACCAAAGAATTGCTGAAGTCACATGTATTAAAAGGTTTTAGGCTATCTCAGGTCTCGGCTAATACAACGGGTTTTTTAATACACTACAATTGTTAATTTAAAGTACCGGTACTTATCATTTATCTCAGGTGACAATGAATTAGCAGTGGTGACCATAGTATAGATTTATTTGATCTATACGCGTGATGGCAAACCTAGGGCACATGTGCCACAGGTGGCACACAAAGCCATATCTGTGGGTACCTGAGTGTTGCCCTAGCTCAGCTCCAGCGCGCATGCAAGCACTGGCCAGTTGATTTTCAGACCTTCCGGGCCCACCAAAAGTCAGGAAATGGGCTGTTTCCGGCCTCCAGAGAGCCTCCGGGGGGGAGGGGAGGCCATTTTTGCCCTCCCCAGGCTCCAAGAAAGCCTTCAGCAACCTTTTTGCTGCATGCCAAAAGTGGGGGGGAACATGGGGGGGTGAGTGTCGCATGAGCATGCATGGGGGGACGTGGCAGGGGGGAATTGAATTATGGGTGTGGGCATGCACATGCGTGACCACCTCATGCTCCCACCGCTTTTGGCACACGGCAACAAAAAGTTTAGCCATCAATGGTCTATACCAATTTCTAACTACCATGGTTTTGTTCTGGTCAAATTGAAATTCCTGTCATACTGTAAAAAACAAAACAAAAAAAACCTCATTGTCAAAATTAATATTCTTTGATAGTCATTCTCAATATATAGGAATTCTCAGTTTCCAAATCTCAATGTACATTAAAATTAGATTTTATTTACATGATTTTATGCAACTCACAGTAAATTGTTCTTGTGAAGAATGGGGACCTCTCCAGTGGTGGGTTGCTACTGGTTCAGCCCAGTTTGGGCGAACTGGTAGCGGAGGTGGGAGGCTCCGCCCACCTGCCCATGCACGAATACAAGCAAACCGATAGCAAACTAAATTGAAACCCACTACTGGACCTATCCTTCCAACTTTCTCTTTTATTAAAGAGAAATGATCCTGTTTTGGAAATCTAGGTGCCAAATCTCTATCCTAATTGAATGATACTGTTATTAAACTTCTCAAATAATAGATATATGGAAAAGAGAAACCAATGGCATTATTTTAAAAATCAGAATGTCCTTTCCTACGTCCTCTTACTTATGAACACTGAACAAAACTGCAACGTGTCCCATAGATTTGAAGTTATTCACCCATCACAATCATATATTAAAATGTTAGAGTTTTCTCAGTTGACATAGTGATATAGATTATTACCATGATAATAGTTCAGGATCTAGTGAATCAGTGATGCTGTTCATGTTCTTACAATCATGTGTATATCTCATTCTGCTTTCCACCATTCTTACACCTTTCCTTCCACCATTGTTGAAATTAAAGTTCTTTTTAATTTATGCAGCTGAAAGTTAAAAAAAAAAGACAAAGACAAAAGGGTCCCTGTGGATTTTACTCCACTGCAGAGGTGGGATTCAACTGGTTCTCTCTAGTTCAGATGAACCTGTAGCGGTGACTGTGGGAAGCTCTGCTTACCCACCCAGATGTAGTGCATGAGCACTGCGCATGCGCAGACAGCAGTGCTCATGCACAGAGGAGGCTCATGTAAGCAAAACATATTTGCGAACCAGTAGGGAATATAAGTGAATTCCACCTCTGCTCCACTGGTTGTTACCACTGATAGAGGAAAGGGTTCATTTTAAGGCCATTGAGCCAGCACTCTTCAAAGATATGTCCATAGTTACGTGGCCAGCATGACATTACAGAGCACCATTACTTTCCCACCAAAGTAATATCTATTTATCTACTCTCATTTGCATGATTTTGAACTGCTAGTTTGGCAGGAGCTGTGGCAAGAACGGGAGCTCACCCCATCAGGTAGTACTCGGGTCTCGAACCTGAGCTAGCAGCTTTCCAGTCAACAGGACCAGCATCCTAACCACTGAACCACCATTCTTTCCCCAAATGAGTCCCATTCCCAGATGAAAGGCCAATTTATATTTCCTCTTACTATGTTACTATAGACCTTGACCCTCTAATAATAATACTGCTACCATCATAAATGTGTACTGCTTGTGAAACACCTAAATGGCAATTACATAACTATGGGGATGCTGTAGTAATCATAAGTTTGAGGACCAGTCATTTCAGCACCATTGTAAATTCAGTCACTAAACGGGCAGTTATTAAATGAAGATTGCTTGTATTGTCTATAACAATAAAATTTAGAGAGATTACAAAGGGACATTGTCAGTGTGCACACAGTATAACTATGTGAGACGACCCAGGAGCAAAAATAACAAACAGAAGTTTGTAATAATAAATAGTGGTTTATCTCTACAAAAGAATATGCAAAGGTCAAACAATCAATCAGCAGTTACAGCAGGGAAGAACACACGGAGAGAGAGATACGGGTGTATCAACAGGGCCTCTCTTCTAATACAGTCTCTTAAAATGATAACAGTCAAATAATCCTGCTGACTCGTTACTACCATTGCAACATCATTACAGTATTATAGCACAGAGGTGGTTTTCAGCAGGTTCTGACCAGTTCTGGAGAACCGGTAGTGGAAATTTTGAGTAGTTTGGAGAACTGGTAAATACCATTTCTGACTGGCCCCGCCCCATCTATTCTATGCTCCAGAGTCCCAGCTGATCAGGAGGAAATTGAGATTTTGCAGAAACCTTCCCCTGAAGTGGAGAGGGAAATGGAGATTTTACAGTATCCTTCCCCTGGAGTGGGGTGGGAATGGAGATTTTACAATATCCTTCCCCTGCCATGCCCACCAAGCCATGCCACATCCACCAAGCCACACCCACAGAACCGGTAGTAAAAATTTTTGAATCCCACCACTGTTACAGCAGCTGGTCACCTATTAAATCATCATTACCCTGATAGACGTGAGCTGAGACAAATATGATTGAGAACATTAGGGTACTTAGGCAAATAGGTGCAAATTCTACAGAAAGGAAATGGGCTGTCCTTCAGCTGTTTTATTTCTTTTTAGTCATTATTTGCTGCCTGTTGTTCAGCTCAGGTTTCAGTACAGTGATAAAGCATTTGGGGAAAAAGATAAAAAACAATAAGGCAGCACCAGAGGACAAGATGGAGAAGATCTCCACAGCCACCATGTATTTTCCTTTGGAACTCAGGTAAGTTGGAACAAAAGACACCCAAACACTACAGAAGACCAACATGCTAAATGTAATAAACTTGGCTTCATTGAAACTGTCAGGTAACTTCCTAGCATAGAAAGCTGCAGAGAAGCTGACAAGGGCTAAAAAACCCATATAGCTCAATACACAGCCGAACATGATGCCTGAGCCTTCATTGCATTCCAATACAATTTCTTTGAACGCTGAGTGCATATTAAGTTCTGGGTATGGTGGAAATGTTGCCAACCATGCTATACAGATTACGGTTTGAATAAGAGGACAGGAAAGAACAATGGAGTTGATCAATCTTTTCCCCACCCATTTCCTCATGCTGGAGGCAGGCCTACTAGCCTTGAATGCTACCACGACAACAACAGTTTTGGCTAATACACAAGAAACTGCCACTGAAAAGATGATACCAAAAGCTGGTTGCTGAAAGGTACATGTGATCTGATTAGGTTGCCCAATGAAAAGCAGAACACAAAGGAAGCAGAGCAGGAGAGTGATGAGAAGCATGTTTGTAAGGTGCCGGTTGTTGGCTTTGACAATGGGAGTATTTCTATATTCAGTGAAGATCCCAAGTACCAAAGGTGTGATAAAGGAAAGGAAAAGAGCAGAAATACTCAAGCTGATTCCCAAAGGTTCCCCATATGTTAAGAAAGTGATGATTTTTGGAATGCATTGATCTTTTTTCTGATTTGGATAATGGTCTTCTGGACAGCGATAACAATCATCTTGGTCTGAAAAAAGAACATGGTAAAGTGTTAGCTCTGAAGACCACAAGTGATACATGAGAGGTAGCTTTCCACCTTTCTTACCCAGTTATATTTCTATCCAGCCATAAAGGTAAAGGTAAAGGTTCCCCTTGAACATATGTGCTAGTCATTCCCAGCTCTAGGGGCAATGCTCATCTCCATTTCAAAGTCGAAGACATCTCCATGGTTATGTGGCCAGCATGACTAAACACCAAAGGTGCACTAAGCACTGTTACCTTCCCACCAAAGTGGTCCCTATTTTTCTACTTGCATTTTTACATGCTTTCGAACTGCTAAGTTGGCAGAAGCTGGGCTAAGTAATGGGAGCTCACTCCATTATGTGGCACTAAGGATTCGAACTGCTGAACTGCCACCCTTCTGATTGACAAGCTCAGCATCTTAGCCACTGAGCCTGATGAAACCCTGCGTCCCTGATGAAGCCATGCTCAACATTAATCAAAAAGAAAGATTTTTCATTGATTAATGGGAACTCTAATCTTTCTTCTGTGTTTTGACATCACACACCTTGTATTATCTGTTCTTTTACCATGTTTTAATAAACTACTTTTCAAGATTTGCTGTATTCTGCTGCATAATATTTGCATTTATCATCTATATCCAAATTTGTAAGTATTATAATAGAAGGAAGTAAAATATATATGTATATATAACATATATGTGTGAGGGTAGGCATAGATATACTACATGTATGCACACATACCTATATAAACATTTTTATATGTATACAATGTTTTAGACAAAAAATATCCATACAGAAGCTACATATGTTTATATTTTATATTTATTTATTTATCTTATTTATTTATTTTGTATTTTTCATCAAGCATGTATTTTATGACAGATACAAGTGTATACATAATTATTAATACATGAAATGAATAGAATAGAATAGAATAGAATTTCCAGTGTTGGAACATTCACAACTTCTGCAGGCAAGTTGTTCCACTGATTAATTGTTCTAACTGTCAGGAAATTTCTCCGTAGTTCTAAATTGTTTCTCTCCTTGATTAGTTTCCACCCATTACTTCTTGTTCTACCCTCAGGTGCTTTGGAAAATAGTTCGACTCCCTCTTCTTTATGGCAATCCCTGAGATATTGGAACAAAGGATATCATGTCTCTCCTAGTCCTTCTTTTCATGAAACTAGACATACCCAGTTCCTGCAACTGTTCTTCATATGTTTTAGCCTCCAGTCCCCTAATCATCTTTGTTGCTCTTCTCTACACTCTTTCTAGAGTCTCAACATTTTTTTTACATTGTGGAGACCAAAACTGAATGTAATATTCCAAATGTGGCCTTACCAAGGCATTATAAAGTGGTATTAACACTTCACATGAATAAAAGAAAACATTAGGACAGGAATGGTAGGCATGCTAGTGCACTTATGCATGCTCCTTAAAGACCTCTTAGGAATGGGGTAAGGTCTACAGTAGACAGTCTAAGGTTAACATTGTGGGGTTTTAGGGAAGAAACCCCCTTGTCTTGTTTTGGTTGAAGCTGAAGTATTCATTGGCTGGTAGGACATTGTAGCAGATGATTTTATGTACTATGCTTAGGTCAGACCAAAGATGGCAAAGTTTTAAATTGTCTAAGCCCAGAATTTCAAGTCTGGTGGCATAAGATATTTTGTTGCAAACAATGGAGTAGAGGACTCTTCTTGTGAAATATTTCTGGACTTGTTCAATTGTATTAATGTCCAATATGCAATGTGGGTTCCAGACAAATGAGCTGTATTCAAGAATTGGTCTGGCAAAAGTTTTGTATGCCTGTTTGATAGGATCGCACCTATCCACTTATGTAGAAATCCGGAAATGCCATAAGATTTTAGTTTTAGAAGTAGCTTGTCGTGTATCACTGAATCAAAGGCTTTACAGAAGTCTATATAAATTGCATCTATTTACCCTGGTCGAGTTTTGAAGTCCATATATTTTTGCAGTGTAATAGTTGCAGATTGCAGGACAATTTTTTCCTAAAGCCAAATTGCTTGTTAGAGAGTAGGTTGTTAATCTCTAAGTAGAGAATAATGGATTGGTTTATGATTGATTCCATGACTTTGCAGGTGACACAACATAATGAGATTGGACTGTAATTATCAACTAGGCCGGGGCAACCCTTTTTGAAGATAGGGATGACTGTGGCTAGTGACCATAAGTTAGGTAAGGAGCTGGTTGTGAAAGATATTTCATAGATCATGCTAAGTGGTTCTGCTATGGTGGTTAAGAGCTTCTTTAGGAAGTAGGCACATAATCCATCAGGGCCAAACAATAGAGATGGTTTTAGGTTGCATAATGCCTTTTCAACAGTATCTTCTGTGAAATTGACATGTAGTAGATTGTTGTGAGTAGTTCTGGTATGATTGGGAAATGAGGGGCATGAGCCATTGCTGTTTACAAAGACTGAACTGAAGAATGTGTTGAAGAGGTTGACGTTAATGATTTCATCATTACAGTCTTTCCCATTTGGTCCTTTTAGTGGTGGGATGGATCCTGAGTCTTTAAGTTTACAAAATTGTAGAAGGTTCGGGTGGATTTAGTATGTATTAGGTTTTCCTCTTGTTTGCTGTGATAACTGATGCATTCTGCCTTTATCTGTCAGCATATGTTTTTGTAGCGACTTTTGAAGTTAGCCACGTAGCCAATTTTGTTTTTGCACCAAATAATTTCTTTTTGGTCTGAAGCTTCCTTATTGTTATGAGTAATTTACAAGGTTGTAATCAGGGGCTCTGTAATGAAGTATGAAGCAAATTGTGGTGTTTAGGGAAAGGTTGAATACAATGGTGTCAGGAAGAGCTAACTCCTGCGTAACTTTAATATTGTTTAGATTTAGGGATTTTTTATAGAAGATAGCAACACCATCCCCTCTGCGGATTTCACAGTTGGACATGTACACGTGATAGTCTCTTACTGTGGTAATGGAGTCTGATAGTGATGAATTCAGCCACATATTGCATAAAAATATATTGCTCGAAAAAATAAAGGGAACACAAGCAGAAGACATCCGAGATTGGAATGAGTGAAATAGCCTTATTAAATACTTTGTTCTTTACATACAGTAGTTTATACACTGCTCAAACAACTAAAGGGAACACAAAACTACTGTATGTAATGAACAAAGTATTTAATAAGGCTATTTCATTCATCAGATCTCGGATGTCTTCTGCTTGTGTTCCCTTTATTTTTTCGAGCACTGTATAATGTTGAATATAGTCATATTCAATAGAAGGAGGAATTCTGGTATTTTGTTTATGAGGCTTTGTGAATTAAGTAGCTTGCATTTAAGATCTGTGGTGGTGAGTTTTGAGGAAGTTACAGGCGTGCATGCATAGTGTTGGTTATGGTTATTGGGGCACAGACCATTGTTCTTACTTTTAATACAGTCGGCATGGTAATCAATGTATAAGTCCGTTTCTCCTCAGTTTTGGCGTGTTTTGAGTTCAGCACGTAGTTCACAAGAGCAGATTTTTTGAAGTGTGGAAGTGGGTGAAGTTTTTTATAGTTTGAGTTGCTTCTTGCAATTGAGTTGATGGTATGAATGAATTTCCTTTTGCTGATCTCATTCTTGCAAATTATCCTGCAGAAACATGGAGCCAACCTGTCCATAACATCAAGTTTTTAATCCATTGCATGATAGGGGCCATACATCTATACATGTTGAAAGATGGGGATTTATAGCTATAAGAAGGATGCAGAAAATCCATTCCTACTGTTCAGCTGTTCAATTTCAATGTATTGGAATGTTGTTTGAAAATGATCGATGCACAAAAATGTTAAACCTTTCTCAAAGTCAAATTATGTGTAATATAACAGATTGCAAACATGAAAGAAACTGAACAGCTAAAGCTAAACTACTGGTAGCTTACAAAAAAATATATTTGTATACTTTACATATGGCATATCTCACCCTCCTGGTTCGAAATCTTCCATTCTGGACATGGGAAGCAATCATAGCAGCAAAATGGCTTCCCTTCTTTCTTCATTTTGCTGTACCCTCTCCAGCAACGGTCGTTACACATAGAAATGGGTTGTGCCAATTCATAAATGAAAAGATAATGTTTTAACATGGATAAAGCAAAAAAGCACTTTGAAATCTATACTCAGACTGTGTAATTTAGAAATTGATCAATGACTTGAGCTGGCATGACACAATGGCTTCATTTGAAAAGATCACTTGGTGCACTCTTGGTCCAACATTGAGGGAACTGATTACACATATAATAGCAGGGAGAGTTAAATATTATGTTGATATTTATTTTAAAGGTTTACACCTCTAAAAGGTAAAGGTAAAGGTTCCCTTCGAACATACGAGACCACCTGCTGCAACCGATAACCTCCCACCAACCAATATGCTCTCACAGAGTAGGCCTACTCATGGTACCATCATTAAAACAATGTCGTCTGGTGGTTCCAAGGGAGAGGGCCTTCTCTGTGGGGGCACCTACGCTTTGGAACAAAATACCACCTGGAATACGAATAATCCCAGATCTTCGCACTTTCCGACGTGCCCTGAAGACCTTTCTATTTCAACAAGCAGGGCTAGCATAAACATCAAAATTCTATGCCAAGGTCTTAGTAGATACACCAAGTTGACTTAATTTATTATTTACTGTTTATAAAATATATTTATATGTATATGACATCTTAATCTGTTCACCGCCCTGAGTCCTTTGGGAGAAGGGCGGTATAGAAATTCAATAAATAAATAAATAAATAAATAAATAAATAAATAAATAAATAAATAAATAAATAAATATGTGCTAGTCATTCCCGACTCTTGGGAGCGGTGCTCATTTCTGTTTCAAAGCTGAAGAGTCAGCGCTGTCCGAAGAAGTCTTCATGGTCATGTGGCTGGCATGACTAAATGCCAAAGGCACACAGAATGCTGTTACCTTCCCACCAAAGGTGGTCCCTATTTTTCTATTTGTATTTTTTATGTGCTTTCGAACTGCTAAGTTGGCAGAAGCTGGGACAAATAACTGGAGCTCACCCCGTTACGCGGCACTAGGGATTCAAACCTCTGAACTGCCGGCCTTTTGATCGACAAACTCAGCATCTTAGTCACTGATTCACTGTATCCCTTTCATCTCTATCTCTATCTTTCATCAAATGATTTCTGATACTGATTGTAACACACTGAGAAATTGATAGGCAAAAAAAAACCAAATTGACCCATGATAATAGAGGACAGCTGGTCGTCTATTCATTCATTCTTTGGGACCATCGTACAATTGGCTATTAGATCAGTGTGAAACTTGGATGAATAAAGCAGACTCTTTAATGTTCTTCATTTTCTTACAAACAGATAGGATCTGATTTGACTATGTACAGAATTTAGGGCACCTGAAATATCATTCAAAGCACATTTCATTATATTTTGTCTTAACATTGTTTTACTTTTGACTTCTTTGTCATTGAACATGTCCTATACACATTCCTATAAAGATTCAGATGAAACCAATCAGGTTTTTTTTTCACAAGAATGGTTCAGGATGTTGTGTGAATCCATTTTTGTATGAGGGGTTTGAATTATTGCATCCAGTGCAGTGTTCTGTTTTAGTTTTTATTTTATTTTATTTTATTTTACTTATTTATTTTATTTGTCAAACATGTATAAGATAACAGATATAAGTATAAACATGATTATGAATACAGGAAATGGATACAAATAAATGGGGACAGTAGGATAGGGATGGTAAGCACATTGGTGAGCTTACACATGCCCCTTACAGGCCTCTTAGGAATGGGGTGAGGTTAACAGTAGACAGTCTAAGGTTAATGTTGTTGGGGGTTTGAGGAAGAAACCACAGAGTCAGGTAGTGCATTCCAGGCACTGACCACTCTGTTGCTGAACTCATATTTTCTGCAATTGAGTTTGGAGCAGTTTACCTTAAGTTTGTATCTATTGTGTGCTCATGTATTATTGTATTATTTATATAATAAATAATATAATATTATTTGTTATTTATTATTATCATAATATTATTTATTATATTAATACATTATTATTATTTATATTCTGATATTCTTAATTCTCTGTTAAGGGGGCTCCCAGAGTTGGCTGGTGGATGGGCAACCATACAAACTGAAGCAATAAAATAAAGAAAAATGAATATTATTTTCCCAACGATTCAGCCTTTGATTGATAAAAGCATTCTTTTGCTTTTACCAAATGTCTACCAAAATAATTCAGTTGCAATGAATTGTAGTGTCTTCCCAGGTGAATATTAACAGCTTAATTTTATATGCATCTGAGCAGAAAAACCTTTAAAAAAAAAAACCCCGGAAAGCCCTTACCTGATTAAAAGATCTGGGCCACGTAATTGCATCCTCATAAATGCTAAAGAATTTATCGGAGGAAGCTGTGGGATCCAGTCTTCCAACTTTGACTCTAAGGAAGGACCAGTTTGGGAATGTAATCCAGTTAATAATATCAAATCCACTCATTGATTCTCCATTTTGATCAAAAGAGATATGTTCTCCCACACTATTATTGAATGAAACACTACTCAGGAAGTGATGAAGCTGGAAGAAAGGAAGGAAAGAAGGAAAAAATTATATAAATCATTCTGCATCTGGGGTCTGTCACTTTCACATACACATTAATTCTTTCCATCCCATTTCCACTTTAATGTTAAAAAGAATGGTAAAAACCTTATGCATAAAAGAAATTTTACAATGTGACCTTAGTACTTGTCATTAATTGGTTACAGGAGGTGCAATAAGTATCAAAAACAAGAAGTACCAAACCAATATTTCCTATAAGGAATAACACAGTGAGTCACAATGCAGCCAACACCGGCAAGTTCTAGCTTGTGGGTTGAGAACCGAACAGACAATGAATGTCGGGGCAAAATTTTCACATCAAAATGTGTTATCAAATTTGATGAGTTTCAAAGCAGTTGAGTACCAAGGTACCACTGTATTTTTATTTTTCTTGGAAATGTTCTATACTACAAATCATTTTATACATACTTCCTTTAACTTAGACATTTCTGAAGTAAATATTCTGTATTGTAGAGTGAATGTAAAGGTAAAGGCAAAGGTTCCTCTCACACATATGTGCTAGACATTCCCGACTCTAGGGGCAGTGCTCATCTCCATTTCAAAGAAGAAGAGCCATGTGGCTAGCATGACTAAATGCCGAAGGCGCACAGAATGCTGTTACCTTCCCACCAAAGGTGGTCCCTATTTTTCTACTTGCATTTTTTAAGTGCTTTCGAACTGCTAGGTTGGCAGAAGCTGGGACAAGTAAAGGGAGCTCACTCCATTATGTGGCACTAGGGATTTGAACTGCTGAAATGCCAACCTTTTGATCAACAAGCTCAGCATCTTAGGCTCTGAGCCACCACGTCGCTCTAGAGTGAAATATCCAACTCTTGCTCCCTAACTCTAACACTATGGAATGAGATTTTTTAGAATGCTACTTTTGGTTACCATTTCTGCTTTTTAAGCCTTGAACCCTTGTACGAGGCAGACATATCTGCTCCCTGCAAAGCTTCTCAGAAAATGATATAGTTGCTGACCAATGAGGTCATTTCTTTCTCTGAATATTATGGTCCAACAAAATAATTATGGAAAGAATAAAGAGATGTGAATATCTGTCTGTAAGGCAGTCTGGAGACCAGAAGTAACAGTAATTATTGCCAAAGTATTAACATATTTTATTAAATTATGTTAATATTGTATTCTTATTATCTAATTATCTATTTATAAATTAAATTAAATTATTGCTAACTGAGAGCCTGCAAAATTGGAACATCAAAGAATTATCTTCTACTGTGTCTGTTCAATTACTTTGAGATACGTCTACAAATTAGCATCAATTAGCACACTAGAAGTCAGTTACAATTAGCATCAACTCTTACTAGAGGTCAGTTACAATGCTTTTTCTGCCATATTTTCATTTCTGCCCTCCAAGACTAAAAATATATTGGGTTTGATTCAAGTATAATCCTATTTAAAACAAAATTCAGTTGAAACCAACAGAACTCAGATTTCTTGTGACATACTCGTCTATCAATGTCCAAACATTTTTTTTTACAAAGCATGACATGGTTCAGACTCAAAACAATGAGGATCATATGATATATATTCTGGGGGCTTAAATTACCAAGTATAACAAGTATTTATTTATTTATTTATTTATTTTATTAAATTTATATACCGCCCTTCTCCTAGTGGACTCAGGGCGGTGTACAGCCAAGAATAAAAAAGCACTCCAATACAAAATTTAAAATATTAATAAAAGAATTAAATAATTTTGGCCCAATAAATTTAAAAAATAGGCAATTAAAATTTAAAACCCATAAAACTTTAAGCTTAGAAAAGCTTAAAAAAGCTTAAAAAAGAGGGGGGGTTACGCCAGCCCAGCTTGACAAAATAAAAAAGTTTTTAGGGCACGTCGGAAAGCCCGGAGATCAGGTATCGTACGGATCTCCGGGGGCAAATCGTTCCAGAGGGCTGGTGCTGCCACAGAGAAGACTCTCCCCCTGGGTGTCGCCAGCCGACATTGTCTGGCTGATGGCACCCTGAGGAGTCCCTCTCTGTGGGAGCGAGTAAATAGATTTCAAAGTATAAAGTGGGATTCCATTTATTTACCCAAATATATCTTTTTTTTTTTTACAGTTAGCTTTATGGTAGTGACCAAAATTGTGGAAACCTTTTGGGGAAAGTATTTTCTAAAATTAGCTAAGAACACCACTTTTTCTGGAATAGTACCATAAAATGATATATCAATGGAAATGCAATATAATATATATATATATATATATATATATATGATGCAATAACTTTTATGAAGGATTTGCTATTAGAATAGCAGTTACAGTATAAAGAAGAAAAGTGAAACACCTAGAAAAAAAATGAGAAATACAAAAATGATCACCATAGAAAAAACGAGATATACAAAAATTATCACGTCAGTTAATACATAGCTTGGTGACCTTTAGCATGAATTACAGCCTTACAATGTCTTCCTGTGGAGTGAACCAAGTATTTTAGTTCTGCAGCTGTTACAATGTGAAATCAAGACTGAATGATTGCTTCTATTAACTGGGTTTTATTGATGGGTTGCTTTCTAACTAACAAGTTTCTTTAGTTGCCTCCATAGATTTTCAATTGGGTTAAGGTCTGGGCTATTCCCAGGCCATTCCAGCAGTGGAATATGATTATCTTGAAACTCCTCCAAAAAAAGTGGTGTTATTAGCCATTAAACCTCAACAATACACTTTTCCCAAAAGATTTCTACAATTTTGGCCACTACTGGATTTACATTAATGATTTAATGTTAAGATAGCGTGAATTTTCCTAGATTTATCTGTTCTACATATTACCTGCCAGAACTGTAGATGCTGAAGGTTCTCGCTATTCTTCACTTTTCTTTGCTTGGATCTAAAGGAACGCATTGCCTGCAAAGCATGTGCCACAGCATAGACACCATTGTACACATTGTAGCTGTGACCTATCATGCTGATTTCAAACACAGATGCAGGAAGGGTCTCCAGCTTCTCTTTCCCAGAACAGATCTTATTAATCTCTTCATCTTGTTGAGAGTTTGGAAATGAACAATGGAATGCATGTTTCCAGAAATCTCTAATAAAGCCATCATGTTCGTCTGAGTGCAGGTGTCTGATCCGAAGAAACTCCTGGAATCCAAGGACTTCTTTTGAGTGGACTGCAATGGACAAAGCACCATGGAGGAAATGCAGGTCCCAAAATCTGTGCATGGAAATGGATGTGTAATCTATCTGAGCAGGCATAACCCATACTTTGGTCTTCTTTGGAATCGTCTCCATTTCTGAAAACTGGAGCAACATTCTCAGAAACGTCATTGTTTGAATTTCACCGTACAACACCATCACATTGGCTGTGCTTGTCATGGTAATTCTATACAACTTGAGTCCTTCCTCCATCGTATCTGTAAAGTCAGTGTAAAAATTCATTCTTGGGAATCTTCCTATGAAGTCAACACAGATGCCATGCTGGGAAAACTTGGAGAGCACAATCTTTACAAATTTCTCACCGTTGTCATCATTCATTGAAAGGACGCCAATCCATGTCCACCTAAAATGCAATAACAATTGAAGAATGCCTCTATACTGGTGAGCCTCATTTGGGAACATTTTTTTAAAGAAAACACCTTGAGTCTCCTTGTCCATAATTGGAGCTGAGCCATAAGTTAGCTAAATGAAACAAAAACAGAATCAGCACAGCAGCTAGATGTGAATCTGTGTATTGCTGTGTTTCCAAAATGAAATGCTTATTCCAAATTTTATCTGAAATCCAATCAAAGTTTTAATCTGAATTTGAGTGACTAAAATATATGCAAACTTATCCCAAAAGTTCTTTTCCTAAAAACTAACTTGATTTTCTTATTTTTTTTTATCTCTTTGAAAATGTTTCATTGCTGATTCTTTGGTTCTACAGTAGATGAACTGAAGAAGCTTCTTGAATAATAAGCTAAGCATTTTTAAAGGGAAAAATCCAAGAAAGTCCAGTTGCCATTTGGAAAAAGCACCATTAGGACAACCATAATCTGGATGATTGAGAATCTCCACAGACAATACAACATTGATTCAATGTTCTTATGGCTGTCCATAGCTGTGGAAGGACAGAATGCCTGATCAGGTTGTAAGAATTTGTTCTCCTTCCTTTCCTTTCCTTCCCTTCTTGGCCCACCCCCATTTTCAGGACAACTCAGCTGACAATCAAACAGAAGCATCAAGCTGGTTGGTGCAGAAGAAAGAAGACAAGATGATGACCTGGGAGCTCTGTGACCACAGGGTTGAGGAAGAAGTGCCTGAATCAACACAATCAAAGCCCAGAACTCAATGTAAAGACAAAACTGAAAGATAGACAGTCCTGTGGAGGAAAGGCAGCCAAAAAAAAAATCACTAGCAGCTGAGAAAACTGGGGAAAACTGTTTATTTTTCTCCTCAGACTAGCATGAGGAAAAGATTTTTCAAGCTATTTCCTCCAGGTGGAAGCAAGATGCAGATGAGGAAAAGAAGTAACAAGCCTAGCCAGGAATACACAACCAAAAAAGAATGAAGAAAAAGAAAAGACTGGCAGAACAGAAATGAAAAATAGAAACTAAATAAATAAATAAAACACAATCATTTCTGAAGAAGATATATAGTTCTCTATGAAAAGCCACAATGGAGATACACAGGAATTAAGAATTTGGAAGTGTACAAGTCAGTCATAAACCAATGAAATTGCACAAAAAATACATAACAATACAGTGGACACTTTATTATCAGCTTAAGAAAGAAACCTTTATTTAACTTTGGGTGTAAAATTCAAGCAATTTGTTGCTTATTAACACTGACATTTGAACTCATAGTTAATATTGACATGAACCTCATCTTTTTCTTTACCTATAAAGGTTTAAATTATCTAAACATTGGAGTGTTAATAACCTCTAGTTAGTACTGTATAGATATTACTGTATCACTATAATATATGTTCATGTATTATTGTGATATAATAAAGAACATTTTTAAAATTCTGTATTCTTCAATTATTGTAGTTGTCAAGAAGTTGGCTTAAGATAAGGAAACCTGAATTTAACTCAGTGGGTCAGTTACTATCTCTGAGTCAAAGCAACCTATAGAATTGTTATTGTGTAGAAAAAAAATAAGGGATGCAGTGGCTCAGTGGCTAAGATGCTGAGCTTGTCAATCAAAAGGTCGGCAGTTCAGCAGTTTGAATCCCTACGTGCTGCGTAAAGGGGTGAGCTCCCCTTACTTCTCCTAGCTTCTGCCAACCTAACAGTTCAAAAGCACATAAAAAATGGGGACCACCTTTGGTGGGAAGGTAACAGCATTCCATGCGCCTTTGGCATTTAGTCATGCTGGCCACATGACCACGGGGACGTCTTCAGAAAGCGCTTGGCTCTTCGGCTTTGAAACAGAGATAAGCACCAACCCGTAGAGTCGGGAACGACTAGCACATATGTATGAGGGGAATCTTTACCTTACAAAAAAATTAAAAACAAAATGGGGCATAAATCTAATAAGCACATCAATAATTCCACCATACCTTTTTGCCACAAATGATTTTTGCTAAATTCCTGTGTCCCATACACATATCTTACCTGTGGGATTTTGTAGATGCACAGTATGATCGCCATATGCAGGCAAATGTCAGGTCCCCCAATAACTGCTGTAAGAAAGTTCCCTGTATCACACTTGTAGTTTGGGATGAATCTGTCTTCGGTGAAGAGTAACTCCATGGAGGCAAGATAGGTCCAGGTTGGACTGAATTGGCCATTGTAAATTTGGAAGCCTAAGGAAATGTTGGGCAAGATCCAGGCATTTTTGTTGATCTCCCTTATGGCAAATACCAAGGCCATGATTTGCTGATAATTTTGGGTCACTATCCTGCAATAACATAACACAATCTGATCAGCTGTATCTGATGTAGCATGCGATATTTGCTACACATCGGTTCAACCCAATTTAAGCAAAAATATTATACTAATGTACATGATGACGCAGTGGCTCAGTGATTAAGATGCTGAGCTTGCTGATTGAAAGGTCAGCAGATCAGTGGTTCAAATCCCTAGTGCCGCGTAACAGGGTGAGCTCCCGTTACTTGTCCCAGCTTCTGCCAACCTAGCAGTTCGAAAGCCCATAAAAAATGCAAGTAGAAAAATAGGGACAATCTTTGGTGGGAAGGTAACAGCGTTCCGTGCACATTTGGCATTTAGTCATGGCGGCCACATGACCACGGAGATGTCTTTGGACAGCAATGGCTCTTCGGCTTTGAAATGGAGATGAGCACTGCCCCCTAGAGTTGGGAACGACTAGCACATATGTGCGGGGGGAACCTTTACCTTTACCTTACATGATATAATTTTGATTCAGAGAAGAGTGAAGCAAAACTATCCCAACAGACAATTAACTTTTCTAACACAAGACCAACTTGGCATTGTTTGTAAGGCTAGCATTTATTTAAAGAAAGCATACATATACCCACAAATCCTAGAGCAGCTACTAGACATTCAATTGAACTGAACATTAAAGAATTTTTTTTTGAATCCAGTTAAAATTAATTTAAAAAGTGAGTTGTGGTTTCGTTCCTATATATTTCAGTGGAAATCCATTCACCAATATATCTGCAAAGTCTGTAATATTAGAATGTTATAAGAAACTTGCTCTTCAGAATGCTGGAATTTATTGAAAAACCAGGTTAAAATGTCCTGGTTTCAATAAAGGAGAATATTAATAGTTCAGGGTTGATATAGGGGGTCCTTGATACTCTCTGAACTTGGTTGTTTAACTGCAATCATTGCATTAGCCAATCTAGGCAACATCATTACTAGTACTCATAATGTTACATAGTTTGGGTAATGAAACATCAACAAGAGAACAACCCAGCTCAGAGAGCATGGATAGCTCAGTTGGCAGAACATTAGACTTTTAATCTGAGGGTCCAGGGTTCAATTCCCTGTTCAGGTAATTAATTTACTCTGATTAGGTGGCTCAGTGGCTAAGACACTGAGCTTGTCGGCCAGAAAGATTGGCAGCTTGGTGGTTCGAATCCCTAGTATAGGTCTCCAGAACATTAGACTTTTAATCTGAGGGTCCAGGGTTCAATTCCCTGTTCAGGTAATTAATTTACTCTGATTAGGTGGCTCGGTGGCTAAGACACTGAGCTTGTCGACCAGAAAGATTGGCAGCTTGGTGGTTCGAATCCCTAATATAGGTCTCCTGTGTGAGCAGGGGATTGGACTAGATGACCTCCAGAGCCCCTTCCAACTCTGTTACTGTTACTGAAGCATCAAGACCCCCTTATGTCTTGGCTTACTTGGAGGGAGATATAGAGAAGGAGATTGTATTATCATAGGTAAAGGTAAAGTTTCCCTTGACAAATACAGTATGTGCTAGAGGGGCGATGTCATCTCTGTTTCAAAGCTGAACAGCCAGTGCTGTCTGAAGATGTCTCCATGGTCATATGGCTGACTAAACAACAAAAGCACACGGAACACTGTTACCTTCCCACCAAAGGTGGTGCCTATTTTTCTACTTGCATTTTTTATGTGCTTTCGAACTGCTAGGTTGGCAGAAGCTGGGACAAGTAACGGGAGCTCACCCATTACGCAGCACTAGGGATTTGAACCGCTGAACTGCCAACCTTTCAATCGACAAACTCAGCATTTTAGCCACTGAGCCACCACATCCCTTATATTATCATAGTCTTCACTAGACCTTTGTAAGACTGACTTGATTGAAAGGCAGAATTTTGTAAATCACTGAAACAGAGGCTTACACAAACTCTTGTAGAAGTTCCATAGAAGGGTGTCGGTGGAAGATAATGGGATTAGAAAAGGTATAGACCTGAGAAAGAATGCCGGCAACAATGAAGTCTCCAGACTGCGAATACTTGTGAAGAATTGGAAGAGGCTTTCTTATGCCACAGTTAGTTTCCTTGCATGTTATATGAGCAATTCCTGTTAATACAGAAAGCATGAATGTCCCAATCCTGAGTGAAATTTTTATTTCCAGATACAAATGGACTCTGAGCTTTAGTTTTGCCTCCGATAGCATCATCTGACCTGAATTCCTCAACATTTTTGAGGCAGAATTACCACATATCAGTGAAACGGACATCTCTCTAGCACCAATTCTGAATGTCAAGAAGAAAACAAGTGTCATTTGGTATTGCTTATACTTTTTTTTAACATGATTCTCTTGAGAATTCAGAGCAGAAGAAAAGATTATTATGGTTAATGTTGTAATTACAGAAAAGGTAAACACATATCTGACAACTGCAATTTTAAAAATTCAAAAACCTATATGTTGTGTCTGACATAAAACATATCTGCTTAAATTAATTACAAAGAGAGAACATCTTTAGGGACAAAAACAGACTTTCAAAGCATCTTGCTCAGACACACATATTGAATGATAAGGTTTGAAAATATTTTACCGAACGAAAACTTCCTTTGACAAAAAGTAAATTTTAACATGTTAACATATAAAGTGTTAATACCACTTTATAATGCCTTGGTAAGGCCACACTTGGAATACTGCATTCAGTTTTGGTTGCCATGATGTAAAAAAAGATGTTGAGACTCTAGAAAGAGTGCAGAGAAGAGCAACAAAGATGATGAAGGAACTGGAGGCTAAAACATATGAAGAACAGCTGCAGGAACTGGGCCTGTTTAGTTTAATGAAAACAAGGACTAGGGGAGACATGATAGCAATGTTCCAATATCTCAGGGGCTGCCACAAAGAAGAGCCGAGGTGGTGCAGTGGTGGTTAGAGTGCTGTACTGCAGCTACTTCAGCTGACTGCTAGTTCAGCAGATCAGCAGATCAAATATCACCGGCTCAAGGTTGACTCAGCCTTCCATCCTTCCGAGGTGGGTACAATGAGGACCCAGATTGTTGGGGGCAATATGCTATTTAGTATACTGTCAATTATTGTAAGCTGCCCAGAGTCCTCGGAGAGTGGGCAGCATAGAAATATGATTAATAATAATTAAAAAAAATAAATAATAAGAGGGAGTCCAGCTATTCTCCAAAGCACCTGAGGGTAGAACAAGAAACAATGGGTGGAAACTAATCAAGGAGAGAAGCAACATAGAACTAAGGAGAAATTTCCTGCCAGTTAGAACAATTAAACAGTGGAACAACTTGCCTCCAGAAGTTGCTCCAACACTGGAAGTTTTTAAGAAGATATTGGATAACCATTTGTCTGAAGTGGTATAGGCAGTGGTGAAATCCAATTTTTTTTACTACCGATTCTGTGGGTGTGGCTTGGTGGGCATAGTGTGACTTAGTGGGCGTGGCTTGGTGGGCAAGGCAGGGGAAGAATACTGCAAAATCTCCATTCCCGCCCCATTCCAGGGGAAGGATACTGCAATATCCCCATTCCTTCCCCACTCCTGGGGAAGGATATTGCAAAATCTCCATTCCCACCCCACTCTGGGGCCAACCAGAGGTGGCATTTGCCGGTTCTCTGAACAACTCAAAATTTCAACTGCCAGTTCTCTGAACTACTCAAAATTTCTCCTACCAGTTCTCCAGAACCTGTCAGAACCTGCTGGATTTCACCCCTGGGTGTAGGGTTTCCTGCCTAAGAAAGGGGTTGGATTAGAAGACCTCCAAAGTCCCTTCCAACTCTGTTATTCTATTCTATTCTACATATTAATTGATTAGTCATCTTTTGCTCTACCAGTGATAGAATCCACTCTGCTTTTTTTCCTGACATATAGTTATATGCCAACGAAAATAAGATTTGACCAGTAAGGACATACCTTTTCATTCATACCTTTTAGAGTTTAAGGAATTTTTCGTTGTCTTCTTTTTATTACAGTTTGTATAATTTTAATTGTTTATGTTGTTTATATAAGTCTAATTAATAAAAATAATAAAAATAAATAAGCTTCCCAGAGCCACTCAAGATTGAATGACTAAATAATATGAGAATGCAGGAAGGGAAAGAATAATTAGTGAAACAGTTGAGAATAGCTTTAATGTAAAAGTAAAGAATAAATGATTGATGAGGAGGATGAGGATGTGCCATCAAGTCATTTTGACTCTTAATGACCACATAGATAGATTTTGTCCAAAATAATTTATCCCTAACCTCTTTCAAGTCTTCCACTGGTGCACTCATTTCCACTGTAATTGAACAGTGAGAAGAATTGAGAAGAAGAGAACAATTTGCTAATTGTTCTCTTCTTCTCTTTCCTTCTACATTTTCCAGCATTAGACTCTTCATCAATTGGGTCTTCACATATTTGTGCCTGTTCCCTTGTGCCTTAAATGAGAATTCTAAATTGATTAGTTCAATGAGCCATCAGCTTGTCTCCTTAACTACCCACATTATTCTCAGGAATCTTCTCCAACAACAAAATTCAAAAGCATCAAGACTATTCCTATCTTGCTTCTTCTTTTTTTAAAATAAGTTTTATTTGTACATTTTTCTTTAACATACTTGAGTTTTTAATATACAGTGTATTGTCTGAGTCAATTTACTTATACATAAGATAAAGGTAAAGATTCCCCTTGCACATATGTGCTAGTCATTCCCGACTCTAGGGGGCTTTTGGGGGCTTTTGGAGGGGCTGTTTTTGAGGGTTTTTTCAGTCCATTTTTCCTAAATAATGGGCCAAAAAAGAGCCACAAAAATGGACCAAAAAGCCAAAAAAAAAAAAAACAGGCTGAAAAAAGCCTTGAAAATGAGCCAGAAAATGGCCTGAAAAAGGCTGAAAAAAGGTCCAAAAACAGGGCATGTGGAGGCAAAACAACAACAACAACAACAACAACAACAACAACGACAGCCAGTGGGTGGGCAGGGCTTCAGCAATATTCGGTCTATAAGACACACAGACATGAGACCTGTGGTTTGAACTTCCGGCACCTTCGGTATGAGATCTGCAACCTCTCAGTCCATTCTGAGCTCTCCCTGTCAGGGGCTTTAGTAGAAGCCATAGCCACCTTGGAGGGATGGTGAAGCAAAGGGGAGCCACCTTGCAAGTTGAGGGGAGCTGCATCTCCCCTCCCTGACTCAGAAAAAACCCTCATCCGAAGACTAGGAGCAGCAGCAGTCAAAATTGCTGCCATGAAGCCGGGGAACAGCTAGAACCATAAGTTTGTGCAGGAGTAGAGAAATGCTGAATGGTGTGTCGTCTGGGTAAGAAAAGATTTACAGCTGAAGTTGGACCCCAGAAAAAAATTAAGGGGAATATCTTTTAGAACAATTTGCTACAGTAGCATGCAACTATTCACACAATGATATGTATAAATGGTTTTTTAAAATAATAATAAAAACTTGACTAAAAGAAAAACACGCACAGACATTTTTGCCCCCTTTTGGAAGACAAATAAGTGTCTTATAATCCGAAAAATACAGTAAATTTCTCATGAGAACACTGAAGTGTTCTGGGATTCTCATTTTCCAAACATGTTCCACAACTTGACATGATCCAAACAATTAGTGAATTTTCTATAATTGGTGAAACACATACTGATTTCTTATTGGTATTCTTCAACTTTTTGAATTTCCCAGCATCTTCAGCAATATTGTCGTGTTCTTTTGGGCTTTTCTAAATCTATAGATCTAGGCCTATAGGTTATTGTAGGTAAGCAATAACTTCCAAGACATCTTGGATATTGATGTTTCTATTGTCTAGTGCAGAGCTCTTCAAACTTGGCAACTTTAAGAGCTGTGGACCAGGGGTGGGCTTCAAAAATTTTAGTAAGGGGTTCTCTGCTTGGTTGCTGGGTGGGCTTGGCCATGGTGGGTGTGGCCTAGTCAGCCTCCTGCGCCACAGCGGGAGGGAGGTGTTTTTTCCCTCCCAGGGCTCCAGAGGCTTTCCTCGAGCCTCCGGGAGGGTGAAAACAGCCAGACACTCTCTGGAGACCTATGTCCGGCCTTCCTGAATTTCCAATAGGCCCTTTTTTGCCCTCCCCATGTCCTGCACTTACCTGCATCCAAAATGGCTGCTTGGGGACTCTTGTGAGGGGCAGGGTGGGCGGGGTGGGGCAGGGCCAGCCAGAAGTGGGATTTGGGGGTTCTCTGAACTGCATAGAATTTTAGCTAGAGGTTCTCTCAAAGCCCTGTGAACCCCCAGCAGCCCACCCCTGCTGTGGACTTCAATTTCTAGAATTCTTCAGTTAGCCATGCTGGCTGGGAAATTTTGGAAGTTGAAGTCCACAAGTCTTAAAGTTGGCAAGTTTGGAGATCCCTGGTATAGTGTTTCAGTATACTTTTTCCATCTTCCTTTGACATCATTTAAATTGGTTACTATCTATCCACTATAGTTTACCAATCTGAGATTGGAACATCCTTCTGAGTTCAGGGATCTTTTGGAATCAGGGATCTTTTCTGATCTTCAATGTTTCTGATCTTCAATGTTTTTATAGATGTTGATGTATTTTCCAACTTCTTTCTCTACCAACAGTTCTTTGGAACTCATTAAGTTCCCTTTCAATATTTTTGTCTTTTTTGTCTTTCTTAGCATTGGGTTGTCTTTTCTTTTTGGCAATGTCTAGGTTTGTTTGTTTTCTAAATCTACTTTGCTTTTTTTTCCCCCTCTTTTTTCATTTCTGGAAATCTCTTTTCACATTTATAATTACTTTAAGCAGGGATGTCAAACTCGTGTCGTCACATTGTTGTCATGTGACATATCACAACATTTTTCCACTTTGCTAAAACAGGGTGGGCCTGGCCAGTGTGTGATGCTTCCGGGCCATGGGCCATGAGTTTGACATCCTTGACTTTAAGTAGTTACTTAAGTTCATTCCACAATTCTCTTGTGGTTCCTGATGTTCTTTATTTTTAAGTCTTTTTACTGTTTTACTGTTCTGCTTTTACATTTCCTATGGTGCCTGTCCTGACATGACTGTGACTTAAGGATTTGGAAATTTATCCAGCTAGCCATTGGTCCTGGCTAGAGGTGGTATTTAGCTGGTTCGGGCTGGTTTGCCTGAACAGGTAGTGAAAATCGCGAGTGGGCCTGCCCATCCGCCCACCCATCCCAGCTCTCTGCCATCTTATTTAGGCACGATTTGTTGTGACTGAGGCCCAAGTAGCGATTATCAAACACAATTCAATCTTGAACAAACTTATTTTATTAAAACAGCTGAGAATTAATTCATTCTTAGCTTAGTCCAAAACAAAATCTTCATAACCAGTCCACCAGCCTTATCACCAACCTTTGATGTCTTTGGCAACCTGCCAAAGGCTTTTCTTGGCAACCCCCCCACAAAGTTCAAGAGATGCTGAGAAGAAGCACTGGAATCGATGTAGAACCCAAAGAACCCAAAGGCTCGTTGCTGGTCTTTTAAGCCTTATGGGACTGGCCAATCATCTTCTGGCCTTACTCCTGAGTTGTTCTTTCTGCTTCAGCTGCTCTTGCCTTCTGGCAGCTCTTTGCATGGATGCACTAGGAACAGGCTCCTCCTGTTCCTTTGCCTCTCTGCTGTCCGCCGCTGGAGGCTCCAGAATCTGCACATCGCTCCCAGATGACCTTGGCCCATCTCTGTCTCTGATGCAGAGCCCTCATCTGGGCCTTCCCCTGACTCCAGGACTGGCTCATTGTCCTCCCCAGCCTCCTCATTGTCCAATTCTGCTGCTAGGTCTGCAGGCTGCTGGCAGACCACAACATGTTTTTGAGGCCGGGTGCATGCGCAGAAGGCATGTGTACCAGCAAAGCGCATGCACGAAAGGCCAGGTGTATGTATGAATATGCATGTGCTCACATTTGCAAACTGGTAGAGAAAGTAAGTGAATACCACCGCTGGTCCTGGCCCACAAGAAATGCTAATAGGGAAGATGAGAATTCTTACTCTCCATTCATGGAATAGCCCTCTTTTCTGCAACCAAGGTGCCTTGCCATCATCCTTCCTCCATTCAGCTATTACCCCATGTGACCATTTGGGCAATGTTGCAAAATGTCAATGTAATGAGAGAGAATGATAACTAGTGGGAGAATAGGTGTCATCATGGCACTGTCCCATTTCATAGTTCAGGACACAGCCAGCTGGCTGGCTGGCTTTAAAAGAAGACAGCAGTGTGGACACACAAATCATGGTATGAAGCTACTGAGGAGGATATTAGGGATAACCTGTATGGAAGTTCCTTCATTTGCTAAGTTCTTGGAGTGACGATTATTCAGGAACTGGCCTTGCTTCCCATCTAAACTCAAGAATGACTCTCTTAAACTGAATCCCATGGTGATTGCTAACCAAAGTAGTGACTTGGCACTTAGAAGACAATTCCATCTTTTCATATTGGAAGAGATCAACTTTTTAGAAGAAATTACATTACAGGACCAATGGAAATTGAATTCCCATCCTTGGTCTTATTTCTAATTGATTCAAGGTCCCTTCACGTACACTTTTTCTTAGAGGAATAGTACAATATGGAGAGAAACATGGACGAGGTATAAATTATATGTATAAATTATGTTTTTATTAAAGTGATTATTAAACTGAGCTTCCCAGCAACCATAGCAAGTGCAAAAGTGACCCTATGTGTATTATTTATTTATTTATTCATTCATTCATTCATTCACTCATTTTTGTCAAGCATGTATTTTATGACAGATATAAGTGTAAACGTAATTATAAATATGTTAAAAGGATATGAATAAAAGAAAAGATTAGGACAGAGACAGTAGGCATGCTGGTGCGCTTATGCACACCCCTTAGGAATGGGGTGGGGTCTACAGTAAACAGTCTAAGGTTAAAGTTTTGGGGATTTGGGGAAGAAACCACAGAGTCAGATAGTGTATACTCAGAAAAAAAAAGATGCAGATGGCATCCAATTCCAAAGGGAGATAAAATACTTTGAGATGCACTTTATCATTCGGTCATTGGGATTTAGGAGTTTTGTTCCATGAAACAACTGGTGCATAGTCGAGTTGAGGTGAACTTGTTTGCTTCCCATGTTTTTGCACTTTCTTAAAATAATTATTATAATTACGGAAATTGCTGGTGTTATCGACTTGTCTAGCCAGAGTTCTGGTGGCTTTGCTGAAGTCTAAAGGATTTGGAGAGAAAGAGTGGAAATGTCAATATAAATCAATGAAGACCATGGAGAACTGCAATTAGGGGCTTAGCATATCAGGGATTTGCCATTAACTCCTGACAGTTTGTCCAGCTGATATTAGTTATACTTCTCTCTTGAATACCTTGCAGGGCATGCTTTCAATCATCTTTATTTCCCACTTTAATATATCTCTTAGCAAACCAGAGCAGCTTGTTTCATAAAGCCAGGCTGAGACATGGGGAAAAACTGTCCCTTAGCATTGGAAATGGGGAGGTTTGTAGTGTTGGCAATTCTGCTTCTGCTGCTTCCTAACACAGTGGGCAAAGCAGGTTCTGTTACATGCATGCAAAGTGAACCTCATGGCATCTTACACGAGTGGCACAAATCAGGTGACATCATCATCGGCGGAGTTACCTCTCACATCATTCCTCTTCTGTCTGAGATAACTTTTACAAAGGTTCCTTCTCAAGACTGGATTGGATTTCCAATGTAAGGAAATCATTTTCTCCTTTTCTCCTAAAGCTTTCATGGATGACTAGAAGCTCTCCCCATTGGTTTTTTTAAAAAATTAGTATTAAATTATTAGGGATTTCCTATCTTCGCTGTGAGTTGTATTGTGTTGGGAGGGGATGCACTGAGGGAGCTCAACCAATCTCTCTTTTTAAAAAAATAGTTTTTATTGAACATTTTACATTTTTAAAACAAAAAACATAATAGAAAAAGACAGGAAAAAAAAGACAGAAAAAAGAAGAAATGTACACATACACCAAGCAATAAAATACAAAACATAAATAGCAACATTATATAATATTTTACAATTTTTTGCATCGACAATTATCTTTACATTTAAATTCAATCATCCTAATCATTCTATTTTCTAGCCATGTATAGAATCTATTCCACACTTTATAGTAGTCCAAATCATCTTTCTTTAATCTCTATTGTTATTTTATCCATTTCAGCACATTTGAGGATCTTTTTAATTACTATTTCTTCAGCTCAACCAATCCCATTGTACGTATGTTGTGCACTGACAATAAAGATTTGAATTTATTGACGTGTACATATTTTTGTATAACATAAGGGTGGCGTACAAGTTTCTTAGGATTTCTTTGAAATCCCAAAGTATCAGAGAAAAAGACTTGCTATTGCCAGACATTCACAAAATAAATGAACTAAAATAATATGACGTTATAGGATTGTAATACTGAAGAGCGTTGCATGCCAGAACAATGAGACACAAGGACAGTTTTTTCTCCCATGCCATCCCTCTGCTAAACAACTAATCCCCACAACACTGTCAAACTACCATAGTAGGGCCTTAGTACTATTATTATTCTCATCTTCCCTATTACCTATCTTCTTATCCCAAAGCTATGACTTTAACTTGGTTGCTCTCCTTACGATTTATATTAATTGATTTATTTAGTATTTAGATTTATGTTGATTGCTTATTTAGTATCCTATGAGTATCACTAAGTGTTGTATCTTATGATTTATGATGAATATAGTTTCCATGATGATTATGATGATCATGGTTTATCACTTGTTGCTTTTATGTACACTGAGAGCTTATGCACTGGATACAAATTTGTTGTGTGTCCAATCCTATTCTATTCTATTCTATTCTATTCTATTCTATTCTATTCTATTCTATTCTATTCTATTCTATTCTATTCTATTCTATTCTATTCTATTCTATTCTATTCTATTCTATTCTATTCTATTCCATTCCATTCCATTCCATTCCATTCCATTCCATTCCATCCCATCCCATCCCATCCCATCCCATCCCATCCCATCCCATCCCATCCCATCCCATCCCATCCTATTATTTGCCATGAGACAGATATTCTGACTTTTTTCCTGTTCCCTCTTCTTTCTGCTGGATTGCCACATGGCAAAAAAAGTTTTATGTATTTGAAACTATCTAGTAGACATCCCAATTTATGCAACATAGTTAGAATGGAATGGAATGGAATGGAATGGAATGGAATGGAAGAGAAGAGAAGAGAAGAGAAGAGAAGAGAAGAGAAGAGAAGAGAAGAGAAGAGAAGAGAAGAGAAGAGAAGAGAAGAGAAGAGAAGAGAAGAGAAGAGAAGAGAAGAGAAGAGAAGAGAAGAGAAGAGAATAGTTGGAAGGGTTAGGGTTAGGGTTTGGAAGTCTTCTAGTCCAACCCTCTGCTTAGTCAGGAAATCCTATACCACTTCAGACAAATGGTTATCCAACATCTTCTTAAAAACTTCCAGTGTTGAAGCATTCACCACTTCTGCAGGCAAGTCGTTCCACATGTTTCAATTTAATTCATCTCTCAACTTCAGACCTTTGTTGGTAGAATTTATTAAACAAGGCTGATTTATACTGCTGAGTTATACTCAGAACAAGGCAGCTATTTAAATTCCTGGATAAAAGAAGCTATTTTAACTTCCCAGCTGTATTTTTAGTAATACAGGAGTCCACTGAGGATCCTCCAGAGCAACTAGTAGGAAAATGTCTGAAAAATTCATTTATTAATCCTATGCAAGATATACATCATATAGATGGGTAAGACATACACATAGAACAGTCAAACTAATGGTTAACATAACATCTGGAACTATCCAGTATCCCAAATCTACTGAGGCAGATGTTCTGTCACCCTAATTTCATTCTAGTTGGTGTTCTTAAATGTTGTCTCCAAGACAACATTCAGATCCAGGGCTGAATCAGAACTGCCTTGGGGAAATATTCTTATGTCCCATCTATCAGCTATCTAGAACATTGTTATGATTTTGAAGAAACCATGAACAGAACTAAGGATAGAATAGAATAGAATTCTTCATTGGCCAAGTATGATTGGACACACAAGGAATTTGTCTTGGTGCATTCGCTTTTGTCGAAAAGATACATTTGTTAAGAATCATAAGGTACAACACTTAATGATAGTCATAGGGAAATAGTCAATATAAATCTTAAGGATACCAGCAAAAAGGTTACAGTTATACAATCATAAGTGGCAGGAGATGGGTGATAGGAACGATGAGTAAAGCAGACTTAGTAACTAGTTTGACAGTGTTGAGAGAATTATTTGTTTAGCAGAGTGATGGCATTCAGAAAAAACATGTTCTTGTGTTTAGTTGTTATTGCGTGCAGTGCTCTATAGTGTCGTTTTGAGGGTAGGAGTTGAAACAATTTATATCCAAGATGTGAGGGGTCTGTAAATATTTTTACAGCCCTCTTTTTGACTCATGCAATATACAGGTCCTCAATGGAAGGCAGGTTGGTAGTAATTGGATGGATGATTTATATCTGACACAGCTCTTTGCTAAGTCTGTACCATAAAAAGTATACTTCTCAAAGGCCACATTTATGGAAAACAAGAACATGAGTGAAATTAAAACAGTAGGAAAGATGAAATTACATTACATTGGAGGGGTGATCAGAAATTAATGAATGTTACAGATCCAAGTCTTCCAGTTTCATTAAGAAATTCCTATGTTCTATTAATCAGGATCAGTAAAAGTTTAATCAGAAATGCTAAAGTCATGCAACTGGATCCAGATTTAGTTACGCTTGGACTGTCACTGTATCCACAGGAATTATGGTAAAACAAATTTCAATCCCATTTATTTCATTTTTTTAAGGACAATTAAGCCTGGATTCCATTCATAGGGATAAGCAATGAATAAAATGTATTGTTTAGGTTGTACTTGCATTGAATTTAATTCCATACAAGGAGCTTGTATTTGATGGAGTTAATACAACATAATTTCCATTTAAATCTTCAGTTTCTATAGTTCAGTGGTGAGCATATAGATCTGATCTGGCTGTTGCACTAGCACTTTTTTTTATTTAATTCATGGACATAGTCACTATGTCACTATAAGCTATGACCTTATTTTATTGTTTCCAAAGGGAAACAATAAATAATTAGAAATAATTAATTTTAATTACTGCCAACAATCATCCAATCTTTTTCTTTGCAGATTGATCACAAAGTTCATCCAACATATCTTAGCCTTGGTCTTCGCCATTGATGAGATCAATGATAACCCTGACCTCCTACCCAATGTTACTCTTGGGTTCCACATCCATGACAGCTACACTGATTCAAGGACAACCTTCAGTGCCACTTTGGACCTGCTGTCTAATTCACATCAGTTTCTTCCCAACTACAAGTGTGGAAGCAATGGAAAATTAACAGGTGTCATTGGTGGACTAAGTGCTGATACTTCCTTGTGTATGGAAGAAATCTTAGGCCTTTACAAAGTTCCCCAGGTAAGAATTATGGATGTGCATCATGATATTTATGATAATCTGATCCTTAATTCCTTCTCATTTTTTCCTGGGAGAAAATTGACCATAACAAAATATGAGGGAAGCATGATTTAAGAAAAAGGATTGAAAGTGTAAGGTCATAAATAAGTACATCATGGCACCTGAAATATGTGCCTTTTTGTATGGATTCACTCCAGTAGTGGGTGCCCCTGGTTCGGACAGATTCTATAGAACTGGTAGTAGTAACCGGTAGTAACACCGGTGGGAGGCTCTACCCACTGACCCTGACATCATCAGAAGAGATCCGTGCATCCGCACTCGTACACACGATCCCATTGTGAACCAGTAGTAAAGGTAAGTAGAACCCGTCCCTGATTCACTCTTTTTGAAAAAACACTTAGTAATTGAGAAATTGCCTCTTAATTACAACGTTAAGACAGTTTTTTTAATATATAAAATTATGTACCATTAGTCCATGTCATCACAGGAATTATCTAGATTGTACAAAGACACTTCAAATGTATGTTGGAATTGAAAAGGAGAAAGAAGAAGAAGAAGAAGAAGAAGAAGAAGAAGAAGAAGAAGAAGAAGAAGAAGAAGAAGAAGAAGAAGAAGAAGAAGAAGAAGAAGAAGAAGAAGAAGAAGAGGAGGAGGAGGAGGAGGAGGAGGAGGAGGAGGAGGAGGAGGTGGAGGAGGAGGAGGAGGAGGAGGAGGAGGAGGAGGAGGAGGAGGAGGAGGAGAAGGAGAAGGAGAAGGAGAAGGAGAAGAAGAAGAAGAAGAAGAAGAAGAAGAAGAAGAAGAAGAAGAAGAAGAAGAAGAAGAAGAAGAAGAAGAAGAAGAAGAAGAAGAAGAAGAAGAAGAAGAAGAAGAAGAAGAAGAAGAAGAAGAAGAAGAAGAAGAAGAAGAAGAAGAAGTAGTAGTAGTAGTCATTCCAGCACTCTGGAAGGCCTCAGAGCTCTTCAAAATGTTAGTGAGATATTTTATCATGTTTAGTGGGTATGTAAAAAAGCTAGAAAATTCCAGATTCAAATACACACACTGATTCAAGGAATTTTAAAGATTAATATACAAAAGTTTTTCTTTTGGATTTGATGGACCAACACTTGGAGAAAAAAAGACATTGAGCTTTGTTTCTTGTGTATGATAACTGAAGCAAGATTATTGTATGCACAATGATGAAAATATTCAACATTACCCACAATGGAAAAACGATTCATGAAGATGATAGATGTTGATTAGATGGCTAAATTCACTTATTTGATCAAAGTGGAATTTGATCAAAGCAAATTTATTGCTGAGTGGAAACAGCTCATAAACTTTTTGTAGGAAACAGAAAATGAATTTATGATTTATGGTTTTGGCATTAAGACATGTTTGATATGTAAAGAAGAGAGTTATTTTATAACCGTAGAATAAGAGGTAGATTTTGAGTATAATTGCCAAAAAGAAAATGGGAAGTTACTTCTTTTAAGCTTTCTCTTTGATTTTTTTTCTTTTCTTTATCTGAGTTTACATTTTCCTTTTTTAAAAAAAATAATAAAAATGATAAATCAGCTTTGTAGTATATTTAAGCCTTAGAAAGTAGTAGTACAGGATAGCATTTTATAAATTATGTTACACCACCTAAAGAACTTTAATTCACAAAACTTTCAGCATGCCATCAATTCTTGAATCTTCAAATGACAAGGAAAACTTTATTATATGAAAAAATGTGTTACATTAAAAACTGTACTTGATGGGCACAGGAGACTACTCCAGCTGGTATGTGTATACGCACACATACACACAAACACACAAATAAGAAAAGTTTTGGGTTTTTTTAAGTATACTTCTTCAAATTCTGTGTCGTGGCCATCTTTTAAGGATTACATTCCAATTCTCCAAATGCATGGAGTACAAATCAGTGATCAAGTTGCTGCTCTTGCTACTGTTCCTAATCCAACAGCAGTGGAAAGAGGGTGATGATGAAGAACAATAAGAAAAATAATAGTATTAGAAATGATGAGACATAAAACATTGGCCCATGATGGAAAAAGTTTACCATCGAATAATTCATCAATGTACATAGTAGAACAATTGTCTTTGGACTTATTTTTATCTTACGTTCAATATTCCATTAAACTGTTTCATTATGAAATTGTGGACCAAAATTTTGATACCAAAAACACTGGGTCTTTGATATTTGTATTTATACATAATACCTGATTATAGTTGACTATATTCTTGGCATCTATTGAAATGGACTGAAATGGATAGAGGGAGGGATGCAGATAGACAATGGATAGATATAGATAGATGCTAGATGAGAGAGAGAGAGAAAGAGAAAGAGAAAGAGAAAGAGAGAGAGAGAGAGAGAGAGAGAGAGAGAGATTACATATATCAAACACTCTGCTGCCCATTGGGAGACTAAGGAGACTTCTTCTTCTTAGTCTCCCAATGGGCAGCAGAGTATTTGCTGGCTGCCAGATATATGTATGTATGTATGTATGTATGTATGTATGTATGTATGTATGTATGTATGTATGTATGTATATAATCCTAGGCTTCTTCAGACAGCAAGCCAGCATTTTGCTGCCTATTGGGAGACTAATATGCGCTGGTGGATGATCTCTGGAGGGCTCAGGATGATCTCTGGAGAGCTCGGGACAGAGGTTATTCCTCTGTTCTGGTCCTATTAGATCTTTTGGCGGCTTTCGATACCATTGACCATGGTATCCTGCTGCGACACCTTGAGGGGTTAGGAGTGGGAGGCACCATTTTGCGGTGGTTCTCCTCTTACCTGTCGGGTCTTATGCAAGCAGTGTTGATGACGGGGGCAGAGGTTGGCTATGCTTCACCCAGCTTTTTATATGCACCCCAAACCAGCCAAGTGATGCCCTCGACATGATGTCCTGGTGCCTGGAAGTGGTACGGGTCTGGATGGGGGTGAACAGGCTTCAGCTCAACCCTGCCAAGACTGAGTGGCTGTGGGTACCGGCATCCCGGTCCGATTGAGTGGTTCCAACTTTGGCTATAGGAGGCAAGTTGTTACCCCCTGTATTTTTAATTGTTGTGAGTCACCCTGAGTCCTATGGAGATAGGATGGCATACAAATCTAAATAAATAAATAAATAAATAAATAAATAAATAAATAAATAAATAAATAAATAAATAAATAAATAAATAAATAAATAAATAAATAAATAAATAAATAAATAAATATAGATCTATTTTGGACTGATTGGTGCTCATCAGTTAGCCACACCCTTACCATATGTTCCCTCCCCGTAGAGGCTAAGTATTTGTTTTCTTCTCTTATTGTAGGTTTAAAAAGTATGTATTTTTCTTCAGCTGGGTATTTTCCTACGTAAATCAAGTTTTTAGCCATAGCTCAGTGAAATCACATCCACTATCCTAGCTTCTTCAGACAGCAAGCCAGCATTTTGCTGCCCATTGGGAGACTAATATAGATCTATTTTTGGACTGATTGGTCCTCATCAATTAGTCACACCCTTACCATATGTTCCTTCCCTGTAGAGGCTAAGTATTTGCTTTCTTCTCTTATTGTAGGTTTAAAAAGTATGTTTTTAGCCATAGCTCAGTGAAATCACATCCACTATCCTAGGCTTCTGGTAGAGATAGATACACAGACAGGCAGACAGATGATAGAGGTTGATAGCTAGATAGCTAGATAGATGATAAATGGATAGATAGATAGATAGATAGATAGATAGATAGATAGATAGATAGATAGATAGATAGATAGATAGATAGATAGATAGATGTGATAGAAATAGACAGACAAATGATAGATTGATGAGTGAAATAAATTATAGAAATAGATAGGCAGACAAATAGACAGACAGATGATAGGTAGGTAGGTAGGTAGACAGACAGACAGACAGACAGACAGACAGACAGACAGACAGACAGATGATAGGTGGCAGATAGATGATAGATGATGTTTGTCTATCATGTTCAAAGAGGACCTTGACATCTAACAGATTGTAAACTGTCCACAATGTGCCTTCAGGTGGCTGGTAAGGCCTATATAGGCACAAAATGTTCTGCCACACATGGGCAGACAATAGTGGTGTGGGCACCACTGTTGCAACATTTGCTGCTCTGGCTTTGTTTTCTTATGGGATGATAGATAGATGATAGGTAGTTGATAGAGATAGGCAATATAGGTAGGCAGGCAGGCAGGCAGGCAGGCAGACAGACAGTCAGACAGATGATAGATATTAGATAGATGATAGATTGGTGATAGATATAGATGATAGAGACAGATAGACAGACAGAGATACTATGCAGGATTTTGTCATTTTTCCATTTCATTCCTCTTTGAAACATATGGTTTTCTTCTTTTCTCCTAGCTTTCTTATGGTTCATTTCAATCAACAGTAAATTATGATTCTTACTTCTCTTCCTTTTACCGCATGGTTCCAAATGAAGCCCTTCAACTTTGGGGGATAGTCCAGTTACTTCTGCATTTCAGGTGGAAATGGGTTGGCCTCATCAGTATTGATGACCAAAGTGGGGAACATTTCCTGGAGGTTTTGCAACCCATACTTTCTCAGCAGGGAATATGTTCAGCCTTCATTAAAAGAATTCCAAAAACTCATCCAATGTGCAGTATAGAAGAAATTATTGAAGAAATTCTTAATCAAATCTTAGTTTTCCAAAATAGCAGAGCCAATGCAGTTGTTGTTTATGGAGAAACTGTAACCATGTTCTGGCTGGCAGATCTTTTATGGTGGAACGACATTGGGATGAGCATGCTATTTTCAGAAGAGAAGTTCAATGTTTCTTCAGGAAAGGTGTGGATTTCAACAGCCCAGATTGATTTCGTATCCAATAAATTTCAAAAAGATTTCAATATACAGATCTTCCATGGCACCCTTTCCTTTTCAATCCACACAAAGAAAGTTTTAGCCTTTGAAGAATTTCTTCAGAGAATAAAGCCTTCGTTAGCAAATGGAAACAGTTTCATCAATCATTTTTGGGAAAATGTTTTCAGTTGTTCAATTTCAAACTCCACCACAATAGATGATTGTACTGGAGAAGAGACGCTGCAGAATCTTCCCACGCCTATCTTTGAAATGAGCATGACTGGTCACAGCTACAGCATCTACAATGCAGTTTATGTCATAGCACATGTCTTAGATATGATGTATTCATCCAACCGCAGATCTAAGACAGTACCAAGATCTCAAGATATTGAACCCTGGCAGGTAACAATTCCTTCCTAACCTTACTGTCAGGGGTGAAATGTTACCGGTTCGCTCCGGTTTGGGAGAACTGGTAGTGATAAAGACTACCAGTCTGGGCAAACCAGGAGTAAAAAAAAGCTACTGGTTCAGTCGAACCAGTAGTTAGAAAAAACCTAAAAAATACCATCCAAACTGGTATTTCCGACAATCAGCTGTGCTGCACGGTTTATATTTGCTAGAAAGCAGGAAATCCTGCTTTCTAGCAAAGCTAAATCACGCAGCACAGCTGTTCCCCCCTCCGCTGTTCTACTTACCTAGTGAAGTCTTCTTTTTCTGCTTGAAGTGTGAATTTGGCGTGTATTGCACATGCGTGCGGTGTGCTTTTGGTGCATGTTGCTTTTTGGTGCATCCAGCTTGCTTTTGTGTGTGATGCGCATGCACACGTGAAGTGCGTATTAGCTGCACAATGCAGATGTGCAGGCAGCAAACCGGTGGTGATCCGTGGAGGGTTTCACCACTGCTTACTGCTATGAAGCACAGGGTTTATTACAGAAAGGTACAAATGTTTTTAAATGCCTTACTTTCTTTCCCCCCCAAAGCTCCATTCACTTCTTCAAAAAATCTCTTTCAACAACAGTGTTGGAGATGAAGTGACCTTGAATGAACATGGAGAAGTGATAGATGGCTTTGATCTCATCAACTTGATCACTTTTCCAAATGGCTCCTACACCAAGGTGAAAGTGGGAAGATTGAATCCTAAAACACTTTCAGAGAAAGGATTTGTGGTGACTGACGAAAGAATCCAGTGGCATGGAGATTTCAAACAGGTAGTCAAAAGATCATTGTGCTGAAATAAGGGCTTGCTGGCTTGATTACTGGCTTTGCTATCTAGCAGCTAGTTAGTTAGTTAGTTAGTTAAATTTATATTCTGCCCATCTCACTATCCATCTGAACAGGGTGGTAGCTTGCTTATTTTCTTGCTTGCTATTGTTGTTATTAGTTGTGAAGTTGTGTTTGACTCATATTGACCCCATGGACAAAGTTCCTCCAGGCCTTCCTGCCATCTACCATCCTCCGGAGGCCATTTAAGCTCATGCTGACTGCTTTGGTAACTCCATCCAGCCACCCCATTCTCTGTTGTCCCCTTCTTCTTTTGCCCTCTATCTTTCCCAGCATTAGGCTCTTCTCTAGTGAGTCCTTCCTTCTCATTAGGTCAAAGTATCTGATCTGTCCCCCCCCTTCAGAGACCCACAAAAACACAGCCAGCCGAGGGTTAAGAATCACTTGGCACACTCCGCAGTTCTTATCTCAACCTTGGCAGCGATATGCACACCATCTGCCAAGGACTTTATTGGTTTACACAAACAAGACAATCACCTACGTAGCTTTGCCGTTCATCTAGCTTCCAAGACTACGAGGTTGCTCCGTTTGTTTAGCTTTGTTCGTCACAAACTTCGTGACCCACCGTACTGTCTTATATAGATAGGCTTCTGGGTATGGTCCAGTGAGTCATTGATGTGACTCCAATCCAATGACTCAGGATTTCCTCATACGCCGCAGCTGCAGTACTCTTTTGTCTCGCCTTCTTTGGCGTGCGTCCAGGAATGACGTCTCTCCCTCACTCTCATCTGAGACACCTGTTTCCCCACTACTTGGCTCTCTTTCAGCTGGCACCTGAGCCGGTGCCAGAGGGGGGGGGCTGGGAGATCTGGCTGGCTCCTCTTCCTCCTGCTCAGAGCTGCCTTCCTCCAAAGGGATAGGCTCAGAGGACGGGGCCACAACAGTATCTGAGTTTCATCAGTCAGGGTTGATTTCCTCTAGGACTGACCAGTTTGATCATCTTGCAGTCCAAGGGACTTGCAGGAGTGTTCTCCAGCAGCATAGTTCAAAGGCCTCAGTTCTTTGGCATTCAGCCTTTCTTATGGTCCAACTTTCACAATCATATATTGCAACTGGGAAAACCATAGCCTTGACTATACACACTTGTTGGCAGAGTGATGTTTCTGCTTTTTAGTATGCTTTTTAGATTTGCCATAGCTTTCCTCCACAGAAGCAAGAGTCTTTTAATTTGCTTGCTAGCTAGCAGCTTATTTGTTTGTTTGTTTCTTTAATGCATTTGTTCATTTAATTTATATTCTGCCCATCTCAGTGTCCATCTGAACAAGATGGTAGCAGATTTCATATTAACAAACGAACAAAAGCATTTTTCAAATCACTCTAAGAAATTTATATTCATATGATTCATATGGCCACTGGCATATTTTAAGCAGAAAATTATTAGTAGCAAGTGTATTTTTGGGGGAGTAGATAAATAATGAACTAAGAAATGGGATACAAAACTGTAAATTCTTAGAGCCAAGAGCATCCAACTTTATGTGAAAACTCTTTATTCCATTAAAATGAGCAGTTGACAGATGGAAACTGAAATAGAAAATAGAGTAGAGTAGAATTGGAATAGGAATAGGAATAGGAATAGGAATAGGAATAGGAATAGGAATAGGAATAGGAATAGGAATAGGAATAGGAATAGGAATAGGAATAGGAATAGGAATAGGAATAGGAATAGGAATAGGAATAGGAAAAGGAAGGTTAGGGTAGGGTAGGGTAGGGTAGGGTAGGGTAGGGTAGGGTAGGGTAGAGTAGAATAGAATAGAATAGAATAGAATAGAATAGAATAGAATAGAATAGAATAGAATAGAATAGAATAGAATAGAATAGAATAGAATAGAATAGAATAGAATAGAATAGAATTCTTTATAGGCCAAGTGTGGTTGGACACAAAAGGAATTTGTCTCTGGTGCATAAACTCTCACTGTAGATACAAGCAACAAGTGATAAATCATGATCATAGTCATCCTAAAACTACATTATTTCCATCCTAATGTGTTTGGACAGGTACCTCCTACTTCTCTGTGCAATGATCCCTGCCAGCCTGGATTTCACAAGGTCAAGAAGGAGGCTGAGCCCTTCTGTTGCTATGATTGTTTTCAATGTGAAGAAGAGAAGATTTCCTATTTGATGGGTAGGTCTGTCTCATTTTTAAGCATACTATACTAGAAGTGAGAGCTAGTGAAGTTGTACTTCAGTCATTGCTTGACTGCCTCTTCCTCATTCAATTCTTGAAGAAACAGAAAACTCACTCACTTTCAAATTTTTTATTAATAAATTTAGAAACATCAGCAAGAGAAAAAGCATAATGATGAATTAAGGATAAAAATATCTGAGAAATAGACAATTAAGTAAGTAGTCTTTAAGGGCTACCTGGGGGGATGGGGAATATAAAACTTTGTAGGAGATGTTCAGGCTTGACGCAAAGGAGGGATCAAATGTATCATTAGTCTCAGGTACCTTGTACCCATCTTGAATTCTATTGATTGTTTTTGTTTTTGTTTTAGTAAAAGTTTTTTTTAAAAAAAAACACACAGAAACAAACATACAATATGTATTTTCTGAAAAGAATATTGGCCCGGTCATAAATTTATACAAATTTTTGTTCATCGTTAACACAATTTTATATATTTGTTTTTTACCATAATATTTATTCTTTCTAATTTTAATAAACCAATATTACCCTTCATTCCAACCTCTAATCCTGGTATAATTCAATTTTTCTTTTTCCTCCCTAAATTTGAACCCCTAAATTTAAATTCTCACAACATAATACAATTCCCAGTTATTTCCTTAAATTCCCTTATTCTGATCACAAAACCAATTAAGCATAAATCTTAACTCAGATGTTCCAACTATTATAATCTTATATATTAAGCTTATTTATATTTCTGAATCTTGTTTCAATTCTTAAGCATCTATACATGTTACTATTGCTTCATATTAACTTAATTAATTCATTGTTACCATTCAATGCCTTCCAAATATCACAGAATTCCATTGATTATTATAGCCTACTAATTTGCTTTGCCTATTAGTAGTTCAGATACTTGTAGAGAGTTTACATACACACACACACACACCAGTAGTGGGAGGCTGCTGATTTAACAACCGGCTTGGTGAGCACACGCCCAATGCTGAAAATGGAGCATTTAGAAGCTCAACTGCTTACCTTCCAAGCAACAGTAAGTAGAACAGGGAGGGGGGGTGAATCAGCTGTGCCACATGATTGAGATGAGTTAGAAAGCAGGAAATAAAGGATAGGATAGGGCGGAGGCGGGTGGGCGGGGCCAACTGATCGTCAGAGCTACCGGTTCGCCTGAACCCGTCCAAATCGGATGAATACCACCCATATAGGTATGTACACACTCACACACACCCACGCACACACCCACGCACACACACATGCACACACACACACAGATAGAATATTATGAGCCATGTTGGCACAGTGGTTAGAAGGCAATATTGCAGGCTACTTCTACTGCCTGCCGGCTGCCTGCTGCCTGCAATTTGGCAATTTGAATCTCACCAGGCTCAAGGTTGTCTCAGCCTTCCATCTTTCCGAGGTTGGTAAAATGAGGACCCAGATTGTTGGGGACAAGATGCCCACTCTGTAAACCACTTAGAGAGGGCTGTAAAACATGGTGAAGCGGTATATAAGTCTAAGTGTTATTGCTACTGTATATTGATTTGAAGTGCCTGAATTACCTGATTTCCTCAGCCTTAACACTGATCAAGTGACCTTCTTTCCATCATCACCTTTTGACTCTTGCTTTAAGACAGAAAGCATCTTCTTTTCCAGGGTCTGATAGAACCAATTACCAAGCTATCTCAAGGCTCTTGACTACAAAGATCCATGACTAAGATTTTTCCCCTCTTTCTTTTTTAGATATGGATGACTGTATCAGTTGCCCAGAAGATCAGTATGTAAGAGATGGTGAAAATGTGTGCATTCCTAAAGTTATACATTTTCTTTCCTATAAAGAGCCTTTGGGGATCACCTTGTCTTCATTTACTATCTCCCTTTCATTGACTGCGTCTTTTGTGCTAGGGGTTTTTATGAAGTACCAGCATACACCCATCGTCAAAGCCAACAACCAGAGTCTCAGCTACAGTCTGCTTGTATCTCTCATCCTCTCCTTCCTTTGTGCATTCTTTTTCTTTGACCGTCCCATACAAATAACTTGCCTCCTTCGACAAACATCCTTTGGCATCATCTTCTCAGTGGCAATTTCATGCATACTAGCAAAAACCATCATGGTGATCCTGGCTTTTTTGGCCATCCAGCCGCATTCCAAGATGAGTAAATGGATGGGGAGAAAACTGCCAATTTTTATTGTCCTCTCCTGTTCTCTTGTTCAAGCAGGCATTTTGGCCACTTGGCTGGGATCCTCACCACCATTCCCAGATGTCGACATGCACACCTTAGAGGAAGAGATAGTGCTGAAATGTAATGAAGGTTCAACTAAAATGTTCTATTGCGTTCTAGGATATATGGGCTTCCTTTCCATTGTATCTTTCTTTGTGGCCTTTTTAGCCAAAAATTTACCTGGTAGCTTTAATGAAGCCAAGTTCATCACTTTCAGCATGTTGGTCTTCTGCAGTGTCTGGCTGTCCTTTATTCCAACCTACATGAGTACCAAAGGAAAATACATGGTAGTTGTGGAGGTCTTCTCTATCTTGGCCTCCAGCACTGGCTTGCTAAGTTGTATCTTTTTCCCCAAATGCTATGTAATTTTACTAAGACCTGATCTGAACCGCAGGGAGAAACTAATAAAGAAAAAGAAATAAATGGTGTTGTATAAGAGAATTAGAATTTCTTCCTTTAGCTCAGGGGTACTTAGAACTGGCCCGCGGGGTTGCCCTGGAAACAGCGAAGGATGGGCCCGCAGTTCCTCTGTATGCAGCCATCCTGAGCTCCATCTTTGCTGGCAGAAGGTTGAAGGAGGCCATTGCAGCTGAAAATGGAGCTCATAAGGCCTGTGGGTGACACTACCAAGCTCTGTTTTCGGTGGCAGAGGGTTGCAGGAAGCTGTTGCAGTCAAAAACGGAGTTCAGGAGCCTGATTTTGCTGGCAGAGTGCTTGGGCCACCACAGGTGCCCCCGACCCGAGTGACGTTGAGCTGGCCACCCCCACCCCAGCTCCCCATGGTCAAACAAAACCCTGATGTGGCCCTCAATGAAATCGAGTTTGACACCCCTGCTTTAGCTGAAGACTGAGCATCTTGGGGTCGAGCCACAAAATAAACATTTTCTACTCTCCCTCAGGTTCAATTTCCAAAATTTAAACCTTGGGAAATTTGCTAATAGAGATATGTAATGCAGAAACTGAATGCAGAGAAGCACATTATTTTTAAATTTGATTTATATGCCGCCCTTCTCCGGAGATTCAGGGCGGCTTACAATGCGTTAAGCAATAGCCTTCATACTTTTGTATATTTATATTTATACAAAGTCAGCTTATTGCCCCCAACAAACTGGGTCCTTTAACTTAAAGTCCATTCCTTTAACTTACTGCAATTTGGATACAATTGCAGTAAGTTAAAGGAATGTTATGAAATTTATATCAAATTGTATTTTTAAGACATGGTGGCTCAGTAGCTAAGTCACTAAGCTTGTCGGTTGAAAGGTCAGGAGATCAGCGGTTCAAATTCCTAGTGCCACATGACGGGGTGAGCTCCCGTTACTTGTCCCAGCTTCTGCCAACCTAGCAGTTCAATAGTACATAATAAATGCAAGTAGAAAAATAGGGACCACTTATAGTGGGAAGCTAACAGCGTTCCGTGTGCCTTGGGCATTTAGTCATGCTGGCCACAAGATCACAGAGACGTCTTTGGACAGCATTGGCTGTTTGGCTTTGAAATGGAGATGAGCACCAGCCCATAGAGGCAGGAACGACTAGCACATATGTGCGAGGGCAACCTTTCCCTTTTACATTCAATACAAAAATGTGCACCAGGGAACGTTGTATGCAAAACGCTATAGCAATTCTTCTTACTTATGTGTATTTATTATCTGTATTTCACTTTCTATATCCTTAAGATATGCCTTTTAATGTCCTCCTTGTCGCTTTTTATTTGTGACTCCATTTGTAAAGAATAAATCTATTTAGTCTGTTAAAATACTGACCAATTTTCTCTTCCACCCTTCAAACAGAAAGTTAAGGGTAGGAAGTTGAAAGGCTGAAGCAAAGTAAAAAATGACAAAATCAGCTAATGATAGAATGTAAATGAGGCATTTCCTTCACTCTAACTTTTTCTGCACCTTATCCCACTCTTATTTTCTCCATGTAAACCATGGAGTTTAATGTATATGGAGATTCTCAATCATCCAGGTCATGGCTGAGCCCTGAAGAAACTTTTTGGATGAGAAAACAAAACATCTTCAAAGAAAAACCAGAAAGTCCAGTTGCTCTTGAAAAAGCATGGAGCTTAATAGATAGAATAGAATAGAATTTTTTTATTGGCCAAGTGTGATTGGACACAGGAATCACACTTGGCCAAAGGAATTTGTCTTGCTACATATGCTCTCAGTGTAGATAAAAGTGTACATAAAATGATAATCCAGAAGGATGTAATGGCTGCATTACTGAAACAGCCACCTCGTGGTCAGTGATTACAGATGGTTCTCAAATTACGACAGTTCATTTAGCAATTGTTCAAAGTTACAACATCACTGAAAAAAAGTCTCTTATGACCAGTTTTCATACTCATGACCCCTGTAGCATCTGCATGATCAATTGATCAAAATTCTGGCACTTGGCTGAATTTTTATTCATATTTATGACGGTTGCAGTGTCCTGGGGTCATGTGATCCTCTTTTGTGACCTTTTGACAAGCAAAGTCAATGTGGAATCCAGATTCACTTAACAACCATGTTATTAATTTAACAACTGCAATGATTCACTTAAAGAATCATTCATTCATTTCATAGCAAGAAAAGTCATAAAATGGGGCAAAATTCACTGAACAAATGTCTCACTTAGCAATAGAAATTTTGGACTCAGTTGCAGTCATAAGTCGAGGACTACCTATATAAGCTTATTATCATCTTATGGAACTTGTGGAGCAAAGAACAGGAGCTCACCAGGGTCCAGAATAGAATAGAATAGAGTAGAGTAGAGTAGAGTAGAGTAGAGTAGAGTAGAGTAGAGTAGAGTAGAGTAGAGTAGAGTAGAGTAGAGTAGAGTAGAGTAGAGTAGAATAGAATAGAATAGAATAGAATAGAATAGAATAGAATAGAATAGAATAGAATAGAATAGAATAGAATAGAATAGAATTCTTTATTGGCCAAGTGTGATTGGACATAGAAAGAATTTGTCTTGGTGCATAGGCTTTCAGTGTACACAAAAGAAAAGATACATTCATCAAGAATCATAAGGTACAACATCTAGTGATAGGGAAACAGTCAATATAAATCTTAAGGATATCAGCAGCAAGGTTACAGTCATACAATCATAAGTGAGAGGAGATGGGTGATAGGAATGATGAAAAGATTAATAACAATAGTAATGCAGACTTAGTGAATAGTTTGATAGTGTTGAGGGCATTACCTGTTTAGCAGAGTGATGGTGTTCAGGAAAAAACTTTTTATGTCTAGTTGTTCTAGACACAATGAGATGTAGTATGATATGGATGATGACTGAAAAACCACAATAAATATTTCTTTATTATGGCTTGTCAATCAATCTCCATTTATAGCATATCCCAATCCCACAGAAGCCTCATTCGTTTCCCAGGTTGCTGGAAGCCAAGTCCTGAGTAGAGTCAGCCATCTGAACAATGTAATGAATTTTACATTGCCTCAATTTTATCTGAACCATTTGTTTCTTTATATTTGCTGAGAGACTGTCAACTTTGAAATTCCTTTTTTTAAAATTATTTTTTATTAATTTGTCAGAATATAAAATATAGAAGTACAATATAAAATATTATATAGAATATAAAATATAGAAGTACAAAGAAAAGTACAAGTACAAAGTAAAGTAAAAGTACAAAGAAAAGTGAAAATAATGGGAAATAAGAAAGGAAAAGGAGAAAAGAGGGAAAATGTAGGGTACAGGGGGAAAAGAGGAAAAATAGCATTGACTTCCAACTCCTTTGGATGCAGTAGAATAAGGTAATAACACAAAACCTCAACTTCTTAGTTTGTTATGATAATATTTTTTATATATATAAAAGTTTTTTATTTTGTTTTATAAACAAACAAACATACAATACATAATCAATCATTCAGTGTATCGTCTAGGTGTTTCTTTTACGTCGTCTTCTTCCTCCTCCTCCGATCTTCATCATTTTTTGATTTTTCCCATTTCTTTATTATGACATTCTCCCCATACTTCATTTATTATAACATTTTCTTATTTACTATTAATACCTTTATCTATATCTCTTCTCTAACCAATTGTAAAATTGTCTCCATACCTTGTAATATTTTGAATCCTCTCTCTCTTTAATTATCAAAGTCAGCCTATTCATTTCTGTACAATCTAATATTTCTTTAATTACTTCATCTTCTGAGGGGATTTTCTCTACTTTCCATCTTTGTGCAAATACTATCCTTACTGCAGTTATTACATGTATAATCAAATATACCTTTTCTTTGCTAATCTTCTTTGAAAGGATACCCAAAAGGAACAGCTCAGGTTTTAAATCCATATGTTGTTCAAGCATTTCTTCTAACCATGTTTTAATTCTAATCCAATAATTTATTGCTTCTGGACATGTCCACCGCATATGATAGTACAATCCTGATGTCTGGTGACATTTCCAACATTTAGCTGATTTATCTTTAAACATTTTTGCCAATTTTTCAGGTGGCATATGCCATCTATAAAACATTTTATATTTATTCTCTTTATATGCTGTAGACGTTGTTAATTTATAATTCCTTTCCCATAGCTGCTGCCATTTATCTAATTCAATTGAATATCCAAAATTTTTGCCCAAGCTATTATTGTTTCCTTTACTTGTTCCTCTTCCAATTCAATATTAAGTAATAAGTTGTATATTTTTTTGATTATTTTATCATCTATTCCTGTGAGTATTCTAGATCTGTCATCTCTAAGTAAAAACCATATGATTTCACATCTTTTTCATATCTTGTTTGCATTTGCATGTGGGTATACCAATCCATCTCAATCCCTTGCTCTTCTAGTTCTTGTTTCCCTTTTAGTTCCCCCTTATCTGTTAGTATATCTTTGTATCTAAGAATATTTTTGAAATTAATAATATTTGGATGTATTAGTGCTTCCATTGGTATGATAATATATCTATAGCATCAAACCTATCTAATCAGAAAAATCCAAAATCAAAGTTTTATTTTTTTTCCACCTCAAGAGAAAAGTCCAAAAGTGGTTTCCAAGTAGACACAAAATCAAAGCCAACACAGTTCTAGGCTGCATAAACAGGGATAGAATCAAGATCATGTGAAATGTTAATACCACTTTATAATGCCTTGGTAAGGCCACACTTGGAATACTGCATCCAGTTTTGGTCACCATGATTTAAAAAAGATGTGGAGACTCTGGAAAGAATGCAGAGAAGAGCAACAAAGATGATTAGGGGCTAAAACATATGAAGAACGGTTGCAGGAACTGGGTATGTCTAGTTTAATGAAAAGAAAGACTAGGGGAGACATGTTAGCAGTGTTCCAATGTCTCAGGGGTTGCCACAAAGAAGAGGGAATCAAGCTATTATCCAAAGTACCCGAGGGCAGGACAAGAAGCAATGGGTGGTAACTAATCAAGGAGAGAAGCAACTTAGAACTAAGGAGAAATTTCCTGACAGTTAGTACAATTAATTAGTGGAACAACTTGTCACCAGAAGTTGTAAATGCTCTAACACTGGAAGTTTTTAAGAAGAGATTGGATAACCATTTGTCTGAAATGGTATAGGGTTTTCTGGACTAGAAAACCTCCAACGACCCTTCCAACTCTGCTATTCTATTCTATTCTATTCTATTCTATTCTATTCTATTCTATTCTATTCTATTCTATTCTATTCTATTCTATTCTATTCTATTCTATTCTATTCTATTCACGTTCTTTTCTTTAATCAAAGCAGTCAGTTTAGCCATCTATGCTCATTCCATCAACTTTTGCAACCATTCGTCCATTGTGGGAGTCAAAGTATCCTACCATTTTTGTGCATAGACTATTCTTGCTGCCGTGAACATATAGACTATCAAAGTTCCATTCCCCCCCCCAAGTTCTTTATCTATAAACCTAAACGAAAAATCTCTCATTTTATCTTTATATTTATCCTTCAGAAGGCCAAAATGTGGAGAATTGGAATTTTAGAGTAAGTAAGGATAAGGATAAGAAACTTTCTACAGGATAAGAAACTTTCATAACACGGTGAGAAGTTACACAGGGGTTATAGACACTAGTGATCTTACTCCCCCATACACATACACCCCATAAGCATGCAACAGCAGTAGCAACAGCACTTAGATCTATATACTGCTTCACAGTGCTTTACAGCCCTCTCTAAATAGTTTACACAGTCATCCTATTGCCCCAAACAATCTGGGTCTTCATTTTACCGATCTCGGAAGAATGGAAGACTTAGTCAATCTTGAGCTGGTCAGGATTGAACTGCTGGCAGTCAGCAGAATTATCCTGCAATATTGCATTCTAACCACTGCCCCACCATGACTCTTGCAGACATGCGTGTAAATGGGGTCCTTTGCTCGGATTTTATTCCAATGTTTTCTATAGGGATAAAGTTCCAATTTAGGGAGGTAGAAGATATAGGCAGAGGTGGGATTCAGCCAGTTCGGACCAGTTTGGGAGAACCGGATGCTAATTTTATATCTGGTTTGCTGAACCAGTAGTTGCAAGGACTGGCTGGCCTCACCCACCCTGCCCTTTTAGGTGTCTCCACATGGCCTGTTTTGGATGACAGGTGAGTGCAAGGACTGTGTGGAGGTTCTGGGAGGGTGAAAAATGGGCCTACCGGAAGTATTGAAAGTTCGAAAACAGGCCCATTTCTGGCCTCCAGGGGGCCTCCAGAGCCCTCAGGAGGCAGTTTTTACCCTCTTGGAGGCTTGAGAAAAGCCTCCAGAACCTGGGGAGGGCGAAAAATGGCCTACCTGATGTCCAAAAATGGGCCTGTTTCTGGCCTCCGGTGGGCCTCCGAAGCCCTCGGGAGGCAGTTTTTGCCCTTCTGGAGGCTCAAGAAAAACCTCCAGAGCCTGGGGAGGGTGAAATGCCCCTCCCAGCCATGGCTCAGGAGGCTGAGTAGGCCACGCCTCCATGGCCATGCCCACCCAGCAACCAGGCAGAGAACCAGTTGCTAAAATTTTTCAATCCCACTCCTAGATATAGGTATCCTGTTGACTGGAGTATATATCTCATCCAGGCTGATCCCTTTAATGCAGGAGAAAAGAGATAGCATTTAAAAAGAAAAACCCAACCTAAAACTGGAAAGAATTGCGGGGGGGGGGGAGGTTCTTTGACAACATCTCATTGCTGTTTTACCCTCTCTAAATGTTTATTGCTCCTGGAATGCTATTTTTCCCATCGAATGTTATTTCCTCCTTCATTGTTGCTTCTAAATAACATGCAACCCTTTTAACAGAATAACAGAGTTGGAAAGGTCTTCTATTCCAACCCCTTAGGAAGCCAGATAAATAGTTGTCCAATCTCTTCTTTAAAAAAAAACTTCCAGTGTTGTAGCCCTGACAACTTCTGGAGGCAACTTGTTCCATTGATTAATTGTTCTCACTCATAATTGTTCTCACTAAGGAGAAAATTTCTCCTTAGTTCTAGTGCCAGGGTTCCAAGGAACACCCCCAATGAAATAAAACTCTGAGGCCTGAGGTTCCTCAAAGTTCCAATTTATTAGAGATGTCATGTTGGCACATCTGGGAAAACCCGAATCTGAAAGCTTCCAGGTTTTCTCCACCCAGCTAACAGTTCACAGCCCTGCCCTACACCCACAGATTCATCACATTATCCAATCAACGCTTCACACTCAGCTGGATACAATCTTCAGGCAGTCTCCATCAGACGCAGGCAAAAGTCCTTGAATACGGAACGTTGTTATGACTAACTTTCTACCACTCCAACAAAAAACCCTCTCCCAACCTCCCCAGCTAAAATATGTGGCAGTTAAGAAGCAAAAAAGAAATTTGTCTTCCAAAACTGACTTCTAGACTTTCTTTAAGGAAGGGGTGTCAAACTCATGGCCCGCAGGCTGGATGAGGCCATGCCCACCCCAGGTTTAGCGAAGGGGGAAAAAGTCACAACATGTCACATGACAACAACATGTCACAGTGAGTTTGACACCCCTACTTTAAGGCAAGTCTCTGATCTACTTTTTGAGGTGATGGGTGCTATCCAGACAGGTTCTGGAAAACCAGTAGTAGAAATTTTTAATAGTTCGGAGAACCGGCAAATACCACCTCTGGCTGGCCTCAGAGGTGGGTGGGAATGGAGATTTTGCAATATTCTTCCCCCAGGAGTGGGGAGGGAATGGAGATTTTGCAGTTCTTCCCCTGCCATGCCCACCAAGCCACACCCACCAAGCTACACCATGCCCGTCAAGCTACATCTAGAGAACCAATAGTAAAAAAAATTGGAATTCCATCCCTGGTTGAGGTCCACATGTATTCTGCAGTGCCTAGCTTTGCAATACTTTCATTTAAACACCTAAGTGGCATTCATCAACCCTGGCCAGTTTTTCCTGCTTCATTTGATATCATGTGAAACAGTAAAGAGATTCAAGCAAAAAGTAGTAAATTCGTAAAATCATTTTAGGAGGTAGACTAGAAATGCCAAGTTCTGCAACAGTGATGAGTTGCAGAGTTAAAACCACAAGGGGTCAGTGTTAGACTAGAAATGTACACAGAGATACACTATTTCTGTAGTTCATGGTCAATCATTTCTCCACCCATTCACTAACAACACATTCAGCCATGTCAGGATTGCTAACATGGAATCAACATCCCAAGAAATAATTCTCCTGTATAGTCAAATTATACCTAAAACACCATTGGAAGAAATATCCTTCTGGGTTCAGTTCCAAGTGGGGAAAATGACACTGGATTCATGGAAGTTGCTTGCAAAGAAGGTTTATTGATGAACAGGATCACATGGCTTGAGATCTTGGGTAGAAAAAGGGAAGAGTTGCTGGGAGTCCCTGGGTTTTATACCCTCTGTTGGGCTTTGCATTTGAGCTTTTGTTCTGACTGGTTGTCAGATTCCCATGGACCATGCATAACTTTGTAGGCTGTCTGTGTCCCAGGCTTGGTTGAGCCTTGCTGGGTGATGATCAGGGGTGGGTTCTAAATTTTTTTTACTACTGGTTCTGTGGGCATGGCTTATTTTGTGGGTGTGGCTTGGTGGGGGTTAATGTGACTGGGTGGGTGTGGTCAAATATTTTAACTTTCAAAACCATTTTTTTTCTACAACCTTAAGAGGTTGCAGAATAAAAAGCTTTTAGAAGCCTCTGACGATCAGGCAACTCAGCTGGGATTGCCAGAGGCTTTTAAAGGCATTTTTTTTTTCTACAACCTCTTTGGCCGAAGAGGTTGCAGAAAAAAAATGCTTTCAGAAGCCTCTGACGATCCCAGCTTAGCTGCGTGATCATCAGAGGCTTTTTTTTTACTTTTAAAAGTATTTTTTTGGCCAAAGAGGTTGTAGAAAAAATGCTTTTAAAGGTTTTTTTTAAAAAAGCCTCTCATGAGGTGGGTGGGGTAAGCAAGCGGTGACCAGGCCGGGGACTGGTTCAGGGACATGGCCAGCCAATGTTATTACTAGTTCTCCAAACTACTACAAATTTTTACTACTGGTTCTTGCGAATAGGTGTGAACTAGGAGCAACCCACCACTGGGTAGTGATGATGTAATGAAAGGGCTTTGGGATTCCTATTATGGCTCTGCTTGAAGGAGGTAGATCTTTGTTATGTAGAATAGACTGGCCCAGCCTTAATGGCCCATTGATAAAGGTATGGGGGGAGGGAGTTTCTACCTCCCTTTTAGGTGAAATATTCTGCCCTTTTAATATTTCCTAAAATATCTCATTTTCCTGGGAGAGAGGTGATGCTAATTTCCTACACCACCATATTCAGCAGGTTCTGACCAGTTCTGGAGAACCAGTAGCGGAAATTTTAAGTAGTTTGGAGAACTGGTAAATATCACCTCTCACTGGCCCAGCCCCCATCTATTCTCTGCCTCCTGAGTCCCAGCTGATTGGGAGGAAATGGAGATTTTACAGTATCCTTCCCCTGGAGTGGGGTGGGAATGGAGATTTTGCAGTAACCTTCCCCTGCCATGCCCACCAAGCCACACCCACAGAACTGGTAGTAAATTTTTTTGAATCCCATCAGTGTACTATATCCACTTCTAGCCTTCACAATAGGTGATGGATGTTGAAGAACTGGAAAGAATACAAAAAGCTAAGAACTTGGCCTCGAAATTCTATGGAGGCCAGTTAAAGGAACTTGGTATGTTTAGCTTAAAGAAGAGAAGATCCAAAGAAGACATGATAGCAGTCTTCCAATACAGGAATAAGGCAAGCATCAATGAGTGGAAACTTTGCAGTGACAGATCGGAACTTGAACTAAGGAGTAGTTCTCTCAATACTTCAATACAGAACAGAGCTGGAAGGGACCTTGGAGATCCTCTAGTCCAACCTTCTTCCTCAAACAGGAGACCCTATACCATTTCTGACAAGTGGTTCTCCAGTCTCTTCTTAAAAGCCTCCAGTGATGAAGCATCTGAAGGCAAGTTGTTCAGTGGTGGGATTCCAAATTATTACTAACGGTTCTGTGGGTGTGGCTTGGTGGGCGTGGCTTGGTGGGCATGGCAGGGGAAGAATACTGCAAAATCCCCATTCCCTCCCCACTCCAGGGGAAGAATACTGCAAAATCTACATTCCCTCCCCACTCCTGGGGAAGGATACTGCAAAATCCACATTCCCTCCCCATCCCACTAACCTGCTTTCCAGCTCTGTTCACCTGCGCAGGGCAACAAAAGAAGACCCAGTCAGCTGGGACTCAGGAGGCAGCGAATAGATCAGGGGCAGGGCCAGCCAGAAGTGGTATTTGAGTAGTTCTCCAAGCTACTCAAAATTTCCCTACCGGTTCGACAGAACCAGCCAGATCTGGCTGAATACCACCTCTGAAGCTTTTCCACTGGTTAATTGTTCTCACTGTTAGGAAGTTTCTCCTTAATTCTAGGTTGTTTCTCTCCTTGATTAGTTTCCATTTGTTGTTTCTTGTCTTGCCTTCTGGTACTTTGGAAAATAAGTAGACCCCCTCTTCTTTGGGGCAGCCCCTCAAATACTGGAACATTGCTATTTTGTCTCCCCTATTCTTTCTTTTCTCTAGACTAGCCATACCCAATTCCTGCAACCCTTCTTTAGTCTCCAGGTCCTTAATCATCTTAGTTGGTCTTCTTTCCACTCTTTTTAAAATTTCAACATATTTTTTTTTTTACTATAATGTGGGTTCATAGTTCACTCTGGTAACTATAAAGTAATGGAACAGCCTCCCTCCAGGACTCAAAGAAGTTCCATCACTAGAAGTTTTAAAGCCAATGTTGGACAACTATTTATCTAAGATGGTGTTAGGATATGATTTAAGCCTAACAGATTGTCCAGGCAATATATGTGTTCTGTGACTTTAAGTTTTAATACTGCATCATTGTAATGCTGAGCCATGCTGTAATTAGTTGTAAATGTATTTAAGAAAGGTACTGTAATGTATTCAGTTGATGATAAGCTAGCATTGTGCTATCATCGTGTGGGTGGATCTGCTACCATTGTGGTTTGTGAACCAGAGTGGGCTTGTTATTCTAACCAACTACTGTTTGTGTGATAAGAAGCTTTTTATATTACTGGACTGATTTAACTGGCAAAGACTTGGACTGTTTAATAGACTACGAGATTGTTTATTTTCCACTATAAAGAAAACTTTTGATAAACCAGTTTGCACGTATCTCTTATTTCATTGCTCTCGGCAATGTTTCTCTGTGCACTATACTCTGCTGGTTGCTAACACAACAACAATATCCTTAACAGATGGTATGAGGAACTAGAAGACTTCTGATATATTTTCCAATTCTATGAATCTATCATCTTTGTTTTAACAAACATGCCATTGCAAGGATTTAGGGGAAGGCTAGGTAATAAATCCAAACTTCCAAATCAAATAGAATCATCTCAATCTTCCCACTCTGCAGGGGAAAAAAACCTACCAAAAAACAACAACAACACCCTACCATATTTACCATCAAACTACCATCAGAAATGAAGCTTTAGAAAAGAAGCCCCCAAACAGAGCTTCAGAAAAAAACCTCCAAAAAGAGCTTCAGAAAAAAAGCTTCAGAAACAGAGCTTATGAAAGAGGCTTTTTTTCTAAAGCTCTGTTTCAGAGGCTCTCAGAGGCAGGAAAAAAAGTTTTTTTCTGAAACAGAGTTTCAGAAATGGGGGGGGGGGGACAAAAAACAAAACAAAAAAACAAAAAAGAAAGAGCAAGGCATAGAGCTCACAACCAAGGAACCTGTTGCTAAAATTCATCTCTGGGAGGCTGATCCACCTGCCAATCAGCTTTTTTCTTATTTTTCTCCCCAAAAACTAAGGTCCATTTTATACTCCGGTGCATCTTATACTCCAAAATATATGGTAGTTTGGAAGAAGAAAAGAAAACTTGGAGGAAAGAACCACAAAAAAAGATGCTGAAGCAGAAGTTGAAAATAGTTTATCTTTATCCTGTCTCCTAAATCTCAAAGCATAACCTTGGAAGTTCTAAAAAAGCGAAAAGCAAACTGAGATATCACTGAATTGATATTTCTAACTCCAGGAATTCAATAAATGTAAGACAAGAAGTTCGGGTATAACGCTCAATCAAGATTGTATGATGTATTTTAATGTCTCTCATTCTTTAAATGAATTAAAGTCTCTGAGATTTTAGTATTTATGTTAACTGGCTGCAGTTTCTTGTTCTCTGCCCAGGTATAAATATTTGTATAACACTTCTTGGTATGTATTTTGGAAGTTCAAGATTGCTGCGTTTTTAGAAAACATATTCTGATCTGCAAATTTACTGTTTTTGCTTTGAGCAATTCTTTGGAAAATTATTTTAACAGACTGCCTCTGATTTTAGCAACACTATTCGAGTTAGTGTTAGATATGTGGGTTAGATATGCAGTGTCTTGGTTACTGTATCATCATTACTTTGCATTTGTTTTTTCTCAAGTTGTGAAGAAAGATTTTATCATATTTCCTTTCTGCCTTTTCTTCTTGTTGGAAGAAATATCCATCTGGGTTAGTTCCAAGTGGGGAGAAAGATACTGGAAAACATGGAAGTCGATTGGAAAGATGGTTTAATGATGGACAAGACCACATGGGTTTGAGGCCCTGGGCAGCTGACGACATGGAGTGGAGAGTGAGAGGTATCTATACTCTCTCTTGGGTTTTGAACTTGAGCTTCCTGTTCCTGTGCAATATGTGTTCTATTGGCTGCTGTCAGACTCCCATGGAGCTATGCAGGGGTCATAGCTGACTTTTATTTTATTTTATTTTATTTTATTTTATTATTATTTTATTTTATTTTATTTTATTTTATTTTATTTTATTTTATTTTATTTTATTATTTATTTTATTATTTTATTTATTTTATTTTATTTTATTATTTTATTTTATTTTATTTTATTTTATTTTATTTTATTTTATTTTATTTTATTATTTTATTTTATTTTATTTTATTTTATTTTATTTTATTTTATTTTATTTTATTTTATTTATTTCGTCAAGCATGTATTTTATGACAGATAAAGTGTAAACATAATTATAAATACATGAAAAGGGTACAAATAAAAGAAAACATTAGGACAGGGACGGTAGGCACATTGGTGCGCTTATGCACGCCCCTTACAGACCTCTTAGGAATGGGGTGAGGTCTACAGGAGACAGTCTAAGGTTAAAGTTTTGGGGATTTGGGGAAGAAACAGAGTCAGGCAGTACATTCCAGGCATTGACAACTCTGTTACTCAAGTTGTATTTTCTGCAGTCTAGTTTGGATCGGTTTACTGTGAGTTTGTATCTATTGGGTGCTCTTGTCTTGTTTTGGTTGAAGCTGAAGTATTCATTGGCTGGTAGGACATTGTAGCAGATGATTTTATATACTATGCTTAGGTCAGACTGGCAAATTTCTAAGTTGTCTAAACCCAAAATTTCGAGTCTGGTGGCATAAGGTATTTTGTTGCGAGCAGAGGAGTGGAGGACTCTTCTCGTGAAATATCTCTGGACTCTCAATTATGTCCGATACGCAGTGTGGGTTCCAGACAGATGAGCTGTATTCAAGAATTGGTCTGGCAAAAATTTTGTATGCCCTAGTTTGCAGTTCAATATTACTATGCAAAATTGGGTTAACAACTCTTAATGCTTTTTTAGCAATGCTGTTATAGTGAGCTCTGGCACTTAGATCATTTGAGATGAGTACTCCAAGGTCTTTGACAGCGTGAGAGTCATCTGTTAGGTCATATCCATCCAGACTCTATTTTGTGTTCTGATTTTTTTTTTCCAATGTGTAAGACAGAACATTTGTTGGTTGAGATTTGGAGCTGCCAATTGTTTGACCATTCTGACACATAGTCGAGGTCTGTTTGTAGAGACCTCGTTGTCTGAAATAACTTTGGTTGAACCTTGCTGGGTGATGCAATGTCCCCAGGTGATTTCGCAATGCAGTGAGCTCTGCTGTAGATAATCCTATAATGGAGGACATGACCCTCCTATAATGTCCTGGAGGGTCATGTCTTAATCCCATCATCCTGGAGTTGAAGGTCTAATTGTCTTGTAGATAGGCTGGCCCAGTCCTGCTCAATGGGCATCAAATATCTGCTGGGGGCAGGGAGCTCCTCTTTGTCTTTAAAAACATGTTTCTCCTTTTCTCATCCAGGAAAAATATAAGTCTGCCTTTTAAAAAAATATTTTCTAGACTATTTCATTCTTCTAGGAGAGGGGTAGGTGCTAACTTTCTACAACCCCCCCCCCCCCCAAATTATTTATTTAAGTAACCATTGATCATCTACTTTCTCCAAAGGATCAGTGGTAGGAATGGATTGCTTTAAAACAATACAAATAAAAAGTACATCAGATATACAGGAACAAAGAAATGATGGCTCACACACACATATAGACCCTAAACCAAAAAAAAAAAAAAAAAAACCTTGCCAATGCATGCAGTCTTGTTTGCTGGCAGTACATGAGTTTTTCAACACTTCCTATTTCTCTTGAAGCGTGACGTGTGAAAAATTCACAGCAACTATTCTGCTGAATTTTTCTGATACATCTGTTGAGAACAACTGATGAAAATACCATATTTTTCAGACTATAAAACACTCCAGACTATAAGACACTCCTATTTTTTCGGGAGGAAAACAAGGGGGGGGAATCTGCCTCTGACTCCCAGCATCCATTTGTTATTCATCTGGCCTGTTTGCTGTGGCCTGTTTGCTGCGGCCCATTTGCTACCACGGTCCATTCGGTGTGGTCCATTCGCCATGGCCCATTCGCTGCAGCCCGTTCGGTGTGGCCTGTTCAGCATGGCCCATTCTCCACCGCTGCCGCCTGTTCTAGAACAGCTGATCGGTGCTGCACCAAGCCCCTCACTCCACAATATTCGGAGTATAAGATGCACAGACATTTCCACCCACTATTTTTTGGGGGGAGGTGCATCTTATACTCTTAAAATTATGGTATCATAATAGCATAATCATACCCTTGGGGGTATGATTCCTACAGCAAAGGGTTTCCAGGATGGATCATGTCCAGGACTCTTCAGCCCATCACGGTCCTCTTTTGGGTGGACCTTGGTAGAACATTTGTTGTTCTGAGCTGCTCTACTGTAAATCAGCATCTATTATATCAAACAGAAATATTCTCCAGCAATTTCTTCCTGTTAGCTGAGGGCAGAAAGGATATTAAATAATGATCAGGACAAAAACGGGTTGTTGATGAAATAAGCAATGCAAAATGCCCACTGAGGTCACTAATTTGAACTTTCTGTTTCTTGAAACAATTTCTTATGGATCTTGACTAAGTTTCTGTGAAATCTAGCATTTCTCCTCAGAATGATTGTGCAAGAGTGGGTTTCCCTTGATAACTCTGTAGACTTCCCATAGACGGCATTTAGAAGATCTGCTTCAAAGGAGAAGGTTCATTTTAGAAGTCAAGATACTCAAGCACGGCTTTTGAAGAACAGTAATTTCTGAGGGACCATAATTTCCAAATCAAAAGTTGGAAGAAGACTGATTTCACTCAACATGGATGCCTTTGGCCTGGTCCCCATGCTAAGTGAGTTACCTTTTTCTCAAAACTCTTCTTCTTTTCTCTAACTCTTGCTGGGTTTTTTTAAATTTCTGCTCTCACATCATTCTTACTAAAATGAAAACTTTGGCTTGCCAAAAATTTAAAATTGCAGATAATGGTGCATCTTGGATACCCTTTTATGAGCAAAAGAAATTTAAAAGGCCTCTGTGATTTAGCTTTGGAGCTTGCACAGGTGAATTTTCTTTAGATTTAAATACTGATCGACGTTGGAATTTCAATGCTCCTGATGTTACAACCTTGCTAAAAGCAGAAAGCAGATTGGTTTCTCTTGGATACCTGGGATAATGTGAAATATGTAACATGTGATAATCCTATATGGCATATCTTTAAATAAATACAATACAGATTCAAAGGAAGGCTGCAATTCTAGGCACATTGCACAGGGAAGAAGATGGGTTGGATTCAGCTACTGCTTTGCAGCAATGAACTGCTAATATGTATTGTCCATAGTCATTTGAATTATGTATTGTCAGGGGTGGGCTTCAGATCCTTTAGCAATGGGTTTGCTGCCCCAATGCTGGGTGGGCATGGCCATGGTGGGCATAGCCTAGTCAGCCACTGGAACCATGGTGGTGGGGGGGTGTTTTTCACCCTCCCCAGACTCCGGAGGCTTTCCTTGAGCCTCTGGGAAGGCAAAAACAGCTTCCCCCGAAGTCCAGAGGCCCTCCGGAGGCCAAAAACTGGCCCATTTCCAGACTTCTGGGACCTCCGATAGGCCCGTTTCTTGCCCTTCCAGACCCTCTGCATGGCCCACTGCATTCCAGACCCACTTACCTGGAATGATGAACAGGCTGTATGGAGAATCCTGGGAGGAGTGGGGTGGGGTGGGGTGGGGTGGGCATAGCCAGCCAAGGGTGGCATTTGGGAGTTAGCTGAGCCCTGACAATCCTTTGCTAGAGGATAGCTCAAACCCTGCTGACCCCCAGGAGCCCACCCAGTGGTGGGATTTTGCCAGTTCGCACCACTTCGGGAGAACCAGTAGTTACCTTTCTGAGCAGTTTGGCAAACTGGTTGTTGGAAGAAATCATTAGGGCAGAGAAACAGTTGTTAAATTATTTGAATCCCACCACTGAGCCCACCCCTGTGTATTGTCCATCATCATCATCATTGGGAAGGCTGGATTGTTATGGTACGATTTGTTTTTTAACCAATGGGCTTTTGAGTAATCCAGCCAAAAGTTTTTTTAAAAGTTGTTCCATTTATAAGATAATTAGAAAACCCTCTAGTTTTCTTCCCTCCTTTTTAACATATGGCGACAATGGTTATACTTGAAGTGAATCTGTACATTCCTTGGATGTATATCTAGTTTTCTTAATTAGTTGCAGTACATTAATATTATTTTTTTTAAGAAAATAAACAATTATATCAATAAGAATGTATTTCTAAGTAGATGTATAAAGAACTGCTGTGTAAGTCAGTGAAATTCTGGTAATCCTTAATGAAAATATTTCTTATATATTTCTTATTCTTTTGCAGCTTTGCTTCATATTGTGCTCCAAGTATCCTCATCTGCAGGTAACATTTCAGTTTTCCTTCCTTCCTTCCTTCCTTCCTTCCTTCCTTCCTTCCTTCCTTCCTTCCTTCCTTCCTTCCTTCCTTCCTTCCTTCCTTCCTTCCTACATACCAAAAGTGAAGGATAAATAGCTTATCCAAGAAGCTTCTTCAGTTCTGACTGGATGGTGTGGAAAGGAAGGATTTATATTCCTAGCAGTCATCTGGTTGTTAGTACTCTTTTTGGGAGTCGTTCGGGACACTTGGAGGTTTATCTGTGCCCACAGAGTCACCTGAATAGTGCAAATGGGTGTTCAACCTTTTTAAAACTGCTGAAAGGACTGTGTTGTAACTGTGCTGGGACTTTCAGCAGTTCCAAAAAGATTTCACACCCATTTTCACTATTCAGGTGACCCTGTGGGCACAGATAAACCTCAAGTGTCCTGAATGACTCTCAAAAAAGCATGCTAAAATGACCAGATGACTGCAGTGCTAGGAATATAAATCCTTCCCTTCCCCACCATCCAGCCATCAGAACTGAAGAAGCTTCTTGGATGAGAAGCAAAATGCCTTCAAGGAAAAACAAAGAAAGTCCAGTTGCTTCCTGAAAAAGCATCTTTGGGACAACCATGACCTGGATGACTGAGAATCTCTGTAGACATCTCTCGATTACAGGGAATGGGATGAAAGCTAGAGACTAACTCGCAATTCCTCTACCAGGTTAAGTTTAAAAATATATATATATCATATGCTTCACACCCATACAGTTCTGAGAAAGAGGTTGCTCCTTGCCCCCTTGAGATTTTTCTGACCTGCTGCCCAGGGGAGGGTTCTATTTACCTTTACTACCGGTTTGCAACGGGATCGCACACGCGCTTGCTCGCTTTGCTCATGCAAGCGCCTTGCTTCTATGCATGCATGCGTAGTCACTTCTCATGACGTCAGGGTCAGTGGGTGGAGCCTCCTGCCAGTTTTACTACTGATTCTATAGAACCGGTCCGAACTGGGGGCAACCCACCACTGCTGCTGCCCCTTCTTGCCAATGACTGGCACCAAGGCATCAGGGCATCTTATTGACATAAAACAGGAGTTTGTGTGGACAAGCAATAGCAACATATGGTGTGTTTTACACAATGGGCAAAACCAAACTGTCCAATTCGTGATGTCCAAGAGTGAAACATTCATCAGTGGTTGCTCTATCTTTATCTGCGGTATAAGGAAACAGAAACCAAGCCTTTTCAAGAATTGATGATCTGGTTTTTTTGCATCAGCGGAAGTAAGGAATGTTGGCTTATTCTTTTCTGTTTTAACTCAGTCACATTTGCAAAAGCTTTTTTGCAAACAGCTTCCTTCTGCTAGAGCAGAAGTGAGGGTGGGGGAGAGGAGGCAGAGAGTGGAAATATTTGTTCACCAGAATGTTATTGAATTAATGATAAGAATCTTGACAGTTGCAACAAATCTCTAGTATTATTTTTTTACTCCTTCCGTCTTCCATTCTTTTAATTTCCGCAGACGTGCTCTTGATCTCTCTCTCTCATTTTATCCCTATTTGTTAGCTTGTAATCTTGTGTGTGTGTGTGTGTGTGTATATATATATATATATATATATATATATATATATATATATATATATGTTTTCTGAGGTTTTCGCGGGTGTTTGTATGTAGGTCTTTGGTTATTCGGGTCTTCTCCCACGTAGAATTGGAAGTATCTTGGCGATGTTTCGACGAAGTCTCATTCGTCATCTTCAGGAGGGTGTTCTCGGCTTCGTTCTTCCAGGAGCAAATATTTGCTTCGTCGAAACATCACCAAGATACTTCCAATTCTACATGGGAGAAGACCCGAATAACCAAAGACCTATATATATATGTATGTATGTATGTATGTATGTATGTATGTATGTATGTATGTATGTATGTATATTTCTTTATGCCAGGGATTTTCCTACGTATATCAAGATGTTTCATACATACATACATACATACATACATACATACATACATACATATATATATATATATATATATATATATATATATATATATATATATATATATATATATATAGAGAGAGAGAGAGAGAGAGAGAGAGAGAGAGAGAGAGAGAGAGCTTTAATACATGTAACAATCTGGCCATTTTTTTTCCAGCCTTTTTTAAAAATATATTTTTTATTGTTTACATATAAATATATTGAATACAGTGTAATTGTCCTGGCATTCCACTTGCCATGAAACAAAGGTAAAAACAAAATAATATATGTACTATTTTAAACAGTGCTAATATTGTACAGGAATTTCTGACCATCATGTTCTAGTATGTCAACTTATCTACCGTTCTAATACCTACATTCTAATACATACATAATGTCTCTTTTCATGTCCACCTAACCCTGATTCTTTCATATTCCAACTTCTATCTCGTGTTTCTAACCATTGATAGAAACTACCCCATGTAGCATAGTATTCTGTATCTGCTTTATTTTTTATTTTTAGTGTTAGTCTGTCCATTTCCACACAAACTGATATCTTCTTTATTGTCTCCTCCTCTGAAGGGGTGTTTTCGCTCTTTTGCTCTTCTTTCTAGCCATTTCTTAATTATGTTAACAATATTTCCCTTATCGCACAACCACTGACTCAGTTCACACCAACTCAGTTCAGGCTAAAAATATTGAAAATTTCTGTTTAGAATCGAGCTTCAAATTGATGCAAAATATGTACTTCAAAATATGCAGGTAAGGCCATTGCTGGCAATGGCTTAAAGGACCCATTTCTTTTTACCAGTCGGATTCAGTCAAATCTTTGATGTGATGGAAATGACCAGCTGTAAGATGAGGGCATATACCAGTTCAGTGTCTGATTTTTAAAAATATAAAAGTTGCTGCGTTGCAACAGTTACATGGCTTAGACATTTGGTATTTGAACGTAGATCTTTTTAATATTTCTATTTTATTGTATTTTACTAATCTAGGTGAAATGTTAATATATATTGCTAGTCCATGTATCTATTGTGGTCTGTTGGCCTCTGGCCCCTTTGGCAGCCAAATCAGATGAGGAGGTGGCATGGAAGTCAGGGCTAGCTTCAAAGCAACCTGAAAGCTCTGAGGGGAAATAGGGAATGGAGCTGTTAGAGATAGAGACGGAGGCAGAGTCTGGGCCATCCATCAGCCCTCAGATGGAGAGTCAACAGCCCCTAGATCTGAAGGTGGTTTACGAGGAATAGCTGGGTCCAGTTCCTGACGCAAGGATGCACAGAAGGCAGAGGAGAGGAGAGCAGTAGAAATCTATTGGCCAGTCCTTGGGACAGAAGAGCAACCCCTGCTAGCAAAGCCCTACCCTAGCTCTGAAGATAAAAGGCAGGGGGTGGAGATGAATAGATGTGACAGACAACTATTCATCTTCCTGCCAGATAGACTTGTTAGCCTGGTGTGTGTGAGAGAGAGATACTTTTTGCCGGGGCTGCTGATGCTCCTAATAAAGGGAACAATTAGGTAACTACAGAGGGTTTGTCATGTTTTGGAGCTTGGTCAGAACAGATCATATACCATATGCTCAGTAGTGGGTTCCACATACCTTTTCTACTGGTTCGGATCTGTGAGCACACGTGTGTGCTTGCTTTGTTCGTGTGTGACACTTCTGTGCATGTGCAGAACCTTCTGCGGATGCGCAGAGCATCCGTGATGATATCTAGGTGGGTAGGCGGAGCCTCCTGCCGCCGCCACTACCGGTTCACCTGAACTGGGGTGAACCAGTAGAGACCCACCATGGCATATGCTAAATAAATAAATTCAATGGAAGATCAGGAGTTCTATCACAACACATACAAGTATGTGAGGAGAGCTGCAAGCTTCAACCCAGGAAAAAGCATGTTTGTTTTAAGCAGTTTCAGGAATTGCTTCTCTGCACACTGCTTATCGAATACAAAATAACCCACACTTAGAATGTTTTCATTTCTCTTTAATGGTGTGTATAACAGGCATTTCACATTGCTTTATTTATTTTTTTCCCCCCTGGATGGGACCCTTTTTACTCTGCAATCCTTCACTTTTCCAAGCGAACTGCCATCACTCACACCAAATGTATGGGAAGAGAAGGGATTAAATGACACATATTGTGAAAGAATAGAATATTTACAATAGAATATTCTTTATTGGCCAAGTTTGATTGGACACACAAAAGGAATTTGCCTCTCGTGCATAAGTTCTCAATATACATACAAGCGATGCAGTGATAAACCATAAATTATAAGATACAGTCATAAATCATAAGATACAACCAACAAGTGATAATCATAAGATACCAATAGCGGGGGTGAACTTCCAAAATTTTAGCAAAACGTTCTCTGCCCAGTTGCTGGGTGGGCGTGGCCATGATGGGCATGGCCTAGTCAGCCTCCTGCACCATGGTGTGGGGGGGGCATTTTTGCCCTTCCTGGGCTCCGGAACTTTCCTTGAGCCTCTGGGAGGGTGAAAACAGCCTCCCCAGGCTCCGGAGGCCCTCTGGAGGCCAGAAACAGGCCCATTTCCAGACTTCCTGAACTTCCGGTAGACCTGTTTTTCGCGCTCCCCAAGCGTCCATGCATGCCCTGAACTTACCTGCATCCAAAACGGGTTGCGTGGGAGGGGCAGGGCCAACCAGGAGTGGGATGGGGTTGTGTGAACTACACAGAATCTTAGCTAGAGCTTCTCCTGAACCACTGCGAACCCCCAGCAGCCTACCCCTTACCAATAGGAGTAGCTAATGGAAAAGGTGGGAAGGATAAAAGTAATACAGTCCTACTACATGGGTAAATATCCTTACAGGCATAAGACACTGTTGTGGGAATTATGTGTTTAGCAGAGGGATGGCATGGGGAGAAAAAAAAACTATCTTTGGGTCTAGCTGTTTTGGCATGCAATGTCCTGCAGCAGTGTCCTGAGGGGAGGAGTTAAAATAGTTTATGTGCAGGATGTGAGGAGTCTGTAGATATTTTCAGGAATGGGCTTCAGATCCTTTAGCAATGGGTTCGCTTTTGCTGGGTGGGCGTGGCTATAGTGGATGTGGTCTAGTCGGCCGCCTGCATCAAGGTGGCAGGGGGGCATTGTTTGCCCTCCCCAAGCTCCAGAGGATTTCCTCGAGCCTCCGAGAGGGTGAAAACTGCTTGCCCCAGGATCCAGATCCTCTTTTTTCCATGTTTTTTTTTAATTTGTATTTTATACTTTGATAAGCTAATAAAAAAGTGTTTGGGGGACTTACAGAACTGAGCAATACAATTCAAGAGATGCCGAACAACTTAAAAGTTCCATGTAAATTCCTCCCCTGATTCACCCATCACAGAAATCATGGCAGTGACATGGTGAGAAATATGCAGGTGGTTAATTTTGACACATTGCTGTGCAGAAGCTACTGTGTCTACCTCAGGATCATTTTTGATGACAATAGGTGTCAAATACAATAGAGCCCATTAGGGAAGTTACTTTGCTCTAGATTGGTCAATGAACGAATGCTTCCCTAGGCCAGGGATCAGCCACCTGCAGCTCTGGAGCTGCCTATGGTTCTTTCACTTCTCTGTTGCGGCTCCCTGACACTCAAAATATGCATCACAACCGCCAATGTGCAACACTCACTGGCATGAGATTTATTGAGCTTTTCAATCCCCATTAGGCCAACCATGGATAAATCCAAGAAAATAAAAGTTTCGGAAGAAAACAGAATGTTTAATTCAACTACATACAGTATGCTAGTTTTGTGGCTGCGCAAAAAATAGTCAGGCACGGGAAGAGTTTTGTAGCTCCTTGTGTTTTCTTTTCTGTAGGAAACAGGTCCAAATGGCTCTTTGAGGGGTTAAGGTTGCAGACCCCTGTCCTAGGCTGTGCCCAAAATTTAGGTTGTGGCGCCTTGTAGTTTTGTATCTGCTTTTTATTAAGAAGAAAAGGAAGGATAAGTGACACTTGTTCCTCTTTCTAGGTGTTTAGTCTGTGTAAATATCTCATGTAAAGTTGCCTGATTTCTTCTTGGATTATTGTTTACAAATTTAAGAAAAATAGCCAAAGCAGGGAGTTGTATTTGCATCAGAGAAATGGGGGTAGGATTCCCTCTTTGTACTTTATTATAATTCTGCCAAGTGGGAGCTGGTGAAGCCCACTTCTCCTCATCTCTCTTGTAACTGCTGAGATCATTTGATTCCTGGATAATGGTGATTTATCTACAAGAGCATTGAATGGAAAGGAAAATAATGTTTTGAAACTTGTTGTAGTGAGGTTAGATAGCATCAATGGTAGCTTTTTGTCGCTCTTTTTTCAAAAAATGGGAAGGCGTGAGATTTTGGACATTGAAAGAAATGTCTTAAAAGTCCTTTGGCTTGGTGTTCTTACAAATAAATTGCTGTCTGGCACAAGAAATGAGAATACAATTTGGAGAGTGGTGGACACTATGCATAAAGAGTAAATCGTGTGAATGGCAGGCAAGGTAAAGCCATGTCCACACTCAGAATCAGTCGAACTGCTGGCAGTCAACACACTTAGCATGCAATACTGCATTCTAACCACTGCGCCATCGCGTCTTTTCAGCGAAAGGCAACCTAGTTGCAATAGTTTTTTTTTTCCCTGCAATCCTAACTATCCATTGAAGAACCTGTCCCTGCCCTGTTTGGTTGCTGTGCCAAACCAGACAGTTATAGAAGTACAAATGACAGACTCAATAATTGCTCTCTATCAGCAGATCCTTGGTCACTCTGAGCTTTCACTGGTGCTAGGCCATAGGTGCAAAGCCTAAGATTCCTTCAGGCTTAGAAAGCCATTAAAAGCAGAGGTTGGGTTTCACAAAACGCATGCCCCCCTTGTGCATGTACACATGACCCCCACACCCCCGCTTCCTGCCCATACACACACAACCCCTCCGCACCTCTCCCCCAAGCATGCACACACGATGCCCCCACCTCCTTTTGGGCCTAGTAGGCCTCCCTGCTGTTGCAGGTGTTATGTCTGCCTTGTATGCAGCTTTATTCCTCTTTAGCATTCATCTCCATTGTTTTGTGATGCATTTCCTGCCTCTCTATCTAGGATTTACCTCCATTTGCTCCTGTCAGGCACTTCCTGTTCCTGTTGTATATATGTATTTATATTCTCGATGGCTTGTATCGCGTTTTAACTGCATTTTGATTAAAACTACTTGAAACACTTGCAGCCTCCTGGGATTAAAAATGGGCCGTGTGTGTGGGGGGGGGGTTTGCACATGTGTCTCCCACATACACCCTGCCCCCCATCCCAAAAATCAGTTGGCCGGTGGGAGGCGCGCATACCTGGTGGAGCTGGCTTGCGTGCCTGCAGAGAAGAGGGCTCTGTGTGCCAGCTGTGGCACTCGTGCCATTGGTTCACCATCATGGCTTTAGGTCATTCGCAAGCATTTTGCTACCATTTATGTTTTTTATAGGCTTCTGAAAACCTTCGAAAAGAACTGTGGTTGCTTTGTGGATTTATATTAAAAGTCATGAAACTTTTCAGGCAGCCTTATATATATATTTTTCCCCCCAGCTTCACATGGAAAGTGAAAACAGATGAAATACTTCTTCTGACTCAATCTTGAGACCTGCCCAGTCTTCTGTGTATCACAAATAGTAGGAATTTCTGACAGAAAAGAAAGGAGGGGGGAAAAATGCTCCACTAACTATGATCGTGATCTGACTCATACTTCTCAAAACAAAGATTGTTGATGAATCAGAAAGCAAATTCAAGTGTTTCCCAATCCGGCTGCTTTTTAATTATGTAAGATTCCCTGCTTGGGAACATGCACTTGTTTATTAACTACCAGCTTCTTCTTCTTCTTTTTTTTTACTAAATTTAATCTCTGAGCTACTTCTGAATTTTTTTTTAAAAAAAGAAAAATTTAAACCGATGTGCAAGCTTTATCATTTGAAAATTGCAAATTTTCAAAATTCAAAACAAAATTGCCTATACGTTTTGTGACTACAATGAGAGGAGTAACTTGGTCGTTAACTTGGTGAAACTATGACTGTTACTCATCTGTCTTCAGCTTTCCTTTGTTCTAGAAACCTGCAACGGTCTCTACAAATTATTGCTAGATGAGTCAATCACTAAACTACTAATTCCACTCCATAAAGCCTTAGTAAGCCATTATAGTCTTGCAACAACAACAACAACAATAATATATATACAGTATATATATTATCAAGGGATATCTATCTATCTATCTATCTATCTATCTATCTATCTATCTATCTATCTATCTATCTATCTATCTATCTATCTATCTATCTATCTATCTATCTATCATCTATCTATCTATCTATCTATCTATCTATCTATCTGACGTAGTGGCTCCGTGGCTAAGATGCTGAGCCTGTCGAGCGAAACGTCGGCAGTTCAGCAGTTCGAATCCCTAGTGCTGCCTAACAGGGTAAGCTCCCGTTACTTGTCCCGGCTTCTGCCAACCTAGCAGTTCGAAAGCACATAAAAAATGCAAGTAGAAAAATAGGGACCACTTTGGTGGGAAGGTAACAGCATTCTGTGTGTCTTTGGCATTTAATCATGCCAGCCACATGTTCACAGAGACATCTTCGGACAGCGATGGCTCTTTGGCTTTGAAATGGAGATGAGCATTGCCCCCTAGAGTCGGGAATGACTAGCACATATGTGTGAGGGGGACCTTTACCTTTACTTTTAGGACCACACCTAGAATACTGCATTCAGTTTTGGGTCCCCGTACTATAAAAAAAAGATGTTGAGATTCTAAAAAGGGTTCAGAGAAGAGCATCCAGGATGATTAGGGGACTGGAGACAAAAACATACGAAGAATGGTTATAGGAACTGGACATGTCTAGTCTACTGAAGAGAAGGACTAGGGGAGACATGATAGCAGTCTTCCAATATTTGAGGGGCTGCCACACAGAGGAGGAGGTGAAACTATTTTCCAAAGCATCCAAAGGCCAGACAAGGAATAATGGATGGAAACTGAACAAGGAGAGATTCAACCTGGAAAAAAGGAGAAATTTTCTGGCAGTGAGAGAAATCCACCAATGGAACAGAAGTTGCCTTCAGAAGTTGTGGGAGCTTCATCATTGGAAGTTTTCAAGAAGAGACTGGACTACCATTTGTCAGAAATGGTATAGGGCAGGGGTGTCAAACTCGTGGCGTCACATTGTTGTCATGTGATTATCACAACTTTTTTCCCTTTCACTAAAATGGGGCTAGGTATGGCCAGCACATGGCACATCTGGCCCGCGGACTATGGGTTTGACACCCCTGGTGTAGGGTCTCCTGCTTGGTTGGGTGGGTGTTGGACGAGAAGACCAACAAGGTCCCTTCCAACTCTGTTAATCAGTTACCATACAACTTTCCTGAATAACGGATGAAGTTTCCCAAATTTGCTTTATAAATTTATAAGATTTATAAAGCCACCCAATTCAAGCATTATGACGGGAAACACCATATAAAGCAAGCAAATAGTAAACCGTCAGCCCCTCTCAGGGGAAGGCTACTAGGGGTTCATAGGGCTTTGCGAGAACCTTTAGCTAAGATTCTGTGCAGTTTGGAGAACCCCAAATCCCAATCCTGGCCCTGGCCTTAGCCCTATCCCTGCCCCTCCCCTCCCAGGAGTCCCTACGTGACCCGTTTTGGATGCAGGTAAGTGCAGCGCACACATGGAGACTCGGGGAGGGTGAAAAATGGGCCTACCGGAAGGTCAGGAAGGCCAGGCCTGTTTTCAGCCTCCGGAGGGTCTCCAGAGTCCGGGGCGGCCATTTTTGCCCTCCAAGAGACTTGAGGAAAGTCTCTGGAGCCTGGGGAGGGCAAAAATGCAACCCCCCACTGTGGTGCAGGAGGCCAACTAAACCATGCCCACCGTGGCCATGCCCACCCAGCAATTAGGCAGAGAACCCCTTGCTAAAATTTTTGTAGCCCACACCCAGCCCCTCCAACCATATAAATCAAACATCAATACTATGTAAATATTAAAATATAATTTTTAGTTGGATTAGATCTCAGCCTGGGTTTGAAGCTGGCTTTGAGGTTGTCTCCACCTTTTGCTAACTCAACCATCTGCCACCTGTACCTTTCTCATTTTGATGTGTTTAATTGCTTTGTGTCTAATTGCAGAGCCTCTAACTCAACCCATACTTTCTGTGGATCCTGAGTACCAGGAATATTATGAAGGAGAGACTTTCAGATTGATCTGCTCAACTTTTCATAACTTGACAGTGATGCGAAACTTGAGGGTGCAAGGTTACCGATTCTTCCGAGAAGATGGGCAGCAGATCCATCAAACGGCCCCAGATGCTTATAAAAATGGCGTGATGGATTTTAAGGCACAAATGAACAAGACCGGAAGTTACAGGTGTGGTTATTGGCTGGAAGAAGCGGGCAGGAAAGTTTGGTCGGACCAAAGCCGCCCCATCAGCATCCAAGTGAATGGTAGGTCATGTTTATAGTCCTGTAGAGCATAGAAAAGCCTCTGTAAAGCCTCTCCTATTGCCACAAAACCAGCTAAGAAATGTAGGGAGTTACAGCATTAACAACAGCAAGAGCTCTTACAAGAGCCTGTGGCGCAGCAGACTAATATTAACATTCAGCTGCTTGCAATTACTGCAAGTTCGAATCTCCCCAGGCTCAAGGTTGACTCAGCCTTCCATTCTTTCTAAGGTAAGTAAATTGAGGGCCAGTTTGTGGGGGCAGTAAGCTGACTTTGTATAAATATGCAAAAGTATGAAGTCTATTACTTAACGCATTGTAAGCCGTCCTGAGTCTCAGGAGAAGGGTGGCATATAAATCAATTTTTTAAAAAAAATGTCTCCCATTGTAGTCCAGGAAATGATTGATTCTCTCTCTCTCTCTCTCTCTCTCTCTCTCTCTCTCTCCATCTATTATACCTTTCTTTCTTTCTTTCTTTCTTTCTTTCTTTCTTTCTTTCTTTCTTTCTTTCTATCTATCTATATCTATCTATCTATCTATCTATCTATCTATCTATCTATCTATCTATCTATCTATCTATCTATCATCTATCTATCTATCTATTTTTTCAGAGTATAAGATGCTCTGGAGTATAAGACACACCTTAGTTTTTGGGGAGGAAAATAAGAAAAAAAATATTCTGCCTCTGCCTATCAGCATCCATCAGTATTCATCTGGCTAGTGTCCTGTCAGTGTGTGAGAGAGTTGAGGGCTGTTTGGAAACTGAAACAATATTTGCTGTGTGAGCAACAAAGAAGGAGACAGCCAGGAGCCTGGCATGGCTTAGCTCTGAAGCTCTGAGTCTGTCCTGAACTAGTCTAAACTAGTCTGCTGCTCGAAAATGAAAATGAAACTCCTTTCCTCTGCTTGTGTTTTGCTTGTATTTACTACCACATTGGAAAACCTGCTTTTGGTATTGTATATTCACTTCATGTGTTATATTATCTATAAAGAGAAGTCATTGAATCATGCAGAATCAGTGATTTCTGGATGTGATCGCTGCTGCAAACTCTGAGTCCTTGCAGCAAATAACAAACAGCCAGGTCAATTATTGCAGCCTGATTCAGCATGAGCAGCTGATTGGTGGGTGATTCAGCTTCCTGGAATACCTCCAATCAGCTGTTCCAGGCTGCAGGGATTCCCACAGACCATCGCCGCCTCCGTGCCTCTTGTTTCTGGCTATATTCGGTGTATAAAGATGCACAAAAATGTTCACCCTCTTTCGGGAGGGGGAGTGCATCTTATACTCTGAAAAATATGGTAGGTTCTGACTGAATGTTATTAAAACTCTAAATATAAGAACAGTTAGAGGTAGAGTCAGTGACCGGAGAAGCAATAGGCTCTCTTCTTGAAGCAAGGCAAATATATGTGTCCCAGGATAATATTACAGGATCCAATCTGGGTTGATTACCAGGACCAAAGATTTTGTCTTCTGAACTTTTGGACACATGCTGGACTCGTTCTCTTTCCCCAGATTGTGTGTGAGAGAAGTTCCCTGAGAATGGGCTCTAGCACAATCCATCTCAATCTTCTTCAAAGTTTTCTTCCTAAGAAAGAAGGACTCTAGTGCCCATTATCCCATCGCGAGGTGAGCTAAGGATGATGGGAACTGTAGGACAGCATCTGAAGGGCCAATTTTGTCCCATTTCGGACTTAAACCAGGAGTTCCTTGACTCAATAGCTAAATTAGACCTTTGCAAAGATTGGCATCTTCCAAAAAAAGTGAAAAAGGTCAGAGAAAATACAGGTGAAACTATGAAAAAAATAAATTTGATTGAAATAAATTAAATGCGTTCTGTAAAATGACTTCCTCCATCCACGACGGATGGTGGGAATTGTAGGACAACACCTGAAGGGCCATTTTTGTCCCATTTAGGACCTAAACCAGGAGTTTCTTGACTCAAGAGCTAAATTAGACCTTTGCAAAGATCAGCATGTTCTAAAAAAGTTGAAAAAGGTCAGAGAAGATACAGGTGAAACTATAAAAAAAATAAATTTGATTGTAATAAATTAAATATGTTCCATAAGATGACCTCCTCCATCCACGATAGTCTCCACCAATAGTTGGGAAAGGCTTTTAGGAACTATATGTATGATTCTGTGCGTGATCCTGAGGTCAGCTAGCCCATCGCTGCCTTTAACAATCTAGGACCCCAATATTTTAAGGCCTACATTTTTTTATGAATGAAGGCAAATATACATGTCCTAGGATAATGTTGCAGGATCCAATCTGGATCGATCAACGGGGCCAGAGTGTTAGTCTTCCAAACATTTAGACTCGTGCTGGAACCCATCCTCATGGAACTTATCTCTACCAAGTCCTCTGAGGATGAGCTCCAGCACGAATCTGAAAGCTCAGAAGACTAAACCTCCGGTCCTGGTAACTGACCCAGATTGAATCCTGCAGGCGCTTCTCTGTTGTGTGTTCCCAAGCAGAGACAGTTTGGGATATTTTAATCTGGATTTTTGCACTGAGTAGTAGGGAGGGTAGTAGGTTGGGCTTTTATCTAAAGGTTTGTTTTTTTTGTGTGTTGTGTTGTGTTGTGTTGTGTTGTGTTGTGTTGTGTTGTGTTGTGTTGTTTTGGTTTGGTTTGGTTTGGTTTGGTTTGGTTTGGTTTGGTTTGGTTTGGTTTGGTTTGGTGTTGTGTTGTGTTGTGTTGTGTTGTTTTGTGTTGTGTTGTGTTGTTTTGTTGTTTTGTGTGTTGTTTTGTGTTGTGTTGTGTGGTGTGGTGTGGTGTGGTGTGGTGTGGTTTGGTTTGGTTTGGTTTGGTTTGGTTTGGTTTGGTTTGGTTTGGTTTGGTTTGGTTTGGTGTGGTGTGGTGTGGTGTGGTGTGGTGTGGTTTGGTTTGGTTTGGCTGGAAGAAATATCCACCTGGGTTCAGTTCCAAGTGGGGAAGAAGACACTGGAAACATGGGGCTGCTTGGAAAGATGGCTTTTAATGATGGGCAGGATCACATGCCTTGATGATGCTGGGTAAAGAAAAAAAAAAAGGAAGAGATGCTAAGAGTGCCTGAGTTTTTTATACCCTCTCTGGGCTTTTGAATTTGAGCTTGCATTCTGATTGGTTCTCAGACTCCCCTGGGGCCATGCAAGGACAACTCTGTAGGCTGTCCTGAGTCCCAGGCTTAGTTGAGCCTTGCTGGGTGATGTAATCTTCCCAGGTGCCATGTGGTGAGAGGGGTAGAGGGCTAATCCTATCATGTCCTGAAGGCCATGTCTTAATCCCATCTCCCTGGAGCTGAAGGGGGGCAAGCAGGGGGCTGCAGGAAGCTGCTTTGTCTTTAAAACCATGTTTCTCCTTTTCTCATCCAGGGGAACATAATATTCTGCCTTTTAATATTTCCTAAAATATTTCATTCTTCTAGGAGAGGGGTGGGTGCCAACTTCCTTCAGGTTTGTTGTTGTTGTTGTTGTTGTTTATTTGTTTTCCTAGTCAAGATCTCCTAGTGGTTTCTCTCCGAGGACTAAGTAGCTGCAACCTTACTGAGCTTCTAAAAGACACAACATTGTAGAAGGAACTTAGGGCTGTTGTTGTTGAGTCATTTGCTGCAACAGCATTGGAGAGAGGGCGGTTCAGGGTGAAAATGGGGGCGAGGAAGTGACCCATCTTCTTTCTAAAGCCTGATGCTCAGTTCATTTAAATGTTCAGCCTTTTGAAAAGGGAAGTTTCCCAGAACAGTTAGTAAAGGGGTAAAAGCATAACTTCTTTCCTTAAGAAATTCAAAATCAAGAAACCATTGAATTGAGCCCAAATTATAAACAATAAGAACATGGCTAATAGCAACCAATTGGTTAAACAACTTTGCTGCAGGATATTTGTTTAAAATGATAAACAACTTCATTTAATAAAAGGCTTGGGGAAAATTTATTTAAAATAAATTTTAAGGGAGGGAGGACATCTATCTCCTATTTTTGTCTCTGTCTCTAGCTCTGTCTCTGTCTCTGATTCTATCTCTATCTATCTCTATCTATATATCTATCTCTATCAATCTCTCTATATACATATATATCTTATTAAAAGATTTTTTTTCTTAATATAAAATACAAATAAAATAAAGTTAATGGAAAAAGGAACAGGGAAGGAAAAGGAAAGGGAGAAAGAAATGAACTGAGGGAAAGAAAAGAAAGAAAGAAAAACCAGTGATTTCCAATTTCTCTAAAACAAACCTAAAACTCAGTATTTTATGCAATAAAGGCTGACTTTTTTTTTTTTTTTTTTTTGTATTTAGCTGAAGGGAGGGCACCAGTCAACCAAAAGGGGAAAAAATAGAATTATGGCTACTCTCGGGAACTTCTGAGTGATAAGTTTCTATATTAGCAAATAGCTTACTGGTTAAAGGAAACTAAAGATCTCTCTCTCTCTCTCTCTCTCTCTCTCTCTCTCTCTCTCTCTCTCTCTCTCTCTCTCTCTCTCTGTGTGTGTGTGTGTGTGTGTGTGTGTGTGTGTGTGTGTGTGTGTGTGTGTGTGTGTGTTGTATGTGAGGGAGAACCTGTGTTGTGAAAGATATAGATGTAGCACATTCTGATCACCAGATGGCAGCAAAACACTAATTTATGTCACACTGACTTATTCCCCCCTCTCCTGCCTCCTTATTAAACTACTGTTTCCAAGTCCCAATTGCCCATTCTTAATACTCATGCTTTCATTTTTATTTTATTTTTAATCCAGGGAAAGGTAACCTGGTTGGTCTTAGTACTTGGAAGGAAAATCAGCAATGAATCCTGCAGTTGGGAAAGGATACAATATAGATGATAGATGAAAAAGAGAAAGAGACACAGACAGAGGGAGGGAGGGAGGGAGGAAGAGACAGAGAGAGATTATAGGTAGATGATAGAGAAAAATTTTATTGGAAGGAAAAGAAAGAAGGAGAAGGCAGGATAGGGCAGGACAGAGAGGAAGGAAGGAAGGAAGGAAGGAAGGAAGGAAGGAAGGAAGGAAGGAAGGAAGGAAGGAAGGAAGGAAGGAAGGAAGGAAGGAAGGAAGGAAGGAAGGAAGGAAGGAAGGAAGGAAGGAAGGAAGGGGATATTCTCTCACAGCTATCTCAAAGGATTGCCCATTTTAGCATTCTCATCTGATAACACAGTTGATAAATGTTGCAGAATACAGAGCATATTCTTCTTATCAGGCAATCTCTCAACCCATCAGCTCAACATCCCATCTTCCAGATTTATTGCAGAGCCCAGAGCTCCTAGTCTAAATTTCCTATAGAACACTCTTCTACAATAGCACCGGCAAAGATATAGTTTCATTCAGACAAGATGCTGAATTAGAAAATAGCCAACCACATTTACGGCCAGTGCACTAAGCAAAACCAACTTCTGGATTTAAAGGATGGCTCAATGTTCTATATAAACCCCAGGTTTCCGGCTTCAGTTACAATGGGGTGCAAGGTTATCTAAATATAACCCATTCTATTTAATTATAGCATGTTTCATACATCTACCCTTATATTTGTGCATATCAATTCATGTTTGAGAAGATCAGAGAGAAGGTGTACGGAATTGCTGCAGGCAGTGATAATTGTCATCGTTCAAAAAAGCCCCTGCTAGTTTTTTTGTTTTGTTTTGTTTTTTGTAAGGATGCCATGCTTGTTCTGGTATCATTAGCTCTGCCTTTATGATAAGAAATGTCCCTTCCAGGGAATGTTTAAGATAATGACAAGAACGATTCCTTGTTCATTTCATCTCAAGGAATTAACTGACTTAATTGTGAGCACCATCATGAAGGTGAATTCTAAGAGGGTTTCTGAAGAAATAATATACCCAGGTCAAATAACATGTTTTAATGGGTATTATGGCCAGGGATAGGCTTCACAAATTTTAGCAAGGAGTTCTCTGCCCAGTTGTTGGGTGGGCATGGTCATAGTAGCCATGGCCTAGTTGGCCTCCTGCACCACTGCAGGGATGTTTTTGCCCTCCCCGGGCTCCGGAGGCTTTCCTCGAACGTCTGGGAGGGCAAAAACAGCCTCCCCAGGTGCCGGAAGCCCTCTGGAGGCCAGAAAGGGGCCCATTTCCAGCCTTTCTGAACTTCTAGGCCCATTTTTCGCCCTCCCCGAGCCTCTATGCTTGTCCTGCACTTACCTGCATCCAAAATGGGCCACATGGGGACTCCTGGTAGGGCATGGTGGGGTGGGCCGGGCCAGCCAGGAGTAGGATTTGGGGGGTTCTCTGAACTGCACAGTATCTTAGCTAGAGGTTCTCCCGAACCCCTGTGAATCTCCAGCAGCCCACCCTTGATTATGTATGATATTGAGACTAAAAATGGTGTTCTGGCCCCGTGCCCAGAAATAACCTCCCCTCAGACAATCAGAGGCTAATAAACTGGCAGGCAACCAATTAAGATGATAACAAAGGTTGGCAGCAATCCGCAGCTGCTTGCCAACGTCTTTATTAATAGGTCCGTCACATACACACCACCAAAGCTGAGACGCAGGGCCGATTCAAAACCGGGATCCATGAATCTTTGTTTTGTTCGTCACAAAGATACGGCTGCAATCCCTCTCTTATATAGTTTGGGAGGCATGGTCCACCAGCTAATCACGACCATGCCTTTTCCTCTGCTGGGCTCTCCTGTCTCTCCGACGCTGGCAAGGATCCAACCAAAACTCACTCCCCTCGTCAATGTCCTCCTGTGGCTGCAGGGATGAGCTTGGCTCTGGGCCTATCTCCTGCCCTTCGGTGTCCTCCGGAGGCATTGCCAGAGAGGAGAGTCCTGGAGAGGGAGGCCTTGCCAACTCCTCTCCCTCACTCTCAGAGTCCTCCCCTGCTGATGACACAGGTTCAGGCAACGGAGCCACAACAAATGGGTCTCTCACTCCTTCCTCTCACAAAGGGAAAGATATAGCAGTCTTCCCAAATTTGAGGTGATCCTACAAAGAGGAGAAGTTCAAACTATTTTCCAAAGCACCGGAATGCAAGACAAGAAATGATGGATGGAAATTAATCAAGGAGTGAAGCAACCTAGAACTAAGGAGAAATTTTCTAACTATGAGATCAATGAATCAATGGAATAGCTTGCCTTCAGAAGTTGTGGGTGCTCCATTCCTGGGGCGGGGTGGGGTTTTAAAACAAGGCTGATGGACTTTCCAAGGTCAAAAATCATGCAAGTTCTAGTTTGCTTCTATGCTTGGTTAATTTCCATCCATTATTTTTTGTCTCACGTTCTGGTGCTTTGGAAAATAGTTGGAACTCCTTGTCTTTATAGGAGCCCCTCAAATATTGGAACACTGGACAGGAATTTGTCACAAATGGTATATGAACTCTTGCTCAAGCTGAGGGTTTGACTAGAAGACCGCAAGGTCTCTTCCCACTCTATTATTCTATGTACAGTGTTCATTACTCGCCCTTGAGGAGAAAAGCTGAAAAGCAAGCAAAAAGAAGAGAGGGTTGAACATGTGTCTTTCTTTTTTCCAGCGGCCCCATCAGCTCCATCTCTGAAGTACATGATTTTGGACTTCAAAAAGACCATCAGAATGGAATGCACACCTCCACCTGAAGCTGATCAAATCACGCAGTTTCGTTTCAATATAGACAAAAAGGCTGTCTTGGTCATGGCTACCGGCAACAGCTCCTGCATATACAATCTAACTAATGTGAAAGGCAAGGAAGTCCTCATGTGTGCCTATGCTCAGGACCTCAGTGGAAGAATCATATTTTCCAGGAACAGCAATCCAATCTATGTTGACCTGCTAGGTAATGTTGCTTCTAAGGATCCCATGTTCTTTGTTTTCCTTCCAACATGCTGCTGAATATCTATGGAGATTCTCAGTCATGCAGGTAACGGTTGTCCCAAAAGTGCTTATTTCAAGAGGCAACTGGACTTTCTTGGTATTTTTTATTTATTTATTTATTATTTATTTATTTATTTATTTATTTATTTATTTATTTATTTATTTATTTATTTATTTATTTATTTATGTCAAGCACGTACCCTCTTTCCCCTAAAATAAGGCCTCCCAAAAAATAAGTATTATTATGTAACATCTACCCTGTTTCCCCAAAAATAAGACCTTCCCGGATAATACTCCCAATCGGGCTTTTGAGTGCACACTCTAAAATAAGCCCTCCCTGAAAATAAACCCTCCCCAAAAATATTTAAATGCATGCACAGTTGGTCCCCATCATTTCCTCTGGTTAGGGTTCAGGAGACAGAAGTGGAAATCAGGTAAGACGGCAAGAGGAGCCCCGTTTTGCTCCACACGCCCCAAAATAATAAGACATCCCCCAAAATAAGGCCAAACACTTATTTCAGGGTTCAAAAAAAATATAACACAGAGTCTTATTTTCAAAGAAACATGATATTAGATAATATATATATATGTATAAACATGATTTAATTACATGAAATGAATACAAATAAAGGAAACATTAGGACAGGGATGGTAGGCAGTTTTTAAGGGTTTTTTTTAATGATTTCTTTTTAAAAAATAGTAGTTTTTCCTTGAAGATGTTTCTTCAGCCGTGGATAGAGAAACATTACAGAGGGTGGTGAGCACAGCACAAAACATTGTGGGTTGTCTCCTGATACCACTAGATGAGACTGCTAGGGCTCACTGCCTTAGAAGAGTGAGGAAAATTCTCAGGGATGACATCCTGGTCACCACTTATTTACCCTCATACCATCAGGTAGGAAATATAGAAGTATAGCCAACCACACAAACACGCTGAAGAACAGTTTTTATAACATCATAACTATGTAGTATGATGGACCGCAGGGCCGGCGCAATGTGTAACATGTTCACAATGGTGCCATAGGACTAGGTGTTTTGTTAATATGATTTATTGGGTTAAGGATTTAACCCAATAGATTGTATTGGGTTTTTGTGTGTGTGTGCGCACGCGCACTGAGGGCACTCAACCAATCTCATTGTACATATCTTGTGCACTGACAATAAAGATTTGAATTTGAATTTGAAGAAGCTTCTTGGATGAGAAGCGAAACATTTTCAAGGAAAAACCGAGAAAGTACAGTTGCCTCTTGAAATTAGCACCTTTGGGACATGTTGCTGAAGAGCAGGCCCAGAAAGAAGGTGTAAGAGAAGATCAAAGATTGCAATGAGATCAAAAATGATAGAGAAACCACAGAGTTTGCCAAAGCTGCTTTTTAAATGATGAATAAGCACTGTTAGATGGAAAAGCCCAAAACAATCAGTCTAATCTGAATCTGAAAAAGAATACTTACCTGTTTATTAGAAGAAGCGAAGGATGTGGTAAATTTGTGTTGAAAAAACAATCAGCATTTCTTTTCTCTCTTCTGGTTTAGGCATCAGATGGATTCGATTTTTGGCTGTCGGTGGGAGTTTCTTCACTATCAATGGTCTCATCTTCTTAATCTCCTATTGTATTTCTTTAAGAAGCAGGTAAGGCAGATTGGAGACATTGGTAGAATGATAATTGCTTTAGAGGTTTAGGGATTTCATTACTCCCACACCTTTGAGAAGATACATTGGCAAAAGTGAAATTTATATAGCCAGGAAAAAACAAGCATAGAAATCTCATTTTATCTCCAGAATAGTCATCTCAATCTTCTTCAAAGTTTCTTCCTAACAAAGAAGGATTCTAGCACCCATTATCCCATCGTGAGGCGTAACTAACGATGATGGGAATTGTAGGACAACACCTGAAGGGCCATTTTTGTCCCATTTAGGACCTAAACCAGGAGTTTCTTGACTCAAGAGCTAAATTTGACCGTTGCAAAGATCAGCATGTTCTAAAAAAGTTGAAAAAGGTCAGAGAAGATACAGGTGAAACTATGAAAAAAATAAATTTGATTGTAATCAATTAAATGTGTTCCATAAGATGACCTCCTCCATCCACGATAGTCTCCACCAATAGTTGGGAAAGGCTTTTAGGAACTATATCCATGATTCTGTGTGTGGTCCTGAGGTCAGGTAGCCCATCATTGCCTTTAACAATCTAGGACCACAATATTTTAAGGCCTACATTTCTTATGAATGAAGGCAAATATACATGTCCTAGGATAATGTTGCAGGATCCAATCTGGGTCGATCAACGGGACCAGAGATTTAGTCTTCCAAACTTTTAGACTTGTGCTGGAACCCATCCTGAGTGAACCTATTTCTACCAAGTTCTCTGAGAATGAGCACCAGCACGAATCTGAAAGCTCAGAAGACTAAAACCAAGGGTGGGCTATTGGGGGTTCGCAGGGCTTCAGGTGAACCTCTAGGTAAGATTCTGTGCAATTTGGAAAACCCACAAATCCCACTCCTGGCTGGTGCTTCCCTGCCCACCCCACCCCTCCCAGGAGTCCCCATGAGGCCCGTTTTGGATGCAGGTAAGGGCATGCACGGAAGCTTGGGGAGAGCAAACATGGTCCTACCAGACATTTGGGAAGGTCATAGGGCCTCCAGAGCCTGGGGAAGCCGTTTTCGCCCTCCTGGGGCGTCAAAGAAAGCCTCTGGAGCCCAGGGATGGCAAACACACACACACACACACACACACACACACACACACACACACACACACACACATACACACACTGTGGTGCAGGAGGCTCACTAGGCCATGCCCACCATGCCCATGCCCAAACAGCGACTGGGCAGAGAACCCCTTGCTAAAATTGTTGGAGCCCATCCCTGACTAAAACTGTAGTCCTAGTAACCAACCCAGATTTGATCCAACTTTTCTTCTTTTGGACACCATAATGTGCTCAAACTATAAATGCGCCCTTAAAAATAATGAGTAAAGCTTTTAATTTCTGGCCTTAATAGCATTACAGAGGATCAAGCACAGGGACAATGTTCCTATTCCCACAATATCTAAACCCACTGAGTCCGTTCTCTATTGTTGGCCCACTGGAAAGGCACAATCACAGGAACTGAATAAAAAAGGTTGCAAAATGCTGAATGACCACTGGTGGCACCAAAAAGGCAGAGAAAAATTCTGCCTCCTTGCTGCCATCTCTTGGTTGGCTAGGGTATTGAAGACAAATATATTAGCTTTAATCTAGAGAATGTCACATTTATATCCTCAGGGAAGGGCTGATGTTCCTTGTGACAAATTCTTGGAAAGTCTTCATGGCGTACTTGCCATGTGTGCATCTCTTTCTCCCATCATTAGCCTTAAAGCAGGAGTAGGTGAGATATTCCAGCCAATCAGCGCTTTGGAAGTATGCTCTTGTCCAGCCCTGCCTTGGCAGTGAGTTCTATCATAGGCAGACCTTGGTTACTCTTTCTCTCCCACTCCTTTTAAGTTTTATTATTATTATTATTATTAAGTTCACAATTATTATTATTAAGTTCACAATGTGAGTCAGTAGTCTGCAGTATAACCGACTGGACACAGTTATTTAAACCCAGGCATGACCCCAGATGTTGCGTTGCAACCTGATAATGTCCTTAATCATAATAGGCTCTCTAGGGGAGGAGGGGAAGAAGGAGCAGGAGCCCTGTCAACAGTCTGCTTCTTTGAACAAGGTTTAAAATGGGGGAATGTAGGAGATGACCAAGCTCAGCTGGAAAGCAGGGTCAAATGTATAATTAGTTTGGAGTCTCTACAACTCTGTAAGAGACCTAAGTCCACTTTCCCTTAAAGTCCATTGATATTTGGCACCAATTCATCTTGACCATTAGTGGTTCTGATTCTTGTGTATCCATAGCATGAAATAAACTTGCAGTACAGGTAGGGCTCAACTTATGACAGTTCATTTAGTGACCATTCAAAGTTACAACAGCATTGAAAAAAGAGACTCATCTCCTTGGTCACATGATCAAAAATCAGACATTTGGCAACAGGCTCATATTTATGATGGGTCATGAGATCACATTTGCAACCAAAGCCAATGGGGAAGCCAGATTCACTGAACAACCATATCTCTGACTTAATTGTGGCAAGAAAGGTCATAAAATGAGACAAAGCTCACTTAACAAATGTCTCACTTAGCAACGGAAATTTTGGACTCAGTTCTGTCCCTAGGTCAAGGACTTACTTGTAGTTTTGAACTACATCCAGGCTCCTGACTTCTTGCAGTCTACCGGAGGCTTGGAGTTGAGGGCCTATATAAAACTTCCTTGTTCAGAGATCGTATACCTTGGATAATCCACTTGCAAAGTAGGGGATAAGCAAGAGGAAAGGGAGGTCCCCTCAAACCTGGCCTATGAGCTTTCTACAGGCTGATACAAGAATGCCCCTCCACCTTTGCCCCAATTATTCTATACGAGTGATGGCGAACATTTTCAGCACCGAGTGCCCAAATTGGAACATGCATGAATGCGCATGTCAGAGCACCAGAAACCCGAAGACCAGCTGCCAAAAATGCCCCCCAAACCAGCCTGAAATTGGCCTAAAAATGCCCCCAAAATAGGCCATTTTTTGGGGCCGTTTTCAGGCCATTTTTTGGGCCATTTTCTGGCACCTTGGCACCCGCAAAAACCAGCTGGCCGGAGGGCATGTGCACGCCGGAAATCAGAAGAGCAACTGGTGACAGCACAGGTTCACCATCACGATTCTCTACTTATCAAAACCAGACCAATACCTCCAAAGCATTTTCTGATCATTATTTTTGCTGCCTTAAACGGACTAATTCTAATCTTTGGCTATGGCTGTTTGTTTAATATTTAAACAATATATTTTTCAGATCACTTCTTCAGAAGACCGAAAGGACCATCTGACCATCTACTTCATAAGCTTCTCTTTGGGTTGAAATGCAGTTGAATCGATGGTCTTCATCAAGTGCTTCAGCCAATATATTAGACGCACCCTTAAGCCACTGACAAAATACAACGCCTGTCTCCCTTTAATGAATTCCCCCCAAAATGTGATATTTCTGCAGCCCTGCCTTTTCAGCTGACGTTTTCCTGCAGTTTGGCCTTTCTCAAAAACATATGAAAAACCTCAACAAGTTATTCGGACTTTTGCAAACTGCTACTGGGGTTGCTCTTGCGGTTGTTGCTTCTTCTGCTGCTGTTTTAAATAAACCAGAGTTTTCCCGTGTCAATATCTTCCTGTTTGGTATACATATCTATATATCTTTATTTTAAATCTCTAGTGTGGTGAATATGACGAAGACACGAAATACCTATCTTTGAAAAATTCCAAAATGAAATGGACAACGTGAATCTTACTGGAAGTCCTCGACTCATAGCCGATAGTTTTGCAACCGGCTGAAGTTATGACAAACTTCCCAGCAGAGGTGAAATTCACTTACCTTCCCTACCGGTTCACAAATGTGTGTGTGCCGTCATCTGTGCAAAGCCTTCTGCACATACGCAGAGGCTTAAAATGTCACAAAAAAGCAACGTCATGACATCTGCACCGGTGGGCGGAGCCTCCTGTAGCTGCCGCTACTGGTTCGCTCAAACCAGATAGAACCGGCTGAATTTCACCCCTGCTCTCAGGGGTTACTTACAATGTAGATTTGAAATTCTGTTGGTTTCCCTACCCCCTTCAGTCACGCCCCCACCCCCTAGGTTAAAATATTATTTATTCTTAATATTAAAAGAGGCAGGATAGAATATTTCCCCAAAGGAGAAGTGGAGAAACATGTTCTTAAAGGCAGAAAGCAGCCCCAGTCTTCCTACCATAATAAAACAGCTTCAAGCAGAAGAGACTGGTCTTTAGGAATGGAGATTTTGTATCCATTCAGGAAGACTGGGCCAATCTATTCATAAACAAAACGCACAGAAGGTTGATGGGATTAACAATCTACATTCCCCCCACCCAAATTCTAAGGACAAGACATGACCTTTAGGACATAATAGGATTAACCCACCCCCATTGAAATAGTAAAAGGCACAAGGCTCACTACATTGCACAACCCCCTGGAGCATCTCAATCACCCTATAAAGATTCATCCACTCACTTCAGCCATTTTGTCAGACACCCCAGAAACATTGCTGCTTCAATGAAGTTTCTGGAAACCAAATTAACCTTCTTTCCGTCAGCCTTCATTTTATTTTCAGCACCTTTCTCCAGGTTTGGAACCAGACCAGATTTTTCTTCCCACACTATGGGATGCTGTAAACCTTATAAGTCACTTTTTTTTTCAGTGTCGTAGCAACTTCAAACAGCCTCTGAATGAATGATTGTAAGCAGTTGTGGAATTCATTTTTTTTTACTACCTGTTCTGTGGATGTCACTTGGTGGGCATGGCAGGGGAAGGAAACTGCAAAATCTCCATTCCCATCCCACTCCAGAGGAAGGATATTGCAAAATCCCCATTCCCTCCCCACTCCAGGGGAAGGATACTGCAAAATCTCCATTCCCTCCCCACTCCTGGGAGAAGGATATTGCAAAATCTCCATTCCCACCCCACTCTGGGGCCAGCCAGAAGAGGTTTTTGCCTGTTCTCCGAACTACTCAAAATTTTTGCTTCACAGGTGGCTTTGAGGGGGGGATGAGGTGGTGACCAATCCTTGCTGGGAGGCCCCCTGCATGATGCTAATGTTATGAAATAGATCAGGGGGTCTCCAAACTTGGCCACTTTAAGACTACTTAAAGGTCTTCAATTCCCAGAATTTCTCATGCTGGCCACTTTAAGACTTGTGGACTTCTATTCCCAGAATTCCTCATGCTGGCCACTTTAAGGCTTGTTGGCTTAAAGTGGCTGGAGAATTCTGGGAATTGAAGTCCACTATCTTAAAGTGGCCAAGTTTGGTGATCCCTGAAATAGTTCACTCGAGAGGATGAACTTTCTAATGTGGTCAAGAAAGACTGCTCTGTTTTCTCTCTCATGAATACCATTAAATTAACATTTTTGTTACAAGAGCTCTGCAACTACAGAAACTACAGTAGCAACCAAGGGAAATGAAGCACACGTAATATTCATTCTACTTCTAAAACTTTCAACCCAGCTCAGACACAAACTTAACCAGTATGGTTTTCCCCTTATAGAATTTGACAGCCCTGTATTGCATCTCAATACAGCCTATGGCAATCTAATAAATTAACAGAGTTGGAAGGGATCTTGTAGGTCATCTAGTCTAACCCCCGCCTAAGCAGGGGACCTTATACCATTTCTGACAGAGGGCAGTCCAGTCTCTTCTTGAAAGCTTCCAGGGATGAAGCTTCCACAACTTCTGAAGGCAACTTTTGTTCCATTGATTGATTGCTCTCACTGTCAGAAAATTTCTCCTTATTTCTAGGTTGAATTTCTCCTTATTTCTAGTTTCCATCCCTTATTCCTTGTCTGGCCTTCTAAAGAAGAAGAGGGCCAACTCTATTTTTGGCTCAGAAAAAATAAATCCTTCTGTACAGGAGTGGGCTTCAAAAATTTTAGCAAGGGATTCCCTGCCCAGTTGCTGGGTGGGCGTGGCTATAGTTGGTGGAGGGGTGTGTGTGTTTTTGCTCTCCCTGGGCTCTGGAGGCTTTCCTTGAGCTTCCCAGGAGGGCAAAAATGGCCTCCCCAGGCTCCAAAGGCCCTCTGGAGGTTGGAAATTCCGTCTTCCCAAACTTCCGGTAGGCCTGTTTTTCTCCCTCCCCGAGCCTCCGTGTGCACCCTGCACTTACCTGCATCCAAAATGGGCCATTTGGGGACTCCTGGGAGGGGCAGGATGGAGTGGGTGTGGCCAGCCAGGAGTGAGATTTGGGGGTTCTCTTAGCTAGAGGCTCTTCTGTACCCCTATGAACTCCCAGCAGCCCATCACTGCTTTTGTGTAAATGTACCCATTGCACTAAATGAGATTTTCTCTTCTCTTCTCTTCTCTTCTCTTCTCTTCTCTTCTTCAACTCTCTCCTCTCTTCTCCTCTCCTCTCCCCTTCCCTTCTCTTCCCTTCCCTTCCCCTTTTCCTTTTTTAACTTAGAATGTTTGATAAATCTATACATTGTAAACATGCTGGCTGGGGAATTCTGGGAGTTGAAGTTCACATATCTTAAAGTTGCCAAGGTTGAGAAACACCAGATTAAGCAAGCAATGACTTAGCACAAGAGTGGGAAGCTGTTGGCAGCTAAGGCCTGCATTTTGTGTGAGTTGTGTGCGTTGCTGTGTTGCTGAGCAGAATGGCAAAATGGGAAACCATTGCTATATCCGACATGAAAGCAAGGCTGATATCGGGTCTCCAGATGGAGCAGAGGGTTTGACTAGAAGACCTCCAAGGTCCCTTCCAGCTCTATTCTCTTCTGAATTCTGATACCGCAAAAGGGAGAAGGGTTTTCCTTTTCTTTATTTTCTTTATTTTTTTTATTGACAGGCCTATTTACACCTCACATGCTTTTTCCAGTGGTGGAATTCAATTTTTTTTACTACTGGTTATTTGAGCATGGCTTGGTGGGCATGGTGTGGCTTGGTGGGCATCGCAGGGGAAGGATACTGCAAAATCTCTACTTCAACCCCCACTCCAGAGGAAGGGTATTGCAAAACCCCCATTTCCATTCCACTCTGGGGCCAGCCAGAGGTGGTATTTGCCAGTTCTCCGAACTACTCAAAATTTTGGCTACCAGTTCTCCACAACCTGTCAGAACCTGTTGGATTTCGTCCCTGCCTTTTTCTTATTCACCTCAAAATACGAGCAAATATGCAAATAAGCAGAGTTAGTCTGGATTTTAAGGGCACTTCAATTCTTCAGCTGACCCTCAATTATTAAATTGTCTACTTTGTTTAAGCTATTTTGTGTATGATAAGTCAACCTCTTGATGGCATACAGACAAATCCATAGGGTCTCTTAATACTATCAGTATTTTTTTTTTCAAATCTGAAAGAAGCTCATAAGGGTAAAACAATGGTTTATGTTTGTAATTTTGCTTTGCGAAGCAAAATTCACGAATAAAACCAAGAAAAAGACGCATATTTTAATTTTTAAAAATATCTAAAATCAAACGGTATATTTGAAATTTATTTTTAAAAGAAACTCTATTTTTTGTATTTTTCACATAAATGGGAAATACGGTGCATAAAGTGGACCCACTTCAGGGGTGAAATCCAGCAGGTTCTGACAGGTTCTGGAGAACCGGTAACAGAAATGTTGAGTAGTTCAGAGAACTGGTAGAGGAAATTTTGAGTAGTTCGGAGAACCAGCAAATGCCACATCTGGCTGGCCCCAGAGTGGTGTGGGGAGATTTTGCAGCATCCTTCCCCTGCCATGCCCACCACGCCAAGCCCACCAAGCCACGCCATGTCCACTAAGCCGTGCCCACAGAACCAGTAGTAAAAAGAAATGGATTTCACCACTGACCCACTTGTACATCAAATGTTAAATGATCCAAATACAGGCACTCCTTGATTTACAACAGTTCATTTAGTGACCGCTTGAAGTTACAACAGCTCTATAAAAAGTGACTTATGGCCATTTTTCACACGGCCATCGTAGCATCTCCATGATCAAAATTCAGATGCTTGGCAACGGACTCAAATGTATGATGGTTGCAGTGTCCCGGGGTCATGTGATCCCCTTTTGCGACTTTCTGACAAGCGAAGTCAATGGGGAAGCCAGATTCATTTAACAACCATATTATTAATTTAATAGCTGCATTGGTTCACTTAACATCTTCAGTGGCTCCCTTAACAACAGTGGCAAGAAAGGTTAATACACAGGACAAAAGTCTCACTTAACAAATGTCTCACGTTGCAACAGAACCTTTGGGCTCAGTTATGGTCATAAGTCGAAGACTAGGTTTAAAGCACAAAAGTGTGGTAAAATAATCTAAAGGACAGCTTTCTGAAATAAAAGACTGACTATATTACTATAGTTTTTGGAGTATAAGACGCAGTCCCGCCCCCCCAAAAAAGTGGGTGGAAATGCCTGTGCACCTTATACACCAAAAGTTGCTGAAGCCCCGCTTCCCTGCTGGTCTCCACCCTTCAGCCCCCACCCACTGCTGAACCCCACCACCTAACTGGCTGAAAACGTAACATGCGGAGGCCAAAAATGTGATGCACAAAGGCTGAAAATGTGATGCGCGGAGGTGGCGATCAGTGGCAATATGCTGTGGTGATTCTGGAAGCCTGTAACGGGTCTAAAACAGGGCGTGCGGAGGCCGAAAATGCAATGAGCGGAGGTGGAGATGGTCTGTGGTAATCTCCACAGCCTAGAACAGCTGATTGGCGGTATTCCGGGAGGTTGATACAACTGCCAATCAGCTGCTTGTGCTGAATCAGACTGATAATGTGCTGAAGCTGACCAGCCTGTTTGCTGTTTGCTGCAAGGACGCTAACCAGATGAATACCGATGGATGCTGGTAGGCAGAGGCAGATTTTTTTCGCCTTGTTTTCCTCTCCAAAAACTAGTGTACATCATATACTATGAAGCATCATATACTTCGAAAAATAAGGTAGTCAAGAATGTATGGTCACTGCATCTATGAGGCATTAAAAAAAATAGTAAATCGGTAGCAGTATTAATAGCGGTATTGGTAGTAAAATAGTACATAAAAACACTTAGCAAAACTCACCCCACAGCATCGTGTAAACTGCACAGTGAGGGAAGAACAGATAAATGTTTGCCTGCCTGCTTGTTGGGGTTTGGTTTTCAGCTTCCCCCCAGATAAGGCTCTGTGGTTTGAGTCCCTTCCTTCCGAAGCCAGGCAGAGGGAGATCCCTGCAAAGGATGGGATGACACAGGAAGGGATGGTTGACAGCTGAGCAGAAGGCTAAGGCCGAAAGGGAAAGGAAGGAAAATGAAAAGAAAAAGAAGGATACAGACATGCAGACACAACTTCCAAGTTGGGACTTGTTGGAGGAAGGAAAGACAGGGGTGTGGTCTTTTTTCTTTCCAGCAAGTCCCAACTTGGAGGTTGCCTGGAGAATCCAGGGCTGTGAGTTCGTGCATGCAGACTGAGCCAGCCTCCCTGACACTCCCCTGCTCTTCCATTACTCAATCTCATTCCAGCTTCTAGTCTAGACAAGCAGAGGAAGAGCAGTAAGAGAAGCAATGTTTTGCATGAACCAAGACTGGTTATGAAGGCATTATTAATCCAGCGAATGCAGGAGACACTGGCCCGTCTGTGACCTGAAATGGATGGCTATCCCCCCATGTAAGTATTTTTTTTAAAACTTTGGTGGGAGGATTGTAAGTGGTACTTGAGGCCCAGTTCAAGCAGGGGGAAAAATAAGGGACATGAGGCAGGTAAAAAAGTGGTCCCATTGTATGAAATAATTGGGGGCATTCCTTGAATCGTTTTGTTTGGGAATTTGGCAATGAAAAGAATGAACAGAAATGTATGATAAGAATCCAGGACAAAGTTTACGTTTTGCCAGTTATGCGGCTATCCAAACAGTCACAATTCATTTTAATTTATAGATAATGGCAATGGCAACGACACACAAAGGATTAACACAAGATTCCACAAGCGAGGGAGGGAGGGAGGAAGAAAGGAGAAAAAAACAGAAAAGAAAAGAATGCATGAGAGAGAGAGAGAGAGAGAGAGAGAGAGAGAGAGAGAGAAAGAAGGAAGGGAGGAAGGACGGGAGGGAGGGAGAGAGGGAAGGAGGGAGAAAGGAAGGAAGGAAGGAAGGAAAGAAGGAAGGAAGGAGAAAAAACAGAAAAGAAAAGAATGAGAAATAGAGAAAGGAAGAAAGAAAGAGAAAGAAAGAGAGAGAGAGAAAGAGAGAGAAGGAAGGGAGGAAGGAAGGATGGGAGGGAGAGAGGGAGGGAGGGAGGGAGGAAGGAAGGCAGGCAGGAAGGAGAAAAAAACAGAAAAGAAAAGAATGAGAAAGAAAGAAAGAAAGAAAAAGAAAGAAAAAGAAAGAAAGAAAGAAAGAAAGAAAGAAAGAAAGAAAGAAAGAAAGAAAGAAAGAAAGAAAGAAAGAAAGAAAGAAAGAAAGAAAGAAAGAAAGCCTTCCATCCTTTCTAAGGTGGGTAAATTGAGGACCCAGTTTGTGGGGGCAAAAAGCTGACTTTGGATAAATATACAAAAAGTATGAAGGCTTACAATGCATTGCTTAATGCATTGTAAGCCGCCCTGAGTCTCCGGAGAAGGGCGGCATATAAATCAAATTTTAAAAAAAGAAGGAAGGAAGGAAGGAAGGAAGGAAGGAAGGAAGGAAGGAAGGAAGGAAGGAAGGAGAGAGAGAGAGAGAGAGAGAGAGAGAGAGAGAGAAAGAAAGAAAGAAAGAAAGAAAGAAAGAAAGAAAGAAAGAAAGAAAGAAAGAAAGAAAGAAAGAAAGAAAGAAAGAAAAAAAGAAAGAAAGAAAGAAAAAGAAAGAAAGAAAGAAAGAAAGAAAGAAAGAAAGAAAGATTTTTTTTCCAGATTCTGGTTAGCATTATCGTTTATTTGTGCATTTCAATTGAGAGACGCAGAAAGAGAAACCTATACTCCACTGCAATGGAAAATTTCTATGGAAAATTCAGGCCTGAGGAGGAAAGCGTTTGAAAATGAAATAATCAGGGTTAGTAAGGTCTTTTCTGCTTGATGCTTATCAAAGTGCATCACTGGATAGGAGCACCCTACTGGGTTTTGATTGCTTTATTTCAAAAGAAATAGCAAACCCAGAAAATGGTTGGAGCTTCTTCGGTAGGTGGGAATACAAGAGATTTCAGAAAGGAGCCATGCCTTAAAATGGTAGTCATATGGGGACGAAAATAGACCAAGAGACCAAGAAAAATCGAGTGAAAATGATGGGTAAGGTGTTTTTCCCTCCCTAGAAAATGAACTTCACAGCTGTCAAATGCAAATGATTGGCAGAGAAATAAGCCAATCAAATAGAATCTGGGTAACATCATCAGTGCTACTCACTATCCATGGCTAGCTATCATCAATCACTAGCACTAGCGCTGATGATGTTACCCAGTTTGGGTAATGAAACATTTGCAAGAAAATCACCAAGCTCTGAGAACACCAAGGACCCCTCATTTCAACACCAAGCTACAAATATTCTCCTTTATTGGTCACGTAGAACCTTCTGAGGCAGTGAAACTCATGGCTACTGGACATGCAATAGCCAGGATTTTTAAAAAAGGTAAAAAGGTACAGGAGTCCCTGCAGATTTTACTCCTCTAGTCATTGCCGACTATAAGGGGCGGTGCCTATCTCAGTTTAAAGACCATTGAGCTAGCGCTGTCCAAAGATACTTTCTATGGTCATGTGACTAGCATGACATCATGGAGAGCTGTTACCTTCCCACTGTAATGATACCTATTTATCTACTCGTGTTTGCATGCTTTCAAAGGTGTTGGGGTGAAGACAGGAACTCATCCTGTCTCATGGCGCTCGGGTCTCAAACCTGGGCTGCCAACTTTCCAGATGACAAGCCTAGTGTATTAACTACTGAGCCACTAGACCACTCCTAAAAAGGTAAAAGGTATGGAGGCAAATGTCTATGGAGATTCTCATTCATCCAGGTCATTGTTGTCCCAAAGGTGCTTTTTAAAGAGGCAACTGGACTTTCTGATTTTTCTTTGAAGATGTTTACTTCTCATCCAAGAAGCTTCTTCATCTCTGAAGCTCAGAGCTCAAAGATGAAGAAGCTCCTTGGATGAGAAGCAAAACGTCTTTAAAGAAAAAACAGAAAGCCCAGTTGCCTCTTGAAAAAGCATCTTTGGTATGGAGGCAAAATTCAAGAAGGTGACCAGAGATTACCCATTAGGGTAAGGAAGCCAATGTGAGAGGGTAGCACAATCACTAAAGCAAACAGAACAAGAACAAGAAAAGAATATGGCTAACATGTCCCAGGGATTAGATTTTATGAGACCAGTAATTTCAAGGCCACCTCTGGCTCACTGCAACTAGAGGAGCCATGGTGCAGTGGTTAGAATGAAGTATTGCAGGTTAATTCTTCCCATAGGCCAGAGTTCAATCCTGACCGGCTCATGGTTGACTCAACCTTCCATCCTTCTAGTAAAATGAGAACCCAAGTTTTGGGGGGCAATATGCTAAGTAAACCACTTAGACAGGGTTTATAAGTCTAAGTGCTACTGCTAGTGCTAGGAAATTTATTTTTGGTGGTGAGGTATGCTTATACCTCACCAATCCATCTCTTGACATCTCAAACTTCTCTATGCTTTCTCTCTTAACAGGGCGCCGCCATTCCATTTGCTGAATGCTACCACCAATGATTGTCTCCTCACATCAGGAAACAGCACCCTCGTGAGCTCCTCAACCTCCAGCATCGCTGGTATTGTGTTTCTCCTCCTGGCTGCCCTGATTGGGCTACCTGGGAACTTCTTTGTGATTTGGAGCATCCTGTGGAAAATGAAGCCGAGCCATCGCTCAGTCACCTGCCTTCTGGTCCTAAACTTGGCAGTGGCAGATGGAGTGGTTCTTCTCTTGACACCCTTCTTCGTCCTCTTCCTTGTCTTCAAGACCTGGCTGTTTGGCTGGGCCATTTGCAAAGCAGTGTACTACCTGTGTTGCATCAACATGTTCGCTAGCATCTTCATCATCACCCTCATGAGCGCAGATCGCTGCTTGGCAGTCAACCAGCCCTATTATTCCCAAGCCATCCGGAAGAAGAACCTGGTAGTCAAGATCTTGGTGGGGATTTGGATAGGGGCCATTTTGTTGTCTCTGCCAGCTTTCTTCTTCCGACAAGTCTTAAAGGAACCCACACGGAAACTTCTCATTTGTGAGCCTTGTCATTCCAGGAAGAGCCTGACCATCTTCCACTTCACAATGGAGACCGTGGTGGCCTTCGTAATTCCATTCACCATCATTGTTGGCTGCTATTCTGCCATTCTTGTCCGCCTCAGGGGGGTACGGAAGAGAAAAGGGGCTCGGACGGAGAAACTGATTGTGGCCATTGTGATCTGTTTCGCTGTCCTATGGATGCCCTACCACATCATCAACATGATCCAGGTGGCTTCCAATCTAACCTCGGGGAAAATGGCCGAGCGATTGGGACAGGCCTGGAAGAATGGGCGAGCAGGAGCCACAGCCTTAGCCTTCTTGAGTAGCAGTATTAACCCTGTACTCTACGTCTTTGCTGCTGGGAATCTCATTAAGACTTCGGGTGCCAATTTCATTGCTCAGTTCTTTGAGGGAGCATCCGAGGGGCTCGGACGGAGGTCTCAGTCTCAGAAAAACTTGGACAAAGACTTAATACCAGCTGCTGGGGCATCTGTAAACCTGGACCAGCAATTATTGGGAAATTGTGATAGGGTCAACAAGGACACAGATTGTAGGCTGACCGATGGCACAACACATAATACTTCCTAGACTGAGTCACTACACAAAAAATTCCAAAACTGCCTTAGGCAGGACCAGTTCCTGCAGCATATGACTGTCAACACTGATTGGGCAGTTTTTCAATATTTCATGCAGAGGTCTTACGAAGTAAAGAATCCAAGCTAGGGTCATTTGCCTACAAAATATGAATTTGCAGTTCTGCTACCTGCCTGCTCTTTGTGTAAAACTGAGATTCAGAGAAAGAAACCGAGATTCAGGGGCCGAGGTGGTGCAGTGGTTAGAGTGCTGTACTGCAGCTACTTCAGCTGACTGCTAATTCAGCAGATCAGTAGATCAAATCTCACCGGCTCAAGGTTGACTCAGCCTTCCATCCTTCCGAGGTGGATAAAATGAGGACCCAGATTGTTGGGGGCAATATGCTATTTAGTATACTGTCGATTGTTCTAAGCCGCCCAGAGTCCTCGGAGAGTGGGTGGCATAGAAATATGATTAATAAAACATAAATAATAAATAAATAAATAATAAAAGCGTCAGTAACATTTCTACACTACACGACACGTGCAATTATTTCTCTCTCTCTCTCCCTAAATTTCAAGGGGATCTCTGCCCGGTTGCTGGATGGGCATGGTGGTGGCAGGTGTGGCCTGGTTCGGCTTTTGCACCAGAGCAAGGGTGGGGGGAGTGGTTTTGCCTTCCCCGGGCTCCAGAGGCTTTCCTTGAGCCTCCCAGAGGCAAAAAATGGCCTCCCCATCTCCAGAGGCCCTCAGACTTCCAGTAGGCCAATTTTTCACCCTCCCCAAGCCTCCACATGTGCCTTGCACTTACTTGCATCCAAAACAGACCACGTGGGGACTCCTGGGGGGGGGGGGCTAGACAGGAGTGGGATTTGGGGATTCTCCAAACTGCACAGAATCTTAGCTAGATGTTTTCCCGAACCATTGCGAACCCCCAGCAGCCCAAACCTGGATTTTTTTGCAGGAAATATTGGGATGAGAAAAAAAATAAATATAATTTCTCAAATATCTTAAAATTAAAAGCAAAGCGAAAAAGTGGGAAAAATGTTTGACAGAAGCCAGTTGAATAAACTGATACACACACACTCAAAGATATAAACATGAAATTGAGTGTAGGGGGTTTATGATAAAAGAACATACTAGGTTTTCCCTATGGAATATATTTGCAATCTGCCTTCTGATAAGCTAAAAGGAATCAGGGGAATTTCTGCAGTAAATTCTTTCATTATCTCCTTGCAGGCAGAATACCTCCAACATGTACATTTTCTAAAAGCAGAGAAAGGCATTTGTGGTTTTTTTAAGATAAAAGGAGGAGGAGGAGGGTAAAAACCAAAAATGGAATCTCTTTTTACTTCAGACAACCTCTCTGTGTATACTACAGCAGTCAGTAAGAATGCAGAGTTTAGAGGAGCATCTGAAAATCCCCAGTGTAAGTACATAGGCCAACAATATTTGTCTTGGGCTGTTTACAATAATAAACTGGTTATTATATACAAATGATTCTGTGCATTCCATTTATGTCCTTGTGTTCTTTTAATGACAAGCCAGTGGGAAAATTCAGATAACTGAAATTTAGCATGCCTATCGATGACAAATATGCTTTTCTTCCACATTTTTTTTCTTGCATTAAAAAAAAAAGTATTCAACCCATTTTTATGGGGCGGATATGCCTGTTAAAAATAGGCCCAGACAAGATAAAGCAAGATCTCTTCCTTGTTTGGGTGCTTCATGGAAGAAACACAATGTGGTTGACCTCATTGAGGGGTGATGATGATGATATTGTCATATTGGACATTAATGCAGTTGAGCAAGTCCAGAGGTATTTCACGAGAAGAGTCCTCCACTCCTCTGCTCACAACAGAATACCTTATGCCACCAGGCTTGAAATTTTGGGCTTAGACAATTTAGGACAACACTGTCTTCAGTCTGACCTAAGGGTAGTACATAAAATTATCTGTTACAATATCCTACCTGTCAATGACTACTTCAGCTCCAACCACAATGATACACGAGCACACAATAGATATAAACTTAAGGTAAACCGCTCCAAACTCAATTGCAGAAAATACAACTTTAGCAACAGAGTGGTCAAGGCCTGGAATCCATTACCTGACTCTGTGGTTTCATCCCCAAATCCCCAAAACTTTAATCTTACGCTGTCTACAGTTGACCTCACTCCATTCCTAAGGGGTTTGTAAGGGGCATGCATAAGAGCACCAACATGCCTATTGTCCTGGTCCTATGGTCCCCATTTATTCATATCCATTTCCTGCATTCATAATCATGTTTATATTTATATCTGTTATCTTATACATGCTTTACAAAATAAATAAAGAAACAAATAAATATATAAATATATAAATAAATAAAATAAAATAAAAAAATAAATAAAATAAAATAAAAAATAAATAAAATAAAATAACTAAAATAACTAAAATTAAATAAATAAAATAAATAAAATGATGATGATGATGATGATGATGATGATGATGATGACATGGTTCTTCTGAATAATGCATTCTTCATTTCTCCCTTGGCCTCCTCCAACATAGAGACATAAGTTGAGAGATCTCCATGACGTCAAGACCCAAAATAAAATGAACTCAAATGTGGGAGATTTGGGGAGTGATTGCAATGGGTTTAAATTGTCATATCTACAGGTACATGAACTGTACCTTTATGCTGAACAAGAAGAAGTGTTCAATTGGATTTCGGTTGGGCTTGCAGAAGATTCTTATCATTTCATGACACATCAACATGTCTGAGAGTTCAAAACCAGCAGCCTTAGTTCAGCCTTGCGAAAGGTGGGGCAAACCCTGGTCTTGGAATGTTGGAGCCATCTTGCTTTACGAAGCAACATAGGCAGGTAGCTCTATGAACCTGATTTGAATTGATGCCATCACAGCAAAGCTTTGTGCAACCCTACCTCATCCTGCCTAATTATGGAAAGAGACATTCACGAGTTTTATGAATGCATTCAGATTGCCTCACTCACTCACACATGCACACACACACAAACACACCCTTCCTAATTTGTCGACTTGGTTAGACTTTTCAGAGGCTCCTCTAAACTCAAGAAATCTTGCTTAGACTTGTAGCGCAGACAAGGCTAATTACATGATGTTGGAAGAAAAATCCATCTGGTCCAAGCTGGGAAAAAGATGCTGGAAATAACATGGAAGCTGATTGGAAAGAAATTTATTTCGGTTTATTGGTGAACAGAACCAACACACACGCACAGTGTGTGCAGTTCTGGGACAGCTAACAAAATGGAGTTGAGAATGGGTGGGTTTTTATACCTTCTTGATTCCTATGGGGTCATATTAGGGGTCAAGGCTGGCTCCACAGGGGAAATGCAAATCCTACAGGTTTGTCTAAGCTAATCTTGTCAACCTTTGGCTTGCCTAAATGTGTTGCTTATCTGGAGTCTCTGTCTGACCCAGTCTTTCTGAATGGATTACCAAATCTGCATTTCTAAAAGCTGGCCTCCTCCGTTTCTGCTTGGGGAGGGAGACTGGGGGTGATTTCTGCCTCCCTTAAGATTTTCCCCCATTTCTCCTTTAGGGAAAATATTCTATCCTAATATTCGCTTATTTGTTATTTTGTTTATTTGCTTATTTGCTTATTTGCTTATTTGTTGTGAAACAAAATACGAGAACAAGAATAAGAGAATAAAAATACAACGACAGAGACAATAAACACGTTAGTGTACTTATGCACGCCCCCTCTACTGACCACTTAAGTATGAAGTAAGGTCCACAGAAGTCAATTCGTGACTGAAACTGAAAATTTGTAGCTGAGACAACTGAACCATGTTCAGTTTTAAAAAGGAATCATTCCTTTTTAATATTCCACAAATATTATCATCTTGGTTGCTTTTCATTCTCTCTTTCTCTGTGTTCTCCCTAGAATCTCAACATCTTTTTTATATGTGCAAACCAAAACTGGATGCAGTTGGCTCCTCCCACCCACCCCCGCTCTATCCTGTCCTTTATTTTCTGCTTTGTAGCTCATCTCAATCCCACAGCACAACTGATTCCCCTCCCCCCCCGCTGTTCTACTTACCATTGCTGACTTGGAAGGTAAGCAGCTGAGCTTCTAAAACCGTGATGGTGAGCCTATGGCATGCAGAGCCATATCTGTGGGCACGCGAGCGTTGCCCTACCTCAGCTCCAGCGTGCAGATGAGCACTGGCCAATTGATTTTTGGGCCTTCCAGGCCCATCAGAAGTTGGGAAATGAGTCATTTCCAGCCTCCGGAGGACCTCCAGGGGGTGGTGAAGGCTGTTTTCACCCTACCCAGGCTCCAGGAAAACCTCTAGAGCCTGGGGAGGGCAAAAAATGGACCTACCAGGCCTACCAGTAACCTTTTTTGCCATCATGTGCCAAAAGTGGGGAGAGAACGTGTGGGTCATGCATGTATGCGTGGGAGTGGTGGGATGCGGGGGGCATTGAATTATAGGTGTGGGCACATATGTGCGTGACACCCCCCCCCATACTCCTCCTGCTTTTGGCATTCAACGGCAAAAAGGATAGCCATCACTGTTCTAAGTGCTCCATTTTCAGCCCTGCATGTAAGCGCCTTAGGAGGTTGTTACTGGTTGTTAAATCAGCAGCATTCCACCAATGGTCCCTAGCCATGTAGAAATCATATGCAAGTTAGCTTGCTGGTCCAGATATGGTCAGTCATTCCTGCTACCAGCTGAGATTTCCTCCCACTTGGCTGGTCTTAAGGAGATCTGGAAGAATTCATAGACAACTATGCCGTGACCATTAACGTTGGTGTTTGTTTCTGAACTCAAGCTTCACAGCTTAACTAGTAGCTGTGTAGCAGTAGCAACAGAGGAAATTACTTTTCTATCTATGTTTGTGAGCTACCCAAACAATGTCTGCGTGATTTTGAATCATGGTCTTACAAAAGTACAACTATCAACATACAGTGTTTCTTATTTTTAAGAAACACTTAAGACTTTAAGACCTCACATCCTGGACATAAATTGTTTCAAATTCTATCCTCAAAATGCCACTATAGGGCACTGTACACCAGAACAACTAGACACAAGGACAGCTTTTTCCCGAATGCTACCACTCCGCTAAACAACTAACTCCAACAACGCTGTCAAATTATTTACTAAGACTGTATTACTATTATTCTTCTCATCCTTTCTAGTACCGATCTCTTCCCACTTATGATTATAACCATGTAACTGGTATCTTTACAATTAAATTATTTTATTTGTTTCCTAGTATGATTTGATTGTTTGTTAGTAACCTATGACTATCACAAAGTGTTGTATCTTATGATTCTTGATGAATGTATTTTATTTTTCTTTATGTACACTGAGAGCATATGCACCAAAGACAAATTCCTTGTGTGTCCAATTACACTTGGCCAATAAAGAATTCTATTCTATTCTATTCTATTCTATTCTATTCTATTCTATTCTATTCTATTCTATTCTATTCTATTCTATTCTATTCTATTCTATTCTTTCTTTCTTTCTTTCTTTCTTTCTTTCTTTCTTTCTTTCTTTCTTTCTTTCTTTCTTTCTTTCTTTCTTTCTTTCTTTCTTTCTTTAATTGAATTTCTATACCGCCCTTCTCTCGAAGGACTCAGGGCGGTGAAAAGCCACATTAAAATAACCAGGTATACAAAATTGAAAAACAATTAAAAGCTAATTACAGAGCCTGGATAGCTCAGCAGACTAATGCACTGTAATTTAACTCCAGCTGTCTGCTCAAGGTTGACTCAGCCTTCCATCCTTTCTAAGGTAGGTAAATTGAGGACCCAGTTTGTGGGGGCAATAAGCTGACTTTGTAAAATATACAAAAGTATGAAGGCTATTGCTTAACACATTGTAAGCCGCCCTGAGTCTCCGGAGAAGGGCAGCATATAAATCAAATTAAAAAAAATAATTAAATACTGGCTCCCCAAATTTAAGAACCCAAGAATTTAAAACACCCAATCCAGATTCTTGTCAAGCTAGTCCAGCTTGTTGAAGAAGTAGGGTCTTAAGGACACGGTGGAAGATACGTAGGTTGGGGATCATGCATATCCCTGGGGGCAGTTCATTCCAGAGGGCGGGTGCCCCCACAGAGAAGGCTCTCCTCCTGGGGGTCACCAGTTGACATTGCTTGGCCAACGGCACCCTGAGAAGCCCTTCTCCATGGGAGTTTATTGGTCAGTAGGAGGTCATCATTGGCAGAAGGCGGTCTCGTAAATATCTGGGTCCTAAGCCATGAAGCACTTTAAAGGTGGTGACCAACACCTTGAATTGCACCTGGAAGACCACTGGGATCCAATGCAGCTCATGCAGGAGAGGTGTCACATGGGTGCAACGAGTCTTTCCCATAATCACCCATGCAGCTGCATTCTGGACCAGTTGGAGCCTCCGAGTGCTCTTCAAGGGGAGATTCTATTCTATTCTATTCTATTCTATTCTATTCTATTCTATTCTATTCTATTCTATTCTATTCTATTCTATTCTATTCTATTCTATTCTATTCTATTCTAGTTCAACTCCCAGAATTCCCCAGCAAGCTATGACTGAAATACACTAACCTAAATTCGTTTGACTTGTAGAAATTCAGCACCTAATCCTCCTAGAAGAATGAAATATTTTGGAAGATATTTAAAAAAGGGCAGAATATTATATTTCCCCAAAGGAAGAAATGGAGAAATATGTTTCTAGAAGCAGTAAGCAGCCTCCACTTCCCTTAATAGCCCACAGCAGATGTCAGCACTTAAGAGATAAAGAGCTTATTGAAAGAAGAAGACAAGTATCTAGATAGCACTATTCATAGCCAAAGCAAATACTGCAGGCAGAAATCCATTCAAGACATGCTGTTTTGAAATTTGTTGCAGCAAAGTCTGACAAAGGCAGAATGGTAGGATTAGAAGCCGTCCCCTCACCCAAGATCCAACACAGGACAAAAGCCACAAAGACACAATAGGAATTGTCCAACACCCTTCAGAACACAAGCCCTTTCATTGCACCATCCCAGAGCAGTCCAAACTTCACCTGGGAGCTCAGATAAACAATAAGCCAGAGGCTGACCAGATTAGTTCAGACAAATACCTAGGATTTGCATTTCCTCTTTTGCCTATAGAGCCAGTTATGACCCCATAGGAATCTGACAACAGCCAATAGAATATATGTTCTTCCACAGGAACAGGAAGCTCCACTGCAAAGCCCCCCCCCCCCCAACTCTATTTTGTCAGCTGCCCAGAGCCACAAACCCATGTGGTTCTGCTTCATCAATATTTCCAATCAGCCTCCACTGTTTCCAATGTCTTTCTTCCAGCTTGGAACTGAACCAGATGGATATTTTTTTTCCAGCAGGGCTAACAAGAAGAAAAGACAAAAAGAAAATACAATAAAATCTTTCTCCACAACATGAGAAAAAAACAAATGCAAAATAATTATGATGCAGTAACCAAGACCCTGCATATCTAACTCACATATCTAACTCTAACTCGTATAGGGCTGCTAAAATCAAATGCAGTCTGTTAAAATAATTTTCCACAGTATTCCTCAAAGCAGAAGTAAATTTGCAGATCAGAATATGTTTTTTAAGAATGGAGCAAACTTGAGCTTCCAAAATGTCACTGCGTTCTGTGTATTTGCCAGCTGAGCTTCCATTCTGAGCATTACGGTAGCTTGCCAGAGAACTTGATCAAGAAAGATAAGACTGTCTTGTGATTTTTGAGCTATTGCGCATGTCTACATTCTTCCTTTTCTAACTTCCTGATTTACTTTTTCCTTTGTCCGTCTCTGAGATATCACTGCTGGTAAAGATGTAGTTATCTAGTTTTTTTTTATTATTATTATTATTATAAAAATGTTTCTTAGAATACATTCAGGTTTTCTTTCTTTGAGAGTATATACCATGGAAAACAAGATCCATTCACCTCTAATTAATTACAGTTTCCCCGGGTGGGGGGGGGGGGGAAACGAGGCTGATTCATGCTTTGACACAAAATACATGCCAAGAAGTGTTATATAAATATTTATACCTGGGCAGAGAACAAGAAACTGCAGCCAGTTAACATAAATACTAATATCTCAGAGACGTTAATTCACTTAAAGAATGAGGGACATTAAAATACATCATACAATCCTGATCTGGGTCAACATTTTAACAACCTAGTATTGTGGTCTGCTGGCAGCCTGTGGAGCTGGCAGCAGAGTCAGACAGTGAGGAATATGGGCCAGTCCTGGAGTCTGGGGAAGGCTTGGACCAGGGGTCTGTGTTGGAGGCAAAGAAAGGGCCATCTAGGACGTACCTGCTGCCTCCAGAACCTCCAGAGTCGGACCTCAGCGAGGCAGAGGAACAGGGGGAGGAACCACCTTCTGCCACCGATTGCGTCCCACTGACCAACAAGCTCTCACAGAGAGGGCCTCCTCAAACAATGCTGACTGGCGACCCCCAGGGGGAGAGCCTTCTCTGGGGGGGGGAGCCCTACCCTATTGGAAAAAACTGCCCCCGGGGACTTCCTGCAGAGACTCCAGCGCGTTAGGGGTGGAAAGGACGGGGCTCCGTCTTTGAATCCCTAACAAGCCCACTCCTGGAGCCGAAATCGGCACTATCGGTTACGAAGAGATCGGTAGCTTAAAGGGGAATATCTTAGGACCTCGGAGGAGAGCGCAACCCCTCCGAAGGTTCAAGACAATCCCTTAATCCAGCAGCGAGGAAAAACCAGCCCTCGGGCTGGCCAGAAGCGCTGACACTGTATTAGGGGGAAGCGAAAATCAGAAAAGAGGAGAGAACTGTCAACAGGTGAAGGAAACAAAAAATTAGTCCCAAAAAATCCAAATAATCAAGAAGATTTTGATGCTGGAAGTAGAAAGCCGGGGAGGAGATTAAAGTAAAGCGGCGACAGTGAAAGTGAACGGAACGGGGCCATCTTGAAAGGGCGAGTGACAGCGCAAAATGTGGATTAGAAGCCAGCGAACACAGAGTGAGTGAGTAAGGAAACAGATTTCAACGAAAGAGGGGACGGAACTTGTGCTTTTTGCTACAGTAAGGATTGGATTTATAACTGAGGTTTTTACGAAGTGGAGGTTGATTACTGAAAAGAGCAATATTGCAGATGCCGAACTGAACTGAGCAATTGAAAGAGTTTGGGGTGCAGAGTCTCAGGGAATCATTCAGAATCGGAGGTTTGGGACTGAGCTCGAGAGCCCCGGATCTTATTGGAGTCGATTGGACTGACGAGGAGATCGACAAGAGAAATCCGGAGACGATACTGAAACCTAGAGAGGATATTGAAGGTGGAATTGAGCAATTGAAAGAGCGTGGGGTGTAGAGTCCCAGAGGATTATTCAGAGCTGGAGGTTTTGAACTGAGCTCGAGAGTGCTGGATTTTATTGGAGTCGATTGGACTGACGAGGAGATTGACGAGAGAAATCCGGAGAGGATATCGAAACCTGGAGAGGATATCGAAGGTGGAATTGAGCAATTGAAAGAGAGTGGGGTGTAGAGTCCCAGAGGATTATCCAGAGCTGGAGGTTTTGGACTGAGCTTGAGAGTGCTGGATTTTATTGGAGTCGATTGGACTGACGTGGAGATCGAAGAGAGGTTTGGAGAGGATATCGAAGGTGAAACTATATAAACTATATTAGCAGTGGTGTTATATTGCTACCAGTAGAGACATCACTTGTGAAGAGAACGTGACTGAGAAATTAATGGCGTTTCACATATGAGAACCTGACTCACTTTGTTTGTGAAACGTTTTGCGGAGACGACTTGGAAGAAAATTTGCGATGAGAAAGAAAAGGACAAACGATCAATAGCTCTACATATAACAAAGTAAACTGGATTGAAACCTGATTTACCTGGATTTATTAAGTATTAATACGTAACTCTTATTTTTTTTTACTTTATTTCTCTTTCTTTGTGTTTATCTCGCTGTCATTGAACTTTAAATAATTTGAAGAATTTATAGAAGGAAAATTTATAGAAGATCTGATAATTAATATAAGAAAAGTATATTATTCTGGATAGTATATAGAAGTGATGAATTTATAAATTTGAAGGTAACTAATAGAGAAACTATAGAAAATTGCAAAGTAGTTAATTGAATATTAGAATATTTTAGAAAATTTTATATTCTTGAAGATTTGATATAAGGATAATTGTGTTTGATTAAGATATACTTTAGGGTTTTTTTTAGGATTTTAAGTGGAAACTAATGAACTGCTAAAGAATTAATTACTCTCCACTGTTCCTATGTCTACTCAGTTACCCCCCCACTTAGTAAGGAATTATTAAATAAGTTGACTAAGGCATAACCTATAAGAATTGCTGAATAAGAATAATTATTGAGAAATAAGTACATAAGAATACTATAAGGTATAAGATAGAACTACTTCAAGGAGAAAAAAAAAGGGGGGGGGCGGTCTAAGGAAAAAAAAAAAAGGTGGTTGACAATTTCAAAATATTGTGGTTGAAAATAAGTAAGATATTAAAGATGGCAACAAGTTCATGGGCCACCACTAAAACGACCAAAAAGAAATCTCCAACTCAGACAGTACAGATAGCTTCCCCAGTATGTCAAAAGACAGGAGACGCAATAGAAAAAGAAAAAGCAGATGCCATAATAGGAATGCAAAACATCCAGGCAGCCCTCGCTATGATCCAAGAGGGAATGAAAAGAATGGAGGAGAAGATGACCTATAACCACGATGAAATGAAGAAAAATCAGGAACAAATGAAGAAAGACGTGGGAGAAATAAAAGAAGACATTAAAAACATTGATGAGAGGATAAATACAATTCAGCAGAATATTACAGAAAATGAAAAAAGAATCCATTTAGTAGAAGAAAAGACAGAAGCCACAAATATGAGATTGGAGAGGGTGGAAAATATGCAAACAATTAAAAACCGAGATACCGAGGATGCTTTATTGTACCTGGAGATGGAAAAGGCATCTTTTTACCTAAGATTCCAAAATATTGAGGAACAAAGAGAGGAAGAACTGGGAGAAATTATGGTTGAATTAATTGCAAAGGCAACCCATAAAGAAAAAAGTGAAATAAGGAATGGCATAGATGAAATATACAGATCATATACAAATTACGCAAGAAGGAATAAGCTCCCTAAGGAAGTCCATGTAAGATTTTCAAAAAAAGCAATAAAAGAAGAAATTTATAGAAAGATGAGGGAGGAAACAGTCATGTATAAAGGAAGGGAGGTACTAACACTGAAGCAAGTACCCAAAAGGGCCAGGGATAGAAGGAAAGATTATAACTTCCTAACCAATCGATTGAATAAACAGAGGATAAAGTTCAGATGGTTGATCCCAGAAGGGATCCTCATAACGTGGGAAGGAAGGAAGTTTAGAGTAGACAATATAGATAAGGCCCAAGACTTCATAGATCAACACTTGGGAGACGAAGAAGAACAGAGAAACAGAGAGAGCAAAGAGGATTCAAGTTCTATTGATCTTGATATACGGAAAACAAAAAATGGAGATAAAGAACGAGGAAAAGGGGGACAGGGAAGAGAAGGAACAGTGGAGACCACTCAAAGAGTAACAAGAAACACATCCAAAACCAAAGCAGCAGACAAGTAAATAAGGATTGAAATGGAACAAAAACTAACACTTACATCTATAAACATTAACGGTTTGAACTCACCTAGCAAAAGACAACAGATATTCACCAAACTGAGGAAATTAGAATCAGACATAATTACATTACAAGAAGTACACATCAAAAAACAACACAAAACATTATTGGAAAATAAGAAACTAGGAATACTATACACATCATTAGCGGAATGTAAAAAAAGAGGAGTAGTAATTTATGTAAAAGAGCATTTAAGATCAAACTTAATTTATACAGATATGGAAGGCCGAGTGCTAATAATAGAAATCAAATTAGAAACAAAAACTATCTTGCTAGTATCGATATATGCCCCTAACGGAAATCAAATGGACTTTTACAAAAAACTACATGACAAATTAAAAGAATTTGATTATGATAATATATGTATTATTGGCGACTTTAATTCGATAGCAGATACACGACAAGATTATCACAACAATAGGGGAAATAAACTTAAAAGGAAAATATTGCCACAAACATTCCAAAATCTGACTGAAGAATTAACGTTACATGATTCTTGGAGAGAATTAAACCCAAAAACAAAACAATATACGTATTTCTCAAATCCATACCAATCATGGTCCAGACTGGATATGGCCTGGATGACTCCACAATTACAGAAAGAGATACAAGATATAGAGATTATGCCAGGCACATGGGCTGATCACAACCCGCTCAAAGTAACTTGGAAGGGCTTCCGAAAACAGAGACGATGGAAGATGGATATAAATATTATAAAGGAAAAGGGATATGCAGAGATGATAGAAAAAGAAATGAAGATATTTTTTCAAATTAACAAAAAAGAGCAAACATCCCTACAGAACTTATGGGATACATCGAAAGCTTTCATTAGGGGCCTAACTATAGCATACACAGCTAAAAGGAGAAAAGAAAAACAACAAGTTAGGGATGATATAATGAAAGAAATTGAGATATTGGAGGCCAAATTGCAAAAATTACCAAATGATAAAATGATACAGCAGAAACTTAATTTAGCGAAACATAAATTGAATTTAAACACAAAGACTGAACTGGCACAGAGAATCAGAATAACAAAACAGATGAACTTTGAGCATGCTAACAAGACTGGACGCTGGCTAGCATATAAACTAAGAAAATTGACAGAAAGTAGATCAATATATCAACTCCAAGATCACCTTGGAATTCTACAACACACACATTTAGAAAAGAAAAATATAGCAAAAGCATTTTTTCAAGATCTTTATCGGAAAGAAGATATATCGGTAGAACAAATCACAAAATATTTACAAAATACTACAATTAAACAGTTTGAGGAAGAACACCGGGAAACCCTAAATCGCCACATAACAATGTTTGAATTAGTGGAAGCACGCAAAACGCAGAAGAACAATAAAACACCGGGGCCAGATGGAATACCAGCTGAATTTTACAAGCATTGCCAACAAGCAATAGACCAAATTTTGTTACAAGTATTCAACGAGGCCTTACTAACAGCTAAAATACCACACTCTTGGACAGAAACAATTATCACTTTAATTCACAAAGAGGACACTGATCCAACACAAATTCGAAACTATAGACCCATTTCACTGCTCAATGTAGATTATAAATTACTTATGACAATAATGGCAGCAAGACTCAAAACAATGATACAAAACTACATACACCCAGATCAAAACGGCTTCATACCCAGAAGACAAATCAAAAACAACCTAAGAACGATTATAAATGCACTAGAGTATTATGATCAGAAGATAAATAAAGAAATTGCCATAATCTCACTCGATGCCCAGAAGGCGTTCGATAATGTCAATTGGTTATTCCTTACAACGCAATTAGAGAATATGAATTGCGGAGATAAATTTCTCTCACTGATAAAAAAAATTTACTCACAACAGACAGCAAGGATAGCAATAAACGGTGATATGACCCAATCGTTCAGTATTGAAAAAGGGGTACGGCAAGGCTGCCCTATGTCTCCATTACTATTCATAATGGCACTAGAAGTATTATTAAAAATTATAAGAGAAGACGAAGGAATTAAAAGTCTCAAAATTAGAGGAGAAGAATATAAACTACTCGCCTTTGCCGATGACATAATTTTTATATTAGAAGATCCAATAATAACGGGACCCAAATTATTGACAAGAATTGAGGAATATGGCCAAGTTGCAGGTCTTAAAATTAATAGACATAAAACGAAAACATTAACTAAAAATATGACACATGATCAAAAATTGAAATTAGAAGAAGATTTGGGAATCCAGGTGGTTAAAAAAGATAAAATATTTAGGCATTTGGCTGACGACAAAAACAACAACAATAAAGGAAGATAATTACACAAAACTATTAACACAAATTGGAAAGGATTTGGAAACCTGGAACAGATTACAGTTATCATTTATGGGCCGAATTGCATCTATAAAAATGAACATACTTCCAAGAATAATGTATCTATACCAAGTAATTCCGATAAACCCAGGAAAGGAATTCTTTAAAAAATTAAACAAACTAACGATGACATATATATGGCAAGGAAAGAGACCTAGGATAAAAAGAAATGCATTACAAGATACAAAAGACAAGGGAGGATTGGCGTTACCAGATTGGGAACTATACTACAAAGCGGCAGCATTAACTTGGATCACAGATTGGATAAAATTAGAAAATAAAAGATTATTATATTTAGAAGGATTCGAACTCACACGCGGATGGCACGCATTTTTGTGGGATGGACCTGACAAACGACATATGTATTTCCAGCGCCATATCATCAGAGAGTCGCTACTAAAGATCTGGCAAGAATTAAAGAGAGAACAATACTCCAAAATTCCAAGATGGTGGTCTCCGATGGAGGCACAAATCCACCCAAATACTTTAGAATCGGGGAAAGTCATACGTTATCAAGAGCTGTTAAACAATGAAAACCAAATTATCTCCAGACAACAACTACGAACCCAAGGTATAAACATTGAATGGTGGCCTTATAACCAAATTCTTTCAAGATATCAATCAGATAAGAAAAAACCAGGAATTGCAAATAACCCAAATGAATTAGACAAGATATTACATGGACCACATCAAAAAATGATTATTATTATTTATTATTATTTATTAAATTTCTATACCGCCCTTCTCCTGGCGGACCCAGGGCGGTGTACAGCCAATTAAAAACCAATACATAAACAATTAAGACCATCCTAAAATCAATATAAGCTAAGGCTGAAAGTTTAGACTCTAAAAAATTTAAAATTTAAAAATGTATAAAAATATATAAATATAAATATACAATATAAAATATTTAAAAAGAGGGGATCAGGCAAGTCCGGCGAGTTGAAAAAAGTGCGTCTTTAGAGCCCGACGAAAAGTCCGGAGGTCCGTAATAGTCCTCAGTTCAGGAGGCAGATCGTTCCAGAGGGTGGGGGCTCCCACAGAGAACGCTCTCCCCCTGGGGGTCGCCAGCCGGCATTGTCTGGCTGACGGCACCCTGAGGAGGCCCTCTCTGTGGGAGCGAACCGGTCGGTGGGAGGCAATTGGTGGCAGCAGGCGGTCCCGTAAGTACCCTGGTCCTAAGCCATGGAGCGCTTTAAAGGTCATCACCAACACCTTGAAACGCACCCGGAAATCAACCGGCAGCCAATGCAGCTCACGCAGGAGGGGTGTCACGTGGGAGCGCCCTGTCGCTCCCATAATCCCCCGCGCGGCCGCATTCTGCACCAGCTGAAGCCTCCGGGTGCATCCCAAGGGGAGCCCCATGTAGAGAGCATTGCAGTAGTCCAGGCGAGACGTGACGAGCGCCTGAGTGACTGTGCGTAGGGAGTCCCGATCTAGAAAGGGCCGCAACTGGCGTATCAGGCGGACCTGATAAAAAGCCCCCCTGGCCACGGCTGTCGTATGATCCTCTAAAGACAGCCGTGAGTCCAGGAGGACGCCCAAGTTGCGCACCCTTTCCGAGGGGGCCAATGATTCGCCCCCAATAACCAACGATGGAGTCAGTTGGCTATATCGGGACGCCGGTAGCCACAGCCACTCGGTCTTGGAGGGGTTGAGTCGAAGCCTGTTTCTCCCCATCCAGACCCGCACAGCTTCAAGGCACTGGGACATCACCTCCACGGCATCATTGGGGTGGTCTGGGGTGGAAATGTACAGCTGAGTGTCATCAGCGTACTGATGGAATTCCACCCCAAAACCACGGATGATCTCACCCAGCGGCTTTACATAAATGTTGAACAGAAGGGGCGAGAGGACCGACCCTTGTGGCACCCCACACACTAGGCGCCTCGGGGTCGACCGCTGCCCCCCTGTCAACACAGATTGCGACCGGTCGGAGAGGTAGGAGGAGAACCACCGAAGGACGGTGCCCCCCACCCCCAATCCCTCCAACCGGCGCAACATGATACCATGGTCGATGGTATCAAAAGCCGCTGAGAGGTCTAACAGCACCAGGATAGAGGAGTACCCCCTACCCCGGGCCCTCCAGAGATCATCCACCAACGCGACCAATGCCTAAAATATATTTTATAACTAAAATAAGTTATAAAATAACTTATTTATTTAATTATTATTTTATAACTAAAATAATAATTATATATTTTATAACTAAAATATATAATTTTTTACTCAGGCATAAATTACAAGAAGAAACAGTGAAGGACAATATGATTAGATGGGCAAGGGATATAGGACACAATATTGAACTAGGAAAATGGGAGAAACTATGGTCACAGAATCTCAAAATAACCAAAGCTACACCTTACAAAGAAAATTTAATAAAGATGTTTTATAGATGGCACCTACCACCGGCTAGAATAGCCAAGATGCACCCGAATGTTACCGATATCTGCTGGAAGTGTAAAACACAGAAAGGAACCTATTTCCATGTTTGGTGGAAATGCAGAAGAGCACAACAGTTTTGGAAAACTATTATAAAAATAATTGAGGAGGTAGTAGATTTAAAACTAGGCAGCAGTCCAGAAACATTTTTACTAGGCATGATAGACACTAAATGCACCAAAGAGACAAAATACCTCATAATACATATCCTAACGGCAGCTAGGTTATTGTATGCACAAAGTTGGAAATCTGATCAAACCCCAAAGGAAGACCAAATTATCTCCAAAGTAAATGATTGTGCTGAGATGGATAAATTAACGCTAGAACTCCGAGATAAGGAGGATAGTGAATATTATGCGGTATGGCACAAATGGCAAAAATGGCTTGAAAGGAGAACTGAAATAAAAAACGAGAATAAAAATTAGGGTATAGAAGAGAGGAAGGTTATAGGAGAGATATTACTTTTGATGTGGGTTATATAATAATGAAGTACAAACACAGAGAATTATAAAACCTGTTGACAGAAAAATTACTATATGTTAGTTTCACAATTGGTGGTGGGAAGGGTGAGGTGGGGGTGGGTGTATTGTTTGTATGTATTGTTTATTTTTATGTGTATGTTCAAAAACTCAATAAAAAAATTTAAAAAAAAAAAAAAAAGGAAAAAACTGCCCCCGGATATATGAAGGATCCCCAACCTCCACACCTTCCATTGTGCTTTGAAGACCCTATTATTCCATCAAGCCGGGCTGACAGAATAATGAATTTAAATGGGTTTTTAAATGGGTTTTAGTTTGGAGTTTTAATAACGGCCAATGGATTGAATTATTTTAATTGGGTTTTTAATTTTTGTGTGGTTACTGTTTTATTATGGCTGTACACCACCCTGAGTCCTTTGGGAGAGGGGCGGTATAAAAATGCAATAAACTAACTAACTAACTAACTAACTGTTCCCAGTGCGCACATGCACAGAGCTGCCAGAAGTCAAAAACAGTTAAAACAAAAGGGATGACTCAGGAGTAAGGCTTGGAGCCCCTCCCATAAGACTTAAAAGAGGAGCAAAGGCACGTGGGGTTTTGTGGGAAGCAATGTTGTTAATTCTGTGCAGTTTAAAGTCTGAAGCTCTGTTTGATTCTGCACTCCATGTGGCTTTACCAGTTAGGTCTTTGGCAGCATGTCAAGGGAGATAAAGATGGGTGGTTATCAGCCTTAACCAGAAGGGACTCATCTGTGAATGAACAGAATTCACAGCTGTTGCAATAAAATAAGTTTTTGGGACTACTCATGTGTCTCATGAGGCCTAAGTCAGAACACCTCAGAAGGATGGAAGGCTGAGTCAACCTTGAACCTGGTGGGATTCGAACTGCCAAACTGATGGCAGCCGGTGATCATCAGACGTTGCCTGCAGTACTGCACTCTAACCACTTGTCTGTTTCTTTCTTCCTTCCTCCACACCCCCCACCCCCGCCCCCAGCCATCCATGAATACCAATGTTTTCACTTGAAGGGGAAGTTCACAACTTTTTTTCCCCCTGCATTTCCTTTTCTGTGGTGTTTCTGCACTCCACCTAGATGTTTCAACAGTGCCTTCATCCCCACACACCCACCACAGATCCTATGAAGGCTTGAAGTGCTGCAAAACTCCTTGTGGAGAGTCTCTTTGTGAAGCCTGACTAGATGGCTCAGTGGCTAAGACACTAAGCTTGTCGATCAGAAAGGCCAGCAGTTCGGCGGTTCGAATCCCTAGTGCAGGTGTCCTGTGTGAGCAGAGGGTTGGACTAGATGACCTCCAAGATCCCTTCCAACTCTGTTACTATTACCTATTACCTAAGGTTTGTGTGGCTAACCAAGGTGGGGGAATTGTCTCAAGGAGAGGAAATAAGTCAGCTAAGATGCAGCTCAAAATACCAACAGAGGGAGCTAGTCAATCTATCAATTAAACAGAATAGATCTGGAAGACAGCTCTGGGAGGTCTTCTACTTCAAACTCTACTCAAGCAGGAGACTCTATTTGGAGACAAGTGGCTGCCCAGTCTTTTCTTAAAAACCTCCAGTCAAGCAGTGGTAGAATTCATTTTTTTTTTACTACGGTTCTGTGGGAGTGACTTAGTGGGCATTGCAAGGGAAGGATACTGCAGAATCCCCATTCCCTCCCCACTCCTGGAGGAAGGATATTGCAAAATCCCCATTCCCACCCAACTCTGGGGCCAGCCAGAGGTGGTATTTGCTGGTTCTCCAAACTAATCAAAATTTCTGCTACCGATTCTCCAGAAACTGCCAGTACCTGCTGAATAGCACCCCTGCTTCAGTGATGAAGTATCTACAACTTCTGAAGGCAAGCCCTTCGTGGCATGGGACCAGGTTATTTTAGGAACCATCTCACTGCCAGTGATATCAGCCCACCGCACTTGATCCGGCAAAAGAGGCCTACTGAGGGCATGATTGGCCAAGGAGTTTTGACCAGGTCAAAAGTAGAAGAAGGGCCTTTTCTCTGTAGCCCCTGCTTTTTGGAATATCATGCCTCCTGAAGGAAGGTCTTCCCACACTTTTTGGCCTTCTGGAAGGCCATTAAAACCTGGCTCTTCAAGGCAGGACAAGAAGCAATGGATGGAAACTAATCAAGGAGGGAATCAATGAAGGAGAAATTTCCCGACAGAACAATTGATCAGTGGAATGACTTGCCTCCAGAAGTTTTGGGTACTCCATCACTGGAGGTTTTTAAGAAGAGAAGGGACAACTATTTGTCTGAAAAGGTATAGGGTTGGGCCAGTGGTGAAATCCTTTGCGGGTCACTACCGGTTCGCTTGCCTGCACATGCATGGTGCACACCAGACATGCACTTCATGTGCATGCCAAAAGCATGCTGCATGTGCGTGCATGCACACTGTGCACCAAGATGCATGTGCATGTGCATGCGCAGTATACACCACCCACACACTTTGTGTAGAAAAAGGAGCAGTTTGAAGGTAAGTGGAAGAGGGAACAGTTGTGCCGCGCGATTTAGATTCGCTAAAAAGCAGGATTTCCTGTTTTCTAGCAAATATAAATCACATGGCACAGCTGATCCTTGGAAATACCATTCGGACCAACTGGTAGCTTTTTTTTACTACTGGCTCACGGAACCGGTAGATTTTATCACGATCGGTTCATTTGAACCGGTGTGAACCAGTAGGATTTCACTACTGGGTTGGACTAGGGAACTTCCAAGACTCCTTCCAACTCTGTCATTCTGTTATTTGGCTTGAGATCGAGATGATTTATTTATTTATTTATTTATTTATTTATTTATTTATTTATTTATTTATTATATTTCTATATCGCCTTTCTCCCGAGGACTCAAGGCAGTGTACAGTCAAGAAAAAATAAAAGATACATAAACATCATAAAATTGATAATTAAAATTATAGCATAGTTTAGTCCAAATTAAATAAAACCCAGAATTATATAATATTTTAATCATTCCCAGTTAACATGCTTAGTCCTGCCTGATTGAACATCAGGGTTTTGAGGGCACAGCGGAAAGCACGGAAATTAGGGATGTTTCGTATATCAGGGGGCAGTCCATTCCAAAGGGTTGGAGCCCTTACAGAGAAGGCCCTCCCCCTGGGAGTCGTCAGTCGGCACAATTTGACTGACGGTACCCTGAGTAGTCCCTCCCTGTGATAACGAACTGGTCGGTGGGAGGCTATTGGTGGCAAAAGACAGTCTCGTAAGTACCCAGGCCCTAAGCCATGGAGCGCTTTAAAGGTGATAGCTAACACCTTGAATCGTACCCGGAAGACCACCGGGAGCCACTGCAGCTCGCGTAGGAGAGGTGTTACATGAGCGCAACAAGATGCACCCATAATCACCCGCGCGGCTTTTGATTTGATTTGATTTGATTTGATTTGATTTGATTTGATTTGATTTGATTTGATTTGATTTGATTTGATTTGATTTGATTTGATTTGATTTGATTTCTATAGCTGCCCATCTCAGCAAAAAACTCCGGGTGGCTCTCCATTAAAAAAAAAACATGTAAGTGGAATCTTATATATAATAAATAACCACATTAAATATTAAACAATAAAAACATTAAAACACTAAAAAAAGTTACAACATCTGATTTGAATATATACAAAGAAAGGCAGAATGACCTTGGTGCTTGGGATCATAGCCAGGTCTTAAAAGCTTTATAGAAAGCTAATAGGGTTGGGGCCATTCTAATCTCTGAAAGGAGGATGTTCCACAGAACAAGGGCTTGTAGGGAGGTAGCACCCACCCCTCTCCTAGAAAAATGAAATATTTTAGGAAATATTAAAAGGGCAGAATATTTCCGCAAAAAAAGGGAAACTCAGCCCCACCACCTTTGTTAATGGGCCATTAAGGCCTGAGCCAGTCCATTCTGTATAACAAAAATAAGATTAGCCCTCTACCCATCTAGCAACAGAACTCACCACAGGGCACCTGGGGAAATTGCATCACCCAGCAAGGCTCAACCAAGCCTAGAACTCAAAAGACAACCTACAAGTTACCTCTGCATTACCGAGTGGCAGTCTGAAACCAATCAGAATACGAGCTCAAATTCAAAGCCCAACAGAGAGCATAAAACCAGGCACTCTCAATACCTCTGCCCCTTTTCTGCTCAGGAATTAGCCACGTGATCCTGTTCATCTATAAACCTTCTTTCCAAGCAACTTCCATGAATCCAGTTGTCTTTTTCCCCACTTGGAACTGAACCCAGAAGGATATTTCTTCCAACAGGCTGCCGCAGGAAAAGTTCATCTTTCAGTCCCCATCAACCAATATTCTTTGCCACCTCTATCCTGATCTTGCATTTTGTTTCTTATCTTGGTACCTAAAGCTTTCAATATTATTATATTACATGATAGGAGTGTTCCAATATTTGAGGAGCTGCCACAGAGAGGAGGGGGTCAAGCTATTTTCCAAGGCATCCGAAGGCCGGACAAGGAATAATGGATGGAAACTGGTCAAGGAGAGATTCAACCTAGAATAAGGAGAAATTTTCTGACAGTGACAACAATCAACCAATGGAACAGAAGTTGCCTTTGGAAGTTGTGGGAGCTTCATCCCTGGAGGCTTTCAAGAAGAGATTGGACTGCCAGTTGTCAAAAATGGTGTAGGGTCCCCTGCTTGGGTGGGGGTTGGACTAGATGACCTACAAGGTGCCTTCCAACTCTGTTAAGCTGTTAAAATCTGTTAAATATTTATGATGTTAATTGTTGCTTTGCAGAATGAGATGGGCGGCATATAAATTTAATAAATAAATGCATTTCAATGGTGTAACTTAGACATTTACTTCCATATACTTTAGACCACAGATTCCCAATCTTTGGAGGCCCAGAGGAGGGGAGGGGCAGAAGGCTTTATGTGCACACGTGCATGCGTGCACACGCAATGCAAACAAGGTGGCAATGACAGCACTCATGTGGTGCTCGCAGTGACAGTAACACAAGTGTGTGTGTTTTTTTTCTTTTTAAAATATTTAGCTAAGCAAGGTGTAGAGATTCTCAGTCATCCAGGTCATGGTGTGAACGGTGTAGGAGTAGGAATGGATTTCCAGGGAAGATTTGCAGACTACAGGAACCAGGAGCACTACTCAGGCAACCCTGAGGATGCAGATAAACCTCCATGTGCTTCAACGACCCTCTAAAAGGATGCAAATGAGCAGTTGTCTGCAACAAATACAAATCCTTCCATTCCCCACTGTCCGGTCAGAGTTGAAGAAGCTTCTTGGATGAGAAGCGAAACATCTTCAATGAAAAAAACAAGAAGTCCAGTTGCCTCCAGAAAAAAAAAATTACCTTTGGAATCCTCATCTGCCTATTTCTGGTCCTTGGAAAGGACTCGATAGGTGGAAAAAAATGCCAAATCCAGTCTTAACATCTGGCTGACTACGTGATGAACCATAATAGCAAAGAAAGCACAGAGCAATTGATGGATATTTTCTTTTAAGATTCCTAGAGACCACAAAGATGTGGTTCCTCAATGAAAGCAGGGTATTGTTGATGTACTTTTTTTTAAAGAAGGAAGTTAGCATATCTCTCTGTGGATAAGTATTCGTACAGCTGTACACTCTGTATCAATGTTCTCCTTTGCTCACCACAGAATACTTTATGCCACCAGACATGAAATTTTAGGCTTAGACAACTTGGAAGTATGTCACCTTTGGTCTGACTAAGAATAGTACATAAAATTATCTGCTACAACGTCCTACCTGTCAATGACTACTTCAGCTTCAACCGCAACAATACACCAGCAAATAATAGATACAAACTTAAGGTAAACTGCTCCAAACTCGATTGCAGAAAATACGACTTCAACAACAGAGGGGTCAATGCCTGGAATGCACTACTTGGCTCTGTTATTTTTCCCCAAAACTTTAATCTTAAAGTGTCAACTGTTGACCTCACCCCATTCCTAAGAGGTCTGTAAGGGACGTGCATAAGCATGCCAACATGCCTATTGTCCCTGTCCTAATGTTCCCTTTTATACGTATCTATTTCATGTATTCCTAACCATGTTTATACTAATATCTGTTATCTAATACATGCTTGACAAAATAAATAAATAAAAATAAAATAAATGTTTAATGAAAAGAAGGACTAGAGGAGACATGATAGCAGTGTTCCATTATCTCAAGGGCTGCCACAAAGAAGAGGGAGTCAAGCTCCCTCTTATAGGAGCCTGGTGCAGCAGTAGACTAAAGCACTGTTAAATAGCACTTAGCTGCCAGCTGCCTGCAATTACTGCAAGTTCGAATCTCACCAGGCTCAAGGTTGACTCAGCCTTCCATTCTTCCGAGGTAGGTGAAATGAGGACCCAGATTGTGGGGGCAATAAGCTGATTTTGTATAAAAAAGAACACCGCTTGGGAGGGCCGAAAGCCCTACTAAGCAGGTAAATACAAAAGTATGAAGGCTATTGCTTAATGCATTGTAAGCCACCCTGAGTCTCCAGAGAAGGGCGGCATATAAATCAAACCAATTAAAAAAAACAATTAAAAAAAAGCTATTCTCCAAAGCACCTGAGGGTAGGACAAGAAGCAATGGGTGGAAACTAATCAAGAAGAGAAGCAATCTAGGAGAAATTTCTTGACAGTTAGAACAATTAATCAGTGGAACAACTTGCCTCCAGAAGTTATGAATGCTCCAATACTTGAAATTTTTTAAGAAGTTGTTGGATAACCATTTGTCTGAAGTGGTGTAGGGTTTCTTGCCTAAGCAGGGGGTTGGACTAAGAGACCTTCAAGATCCCTTCCAACTCTGTTATTCTAATGTTAAGGGTTTAAAAAAAACAAACGGGGGAAAAAACAGGCAGCTTTAGTTCATGAAATCCAGAAGCCACAAAGGGCAAGAAAGAAGGCAAGATCAGTGCACGTGAGGACTCACAGTCACAAAACACACACACACACACACACACACACATCAACCCCAGTAGCTGACTGTGTCTACAATAACTCAGCATTTTAAAAAAAAATCTCTTACCCAACTTTTCTAAAAGTTGCAATCACTTCCTTTTTGAGTTAGTGGAAGGTGCTATGACCAAAAAAAGAGATGAAGGAGGGAAAAGAAAAAAAAAAAAACCTCCCCAAAGGCAAGACAAAAAGAGAGAGAGAGGCTGGTCTCAAGACAGAAGGGAGAGCTTGAAAGAAGAGCTGAGAAAGAAAACTGAAGGGTAAGCATACTATTCTCATCTCAGTATAAAGAAGTTGTGTGACGAGCTGGATTGTGCACCAAGTTTCTGCTTTGGAGCTGAAGAAGGTACTCCAGAAGGAGAAGACTGCTTAGCCCAGCTTAGTTCGAGAGAGATTTGTTGGACGCTGTTGGAAGCAAGGAAGTAAGGAATGATGCTCCTCGGGTGGAGCATTGGGCTATGAATAAATCATGGTAGTGTTTACACAGCCTAGCCTTCTTTCCCGTTGCCCAGAAAGCTCTGTGACTTCTCTCATTTGATCCCATGACAACTTTATGAAATAATAGAAATAGAATAGAATTTTTATTGGCCAAGTGTGATTGGACACACAAGGAATTTGTTTTTGGTGCTTATGTTCTCAGTGTATATAAAAAAGACAAGATACATTTGTCAAGAATCATAAGATACAACACTTAATGATAGTCATAGAGTACAAATAAGCAATCAAATCATACTAGGAAACAATAAATGTAAGTCGTAAGGATACAAGTAAAAAAGTTACAGTTGTGCAATCCTAAGTGGGAGGAGATGGGTGATAGGAACAATAAGAAGATTAATAATAATAGTAATGCAGATTTAGTGAATAATTTGACAGTGTTGAAGGAATTATTTGTTTAGCAGAGTGATGGCATTTGGGGAAAAAAACTGTTCTTGTGTCTAGTTGTTCTGGTGTGTAGTGCTCTGTAGCATTGTTTTGAGGATAGGAGTTAAAACAATTTATGTCCAGGATGCGAGTGGTCTGTAAATATCTTCACAGCCCTCTTTTTGACTCATGCAGTATACAGGTCCTCAATGGAAGGCAGGTTGGTAGTAATTGTTTTTTTTCTGCAGTTCTAATTATCCTCTGAAGTCTATGCCTGTCTTGTTGGGTTGCAGAACCAAGCCAGACAGTTATAGAGGTGCAGATAACAGACTCAATAATTCCTCTGTAGAAGTGAATCAGCAGCTCCTCGAGCAGGTTGAACTTTCTGAGTTGGTGCAGAAAGAACATTCTTTGTTGTGCTTTTTTGATGACTTTTTTTTTGATGATGTGATTTATTTTGATAAATCACTCCAGGGCAATAGTGAAAGTCCATGTGAATTACTTAGTGATCCGTTTTACCTACTGCAATTTCCCACTATTTCCACATTCCCACGGCCAAGTTCCTAGAGCTGAGATTTTTGAGGGAAAAAACTGGACAGATTCAGATTGATTTGACCTTACGGCTTCACGGTGCGCTCAGCCGGTGATTTCAGCTATGTATTTGGGGTTTGTTATGATGATGATGATGATGATGATGATGATGATGATGATGATGATGATGATGATGTTTGATAGGTAAAAGAGTATGTTTGTTAGATCTCCAATCTAGAAAGGTTGAGAGACAATATTTGTTAGGGGTTGAATGTAAAGAAATATATTTTTTTCTCTTTCTTTTCCTGGGGTGATCTCCATCTTTGAGAAGCTGTTAGTTAGAAAGCTTCCTCCAATTTGCTGGAAAATGGGGTGCTTTCTTTGCCTACAGTAATAATGTCAGAATAAGGCAATTTGCAAAACTGATATTTCTACTCTCCCACAGAAGATATTTTTATTCTGATTTGGCTTTCTTTGTGGGGATAATCTGTTTAATCTGCATACACGAGCATGAGAGAGAAATTGGTCTCCAAATGTTGATTGTTGATTTTAGATAAGGAGTCTGCTGATTCTGCAGACCATAATCTTAGAAGAGATATTTTCCTTTCACAGATCAGCCAAAATTTTAACCTTCTCCTTCTAACATTCTTGATGCTAACTGGCACCGATTCTGTTCCACGGGTTGAGACACAAAGTACAGAATTTGCCATCGTTAAGCAACAGAGATTGTTATTTTTGTACTGTATTGTAATCTATTCTTCTCTTCATTCTAAGCTTCCATTTTACAATCTGTCTTTTGCTTCTTCTTCTTCTTCTTCTTCTTCTTCTTCTTCTTCTTCTTCTTCTTCTTCTTCTTCTTCTTCTTCTTCTTCTTCTTCTTCTTCTTATTATTATTATTATTATTATTATTATTATTATTATTATTATTATTTACTTTATTCATTAAACATGAAACTCAGTCAACTGAACATTCAAAAAAGCATCACAAATACCATTGACTGGTGCTAATGGTTGATACGGGTTGCTGCCAGTGTCCTAGGTATCAACCAAGTACCTTCTTAAGATGTACGATGTTCCAAGTAGTGCTGTTTTTTGTAGTTCCACTGGTGTTATTGCAGCAAGCTGCAATTTGCTGATGTATCTTATAAAATTCTTCGACATGGTACCAAGTGCCCCGATGACAATGGGTATCACTGTTACATGTTTCATCCATAGCCGTGTAGTTTCGATGGCCAGGTTGCGATATTTCATGATTTTTTCCAGTTGTTTTTCTCCAACTCTGGCATCTCCTGGTACCGCAATGTCAATAAATTGTACGTTTTGGTTTTTGACAACTGTGATATCTGGCGTGTTGTGTTCCAAATGACAATCTGTCCATATTCGAAAGCCCCACAAGATCTTCACCTTCTCATTTTCTATAACTTTTTCATCATCATCATTAAAAAGAGCAGGCTCTGCAGGCTCCTATCTTAAGCAGGGAAAACGTAGGGAGATGTAACATGACATACAGGTAGTCCTTGACTTACGACCACAATTGAGCCCAAAATTTCTGTTGAAAAGTGAAACATTTGCTAAGTGAGCTTTGCCCCATTTTACACCCCCCCCCTTTTGTTGCTACCATTGGTTAGTGAATCTCTGCAATTGTTAAGGGTTAGTAACATGGTTGTTAAGCGAATCTGGCTTCCTGATTGACTTTGCTGGTCAAAAAGTCGCAAAAGGGGATCACGTGTCATCAAGACACTGCAACCATCATAAACAAGAGCCGGTTGCCAAGAATCTGAATTTTGACCACAGGGATGCTGCAAAGATTGTTTAAGTGTGAGAAATGGTCATAAGTCACTTTTTTTCAGTGCTGATGTAACGTTGTCACTAAATGAACTGTTGGAAGTCGACCTGTATACTACTAAATCACACAACACATTTTCTTGGCTTGTTGTTATTACGTTCTAACATCATATTTTTCCTGCATGACGGGCATTGACTGAAAGGATTGGACACACATTGGCTTTAATCATCCTCTTTTTTTTTGATTAATGCCTTCAGAGCAGGGGTGAAATCCAGCAGGTTCTGGAAAACCTGTAGTGGATATTTTGAGTAGTTTGGAGAACCGGCAAATGCCACCTCTGGCTGGCTCCAGAGTGGGGTGGGAATGAAGATTTTGCAATATCCTTCCCCCAGGAGTGGGGAAGGAATGGGGATTTGGCAGTATCCTCCCCCTGGAGTGGAGTGGGAATGGAGATTTTGCAGTATCCTTCCCTTGGAGTGGGGTGGGAATGGAGATTTTGCAGTATCCTTCCTCTGTCATGCCCACCAAGCCACACCACACCCATCAAGCCAGGCGCACAGGTAGTAAAAAAAAATTGAATTCTACCACTGCTTCAGAGACAGGCAGGCAGGCAGGAAAAGGAAAGGAAGGGGAGGGGAGGGGAGAGGAGAGGAGAGGAGAGGAGAGGAGAGGAAAGAAAAGAAGGGGAGGGGAGGAAGGGAAGGGAAGGGAAGGAGGGAGGGAGGAAGAGAGGGAGAGAGGGAGGAAGGAAAGGAGGAAAGAAGGAAAGAAAGAAGGAAGGAAAGAAGGAAGGAAAAGCCGGTCAGTGTAAGCTTAGCAATGCTCTTCATTTTCTTTCCTTTAAATAAAAGGTGACAGAGTGTAAGGAACTTAAGAACACCAAATGCTTCCTTGTCTATCTGAAACCTTGCACATTCAGCTCTAGGTTTGTGTAACACATTGTTGTTGGCAATACTTCTGCAGTAACTATGTTTCAGACATCCGGCAGATACAATTAAATCCTTGATTTACAGCCGCTTGGGACCGGAACCTCTGTCGCTATGCGATGCGGTCATTAAATGTATCATTCTGTGACCATGCCTGATCTGACAACTTTTTTTTTTTTTTTTTTTGCCATTAAAGTGAGTCATGCAGCTTTTTAGTGAATCCAGTTCTCCCCATTGACTTTGCTTATCAGAAAGCAGAGGAGAAGATCGGAAATGGTACTCACATGATCTCAGGACACTGCAACAGTAATAAAATATATTTTCGTTGCCAAGTGTCTTCCTTGTGGTGATGTGACAGTAGGTACACCGTGACAGTCATAAGTGCGAGGACGGTCAGAAGTCTCTTTTGTTTTTTCATCACCGCCAGAAAAGTAACAACAGTTGTGAAATCAAATGTCAGGGATGCTTCAGGGTACTTCAAACCTAGGATTACGTTTCTAGGAAGAAAAGAAAGAAAGAAAAAAATAGGTTCTAGGAAGAAAGAGAAAGAAAAGAAAACATTGATTTTTTGGCTTCTGCTGCAAAAAAGAAGAAAGAAAGAAAAAAAGAAAGAAAGAAAGAAAGGAAGGAAGGAAGGAAGGAAGGAAGGAAGGAAGGAAGGAAGGAAGGAAGGAAGGAAAGAAAGAAAGAAAGAAAGAAAGAAAGAAAGAAAGAAAGAAAGAAAGAAAGAAAGAAAGAAAGAAAGAAAGAAAGAAAGAAAGAAAGAAAAAGCCACTGGAATCCTAGGCTGCATTAATAGAGGGATAGAATCAAGATAACATGAAGTTCTAGTACCACTTTACAAAGCTTTAGTAAGTCCACACTAGGGATATTGCACGCAGTTCTGGTCACCACAATATTAAAAATATGTTGAGACTCTGGAAAGAATGCAGAGAAGAACCACAGGGATGATTAGGGGACTGGAGGCTAAAACATACAAAGAACAGTTGCAAAAATTGGGTATGTCTAATATAAAATTTATTGTCATTGTACATATATACCACAGGTGGGTTTCAGCAGGTCCCTACGGCCCCTGGGCTGGATGCATGTAATGAACATTTGTGTTGCTGCAGAAAGTCTCCCCCTTCAGGGTCTTTTTGTGTGGGTTGGAGAGGGGCAGAAATTCTGACTCAGGGTCTGCTTCAGCCTCCTGGTGTGGGGCTTTGGGTGAAGGCTGGAGGGAAGGGCTGCTGGTGGTGAAGAGCCAGAAGGCCTTGTTCCCCAGGGGATTGCATCATGGCTTGGAACTGCCTGACCATCTCAGCCTGCTGAGCCTCCAGGCACCGGTACCTGGTCTTGCACTCCTGCAGATCTTCCCTCTGCTTGGAGACCCTATGCTCGTAGTCATCAGTGAGGTGCTTCTGCTGAGCCTCCTTCTCATCCAGATATAATTTGAACTGAGCCAGCTGTTTTGCCAACTCTTTCTTGTGGTTGCTGCTTAGCTCCAACAACTGCTTCATGTTGGGGCCCTAAGGAGTCTGGGTGGGCAGGAGAGGAGTGGTTGGAAGGGGAGGGATGAGTAGAGGCTGGTAAGGCACCCGTCGACACGAGTGACATCGAGTTGGCCATGCCCACCCAGTCACATGATCAGATAGCCATGCTCACCCAGCCAGTCATCAGCCAGATCAAATTAGTGGTCTGTGGGATATAACATTATGAATTTAGTGATCTCTGAGGTCTGAAAGGTTAGTGACCCCAAGCCAACTCACAAACTTACTTACTTACTTGGTCAACTGCAGCAATGAAAACATCTCTATGGATGTTATTTCAAAAGGACAGGCCTACTAGATGGGATGATGGAAGGGAACCTAGTGTTCTGTCATTGGTTTCTGGTCCTTCAGAATATTGTTTATCTTTTGTTTCTTTCCTGGGCAAGTGGACACATTCCTAAATGAACAGTAGAGCTTTTCTTGGTGTTCTTGGAGCCTCACAGACATTTTTGTGTAGAAAAGTTATGCTGAAGGTTATCGCTATGCTACCATTCGAAGTTCACCTAATTAAAATAAGCTAAGCTTTTGTTTCTCCACCTCAGCAACTTTAAGACGAATGGACATCAACTCCCACAATTCTTCAGCCAGCATAATCTAAGCAAATAAGCATAGGAGTACCAAAGTTTCTGGTGGGTGGACTAATGAAGGTTACTCTCACATGAGCTATGGTTATGAGGACTTTGGACTCCATTGGTTGCCAACAAAGAGGCAAATTTTTGATATCCTTTCACTGATAATAAGTAGTTGTCCAGATATACGCAGATGAGTTGTTCCTTATCACTGGGTTATGTAACTGGAGAACAATATGTTCCATCAACATGAAACCACAATAAGGTGCAAACCAAAAATTGTTCATGCCCTAAAAAAATGCAGTTCCTGTTATTCTAACCTTGACTGAAAGGAAAAGATGCATAATCTTTTTTTCTGGAAATCACACAAAACCATAACATTTCCTGTGGGTTAGACAGCATCACCATCAGATGGATTCGTAACCGGCTGACCAACCGCACTCAACGTGTAGTCTTCAATGGAACTGCATCTACATGAAAGGAAATATGCAGTGGGGTACTCAAAGGCTCTGTTTTAGGCCCAGTACTCTTCAACATCTTCATCAATGACTTGGAAGTGGGGATAGATGGGGAACTCATCAAATTTGCAGATGACACCAAGCTGGCAGGAATAGCTCCAGAAGATAGGCTTAAGATACAGAAGGATCTTGACAGATTTGAACTGGGGGCTATCTAACAAAATAAAATTCAATGGTGAAAAGAGTAAGATTCTACATTTAGGCAAGAAAAACAAGTGCACAGGTATAGTATATGTGGTACCTTGCTCAATAATAGTAACTGTGAGAGGGATCTTGGAGTCCTAGTGGACAACCATTTAAATATGAGTGTAACAGCTGCCAAAAAAGCCAACACAGTTCTAGGCTGCATAAAGAGAGGGAATGAATCAAGATAATGTGAAGTGTTAATATCACTTTATAATGCCTTGGTAAGGCCATACTTGGAATACTGCATTCAGTTTTGGTCACCACAATGTAAAAAAGATGTTGAGACTCTAAGAAGAGTGCAGAGAAGAGCAACAAAGATGATTAGGGGACTGGAAGCTAGGCTAAAATATATGATGAATGGTGTCTAGTTTAATGAAAAGAAGGGCTAGGGGAGACATAATAGCAGTGTTCCAATATTTCAAGGGCTGCCACAAAGAAGAGAGAGTCAAACTATTCTCCAAAGTACCTGAAGGTAGAACCAAAAGCAATGGGTGGAAACTTATCAAGGAGAGAAGCAACTTAGAACTAAGGAGAAATTTCCTGACAGTTAGAACAATTAATCAGTGGAACAACTTGTCTCCAGAAGTTGTGAATGCTCCAACACTGGAAGTTTTTAAGATGTTGGATAGCCATTTGTCTGAAGTGGTGTAGGGTTTCCTGCCTAACCCATCTCCTCCTATTTATGACTGTATGACTGTAACTTGTTGCTGCATCCTTATGATTTATATTGATTGTTTCCTAGTATGATTTGATTGTTTATTTTTACCCTATGATTACCATTAAGTGTTGTACCTTATGATTCTTGACAAATGTATCTTGTCTTTTTATGTACACTGAGAGCATATGCACCAAAGACAAATTCCTTGTGTGTCCAATCACTTGGCCAATAAAGAATTCTATTCCATTCCATTCCATTCCATTCCATTCCATTCCATTCTAAAGACCTCCAAGTTCCCTTCCAACTCTACATTCCTTCTATTTGGATTTACCTGCTTCATGTAAGAAAAGGAAAGAGAGAGAGAGAGAGAAAGGAAAGAGGAGGAGGGATGGAGGAAGGAGAGAAAGAAAGAAAGAAAGAAAGAAAGAAAGAAAGAAAGAAAGAAAGAAAGAAAGAAAGAAAGAAAGAAAGAAAGAAAGAAAGAAAGTCACCCCAAGCAGCAATTTCATATCCAACGTCTACTTCCCATTATTTCCACATCATTAAATTGTTGCCCCACAATTTGTGTAACAAATGCAAAGGAAATTGCTCCACCAGCATAGGAGAACTAGACGTTTGTGCACATTTAGCTCACAGCAATGTTGGGTGCCACTGTTTTATCCTTTAAACTCTACACTCAACTTGGGTGGGAAGTGTACCCATAGGGAGAATCTTCTGATAGGGTGTGACAGAAACAAAGAACAAAAACAGGTTGCTGTATCATACAAATACATCAAAACCAGTTACATTAGAAGTGCTGAGGAAATTGTTTGCCCATGCGCAGAAGAGCCATACGCATCGTAGTATGTGTGGGTTCCCGCACACTCCCATTCCCAAACCAGTAGCGAAGGTAAGTGGATTTCACCGCTGATGGTAACCCTTAGCACAGGCGTCTGTTCCCAGCATCCAATAAACTTATAAAACCTATCAAGAAGAGATATTATTCTCAACAAATTATCTTACTTGTTGCGAACTATCAAATCTGAACTGCAAATACCCTGACAGCCATTAGATGCTGGGAAAGTTAAATTATTGTGATTCTCTTTCTTCATCAAGTATTGGTCATCCAGATTTTTTTCAGCTTAGGTTTGGTAGGCCTGTCTCAGGAGCCTCCTTATACTAGGAGTTGGCCCTGACTCTTCACTCTTACACAAGCTTTCCCTGAAGTTTCAGAGGGGGGTGGGATCATAGAAGCCCTACCACATTTCAAACAAAAAATGAATGTTGGTGGACAATGAAACAGAGCACTATAATTGGGCAGAAGAAGGAATCTTAAGTTCAGGGGTGGGATGGTTTTGTTTCTTTTCCCAGTTCTTCCTCCAGTTAAGTTTTGACACGCTTCATTAGGCCAGCTGGCAATACTCCCAATGCAGGCCTCTTTTGAATGTTCTTGGATGGGAAGCCCAAAAATTATCATCATAAAGGACTGATTTACATTCAGTTGTTGACAAGCTAAGAACTATCTTAAGATGGAAGAAAAGAGCAGCACCTAAGATTCTAACAAGGGCTGGGCTTCAAAAATTTAAGCAAGGGGTTCTCTGCTCGGTTGCTGGGTGGGCGTGGCCATGGTGGGCGTGGCCTAGTTGGCCTCCTGCACCATGGCAGTGGGGGAGGTGTTTTTGCCCTTCCTGGGGCCCGGAGGTTTTCCTTGAGCCTCTGGGAGGGCAAAAACGGCCTCCCCAGGCTCCAGAGGCCCTCCATTTCTGGCCTTCCCAAACTTCTGGTAGGTGTGTTTTTCATGCTCCCCGAGCCTCTGTGCATGCCCTGCACTTACCTGCATCCAAAATGGGCCATGGGGGGACTCCTGGGAGGGGCAGGAGTGGGTGGGGCAGAGCCAGCCAGGAGTGGGATTTGGGGGTTCTCTGCACTGCACAGAATCTTAGTTAGAGGTTCTCCCGAAGCCCTGCAAATCCTTAGCATCCCATTCCTGATTTTAACAATGTTTTCTGTTTCTCTTCTCTTTTTTCACAGTGCCTACTCCACCTTCTGACCTCTTAACGGAACCATGGCTAGTTGTATTGAAAACCAGAACAATACATCTACCAAGCCTCTAACAGGCGCGTCAATAGGCATAGGGGTGCTGTCGCTTGCCTTCATCTTGGGATTCCCTGGCAACGCCTTTGTAGTGTGGACGGCCATCTGCTGGGTTCGCAAGCGGACAGTCACCTGTCTCCTCATCCTTCATTTAGCCATCGCTGACCTAGCGGTGCTCCTCACAGCCCCTCTCTTCCTGCGATTCCTCAGCGCCAAGAAATGGGAAATGGGTCAGGCCGTCTGCCAAATCTGCTACTACATCTGTGGTGTCAGCATGTATGCCAGTGTTTACCTCATTGCTCTCATGAGCCTTGACCGCTGCCTAGCTGTGTCCAAACCTTTCGTTTCACATAAAATCCGTACCAGGCGCACCATCCGGCTTTTGGTGTTCGCGATTTGGGTGATGAGTCTTTTCTTAGCAACGCCTGCTCTCCTCTACCGGAAAGTGGTTCGTCACAACAGCACAGCATACTGCATATTGTGCCACCAAGAAGACAAGGAGTTGGTCTTCCAGAACCTCTTTGAAACCATCACCGGGTTCCTGCTGCCTTTTGCCATTGTCGTCTACAGCTACGGAATGATTAGCCAACGACTCAAGGAGACCCGTTTCCGTCAGAAACGCCGGACCAGCCGACTCATTAGCCTCATTGTGATTGCCTTTGCTCTTTTCTGGCTTCCTTACCATATTGTCAACCTTTTAGATGTGATTGGTCTGTGGAGTGACTCGTTGAAGATTAAAAAAGTAGGGAGAATGGCTAGGCCCATTTTGGTGGCTCTTGCCTTCTTCAGCAGCAGTGTCAACCCCATCCTTTACACTTTCAGTGGAGGCTCCTTAATCCGGTCATCTGGTATCGGTTTCATGGCCAAACTCTTCGAAGGAACAGCCTCGGAGTTGTCAAGTGCAAAACACGGAACCATCCGGGACCGAGATGTCAAGACAGAACCCTTAAATAATGGGAAACTCGAGTTGTTAACTATGTCTACTAACCCTACAGATAGTAGCTCAGCTCAAGAAGCTGGAAAAGGCTCCAAGCTGCTCCCATCAACTTGAAGCTACAAACAAGGGTGGACATTCAGAATTTTGTTATCAGTTTTTATCAGGTTGTTTTTTTAAAAGATCTTCCGAACTGCTGTAGAAATGTTGTCTCTTACTTATCTCCTTATCTTCTTCTTTTATACAAAGTAGGCAGTTTCATTTCTTACTCGTTTTGTTCTGCAACACGGCTTGCATTTATTGGCAAGGAATTTCAGGGACTAAAAATGTGTTTCTTTAAAAAAAAAACCTGTCATTATATTATAATATTATGTTTAGAAAGGATTCCCAAGGATTGTTGCAAGAAGCGTGGAAACTTCTCTGAACATGTGAAAAGATGGATCGAGGACTTTGTCTTCATTAAGTGCTAACTTTTAGAGACTATAAAACTTGCATACAGTCTATCTCCACTCGAATTCTGTATCTAAAATCAGAGCGGGGTTTGTCCAATTTCACTTTTAGACAAACACAAACTCTTGTTTCCTCTTTTTTCCCACTTTCAAATCAATTGACACAACTTTTGTGGAACACTTCCCTCCTTGTTTTTATCCATTAGTTTGCAATTGTCTTGAGAGAAGGAAAAATGTGCTTAATGCTTTGTTTAACAATTGATATTCCTTTTTGAGATCTTCCCTCTTTTCATCTTCTATTTAATTATTTTTGTTAATATTTTTGTTAGTATTATTGAAGTATTTTGTTGTCCTGAATCTTATTATTTCATTTTTCTCTCCTCTCTTTTCTTTCTATCTATCTATCTATCTATCTATCTATCTATCTATCTATCTATCTATCTATCTATCTATCTATCTATCATCTGTCTATCTGTCTATCTATCTATTATCTATCTATCTATCTATCTATCTATCTATCTATCTATCTATCTATCTATCTATCTATCTATCTATCATCTATCATCTATCATCTATCTATCTATCTATCTATCTATCTATCTATCTATCTATCTATCTATCTATCATTGCTCTATCATCTATCATCTGTCTGTCTATCTATCTATCTATCTATCTATCTATCTATCTATCTATCTATCTATCTATCTATCTATCTATCTATCTATCTATCATCTATCTAACATCTATCTATCTATCTCATTGTTCAATCTATCATCTATCTATCATCTATCTATCTATCTGTCTATCTATCATCTGTCTATCTATCTATCTATCTATCTATCTATCTATCTATCTATCTATCTATCTATCTATCTATCTATCTATCTATCTATCATCTATCTATCTATCCAGCTATCCAGCTATCCAGCTATCCAGCTATCCAGCTATCCAGCTATATAGCTTTCATCTATCATCTATCTATCTCTGTCTCCAGAGAAAGAGGGAAGAACTTAAGTCCTGATATCTGAAAAAAAAAATCATTGCTGTATCCCTCTAAGTGGCCAATAGGAGAAATTAATGCTCAAACATGTTGAACTGTATTTCATATCTACATTACAATAAAAAGACATATATTATATATAATTAGCACCTGACCATAGAATTACATGCAAGGGCAGGTGTTTAAAATACGGGATGGAAGTTGGAGCATCATACAATTGAAATTTGGGTGGCATTCATGTGCAACACTGCAGCAGGATCTTATGGTCGACTTTCATATACAAAACTTTTGTTTGCTTGCTGGGACTATGATTAAAAGAAGGTTTGCTTAAGGGTAGTTAAAAGTTTTGAAGCGGAAAGGCAGGAGACCAAAACATTGCAGAACAGATGAAATTGGGCCACTAGATCAACCTTTCTTCCTTGTCCTAAATTACAGGTAGTCCTCGATTTACAACCACAATTGGGACCAGAATTTCAGTACCGTTGTAATTTGGTTGCTAAATGAATGGTTATAAGCTGAGGATTGCCCGTCCTGTCTTCAGGGAGGGGGTGTAGGGATGCTGTCTCTTAAACAGCCTAAAGCATGATGCAACTTACCAACTTAGTCTGCTATCTTGTTCTTTGCTTGGCAGCAAACTTTGGGACAGCTCCGACTCTTTGAATCAAAATAATCAGCCTATTTAGTCCTTCAAGGAGGCCAGTGATGCTTTCGGGATTGCATAGTATTTTGATTTCACAAAAAGGTATTTCAGAATTCCAAGAAATACTGAAACACAACTCCTGAAAGCAGCCGTGTCTTTCCCCAGGATCTTGTGACAGCTACATTTGACAAGACATGGCTGCATTCAAGAGCTGCAGTTAAAGACGATCTTTCCCTTCCTATGCACTGGAAAACATACTTTTAAAATTACAGGGAGTCCTTGACTTACAGCAGTTTGTTTTGTGACCATTCAATGTTCCAATGGAAACTGAAAAGAGGGACTTACAGCCGTTTTTCACACTTACAACCATTGCAGATCCCGATGGTCATGTGACCAAAATTCAGATGCTGGACAAGTGATTCGTATTTATGACGGTTGCAACAACTGGGGATCATATGATCTCCTTTTATGACCCTCTGACCAGCAAAGTCAATGAGGAAACCAGTTTCACTTAACTTTGTTGTTGTTGTTAGTTGCGAAGTCATGTCCGACCCATCGCGACCCCATGGACAATGTTCCTCCAGGCCTTCCTGTCATCTATCATCCCTCAGAGACCATTTAAGCTCATGCCAACTGCTTCAGTGACTCCATCCAGCCACCTCATTCTCTGTCATCCCCTTTTTCTTTTGCCCTCAATCTTTCCCAGCATTGGGTTCTTCTCCAGTGAGTCCTTCCTTCTCATTAGGTGGCCAAAATATTTGAGTTTCATTTTCAGGATCTGGCCTTCTAAAAAGCAGTCAGTGTTGATCTCCTCTAGGACTGACCGGTTTGATTGCTTTGTAGTTCAAGGGACTCTCAGGAGTCTTCTCCAGTACATAGTTCAAAGTTTATTTAACTACCATATTCCTAACATAACAACTGCAGTGACTCACTTAATTGTAGCAAGAAAGATTGTAAAATGGAGTAAAATTCACTTAAGAATGGTTTCGCTTAGCAATAGAAATTTTGGGCTCAATATAAGTCAAGGACTACCTGTATTTTCAAACCTTACACACACCATATGTTTGCATGCAGCACCTTGCAATTTTATCAAAGCTAAGAAATATTCCTTTTCCTCTCTAAGTTAACACATTCCTCTCTAAATTAACTTTGGGAAATTTGACATCTGTTTCTGCACTATCTGTAGATTCTGAAAAGTGGTGGTGGTGGTGGGGGGGGGAGGAAATATTTTTGTCAACTCCCAGATTTTTATGTGAGTCACAGACATTCCTAGAAATTCTTCCTGTTAACTCCATCAGCAGGTGAGTAATTCTGTTGTGGGAATCTGAAGGGATTCTCAGAAGGAATGTTTGAATCCTGACACAGGAGAATTAATTTTCTGATAAGAAGTAAGCAGTGATTCTGACATGGCTGCATCTTATCCAATGGTGAAATGTAAAATTTGTTACTACCGGTTCTGTGGGCGTGGCTTGATGGTGGTGGGGTAATGTGACTGGGTGGGCATGGCCAACTTTTTTTTTTTTTTACTTTTGAAACCATTTTTTCTACAACCTCTTCAGCTGAAGAAGTTGTAAAAAAAAATGCTTTTAAAAGGCTCTGATGATCCAGCTGAGTTGCCTAATCGGCAGATGCTTTTTTTTCTTCTAAAAGCCTTTGACAAGCCCAGCTGAGTTGCCTGATCTTCAGAGGCTTTTTTTCCTTTAAAAAAAAAATTCTACAACCTCTTTAGCCAAAGGTTATAGAAAAAATGATTTTAAAAGCCTCTGACGATCCCAGCTGAGCTGTGCGATCAACAGAGACTTTTTAAAAAAACTTTTAAAATCATTTTTTCGGCTGAAGAGGTTGTAAAAAAAATGCTTTTAAAAATATAAATAAATAAATAAATAAATAAAAATAAGACTTCCAGTGGCTCCGTGGGTGTCGTGGTCACTCCTTTTAAGAGTGCTAGCCCCGCGATTTTGTAAAGCTGCTAGAACAGTGAAAATCAGCTGTCTAGCGGCTAAGAAACTTCCCCTTCGGGAAAAGAAGGGGAACCTGGCAAAGCTCCGAACCTGGGACGTGTCTGCTTATGCAGAACAAGACACCGCGACCATTCCTGCAAGCAACTTTTTAACAACATTGAAGTCAAAAGCAGGCAGAACAAAGACAGGAGACATTATAATTGCAAGTATCAAGCTTCAACTCCAGCTGAATATTGTTTCTTTTCAAGTCTTCTAAGAGTGGGGAAAGTTGGAAAAAAAATGGCGCTGGTTTATTAAGAGAAAGGAAAGTGAAACTTAAAGAAGAAAGTGCTTCTTAAGTCATTAAAGCAATTAGCCTCACTTAACTTTTATGGATTTGTTTTTAAAAGGAGAGGATATCTTAAAAGGAGAAAAATTATTTTTTTTCTAAAAAAAAAGTATATTTAAGGATTGGAATAATTGATTTAGTTACTGGAAAAGTATAAAGGGAAAGTTTTATTGGGAGGGGGGGAAATGGCTGGCTTTTTTGAAAATAACGAAGGCTTACCATTATATACATCAGTAAATACACAAATACTGACTGTGGATATCTTTAAAGAAATTTTAGAATCATTTACCTCCGCATTAGTGGAGGGTATGAAAGGGTTTTTCAAGAAGGATTTTACTCAAATTTGCAACAAGGACACAAGGGAAGATACTGTATCGGTACTTCAGATGCCAAACAATAGTGAGTTGCTGAATGAAGAGGTGGGAGAAACAATGTCTTTGGAAAATGGAATGGATGTTTTTCAAATTAAGGAGGAAAGGCTGAGACGTTTGAAGAGCGTAATCAGGAAATACAAAGAGAAATTTCTCAAGAGGTTTCGATACAGTCAACTGGAAAATGGTCAAGAGCCGTTGGGATTTTTAATATAAAAAGGAAGATTCGAAGTGGAACTTTACAATTTTTAAAATAAAAGGAGACTCTCAATTGCAGTTAAAGAGGTGTGCTTACTGAAAGGAATTACTTTGTGAAGAGGACAAGATGGTAAGGCACAGCAACCTCAGCTGAAAACCCAAGAATTTGTAAAAATAAAAAAAGACGGAGGAACAAGACTAAAGAAGAAGGCTCGCAAAAAAGTCAGGAAAAAATGAAGATGGAAAAATTATAATCCTCCTTGTTGGGGAGGATAGTAATAGTGAAAATGAATTAATATACCTGTATTTAGGGATATGATTTGTTTTATTTTGAAAAGTTATCTTATAGTGAAAATGAATGATTTACTTATATTTAGGGACATGATTTGTTCTGAAAAGTTATATTAAGTAAAGTTATGTTTGAATTGTTATGGGCCATTGACTAAACTTTCACTTTTGTCTTGAAGTATATTTTAAAGAATGCTTTGTTGAAGAATTTATATAAACTGATGGGTTAAAAGAAAAATATTGTGGATAGAAAAGTTATGGACAGTGTAGGTCATTTAATATAAGTTTATGAGTTAGAAGAAGGATATTACTTAATATCTTTCTTCTAACTATTACTTATAATAATAATATAACTTAAACTTTGATACTTTATTTTAAATTACATTAATGTTATATTAAAAATGTTTTGTTGAAGAATAAATATAAACTTGTGGATTATAAGGATCATTTAATATAAATTTATGGGTTAGAAGAAGGATATTACTTAAACTTTTATACTTTGTTTTAAATTACATTGTTATATTAAAAATGTTTTGTTGAAGAATAAATATAAACTTGTGGTTATAAAGAAAATATAATTAGTGCAAGGGTTGAGGGAAGGTTTTTACAATAATTTCTTTCTTTCTTTCTTTCTTTTTATAGAAATTAAATAGTGAAGATGGTATTTGATTATATGTAGAGGATTTGTAGAGAATAAGATGAATAAGTTTATGTAAACCGATTAAGTAAGAAATGTTTCCAGGAATTAATATAAATTTACGGGGTAAAAAGCAAAATAAGGTTTTTATAATGCGTTTTATTTGAGATTGGTTGAAATATTTTGTTAATGTGTTAATATATATAAGGGTTGTTGATGTGATGGTTAATTGTAATTGGGTTCAGATTGTGTAATACTGGAAGAAAGAAGAATTGCTTATTATTGAAGAATGGACAAGAATGAAGTTTAAGCAAGAATTGATTTAAATAATTATATTTAGATATGAACAAGGGGAGTTAAAGTGCAAGAGGGAGATAAATCTATAGATAATTAGCGTATGTTTCTTTTTATGCTTGTTAAATGCTATACCCTGTATTTGCTCTGGGAAGTCCTGGGGGAGGGGGAGGTTGGAATGGGAGGGGTGGGGGAGGGGAAAATATGTGTAAATTTTTAAAAAAACTTTTCAATTAAAAAAAAATAAAAATAAAAAAAGCCTTTGATGATTGTGTGGCTTAGCTGGGCATGGGGAGGGGGGGCACTCCAGCCAGGAATGGGATTTGGGGGTTCTCCAAACTGCACAGAATCTTAGCTAGAGGTTCTCCCGAACACCTGCGAATCCCCAGTAGCCCAGCACTGGACCTGGGGAACCCAGAGTGAGCTGGAGTCCATTAAATGGCTCATTTGACTGTGTGTTGTCATCTAGGTGGGTGGGTGAGTGGGTTATTGTTGTGTTATTTTTTATTTTCTGTATTGTGTTTTTATTGCTTGTCAGCCGCCTAGAGTCACTGTAAGCAAGTAGGCGGTTATATAAATTTTCTAAATAAACAACATGTTTCATTTGGCATCCTTCAGGTTCTCATATAATTCATTTGTATCTCTTTAAGGCAGGATTTAGGGGCTGTTTTCTTTTTCCGCAAAGTTTTTCTACTCTCACCAAATGTTTTTTTTTTTAAAAAAAAAAAAAAACCTAGGCAAGAACTTCAGTTCTTAGGAGAAAGGCCTGCAACCCCGTGAATATTAACAGAAAAGAGACAGCCCAAAACCAACCAAATAAGTCCTTGGATGACTTAAGATGTACAAATAAAATAGATAACACTGTTTATTTTTGCAAGAATTTAAATATGCCAGCTTTGGTTGTAAAGGGCGCGCTTGCGCGCGCACACACACACATACACACACAGAGTGAGGGGGGGGCACACAGAATTGGAATAGCGAGACTTTCTTTTTTTTCTGGCCAGGCGTCCTTTCACATCAGTAAAAGACACTGCATAACACAATTCCTGGAAAACTTATAACAGAGTTCAAGTAACATTTACTCATTCTAATGACTGGAAATCTCAGCTAAGGAGATTTCAGGAAGAGGTTGCTCCTGTTGCATTCAGGTCAACACCAGCGCAAATCATGAACTCAATTATGTGGCAAAGGAAAAGGTTGGGTTTTTTTAATCCTCAGAATGGACCTAATTTATTAAATATGATACTTTAAGAGAAGAAAGGTAGAAAGTGTTGAATGTTGCACCCTTCAGGTAAAGGTTCCCCCTTGGACATATGTGCTAGTCATTCTCGACTCTAAGGGGCGGTGCTCATCTCCGTTTCAAAGCCGAAGAGCCAGCGCTGTCCGAAGACATCTCCATGGTCCTGTGGCCGGCATGACTCAACGCCAAAGCTGCACAGAATGCTGTTCCTTTCCCACCAAAGGTGGTTACTATTTTTCTACTTGCATTTTTAACATGCTTTTGGACTGCTAGGTTGGCAGAAGCTGGGACAAGTAACGGGAGCTCACCACGTTATGTGGCACTAGGGATTTGAACCGCTGAATTGCTGACCTTTCTATCGACAAGCTCAGCATCTTAGCCACTGAGCCACCATGTCCCTTCAACCATCTGGCAATGCTTTTCCCAGGTTTTTCTTTCACCATTAGCTAAGGGATACTGGAAGTTGTAAATTAGCCTCTGGAAGATCATGGATTTTCCATTCCTGCTTTAAAGCCGCAATGCAGATATTAAATCTCAGTGACGTACACTCCCTGTTTTGTGTGTGTAAAGTTTATGCTGCAATTGTTTAAAACACATTTGCCATTCTCCCCCCCCCCCAACTCTACACTGAGTTCAATGAGTGAAGTGACTGAGAAATGGGAAAGAGGAAAGGAGGAGGAGAGGGAGGAGGGAGGGAGGAGGAAGGAAGGAAGGAAGGAAGGAAGGAAGGAAGGAAGGAAGGAAGGAAGGAAGGAAGGAAGGAAGGAAGGAAGGAAGGAAGGAAGGACAATATCTGTGTTCCAATATCTAAGGGGTTGCCACAAAAGAAGGAGTCAATTTATTCTCCAAAGCATCTGAAGGCAGGATAAGAAGCAATGGATGGAAACTAATCAAGGAGAGAACCAACCTAGAACCAAGGAGAAATTTTCTGAGAGTTATAACAATTAATCAGTGGAATGCCTTGCCTCCAGAAGTTGAGGGTGCTCCAACACTGGAAGTTTTTAAGAAGAAACTGAAATGATATAGGGTTCTCTGCCTGAGCTGGTTGTTGGACTAGAAGATCTCCACGATCCCTTTTGTTCTTTTATTCTGAAACAAGGAAGGAAAAGAAGGAAAGAAAGATGGGGGGGGGAAGGAGGTAAAGAGATCCCCTTAGTTGTTAAGCTCCTTTAACCACATGAATCTGCTTTTAAACTTGGCCAGGCAAACATATGTCAGTATTGCAAAACATACAAACCACAAACGAAAGAAGAAGTGTTGCTGGGGTATCTAGCAGGAAGTTGACCTAGAAAGAATGGCAGGAAACGGTGGCATTTTCTGTTGCCAATCTACTTCCATCAGATATATCTGAGTCAATACCCAACCAGCTTTATGCAACTAGAGAATACCCCAGTAATACCAGTAGAATAATAACTTCTCTATTGCCCTCATTTATCAAATTATCCTTAAATTTGACCTGACTGTTGAGATATCTGCACAACCCATAATGTCACCAATGTCATGCATTCAATCTTCAGAGGCTCTATGAAGCCAATCCTCAATTTTGTTTGAGACTGGGTTGAGTTTAAAAGTCTTTTGGACATGATGGTTGTGGATTGGTAATATCAGTACAGATCAGACTGAAAGATGGTTGTGAGCAAGCCATTATCAAGCACCGCAGATTAGTAAACATGCAGAACACTGAAGGTCCTCAAAGGAGGATCCATTGTCTCCAAGTTGCCTGGAGAATTGCAGCTTTCTTTTTTCGGATCAGGAGAAAGTTCTAACTTGTCTTCACAAGAGGATCACCAAATGCTCTTAGTGACTCACTTCTGCTCACTTGCAATTACAGTCAAACATGGCTTTGTTGTGGTGATGGAGCTGGTGGTTTCCTCAAACACAAGACAAAATGGGACTTCCTTGGATTCTGTCTCTCCCAATTCTCATGGTAAGTTCCTCTTCTGACAGAACCAGAAAGGTCTGTTAAAATAAGCCACCTGCTGTCCCCCAAGTACCAGAAGGAATTCACCTAGGATTCCAACTCTCAAGAGTCTCAGTTTCATTCCATTCCATGAGATTTAGCTCAACATTGGTGCTTGGGAGCAAGAACGAGCTGTTTCTGTGCAGACAAAGTAAGTTCTTAGTTCACCTTTGCCCTTGACCTTGATAACCCCACGAAGGGAGCAAGTGTAGCCTAATGTCTCCAAAGCTTTAGCCGTCTCTTCTGTGACCTAGGAGAAGAAAGAAGGAGAATGTAAAGGTGGTTGATATATAGCTACAGCTAGATGACTGAATCTTCATTTACATTAGCAATACGTTTTGGGGAGGAAACCCCTGTACTTGGTACGGCAAGAGTTAGTACAGGGCAGTGATGGAATTCATTTTTTTTTACTACTGGTTCTGTGGGGCGTGGCTTGGTGGGCGTGGTGTGGGTTGGTGGGTGTGGCTTGATGGGCATAGCAGGGAAAGGATATTGCAAAATCTCCATTCCCACCCCACTCCAGGGGAAAGATACTGCAAAATCTCCATTCCCTCCCCACGCTAGGGGAAGGATACTGCAAATCCTCATTTCCTCCCCACTCCTGGGGGAGGGATACTGCAAAATCTCCATTTCCACCCCACTCCAGGGGAAGATTCCTGCAAAATCCCCATTCCCTCCCCATTCCTAGGGGAGGGATATTGCAAAATCCCCATTCCCTCCCCACTCCGGGGGAAGGATACTGCAAAATCCCCATTCCCTCCCCACTCCTGGGGGGAGGATATTGTAAAATCTCCATTCCCACCCCATTCTGGGGCCAGCCAGAGGTAGTATTTGCCGGTTCTCCAGAGTACTCAAAATTTCCGCTACCGGTTCTCCAGAACCTGTCAGAACCTGCTGAATTTCTCCTGTACCGGGGGTGTCAAACTCAAGGCCCGCAGGCCAGATCTGGCCCACAGGGTGCTTAGATCTGGCCCGCAGAGTTGCCCTGGAAACAGCAAAGTGCCTCTGCCAGTGAAAACAGAGCTCAGGAGGGCTGCATGCGGCTCTTCCAAACTCCGTTTTCACTGGCAGAGGGTGGCAGGAGGCTGTCACAACTGAAAATGGAGATCGGGAGCCTGTTTTCACTGGCACAGAACTCAGGCCACCACAGGCACCGCCGACACAAGTGATATTAAGCTGGCCATGCCCACCCCGGCCCCACCCACCCGACCCCCAAAGTCACACATGACGCAGCCCTCAATGAAATCAAGTTTGACACCCCTGAGTTAGTACATTCCAGTGACCCTTTGACTCTGCCTAATGTAATTTTTTTTTTTCATTTTGACTGAAGAAGTTACTTGGATGAGTAATGAAATGAACCAATTTCATAAACTTTGCTCCAGTTGCCATGATTTCACCTTTTTAGATATAGCTATACAGTTATTTTTGCCCTCTCTCATTCACCAATTTTTAACTTGTTTATTACTGTTCCTTTCCAAATGAATGGTATAACTTTTTATTAATGGGAAGAAGAAACTTTGGGTTTTATTTGGCCCAAGAAGATGTTGAAAGTTTCAGCTGAAGTCCCAAAGATGCTTTCTTTCAAAAAGCAACTGGATTTTCTTGTTTTGTTTTGTTTTTCTTTAAAAACATTTCGCTTTTTGAGTGAGAAGCGAAATGTTTTCAAGAGAACAACAACAAAAAGAAAATCTAATTAGCTTTTTTAGGGGGGGGAGGGCGGAGAAGCATCTTTAGGACAATCATGACCTGGATGATTGATGATTGAGAATCTTCATAGACTTTCAGGTGAAAATGCTTCAACAGAAAAATAAAGTGGGCTCAGCAAGCAATCTACATAGCTGTTCTCTTAGTTGGGTTGGTTTCAACCAGATTAAGCAAGTAAAACTAATGTAGAAATTAAATTGATTTGTTATGGCGGGGTGAAATCAGGGGTGGGATTCAAAAATTATAGCAACTGTTTTTCTGCCTGGTTGCTGGGTGGGCTTGGCCATGGTGAGCATGGCCTACTCAGCCTCCTTCACCACAGCACGGGTGGCGGGTTCAACATCCCCAGGCTCCAGAGGCTTTCCTTGAGCCTCCAGGAATGCAAAAATGGCCTCCCCCGAGCTCCGGAGGCTGGAAACGGGCCTCTATCTGGACTTCTGGTAGGCCCATTTTTCACCCTCCTCAGGCTCTGGAGACTTTCCTCCAGTCTCCAGGAGAGTGAAAACCATCTCCCCCGGGCTCTGGAGGCCCTCTAGAGGTCAGAAACATGCCTGTTTCTAGACTGCCAGTACTTCCAGTAGGCCCATTTTTTGCCCTCCCCAGGCTCCGGAGGCTTTTCTTGAGCCTCTGGGAGGGCAAAAATGGCCTCCCTCCAGGCTCCAGAGGCCCTCCTGAGTCTGGAAGTGGGCCTGTTTCCAGACTTCTGGAACTTCTGGGCCTGTTTTTCGCCCTCCCAGATCCTCTGCACGGGCCCTGCACTTATTTGGCATCTAAAACGAGCTGTGTGGAGAATCCTGGGAGGGAAGGGGTGGGCGGGGCCAGCCAGGGAAGGGGTGGGCGGGGCCAGCCAGTCCTTGCAATTACCGCTCCAGCGAACCAGATATAAAATTAACATCCTGTTTGCCTATACCGGCTAAATCCTACCCCTGGGTGAAATGGCGTAAATAATTATTAGCCTCAGGGCCATACATGGAATAGTTGCTTCCTCTTTCTGCAGTCCCTAGAACCCTTCTGATCCCACCTTGCTGAATTTCAGCAGTACAATTGTTAAAGATAGAATGAAAATAGACAATCATCTCCGGAGCTTAATATATCTCTGGAGATTTTGCTCCTCTTGATTATGGCTAACAACCAAAGAGAGAGAAAGGTATTAAATATATTGTCGTTGGCTTAAATTAGACTTGAATGAAAAAAGCAAAGGGGAAGCACTGAATTTGGAGGTGCCAGATACACTGCTACAATTACTAATAATAATACTAACGCATTTCAGGCAAGGTCCTTCTTTTAACTTTCCTGTAGAAGACAGGAAACAAAGCATACATTGATTCTGCAGAAGATGTATCTGGAGGGGTTTTTTTTGGAAGGGGGGGTACTTTCCTAACAATGTTTTTCTCATCTGAATCAAAAAGTGGACCATTTTGTGGTATTAAATTTGCATATACTCTATCACTTGCAAGCATGTGGATGGTAAACAACTGCTAGTCCATCCACATGTGCCCCCCTGACTACAGTAAGTGTAGCTCAGGGGCCTCCAAGTTTGGCAACTTTACGAATTGTGAACTTCAACTCCCAGAATTTCTCAGTTGCCAGCAGTTGCCAAGTTTGGAGACCTGTGGTCTAGATTATTCTGTGGAATGTCAAACAATGGCAAGGAACTGACGCAGTTCTGATTTGCTGAGCTACAGTCAGCATGACCACAAGGCTGCAAAGAAGGCCAAGAAATAGGTCACGCTACCTGGTCCTTGATATGTGATTTCAGGTGGGTGGGTGACTCTTCATAAGCATGTCATGGTCGACCTTGATGCAATCAGCCATCATGTGAATATGCACAACATTTCTGGAATCTATTGGCATTCAGCTCAAAAACCTTGAACCAAAAGTACAACTGCATTGCATGCCACCCAGAGTTGCTTTCTATGCAATGGGCAGCCATATAAATTTGACTCATAAATAAATAAATTGAAAGAGGGCAAATGGCATACAAAAAATAGCCATAGAACAAAAACACTACAGTAAAATGTCTACTTTAGGGGAAAGCCTAATACCAAACAAACATTGTTGTGATTTTTTTTATTATTTATTTATTTTTATTTTTAATTTGATTTATATGCCACCCTTCTCCGGAGACTCAGGGCGGCTTACAATGCATTAAGCAATAGCCTTCATGTATATTTTACAAAGTCAGTTTATTGCCCCCACAAACTAGGTCCTCAATTTACCTATCTTAGAAAGGATGGAAGGCTGAGTCAACCTTGAGCCTGGAGATTTGAACTTACTAATTGCAGACAGCTGGAGTTAAATTACAGTGCATTTGTCCGCTGAGCTATTCCAGGCTCAGTAAAGTTAGTTGTAAAGTTGTGTCTATAAAGTTAGTTGTAAAGTTGTGCTATTCCAGGCTCAGTAAAGTTAGTTGTAAAGTTGTGTCCGACCCATTGCGACCCCATGGACAACATTCCTCCAGGCCTTCCTGTCTTCTACCATCCTCTGGAGTCCATTTAAGCTCACACCTACTGCTTCAGTGACTCCATCCAGCCACCTCCTTCTCTGTCATCCCCTTCTTCTTTTGCCCTCCATCTTTCCCAGCATTAGGCTCTTGTCCAGTGAGTCCTTCCTTCTCATTAGGCCAAAGTATCTGAGTTTCATCTTCAGGATCTGGCCTTCTAAAGAGCAGTCAGGATTGATCTTCTCTAGGACTGACTGGTTTGATCGCCTTGCAATCCAAGGGACTCACAGGAGTCTTCTCCAGTACATAGTTCAAAGGCCTCAATTCTTTGGCACTCAGCCTTCCTTATGGTCCAACTTTCATGACCATTCAAGAAAACCATAACCTTGACTATACACACTTTTGTTGGCAGGGTGATGTCTCTGCTTTTTACAAAGCTATCTAGATTTTCCATAGCCAAACATATTTGGGGGGAAAATTGCACAAAAGTGCAAATCTAGACTAATGTTCTGTGGAAGACACTAGAAAAATTTTGTATCCAAAAAATAAGATTTAATAGAACAGTATATCAATAATATAGTGTTGAACTTGGAAGTATTTGATTCTCTTTGAGTGTGATACTGATGTTAGCCTAATTGGGTAATGAAACATCTCCAAGCAAGCAACCAAGTTCAGGAGCATCAGGAAGTCCACGAAAATAGCTTAATGGGTAAATCCCTCAGTAGAATGATTTAAAAAAAAACATACTTCCATCACATTTTACTAAACAAAGCAATAGAGATAGTGGGTTTATGATAAGAAGAACAAGATCATTTTCCTATCACTATTTCACTGACAAAGGTAGACATTTACAATTGCCTGGCAACCAGCTCCCAGCAGAGTTCAGCCAGATGTCTTTGGGGATAAACATATGTAGATCTTCATCTCCTTTCCTTTGATCCATGAATTCTAGGAACAAAGGAAAGGATGCTGCCTTTCCACATTACTATTAGGAGGAGGAACCACGGTCGATGTTCCTTTCAGTAACTTCCAACTCCAGTTACATTTTCTATAGTTTTATTTCATCTAAATCTGTTGAATGGCCGCAAAGATAGAATCAGGAGTTCTAGCAGTGGTGGGATTCACCAGTTGTAACAACCGGTTTGCTTCGTGTGTCCTCCGAAGGCCGGAAACAGGCCCATTTCCGGACTTCCGGTACTTTTGGTAGGCCTGTTTTTCACCCACCCCAGGCTCCAGAGGCTTTTCTTGAGCCTCTGGGAGGGTGAAAACTGCCTCCCCTGGGCACTGGAGGCCCCCTGGAGGCTGGAAACAGGCCTGTTTCAGGACTTCTGGTAAGCTCATTTTTTCCCGGAGCCACTGTGTGCACCCTGCACTTACCTGGCACCCAAAATGCGCTGCATGGAGACTCCTGGGAGGGGTGGGCTGGGGTGGGTGGGGTCAGCCAGTCCTTGAAACAACTGGTTCAATGAACCATATTAAAATTAACATCTGGTTTGCCCGACTGAATCCCACCCCTGAGTTCTAGGACCCAAAACACAGGGGAAAAAAAAAAACCTCACAGAAAGGTTTTATATCTACCTGTATCTTCCCCAGAACTCCTGTGCTCTCCATTCGACTGGCTACATTCACTGTGTTTCCCCAAATATCATATTGGGGTTTCTGAGCTCCAATGACGCCGGCCACAACTGGCCCATGATTTATACCTGCAAAAATTTCCAGAGTTTAACAGTGCCCGTCGTTTGAATGAAGCAAGTCATGTTAGATCAAAAGTTCATACAAGCCCTTCATGATCAACTCCCTTCTCACATTCCTGTTGCTATCTCCTTCTACTTTTCCTAAACTGAATGTACAACCAGAACCAAATACTTCTCCAAGAACCTGGTCTTTGTGCCTTTTCTAGGCTCTGAGGAAGAAGTTCCTCAACAGCAAGGGTGTCAAACTCCATTTCATTGAGGGCCATATCAGGGTTCTATTTGACCTCAGAGGGCCAGGGTAGGCATGGCCATGGTGGGCATGGCCAGTTCAATATCACTTGTGTTGGGGGCACCTGTGGTGGCCAAGTGCTAAGACAGTTCCCTTTTCCTTGCTTGCTCTGTTCCCATCTTTCTTTTCTTTGCATGCTCAAAGGCACAAAGGGAAACATTTCTCCTTTTGTTTTGTTTTTAGTTTGTTTTGCTAGCCCTCTGCCAGCAAAAACGGAGCTCAGGGAGGTCTCTGTGCACCACACACACACACATACAGACACACACACCTGCTCCCTTTTTTCTGGCAGAGACACCGCAGGCCAGTCCTTTGCTATTTCCCCGCGGACCTTGAGTTTGACACCCCTGCTCTAAGGCACCATGTGAAATTTTAAAACATTCTTCGTTCAATTGTAACATAAGCACTTAAAAAAAAAGTTTTCACACTAAAAATTCAAAAGCCAGTTGGTATTTGAACAAGTGCTGTGAGACTTAGGCTGAAAGCAGCATACCTAAAAGTGGTGAAGGCACGTAAGCAGTATGGAGAAAAGCCAGGAAAACCTCCCTCAGGGAAAGGATGCAAGTCATTAGGGAAGCAAAAGGACAAAAGTTGGGCCTAAGCCAGAGGTGGGATTCCCTTCCCTTCCCTACCGGTTTGCAAATGTGAGTACATACATACGCAGTAGTCACACATTACATCTGGGCGGGGGGGGGGGCAGAACCTTCTTCAGTTGCTGCTACCGGTTCATGCAATCCAGAGAGAACTGGCTGAATCCCAACACTGGCCTGAGCATATGGCAAACCCCCTTCTCAAGTCTTACTGACAAAGGAGTTGAGCCTGCATAGGAAGCCCTTCCCCGCCAACAAAGCAAAGGTTTTGTGGGGGATAAAAAGGGTCCTGAAACCCGCCCAATTTTTGAGTCCTTTTGGGATCTCAGACATGACAGCTTCCATTCCACTGGCAGCCTAGTTCTGGATGTTGGATAAGCATGAATGAAAGAGAGTGTGTAAGAGGAAGTAAATATATTTTATAATCAGTAAAAGTTTGCTGCTATTTTAAATTCACTGGATCTCCATGTATTTTAAATAACTGTTTGTGCCTCAGTGTTCAGTTGAAAGCAATTTGAGTGTGGCCATTTTCCAGGCCGGTGAGTATGTGTGTGAGTGACCATAAGCTGAACCTGTACCACATTTGTACTGAACCACACTTGTATAATAGTGCCAACATTTTATATAGCTCAGCTCCAGAAAAAAAAAAACAATTTGATTTGCACACCAGTTTCCCCTTTTTTCTAGAAATATAAGTCCTATTTTCATTGTATTGTGAATTCATAGCCAAAGTATGTTTGTATTGAAAGGAATTTTAGAATAGAGTAGAGTAGAGTAGAGTAGAGTAGAGTAGAGTAGAGTAGAGTAGAGTAGAGTAGAGTAGAGTAGAACAGAACAGAACAGAACAGAACAGAACAGAACAGAACAACGAAGTTGGAAGGGACTTTGTAGGTGTTTTAGTCCAACCTCCTGCCTAGGCAGGAAACCCTACACCACTTCAGGCAAATGGTTATCCAACATCTTCTTAAAAACTTCCAGCGTTAGAGCATTCACAACTTCTGGAGGCAAGTTGTTCCATTGATTAATTGTTCTAACAGTCAGGAAATTTCTTCTTAGTTCTAAGTTGCTTCTGTCTTTGATTAGTTTTGACCCATTGTTTTTTGTCCTTCCCTCAGGTGCTCTGGAGAATAGCTTTGCTCTGTTTGTGGAAGCCCCTGAGATATTGGAACACTGCTATCAGGTCTCCCCTAGTCCTTCTTCTCATTAAACTAGACATACCCAGTTCCTGCAACCATGCTCAGCATCTTAGTTCATGCTCAGTTTATTAACACTCACCCACACGGAGTTTGAAAGAGTTGAACGAATGTTTGTTGATAATGTCCAACTTGGCTACCAAAGCCATGGCAAACTCCACCATGGTTCCCAGGTGGCTGTAGCTCCGCTCAGCATCCTGCACAAATTATCCATGTAGATGGATATATCAACGCAAGCCCATGGACAGTAAATGTAAAAAAAAAGAAAGAAAGAAAAAAAAAGCAGAGACAAAGATTCAGAGAGGTAAATATTAAGAGGAAAGTGGCTTAGCACATATTGATCAAGTAACAAAAGTACCAAAGATGTGTTTTCCTCTTATTCTCCTACTGCAAAGTGAAAGTGAACCCTTCAAGTTAGATGAAACTTGATGTTCTGACCTAGACTTCACAAAACCTGAAGCAGACTCCTTGTCCTGACAACATCCCTTTTTATTAAGCTAATATGAAGTCCCCTCATTCACATCCAGCAGAGTCCTAGCAAACAGTCTTTCAAGGGTACGTTTACAACCCCCAGACCTTATCAGGCTTGGAGAGGTGCCAGGCCGACATCTTCCAAATGGCAATGCTGTACAAGAAAATACTTGGCAAGGAATCTCTGAGAGTCACGAACAGATCTTCACACTAATTAAATGAACTAATTGTCTCCTGCAAACTCCACTCCCCTTTCGCTCCTATTTATTCCCAATGGGAGGGGCCATTCACCGACCACCTGTCACTTTACTCCCGAGTCGGCCCTTGTTCCTTAATTGTTCCCTTCTCCTGGCATCTCTTTGCATGCACACATTGGGAACAGGCTCCAGCTGTTCTTCAGCCCCACTTATCTCCAATTCCGAAGGTAGCTGAAAACTGTGAGATGGCCCTGGCCCCCTCTCTGCCTCCGACACGGAACAATCATCAGAGCCTTCCCCAGACTCCAGGATTGGCCCATGTTCCTCCCCAACTTCTCACTGTCTGCCGCCAGCTCTGCTGGCTGCTGGTGGGCCACAACACTAGGAAACCACTGCTGTGTAGGTAGTCCTCAACATACAACTGCAAGTGGGGCCAGAATTTTCATTGCTGAGCAAATGGCTTGTCAAGTGAGTCACACATGATTTAACAACCTTTTTTCACCACAGTTGTTAAGTGAACCATTAGGTGAATCACACAGTCATTAAGTGAATCCAGTCTCTCCCATCGGCTTTCCTTGTCAGAAGCTAGTTGGGAAAGTCACAAATGGTGACTTAGGACATGATCCTAAGACCCTGCAACCATTATAAATAGATGTTGGTTGCCAAGCAACCTCACTTTGATCACATGAATGTGGGGGTGCTGTGATGGTCATAAATGTGGGGACTGCTCATAAATAACCTTTTTCAGTGTCATTGTATTGTATTGTATTGTATTGTATTGTATTGTATTGTATTGTATTGTATTGTATTGTATTGTATTGTATTGTATTGTATTGTATTGTATTGTATTGTATTGTATTGTATTGTATTTAATGAGATTTATATGCCGCCCTATCTCCAGCTGGACTCAGGGCAGCTCACAACAGTAAAAACATCTAATGGAAAAGTTAAAAAGAAATTAAATCCAAATCTCACAATTTAACAGTTAAAAGTATAACGTTGAATGTTCACTAAACAAGTGGTTGTAAATCAAGGACTACCTGTACTACTTTTCTTGTAGTGCTACAGTGACAGAATCTTGCAAATTTGAATTAGCTTCTCCCTCCCTTTATATTTGTGTTCTTCATGTGAACCTAGGGAGGTCCCATTCTGAGATGTTTACTGATGCTAGATTCCTGCTCTGGACTCAGCCACTTCTTATCTAATCCTTGCTTTGGCAGTAATTCTTTATCCTGTTCCTCACGGTCATTCCCTCTGCCCTCTACAGATTCCTTATCATACATATTCCATTCATGTACATATATACTTTCCCAGGATCCTGAAGGGCAAAACTATAGAACCACTCCAAAATTAAAACTTCCTGTATTTTCAAACAATTCATACACAAAAAAAGATGTAAATAATAAGCACCAAAACTATGGCCTTGAAGATGCTAATGTGGAAACAGAACATGAAATCTCACTCCCGCTGATAGATTCGGGATGAGTAGAGTCATCCTGAATGAAGGCATCACCTACCTGTTGGTTATCCTGGCCAGCTGCCACATTTAAGCCAGTAGCTGCCATGTAAGTGCTGCCAATGGTTTTAATCTTCTCAACACCACTGAATTTGGGTTTCAGAAGAAGCTATTAAAAGAAAGACAGAGAATTGTTTATTCCAATAGTTCAAAAGTTAAGACATTTTTGCATATCAATCATTTATGTAGCTTAGCATTTTTCTCTCAAAGATATTTAGTCAGAAGTATGGTGGTGATACAATCAGGCAGATGTCATATCCGGGCCTGGTTGGTTCTTACAATTCTGAGACTGAAATTACAAGTCCCTATAATAAATGTTATACAATTTGATGTAACAAACTCCTACTCCCTTCTAATATTGATAAGCTTAGTTTGGGAATGAAGCATCTGCAAGAAAACCACCAACTTCAGAGAGCACCAAGGACCCACAAATTACAGTTTTACAGTAGTAGAGATTATTCAGCTAGATCTCATCCACCATATTAGCTTTCTACAAGTAATATCAGGGGTGGGGTCAGCCAATGGTGGGATCAGTTGGGACTCTGAACTGCACACAAAATTAGCAACCAGATTGGCTGAACCAGGCCGAACCAAGCTGAATCCCACCTCTTGTAATATGCCCCACTTAAATAAACCCTATTTATTTAATGCTAATTGGAATAGTATAATCTCATGGAGTATTGCTACTTCCTAACCTAGTATTGTGCTAACATTTCTCCAGATCATAGTTTCCTCAAATCCCATCGCTATCCTACATCTTATTATTTTAATCTGGCATTAAAAGCCATATTTTTGAGACCTCCAGAACTTCCCTTGATCGACACTGCTGGAGCATAGTTTCCACCATTTTGTGATAGGAAACAGTTGGAAATTATAGTTTAAATCCAAAACAAATTCCAGCTTAGCTTACAAATGATGTAGCACCAACCAGCTTTTGGCCCTGAGCCCCTCCCAAATGTTAACTGGGATCTTTGATGACCCAAAAGGCGGTGCACTTATACTTTCAATAATTATTGGCTGCTGGTTTTGATTGGCTGATGTTTGGTCCCTTAGGTATGAATTATTTATTTATTCAAACATTCTATTTCCTAGAAATAAACAAAGCTGTCATGAGATCTATTGGCTTTGATTAGATTAGTACAGTTTTCCCCTATGTACAATTAGTCTACCTCTGATTATGATGATTTCTTTGTCTTACAAGAGGAAAAGGCCAGTGTAAGGAAGAATGAACCTATTAAGTATAAGCTGTTCAAACAGTTTTTATGTGAACTGGAGTAAAACTGTAATTGAGAGATATTTTTGTCGGTGGATGAAATGGAATAAGCATATTCTTTTGCTTGTTCATAAATCTGTCTCACCTTCTGTCTGCATCCATCTGTCTTTAATATTTTATTGCATTTTGTATGGAATTTCTGCTAAAATAGGACACATTTTATATATTCTGTTTTCTTCATTTTGACTTTTTTTTTTTTACTTTTTATTGAATTTTTACAAGAATGAATACTGGTGGAAATAATTGAAAAGCAGTATAAAGATTCTGCAAGTGTATAATATTTAACAGCATGTAATGTATGTATACATGCCTACATATACAACAAGCAGAGAGACAAGATATAAGTGCATGCAGCTACATATAGTGCATGTAGCTATATATAGGTACTGTACATATATTTCCCCATACCTCATCAAAGTCAGCAATGATCTCATTGAGCAGTCGGAGGCATTCAAGTCCTTCGTGGTTGACATTGGATTCAGAATAAAATTCTTTGAAGTCCGGGATTGAAGCGAAGAGAACACAGACACAATCATAAGATTGGTGATAGAGATCCTGCTGGCAGAGAAAGACCAAGAGTCATCCAAATTCTGCAATCGTAACTCTTAAACTTCAACAAGAGAGAGAGAGAGAGAGAGAGAGAGAGAGAGAGAGAGAGAGAGAGAGAGAGAGAGAGAGAGAGAGAGAGAGAGAGAGAGAGAGAGAGAGAGAGATGATTGATGGATGACTGGATGGATGGACAGACAAATAGAAACATCTTCAAATTCTAGTCCCCTCCCTGGAAGATCAGAAAGGGTAGCTTAACCGTTGCAACACAGCTACAACAGATCCAACTCTTTTGATATGGTTGTCCTATCCCAAAACCAAATGGAGAGCATGCCTTTTAATACATGCTGGGCTGTGATGTTTTGGATCATGAGTCTCATGATTGTCATGGCAGCCTAGAAATTCAAGAAGCTTCTTTTGTCAGCTCAGGTAAGGAAAATGCTGGCCAACAAGTTTTCTACTCTTTTATTTTATTTCATTACCAAATTTATATTGGTGCGCTCACATTTGCGAACCAGTAGGGAAAGTAAGTGAATACCACTCCTGCATGGAAAGTGACTCTGGGCAGCATACAACAATCCCATAAAACAATTTAATATATAAAGCAATCATTATAAACAATTACAAAACAATCAGAACAAATCACTAAGAACAATTAAGAGCAATCCCACTAACCTGTTCCTTCCCTCCCCATCTTTTAACTGTAATTTTATTTTGATTGTGATTTCCATTTTTAGCATTCTAGAAATATTAAAATTTTAATGTTTTAATGCTTTAAGCTGCCCAGAGCTGTTTGGATATGAGATGAGGAGTAAATCAATGTAATAACTGTATTATCTAAAATCATTATCTAATAATTATTAATGTCAGACCTGCCAGCACTTTAACCTCTAAATAAAAATGATCCTTGGCTCCATTTGTTGAGAAAGGTATAGTTTTATTAGCAATCAAGTGCATTGCAGTAGTGCATAGCCAGAACTACACAAAAAAATCCCACACAAAAATCCCTAAGTTCAATTTTTCCCTCCTTTAACTGCCTCGCATGTCTGACTCCCCCATGAAAAATCAGGTTCAGGATTTTCAGAATGGCAACTTCAAACACAGGTAAGCATCAGAGGTGGGTTCTAAATTTTTTTACTACCAATTCTGTGGGCGTAGCTTATTTTGTGGGTGTGGCTTGGAGGTCATGTGATTGGGTGGGCTTGGCTAGCTGGTCATGTGACCGGGTGGCCATGGCTATGTGTATAGGGACTACTCAGAGAGCTGAAAAAAGTCATTTCTGACAGGTCCTCGCACTTTTGACTGGTCCTCACACTTATGACCATCCTCACATTTATACCCGTGCAGCATTCTTAACAACCATGTCACTCATTTTACAACTGCTTCTTTTCACCATGGTGACAAGATAGGGCAAAAAACATAAAATGTGAGTGACATGGTTGTTAAGAATGCTATAATGGGCATAAATGATGACCAGTCATAAGTGCGAAGACTGGTCAAAAGTGTCAGAAATCAGGACAATGAGGACAAAAGTGCGAGGACCACTCAAAAATAACTTTCGGCCCTCTGAGTAGTCCATATGCACAAAAGGACTACCCAGAGGGCTGAAAAAAGTGATTTCTCACACTTTTGACCAGTCTTCGCATTTATGATTGGTCATCATTTATGCTCATTGTAGCATTCTTAACAACCATGTCACTCATTTCACAACTGCTTCCCTTCACCATGGTGACAAGATAGGGCGAAAAACATAAAATGTGAGGACAGTTATAAGTTTGAGGACTAGTCAAAAGTGCAAGGGCCCATCAAAAATAACTTTTTCAGCCCTCTGAGTAGTCCATATGCACAAAAGGATTCAATTATTTCTTCAAAGTGCTGATGATTGGACTCTGGCTGGAAGAACTCCAACAGGGGAGTATTTCCTCCCAACAGCAGTGTAAAAAGCTTAAAACAACCCTCCCCCTTTAAGAAAGTCAAGAAAAAAAATAGCCTCTGGAACTGGAAGTGACAGTAAGTCTTGGCATACTGCCGGAGAGGCAGTTTCTGTAATAAAGATTAGGCTAGGAAACAACACCAAATGTTGTAATTAATCCTTACAGGAGTAACCCTGTAAAGTGGAAAAAAACAAAAGGAGATTTCTTTTAACAACTGGTTCTCCGAACTGCTTAACTACTTAACAACTGGTTCTACCGAACTAGAATCCCACCACTGGGTCTACCCATTTATTTTTGTAGGCACCCGTCTACTCATTTGTTTTCTTTTAACACTGACCAGCTGTAGGGCAGCCCTTTGAAGCCCTGCGGCAAGAGGTTAAACAGTTTTTTTCCCTCGGCTAGAGGGAAATCAGCTGGGACTCAGGAGGCAGCAATAGATTGGGGGGGAGGGAGGGAAGGGTGCAGAACTAGTTTGGTGATGTCATATCATCATCACTACTGGCTCAGCCGAACCGGGCCAAACCGGGAGGAACCCACCACTAGTTAGCATGCAACTCCGTTCTTCTCCCAACCATACGACCTTGAAGCAGCACCTCAGAGAGATGCAGAAGTACTTTCATTTTGCTCCAAGCATCCTCCCTTCCCAGAATTCATGGCAGATTGTCACCGCATGATAGTGAAGGACACAAACAAGCAAGAGTAAGGTGGCAGCTGACAATTAAGAATATAACAACCTATAAAAGCATAACTAAAACAGGAAAAGAGATTAATAGAAAGGGGGTTGTTAATAATAAAGAGGCCACCTCATGAGTTCACCTGTCCTTAGACGTCTCCAAGCTTGCTAGCATAATCAGGTTTTGAGGGACCTTCAAAGCTCAGAGATAATAAGGCTGACCTCATCTCTGGGGAAGAAGTTTCTACAATGAGGATGCCACAGCAGAAAAGGGCCCACCAAATGTAGCTCCCTAGATGATGGAACCTATAACCTGTTTTGTTTCTGCAACCCAATTCAAGATCCAAACTTTAGAAGCTAACTTCTAGGTGGATTAGTTTCCAGAAAGACCACACACATAAAAAAAATCTGATAGATGAGCAAAATCCAACCAACCAGGTCAGAAAAATATAAAGAAAATTGGTATTTAGCACCTTCTAGATTGGCAAAAATATATCCAAATTTAAATCCCAATTGTTGGAAATGTGGACAAAAGCAAGGTACCTTCTTTCATACATGGTGGTTATGCTCCAAAACAAAAAAATATTGGATGAAAATGCATAGTGGATACAAGAAGTAACAGGCTTCCAGATAGAATACACACCAGAACTGTTTCTTCTAGGGATAATGAAAAGAAAATACAGGAAAAAAAACTCCATATATTATTCTACACATGACAACTGCAGCAAGATTGGCCTTCGCGCCATGTTGGAGAAGGTCAAATATACCCTCTGAAAATTTAATAATTAAAAAGATTTTGGATTGTGCCGAGATGGACAAAATGACACTTGAATTGAAAAGATTGATGGACTCGGATTTTTACGTAATATGGGATAAATGGTATAATTGGATCAAAAATAGAAAAAAAAAGGAAAATAATAGAATATAGATTTAGTAAAAATATGTAGAGTATAGGTGAATACTAGTGTGATGATATGTAAATGATCACAGTCATCTACAAGAGTTGAATGATTGTTTAATTGTAAAAATTCAGTAAAACAAATAAAAAAAATGACCAAAATCTTTCTTCCTGACATCTTCTTTTCTGTCCCTCCAATTTGTCTTAGCAATGTGTCAAGAACCTAGCCAAGTAACATTAGCATTGTTTGGCTTCAGAGATAATATGCTGCTGGTTCAGACAGGTTCACCCAAACTGATAGCAGAAATCACAGGTGGGCCCATCCACCCACCTGCCTGCCCCGGCTCTATGCTGTCATATCTATGCCTTATGTGCACACAAAGTGCATGGGTTGAACGCCATGTGCATGCGCAAAGGTGGTACATGCGAGCAAAGCTACTGTGTGTGTGCATTCACATCGCAAACCAGTAGAGAAGGTAAGTGAAAGCCACCTCTGTTTCGCTTCTCCTCTATCTCTGAAATCTTCAGAGAAATATCAACATCCAAGGCTCACCGTATTGCGCCGGATCTGGCGAATGAACTGCTGAGCTACATCAGCCGGGAGAACATTTTCCAGTAGGACCCGGTTGAGGTTCTCCATGGTTTCAATCTCTTCACGTTCTTTCTTGAATTTCTTCTTCCAGAGAAAATCCAAGCGGCAGTAATACTCGTTCTGAGAAAAAGAAGAGTCAGTTTTGCAATGAGGACCTTCCCTTTTGCAAAGCAATATTTCTAGCTCACCAGGTTGAACTTTGGGTTGCCTTGATGCTCTGTGAACTTTTGACTGAATAAATAATAAATATGATGCAACAATTTGAAGGATGGAACATACCAAGTCATAAACTTGGAAGTTATCAGAAAGTGTGCATATGCCACACACTCCTGGAAAGTAGGGGTTTAAACCACATATTCCCCATCCCCAGGGCCACAAATAATCTTAGGTCATTAAAAAAGAGAAGAAGAAAGGACTGAGGCTCTCTATAGAAAGTCTGCTTGTGATAATCATCTGAGTAGTATTACTACAGTATAAACTACTGTAACTCTTAATAGAGATACATAAATTCTTCCCAGTCTTTCAAACACAGGAGGAAATGCAATGTCTTTCATATAATATCAGCTATGAAGTTCAGTATGGCTCTGAATATGTGAAGGACAGTGTAAAAATACACTTATTTTTTGCGCTGGTTGTAGTCTTGATTCATGCCACTTTTTTGCACATGGGGAAAATTTCTGTTTCTGAAGCTTATTGTTTTTTTATTTATTCATTTATTTAATGTATATCCTGCCTTTATTACTGTTATAAATGTTATGGCCCATCAGCAACCCATGCGGATTGTAGCTGATTCTGACAGTGAGGAGGCTGGTATGGTGTTGCGCCAGCAGCCTGTGCAGCTGGCACTCGAGTCAGACAATGAGGAGGCTGGAGAAGATGTGGTACCAGAGGTAGGGATTCAGCCAGGGCCTTCAGAACCTCCAGAAGCTCCTTTAAGTGAAGAGGACAAAGAGGAGGAGCCTCTTCTCGATGAACGGGTGCACAGAGCGGCCAAAAGGCAGGAGTGGTTCCTCAGGAGGAGGTCTTCTCGAGAGTAAGAGAAGGGGCTAATTGGTCATTCCCTTAGCCTATTTAAGGAAGGACGACGACTGAGGCAATTTTTAGGGAACAACTTTAGTTCACTCTACTTCGTGTCTGGATTCTCTGCAAATTGCTTCTGGGCTTTCTGCCAACCTTGGTAAGATTGTGATTACTTTATCTTTGGCTTCTTGTAGGCTGTTAAGAAAGTTTATTAACAGCCTTTGTTTTGAAAAAGACTGAGTTATTTTAGTAAATTGAGTTTTCTATAAACTTTGTGAGTGCTTTGTTCTTTGGGGTCCGTAGCTGGGGCAAAACAATAAATGATTCAAGGCAGCAAATATATCTGATATATCTGTGATGGCGAACCTATGGCACACATGCTGGAAGTGACATGCAGAGCCATCCATCTTGCCTGTTGCTCTTCCAGGTTCTGGTGTGCTGGCCAGCTGGTCTTCACATGCGCAAGAGCACCAGAAACCAGAAGAGTGCTGACCAGAGCACATTCGCATGCTGGGAAAATGATTTTCCAGTTTCCGGAATGCACATGTGCACCAGTCAGCTGGTCTTCACGCATGCATGCCTGCCAGAAACTGGAAGACCAGGTGGCTGGTGCGCCTGCCGGAATCTGGAAAATCATCTTCCCAGGGGGCGCATGCACACCGGGCAGTTTCTGGCCCATGTCTGCAAATCAGCCACCTGGTCTTTGCACGTGTATGCATGTCATAAACTGGACAACCAGGTGACCAGTGTGCAAATGTGCACCGGAAACTGGAAGATCATTTTCCCAATGCGATGGGCTGCTTTTCTGGTTTCCGGCACATGCACACACTCCCATTTCAGCACTTGGTGCTAAAAAGGTTCGCTGACACTGTGATATACCTTCCTCATGAGCCATGGTGGCGGAGTGGTTAGAATGCAGTACTGCAGGCTACTTCTGCTGACTGCCGGTTGTCTGCAATTTGGCAGTTCAAATCTCACGAGGCTCAAGGTTGACTCAGCCTTCCATCCTCCCAAGGTGGGTAAAATGAGGACCCAAATTGTTGGGGGCAATAGGCTGACTCTGTAAAACACTTAGAGAGGGCTGTAAAGCTCTGTACAGTGGTATATAAGTCTAAGGGCTATTGCTATTGTCTTATTTTCCCCACAACAATTCTGTGAGATCAGTTGGGCTGAGAGAGAGAGTGATTGGCCCAGGGTCACCTAGCTGGCTTTCATGCCTAAAGCAGGTTTAGAACTCACAGATTTCTAGCCTGGTGCCTTAACCACTAGACTTCGTCTCAGAAGAAGCATGCAGAACGAGATAAGGTTGTATCAATGTGACATGTACTGTGAATGTGGTATATAATATGGTAAGTCTGTGGTTTTTATTAAGTAGTAAAGTGATTACAAAGAAAGAGTTCAACAACGAACAAACTAGGTTCCAGGAAAAACCACTTTAAGAACAATGTCTTTTGACACACTAGTTCTTACCCACGATTTTATCTGGAACATTTTTTTTTCCCCTACCATGCTCTATTTTTCATTAAATCAATTACTGACTGTGTAAAAACTCTCTCATTCACAAATAAGGAGAACAAAGTCAGATTCCTATAAACCACACCCGGCCACATGAAACAGCCACTTTTCGAATGCTGGTGGATGAACAGTAGTAAAGATTTTCAAAACCTCAAAACCACAAAAGAGGAATGGTTGGCAGGATGTGAAGAGGTGGCTTTGAAAGAGTGATGGGAAATTTGCCATGCAATTTCACTCAAACCAACTTCCCCAAGGTGCATTTCGTGAGTGCAGCGCAGAGCCACTTCTCATCTGTAAGAACTTCCTGGTAGGACCAATGCAAGTATAGGTTTGTCACCCAACCCGAAGCTTATGTGACAATCCTATAGTTGTGTTGATCATACCAGGAACTTCTCTATTATAGATGAGAAATGGGGGAGGCTCTTTATTGTCACCCAACCAGGGGTGAAATCTACTTACCTTCCAACCCAGTTCAGAACTGCACACATCACATGCACGCTTGGACCCTCTGTGCATGTGCAAACCTTTCTGAGCATGCGCAGAGGGTAAAAAGCAGGTTACTTCCTGGTTAAAACCAGGAAGTAATGATGACGGGGCAGGTGAGCAGAGTCTCACGCCACCATCGCTAGTGGTTCTCCGAACCACTGGCCACCATCACTACTGGTTCAGCTGAACTGGTCCAAACCGGGAGCATTTGACCTCTGCACCCAGCCCTAAGCTTATGAGACATGGAGAGCACTGGAAGACAGCAGCCAAAAAAAAAGTAGCTTTCACAAGAAGAATTAAAGTGGAAACTGGAGGGAACTCACCTGTCTAGCCAGACCCAGGAGGGTGAAGAAGAAAATGAAGAATGAGACTGCTCCCATAACCCTGGGCTCCTTCAGCACCCCAGGTCTGAAAGAATGGGAGTTACAGAAAACATCATTCCTGGTCTATTCCTCTAAAATTACCTTCTGAAGCACCATATGTTCATCTGGAGTTACCATAGCAATTGCCCCCCTCAAATGATCTTTGCCAAAGTAAAGATAAAGGTAAGACAGCGCTCACCTCCATTTCAAAGCCGAAGAGCCAGCGCTGTCCAAAGATGTCTCTGTGGTCATGTTGCCAGCATAACTAAATGCCAAAGGTGCAAAAAATGCTGTTACCTTCCCACCAGAGGTGGTCCCTCTTTTTCTACTTGCGTTTTTATGTGCTTTCGAACAGCTAGGTTGGCAGAAGCTGGGACAAGTAACGGGAGCTCACCCCATTATGCGGCACTAGGGATTCGAACTGCTGAGCTGCCGAACTTTCGATCAGCAAGCTCAGCATCTTAGCCACTGAGTCACAATGTCCCATACTGCCAAAGTAACAGGAAATCATTTCTAAACAGGCTGGGTCTGTATTCAGACTACTGCTGTGTTAAATATTGCTCCCTATTCAGTTTTTTGAATTTGATAAGAGAAACCAAAGTCAGGTTAGTAAAAAAAAACATCTTCTCTTTTCATTGCCCAATAGTTGTTGTTGTTGTTTTTCTTTTTAAAAGATTTAATGTGGCCCTGTCTGCATTGTCTCTTTCCATATCCTATTCCATTATTACTAGTATTTACAATTACAAACCAACCACATCATATTGTATGGTCATCTCAACCTCCTGTGGTCAGAGCAGGGGTGGGATTCAAAAATGTTAGCAACCAGTTCTCTGCCTGATTGCTGGGTGAGTGTGGGCATGGTGGCCATGGTCTATTCGGCCTCCTGCACCACAGGGGGGTGTTTTTGCGTTCCCCAGGCTCTGGAGGCTTTCCTCGAGCCTCTGGGAGGGCAAAAATGGCCTCCCCAGGCTCCGGAGGCCCTCCAGAGGCCAGAAATGGATCTATTTCCAGACTTCTGGAACTTCCAGGAGACCCATTTTTTGGCCTTCCAAAGCCTCCGTACAGGCCCTGCACTTACCTGGCATCCAAAACTGGCTGCGTGGAGACTCCTAGGTGGGGTGGAGGGTTGAGAGGGGCCAGCCAGTCCTTGCAACTACCAGTTAGGCAAACCAGACGTAAAATTAGCATCCAGTTCACCTGAACAGGTCCTAACTGGCTGAGTCCCATCACTGGGTCAGAGGATCATAGAATTTCAGTCTTGGAAGGTACCATAAAAATAATCTAGATCAACTTCCTGTTCAGTGCCGGATTTTCTAGAGCAGGGGTCCTCAATCTTTTTGATTCTTGGACCTGTGGGGACAACCAAGGCTTCAGCAGTTTCAGTGATGGTGGATGGAATGTTTTCGCCTGCATAACCAAAATCCAACGCATACACAAATTAAACTTCACATGCTCGCCTGCTCTTTTAGCAGCCTGGTTCCCAATGGGCTGTTGTCATTGAGGACCCCTGTTGTAGAACAACTCTGACCAAAGACCATGTAGAATCTGTTTTGAAGACCTCTAGTGAAGACACTTCTTGATAAGTAGCCTGAACTTTCTTCCTTACACTTCTAATCCATTGATTATAATCCTAATCTCTGGGACAACAAAAAGTAAGGTTTATTCACTCTTCTGTTTCACTCTTTAGAGAATCGAAGACAGCCATCATATCTCCTGAAACAATGGCTTACTGTGAACTGAACTCTATGTTTCTCTAAAGGCCCTCTGAGATAGCATTTGGCTTTTTAGCAACTGCATCACATTGGTGGCTTATGTTTTACTTGTGGTCACCCAAATTCTTTTCACAGCCAATGTTGTGGCCCACCAGCAGCCAGTGGAACTGGCAGCAGATTCAGACAGTGAGGAGGTTGGGGACAAACATGGGCCAATCCTGGAGTCTGAAGAAGGCTCTGATGAGGTGTCTGTGTTGGAGGCAGAGAGGGGACCAGGGCAGTATGCCAGCTATCAGCTGCCTTCAGAGTCAGACATCAGTGAGGCAGATGAACAGCTGGAGCCTGTTCCAGAGTTGCCAGATGAAGAGAACAGCTAAAGAGCAAGGGTCAATTTGGGAATAAGGCCACAGCTGGACAATGAATAGCCCCTCCTAGAGGGAATAAAAGAGGAGTGGAGTTTGCAGGAGACAATTAGTTCCCTTAATTTGTTCATGACTCTCCAAGACTCCTTGCAGCTCTCCAAGCCAGATAAAGTCTGTGACTGTAAATTCTCCCTTGAAAGACTTTGCTGGATGCGAATGAGAAGAATTCACCGTAATTTAATAAAAAAGGTCTTTTTGTTGGGAGAAGGTGTCTGTTTCTTGCTCTTGGGAAGCCTAGGTCAGAACAGCCAAGTAATACAATGTATTGTTGCATGGATTAAAAAAAAAAGATGGAGAAACTACGAATCATTTCATTGCTGCCACATGCATGGTTCTCTTATGAAATGCAAAAGAAAGCCCATGGGCACCCATCAATCAAGGTGATATATAACCTTCATCCCTGTCATTGTTAGCAGAATTTGTATAATCCTGGTGAAAGACCAGGAAAGAAAAGTATCTTGCTGTGATTTGTAATTCTTGTGAATGTCTTAATTTACATAGTCCATTCTGCAGAACTGATTGTACTTCTCCTTTTTCTATAATGAAGGGCCAGGTGACCAAGACAGTTCTGCCCTGTGTCAGTTTCATTTATGTTTTGTATCATTTTGGTTGGCTTGCTTGTTTGTTTCATTTCATTTTTTTGCAACATAAACACACACAAAAAATGTATGTTTTGCAATTTTATGAACAAGATAAATCAGTAATGTTTTATCTATACCATTCCAATCTTTGATAACTTTAGGCTATAAATGAGGCTCATTTCCAAGTGTGGGAAAAAATAATATTTGAGGAGTACTACTTCCCTTAATTCTCACCTAAGGAAGAACAAAGTAAGAACGTCTGACATAATTTCAAACCCACAAGTTACAGCTAAAACCTTTCTGCTGTGATAAACATACTAGGCATCTAAGTCACAGGTGTCATTGTGCCACATGACATGTTGTGATGTATCATGATGTATTTTGCCTTGGCGGAGCCAGGATGGGGATGGCCAGCATGTGATGCATCCGGCCCGTGGACCACCAGTTTGACACCCCTGCTCTAAGTAGTTCCTGATCATCTGAATCTGTTCTTCAGTGAAATCAAATTCAAGTGATTCATGTCTACTAGGAACAGTTGATATCAACTATGTTTTCATCTAAACATAGTCAAAATGTTTACTATAAGGCAAATAAATTCTTGGATGCAATCAGTGGTGGGTTGCCCCTGGTTCAGTCCGGTTCTATAGAACCAGTAATAAAACCAGCGGGAGGCTTCACCCACCTGCCACAATGTCATCAACGGTGATCTGCGCATGCACAGAAGCTTCTGCCATGCGCAGAAGAGTGCGGGCGCAAGCAAAGAGAGCTCCTGTTGCGAACTGGTAGTAAAGGTAAGTAGAACCCACCCCTGGATGCGATGGTATACTTTCTTCATCACCCGTGAAATATGACCATCCAGAAGAAACCATCAAAATCACATAATCTCAAGAGTATTTGACTCAGTTCTACAGCAGGTATGCTGTAAGAACACATGAACACACTTCCTGGATGAACCCAAAAGTCCTTCTAATCCAGAATCAGATTTCCAACAGTTCCTTAGTCTGATGTTTCGGGGACTTTCTTAAACAGATCCTGAGTCAACAAACTTGTTAGCCTCCAGTAATGGCTATTCGTAGTACTCATCTTAGATCATGACTCTCTGTGAAACTTTCAGAGACATTGGCCTCAACTAATATCCAACCATTCACTTTATCTTCCTTTAAAAGCCACATAATAACCATGAGCATAATCTTTAAATATCTCCCAAAGCATAACAGTGTCTGTTAACCAGCTTTTAAATTGGAGGTGGCGATGATGCTATTACCGTTGGAAGGAAGTTGCTACAGCTCTTTGGTCATTTCTGTTGCTCTTTTCTGCATCATTTACACCATGCTCCATTAAAATGGGAACTATTTAGGCACGTTTTTGAAACCACATGGATGTGTAGAAGGCACGCACACAAGTAAAGTGCACGTGCAGGAGGTTGTGCGTACATGTGGAAGCGCGTACACACTCATATTTGTGAACCGGTAGGGAAAGTAAGTGACTACCACCCATGGAGCCATCCAACCCCGCAACTAGGAAGGGAAACTAACAAAGAAGGATAACTAATAGTCTTCACTTCTGCTTTCATTCTGGGAGGATTCCATGAGGGCTAATTACCTGAGTGCAGTTTGGTTACGGTAGAGCTGAATGACATAGCAGTCAGAGAGCCAAGAATGGGTGTGAAGGAACAGCACATTGTAGACAACAAGGCAAAGTATCAGCATGGTCAATTTGAGCTCGAAGTTCATGTGGAGGAAGAGGGAACACGAGAGGAATCCCAGGACACAGCAGTAGATATAATACTGAGGGGGAGAGAGAGAGAGAGAGAGAATGGAAGGAGGAAGAAGAGAAGCTATTGGTGAGATTGGTATGTCCATTAATCAAAGAAAAAAGAAAAACAAAGGAGAATTGATTAAAGAGCTCAACCTTACCGGCACACTGAAGAGGGAGTTAAACCGAGAGAATTCCTGTACAGTATTCATGCTTGATAAGGTAGAATTTTCAAACTTCACAAAGCATGAGGTTTCTGGCATAAAGAACTAGGAAGCAGAATTAGAGAACACATTAGAAGGGAAGAAGGGATATAAATCTTTCTGATCTGGACTAGATAGCAGAAGACATGTATGACTTAGATTTGGCCATCTGCTGAGGATTCTACAACCTGTCTGTTTCTCAGGAATAGAGTCAGTGTGGTAAAAGCAATGGTGGGATTCAGCCGGTTCGAGACAGTTTGGGTGAACTGTTTGTTAAATTATTGTCTGGCCTCTCCCCTCCCCACCCTTCCCCTTCCAGGAGTTCCCACCCACCATATTTTTTCTCCCAGGAGGCTGCAGGGAGGCCTACTAGGCCCAAAATGGGGCACAGGAGGAGGCACGTTCTCCCTGTGACCTGTTTTTACTCCTGGGGGGTTGCAAGAGGTCGAGTGTTGCCTGTCACACCCCCTGGCCATGCCCACCATGGCCACACCCACCCAGCTAGTCATTAGGGCAGAGAACCAGTTGTTAAATTATTTGAATCCCACCACTGGGAAAAAGCAATATACCATCATGACCTCTATCAATGGTCAGAGAAGGAAGATTGGAGGATACTCAGATTCCTCCATCCTGAACCCTTGCAGTATCTTTTATATTCAGATTACTGGAGCAAAGGCCAGGTAGAGAATTAATAGGAGCCACAGAGCCAAGGTGGCTATTAGAATGCAGTACTGCAGGCTATTTCTGCTGACTGCTGGCTGACTGCAATTTGCAGGTTCAAATCTCACCAGGCTCAATGTTGACTCAGCCTTCCATTCTTCCGAGGTGGGCAAAATGAGGACCCAGATAGTTGGGTGCAATATGCTGACTCTGTAAATCGCTAAGAGAGGGCTGTAAAAGCATTGTGAATAAGTCTATATAAGTATATAAGTCTAAGTGTATTGCTAATACTTTTACCCCCATACAGATTGAATTGATTGCACATCTAGCAACATTGGCTGAAACAAGGTTAGATGCAGTGATTCTTAGATGGGAGACTAACAGGAGTTCCCAGATATATAGGTTAGACTAGGAAAAGGGTGGAGGTTCATTCTCCAATCTTGTGGGTTGGTTTCCAAATATTTCATTACCAGGCTAGGCAAAATCTTCCGCAGGGTTTAGGGGATCCCCTAAACTCTACCTAGCCAGGTAATGAAATGTTTGGAAGCCAAACCACACCAGTGGTGGGATTCAAATAATTTAACAACCAATTCTCTGCCCTAATGACCGGCTGGATGGGCGTGGCCATAGTGGGCATGGCCAGGGATGTGTGACAGGCAGCACTCAACCTCCTGCACCCCCCTGGGAGCAAAAATGGGTTGTGGGGAGAGGGTGTCACTCCCCTGTGCCCCATTTTGGGCCTAGTAGGCCTCCCTGCAGCCCCCTAGGAGCAAAAACGGGCCATGGGGGGGGGGCAGACCGTACTCCCCTACACCCTGTTTTGGGCCTAGTAGGCCTCTCTGCGGCCTCCTGGGAACATAAAAGGGCCATGGGGGGACTGCACTGCACCCCCTGTGCCCCACCTTGGGCCTAGTAGGCCTCCCTGCAGCCCCCTAGGAGCAAAAACAGGCCATGGGGGGGCAGACCGTACTCCCCTACACCCTGTTTTGGGCCTAGTAGGCCTCTCTGCAGCCTCCTGGGAACAAAAAAGGGCCATGGGGGGACTGTACTGCACCCCCTGTGCCCCACTTTGGGCCTAGTAGGCCTCCCTGCAGCCCCCTAGGAGCAAAAATGGGCCATGGGGGGGGGCAGACTGTACCCCCCTACACCCTGTTTTGGGCCTAGTAGGCCTCCCTGCAGCCTCCTGGGAACAGAAAAGGGCCACAGAGGGACTGCACTGCATCCCCCATGACCTGTTTTGGGCCTAGTAGGCTTCCCTTCAGCCTCCTAGGAGCAAAAATGGACCGTGGGAGGGGGGCACACTGTACCTCCTGCTCACCCCATTTTGGGCCTAGTGGGCCTTGATGCACTTACCTGAGAGCCAAAATGGGGCACATGGGGACTCCTGGAAGGGGAGGGGGCAGCCAGCAATTTAACAACTGGTTCATATGAACTGGCCTGAAATGGCTGAATCCCACCACTGACCCACACGCTCGGAGAATGAACTCAACCTACACCCAAATTACAGATATTCACCAGTATTGCAGAGCTAGACTGGAAATTGACAAAGCATCCTGAAAGAAGGCAGTGGAAAACTACTGCGGTCCCAACGCCAAAAATATAATGTCTAGAACTCAAGCACTTGGTAGAAACCTTGCTTTTGAAAAACGCATGTGACTGCAATTCATTCTTTCATCCATGAAGCCTCTTAGCACTGATTGGCATTACAATTAAATGTGCTTTGCTCTCCCAGTCTACAAGGAGTTCTTCCCAGGTATCTTGAACCTTTCCTCTTCTTCCTCCCCCAAATATTCTATTTCTCTCTCCTTCCCATTCACTAGCAACGTACCAAGTTCAACACTGACATTGTGAGAACCACAAGAATGGTGATGGTGCCCAAGGAGACACGTAGCCATGGCTGAGTGCAAACATTGGCCAAGATGGATGGAACCCAATACAAGATCTTGGGACCTTTCAGGAAACATTTCTGTGTGAAGAAAACAAAAATGATTTAAGCACCCATAGAGCCAAAACCTTGGATTTCTCTTTCTCTTACTACTCCAACAATCTTCTCCTGACATTGAAAAGTTTATTTAGAGACAACAAGAATAATTCCCAACAGAAAAAAAGCCAAATTGGCTTATACTATTTTTATTTGTTTGTGTATGGGAACTGTACTTTAGCTTTCATTAAATAAAACAAGAAAAAAATAAAATGGAGCTCATGTCAAAAATAGTAGCCAAAACCCATCAATATGTGAAAGTCCTTGGTGCTCTTATGAGCTTGATTGTTTTCTTGCAGCTATTTCATTACTCAAACTAGGTAACATCATGAGTACTACCCTGTTTCCCCCAAAATAAGACATCGCCTGATAATAAGCCTAATCGGGCTTTTGAGCACATAGCAATAAGGCCAAGCGCTTATTTCAGGGTTCAAAAAACAGGGTCGTATTTTCGGGAAAACACGGTAGTCTAGATTAGCAGAAAACAACCATGCTCAGAGAGCACCAAGGACTCCTGAACTACAAATATTCTTCTTTATCGGTACCCATCGATACAATCAAAATGAACAATACGAGGGCAAAAATGCAATAAATTAAGGTACAGATTTGTGACTCCATATGTCTATTCCTTCCCTTGGACCCAATTATGAGGGAATATCTTATCCACTTTGGCAAACTGTGTCTTTATAACAGCTTTGTGGAAGCATTTAGACAATTAGGTATGATTATTTATTTATTTATTTGTTTGTTTGTTTATTTATTTATTTATTATTGTGATTTATAGCCGCCATTTTCCCGAAGGACTCAGGATGGCTTACATACAGCAATCATCAATACAAATCACAGTGTGGAAATTAAAATAAAATTAAAACCCCCATTAAAACCATATTAAAATTATAAAATTGCATAACCCCACAATCAGATTATTGCTGGAACAGCCACGTCTTTAGTCTGCGGCAGAAGGAGAGGACATCGGGGGCCATCCTGAGTTTGGTTGGCAGACCATTCCAGAGGGTCGGTGCTCCGACAGAGAATGCCCTCCACCTGGGGGCCACCAGCCGACATTGTTTGGCCGACAGCACCCTGAGGAGGCCAACTCTGTGGGAGTGCACAGGATGATGGGAGGAAGGCAACAGATGGTCCTGTAAGTACCCCAGGCCTAAGCCATGTTTATTGGTATGTAACATTATGTAACATCTAACCTGTTTTCCCGAAAATAAGACCTTCCCGGATAATAAGCCTGATTGGGCTTTTGAGCACATGCGCTAAAATAAGCCCTCTGTGAAAATAATCCCTCCCCGAAAATATTTAAATGCATGTGCAGCCAGTCCCTGCCATTTCCTCTGGTTAGGGTTAGGGAGACAGAACTGGAAATCAGGTAAGATGGCAAGATGAGATCTGTCTTGCTCCATGCCCCCGAAAATAATAAGACCTCCTTGAAAATAAGGCCAAGTGCTTAATTCAGGGTTCAAAAAAATAAAAGATGGTCTTATTTTTGGGAAAACATGGTATTTACATAATAGGTGATAAGATGCCTGGAAAAGCAAAGGGAAATCATCAAAACCATTAAAAAGCTAAAGTTAGAATATTGTGGACATCAGGGGTGGGTTTCATATAATTTTACCACCAGTTCGCCTCACACCGAAAATGTGTGTTATGTGCTTTCTGTGCATGCACACAGCCTTCCGCACTGTGCTTTGCTTGCGTGCTTGGCTTGCACACATGCACACGGCTTAGAAAACATGGCTAAATGGGACGGCATAGCGCCGGGGCGGATGGGCAGGTCACCACTGCCAGTTCGCCTGAACCACTTTGAACGGCTGAATACCCCCACTGTTAGACATAAGATGCAACCCCCGGAAAAATATGGCATCCTTCACTTAATCCTCCAAGGAAAGATTGAAGGCAAATGTGGTCCAGGCAGAAGAAGAACATCGTGGCTTCAAAATCTAAGGGACAGGTTTGGACAAAACTCAGCTGCACATGTGCAGCTGTTGATAAAAATAGGATCAGCAATATGATTGCCAACGTCCGATGACGGATATGGTGCAAGAAGAAGAAGATGTTGTAACATCTATGTAGGGGGTTTGTAAACTACTTCTTCCAAGCAGGAGCTGAGTACCCAAAATCATATACCATCCTGGTTGTATTTTTGATATGGATTGTAGGTAAGAGATGACTTCCTCCTTCACACACGTCTTTCCTATAGAAATGTGCTCACACCTTAGCTCTCCTGAGTCCAAGGGAGAAGACATAAGAGAGTTTAAACACTTTTGATACTTCTCAAAAATGACCTTGCTCCACATGGGGATTGTAACTTCAAAATCCAACCGTAGACACAGATTCCAATCAGTCCCAAGATTATGGGCATCTTTTAAATTTGTCAGAAGCCATGGGCCAAAAACTACAAAACCTACAATGGACTACAAAGCTACAATAGCCCTGCTCCACTGGTGGTATTCAGCCACCAGGAGAACTGGTAGTGGCGACCTGCGGGTGAGCCTGCCCACTTGCTCTGGAGCTATGCCATCCTATTTAGCCACATTTTCTAAGCCTCGCGCATGCAGGCAAGCTTGGTGTGTGAGGAAAGTGAATGCCTGGAAGGCTGTGCACATATGCAGAAGCTCACTTTGCTCTCTCTCTCTCTCATGCACGCTCACATTTTCAGTGCATGGCGAACCGGTGGTAAAATTGTGTGAAACCCATCTCTGCCCTGCTCGTTGCCTGATTAAAGATCTCCATGAGGCTTCTCCTCTGAAGTATATCCTCCAGACACTTACCGCCAGGTGACCAGCAAAGCAGGTGAGAAGAAGAAGGAAAAACAGGAAGAAAGAAATTCCATAGGAGATCCCCAGTGCTTCTGTTCTGGATGGAAAGAATAAACAAGGAATCCAGTTGGCTGGCATTTGTGTAATTCAGTATTTATTTTTGCTTTGATTGCTCTTGAAGAAGAACCACCCACTGAAATAATGACCTTCTGACATTCTATGCTGGTTCAAGTCTTGCCAGAATCAAGGATTCAAATTTACTTGAGCATCCATGAGAGCTAGAAACCCATTCATTTTCAGTCTCATTTATCGATTGCCACATAGATCTTCAAGTGGAAAGTTGCCTTTGATCATTTTCTCCCAGCATGACTCATCACAAACATACTACACATTTCAGTCCACATGTTCTGCTCCAAACATCTCCAAACTGGTGCCCATCACAAAAGTGGAACTAAAAGTATTCCTACGGCCATGAGGGACTGGAGGCTAAAACATACGATGAACAGTTGCAAGAGCTGGGCATGGCTAGTCTAGTGAAGAGAAGGACCGGGAGAGATATGATAGCAGTGTTCCAATATTTGAGGGGCTCCCACAGAGAGGAGAGGGTAAAGCTATTTTCCAAAGCACCTGAAAGCCAGACAAATAATAACAGATGGAAACTGATCAAGGAGAGAGTCAACCTAGAAATAAGGAGAAATTTTCTGACAGTGAGAACAATCCACCAATGGAACAGAAGTTGCTTTCAGAAGTTGTGTGGGAGTTTCATCACTGGAAGCTTTCAAGAAGAGACTGGACTGCCATCTGTCAGAAATGGTATAGGGCAGTGATGGCTAACCTTTTCCAGACTGAGTGCCCAATGCACCCAAACTCCCAAAATGCAATGCGGGCACAGCCCCCGTGCATGTTTCCTGCCCCCCGCACACATATTCCCCCATGCACACACCCCTTCCCCATGCATGTGTGACAGAGACCCAATGACCAGCTGCATGGTGGGAAGTGCACAGGCATGCACAGCAGAGCTGAACTGAACTGGGGCAACGACTCGCCATAGGTTCACCATCATGGGTGTAGGGTCTTCTTGGGGGGTTGGACCTACAAGGTCCCTTCCAATTCTCTTAATCTGTATTTGTATCATGCTGACTGGGGGAACTTTAAGGCTTTGGCTTTAGAGTTGCGCTCCTAAGTATGCATGCTTAGCACACATACATCTTAACAGAGTATTCATATCTCAACTGGTAGAATCATCCCTAATTTGGGCCAGTCCTGTCTGGATTAACTACCCCTCCCCTATTGCTCAATTCCTCCTTACTTATAAACGACAAGGATCTGGATGAGAAAGTTGGAAACGAAGACCAGGAAGCTGCAGGCCGTATAGTAATTAAAAGATGGTAATGGAGAAAGCCGGTACTGGGGTGGGAAAAAAAAAAAAGGAAAATTGAGAAAAATTATACAGGTGGTCCTCGACTTACGACCAGAATGGCACCCAAAATTTATCATGCTAAGCGAGAAATTTGTTAAGTGAGTTTTGCCCCATTTCATGACCTTCCTTGCCACGTTTCTTAAGCCAATCGCTGCAGTTCTTAAATGAGTAACACCGTCGTTAAATGAATCTGGTTTCCCCATTGACTTTGCTTGTCAGAAGGGTCACAAAAAGGGGATCGCGCGACTCCGGGATGCTGCAACCATCATAAATATGAACCAGTTGCCAAGCATCTGAACAGAAATCACGCTGCAATGTTCGTAAGTGTGAAAAACGGTCACAAGTCACATTTGTCAGAAATGTCTTTTGCAGTAGAATCTCTTCTCTCTGCCAGATTATTTATTTGGTGTTAATTCCTGCTTAGTTTAGGCTTCTAAATCAACATTTTAAATCATGGTTAATACTGATTTATTCATTTATTTTAGCTTGATTGGTATAAATCTAAACAAAAGTTTTATAATAATCTCCAGCCAATCCTGTACAAAACACCACTGTATCAAAATAATATAATGCATTATGCTTCTTGTATAAGAATATCATAAAATGACTTTTTTTTTAAAGAAAGAAATAATTGCACTCCAGTTTTTTATAGTTTACCTCCTTCTCCATAGATTCCTCCTTGAAGTACAATGTGATGCAGTTGAAGTCTTCAGATTTTTTCCATTGCCTACACAAAAGAGAACAAACACATCTGGAGTGAGATTTCCATGTATTGCCATGACAACATCCATCCATCCATCCATCCACCCACCCACCCACCCACCCACCGACCCATCCATTCATTCATTTAAATTCTATAGCCGCCCAACTCAACCAAGTGACTCTGGGCAACTTACAAGTCTAAAAGTTTAAAACAATTACAAGTAGTCCTCGAATTACAACTGTTCATTTAGTGACTATTCGAAGTTACAACAGCACTGAAAAAAGTGACATATGGCCATTTTTCACACTTAACAAAGGATGTGGCATCCCTTCAATTTCATGATCAAAATTCAAACAATTGGCAACCCTTGGCAATTGCAACTCGGCAATTTATGACGGTTGCAGTGTCCTGGGGGGGGGGGAGTCATGTGATCACATTTGTGACCTTCTGACAAGCAAAATCAATGGAGAAACCAATTCACTTAACAACTGTGTTACTAACTGAACAACTGCAGTGATTCACTTAACAACTGTGGCAAGAAACGTCGTAAAATGGGCAAAATTCATTTAATAACTGTCTCGCTTAGCAATGGAAACTTTGGGCTCAATTGTGGTGATAACAAAGACAGTCAAACAATAAAAAGCATTTAGTTATTCAATTTCTATAGCTTCCCTATCAAATTTGTTGTATTTTGTTCCGGAATGGGACAATTTGCCATGGCCAACTCACCACACCCAACTCATTGTGGCCAAATCACCATGGCTAGCTCACCACAGCCAACTTGCTTTGACCAACTCACTAAAGTAACTCATCCTGGCCAACATGTCACGGGACAGTTCAACAAATATAAAAGTTAAATTAATTTCAGTTGACCCCATGGCTAATAATAATAAAATAAAGAAAGTCAATTCAGAAATACAATTTATAATAATTTAGATGAAAATGTGATCACCAATAGTAAAAGTAATTGAATGGAACAATTAAAATAGCATTGAATTGTTCAACAGTCAGTTGTCCTGCAGCAAGTTGGCCATAGCAAATTATCCCCAGTAAATTGGCCGTGGTGAGTTGGCCATGGCAAGTTGTCCCATGGTGAGTTGGCTGCAACGAGTTGTCCTAGACCCTCTTGCTTTATTAAATCTCCTTCAGTCTAATTAAGGAATGCTTGCTTTCTTTGTTCCTTCAAAGAAGAGAATTCCTGTGGAATTTTCACAGGTGGTAGACTATGGCATTATTGTGATTTTTTTTTTAATGCCAAGATAGCTAAAGAATATAAATTTGCAAAGGTCCCCTCTGATTACATCATCCTTATTCTGGAAGCCTATGATGTCCTGGGCTTCTCATACTTCCATTCGATTTCTAGTTTCCAGTAGTAGAACATTTATCATTGCAAAAAAAAAAAAAAAAAAAGTCCTACCCTTGAGGTTAGGACAGGGGGTCAAACTTGATTTTTTCGAGGGCCAAATCAGCATTGGAAGGGGTGGGGAGATGGGAAGGACACTTCCTGCGGCACCCTGCTAGCCAAAATGGGGAGCAGGGGACTGTGGGCGGCAGAATGCTGCAGAAGGCCATCCAGGCTGAAAATGGGGTGCATGAGGGGTCACGCCAGGGGTGAAATCTACTTATCTTCCCTACCGATTTGGAAGTGCATGCACCACACGCATCATGGGCAGACCCTCTATACATGCGCAAACTCTTCTGCGCATGAGCAGAGGGTAAAAAAACAGGTTACTTCCTGGTTAAAACCAGGAAGTAACAATGATCAGGCAGGTGAGCAGAGTCTTGTGCTATCATTGCTACCGGTTTTCCGAACCACCCATCGCCATCACTACCAGTTCGGTCTAACCGGTTCGAACTGGGAGCATTTCACCCCTGGGTCAAGCCCAGTTCCCCCACCCCTGTTTTGGCTGCCAGAGGCATCGCGGGCCGGTCCTTTGCTATTTCCAGGCCAGTCCTGCAAGCCAGATTTAAGGACCCCTGGCTTGGGACATCTTCCTTACCCTGAAAAAAAAATCAAGAGAAATGGGCCATCCAATTTCTCTGCCTACAAATAAAGTTTAGGATTTTGAGAAGACCTTTCTACTGAGTATTGTTCCACTTGCTTGCAACAATAGGACGCTTCTTGATGTCCCAACTCACTCAGATTTCCAGTGTATTAAAGCCACAGTGTAACAAGACACAAATGTCACACCCACAGATCAACTGTCACTTTCTTGAGGTTTGCCCTTCACCGTATTTGTCCCTCCCTGTTTCTTCATCCCTGTTTACTAAAGATAATCTTTGATTGTTTTAAAACAGGGCCTTGTCAAGAAAGCAAACAAGCACACAAAAGTTTCTATCTCCAGTTTTGATGTTTTTGGAGATTCGTTGCCTGAAATTTAGTACAATCATTGCTTAGGCTCCTTCTCCAAAATGTTTTGAGGTTAAAGCACAGAGAGGGAAATATCAGCAATTGCAACAATAAGGGAATTGGGAAATGTGCAGTGCCACATCATGAGGCAAACTCCACCTCTTACAAACTACCACACAAAGTTGAAAGAGTGGAGCTTGTGTCATGGAACACAATGTCTTTTGGGACTACTTGTTCTGGAGATGACATCCTCTGTTGGGAAGTTGAGACACTTTTCATCTCTAAGGACTTCTACAGAGGATCTTTCCTCTGATCTTATTTCTACCCAACCAAACCAACATCTTGATTTCCTTTTTCATTGACCCCCAAAACGCACTTCTGGGAATTCAGCTGTTCAATCAGTTGGAAGAACTTCTCATCCACACCTTCCAAATCTTCATCTGGATTCCTGGGGGCACGGCACCTGAAATCCAGTGTGGAGAGAAAGAAGAAGAAGAAACTAGGCCACTCAAGAGAATTTAATGCAAACAAGGTGCAAGAGGTAAATTTCTTCCTATTGAGTTTCTGAATAGGATGAATCCTTCTGAATATGATATGTATCCCTGTATTGCATTTGACAAGAAGTGAATTGTCTCACATACATACATACGTACATGTACACACACACACACATTATATACACATCTGATTGAAGGATGGAAGGCTGAGTCAACTTTGAGCCTGGTGAGATCTGAACTGCCAAATTGAAGGCAGCCAGCAGTCAGCAGAAGTAGCCTGTAGCACTGCATTCTAACCACTGCGCCACCGTGGCTGATCTAACAGTTACAAAAGGATTGCAGATGGAAGAGCTCAGATTCCATCCTAAAACAAACTTAGCACAGTTAGCTTGTCCATCAAGCTGTTTCTTTAAAAAATATTTATTTTGAGTCTTCTGCACTGTTGAGTTAGGAAAACATGGAGTATCCTTTCAATTACTAAACCTTGCAAGATACCTGTAATCCAGAGGTGGTATTCAGCAGGTTCTGACCAGTTCTGGAGAACCGGTAGCGGAAATTTTGAGTAATTCAGAGAACCGGTAAATACCACCTCTGACTGGCCCTGTCCCCATCTATTCTCTGTCTCCCGAGTCCCAGCTGATTGGGAGGAAATGGGGATTTTGCAGTAACCTTCCCCTGGAGTGGGGAGGGAATGAAGATTTTGCAATATTCTTCCCCTGGAGTGGGGAGGGAATGGAGATTTTACAGTATCCTTCCCCTGTCATGCCCACCAAGCCATGCCACGCCAACCAAGCCATACCCACAGAACCGGTAGTTTAAAAAAAATGAATCCCACTCTAATCAATTCCCCAAATCCTTCATAATAACTATATATTCTCCATTGTGTCACTATTAGATTAACATCTCTGGACTTGCTAGTTTTTACATCTCTAGAATCTACAGATTACTAGTATCATGATCCCCAATACAAATGAAAAGTGTGTGATTTCATAAGATTTCTTCCATTTCTTTTTTTAAGAAAACTATTTGGTCACATCCATTTTTTTTATTTCACTCTACAAACCAATCTTCTCTACTTTGATGTCTTTCAGATGTATTGCATTAGGAAGAGAAGTTTATTTGTGATTATACAATCTATCCGGAAGGCATCAGGCTAGAGAAATCTGGCTTAAACTCAATACTTCTTCTTACCGTTCCATGGTCAAAGATCCCAAAGAGATATCCTGCAAGAAGACAGAAAAGGGGACCTAATGCATTATATACATTCTGTACTTACAATAACATAAGAACAGAGTTAACAATTGGGTATATGTCAGATTAATCATTAATAATTGGAAAATATTGCTTCATTTTTATAGAAATGTTCAATATTATAAGGATTAGCTACATGTCTTGTTTCTGAAGAAGTAATTTAGGTACTAGAATATACTGTTTGGACCTATTCTAACAATACAATTTTTTGGCTTAAGATGAACAGAAATTAAGTACAAATTTTAATTTATAGTGATGGATTGCTTATCTTTCTTATTTTGTCAACATCTGAATTAAGGGTTTTTTGCGGGGGGGGGGGGACAAATGGGTGAGGAAAAAGACTTTTGAGCAATATGGCCACAAATTCCTTGATTGACTGGAGTTATTTGTCTTATAATAACCATTTTCAGCCATCTTTCTTTTTTCCTCCCCCATTTTTAATAAAATTTCTAAAATTCTCAACTTAGCCTCAATATTTTGGATTTTGCTCATAATTATTATTTGCAATTGATATATAAATCACAGGTTTTTTTACATTATGCAATGCACTAATTTCATATATGTATATGTGTATATGTTAAGTTTTTCTATGCTCTGGTTGCTCTCAACTATGATGGTGTCCTATATTCCACTTCACAGTGCTTTACAGCCCTCTCTAAGCAATTTACTGCATCATCATATTGCCCCCCAAAATCTAGGTTCTCATTTTACCAACCTCAGAAGGATGGAAGGCTGAGTCAACCTTTATCTGGTGAGAATCGAACGGCCAAACTGCAGGCAGCTGGTAGTCAGAGAGAAGTAGCCTGCAGTACTGCATTCTAACCACTGCATCACCGTGGCTCAAATAATCAGACAGACATATCTGTGCTGGTTGTTTGGCTTGGAGGTATGAGTTTAAAGTAGTTTTTTAGTTTCAAATCTCAATGTAAGCTATTTTGGAAGAAAACTGTACCTCAGCCAGGGAGCCATCGAACTGTCGAACAACTGGCAGCCGGCAGTCAGCAGAAATAGCCTGCAATACTGCATTCTAAACATTGTGCCCCCATAGCTATTTTATCACTAATTCTTCCCAACATAATTGTTTTCTTCAGTTAAGCCAATACGCTCTCATAGAGAGGGCCTCCTCAGGGTGCCGTCGGTCAGGCAATGTCGACTGGCGACCCCCAGGGGGAGAGCCTTCTCTGTGGGGGCTCCCGCCCTCTGGAACGAGTTATCCCCGGAGATTCGATTAATCCCAGACCTCCTCACTTTCCGCAAGGCATTAAAGACTTTTCTATTCCAGGAAGCCGGGCTGGCTTAACGTAGATTTTAATGGGTGAATTTTAGGAGGGATTTTAAATTTGGGGAAGCCAAAATTTGATTTAATTACATTTTTAGATTATTTTTAACTTTTATATTGCTTGTATTTTAATTGTTTTAATGTTTGGCTGTTCACCGCCCTGAGTCCGTCAGGAGAAGGGCGGTATATAAATCTAATAATAAACTAAACTAAACTAATTCTCCCGCATGACATCTCTAAAACAAGTGAGATGCAATTTTGAGATTTTTTTTCTCCAGGGGGTGGTAAGGCTGTTTTTGCCCTCCCCAGGCTCCAAGAAAGCCTCTTGAGCCAAGGGAGAGTGAAAAACAGGCCTACTGGGCCCACCATGCCATTGTGTGCCATGAGTTGATAACGAGTGCATACTTGGGGGGGCGCATTAAATTATGGGTGTGGGTATGCTTGTGCGTGACATCCCTCCACTCCCCCCACTTTTGGCATGCAACAGCAAAAAAGTTAGCCATCACTGCTATAGAGAATGGAACAATGATCAGGTTAGCTAGCCAAAATAATTGTTTCTCCTGCTAGACATACCGAATGGTTATTCCGAACAAATCCTGTTGGCTCTGCTGGCAGATTGTCCAAAGGTTTGAGGTTGGCAAAAGGTTTGGCAGCTCCCCATGATTCCAGGTAGCGAGTCATCCGGACAGAGGCCCTCATCATGAAGCTCTCCCCTGGCGCAGGTGAGAGAACGTCATGAGAGCTTTCTTCAGCCTAAACATCGAAGAAACCAGAAATGCAAGGAAGGCTCATGAGTTGCAAATCTCACCCTGTTAGCGAAAAAATATCTACTCCCAGTTTTGAATGGATAGTCATGTGGAAGAAGGGCTCATTATAGCACTGAGATTAATACAATTTCCCAAGAACCTCATCTGTTGCGAAATAAAAAGGTTTCCTTATGACTGACCCAGAGCTCAATATGGTATCAGAATACTTCCATGCAGAATCTCCCAACAAGGTTGAATATATGCCTAAGCAGTAGGTTGGACTAGAACCGTGATGGCGAACCTATGGTACCACCTGTGGGACGCATAATCATATCAGTGGGCACGCGACCTCAGCTCTGGCGCACACTGATTTTTGGGCCTTCTGGGCCCACCAGAAGTAGGGAATCAGGCTGTTTCCTGCCTCCAGAGAGCCTCGGGGTGGTAGTGAGGAAGGCAAGTTTTTCTCTTTCCCCAGCCTCCAGAGCCTTTCTTGGAGCCTGGGGAGGGCAAAAACACCCTTCCCCACCCTCCCGGAAGCCCACTGGTCCCACAGAAAGTTGGCAAATGGGCCGTTTCTGGCCTCTGGAGGGCCTCCGAGGGGGGTGGAAAAGGCCATTTTTGCCCTCCCCAAACTCCTAGAAAGGCTCTGGAGGTTGAAGAGAGGAAAAAACAGGCCTACCATGCCATTGCATGCCAGGAGCTGGTAGAGCATAAGGGGGTTGCATGCATGCATGGTGGCAGGGCACATAGAATTTTGGGTGTGGGAACCCCAGGGGTGAAATGCTCCCGTTTCGGAACGGATTGCCCAATCCAGTAGCGATGGTGGCGGGTAGTTCGGAGAACCGGTAGCAAAAATCCCTGCATCCCCCACCCCATGCTCAGCTGAGCTGTGTGATCATCAGAGGCTTTTTAAAAAAACTTTTAAAAGCATTTAAAAAATGCTTTTAAAAGTTAAAAAAAAAGCCTCTGATGATCGCGCAGCTCAGCTGGGATCATCAGAGGCTTTTCAAAGCATTTTTTTCTGCAACTTCTTGGCCGAAGAGACTTTGAAAAGTCTCTGAAGATCCCAGCTGAGTTGCCTGATCGGCAAAGGCTTTTCAAAGCATTAGAAAAATGCTTTGAAAAGTTAAAAAAAAAAAAGAAAAGTTGGCCACACCCACCCAGTCACATTACCCCACCACCACCAAGCCACGCCCACAGAACTGGTGGTAACAAATTTTACATTTCACCCCGCTCCTGGCACACGATGGCAAAAAGGTTAACTATCACTGGACTAGAAGATCTCCAAGGTCACATAAGGTCAAATCATTTTTTGTATTTAATACAGGTAATCCTCGACCACAATTGAGCCCAAAATTTCTCTTGTTAAGTGAGTTTTGCTCCATTTTTCTTGCCACCGTTGTTAAGTGAATCACTGCCATTGATAAATTAGCAACCCAGTTGTTAAATGAATCTGGCTTCCCCATCTATCTAACTGGTCAAAAAGTCTCAAAAGAGGATCACATGACCTTGGAACACAGCAACGGTCATAATTATGAACCAGTTGCCAAACATCTGATTTTTGATCACATGATCAAAAGGGATGCTACCAAGGTCGTAACTGTGAAAAATGGTCATAAGTCATTTTTTTTTCAGTGCCTTTGTAACTTCAAACGGTCACTATATGAACTATTGTAAGTCGAGGACTATCTGTATTTCTCTGGGATGTTAGGATGAGATTGTCCCACCACCTATTGCCCAATTTTTTTTATTCAAGAATAATTATGTGATTTTTAGAAAATTCTTATATTACAATCTCCGGGGTCCCTCATCACCTAATTGGGACTTGTGGGGTTTGAAGTTTAATAAAATCTGATCTCTAGAGGCCAACTTGGGAATTGCAGGGTTTGGAATAGCAATTGAACCTCAGAGTTATAATCTATACTAAAAATTGAGGTTTATTGTAGATTCAGCCCTTACTGTGCTTAGAAGATGCAGATGATATTAGGAAAATATTCAACCCTATTGATAAAAACAACTTCCTGTTTAAGTAGGAACTTGAATTTGACATTGGCTCCATCTAGCCATTATGTAGATCTCTAACATTGAGTATCTTCCAATTATGGCTTCTCGGAAAGACCGGAAAGTAAGATAGGTGACATCCTCTACATACAGGCAGTCCTTGACTTATGATCACAACTGAGCACACAATTTACATTGCCGTGCAAGACAGTTGTTAAATGAATGTTGTCCCATTTTATGACCTTTCTTGCCACTGTCAAGCAAATCACTGCAGTGATTTATGCGGTCATTAAGCAGATCTCACTTCTATTGATTTGCTTGTCAGAAGCCAACTGGGAAAGTTGCAGATGGAGATCAAACGATCCCAGTGTAGAAAGTTAGCACCCACCCCCTCTCCGAGAAGAATGAAATATTTTGAGAAATATTAAAAAGGCAGAATATTATATTTCCCTGAATGAGAAATGAAGAAACATGCTCTTGGAAAGCAGCCCCCCACCTTCCTTAATAGCCCACAACAGATGTCAATACTTAAGAGATAAAGAGATAGTTAGCTCTATTCATAGGTAAAATACTTCAGGCAGAAATTTATTCAAGACAAGTTATTTTGAAACAAAGGCAGAGTGGTAGGATTAGCCCTCACTCAAGATCCAAACCAGGACAAAGCCATTAAGCCATAATAGGAATGGCCCAACATGCCCCTTCATTGCATTAGCAGGCCAAGCTTCAACCAAGCTTGGCTCAGACAACCTACACAGCCAGCTATGATCCCTACAACGGTCAATAGAATATATGGTCTTGCACAGGAACAGGAAGCTCAAGTTCAAAGCCCAAGAGAAGATATAAATACCCCCCACTTTCAGCTCCATGTGGTCAGCTGCCTAGAACCCATGTTACGAATTATAACAAAATAGAATAGAATAACAGAGTTGGAAGGGACCTTGGAGGTCTTCTAGTCCATCCCCCTGCTTAGGCAGGAAACCCTACACCACTTCAGACAAATGGTTATCCAATATCTTCTTAAAAATTTCCAGTGGGGCAGCATTCATAACTTCTGGAGGCAAGTTGTTCCAGTGATTAACTGTTCTAACTATCAGGAAATTTCTCCTAAGTTCTAAGTTGCTTCTCTCCTTGATTAGTTTCCACCCATTGCTTCTTGTCCTGCCCTCAGGTGCTTTGGAGAATAGCTTGACTCCCTCTTCTTTGTGGCAGCCCCTGAGATATTGTAACACTGCTATCGTATCTCCCCTAGTCCTTCTTTTCATCAAACCAGTTCCTGCAACCATTCTTCATGTGTTTTAGCTTCCAGTCCCCTAATCATCTTTGTTGCTCTTCTCTGCACTCTTTCTAGAGACTAAACATCTTTTTTACATAGTGGCGACCAAAACTGAATGCAGTATTCCAAGTGTGGCCTTACCAAGGCATTATAAAGTGGTATTAAAATGTTACGTGATCTTGATTCTATTCCTCTGTTTATGCAGCTTTATGTAGCCATGTGGTTCTGCTTCATTAAACCATCTTTCCAATTAGCCTCCATGTTTCCAGTGTCTTTCTCCCGGTTTGGAACCGGTAGATATTTCTTCCAACACCAGGATAGTGCAACTATCATAAATACAAGCCTGTTTCCAAGCATTTAAATTCTGATCACGTGAGCATGGGGGCTTCTGCAAGAGACTTGTGAAAAATGGTCACATTTTTCAGTGCCACTTCAAACGGTCACTAAACGAATGGTTGTAAATCGAGAACTACCTGTATGAACCATGCACTTGTCAAACACATTGTAAATGGTCATCCCATAGAATGAATCTACTGTATAAAGTTGTTTGGAAGCTCCTTACTCTGGGATCAACAACTAAGAAAGTCTTGATGCGGTTCTCCCTTAAGTAAGAGTCTTTCACACAGCAAACTTCCTCCACGGGGTACATTCCACCCAGGTGTGACAAGGTAGCTTCTGTGATGTGAACTCTCCTGAAAGAGAAATGTTGTAATAATGAGACCACAAATTACTGTCCACTGTACAGAATCAATTTTTTCAATGAAGGTCAAATCCAAAATAGATTATTAATGTGGATCACTAGACCTCTGAATTAGGTCTATCCAGTTCAGAAAGTTAATTTATCCAGTAGAATAAAATAATATATAATCATCTGGTCAGTGTAAAAAGGTAAAGGTGAAGATTCCGCTCACAGATATGTGCTGGTTGTTCCTGACTCTAGGGGGCAGTGCTCATTTACATTTCAAAGCCAAAGACCCAGCGCTGTCCAAAGACATCTCCATGGTCATGTGCCGGCATGACTAAATGCCAAAGGCGCACAGAACGCTGTTACCTTTCCATCAAAGTGGTCCCTATTTTTTTCTACATGATTTTTTTACGTGCTTTCAAACTGCTAGGTTGGCAGAAGCTGGGACAAGTCACGGGAGCTCAGCCCGTCACGCGACACTAGGGATTCGAACTACTGAACTGCCGACCTTTCGATCAGCAACCTCAGCGTCTTAGCCATTGAACCACCATATCCAGTGTGGTGATGGCCAGTTCAAGATTCAATCCAAACCAATGGTCCACATTGGAAAGCTGATTAAATCTAGAGATCCGGTCGGATCAGTTTCAAATCTGCTTGCCAAATAAAATCTCTGTGAGATCGAATGACCTCCAAGGTTCCTTCCAACTCTTGAAAATAGCTAGCGCTATTTCTCTTTTCTCCTCTTGGGGGCAGCACTGCCCATATATTTCAGTCAAATTCTGACAAATCCAGAGGAGAGTTCTTAGTCATTTTGCTAGATTGGCTTTAAGCAAAGGCACAAATACTTTTGAAATAAGACACCTCCCCCCCAAAAAAAAGCTTATTTTATTGGAATAGTGATAGTGAAATAAGCAAAGGGGATAAAGTAGCCAACTGAAGGCGATAAATGTAGCCAATTTTTAATCTGATAAAATATTTTTGAATTCTGATTGATTGAAAAAAAAAATCCTTGCAGATACTAAATGTGGCCATTTAGTTATTTACTCCAGAATCAGAAGACCCCCACTCTCTCAATTGTATCCAGGGGTGGGCTTCAAAAATTTTAGCAAGGGGTTCTCTGCCCGGTTGCTGGGTGGGCGTGGCCATGGTGGGCGTGGCTTAGTTGACTTCCAATTGCACCATGGTGGGGGGCATTTTTGCCCTCCCCAGGCTCCAGAGCCTCTCTTTGAGCCTCCGGGAGGGCAGAAACGGACTCCACAGCTTCTGGAGGCCCTCTGGAGACCAGAAACAGGCTCGCTTTTGGCCTTCCTGAATTTCCGGTAGGCCCATTTTTCACCCTCCCTAAGCCTCTGTGCATGCTCTGCATCCAAAAAGGGGCCACATGGGGACTCCGGGGAGAGGTGGGGTGGGGTGGGCAGGGCCAGCCAGGAGTGGGATTTGGGGTTCTCCAAACTGCACAGAATCTTAGCTAGAGGTTCTCCTGAACTCCTGGGAACCCCCTACAGCCCACCCATGATTGTATCTATCTTCATTGTCTTTAATCAGGATCAAATTACTACCACCAACTCTGATAGTAGATGGTACCAGGAGATGAATGGAGATGGTAATTACATCTCTATCTCACCTTTCTTTGGGAAGCTCCAAGGCTGTAAAAAAAACAACAACCAATTTTTCATTTTATTCCTAGCACAATCTTTACATCTGCTCCTTCTCCTTTCGTTATCTCACAAAACCATCTTACACCTCACAAGTTGCTTGAAGTGGGGAAGGAGCACCTCACTTCCCCACTTCAAGCCAGTTATTTTAGGGACCCCCTGAAAGAAAATTCATCCATGGAGTAGGATGAAGTTGTTTGGGTTCAGATGTATTAAGAAGGATAGAGCAGATGAAGACTGTTTCCAGCTCTTGGTATTCTTTGGGGTGGCTCCATTCATGTTCCCCATGTTATTTGCGATTGTGGTGACATGCCGATAAGGATACATAGATATATCTGCTGATCAGTGTAAACCTGAGGACCTCATGGCAATGAGGCAGAACACAATTAATGTTGTTAGTTCCTGGGCAAGATCTGTTTAATTTGTACATATTTTAAACTTGTACTTTATATTTTACATTTGATGTCATGTAGTATGCCTTACTTTAATTGTGATGCTTAGGACACCAATAAATGAACAAGCTCTTGGTATCTAGGAAAAGGCCAGGATTGGTCCTTTTAGCCCAAGGTGAGGTCAACTTTCCAAGAAGTTTATTTTAAAAATGTCCATATAAATAATGTGTTGGAGTAGGAATTCTTCCATAGGAAAACTCTCCAAAACAATCACACGTATAATAACCTTGCAGAGTGGATTGGACTATGGGCCTAAGAAACTGTGGATGGATACGTAAAATCAGAGCTGTTCATTTTAGCACCACTAACAATGATGCTAAGGGGACATGGTAGCTCAGTGGCTAAGACGCTGAGCTTGTCGATTGAAAGGTCGGCAGTTCAGCGGTTCGAATCCCTAGTGCCGCGTAACGGGGTGAGCTCCTGTTACTTGTCCCAGCTTCTGCCAACCTAGCGGTTCAAAAGCACGTAAAAAATACAAGTAGAAAAATAGGGGCTACCTTTGGTGGGAAGGTAACAGCGTTCTGTGCGCCTTTGGGGTTTAGTCATGCCGGCCACATGGCCACGGGGACATCTTCAGACAGCGCTGGCTCTTCGGCTTTGAAACAGAGATGAGCACTGCCCCCTAGAGTCGGGAACGACTAGCATATATGTGTGATGGGAATCTTTACCTAACAATGATGCTAATATTGGTTTCTCCCTGCTCACTAGCAACACTTTTTTCTTCCTCAGGAAAAAAACATAAAAACAGTCTAATTCCCTTTGGAAAAAGTACCTTTGAGGCAACTAGGACCTGGAATTACTGGGAATCTCCACAGACCATAATCTAAAGCACATAAACTTAATTGGAATGTTCACTGCAATTTGTTTCCATGTAATTGGCATCCAGTAGAAATCACAGTGATTGTCTGTGTATCGTAAGATACAGTGCACAATTTGTGTTATTCGCATAGTGACCCCATCGTGTTGTGGTGTTACTTGCCCCTTTTTCCCCTCCTCCACAGATTCCTGAATCTGAGTCACTAAAGCCCCACATTCAAAGCTAAGCCAAAGACATAAACACCTTCTGTGATATTTGGGAGCGCACAGCTCACCCTCTGATTCCTCTCACCCTGGCACGCCTCCTGCCTCCATGTGATTGGCTAATGTCACATCATCAGACCAGACATCATATTGCCACTTTTGAAGACCAATCACCCCACACAGGACATTTCCCGAATGGACTCCAACTCTCATATTGATGTCCACTCCGGTGGCATCACGCAGCTTCCTGAGGGGGGGAAAATGGAACATAGTGTTTGTTCTATTTCATTAAGCAATCTGAGCCAAGTTTCTAAAAAGTTTATATATCCATGCCTCATTAGATAGCAGCACCCAGCCAAAGCAGGCTGATAGCCAAAAAACAAAGCAGAGTTGGAATTCATAGTTGGAAATCTTAGCTCTGGACGGTAAACTCCAGTCATGGAAAATAAATTCAGACTAGGACAATGGCAAACTACTTCTGTATGAAAAGAAGAGGAGAGGAGAGGAGAGGAGAGGAGAGGAGAGGAGAGGAGAGGAGAGGAGAGAAGAGAAGAGAAGAGAAGAGAAGAGAAGAGAAGAGAAGAGAAGAGAAGAGAAGAGAAGAGAAGAGAAGAGAAGAGAAGAGAAGAGAAGAGAAGAGAAGAGAAGAGAACTCGTTATTGGCCATGTGTGATTGGACACACAAGGAATTTGTCTCCAGTGCATAAGCTCACAGTGTGCATATAAATAGCAAGTAATAGGTCATAGATCATAATAGTTGTAAGCTATTAAACATAATTATAAACATTAATCAAAAGTTACAAACAACAATTATTAATAATTACTGTTACAGGTACCATATTTTAGGAGTATAAGACGCACTTGAGTATAAGAAACTCCTTAGTTTTTGGGGAGGAAAATAAGAAAAAAGCTGATTTGCAGTTGAATCAGGCTCCCAGAATACCCCCAATCAGCTGTTCCCAGAGGTGAATTTTAGCAACGGGTTCCTTGGTTTTGAGCTCTGGTGCCTTGCTTTTTTTTGCTTTTTTTTCTGCCTCTGAAACTTCTGAAACTCCGTTACAGAACTTTGTTTTCTGCTTCTGAAAGCCTTTGAAACAGCTTCAGAAAAAAAGCCTCTGAAGCTCTGTTTGGGGGCTTCTTTCTGAAGCTCTGTTTGGGGGCTTTTTTTCTGAAGCTTCATTTCTGATATTTTTTTCAGCCTCTGAAACCTCCGTTTGAGAAGCTGGGCGGGACTACATTCGGGATATAAGACACACCTAGATTTTCTCCCTCTTTTTTGGAGAAAAAAGGTGCATCTTATACTCTGAAAAATACGGTAGTCCTTGTCTTTAGTGACCGCTTGAAGTTACAATGAAAGTTACGCTGAAAAAAAGGTGACTTATGACTATTTTTCACACTTATGACCATTGCAGCATCCCCATGGTCACGTGATCAAATTTCAAATTGGTAACCGACTCATATTATTTGACAGTTGAAGAATCCTAGTGTCACACAATCACCTTTTGTGACCCTCTGACCAGCAAAGCTATTTATAGGGAAGTCAGATTCACTTAAAAACCATATTGTTACCTTAGCAACTGCAGTGATTCACTTAACAGCTGTGACAGGAAGCGTCACAAAATGGGGCAACCCTGACTTAATAAATGCCTTGCTTAGGAACATAAATTGTTCCTAATTTGGGCTCAATTGTGGCTGTAAGTCAAGGACTACCTTTATATAAAAACATGGAATTGGCCGTGACATCATCATCCCTGACTCAAAGGAAATTTTTATCTAGATCTTGTGGGTTTTTTTTTTTTCCCCCAGACTTGGCAACATTAAATTTGTGAACTTCCCAGCATGCCAAGTGGGGAATTCCGGGAGTTGAAGTCCACAGATCATAAAGTTGCTATGAAAAACATTGATGTAATTAATAACTAGTCAGGAAAGTAGATAAGAGAAGAGATACAGCATTCTGCAAGTATTAGCAGCAACAAGAACCAATGGAATGATAACATACAACTTTCTATAACCTTGCTTGGAAACAGAAAGTCTTCAGTAAGTTATAACAACATGAACAATAGTAGCCAAAATGGTGGAAGCCTTTTGGGAAACATGAAATTTTTGAGGTTTGATGGCTAATAACACTTTTTTTTTTGGAGGGGGGAGTTTCAAGATAATCATATTCCACTGCTGGAATGGTCTGGGAATAGCCCAGACCTTCTAGCTAACTCTTCTAATATCATTCACAGCACAACCTTCCAAAGCATTTTTGTCTAATTAAAAATAACTACAATATCTCCAACTTAATTTATGGTGGGGTGGACAGTGGTGAAATTCAAAATTTTAAAATAACGGTTCTCTGGGCATGGTGTGGTTTGGTGGGCGTGGCGGGGGGGAGGATACTGCAAAATCTCCATTCCCACCCCACTCCAGGGGAAGGATACTGCAAAATCCCCATTCCTTCCTCACTCCAGGAGAAGGATACTGCAAAATCCCCATTCCTTCCCCACTCCTGGGGGATGGATATTGCAAAATCTCTATTTCCACCCCACTCTGGGACCAGCCAGAGGTAGTTCTCCGAACTACGCAAAATTTCCACTACTGGTTCTCTAGAACCTGTCAGAATTGCTGGATTTCACCCCTGGGTGGAGATTTTAAGCTGAGTCCACCCAACACCAAAGGTCTTTTGCTAGAACTAATAGAGCTACCTTTTCTCCTTCCTAGAAGTAGCATTACCAATATGAGAAGTTCTCATACTCACTTGATGGACTGACACATGTCAAGTCCCATCTTGACGCAGTTCAAAGCATGATTCGGCAAAGATACGGGTAATCCAGACACACAATAGTAGCAATCCCCTAGGATCTTGATCCTCATGCATTCATTATCCTAGCGGGAAATATAGAAATATAATTCCATTCTGAAGCCACCATTTTGGTCACCTAAGCAAAAGGGATATTCAGTTTTGCACTCAGGGAAGCAAACAAATTTTCAGGATCAAAATAGAATCTAAGAAGATAAAACACATATTAAAATTAATCATAGTCTAGCCACGAAGACTGCTAAGAATGACACATCTACAGATCTGCAGATTTTCTAAAGTTTGAGAGAATGGAGGCCCAGTAAAGCTTTAGAAGAAGATACCAAAGGTGCTTTTTCAGGAGGCAACTGGACTGTCTTGCTTTTTTTCTTTTGAAGACATTTCACTTCCCATTCAATAAGCTAGTTCAGCTCTGACAGAATAGCGGGGAATGGAAGGATTTATATTCCTTGCAGACAGCTAGTCATCTGCATCCTTTTAGAGCAGTGGTTCTCAACCTTCCCAATGCCGCGATCCTTTAATACAGTTCCTCATGTGGTGGTGACCCCCAATCATAAAATTATTCCTAAGAACATTGAAAATATGTGTTTTCCGATGGTCTTAGGCGACCCCTGTGAAAGGGTTGTTTGACCCCCAAAGGTTGAGAACCACTGTTTTAAAGGACCGTTGAAGCACTTGGAGGTTTATCTGTGTCCTCAGAGTAACCTGCGTAGTGCTCCTGGTTCCTGTAGTCTACAACTTTAGGAGAAGGTCATTTCTGTGATGGACTTCTGATAGTGAGGAGAACTACAGAACAGCTTCTCTTGTAGTTCTTAATGATCGGACAGGTTCATAACATGAAAGATGATTCTTTAATGAATCCCAAACCGCTTAAAAAGTCAATATTTTAAAAGATAATGATGTCTATCGTTTATTGTAAAACGGAACAACAGATGAAATATGAAGTGGTAATTTGGTTCAATTATGAAAATAATTGAAATTAAGAGACAAAATTGAAATGTTAAAAAGGGTGATGGGGTTTTTGAAAAAAATACGTTGTAAATGATGAAACAAAATAATTAATTGATGCTATAATAAGAAATTAGGAATTAAGGGCGGATAGTGATACTGCTTATTATGTACTAAGAAGAGATTAAGATAAAATGTGGAAGGTCAATTAAGTTAAAGGGTTTCAGTGAAAGAATTGAATAAGATGAAGTACATTGTTTAGAACCAAAAAGTATGATGGGGATTTTGAGAAACATACTTTATAAATGGAGAAATAAGATAATTAATTGAAGCAAAGTTACGAAATTAGGATTTGGAGAATGGAGGGTGATATTGATGCGTATTGATTATGGGTGCATCTCGTTGCGCCCATGTAATACCTCTCCTACGCGAGCTGCATTGGCTCCTGGTGGTCTTCTGGGTGCGATTCAAGGTGTTAGTTATCACCTTTAAAGTGCTCCATGGCTTAGGGCCTAGGTACTTACGAGACCATATTTTGCCACCAATAGCCTCCCACTGACCAGTTCGTTCTCACAGGGAGGAACTACTCAGGGTACCGTCAGTCAAATTGTGCCGACTGGTGACTCCCAGGGGGAGGGCCTTCTCTGTAAAGGCTCCAACCCTTTGGAATGAACTGCCCCCTGACATACGAAACATCCCTAATCTCTGTTCTTTTCGCTGTGCCCTCAAGACCCTGATGTTCAATCAGGCGGGGCTAAGCATGTTAACTGGGAATGATTAAAATATTATATAATTCTGGGTTTTATTTCATTTGGACTAAACTATGCTATAATTTTAATTATTAATTTTATGATGTTTATGTATCTTTTATTTTTTCTTGACTGTACACCGCCTTGAGTCCTGTGGGAGAAAGGTGGTATAGAAATATAATATATATATTATGTATTAGGAAGAGATAGAGTAGGGAAAAAGAACATTATGGCAGAAATGGAAATATGTAAATTGTATTTGGAAAAAACAAAAAAGAAGATTGGAATAGAGTATAAAAATTAATAACTAACTATGTTATAAGTTGTATAAGATGTGACCTTGTTAATACTCTGTTCATAAAATATGTACGTTAAAGAAAAAATTAATAAAACTTGTTTTTTTAAAAAAATCAATATTTGAAATTGTTCTGTGGAAACCACTGGTATTCAGCACAGAATTTGCAATGCAGGCACTTACTTACTTACTTATTTACTTTTACTTATTTATTTATTTGATTGCCACCCAATCAATCATTGTTTACAAGAACAATGAGGTTCTTATAAAGGATATCAACAAAGATATCAATAGGATAGCTGAATGGGATGGTCTATGTTGCACCGTCACTTCCAGGTACTTTCCAAAGATAGCCAAGACAGAATATAACCAAGACATAGCATAATCTTCGTGGGTTATCTGATTTATTTGGAGGGAGACCATGACTCACCTTGGCAATCTGATCAAACTTGCCAAAGAGTTCGTTGAGCATCAACACCAGCTCTTTGGGAGAACATTCACTGGCCAAAAGTGTGAAGCCAACAATATCTGCATAGAGGATGCTGTGGGAGGAGAAAGAGGAAAGGAAAGAGGATAAATGCTTCAAAGCATTGTCTACAGCTGGGGTATCAAACACAAGTTCCATGGGCCGGATTTGGCCTGCAATATAGTGGGAACCGGTTCCATCCTGAAAAATGTAAGTGGATGGCCAGCCTGGCTTTGGCCTGGTCTAACCAGTGCAAAGAGGAAACATGCCAGTAGTTTGGGGAGTGGCGTCAAACTGGCCATGCCCACCCTGTTGGCCATGCCTAGTGAGTGGCATCAAGCTGGCCATGCCCATCAAGTTGACCACACCTGCCCAGTCAGCCATACCTGCCCAGCCCTCGAGGTCAACCACACCCCTGATGTGGCTTTCAATGAAATTGAGTTTGATATCCCTGGTCTACAGTGGACGACTAGCAACCCCTCCAAATTCACCACCTTTCTCTTCCTCCAACTGCAAAAGTGCTACCAAGCAATCTTCCATGTGGCAGATGCCTTCAAATCAAGTACCTGACATTCTGGTGCCTCTTGACATAAAGGTTGTGGAAGTTGTTGGCACTTTCATGTTGGCGCTGGGGCTGGCCTCCATCCCGGAGCCGCTCAATGATCTCAGCCTTCATCTCCAAGGCAATGTAAGCAGGAAGGATGGAGAGGAGCAAATGTTCCTAGGAGGAAGCCAAAGATGGGGAGGGAAAAAAAGCATCAATGGAATGAGTTGTGGAACATTCTCACAGATGTAGAACTTATCTCAGGTGGGGAGAACATGAATCCACTCACTGCTGAGTTGTTTTTACAGTACAGTTTGTTCAGATTTTGAACATTTCTCAATCACTGCTTAACAGAGCCTTTCTTCAGATGGTGAAAAATTCTATCTAACCTGCTTAGCTGTTTCAGGATCCAACAAGAGCAACTACAGCTAGGTAAATATCTCTCCCTGTGTATCTTTCTCCATATTGCCTTCCACACTCACCTGGTGTCGCTTCTCTGACTCCAGCTTAACTCGAGATTGGATGAGGTTGAAAGTTTCATGGAAGGTCTCGCCCAGGGCCACCTCCATCAAATGCTTGTGATAGGCACCCACCAAGTTACCACAGACAAAGATGACTAGATTGGCCAGTTGCTGGAAGCAGACACAAAGACAAAGTGAATTGTGATTGATGGGAAGATGGCAGTGCAGGTAGGATGGCCTTTAATTGTTGAGAGACCCACTTGGATTAATGTCATAAGAAACAGTGATGAAACAGTGATTTGCCAAATAGAAACAATGGCTTGGGATAATTTAAGATCCTTCCCAAATAAGTGACCCAGGATCCAGGTTAATCATCTCCAATGGAGTTCCAGGACTGGATTATTACAATCTTGGAAAAGGAGTTGGCTAAGGTTCTGGGAGAATAGGATATTTCTGCACTGTGATACCATTGTGTCAAAAGTTAGAGCAAACTTCAGTTAGATACCGTACTACCAGGTCGGAAGCATTGAAGCACTTCTGTGGTGCCTATTTATCTACTCTTGTTAGCATGATTTCGAACTGCTAGATCAGCAGCAGCTAGAGCAAATGACAGAAGCTCACCCCATCACATATGAGCACCTGGGCTTTGAACACAGGCTTGCAAATTGTTAACCCAGTGTCCTAACCATGTGAGCCATTGTGCTTCTTTTCAGTTAGATTTCACTGAATTTTCATTTAATTGAAGCATAAAGGTCAACATAAGATTTAGCCTTGGTAAGTCACAAAGAAATCCAGTTATTTATTAGGAGCTTCATGTCTCCACATTCCCAAGTGAAGCCAGCTCTAACCCCATGTAATTTACATCCCAATCATGACACTGTTTCCCCCCCTCCCCCCAGGGTGTGTCATCAATTACATTTGCCAATGGAGCAATTTTGTGGGTTGTAGAGACTACTCCCCTCCGGCTCCTGTGGGTAACTCTGGGAGACAACCTTGAGAGAAATAAGTCTGGAATGTGCATCTGTCTTTGGCTGCTGTGCTGTTTCTTCGGTTTCCCATCCCCCTTGCCTATGGCAACTCAAGAGCAGGCCAGGGATGCTTTGCAAGTTGGAAGTAGACTTACCTGCACAGCCAGTTGTGAAGGTGAACTGTGGCCCATTGACAGGTAGATACTCAGAACTATGATGTGCGAGAGAGAAGCTACTATACCGGCAACTACTGCATCTTTCATGCCAACAGGCAACATGGTGTAGACAATGAAGATTATGAAGAGGAAGAAGGACACCTTGGGGGAAAAAAAGTGTCATGCCAGGCAACTTTCCATAAGGAGTCATGGCAGGAAAATACATTGGTAGAATAAATGCAAATTGAAGTCTTTCCTCAAAGATTCCAGCTTGGAACATAATAGAGAATTTCCAGCTCCCAGTACATGAATATTACTTAACTGATTCTTCCCTGGACAATACTAATTTCCTTAAAAAATTGGCAGTTTTTCATCTCTCTCCCTCCCTTCTGAAAATCTCAGTGTTTCCCTTCTCATCCCTTTCATACAGAGATCAGAGGGGAGAGGATGAGAAGAGGGGAGGGGAGAAGAGAGGAGAGGGGAGGGCAGGGCAGGGCAGGGCAGGGGAGAGGGCAGGCAGAGGAGAGGAGAGGGCAGGAGAGAGGTGAGGATAAGAGAGAAGAGGAGACTATAAGAGAGGGGAGGGGAGAGGATAAGAGAGAAGAAGAGAGGGGAGAGGATAAGAGAGACAAGGAGAGGAGAGGATAAGAGAGAAAGAAGAGGGAGGGAAGAGGGGAGAGGGAAGGAAAGGAAAGGAAAGGAAAGGAAAGGGAAGGAAAGGAAAGGGAAGGGAAGGGAAGGGAAGGGAAGGAAAGGAAAGGAAAGGAAAGGAAAGGAAAGGAAAGGAAAGGAAAGGAAAGGAAAGGAAAGGAAAGGAAAAGCTCCATAAACCACCAACTCTGTGGGTGAAAAACTCTCCGTGCTAAAAACTAATGAAAACTTGAAATCAGGAAAATATGTTGGCTATAACTATTAAACAGGGACATTTTGCCTTTTTACACATAAATCACTCTGCTCATCCAAACAAATAGAGCTGTATTTGCATTCTAGAGCAGCAAATCCAAAATGAAGCAGCACCAACATCTGGCAGTTTGTTTATTTGTTGTTTGTGTGTGGGTGAGTCCGAGTCAGCCTTATAATTTATTAAATTATACATTTTTTTTCAAGAAAATACAACACAAATAAAAAAGAGATCAAAAGAATAAAAGCATAAAGCACTAAGGAATCAATGTGGAATCCAAAAATATCAGCAAGTTTATAGTTTTCTACTATATTATTTGTTAATTAAAATGATTGAATATATCACTTTAAGCAACCAAACCTCACTATTAAGCTCTGAAACTAGGAAAAATCTCAAGGAACGTAGACTATGTAGTATAAATCACCAAATAAAATCATTATCTATAATAGACTGAGCAAATAAACTAAGCTTAATAGTGAAGTTTGGTCATTTAAAGTGATATATTCAATCATTGCAAATTGTGGCAAGTTCTTAAAGAGATGGGAGTACCAGACCATCTTATTTATCTCTGGAGAAACCTATATGTGTATCATGAAGCAACAAGAGAACTGGACACGGAATCACTGAATGGTTCAAAATTGGGAAAAGAGTTTGGCAAGAATGCATACTGTCATCCTGCCTATTTAACATATGCAGAGCACATCTTGAGAAAGGTAGGGCAAGATGAATCAAAAGTTGGAATTAAGATTGCCAGGAGAAATATCAACAGCCTCAGATATCCAGATGATACCACTCTAATGGCAGAAAGTGAAGAGAAACTAAGAGGAGAATGCAAAAGCTGGCCTGAAACTCAACATTAAGAAAACTAAGATCATGGCACCCGGCCCTCACAATTCCTGGGCTCCAAGATCACTGCAGATGGGGAGTGCAGCCAAGAAATTAAAAGATGCTTGCTCCTGGGCAGGAAAGCTATGGCAAATCTAGACAGCATACTAAAATGCAGAGACATCACCCTGCCAACAAAAGTGTGTATAGTCAAGGCTATGGTTTTCCCAGTTACAATGGATGGCTGTGAAAGTTGGAAGGCTGAGTGCCAAAGAATTGAGGCCTTTGAACTATGGTGTTGGAGAAGACTCCTGCGAGTCCCTTGGACTGCAAGGCAATCAAACCGGTCAATCCTAGAGGAGATCAACCCTGACTGCTCTTTAGAAGGCCAGATCCTGAAGATGAAACTCAAATACTTTGGCCACTTAATGAGAAGAAAGGACTCACTGGATGCTGGGAAAGATCAAGGGCAAAAGAAAAAGGGGATGGCAGAGAACAAGGTGGCTGTATGGAGACACTGAAGCAGTCGGCGTGAGCTTAAATGGATTCCAGAGTATGGTAGAGGACAGGAAGGCCTGGAGGAACATTGTCCATGGGGTCGTGATGGGTCGGACAAGACTTCGCAACTAACAACAAAATTTAATCACTCACAGTTAACGAATGATACAGTAGAAAACAATAATCTCATTGACATTTTTGGATTGAGAATCTGCTCTGTTTTAGTTATCCCATCAAATCAAAATACAGACTCTGTTCCCAGAAAAATTCAAATTTTGGAAGAGGTCGTAAAATTTATGTACAGGTAGTTGTCGACAGTCCATTTAGAGACTGTTCAGAGTTACGACGACATTAAAAAAAGTGATTTATGACCATTTTTCCACACATTTTTCACAAGACCATTTCGGCATCCCCATTAGCCGCCCTGAGTCTTCGGAGAGAGGCGGCATATAAATTGAATTAAATTAAATTAAATTAAATTAAATTAAATTAAATTAAATTAAATTAAATTAAATTAAATTAAATTAAATTAATTAAATTAAATTAAATTAAATTAAATTAAATTAAATTAAATTAAATTAAATTAAATTAAATTAAATTAAATTAAATTAAATTAAATTAAATTAAATTAAATTAAATTAAATTAAATTAAATTAAATTAAATTAAATTAAATTAAATTAATTGCAATGTGACCAAAATTCAGATGCTTGGCAATTGATTCATGTTTATGAGAGTTTCAGTATCCTGGGGTCATGTGATCCCCCTTTGTGATCGTCTAACAAGCAAAACCATTGAGGAAGCCGGATTCACTTAACAACCAAATTACTAACCGTATTACAGCACTTCCAGGTCCTTGGAAGAAGACTGGAGTTATCAGCTCTTCACACTAAAGAGCTGGCATGGCATGGCACCAGGGACCAAAAAGCATGGTGTCCCTTACATATTTCTACAAGCAGTCCTCAACCTACAACCACAATTGAGCCAACAATTTATGTTGCTAAGTAAGAAATTGGTTAAGTGAGGTTTTTCCCCCCCTTTTATGACTTTTCTTGCCACATTCATTAAGTGAAACGCTGCAGCTGTAAAATTAGTAACAGGGTCAGTGGTGGGATTCAACCGGTTTGCACCACTACGGCTGAACCGGTTGTTAAATTGCTGGCTGGCCCCTCCCCTCCCTGCCCCATCCAGAAGTCCCATGAGCCCTGTTTTGGCTCCCAGGTAAGTGCAGGGAGGCCTATGAGGCTCAAAATGGGAATGCAGGGGGTGCAGTATGGCCCCTGCATGGCCCATTTTTGCTCCAAGGAAGCTGCAGGGAGGCCTACTAGGCCCAAAATGGGGCATGGTGATTACAGCATAGCCCCCTCCCCCTCCCATGGCCTGATTTTGCTCCCAGGAGGCTGCAGGCCTACTAGGACCAAAATGGGGGGAGGGGGGGACGGGATACTGTTTGCGGCCCGTTTTTGATCCCAGGGGGGGTGCAGGAGGCCAAGTGCTGCCTGTCATACCCCCTGGCCATTCCCACCATGACCATGCCCATCCAGCTGATCATTAGGGCAGAGAACCGGTTGTTAAATTATTTGAATCCCACCACTGAACATGATTGTTAAGTGAACCTCACTTCCCCATGGACTTTGCTCATCAGAAGGTCGCAAAAGAAGATCACATGACTCCAGGATAGTGCAACCATCATAAATGTGAATCAGTTGTCAATGTAAGTGGGAAAAAATGGTCCTAGGTCACTTTTTTCAGTGCTTCGAACGATCACTAAGTGAACTATTCACGTGAAGTATTAACACCACTTTATAATGCCTTGGTAAGGCCACACTTGGAATCCTGCATCCATGTTTGGTTGCCACGATGTAAAAAAGATTTTGAGACTCTAGAAAGAGTGCAGAGAAGAGCAATAACGGTGATTAGGGGACTGGAGGCGAAAACATATGAAGAACGGTTGCAGGAACTGGGTATGTCTAGTTTAATGAAAAGAAGGACTAAGTGAAACATGGTAACAGTGTTCCAATATCTCAGGGATTACCATAAAGAAGAGGGAGTCAAGCAATGGGTGGAAACAAATCAAGGAGAGAAGCAACTTAGAACTAAGGAGAAATTTCCTGACAGTTAGAACAATTAAATCAGTGGAACAACTTGCCTCCAGAAGTTGTAAATGCTGCAACACTAGATGTTTTTAAGAAGAGATTAGATAACCATTTGTCTGAAATGGCATAGAGTTTCCTGCCTAAACAGGAGGTTGGACTAGAAGACCTCCAAAGTCCCTTCCAACTCTGTTATTCTATTCTATTCTATTCTATTCTATTCTATTCTATTCTATTCTATTCTGTTCTGTTCTGTTCTGTTCTGTTCTGTTCTGTTCTGTTCTGTTCTGTTCTGTTCTGTTCTGTTGTAGGTTGATGACTTCCTGTATTCACTACAATACAAATAGACAAGAACAGATCTTATATCATGATGTAATCATATCTTATGTCATGACACACATCTCACAAATATATTGGCTTTGATCCTAAAAAAAAAAAGATTGTGAAAACCATTTTTTCTGTAAATCCCTATTCCTCATTTTTTATATTCATGCCAGCAGATGATCCATCTTTCATGCCTCACCTGGTCCCAAGCACAAACCACTCCACTGACAAAGATGAATACATAACCCATTGCGATCAGACAAATCCAAATGACAGCTGAGAAGAGACGGGTGTATCTCTGGAAGATGTTTTCCATGCACACAAAGACCAAGATCAGGCTGAAGATCAACAGAGCGATGAATAACGTAATCAGGAAAGCCAAGTTGGAGGAGAAATCCTGGAGAAGAGATGAAAAAAGGCCCTCGGTTAACGCGGTTGCAAAGCCACTGGAAAGTAGAACTATGCTCAAGGAGAAGCATATGCTTGACAAAGTATATGGTTTGCCAATTGAACAGTGGCAGACAGGACAGTGCTCCACAGGATTAACATTATTGCCCAGAAGATCATTGGTTGCCCAGTCCCCTCTTTGGATGAGCTTTATAGCTCCCACTGCCTTAAGGTAAAAGGGCCTGGTGGCTCAGCAGATTAAAGCATTGTGATTAACACACCAGCTGTCTGCAATTACTGTAAGTTCGAATCTCAACAGGCTCAAGGTTGACTCAGCTTTCCATCCTTTCTAAGGTAGGTAAAATGAGGACCCAGTTTGTTGGGGCAATAAGCTGACTTTGTATAAAATATACAAAAGTATGAAGGCTATTGCTTAACGCATTGTAAACCCCCCTGAGTCTTCGGAGAAGGGCAGCATATAAATCAAATTAAAAAAAAAAAAGGTTCCCCTCGCACATATGTGCTAGTCGTTCCTGACTCTAGGGGACGGTGCTCATCTCCGTTTCAAAGCGGAAGAGGCAGTGCTGTCCGAAGATGTCTCCGTAGTCATGTGGCTGGCATGACTAAACACCAAAGGCACATGGAACGGTGTTACCTTCCCACCAAAAGTGGTCCCTATTTTTCTACTTGCATTTTTTTACTTGTTTTCAAACTTGTTTTCAAGATTGGCAGAAGCTGGGATAAGTAACAGGAGCTCACCCCATTACACAGCACTAGGGATTTGAACCATTGAATTTCCGACCTTTTGATCAACAAGCTCAATGTCTTAGCCACTGAGTTACCACATGCCACTTCCTTAAGAAAGTTCAAAACATTCTAAAAGATCCATTTCATCCTGGGTACCTTTTTTTTTTTTTTTAATTTGAACTATTACCATCTGGCAGACGGTACAGAACAATAAAAACAAGGACAAATAGGTTGAAAAACAGCTTCTATCCCAGGGCAGTAACTACCGTATTTTCCGGCATATAAGACGACTGGGCGTATAAGACGACCCTCCTCAGAGCCATTTAAGGCTCGTCAGAGCCTTATGGGCTGGTCTGCCTGGTTACAGGAGAATGAGACCCGGCATATAAGACGACCCCCGACTTTTGAGAAGATTTTTGTGTGTTAGAAAGTAGTCTTATACACAGGAAAATACAGTATATTGAATTATACTGTGTAGTGCAACGTTAATGCAATATCAGGGGTTTTCAATTCAATTGTACAGAATGGGAAGGTTGTGCTTTTTTGTTTTATTTTTTTTATGTATAATGTACATTGAAGGTAGCATTTAATTTCATTGTACGAGGTGCAATGGCAATAAAGTAAACTAAACTAAACAGAAGTTCAGAAGCTGTTATCTTCAGGTAGTCCTCAACTTACAACAGTTTGTTTAGTGACCGTTCAAAGTTACAACGGCACTGGAAAAAAATGACTTATGACCCTTTGGGGATGCTTAGCAACTGGTTCGTATTTATGACAATTGCAGCATCTTGGGTTCATGTGATCACTTTTTGTGACCTTCTGACGAGCAAAATCAATGGGGAAGGGGAATTGATTTAACAACCATGTTTCTGCTGATTTAACAACTGCAGCAATTCACTTAACAAACATGTCATAAAACGGGGCAAAACTTACTTAACAAATTTCTCGCTTAGCAAAATCAATTTGGGACTCAATTGCGATTGTAAGTCAAGGACTACATGTACAGCCAAAGGGCTTAAAATAGACGGTCAGAGAAGATCCTTACCAGGGACTACAAAGAGCACATGTGGATTACAGCACTCCAGGAATTAGTGGTCCAATGGAGATAGGGTTTTTTTTTTTAAATTCAACAAAATGATATTTCTCAGAGTAATGAAGTTTGGATTGTGGTTCTTTAAATGTCCAGATAGCATCCCAGTAACCAATAACTGACAACCTTTCTTCAGGACTCCAATCAGAACCATCAATCATCAGATGGCTAACCCCAGCAAGCTTTTATAAAACTTGAAGCAGAGGTGGTATTCAGCAGGTTCGGATTGGCTCACTCAAACCGGTAGCGGAAATCACGGGTGGGCCTGCCCACCTGCCCCGGCTCTGTGCCATCCTGTTTAGGCACATTTTTGAGGCCGGGTGCATGCGCGGAAGGCCCGAAAGAGAGCATGCATGGAAGGCAAGCTTGCTTATGAAACGGCACGTATGCAAACGAAGCGAGCATGTGCGAATGTGGTGAACTGGTAGTAACATAATCTGAAACCCATCGCTGACTTGAAGGCCAAATCTCTCCAACAGGGGTGTCAGGTGATATAGAAAAAAAAACACCTGTATTTTTTAGAGTATAAGACACCTTTTTCTCCAAAAAAAGAGAGTGAAAATCTGGGTGCATCTTTTACTTTGAATGTAGCCCCACCCAGTTTCTCAAATGGAGATTTCAGAGGCTGAAAAAAACATCAGAAATGAAGCTTCAGAAAAGAAGCCCCAAATAGAGCTTCTGAAAAAAAGTCCCCAGAGTTACAGGAAAAAAAAGCCCCCAAACAGAGCAACAGAGGCTTTTTTTCTGAAGCTCTGTTTCAGAGGCTTTCAGAGGCAAGAAAAAAAGTTTTTTTCTGAAACAGAGTTTCAGAGGCAGAAAAAAAAAAGTAAAAAAAAGCAAGGCACAGAGCTCACAACCGAGGAACCTTTTGCTAAAATTCACCTCTGGGAACAGCCGATTGGGTTATTCTGGAAGGCCAATCCACCTGCCAATCAGCTTTTTTCTTATTTTCCTCCACAAAAACTAAGGTGCATCTTATACTCCAGTGTGTCTTATACTCCAAAAAATACGGTAGATGGTTTTAGGACAAAGAAATTCATTTGATCAACTTTAAAATAAATTAAAAGATAATGTAATGAATTTAAACAGGAAGGGCTTCGTTGAACTGTGATGGATGCTTCTCTGAGGGAGGGGGGTGATGGGGTACTCTTTGAAGGGATCAGAGCACCTTCTTCCTATCAGAGTTTGTTGCAGAAATCAAATCCAGAAAGCACCAGAAAGCATACAGGTAACTGATTCAGCAGGATTCATTAACTTCTCTTGATATGTAATATAACACATGAATTAAGTATACAATACCAAAAGCTGATTTTTCTACATGGTAGAAAGTATAAGCAAACACAGGCAGAGGAGAGAAGAGTATCAGTTCAGAGGTCAGACTAGTTTCAGCTTCAGTACTCAGCACAACACTCAGAGCTAAGCACAGCTAAGCCACGCCCAGACTCCTTGCCGTCTCAGCTCCCATTGTCTGACCTTGTTACTAAACCCTATTCATTGGGTGACCTTGTTACCATATCTCTGCCAGTTATGAATACGCTGACATTTCCCAAAGAAGTAACCTTTCAATCAGTTCTTCTAGGAAGCTATCCCTTTTCTCCAGCCTGATCTCTGATCTCCTTTTTTGGGGTGGGAGGTTATCAAGAAGCTGATGGGAGAACATCCCAAGGATTCTGGAAGAAACCATTATCTAGATCTGTATTAGTTTGGATTTGGATCCAAACTAAAGACTGGAATGAGATTACATAGGTACTCTTGTAGATAAAGTAGGAGGCTTGGATGGGGAAAGGTGACATTTTTAGATTTCCTTTTGTCCGTGTGAAAACTCCCAAGAAATATCATCCTTAAATGGATGATGACACCATTCTGTTAAAGCAGGGGTGTCAAACTCAAGACCCGTGGGCCAGATACAGTCCACAGGGTGCTTAAAACTGGCCTGTGGGACCGCCCTGGAAACAGTACAGGACTGTGGTGCCTCTGCCAGCCGAAACGGAGCTTGGGACACCTGTGCGCGGCTCTCCTGGGTGCCTTTTTTTTTGACCACAACAGCCTAGTGCAGACCTCTGCTAGTGAAAACAAGGCTTGGGGGGCTGTGTGCAGGAGGCCATCATGGCTGGCCATGCTCATTTCAGCCTTCCAAAGACAAACACAACCCTCAATGAAATTGAGTTTGATATCCCTGTATTAGAGGTATTGCAGAAGAATCAAATTATTTTACAATGATAAAAATATCAGAAGAAGTCTGGTAGCACCCCTTCTAATTAACAAGATATGAAAATGTGCTACCAGAGTTCTGATGTTTTTGCTCATTCTACTGGATATCTGGCTTTTACAAACATCCCTCACTTCTGTCTTTGTTAAGAGCTGCTAGAAGAGGTGTCGTAGCTCTGGCTGCATTGTATGAAATATATATGAAACCAGAGGTGGGCTTCACGTACTGTAGCAACCGGTTTGCCCAGCACCAGAAATGTGAGTGCATGCGCATGCATGCTCACTTCACTCATGCACACCAGTAGTGGGTTGCCCCCAGTTCAGACCGGTTTGCAAGAACCGGTAGTAAAACCAGTGGGAGATCCCGCCCACTGCCCTGGATGTCATCATTGGTGATCTACGCATCACATAGCAAGCGTGCACGATCCCATTGCAAACTGATAATAAAGGTAAGTAGAACCCACCCCTGATGCACAAGCCATCCGCATATGCGTGCGGTGTCATAAAACACAGCAATTTGCTTGTGCGCACCATTCACATATGTGTGCAACATCAAACAACATGGTAATTTGCTCGCACATGCCATCCACACATGCGTGCGGCATCATGAAACACAGCGATATAGAATGGGATTGTGCCTGGGTGGGAGGCTGCGGGAGGGCTTACGCACAGGTCGTTGCTATCATTTCGCCCGAACCCATCAGAACCTGTTGAATACCACCTCTGCGTGAAGCCATTATTGTTCTCTGTTTACCACCAGTAAGGGCCACATTTCCAAAGGGATTTGGAGGAGGGCAGCAAAGATGTCACAGGGAGTTTAGGACAACCTCTAACAGTGCAGGCTGAATGAACTGGGGATGTTCAACCTGGAGAAAAGAAGACTGGAGGAGAGACATGATAAACCATGTTCAGGTACATAAAGAGAAACTAAGGGATTATGGAAATTAGAAATGAAGACCAGAAGCTTACAGACACCTAAATTTCATTTAAATATAAGGAAAACACCTGACATTAACTTCTGTACAATGGTGGAATGGTATATTTGTAGAGATTCTAGGCTCTCTATGTCTGAAGGTTTTTAAGAGGAAAGTGGACATCTATCTTTCATTAATGATTTCACTGATTTTCCTGAGGAACCTCAACTAGATAATCTTCATGTTCCCTCTAATTCTGCAGTTCTATCATACTGGGATCAAATTCTGCAGTTTTTTTTTTTAAAGGCCCAAATACTTGCATTTTTCTGGATGGGAAGTTTTTTTTCATGGTTACCTGAACTGTTGCTCTCTGTTTTTTCCCTCTGTTTTTATCTCTTGGCTGGCGAAGAAGGTGGAGAAGCTGGGAAAACTGACTTGGACCTATTTATTCACTCATTATTCATTTATTTTTCCAGAGCACAATTGCCTGGAAAAACTTGCAACCATTTCCTAGGCAGGCAAATTGGGGGGTGTTTGTGTGTGTGTCATTACTTGCTTCCTGCTCATTTCAATAGAGATTCCCAGGGATCAAAAGCGAAATGTAGACTGTCTATATGATTGCACCTCCGGAAAGATTAATAGTTAACAGTAACAGAGTTGGAAGGGACCTTGGAGGTCATTTAGTCCAACCCTCTGCTGACACAGGAGACCTGAATTAGGGATTCGAACCACCGAACTGCCAATCTTTCTGATCAATAAGCTCAGTGTCTTAGCCACTGAGCCACAGGGGTGAAATGCTACCAGTTTGGATCAGTTCAGCCGAACCGATAGCAGCAGTAGTGGGTGGCTCGGAGAACCGGTAGCAGCGGCAGTGTGAGGCTCCGCCCACCCACCTGGATGTTGTTACTTCCTGTTTTAAACCAGGAAGTAACCTGTTTTTTACCCTCTGTGCTTGCGCAGGAGGATTTGCACATGTGCAGGAGGTCCAAAATTGCATGTGATGCGCGTGCACGAGTGGAGCGATCGTCCATGCGCAGAGCACTCACTTACGAACCGGTAGGGAAGGTAAGTAGATTTCACCCCTGCTGAGCCACCTAGTCAGGTGTTTTTCCCTTGGTTTGTTCCGCTCCTAAAATCTTACAGCCCCTTTTTCCAAAGACAACCCATCGTTCCTCTGCTCTCTTCATTGCAAACTTACCCTACTGGTGGAAAAGGTAGTAGCAATGAGAGCCACGCAGATGCTCAACACGATAACCAAGAGAAGAAGAATCAGAGGGTACTGTTGGCTCAAGCAATAATAGGTTTGATAGAAGAGGTCTTCTCGGGGTGTGTCACTGGCTGCCCGTGGATGACGCTGGCAGGGCATGGCTCACTGGCTCCTGTGAAGATCCACTTAGGAGAAGATCTCACTTAGTCCTCAACCAGCAGGAGTCAACAGGGTGAACAAGGATCCTCTTCTTGACCTACCAGGTGTGAAGAATTCCTACATCCATTCCAGGCCATGGTGTCTGAGAAACAGGAAACAGAAACTCTTCAAGGAAGGAGAAAAAGTCACAACTGAGCAGAAGGGAGGAGGAGTTCAACCAGATGATAAGAAGGTAGTCCAAACACCAGTAATTTCTGTAGTAGTTTTCAGCAAAATCTCATGCGAGAAAAAACATGTGGGTAGCTTCAGTGCTGAAAAATGTAAAACAGAAAGAAGTAGATAAGAAAACAGCAGAAGGAGAGACTGTGATTAAAGGTTAATTTAGGCTGTCTTTGAAGGTCTCTCTCTTTCCTTTACCTAACTCCTTATAGACTTTTGTTTGAAAGGAAAACAAATATGATTTATGGTTCTGATATTTAGACTGGATTGACTATAGAAAGAAGAAAGTTATATTCTAACCGTAGAGTAAGAAGTAAGAGGACTATCCCTGAATGCTGCATTCAGTTTTGATCACCACAACATAAAAAAGATGTTGAGACTCTAGAAAGAGTGCAGAGAAGAGCAACAAAGATGATTAGGGGTCGTCCTTGACTTACTATATGGCCATAACTGAGCCCAAAATTTCTGTTGCTCAGTGAAATATTTGGTTAAATGAGTTTTGTTCCATTTTACGACCTTTCTAGCCACAGTTCTAAAATGAACTGTTAAGTTAGTAACACAGTTGTTAAGGGGTTCCCCCCTTGAGTTTGCTTGTCAGAAGGTCCCAAAAGGTGATCACACATGACTCCAGATACTGTCACCGTCATAAATGTGAGTCAATTTCCAAGCATCTGAATGTTGATCACAAGCTGCAAGTGTGAAAATCGTCATGTCACTTTTTTCAGCGTTGTTGTAACTTTGAACCGTCACTAAATGAACTGCTGTAAGTCGAGGACTGCTATAAAGAAGATCAGGTTTTCTTTATAAATCCTTTGTTCTGGAGTGTTTTTTTTCCTTTTCTTTTCTTTTCTAATTTTCTTTCCCCTCCCGCTTTTTGCATTTTTGCCTCTCTTTAATTTCTTTTTTTTTTCTTTCGTTACTTTTTATTTTTTTAAAAAAAAAACTTTAATAAAACATTATCTATAAAAAGAAGTTCCCCCTTCATCTAAAAGTTGATCTAAACATTCAGATTTATTTCCTACAGCTTGAATGAATCTTACAGTTTATTTACTTACGGTAAGTATTCATTCACTAAGTGGTCCATAGTATTTGCATTGTAGGCGTTTAGCATATTTTTGCTATGTCATTCAGCACAATCTGTACTTTTGGAATTTTCTTTTCTTTTTGTCTTTATTGCTTACCACTGCTACCAATCCAAAGCCTTTCTGCCAATTGAAGATCAAGCTTCAGACAGCTGAATGTAATTCAAGGAAGTTTAGGCTGGATTTACATATTGCTTAAGTGTGGTTTATTGAACAATCCACAACCCCAGTCATAGCACACCTGAATTCTCCCTGTCTCATTCTCTCTCTCATTTTGTCTCTCTCATTCTGTCATTCTGTCATTCTCTTTTTTTTGTCTCTCTCATTCTCTATCTCTCATTCTCTCTGTCTCTCATTCTCTCTCATGTTGTCTCTTTCATTCTGTTTCTCTCTCATTCTCCCATTCTCTCTCTCTCTCTCATTCTATCTCTATCTCATTCTGTCATTCTCTCCCTCATTCTCTCTCTCTCATTCTCTTTCTGACATTCTCTCTCTCCCTCTCTCTTGTTCTCTCTCACACTTTCTCATTCTTTTTCTCTCTCATGTTGAGACTCTAGAAAGAGTGAAGAAAAGAGCAACAAAGATGATTACAGGACTAGAGGCTAAAACATATGAAGAATGGTTGTAAGAACTGGGTATGTCTAGTTTAATGAAAAGAAAGACTAGGGGAGACATGATAGCAGTCTTCCAATATCTCAGGGGCTGCCACAAAGAAGAGGGAGCCATGCTTTTCTCCAAAGCACCTGAGGGTAAGATAAGAAGCAATGGGTGGAAATTAATCAAGGAGAGAAGCAATTTAGAACTAAGGATAAATTTCCTAACAGTTAGAACAATGAATCAGTGGAATAACTTGCCTGCAAAAGTTGTGAATGCTCCAACACTGATGTTTTTAAGAAGATATTGGATAACCATTTGTCTGAAGTTGTGTAGAGTTTCCTGCCTAAGCAGGGGGTTGGATTAGAAGACCTCCAAGGTCCCTTCCAACTCTGTTATTCTATTCTATTCTATTCTATTCTGTTCTATTCTATTCTATTCTATTCTATTCTATTCTATTCTATTCTATTCTATTCTATTCTATTCTATTCTATTCTATTCTATTCTATTCTATTCTATTCTATTCTATTCTATTCTATTCTAATATCTTTGGGGGTGGGGAGATACTTTGAACATTATGAGACAGTTGTGCTAGTAGACCTTTTCCAACTAGCACGTTTATTAAAAAGCATACGTTTTTGTGGGCTACAGCTTTCTTCATCAGAAAAGCAGCTTTAAAAATGTTCATTTCCCCCTCCCCCCCTCTCTCTTTTTAAGGAGTGATAAAACCCAAATGACCCAGCAGGACAGGTAGATCTAGCCAGCTTCCTAGTAAGTCTCCACTTCTAGTTTTTCTGGTATTAAGGAATGAAATAGGTTAGATACCCTACAAGCCCCCTCCCCCTATTTTAGAAACTACACTACAGTAGTCCAAGATTAAGAAAACCTCACAGAGTACTTCTGACAGAATTTTCATTTATAGAGTTAACAGTAACAGAGTTGGGAGAGACCTTAGAGGTCATGTAGTCCAACCCCCTGTCCATGTAGGAGACATGTACTAGGGATTTGAACCACCGAACTGCCAGCCTTTCTGATCGACAAGCGTAACATATTCCTTAGTGAATATAACCTCTGAAACAACATGAATGAAGAAGGTGACAAAGAGATTGTCCTGGTTTCCCACCAATCTGATCTCTGGAGGAAAGTCTGCTCAGACAGGAATGGACAGAAAGTTGACTTTAAATCAACCAGACACAGAAATTGTTGAGAGAAAACCAAAGAAGGAAGAAAATCCTACAGATAAGTTGGCCAGAGACTTCCAGAGAAGATAAGTCAGGCAAATCAGAAAGACAGAGAGAACCCAGAAACGAAAGGACAAAACAACATCAAAGAAATAATTGATGGATAGGTGAAATAAATAAATACACCCCCAAATTAGGAATCTTACATGTTTCTTCCTTCCCTACCTCTCGAATTGTGGAATCAGGAATTTCTAGTCCTACCTTCTTCTGAGAAGTTCCCACACAGACAACTTTTAAAGACTTCTTACAGCAGAGGGGCTAGGTGGTTAAGACACTGAGGTTCAGAAGGTCAGCAGTTCAGTGGTTTGAATCCCTAGTACATGTCTCCTGTATGAGTAGGGGGTTGGACTAGATGACCTCCAAGGTCCCTTCCAACTATGTTACTATTACCAGTGTGGTAGATTTTTCTGGGGATCTTTATATCAGAATGTAGACCTGAATTCAGACATTCCCACATTTAGCTGGACTGACCAAACGTAAATGCTCTTTTGTCCCTCTCATTCCCTTAAAGATCAAAGTAGTTTGCTCAGTCAAGACAAACTCAGCTAAACTCAAGTCTTTGTCATCCTGGTAAGCAAATATTTATCCCAGCTCAGTTCCCTCTCTCTCTCAAATACAGATATCAGCATCGATCCTGTCCTCCTACTTGCCTTATTGGGTATACGTCCTTTCCGTTGGCTTCCCTGGTCTCTCATCACCAGAATGAAACAGGCAAGGTCTTCTCTTCCCTTCCTTGTCACAACGAAGATCTTTCAAGCCCAAACTTATTTCTCAGCACTTCACCTGATCTCACAATATGCTCACATCTGCCTGCCTGCTGGAATCCTTCTTTGACACGGCATGAGGTTCCTCTCTTTCTGCCCTCACAGGAACTCTGCCTTCCCCAAAGCCCAGCCCAGTATCTGAGTCTGGGAGGAAAATGTGCCTGCCAATATTAACCTTTTCCTCTCCAACCACAGCTGGCATGGGAGAAAGGGAGAGGCTCCGGCACAAATCTTTCAGCATAAGTCTCTACTTGTCCATGCAAGGGAGGGAGGGACAGAGGAAGGAAGGAAGGATGGAAGGGAGGGAGGGGGGGGAGGGAGAAAGTCTTTTTGAGCAAAAAAATCATACCCAAAGTCTATTTCTCATTATTTCCCAATCTTTAAATTAAGAGGGAGACACGGAGGCAGGCAGGCAGGCAGGCAGGCAGGCAGGCAGGCAGGCAGGCAGGAAGGAAGGAAGGAAGGAAGAAAGGAAGGAAGGAAGGAAGGAAGGAAGGAAGGAAGGAAGTCATTTCAAGCAAAAAAATCATATCCAAAGTCTATTTCCCATTATTTCCCTATCTTTAAATTAAGAGGGAGGGAGGGAGGGAGGGAGGGAGGCAGGCAGGCAGGCAGGCAGGCAGGCAGGAAGGAAGGAAGGAAGGAAGGAAGGAAGGAAGGAAGGAAGGAAGGAAGGAAGGAAGGAAGGAAGTCATTTTGAGCAAAAAGTTCATACCCAGTCTATTTCCCTTATTTCTCCATCATTAAATTAAGAGGGAGGGAGGGAGGGAGGGAGGGAGGGAGTGAAGGAAGGAAGGAAGGAAGGAAGGAAGGAAGGAAGGAAGGAAGGAAGGAAGGAAGGAAGGAAGGAAGGAAGGAAGGAAAAAAGGAATCTACCATTCCCAGAAACACCCTGAGTGAGGATGTGTGGATGTAAAATGAACAAGAAGAATTAAAAGACGTGCTTTGATAAATGTAATTGTGTTGCTATTTGAGCACATATTTTAAATTATGTTTTTATCACAGCCAATTTCCTTCAAGGTTCCTTCCCCAACCCTGCAAATTTTTGTAGAAAATTTTGTAGAAAATTTTAATTGAAGTCTCCTCTGGCCTAGTCCACAATGTGATTTTTAAGACTTCCCATGGTGAACATATAATACCTAACTTATATCCTCTTTCTCATACGTTCTTACTTTTACACACTAGTACAAAGGCTTTACCCAGGAGTGAAATCCAGCAGGTTCTGAAAGGTGCTGGAGAACTGGCAAATACCACCTCTGGCTGGGCCCAGGGTGAGGTGGGAATGGAGATTTTTTAGTATCCTTCCCCTGGAGTTGGGAGGGAATGGAGATTTTGCACTATCCTTCCCCTGCCATGCCCACCAAGCCACACCATGCCCACTAAGCCACGCCCACAGAACCAGCAGTAAAAAAAATTGAATTCCACCACTGGCTGTACCTCAATTGTATTTTATTTAGTCTTTTCTGTACAATATTTAAGATTGGAAAGCCAAGAGTTTCCTTCCCCCTCTGCCCAAAAAGACATGACTTTGTAAGTGCCTTTGACAATTTATAAAATGGACAAGAAAGAACACTTACTAATAAGCAATAGAAGAAGCTGAAAAGAAAAAAAAAATGTCCCGAAGGAATATTTTGCTGCTTTTCACAGTAGAAATGTCTCTGCATGCATTTTACAAAAATATATAGAAATAAGCCAATAAAGCTCCTTCTCCATAAATATGTCCTGACAGTTTCTTCATATTTTTTTTTCTATCCTCATGTCATTGCCTTTATCCCTCAAAACAGATTGAAGCAGGGGTGAAATCCAACAGGTTCTGACAGGTTCTGGAGAACCGGTAGCGGAAATTTTGAACAGTTTGTAAAACCAGTAGTGAAAATTTTGAGCAGTTTGGAGAACCAGTAGTGGAAATTTTGAGTAGTTCGGAGAACTGGCAAATGCCACCTCTGACTAGCCCCAGAGTGGGTTGGGAATGGAGATTTTGCAATATCCTTCCCCCAGGAGTGGGGAGCGAATGGGAATTTTGCACTATCCTTCTCCTGCCATGCCCACCAACCCACACTCACAGAACCAGTAGTAAAAAAAAAATTGGATTTCACCATTGGACTGAAGATATCCTTTGTCATATCAGATTTCAAGTAGTGTCTTTTCAGGGGTGAAATGCTACCGGTTCGCACTGGTTTGGGTGAACCATTAGTAGAAAAAAGCTACCAGTTTGTCTGAACCAGTATTTCCGACGATCAGCTATGCTGGGTTATTTATATTGACTACAAAGCAGGAAATCCTGCGTGCTTTTGGTGTGCATTGTGCATGCATGTGCAGCAAGCATTTGGCCCACACTGTGAATGCGTGCATGCGCAGTGTGCTTTTGGCATGCACCATGCATGCACATGCAGCGAACCGGTGGCAATCCATGGAGGATTTCACCACTGTGCCTTTTCCCTTCTTCCGTAGTGCTCTCTCCTTCTATTTTTCTCCTAAGAAAAATAACCTTGTGAGGTAGATTCAGGGGAGCACCAGGCCCGCAAAGTGGGCCTTGTCAAGAAACAGACTCCACAAGAAATACTTCACAAGAATTTATGATGGTTAAGAACAGAAACTTAGCTTATAGCAGGGGCAGAATCGCTCTAATTTCTTTCTTACTTCTTTTCTTTTCTTGCACTTAATTCATCTTTTGCTAATTGCCATATTGCTTCTCCACATTTGTCCCTGGGGATCTTCATATGAAGAGTAACTGATCCAAAGTCACCCAACGAACTTCTGCAGCTAATGAATGTGTTTCTCTCAAAGACTTGAATTTAAAACTTCTTCGGAGTATTTCCATGAGTGTTTATCACATATTCCATTTTAAATATATGATTGATGCTTTCACCTTTGGGGTGTCTCCTGCTTCTGGTTCTCCTTTTCCTCATATACTTTCTTCTTCGCCTTGCGTACCTTGTCTTTCTCTTTCTCCTCATATATCTTCTCCTTCTCCTCCTAATAAACCTTCTCCTTCTCCTTTTCCTAATATACCTTCTCCTTCTCTTTCTTCTCCCCATTCTCCTTCTCCCTTTTTATCCTTCTCCTTGTCCTATCAAACCTTCTCAATTTCCATTTTCTTCTCCTTGTACACCTTGTCTTTCTCTTTCTCCTACATATTTTCTCCTTCTCCTTCTTTTCCCAATAAACCTTCTCCTTGTATACCTTCTCCTTCTATTTCTCCTTCTCTTTTTTCTTCTCCCTTCTCCATTTTTCTCCTTCTCCTTGTACACCTGTTTCTTTTTCTCTTTCTCCTTGTATAACTTCTTTTTCTCCTTGTTCACTATCTGTTTCTTTCTCCTTCACCTTCTCCTTGTATATCTCATCCTCATGCTTCTCCTTCTCCTTCCCCTTCTCTGTACAGAACAGAATGGAAACAATTGCCCAAGCATAGAAGCAGTTCAACAGTGGAATCAGGATCCAAAGCAGGTGGGGGTTCCTTTCATATGTTCAAACAATATGGACATGATGTTTTAATGCAGATTCCTACACCGAGCAGGTCCAAAGAAGGGCAATGAAGAAGGTCTAGGAACAGGAACAGAAAAGGTGAAGCTGAAGAAGCTGGAATGTCAAGCCTTGAGAAGAAAGAGAGGCAACGTCTCAGAAACAAGACCTCCAGAAGACAATCAAGACCAGTTCTCCATCATTCCAGAGAGCCAGAAACAGAATAATGCATTCAAGTTAAATATTGAACTATAAAATAGAGAGAGCCAGGTACTGGTTCACAATCAAACTTCATTGTCAGCCACACAGATTCCTCTGTGTGAAGATCTCTCTCTCTCTTCCCCTCCTTCTCTCTCCCTTTCCTTCCTTCTCTCCCTCCTTCTCTCTCTCTCTCACTCTCTCTTTCTATCTCCCTCCCTGCCTCCCTCCCTCTCTCTTTCTCTCTCTGAAATTTTTTCCCTCAGCTAAATCTACTTAACAGGGTTCTTGTGGGAGAAAATGGAAACACTACCGCATACATCGCCTTGAGCTGCTGAAAGAATGACAGGATATAAATTTAATAAATAAACCAATTTAAACATGGAAGTATTATAATTTTAGGAAAACATCGTTCTGATTTCAAGTCTATTTGTTCAATGCAACTTCTATCAGTTCTATTTGGTTTCTTTTTTCTAGGGCTGTACAGGATGAGATAAGTGCACACAGGCATGAAAAGGGTTTGGTGTTTATTTTTCTAAACAAGGTTGTTGCCAGGGGAATCTGCAACCAGTAGCAGCGATGCCAAAATAATGACATGCCTACAGTGATGTCAGCCTTCAAGCACCATGATGACCAAATCACAGTATTTGAATGAGTGTTTCATTTTTTTAACATGTTATAGGTGAAAACCGCTTAATAAAGATGATTGGGGGCTGGAGGCTAAAATATATGAAGAACGATTGCAGGAATTGGAATAGAATAGAATAGAATAGAATAGAATAGAATAGAATAGAATAGAATAGAATAGAATAGAATAGAATAGAATAGAATAGAATAGAATAGAATAGAATAGAATAGAATAGAATAGAATTCTTTATTGGCCAAGTGTGATTGGACATACAAGGAAGTTGTCCTTGGTGCATATGCTCTCAGTGTACATAAAAAGACAAGATACATTGGATATGTCTAGTTTAATGAAAAGAAGGACTAGGGGTGACATGATAGATGTATTCCAAAATCTCAGGGACTGCCACAAAGAAGAAGGAGTCAAGCTAGTCTCCAAAGAACCTGAAGGTAGGCTAAGAAGCAATGGATGGAAACCAACCAAGGACAGAAGCAACATGGAAGTTAAGGACGAATTTCCTGACAGTTAGAACAATTAATCAGTGGAACAACTTGCCTCCAGAAGTTGTAGATGCTCCAACACTGGAACAGATTGAAGAACCATTTGTTTGAAATAGTACAGGGTTTCCTGCCTGAACAGGGGGTTGGACTAGAAGATCTTCAAGGTCCCTTCCAACTCTATTATTTATTACTCTGCTATTCTGCTGACCTTGATACATCTCCTCCCATCTTGTCTTTCGTCCCCTCAGTAGAGCCATACCTCCGACTTTGATTTTTCACAGCAAAATTAGAGAACCAAGGATGCAATTTCCATTCCTGACTCCTTCTCCTCAGAATTCTAGTCCTCTTGATCTCTTTGGACTGTGATTCATTTTTAGGTAAAATGTGAAACCCAGCAATTCCTTTTCCTGCCTTCCTGCCTTCTTTCCACTCAATAAAATTGAAATGCAGACCAGCTACTGGATCATTATGGGCTGCAATTCCACTGAGAATCTATTGGCAAGAAAAGGGTCAGCTCAGAGAAGGTAGCATGAGCATCAACAGCTAGAAGTCATTAAAGAAGAAGGGACTAATGAGACCAAAAGTTGACAGCACCTTCTTGAAAAATGTGAAGCCTCTAATGAGCTGGACAGCTAAAGTCATTTCATGCTTGTCATCCCTTCTTCACAGAAAAGTTTGCTTAAATTGCCCCCCAATTTAATTCCCAGTACAAACAACAGCAGCTCCCCAATGTGCCAAAGCCATTGCCAAGTTGTTGTTGTTTTTTTCCTGTGGTTGGGTGGCACACTGATTTTTGCACTTTCTCCGCTTACCAAGAAGATGCTGGATTTGTGCCCACCTCCCAGGGTTTGCGTTGTAAAAGGGCTGGAGGAATTTGTGGGCTTTGCCTCCAGTTCTAATTCTGAAGTTCAGTCAAGATCCAGAATTTCTGTTCTTCAACATTAAGAATCACTATAAATGGCACACCTCCAAGACATGTTTTCACTACCCACGTTCAGTAGCCAGGAGGCCTACGAGAAAGGGAAGGGAAGACAACGCTGCAGAAAAATTAGACAGGTTAAGAAGAACAACTCAGTTTGGTGTAGTAGTTAAGGCACCAGGCTGGAGACTGGGAGATTCTGAGGAATAGAATAGAATAGAATAGAATAGAATAGAATAGAATAGAATAGAATAGAATAGAATAGAATAGAATAGAATAGAATAGAATAGAATAGAATAGAATAGAATAGAATAGAATAGAATAGAATAGAATAGAATAGAATAGAATAACAGAGTGGGAAGGAACCTTGGAGGTCTTCTAGTCCAACCCCCTGCGTAGGCAGGAAACCCTATATCATTTCAGACAAATGGTTATCCAATATCTTCTTAAAAACATCTAGTGTTGCAGCATTTACAACTTCTGGAGACAAGTTGTTCCACTGATTTAATTGTTCTAACTGTCAGGAAATTTTTCCTTAGTTCTAAGTTGCTTCTCTCCTTTGTTAGTTTCCATCCATTGCTACTTGTCCTGCCCTCAGGTGCTTTGGAGAATAGCTTGACTCCCCTTTCTTTGCGGCACCTTCCTGAGATATTGGAAGACTACTATCACGTCACCCCTAGTCCTTCTTTTCATCAAACTAGACATACCCAGTTCCAGCAACCATTCTTCATATGTTTTAGCCTCCAGTCCCCTAATCATCTTTGTTGCTCTTCTCTGCATTCTTTCTAGAGTCTCAACATCTTTTTTTTTTTTACATCATGGCGACCAAAACTGGATGCAGTATTCCAAGTGTGGCCTTACCGAAGCATTATAAAGTGGTGTTAACACTTCAGATGATCTTGATTCTATCCCTCTGTTTATGCTGCTAGAACTAATCTGAAGGCATAGACACACACACAAGAAGAATGTTAGACTTGGATTAAGGAAATCTGGCATTAAAATCTCTGGCACGAAGGCAACTTGGTCTGTAATTTCAATCTCCCGTACAGTCATGTTTCCTGACCTTTGTTGAGAAAAAGCAACTCTACATACGTGCAAATTAAATTTAGAAACGGAAGACATTTCCTTACCTTCTTATTTTGTTTTTTCAACCCTGAGGACAAGAAACTTGAAACTCTCTTTCAAAACACCCAGAGAATCAGCCTATCCATCTTACCAATGCTCCTGTCCACCTTTACACTAATAGTTGTCTCCAGACTGAGCCTGAAGGGAAAAATAATTCTTTTTTGCATAACAAGGAACCAAATTTGGGCGCCCCACCCATTTATTATCATTATTATTATTTTGCATCTGGTCAACCTGATTTGCATCTGGACTTGGGACTTCGTGTGATGTTGTGATAAAGGGATGAACCCTCCTAAGCTATTCCTTCCCCTCCCCACCATCTGCTAGCCAAATTTCCTACTGTACCCCTTCTCCTTGCAAAAAGACTGCCAGAGAAAAAGAAGGAAGTGATACATTTCCTGCCCCTCCCTTTCACTGTTCAATCATGATAGAAAACAGCAGCCTTCTCTTCCACCCTGGTTATCTTCGGGCGATTCTTCTGGGTTCTTAAAATTGAAAGTGCTAATCTGTGAAGGGCCAAGCAAAAGAGGATGTGGACACTCGTGTTTGTCCTGTGCTTCTAAACTTCCTTCTATCTGTTCCTAATCTCCTTTGAGACTTCTGAGCAATGGGGGTGGGGTGGGGGAAAGCATTCTGGTGATGCATCACCTAACTCTCTAAATCATATATCTATATCTAAATCTAATCAAAGGGACATGGTGGCTCAGTAGCTAAGATGCTGAGCTTGTCGATCGAAAGGTCAGCAGTTCAGTGGTTTGAATCCCTAGTGCCACATAACGGGATGAGCTCCCTTTACTTGTCCCAGCTTTTGCCAACTTAGCAGTTTGAAAGCACGTAAAAAAATGCAAGTAGTAGTAACCTTTGGTGGGAAGGGAACAGTGTTCTGTGTGTCTTTGGCATTTAGTCATGCCAGCCACATGACCACGGAGACATCTTCAGACAACACTGACTCTTTGGCTTTGAAACGGAGATGAGCACCTCCCCCTAGAGTTGGAAACGACTAGCATATATTTACGAGGGGAACTTTAACCTCCTTTGAGACTTCTGAGCAATGGGGGGGAAAGCATTCTGCTGATGCTCAGAGATCTCCTTCGGTTTTAAAGTGGATTTAGAGAGTTAGGCACCGCCTAACTTTTTTAAAAAAAAAATTCGTTACAAACCACACAGAGTCACATAGGTAAAATGAGGAGAATGTAGAAACATGATGAATAAATAATAAATATATTTAGTTAGTTAGTTTTCTAGTATGATTTTGATTGCTTATTTAGAATCCTATGACTATCTTTTAGGTACACTGAAAGCTCATGCACCAAAGACAAATTCCTTGTGTGTCCAATCACACTTGGCCAATGAAGAATTCTATTCTATTCTATTCTATTCTATTCTATTCTATTCTATTCTGTTCTGTTCTGTTCTGTTCTGTTCTGTTCTGTTCTGTTCTGTCCTGTCCTGTCCTGTCCTGTCCTGTCCTGTCCTGTCCTGTCCTGTCCTGTCCTGTCCTATCCTATCCTATCCTATCCTATCCTATCCTATCCTAAAACTGGAGGTTTTCAAAAATAGAAATAGAAATAGAAATTGAGCAGAGGTTGGACTAGAAGACCTCGGAGATCCCTTCCAGCCCTATGATTCTATGTTTTATAAAAAAAAGCATCCTTGGTGGGATGAGGCTGAATGGGGTCTCAGCCTTAGCTTTGTTAGGAAAGAATCAGAAAAAAAATAGTCTGGGCTGGATATCAAAAAGTGGAAACCTCCAACAGTTATTCTTACCTATTCAAAGATCTGAAGAAGAGACATGTGAATGACTCCAAGGTCTTTGCAGAGGTATTGCTATATTTAACAATAACTTAATTAGCCTCCAGTCCCCTAAAACATATGACGAACAGTTGCAGGAACTGAGCATGGCTGGTCTAGTGAAGAGAAGGACCAGGGGAGACATGATAGCAGTCTTCCAATATTTGAGGGGCTGCTACAGAGAGGAAGGGGTCAAACTATTTTCCAAAGCACCTGAAGGCTAGACAAGGAATAATGGATGGAAACTGATCAAGGAGGGATTCAGTGTAGAAATAAGGAGAAATTTCCTGAAAGTGAGAACAATCAACCAATGGAACAGAAGTTGTGGGAGCTCTATCACTGGAGGCTTTCAAGAAGAAATGGTGTAGGGTCTCCTGCTTGGGTGGGGAGGTTGGACTAGATGACCTACAAAGTCCCTTCCAACTCTGTTAATCTGTATCTGTATCTTCTCATTTCATCAAGAAGTTCAGGAATCTGAACAGTCAAACTTTCTCAGCAGCTTGACAAAAGACATTTTATTTTGCATCCTCTATCAATCAAAATCATACTCTGTTCTGTCCAGGAAGATGCCTCATTAATATGGAGAGCCCATTGCTGTGCCAAACCCGATCTTGTTATTTAATTAATTATGTCCTTTAGGTCATCCATCCCTAACCTGGTACCCTCCAGATGTGCAATTTTGGAGGTTGTAATCTGAATATATCCAAGGGACACCAGGATGACTGGAGGAAAGCTGTTACAGATGCTGCACATTTAACTGGATGCCCAGTCCATGCTGGGATTTGTTAATGTTTGGTCACTAAGACATATCTGAGTCTTTCCAAACCTATGGACCATAGTATGCCAGTCTCCTTGTCCTCCACTGTCTCCTGGACTCTGTCCAAGTTCATGCCCACTGCCTCTCACCCTCTGCATCCCCTTCTCCTTTTGCCTTCAAACTTTTCTAACTTCAGGGTCCTTTTCAATGAGTCCTTTCTTCTCATTTGGTGGCCAAAGTATTTGAGCTTCAGCTTCAGTATCTGTCATGCTGGATTACTTCTTGGTTTGCTTCCTACTCCTACAAATAGATCTCACTTAATGACTGGTTGCTTCATCACCATTTGAAGTTACGATGGAAACACACACATACACACACACCTCTTCAAAGGTATGTACAACCCAGTTCAGCACACACAAAAGGGGGGGGGGAATCCAGCAGGTTCTGACAGGTTCTGGAGAACCGGTAGCAGAAATTTTGAGTAGTTCAAAGAGCCACCAAATACCACCTCTGGCTCACCCCATAGTGGAGTAGGAATGGAGTTTTGCAATATCCTTCCCCCAGGAATGGGAAGGGAATGGGGATTTTGCAGTATCCTTCCCCCACCAAGCCACACCTTGCCCACCAAGCCATGCCCACAGAACTGGTAGTAAAAGAAATTGAATTTCACCACTGCACAAAGGTATGAACAACCCCGTCAGCACACACAAAAATGGATAAGGATCCTTTCCCTTTGAGGCATGACACAATGCCAATGAAGATAGAACTACAACCTTGGAAACATCTGCCTATGCTTCCAGACATTTCTAAGCCCACCAGACTTTTCCAAACTACAATTCCCAATGTCTTTCACCCCCAGGTTGCTGGAAGTTGTAGTTCACCGTTAACTGGTGAGCCACAGATTCTCCCACTTTAGTGTAAAGGCAGGGTATTCAATATTTTTTTTGATAGCTGTGGCATTACTGTTTAATAAATAAAAAATCTGCAATGGAATGCAGTGAGGAAGTGGATTCTCAGGAGGAAGGAGATACATTCCAAAGGAGTAAGAGGCAACTCATCCAGATATTTGTGTTAGAGAAAAGCAGTGATGACAGTCCTTCCCTAAATGGAGTACATTGTAAATGCAGATTGCCTGGCAAGATTTTGTCTATGGGTGTGAAAAAATAAAGAAATCAGTGTCAGGCGCCAGGGAAATCAGAAGATCCAGGAAGTTCAAATGGGTATAAAGATTTATGGCAAGATTAAGCTCTCTACAAGAATCTGAACTACTAACAGGCCAAAGCAAATTGGCGATAGATCAGAGTAAAAAGGAATTCAAATGCACTGGGCTTCATTAGCTTGTAGGCATGAAGGGACTCATGACTAAAAACATATGAAGAATGGTTGCAGGAATTGAGTTTGGCTAGTCTAGAGAAAAGAACAGTGGTGGGATTCAAATAATTTAACAACCGGTTCTGGGCCCTAAGGACTAGCTCAGTAGACATGGCTCAGTGGTCATGTCCAACTCAACATCACTCACATTGTAACACCTTAGCTGTTACAATGTAATAAGGGTTAACCAGAGAGGCAGTTTCTGTAAACAGGGCAATAAAAATTAGGCTAGAAACAACAGCAGAATATTTCCTTCTTGCCTTCCTTGTAGGATTAGCCCTGTAAAGCAGGTATATACAAAAGTATGGCTATTGCTTAACGCATTGTAAGCCTCCCTGAGTCTCCGGAGAAGGGCGCATATAAATCGAACCAATAAATAAATACATACATACATACATACATACATACATACATACATACATACATATATAGATACATACATACATATATACATACATACATACATACATACATACATAAATAGGAAAAAAATACAAAATAAGACTTCTTCCAAAAACTGGTTCTCTGAACTGCTTAGAAAGTTAACAACCAGTTCTCCCGAATAGGTGCGAACTGGCTGAATCCCACCACTGGAAAAGAAATATTGGGGATGGGGGGGGACATGATAGCAGTATTCCAGTATTTGAGAGGTTGCCACAAAGAGGAGAGGGTCAACTTTTCCAAAGCACCAGAGGGCAGGACAAGAAATGATGGATGGAAACCAATCAAGGAGAGAAGCAACATGGAATTAAGGAGAAACGTCTTATCAGTGAGAACAATTGCCTTCAGACATTGTGGGTGCTTGATCACTGGAGGTTTTTAAGAAGAAACTGGACAGTCATTTGTCTGAAATGGTATAGGGCAGGGGTGTCAAACTCAAGGCCCGCAAGTCAGATCCAGCCCATTGGGTGCCAGACCCCGCAGGGCCACCTTGGAAACAGTGCAGGACTGGCTTGTGGTGCCTCTGCCAGTGAAAATGGAGCTTGGGAGGGCCAAAGGCAGCCTTCCCAACCACTGTTTTCACTGGCAGAGGAAGCCCTCACAGCCAAAAATGGAGCTCGGAAGCCCGTTTTTGCTGATAGTGCACTCAGGCACCATAGGTGCCCCTATATGAGTGATGTTGAGCTGGCCACGTCCACCCTGAGGTAGAACACAAGCATGATGTGGCCCTCAATGAAATTGAGTTTGACACTCCTGGTATAGAGTCTCCGGCTTGAGCAGGGGTTTGGACCAAAAGACCTCAAAGATCCCTTCTAGTTCTATTCTGATTGATTGATTGATTGATTGATTATGCATTTGATCCCTCCCTCGGGCTCAGCCTGATCATTTTCTACACTCAGCTTGGAAGAATCACCATGTGTCATTCTTGCTTTTGGGTCTGACTAATCAACCTCTAGAGACTGTAGAGACATAGCAGTGTCCCAAAGGGGACATCTATGTTTTCCATTCTGTCTTTGACCTTGGAACTCTTCATGTTTTATTTGGATTCTTCCATTTAAAAATAAGCACAGTCTTGCAAACCATGTTGTCCGCAAAACACCCACTGTGTTTTGTCTAATATTCTCTAAAATATGTTGCTTGAGCTGCAAAATTTAACTGGATGCCCTTATCATCACCGTGGTTTAACAAAAAGCAAAATGTTAAGGCAGCCCCAGACTGAACTGGGGAATGTCTTCGTTGCCTGATTGCAATGGAAGGACCTATATTTCTAGGTTGACTTTTGCTCATTTCCCAACTTTCTCTTCTTTTCACAAAGTCCTTTCTTACATTCAGCATGTTGCCTTTCTCCACTGCTAAACCTATACATATACGTCAACACTCAGCCTGGTCAATAAACATACCATTGAGCAAATTCTATTAAAAGCTTGGCCAAGGACCAAAACGCTCATTACACTGTCAGCGTGGAGCCATCCTGGGCCTGTCGAGACATAGGCCAGAGGGGAGTCAAAGCTGGGAATCTCCTCATCCAGGAAATTCTGGATTAGGATGTGTCATTTTCCCTTGCCCTCCTTCCAATGGAACCTGGAAGGTTGAAGCATTCTTGACCATGAGTGGTCTTTGGTGCTCAACTCTTCTGCAGACATTTCATTACTCAAACCAGATAATTATCATCTTCATTATCAGCACTGATGAAGCTATGGAGTTTGGGTAATGAAAACAACCAGATTCAGAGACCACAAGGACCTCTCCTTTCAACCTTGAGCTACAAATATACAACAAATATTTTTTCTTCATTCCTCTGTACATAAACAGATAGAGTCCTTTCACCTGTTAGTGCCAATTGTGGTTTGGATCAACTGGACGAACTGGATAAACCCTCCCTAAGGTCAATTGCTCATAACCCAAGAGGTAATTACAGAACCTAATTTTAAACATGGCTGGTTCATTTTGGTGGAAAATGTAGTGGTGGGGAGAAGTGAGGAATATGACCCAGTTGTTACAAGACCTGTTTGGTTTACCTCCCGTACTTCCTCCTCTCCGTTCTGTAAACTTCTGCTCTGTTTTCCTTTTTAGAGCAATGCTAAGCCCCTGAAATTAAATCAATGTTTGCTTAAACTCTCCCCCTTTAATTGTGTTGGAGATTTTGATATAATTCATTACATGACGTTGTTGTTTTCAAGTCTTGGTGACCACGTAGATCGGGGTGTCAAATTCAAGGCCTCTGGGCCAGATCTGACCTGCAGGGTACTTAGATCTGGCCTGCAGTTCTGGCTTGGAAATATCAAAGGACTGGCCCATGGTGCCTCTGCCAGACAAAACGGGCCATGTGAAGCCATAATAAGCCCTCCCTCCCCAGCTTGTTTTCAGCTGCCACAGCTTCATGCAGCATTCTGCCAACCGAAAATGGGCCATGCAGGAGGACTGGATTGGACTGGATTACAATTATGTGGCCTCAAGTAAATGCCTGATCTGGATAGAAAACAAGCAACATCCTATGTTAATACTACAGTTTAATGCCAGATTTTACATACTGTAGGTCCATTTAATCTACAGTCCAAAATCTATTATTGACAGCCATTTCTATTTACTATCCTGGAAATTTACCTCTGCTCTTAGATCTTGTACTATCATGTTATTTATGCTGTTGTATTTTTATTATTACTTGAACAATAAAAATACAACAGTATAAATAGCTTTTCTACCTGGAAAAGCAATTTATTATTAAACAATGGGATATCAATTTAGTGGAGTATGAAGAACAAGTAAGAAATGTTTGCCAGTAATACCTGGTAGAAGAGATAGGAAAATGATAGGTTACAGTAAAGAAGCGTGGAAAGAAAGAACAGAAGGAAAACAATGCATCTTGAGCCTGGGTCAAACAACCACCATGGCCGCACCAATCCCAGCCATGCCCACCATGACCATGACCATCCTCTGGCCATGCACAGAGCCCTCCAAGGTCAAACACAACCCTGATGCACCCCACGGGTTGGATGCATCATGTGCTGGTCACGCCTATGCCCAGTTTAGTGAAGGGGAAATAGTCCTGATACATCACGTGATGATGCTGTGACAATGTGAATTTGATACCCCTGCTGTAAGTCCTCTCTATTACAATCTATCCCTAGCATGTTATTTCAAGTCTCTCAATGATGCACTCATCACAACTGTAACTGAGTCCGTTAATCTTATTGCTGGTTGTCCTCTTCTTCTTTTCTTTCCACCTTTCCTAGCACTACTGTCCTCTCCAGAGAGAGAGGGAGATCTTCACATCATGTATCTGAAGTAGGAGAATTTGAACCTGATCATTTGTGCCTTGAGTGAGAACTCTGGATTCATTTCTTCAGTGACATATTGGTTTGTGTTCATGACTGCCCACAGTATTTTCAGGCAGAATGGGACAATTCACTACAGCCAACTCCCTGCGGCCAATTTGCCATGGCCAACTCACTGCATGAGCAACTTGCTGTAGGACAACTAACTGTGGGCAGTGGTGAAATCCAATTGTTTTTATACTGGTTCTGTGAGCATGACTTGGTGGGTGTGGTATGGTGTGGCTTGGTGGGCGTGGCTTGGTGGGCATGGCAGGGAAAGGATACTGCAAAATCCCCATTCCCATCCCACTCTGGGGCCAGCCAGAGGTGGTATTTGCTGGTTCTCTGAACTACTCAAAATTTCTGCTACTGGTTCTCCGAACTGCTCAAAATGTCGGCTACCAGTTCTCCAGAACCTGTCAGAACCTGCTGGATTTCACCCGTGACTGTGGGACAATTTAACAAGTCAATTTAGTTATTCAAAATATTTTTTTTTATTATTTTTTGTCATTCACATTTCATTCTGCCCCTCCTTTTGCATCCTTTCTTTAATGATTCTTTCCCACCATTTCTTTGATAATAGGGTAACTTTCATCCCTCGGGGAGTTGTCCATGGAAAATTGGCCATGGCAAGGTGGCCATGGCAGGTTGGCTATGGCGAGTTGGCTGTGGTGAATTGCCATAGACTCTTCTCAGGAGTCTTCTCCAACACTAAATTTGAAATGTGTAGTTGTTGTTGTTGTTAGTTGCAAAGTCATGTCCCACCCATAGCGACCCCATGGACAATGTTGACTGTTTCCTGATTGCTTATTGACTGTTTCCTGATTGCTTATTTGTACCCTATGACCAGGGATGAAATGCTCCCAGTTCGTGCCAGATTGCCTAATCCAGTAGTGATGGCGGTGGGTGGTTTGGACAACTGGTAGCAAAAGTCCCTGCCCCCCCCCCCCATCCCCAGCTGAACCACGCAATCATCAGAGTCTTTTTTATTTTTAAAAGCATTTTTTCTAAACCTCTTCTGCCAAAAAAATGTTCTTAAAAGAAAAAAAAAGTCTCTGATGATCTTGCAGCTCAACTGGGATTGTCAGAGGCTTTTAAAAGCATTTTTTCCACAACCTTAGGAGCTTGCAGAAAAAAATGTTTTTAAAAGCCTCTGACGATCAGGCAACCCAGCTGGGATCGTCAGAGGCTTTTAAAAGCATTTTTTTTTACAACCTCTTCGGCCAAAGAGGTTGTAGAAAAAATGCTTTTAAAAGTTAAAAAAAAAGTTGGCCACACCCACCCAGTCACATCCCGCCACCCCTCCCCCTTCAAGCCATGCCCACAGAACCGGTAGTAACAAATTTTACATTTCACCACTGCCTATGACTATCATTAAGTGTTGTACCTTATGATTCTTTATGAACGTATCTTTTCTTTTATGTACACTGAGGGTGTATGCACCAAGACAAATTCCTTGTGTGTCCAATCACACTTGGCCAATAAAAAATTCTATTCTATTCTATCCATTGGCTCCTTTGTGTTAAAAGTTGTTTCATTTGAATATTGCTTTGACCTGTTTTCTCATGCTACTGCAGAGCAGTTCTTATCTGGCTATTAAGAGGGCACAGTCTGGGTCTCTTGGTGCAACATTCTTGTCTCTTCTCTGCACGTTCCTTCCGTTCCTTCTTTTGATTCTTGCCCTGGAGTCATCTTTCCTAGTTAGTACAAACAGATTTAGACAAAGGAGGAGTAAAAAAAAAAAAAAAAGCAGAGGTGGAGTTGTCTCTTTCATGACCTGCACTCCTGTTTTTGCCTCAGCAGTAGGAAGTGGCTATCATCTAAAAATGTTCTGGAGAACTGGAGAACTGGTTTGGCTAGTTTCAAGCAGGATGTCAGAAGGCTTGAAGATTCTTTTAGTGAGAAACAATGACAACTATGCACCCACCAAGCTATGAGGTTGGAGATTTAGTCCCAGGGCAATATCTGAAAGGCATATGATTCAGCTACTCTGTTGGGTCTTAGCAGGTCTGAACCTGGTCTCTGTCATGGGAAGCCTAGGCTGACATTCCTCTTGAGCTCCTTAAAAGGAAAAGTGGGGGAAAAGTAAACTGAGGTTTAAGAACAAGATAAATCTGTGATGCAATAAGGAGTTTGTTTGTTGCGGATGAACTTTCAAGAAATGGCTACACTTTGTTTCACCATCTTACATTTAAATTGGAGTTCCAGTAGTGGTTTCTACCACACTTCATGATTTCAGACTGAATCCCTTCTCCTGTAATTTATTTCATAAATAACTTGCCAAACCATCATGGATTTAGTTTGGGTTCAGAGGGCAGTATGATTCCAGCCATTGTGGTCAACAAATCATAATTTGTTATTTAGTACTGCATTGTGAAATTCCAGCCAGCTGTGTTTTATTCAACAAGCCATAGTAAATCAAACCGTAGATTAATCAATTTCCGAGACAAGATTACGTTTAAGATTATGTTGAACTTTTTCCCCCCTCCTTGAATATTTTTGGTGATGTCATGATTATCCAGATGTTGTTTCATCATCACCATCATTGATACCATTGTTATCCACTTAAAAATGTTGGAGTTTCTAAGTACTTTACTGAAAGAAGGTCTATACTCAATTACGCTACAAAAATGAAAAGGGAATGGGAAGGGTGGAAGAAATTAAATTAGAGCAACTCATTCAGTAGCCAATGTACCTTGGTTACTTTTGTGATGCTGGAGAAGACTCTTGGGAGTCCTTTGGACTGCAAGGAGATCAAATAAGTTCATCCTAAAGGAAATCAACCCTGACTGCTCTTCGAAAGGGTAGATACTGAAGCAGAGGTTCAAACACTTTGGCCATCAAATGAGGACTCAATTGAAAAGACCCTGATGTTGGGAAAGACTGAAGGCAAAAGAAGAAGGGGACAGTTAAGGATGAAATGATTTTCATTGATGAAATGAACATGAATTTGGGCAAACTCCAGAAGACAGTGAGGACAGAGGGGGCTGGCATGGTACGGTCCATGGGAGTCACAAACAGTTGGATCTGACTTAGTGATTGAATAACAAATTCTATTAGGTCATTACTTGAAGACCATGTAAGGAGTTATTATCACTTTATAATGCCTTGGTAAGGCCACACTTGGAATACTGTATCCACTATGTAAAAAGGTTATTGAGACTCTACAAAGAGTACAGAGAAGAGCAACAAAGATGATTAGAGGACTGGAGGCATAAACATATATTGAATGGTTGCTGGAATTGGGTATCTCTAGTTTAATGAAAAGAAGGACTAGGGGAGATACAATAGCAGGGTTCCAATATCTGAGGGCTGCCACAAAGAAAACGGAGTCAAGCTAGTCTTCAAAGCACCTGATGGCAGAACAAGAAGCAATGGATGGAAACTAATCAAGGAGAGAAGCAACCTAGAACTGAGAACTGACAGTTAGAACAATTAAACAATGGAACAGTGGAACATTCAGAGAAGTTGTGAATGTCCCAACACTGGAAGTTTTAAAGAAGAGATTGGACAACTATTTGTCAGAAATGGTATAGGGCAGTGTTTCCCAAACTTGGCTATTTTAAGGTGCATGGACTTCAACTCCCAGAATTCCCCAGACAGTATGACTGGTTGAGGAATGCTGGGAGTTGAAGTCCATACATGTTCAAAGGGTCAAGTTTGGGAAACACTGGTATAGGGTTTCCTGCCTAAGCAAGGGATTGGACTTGAAAACCTCCAAGGTCCCTTCCAATTCTGGAAAAAATCTATATAATCATGGGATATCCAGCATAGGAATTATTACAATGATATTTCTAGCATATCTGGAAAGCATCATCTTCAGGAGGGGTGGAAAAGGAAAGGAAAGGAAAGCTTCAGGAAAGGAAAGGAAAAGCACCATTTTACAAACTCATAGAATAGAATAGAATAGAATAGAATAGAATAGAATAGAATAGAATAGAATAGAATAGAATAGAATAGAATAGAATAGAATAGAATAGAAAATATGGAGTGGAGTGGAATGGAATGGAATGGAATACAGTATAGAATAGAATAGAATAGAATAGAATAGAATAGAATAGAATAGAATAGAATAGAATAGAATAGAATAGAATAGAATAGAAACAGAGTTGGAAGGGACCTTGGAGGTCTTCTAGTCCAACCCCCCGCTTAGGCAGGAAACCCTAGTATCTGCTTAGTATCTGCTCTTTTTCTCTCTAATCAACCCAGAGGGCAAGGATTTTCTTTCCCCTATCATGAAGTGCTTCCTAAAAGACCAAGCATGCAGCTTCCCAGGTGTTATTAGTTACCTAGATGAAAGTTGGTATCATAATATGTTTCTGCAAAGGTCCTCCAGCTTGATCTTAGAAGGGAATTTTAGTCCAACAACAACAGTTGTAAGGTTATTGAACCAACCTCTAGCTCAGAACCGTCCACAGAATCTTTTTTCTAGCCTGCTCTAAAATAGGACAAGCAAAATGGCATCTGAAGCTGCAGAAGCAGTAAATTTTGAAATTCACTTCCAGAAAAGCTTAGAGATAGCTCAATTAAATTACATTTCAGGAGCAATACATGTCAGAGGTAGGATCATGATAATGGTAGGATCCATTATATCATGGAACCCCATTCATTTTCTGGAGAGCTGGAGACGTATTATATTCTGTTGTTGGTTTCCTGCACTTAAGTACAAAGTGAAGCAACTTAAGAAACCGATACAACTCCCGTTACTAGCAACCACGTTTCTTACCACAAGACAATCAAGAATTAAAATACATCTTATCTTGGATCAATGGTACTTAAAATGTTGCAAATTTCTCTGACTGGAATGAAAAATAGCATGTCAGAGAACTTTGAAGCACCCTTGCAATCAAGATATATATATCTAGCCAAGATTTTTCTGGAACCACAATTGAGCAAAATCACATTCACTACATTCTGGGTTCTTTCTTCATCTTTTCACTCTGGCAGCAAACAGGATACAGCACAAGATCTTGTTTGTGCTTCCAGAAAAATCTTGGCTATGTAGGAAAATCCTGGCTTAAAGGAAACACACACACACACACACACACACACACACACACACACACACACACACACACACACACACATACATATATACATATATATATATATATATATATATATATATATATATATATATATATATATATATATATATATATATATATATATATATATATATATATATATATTCTTATTTTTGTAGGTTAATGTGTGTTCTTCTTTTTAAGCCAGGTTTTTCCTACATAACTGAGATCTTTTGGAACCACTACTGAGTGAAATCACATATATATTCTGAGGTTTTTGCGGGTGTTTGTATGTAGGTCTTTGGTTATTCGGGTCTTCTCCCGCGTAGAATTGGAAGTATTTTGGCAACGTTTTGACGAAGTCTAATTCGTCATCTTCAGGCTGGAGTTCAATCCCCATCCAATCAGAGCACAGCCAAGCCCCTAACCAATCAGAACACACCTCCACCCAATCAGAACACAGCCAAGCTCCCACCCAATCAGCTCACCTCCCCACTAGCAGTTAAAAGGAAGAGACAGCTGCAATCTCACATTGCTCCTGGAAGCACGAAGCCGAGAACACCAGCCTGAAGATGATGAATGAGACTTTGTTGAAACGTTGCCAAGATACTTCCAATTCTACGCGGGAGAAGACCCGAATAACCAAAGACCTACATATATATATATATGTATACACACACACACAAGTCAGGCAGCAATGGGTTTCACATATTCTTACTACCGGTTCACCGCATGCATGCACACTTGCTTCGCATGTGCACTTTTTGTGCATGCGCCCAGCCTTCAATGCATGCACTTTGTTCATGCACATGCCTGCCGCACATGTGTCTGGCTTTGAAAACATGGCTAAATAGGATATCATTATGCCGGGGTGGGTGGGCCGCCGCCCCCGCAATCTCCACTACCTGTTCACCTGGACCAACACGAACTGGCTGAATACCACCACTGAAGTCAGGTCAGCATTCAGTCTTTGTCCCCTTGTTCTGTACATGTGTTGTGATTAGAAATATTGAATTAGGATGTTTAAAATATTTGCATTTATTCTTAAATCGCTCTCTGTCTCTCTGTCTGTCCCTTTTTCTGTCTATTCTCTCTCTCTCTGTGTCTCTCCCCCCTTTCTCTGTCTCTCTGTCTCTCTGTCTGTCTCCCCCCTCCCTGTCTCTTTCTCTCTGTGTGTGTGTGTGTGTCTTGTGTGTGTGTCTGTGTGTGTGAGAGAGGCCCATACATATGCAAATGAAAAATATTTTTTAAAAAGTATTTTAAAATATATTTCTGCATGATGTAGTTGTATTCATTTTATTTGTGTAATATGAGAAAAAAAAATCTCTATTTCCCCTTTGCTTTTAACTGTGGTTTATTTTTCTTCTTCCCTTTTTTTTTTTGATGTTTTGTTTGTTCATTTTTTTTAAAAAAAAAAGGAAGGAGGGAAAGGAAAGAGATCAGGAAGAAGAAAGTTAAATGCCTGATCTGAAGTTCATAGGCTTCACTCAGAAGTAATTCAGCAGGATTGGAGGGAACTGTTCTTTGATTTAACCTCCCTCCTCCTTCGGAATTTCCCTAGAGATGAAAGCAGTTAACAAGAAAGGACATTTCAGTCGCAGTTCCCTTTCAAAGCTTTGTTTTCCAAGAGAAGATACAGATAATCCTCGATTTACAATGGCAATTTGAACCCCAAATCTCTGTTGCTAAGCGAGATAGTTAGTAAATGAGTTTTGCCCTATTTTATAAGCTTTCTTGCCACAGGTGAATCACTGTAGTTCAGAATTGGGTTTCAGCAGGTTCTGACCAGTTCTGGAGAACCGGTAGCGTAAATTTTGAGTAGTACGGAGAACCGGTAGTAAAAATTCTGACTGGCCCTGCCCCCATCTATTCTCTGCCTCCCGAGTCCCAGCTGATCAGGAGGGAATGGAGATTTTACAGTATCCTTCTCCTGCCACTCCCACCAAGTCACACCCACAGAACCGGTAGTAAAAAAAATTTGAAGCCCATCACTGCTGTAGTTGCTAAATTAGTACAGGTAGTCCTTGACTTACAACAGTTCAGTTAATGACTGTTCAAAGTTACAACAGCACTGAAAAAATTGACTTATGAGTGTTTTTTCACACTTATGACCATTGCAGCATCCCATGATTACATGATTTACATTCACACACTTGACAGCTGACTCATATTTATAATGGTTGCAGCATCCTGGGCTCATATAATCCCCTTTTGCAAACTGTTAACAAGCAAAGTCAATGGGGAAACCAGATTCACTTAACAACCGTGTTACTAATTTAACAACTGCAGTAAAACTCACTTAACAAATGTGGCAAGAAAAATCATTTTTAAAAACTCCCTTAACAAATTTCTCACTTAGCAACATAAATTTTGGGCTCAGTTGTGGTCGTAAATTGAGGACTACCTGTAATCTGGTTGTGAAGTGAATCTGGCTCCCCCATTGACTTTGCTTCTCAGAAGGTTGCAAAATGTGATCACGTGAATCCAGGACACTGCAACCGTCATAAAGACATGCCAGTTGCATCTGAATTTTGATCAGGTGACCTTGGGGGTGTGGCAATGGTCGTAATCTGAAAAACGGTCATAATTCACTTTTTTTCAGTGTCGTATGAATGGCTGTAACTTGAGGTCTAGCTGTATTGTGCAACCAAACTAAACCAAATCCAGAACCAGGCAAAACTATTGCACAGAATAGTCAGTGCCGTGGTAGAGCAGCGGTTAGAGTGCAGCTCTGCAGGCTACTTCTGCTGACTGTCGGCAGCCTGCAATCTGGCAGTTCAAATCTCACCAGGCTCAAGGTTGACTCAGCCTTCCATCCTTCCGAGGTGGGTAAAATGAGGAACCAGATTGTTGGGGGGAATATATATTGACTGTGGAAACTGCTTAGAGAGGGCTATAGAGCACTGTAAAGCAGTATTTAAGTCTAAGTGCTATTGCTCAGTGCTATCGTATTTTCCAGAAAATAAGACCCTGTCTTATATTTTTTTGAACCCCGAAATAAGCACTTGGCCTTATTTTCAGGGAGGTCTTTTGGAGTGTGTGGAGCAAGATGGGGGTCCTCTTGCCGTCTTACCTGATTGCTAGCTTTGCGTTTAAATATTTTCAGAGAGGGCTTATTTTCAGGGGGAGGCTTATTTTAGCGTATGCACTCAAAAGCCTGATTGGGCTTATTATCAGGGGATGTCTTATTTTCAGGGAAACAGAGTATTGCTGTCACAACCACTCCCCCCGCACAAAAAAAAAAACACTTATGCAGCCCTGTTGCAGGCCACATTTCAAATGAAAGTTGTGCCTTTCTCATTTTTTTCAGCTCCTCTTTGCATTTTGGGAAGATCCCTGGCTGAATCTAGAACTCTAAACAAACGAAGGCAATGCATTCATACCAAGATGAAATAACTGCTGTCGGAAAGCTCCTTGCTTCCCAAATGCCATTAAAATTATCCAGCCCTGCCTCTCCTTATCTGAATTCATCCTACGATTCATTGAATCCAAAGGATGAAAACATTGGTGTTCTGATTGTGGGCTGTAACATATCCCAACCCGGCCTTGTCTGAAGGATGCTGGGTCTTCAAAGTGGCCATTCATGAGCATCTGGGTGAAGTCCTAAATAGCAATAGCACTTAGACTTATATACTGCTTCACAGGGATGGGCTTCAGATCCTTTAGCAATGGGTTCACTGCCCCGTTGCTGGGTGGGAGTGGCTTAGTCAATGTGGGTGGGTATTTCATCCTCCCCAAGTTCCAATGGTTTTCCTAGAACCTCTGGGAGGTCGAAAACTGTCTCCCCTGGAGTCTGGAGGCCTCCGGAAGTCAGAAACAGGCCCGTTTCTGGACTTCCGGAACTTCCGGGATACCTGATTTTCACCCTCCCTAGGCTCTGGAGGCTTTCTTCAAGCCTCTGGGAGAGCAAAGCCAGCTCCCCCAGGGTCTGGAGGCCCTCTGGAGGTCAGGAACACGCCTGTTTCCTCTGGTAGGCCCATTTTTTGCGCTCCCAGATCCTCTGTGTACCTCCTGCATATACCTGGAATGATGAACGGGCTGCATGGAGACTCCCGGGAGGAGCAGGGCAGGGTGGGAGGGGTGGGGTGGGTATGGCCAGCCAGGGGTGGCATTTAGGGGTTCGCCAAACCCCAGTGATCCTTGGCTAGAGGATCACCCGAACTCTGCCGAACTCCTTGGAGCCCAGCCCTGGGTGCTTTACAGCCCTCTCCAAGCAGCTTACAGAGCCACCATATTGCCCCTTAACAATCTGGCTCCTCATTTTACCCACCTCGGAAGGATAAAAGTTCTTTTATCCGAGTTCACTTTGAGCTTGGTGAGAACTGAACTGCTGAACTGCAGCCGGCAATCAGCAGAAGTACCTTGCAGTTCTGCATTCTAACCACTGTCTCACCACGGCTCATAATCACAGCTGATAAAGTTCATAAACAAGTTCTGGGCAGCTCCGTTAGTGAAAGGAAGGGATCAAAGGCAACCCACATTGTTTTTCATGTTTTGAGGAAGAAACAGTGTGCTAATTGTAGGCTAGACATTTTCCTTCCCAGCTGGCCCAAGTAAGGAAGGGACAAGTAACAAGCAACTTGTCTTGGCTTCCAAACTCCTTCAGCCTGATTCTTGCTTCAGCTACCCACGTTCCAAGTTCCCAACCGTCGCCTACCTCCCTGTGTGCAATTTATAGCCTCCTTGTTCCCTGCACAGAGATTTCTCTCATTCTTGCTTTTCCTTGAGATAATGAATCTCATAAATACATACGTGCCCATACACACACACACACACACACACACACTTTGAGTGGCTGGACTAGCTGCCAAGAAGGAATGGAATAGAAATTGGGCTTTGTTTCAGCTCCTTCAAGCCAACACCCCCCCCCCCAGTTTGGGTGAATTTACAGATATGAAACCAATGGATTTGCACTGTCCCCTTCTCCCCCCCCCCACCCCCCAAACAAAATGTTGGACTTTAGATCTGTGAAAAAATTTTGGTGGTCTGCAGAAAAATTATTTGCATTTTTTTTTATTGTACTAAATTGGGGGAGGGGGGCAGCAAACTCTGGCACCTGGGCCAGATACATGCAATGAACATTTATGTTGCAGCAGAGTCTCCCCCTTCGGGGTCTTTTTGTGCGGGTTGGAGGGGGTGAGAAATTCCGACTTAGAGTCTGCTTCAGCCTCCTGGTGTGGGGCTTTGGGCAAAGGCTGGAGCGAAGTGCCACTGGTGGCAGAGAGCCAGAGGGCCTTGTTGCAGTGGGACTGCATCATGGCCTGGAACTGGTTGACCATATCAGCCCACTGAGTCTCCAGGTGCCGTTACCTGGCCTTGCACTCCCACAGGTCTTCCCTCTGCTTGGAAAGCCTATGCTAGTAGTCCTCAATGAGATGCTTCTGCTGAGCTTCTTTCTTGGTCAGATCCAATTTGAACTGAACCAGCTGTTTTGCCAACTCTTTCTCATGGTGGCTGCTTAGCTCCAACAGCTGCTTCCTATTGGGGCCCTAAGGAACCCCGGTGGGCAAGTGAGGAGTGGGTGGGAGGGGAGGGGCGAGTAGAGGCCGGTGAGGCACCCCTTGATGTGAGTGACATTGAGTTGGCCATGCCCACCCAGTCACATGATCACCTAGCCACACCCACTCAGCCAGTCATTAGGCAGATCAAATTAGTGGTCCACAGAATTTAAAATTATGAATTTAGTGGTCCCTGAGGTCCAAAAGGTTGGTGATCTCTGCTTTAGATGGTTAGCTCTTGACTTACAACCACAACCAAGCCCAGAATTTGCATAACTAAACAAGACAGATGTGAAGTGAGCTTCATCCCATTTCTGTCTTGCTTTTGTTGTTAAGTGAATCACTGCAATATTAAGTTACTACCATGGTTGTTAAGTGGATCTGACTTCTCCATTGACTTTGCTTGTTGGAAAATTGCAAAAGGAGATCAACATAACCCTGGGACACTACAACGGTCATAAATACATGCCAGTTGCCAAGCATCTGAATTTTCATCATGTGACTATTGGGATGCTGCAGTGGTCTTAAGTGTGAAAAAAAATGGTTATCAGTTAATTTTTTCAATGCTATTGTTAACTTCAAATAGTCACTAAACGAACAGTTGCAAGTCAAGCACTATCTGTAATGTGCTATACAGTAGTGGCCAAAATTGTGGAAACCTTTTGGGAAAAGTGTGTTTTCTAAAACAAGTTAATAACACCACTGTTTTTTGGAGCAGTACCGTAAAATGATATATCAATCAAAAGATCATGTAATCAAGAATGTAATGCAATAACTTTTATGAAGGATTTGCTATTGGAGTAGCAGTTACAGTACAAAGGAGAAAAGTAAAACAAGTAGAAAAAAAATGAGACATTACAAAAATGGTCACCATAGGAAAAAAAATGAAATATACAAAAATTATCACCATGTCAGTTGATACTTAGTTTGGTAACCTTTAGCATGAATTACGGCCTTAACAATGTCTTCCCATTGGAGGGAACCAAGTCTTTTAGTTCTGCAGCTGTTCTAATGTGAAACCAAGATTGAGTGATTGCTTTTATGAACTGGGTTTTATTGCCGGGTCGCTTCTAACTTACAAGTTTCTTTAGTCGGCTCCACAGATTTTCAATTGGGTTAAGTTCTGGGCTGTTCCCAGGCCATTCCAGCAATGGAATATGATTATCTTGATATGCCAAAAAAAAAGTGAGGTAATTAGCCATCAAATCTCAAAACTATATTTTTCCCAAAAGGTTACCACAATTTTGGCCGCTACTGTAGATTCCCCAGTTCAAGTTCCAGTAGTTTTCACAGGAGAGCCTTCTCCTTAGAACGTTATGGTGTTGTTCATAATCTCCCACCCCTTCAAAGTGGGACAGAAACAGGGCCAAGCAGAGATTCCAGGAATGTCCTTCACTGCCCTGAGGCAGAAAAACAAGACCTTGAAAACCTCCAAGTTTCTCCCTTTCCCACCTTTCAAGAGAACCCAATCGTGGCAGAATAATCCTGAGATTCTTCCTCATGCTTTTGTATTTCCTAGGCCTACACAGATTACAGATTAACAGAGTTGGAAGGGACCTGATAGGTCATCTAGTCCAACCCCCTGCTCAGCAGGAGACTCTACACCATTTCTGACAAATGGCAGTCTAATCGCTTCTTGAAAGTCTCAAGCGAGGGAGCTCCCACAACTTCTGAAGAGAATTTCTGTTCCATTGGTTGATTGTTCTCACTGACAGAAAGTTCCTCCTGTTTTTTTTTTTTAAATTTGATTTATATGCCACCTTTCTCCGGAGACTCAGGGCGGCTTACAATGCGTTAAGCAATAGCCTTCATACTTTTGTATATTTATACAAAGTCAGCTTATTGCCCTCACAAAGTGAGTCCTCAATTTACCCATCTTAGAAAGGATGGAAGGCTGAGTCGACCTTGGGCCTGGTGAGAATTGAACTCGCAGTAATTGCTGGCAGCTGGATGTTAAATGCTGCCTTAGTAGGAGGCATTAGCCTCCTACCCCACTCAGGCTCCCTTTTCTAGGTTGAATCTCTCCTTGTTGTTTCCATCCATTATTCCTTGTCTGGCCTTCAGGTGCTTTGGAAAACAGCTTGACCCCTTCCTCTCTGTGGCAGTCCCTCAAATATTAGACACTGCTATCATGTCCCCCCTGGTCCTTCTCTTCGTTAGACTAGCTATGCCCAGTAACAGTTCTTCATATGTTTTAGTCTCCAGTTCCCTAATCATCCTGGTTGCTCTGTTCTGCACCTTTTCTAGAGTCTCAACATCTTTTTTATAGTGTGGTGACCAAAACTGAATGCAGTACTCCACGTGTGGTCTTACTAGAGAGGTATTAGTATCTCACGTGACCTTGATTGTATCTCTCTGTATCTCTTGATTTAGGATTGTGTTGGCTTTTTGGGCTGCCGCTGCACACTGCTGGCACATATTTAACTGGTTTTCCACTAAGACGCCAAGATCCCTCTCCTAGGCACTGCTATTAAGCCTGGTTTCCCTCAGTTTATATGTGTATTTTTGGATTTTTTAAACTTACCTTACCTTTCTTTCTTTTATTTATATGTCGAGTACATATTAGATAATATATATATAAGTATAAGCATGAATTGAATACATAAAATGAATATAATTAAAGGGAATATTAGGGCAGCGACGGTAGGCATACTGGTGCTCTTACACATGCCCCTTACAGACCTCTTTAGGAATGGGGTGAGGTCAACAGTAGCTAATCTAAGGTTAAAATTTGGGGAGTTGGGGGATGAAACCACAGAGTCTGGTGCATAGTGCATTCCAGGCATTGACCACTCTGTTGCTGAAGTCATATTTTCTGCAATCGAGTTTGGAGTGGTTCACTTTAAGTTTGTATCTATTGTGTGCTAGTCTATTGTTGTGGTTGAAGTCTTACACCTTCTTTTCCAAAATCCCCCACCCCCATTACTGGTTTTGTCCTTCTTTTCTATTTCCAAAGTCAGATCTGTAGCCAGAGTAGAAAAAACTATAGAAACAAATGTTTGCTATAGCTACCCAACCAACTGATATCTCTTTAGCCTTGGAAATGTGTGTACAAAGCCCCTTGGACAAATCCAAAACAGATCTGAATCCCTGCTTAGCTGCAGAGCTTTCTAGCTGATAAAAACCAAACATATTTATCTCCAGAGTCTCTAGAAGAATAAAGAGTAACTATGCCTGACTGAGGAAGGGAAAATAAGGAAAGCAATTACCTTGCAAGGAAACCCTGTTTCAACTCAAGTGGACATTTCCTGCACAGGGAGCTTTCTTGGTGAATTCTTGCCCGCAAGCCAGTTCATTTCTCGGCTGGAAGTTCAGTGGTCAGAACTGGTGTGCCAGCGTTCCTTTCTGCGTGCCATCAGAAAGTCTGAAGGGGGGTGGTAGAAACTCTCCCCTTTCACATGGTGTGTTGTTGTTGGGACTGCCCAGACAAAAGGCTCCACATTTCCTTCCTGTGGACCAGCCCAGTCCAAGCTGTTGGCTGCCCCAGTAGCTGGGTCAAGCCATTGAAACAATGACCACTTTCCTGTCTGAAGGACCCAAGTTGTGGGTCTTGGCTAGTGTAGACATTCCAGAAGTCAAGTGCTTTTTCCAGTCCCTTCCTCCTCTTCCGCAGGGCCTTAAAACCTGATATGTAAGACCTTTAGTTGGAGGGGAAAGATGACACTTTTGCTGCTATGCACTGATCAGCCCACACCATCTGCCAACCAAACACAAGGAGCCCCTAACTATAAATGAGAAAGGTAGGGTAATTCTCATTTCCCAGACAGACTCTTATCAGTGGCCAGACTCATAAAAGATCAAGCAGGCAATTCAAACCAGCTTCCTTCCTATTGTTTTCCTGACCCACTGAAAAGCAGATTTCAAATCCTTCTGACTTCTGGATTGCCCCCAGCAGCCTTCCTTTTGCACATCATCCCCTCAGTTGTACAGGCGTTTGTGTCCCGTTGCACACTTGTAAAACATTGCTTGGTGATTCTTCACATTAGCAATTAATTTAAAATAATAATGTCCTTTCTTTTTAAAGAAAATATGTTTTTACCAAGGATTCACTTTCTTCCTGAATCCCAAACTGGTTCTGGTTAAATGCACATACTGAATATATTTTCAGAATCTCTGCCCTTCCCTCCCCAACAAAGCTGCCTTTTGCAATTAACTGACTGACAAATTCACCGTCAGTCAATTGCAAAAGGCAGCTTTAATTGAAAAGCTTGCATCCTGCAAGGATACTTCACCAAACATCATTAAACACCAACAGCTGCTTATCCCAGAATCTTTGAGAAGAACTTGATAGATCAATAAAAATGCCACATACCATCTGAACATCTGTCTAACTGCAACAAACCATTATATTACCATCAAACATCCATACCTGACTATCCCAGGGCCTTGGGAAGGACTCGATAGGTGGATAAAAATACCAAATCCACTCTGAATATCTAGTTGTGTGATAAACCATTACAATAATGCATACCTAAAGAATAAATGCTGCATTTCCAAATTCAGGTCCTGGGTTCTTGTTGTTGTTTGCACAAGCTGCCTTTTTAACACAGTTGAAATTCGTCTGCAGAAATGCAAGTGTGTTTTCAATTGCAATTCAAACAGACAAGGGCACCACCCAGAGTCAGATAGATGCCCATAAAGTGGAACTAGGAACTAAGATTTCCAGGAGAAATATCAACAACCTCAGATATGCAGATGATACCACTCTAATGGCAGAAAGTGAAGAGGAACAAAAGAGCCTTTTGAGGGAGGAGAGCAGAAAAGATGGCTTGAAACTCAACATTAAGAAAACTAAGGTCATGGCACCCTGCCCCCTCAATTCCTGGCAAACAAATCGGGAAGAAATGGAGGTAGTGACATATTTTATTTTCCTGGGCTCCAAGATCACAGCAGATGGAGACTGCAGCCAAGAAATTAAAAGACTTGCTTGCTCCTGGGAAGGAAAGCTATGGCAAATCTAGACAGCATACTAAAATGCAGAGACATCACCCTGCCAACAAAAGTGTGTATAGTTAAGGCTATGGTTTTCCCAGTTGCAATGTATGGCTGTGAAAGTTGGACCATAAGAAAGGCTGAGTGCCAAAGAATTGAGGCCTTTGAACTCTGGTGCTGGAGAAGACTCCTGCGAGTCCCTTGGACTACAAGATGATCAAACTGGTCAGTCCTAGAGGAGATCAACCCTGACTGCTCTTGAGAAGACCAGATCCTGAAGATGAAACTCAAATACTTTGGCCACTTAATGAGAAGGAAGGACTCACTGGAGAAGAGCCTAATGCTGGGAACAATTGAGGGCAAAAGAAGAAAGGGATGGCAAAGAATGAGGTGGCTGGATGGAGTCACTGAAGCAGTTGGTGTGAGCTTAAATGGACTCTGGAGGATGGTAGATAACAGAAAAGCCTGTCCATTTCCATGGAATCATGATGGGTTGGACATGGCTTCGCAACTAACACCAACTGCGACTAAACATATACTGTAAATACATAAATCCCCTTGTAGAGATTCCATTTTGCGAATCTATGTTTGCCTGAGACCATTATTCACCAACCAACATCTGTCATACAGAGAGAAATTTTTCTCTTGATTAAGGAAAAAAGGGTTGCTACAGTTACACTTTCACAGTAGGCCAGCAGTGATGTAATGTGATCTTTTGGAAATCCGTAGCACTGGACAATGAAGGTCCATTTTTTAAAATGACTGAAATATTATGAATTCACTGTCATATGTTTTGATAGTCTTAACCCCCCCCCCCAACGTCTTGCATTTATATTTTATTCACTTAAAATATTCTTTTTAGTTAATTGGGAAGTTCTAAGGACACCGGCTGTTACTGAATGCCACATTGTCAGCTGTGATTTAACAAGCACATTTGTTGCTCACTGCTCTCAGCAAATGCACCCAAGTTTTAATATTTACTTCACAATTGAATAGGGACTCGTATCATATTTTCAAACCCACTTCTGATAAATTTCAGTAAATCTTCTATCATACTTCAAAACCCAACTCTGAAGTAAATTTCAGTAAATTTTATATCATATTTTCAAAACCCAGCCCTGAAGTAAATTTCGGTGAATCTTATATCATACTTTCAAACCCAACTCTGAAGTATTTTTCGGTCAATCTTATATTACATTTTTGAACTGAACTCTGAAGTATATTTCAATGAATCTCCCTGCTACCATCTGAATTATGTAATGCTTAATTGCCAATTAAACAGTAACACACATTTAGGATTAGAATATTTCATGGAACCATGAACAAATAGGGGTCTTTGGAGAAAACTGAACATATAAATTAGAAAAGAAGAAACCCAGTTTGACAAGTTCATAAAAATGAGGATCTGTACCAATTTGGAACACGTACAAATGGACAAAGGGTTAAACTGGATTAGAAATAAACTACAAAGGGAAAGACCCTTTCCTGCCTAAAATCTCAACCCCTAGTTTTAATTTTCTGATGTGGTCATGATCTTCTCAGCCAGCTTTCAACAGGCAAAATCAATGGGAGAAGCAAGATCTCACTTAACAACTGCATGGATTCAAATTCAAATAATTTTATTAATCAGCAGAAACAATGTCATGATTCACTTAGCAACTGCAGTGATTCACTTAACATCCATGACAAAGTTTAATCAGGTGCTTTGATAAGATAGCATTTGGATGGGCTCACCATGTTGAATATGTAATATCCATATAACTTTTAACTGGATGAAGATTCTGTGAAAACATCCAGCTTGGAAGTTAAGTCTTCTGAAAGCCTACCTGAGTAATACACACACACACAAATCCAGTTTGCTTTCGACTGATTGTGTTACATAATTTGGTAATGAAATGTCCACAAGAAAACAACCAAGCTCAGAGAGCAATAAGGATCCCTCATGCTTTGCATATACCCAGAATGAGCACCCGTTCTTGAACACAATGATTTTCTGCAAAATAACGAGGACTGTGGCCATTGACTTTTAGCAATATGTTAGAGATTTAGTCAGGAAAAAGAGTTGCCATAAATTCTTCAAGTGCTTCAGTGTTTTTATCATTGAATCTTTGGATGGCGCTCCTTCTTTCCCCAAATTTATTATTATTTCTTGTTTAAGCTTTCACCCCATTTTTTTTGAAGCCATTGGTAGAGATTGTTAGAATGGCTCCATTTGATTATTGTTACAAGGGAAAAAAAAAAACATTTATCTCAGGCCAGCCAATTCCAACAACTGACCGAAAGACCGGGAAAGCACCATGTCTGAATTCTATGGGCTAGAGTGGGAAAGCAGGGATCAAGTCAGAGGTGGGATTCAGAGGTGGGTTTCAGCAGGTTCTGACCAGTTTTGCAGAACCAGTAGTGGAAATTTTGAATAGTTCAGAGAACCGGTTGTAAAAATTCTGACTGGCCCCGTCCCCATCTATTCTCTGCCTCCCAAGTCCCAGCTGATCAGGAGGAAATGGGGATTTTGCAGTATCCTTCCCCTAGAGTGGGAAGGGAATGGAGATTTTACAGTATCCTTCCCTGCCACGCCCATCAAGCCACCCCCACAGAACCGGTAGTAAAAAATGTTGAAACCCACCACTGGTGGGATTCACTTACTTTCCCTACTGGTTTGCAAATGTGAGCGCAATCACTCGTTTCAATTGCATGCACCTCCTCTGTGCATTTGCATACCATTCCATGCATGCTCTTTGCTCCCGCATTAGGTCAAGCCGGGTGGACGGAGCCTCTCGCAGCCGCCACTACCAGTTCACCTGAACCGGACAGAACTGGCTGAATCCCAGTGCTGGATCAAGCGCACGACTTAATCCAGTTTCCCATCAGAACTGATTATTAACTATGCACATTCATAGGAAGATTGGGAAGGAAAAGACTGTTAAAAGACATAGTAGCTCCCCTCAAGTATTCAAATCCTGTACAAAATGGGAGATGATTATTCAGTGTGGTTCTAAGGGTGAGGTAAAAAAACAACAGGTTAAAATTACAACGAAGTGAATTTTGTTGGACGTCACATCAGGATATATTTCTTAACAGTAAAAGCTATCCAAGAACAAAAGCAGACAGCCTGGGGTGATAGTGGGCACTCCTTCATTGGAGATGTTTTAAGAGAGGCTGGTTGGCCATCCATGCAAGATGCTGAAGCAGTAGAGCAGATATGCAGTTGAATTAGATCAAGGGTCTCCAAATTTGGCAAGTTTAAGATTGGTGGACTTCATAATCATAATCATAATAATCATAAGTTTATTTGTCAAGCATATATAAGAAAACAGGTAAAAGTATAAACATAATTTGAATACATGAAAAGAGTAAGTAAAAAGGAATATTAGGACAGGCATGCTGGTGCACTTAAGCATGCCCTTTACAGAACTCTTAGGAATGGGGTGAGGTCAACAGTCAACAGTAGACAGTTTAAGGTTAAAGTTTGGGGAGTTTGGGGAAGAAACTACAGAGTCAGGTAGTGCATTCCAGGCATTGACCACTCTGTTACTGAAGTCATATTTTCTGCAATCGAGTTTGGAGCGGTTTACCTTGAATTTGTATCTATTATTAGCTCGTGCATTGTTGTAGTTGAGCTGAAGTAGTCATTGACAGGAAAGACATTGTGGCTGATAATTTTATGTACTATGCTTAGATCAGGCTGAAGTCGGCGTAGTTTAAGTTGTCTAAGGCCAAAATTTGGAGTCTGGTGGCAGAAGATATTTTATTGCAGTTAGAAGAATCGAGGACTCTTCTCGTAAAATATCTCTGCCCTCTCTCAATTGTATTTATGTCTGATATGCAGTGCGGGTTCCAGACAGATGAGCTGTATTCAAGAATTGGTCTAGCAAATGTTTTTTATGCTCTAGTTAGTAGTACAATATTACCAGAGAAGAAGCTATGCAAGATTAGGTTAACAACTCTTAATGCCTTTTTGGTAATGTTGTTCAGCTAGAAAAAGTGCAGAGAAGAGCAACCAGGATGATTAGGGGGCTGGAGGCTAAAAGGATGAACAGTTGCAGGAAGTGGGCTAGTCTAGTGAAGAGAAGGACCAGGGGAGATATATGATAGCAGTGTTCCAATATTTGAGGGGCTGCCACAGAGAGGAAGGGGTCAAGTTATATTTCAAAGCACTTGAAGGCCAGACTAGGAATAATGGATGGAAACTGAACAAGGAGAGATTCAGTTTAAAAATAAGGAGATATTTTCTGACAGTAAGAACAATCAACCAATGGAACAGCTTGCCTTCGGAAGTTGTGGAAGCTTCATCACTTGAGACTTTCAAGAAGGGATTGGACTGCCATTTATCAGAAATGGTGTAAGGTCTCCTGTTTGGGCAGGGGATTGAATTAGATGACTCCCAGAATTCCCCAGCCAGCTATGATAGCAGGGGAATTCTGGCAGTTAAAGTCTACCAGTCTTAAACTTGCTAAATTTGGAGATCCCTGGAATAGATGATTTCTCAAGTCACTTCCATCCTTTCTGTTCTGTGATTCTATCTTTCTAGGAAATAGCTGCATGCTCAGAAAAGTCAGGGACAGTTGAGAAGGCATGTGGAGTTGGCTGGAATGCTCCCAAGCACAGAGATGAAATTGTGCATTTTCTATCAGCATTCATTGGTTACTGCTTTTTCTTGTCAGAGGAGCTTGTTCAACATGCATATGGTTGCCACCTCCAATCTGAACTCCTGTGATGCTGTTGCCACTGATTTGAACTCCGCCATCTGGAGGTCAAGAAAAGAATCACCTATGTTAAAAATCAGGTTAAGTACAGAGACATCTTATATGGATGGGTTGGTTATATTTTGGGAACGTTTTGTTCTGACTTAGGCTTCTTGATATAGTAAAAAGCACACAATTAGTCCCAAAACCCCCTTTTTTAAATTTTAATGGCTATGAATTCCTTTCATTCACAGCAAGTGCTGAATCACCAATAGTTTATAAATAGTCCAACAGAAGTCTGCCATAGTCCTTTGGATAAGGCTGGTAAACACCCACCTTTATTTTCTTTGATACGCTGCCAAAGACCTAATTGGCAATTATCTTGGCAAGATAACACAGAGTCAAAAATCTGTGCCTGTGCTCTTCCTAATGGGAAGGGCCAATCATCTCCAAGCCTTGCTCTCGAGTCGTTCCTTTTGTTTTAACTGTTCTTGCCTTCTGGCATCTCTGCACATGCGCACACTAGGAACAGGCTTCTCCTGTTTCTCTGCCTCTCTGATATCCGACTCTGGCTCCAGAGTCCGCACATAACTCCCAGGTGGCCCTGGCCTCATCTCTGCCTCCAATGCAGAGCCCTCGTCCGAGCCTTCCCCAGACTCCAGGACTGCCCCATGTTCCTCCCCAGCCTCTTCGCTGTCCGATTCTGCTGCCAGCTCCTCAAGCTGCTGGCAGACCATAACACATTTGCACTTCTACTCACAGGAAACTGTAGGTGCAGAACGCCAGAGGAATGACTGATTCTGCTGGGCAAATCCAATATCGCCTTGGTGAGAGCCATAAAAAGGCTGGAAAAAAATATTCAGAAGGAAAAAAATGGAAAAATAAATGGATGAGTGTGCATGGGAACAGAAAAGGTGAAAATTGGGATCACCTATACGCTTATATCACCTTGATGACCCAGTTTAAAAGGGACTAAAAAATCAGATAAAATCTGATTTAGCCATGAGTTGCTCAATGATGGTGTTTATTTGACAAACCACAAAAGACTGAGTTCATCTAACATGCTAAGTTGCATGTTCTACCTTTGCAAGATCTCACATACTCTCTTTCAAATTGTGGATGTCCTCATTTCAAACATCTTGAGATCTCATGTGGGGACTCAGGGATCCCATGAACTTGGGTAACCTTAGATGTGATTTCAGCCCTTCTTTAATTTACTTTTTAGCAATAGCAATATCACTTAGACTTAGATACTGCTTTACAGTGTTTTTACAGCCCTCTCTAAGTGGTTTACAGAGTCAGCATATTACCCCCCAACAATTTAGGTCCTCATTTTATCCACCTCGGAAGGATGGAAGGCTGAATCAACCTTGAGCCTGGTGGGATTTGAATTGCCAAATTGCAGGCAGCTGGCAGTCAGCAGAAGTAGCCTGCAGTAATGCACTCTAACCACTGTGCCACTGAGGCTTTTACAGAGGATTGCAATTCCATCAAGGAGAGTTGCTGCTGCACTAGAGGTGTGTGTTGCGTCTAAATGAATTCTATTGAAATATACTATAATAACAACTTTCTTCTGGACCTTTGGGAGACCAAAAAGAGTAGCAAGCAATCTTCCTTTTAAAGCTGGTCTTTCAAGGAACACAGAATCCTCCCTGCCACCAGCCATTGATCTCACCTAGTTCCAAAACTGCTAAACTGTGGCAATCTTTATGGTCACAAATGATGGCACATTCAGTGCAACATTTATCCTAAAGAATCATTCAATTTTCTGACCCCATGTAATATTTAGAGTGCTGAAGACCTCCAAATGAGAAAAGAATTGTACCATTCAGTTTAACAGTGAAATCTGAGTTTGTAAATCTATAATATGCCTCACTTATAAACAAAGACAATTGAATTCATGGGATCTCTTGCTTATCACCCAATGCCATTTCATGCAACATACTCTCTCATCCATTCCCCAAAGGTACAGATGGCCCCCAAGTCTACAGGTGTTTTGAAACCTAGCCAAAGCAAGATTGTTCCAATAAGTGTTTGGCCCTTTGTATAATTAAATAGCCATCAGGTGCAAGTAGCCAGAACCACTCTGTGAATGGCCCAAGTAGATTTCTTTATTGCTGACCACCTATACTACAAGAATATCACCAGACTGTCTACCTTCCTTTGGGACATGGCAGATATAGACCTAGATGTTCCCCTACCCCAAAACTGTAATGTCTTTTTACTCACCCTACAAGGCTCCCCCTCCTTCAGATGATTCAATCATAATAGCACATGAACTGTTAGACTTTCACTGATTTTTTTTTAATATGATTTTTTGCCTACTCTGTTTTCCCTTTATTGTGTTATAACTTGTACCCACCCAGAGTTTGTTTGGTTAGAGCAAATAATGGATGGATGAGTGGGTAAGTAGGTGGCTGGGCTACTGGGGTTCGCAGGGGTTTGGAATAACCTCTAGCTAAGATTATGTGCAATTCGGAGAACTCCCAAATCCCATTCCTGGCTGGCCCTGTCCACCCCACCCCTCCCAGGAGTCCCCACACAGCCCATTTTGGATGCAGGTAAGTGTAGGGTGTGTGCAGAGGCTTGTGGAGGGTGAAAAATGGGCCTACCGGTACTTCAGGAAGACCAGAAACGGGCTTGTTTCCAGTCTCCAGAGGGTCTCTGGAGCCTGAGGAGGCTATTTCCACCCTCGCGGAGGCTCGAGGAAAGCCGGGGAGGGCAAAAATTCTGGGGCCCCCTGCCATGGTGCAGGAGGCCAACTAAGCCACTCCCACTCTGGCCACACCCACCCAGGAATGAGGCAGAGAACCCCTTGCTAAAATTTTTGAAGTCCACCCCTGGATGGATGGATGGATAGATGGATGGATGGATGGATGGATGGAAGGGTCGGTGGGAGGGGTGGATGGATGGACAGACAGACAGATGACTGAATTATCTAGTTTGCCAATAAAAGAAACTGTTAATCAGTAAGAATCTGGTTTGGAACCCAAAGGATTAAGGAATCTTAAAGCCATAGATTCTTACTGGATCCCCTTCCAGTAATTTATATGTCATTCCCTCTGGCAGCCTGAACTGTTTCTATGCCAGGTGGACCTTATAAGAAATACAAAGCAGTAAACTGATTTTTTTCCTTGCCCTCCCTGTTCATTTATCCTTTCATATCATGTGTAAGCTAAAGAGCAAATATTAACTTTTGCAGGGAAGTTTTGCAGGGAAATTCCTTGGGTGAAAGAATGAGGTAATGGTGCATGGCTGCATTTGTGTGTATTTGTTTTTGAACCTTTGGGAGCACAATTTGTGTGTGGACCTTCGGAAGCACAATTGTCCCAATGTTTCTGATTGGACAAAGCTATGGACTGTTTCCCCTGATGAGGGAAAGTTTCACAAAGTCTCTGTTTTACCACTGTGGAAACAGGACACTGAACTATGAAACTTCTCTTCATAGTATTAGCTCTTCCTACAATATCACTGCCAATGTTCTATGCTCCTATTTTTGAAGGAAAAGGTTGGAGGGAATCAAATACATACAACCCTAGTGGAAATAAAAGGGGATGTGGTGGCTCAGTGGCTAAGACACTGAGCTTATTGATTAGAAAGGTGAATAGTTTGGCAGTTCGAATCCCTAGCGCCACATAATGGAGTGAGCTCCCGTTAATTGTCCCAGCTTCTGCCAACCTAGCAGTTCGAAAGCACATAAAAAATGCAAGTAGAAAAATAGGGGCCACCTTTGTTGTGAAGGTAACAGTGTTCTGTGCATCTTCGGCATTTAGTCATGCCGGCCACATGACCACTGAATTGTCATCAGACAGCGCTGGCTCTTTGGCTTAGAAACAGAGATGAGCACAGCCCCCTAGAGTCGATAATGACTAGCACGTATGCGCAAAGAGAACATTTACCTTTATCTTAGTGGAAGTAAGCAAGAGAGATTCACAGAAGAACTCTTAAGGATGCTTCTCTCCATATTTTCCTAATCTTGTTCCTAGTATTTTTCATTTACTTACCAGTGGATAATGATGGTATCCAGGATAATTTGGATATAATGGAGAAGCAAATGTATCTGAACGGGGCCGTTGCTTATTACCTGTTTTAAAAAAAGGGTGGGGGGAACATGATATCAGTGTTGCAATATTTGAAGGGCTGACACAGGGTTGCTATTCAATAGGTTCTGACAGGTTCTGGAGAACCAGTAGCAGAAATTTTGAGTAGTTCGGAGAACTGGAAAATACCTCCTCTGACTGGCCCCAGAGTGGGGTGGGAATGGAGATTTTACAATATCCTTCCCCAGGAGTCGGGAGAGAATGGGGATTTTGCAGTATCGTTCCCCTGGAGTATGGTGGGAACGGAGATTGTGCAGTATCCTATCCCTGGAGTGGGGTGGGAATGGAGACTTTGCAGTATCCTTCTCCTGCCATGTCCACCAAGCCATGTCCACCAAGCCACACCCACAAAACCAGTAGTAAAAAATTTTGAATTCCACCACTGAGCTGCCACAAAGGGATCAACTTATTCTCCAAAGCACCAGAAGGCAAGACAAAAGCAAGGTATGGGGGAATGTTTTTTGCCCTCCCCCAGGTTCCAGAGGCTTTTGTCGAGCCTCCGGGAGGGCAAAAACTGCTTCCCCAGGGCTCCGGAGTATTTCCAGACTTCCAGAACCTCTGGTAGTCCCATTTTTTGCCCTCCCAGACCCTCCGCACAGCCCCTGGAATGATGAACAGGTCATGTGGAGACTCCTGGCAGGGATGGGCAAAGTGGGGGGAAGGGGTGGGCGTGGTCAGCCTGGATTAGCATTTGGCGGTTCGCCGAACCCCAGCGATCCTTGGCTAGAGGATCACCCGAACCCCCAGGAGCCCACCCATGGCTATGCACCCATACCCACAAACACATGGGTGTCATTTGTTCATTCTTCCTGCCATGGAACAAGTCCTGTTATATAAAGAACTCTGTAAGCAAGGTCAGAGGTGATAATAGTTCCATGATGGTCTCGTGGTGCAGGAGTAGCATGCCTGGTTTCAGATGAATTGATCTCCCCAAACAAGACAGGAAAAAAAAATACCTCTGAGTGAGCGCTGTTGCGGAGTTTGGATTTCCGACGGATAAGGATTTTCTTGCTCTGTCCTTTCAGCTTGCTTGAAAAACAAAGCATCAGGCTAATTAAAAGATGATCCTGTGTTCAAGATGTCCATGTCAGCCCCCTGCAGAAGACCTCTTCATGTTTATGCTTCTTACGTCAATGGAAGTGACAACTTCCTTTCCAGGTTTCTAGCCAATGAGCTTTGCTCTTACAGGCACACTTTGCCAAGAAGGCTTGTTGTGAGACCACTAGTCTTCCATAATGTTCTGTAATCACAGCCACCATCTTGGATTAGATCAAATAAGCTTGACACAGCCCAGGCATAGGGGGCAAGATTGGATGGTGATATGTGATTAAACAAGAGCTTCAGCACATATTCCTTTAAAGCTGGGCCCTTTTGGTAGTGGTTCATGGGACATTAGTCACTCATTATTTTCCACACCAATTCTGATCAAGGATTTCCTGCTAAATTTGTCACTAACTGGAACACTCTCTTTTTCCTATGAATGACTAACTCATTCTAACTGGCACAAAACAGTAAATTAATAGTTATGTTCTTACATTCCTGATACACATGCTTTGACTTCGGTGAAGGGTCCCAGGAGATTTGTTCCTTAAAACGACTTTTGGTGGTAGAGCTTCTGAAAGGGGGGGAAAAGCCATGATTATACACCCCACTTATCCTTTATTTGTTTTAGCCATGGTTTCTTGGATTAATCACAATGGTTGGCTCCCTATATCACCTTAAGACAAAAATCATGGCTTATAAACCACAATAATTAAAGTCACACAATATGCTAATCTATAAATTACAGCATTAGTCTTCTCCCAGTACATTTAACTATAGATTTTTTTTAGTCATGATTCCATGTACTATCACTGAGAAAAATATATGGCTTGTCGGCACACAGTCAATTAAAATAATACCATGAACTAGCTATAGCAATTATATATGATTTGTAAACCATAATAGCAATAGCACTTAGACTTATATACCACTTTACAGTGCTTTTACAGCCCTCTCTTAGCGATTTACAGAGTCATCATATTGCCCCCAACAATCTGAGTCCTCATTTTACCCATCTTGGAAGGATGGAAGGCTGAATCAACCTTGAGCCTGATGGGATTTGAACTGCCAAACTGCAGGCAGCCAGCAGGCAGCAGAAGTAGCTTGCAGTGTGCCACAGTAGCTCATAATGGTAGAATTCACAAAACATGACTTGAATTAACCACGATGGCTTGATTCACACATTCTCCTAAGCCAAACCAAAGGAAACTCATTATGGCTTTGGGTAATATGTGAATCCAACCTATGAGAAGTACCTGGGTATTTTGCAGGCCTAGTCAAACAGTTTTTAGATATTCTTGATTCTGAAATATTAAAGATAAAACATAACTGGCTTGGTAACATTTATTCACATTCACTGGATAGTCTTTGTAGATTTATAGATTGACAGCTTTCTCTTCAGTTATTCTTTTTCTTTCTTTTCATTTAAGAAGCAATGTGTTTTGGTTTGCAGTGTTAGTCATAATTACTGAATCCTTTTGTCGAGATAAGCAGTAGTTTACATATCTAAGACAAATGAAGGAAATCCCATTCTACTTTACCGGCTGCATGAATTTGCCCCATTGTATAAATTATTTTGAAGAAATTACACTTCTGGAATAAACCTAGGTCCTTCCAAATAGGATTTTCACTGAACAAATGCCTATTGTTTTCCACATAATTTTATTGTGGGATCCACACTCTAATGCTTTCCATTTTTTTCATTAGTACTTCCTTTTTTATTATTATTTACTGCAGAAAAATGGTAACAAAAAGAGGAACAGAATGAGAAATAAGTCCAATGGATTTCTTGACATTAGCCCAAAGAGTTCTAGGCCTTATAGCCCCTTCTTGATTTAGCCCAAGGATGAGGAATGATGACCCTTTTATGACTTGTGGACTGCAACTCCCAGAATTCCTGAGGCAGCTATGTCCACAAATCATAAAGGGGCCATTGTTCCCCACCTCTGATTTTAGCACATTATGGCAAGCATTGCTGCTTTCAAAAACTGAAGGCAACAGATAAGCCAGCTAATCATGGCCTCCAATGGCATAGGCAAAAGGTTGCTCCAAGAAGCAAATGTCGATGGGCAGTCACAAACACACACACATACATACACACATAATCAAATGGGGGCCTAGTCCATGGCAACCATATTAAGCTAAAAAAATCTAAATGTCCACTAGATGGCAGCAAGGAGAATGGGAATCTCTAGCCATTTGCTGCCATCTAGAGGCTCTACTAATTTTTGCAGCCCAAATCTACTTTGAGGAAACATAGGTGACTGGATGCTATTGCTGAAGACATAAGCAGTTGCTTACAGAACCTCAATTAGTTACCAGGAGACGATTCTGGCAACAAAATGTCTATTGAACGACAAGAGATGGCAGTAACTGAGCAATCACTTTCATTAATTAACATTCAGATGTGAAATGACGAGGACATTTGGGCATTTGCTTGGAAATATTGAGCAGAGGGAACCTTTCGGGAAACATCTTCCCATTGTCCAATTAAATATAAATTAGGGTGTATGCTTGGATTCCAGATCAGTCTTCTATAATTGGAGCTTTTCACTTCTGTTGGACATCATTTCTTGTCATTCCAATCCAGGAAGGCCTGTGAATAATTTAAATTCAAGAGATTGGAAGGGCAAGTGTTTATAGGAAGGCTGATGTGGAAATTTCTGAGACTGGCTTATAGCCAAGTTGGATCCTTTTGGGAAAAGAAGCTACAAAAAGCACTAGCCTATAGGAACTGCAAATTATGAGATGGGATGTCTTCAGAATTCAAACCAAATATTATTGGTCTACATTAGAGTATTTGTAGGAAGGATTTGGGGTAAAACCTATGATTTGGAGGTCAAATGTTGGCCATGCAATCTTGGTTTTGGAGGGAGAAAGAAGCTATAAAACTTGGAATAATATATGTGGTGGTTTGCCCCTAAGGTGCTTTTTCAGGAGGCAACTGGACTTTTTTGGGTTTTTTTCTTCTGAAGACGTTTTGCTTCTCATTCAAGAAGCTTCTTCAATTCTGACAGCTTCTTTGGTCAGAGCTGAAGAAGCTTTGTAGATGAGAAGTGAAATGTCTTAAAACAAACAAACAAACAAAAAACAAGAAAGTCCAGTGTTTTTATTATTATTTTATTATTATTATTATTATTGCGATTTATATGCCGCCATTCTCTTGAGGGACTCAGGGCGACTTACAAAAATGACAATTTCCAATACAAATCACAATAAAATTAAAATCAACAACCCAATTAAAACAGTTTAAAATTATGACAATGTACACTCATAATGGATCAGTTAAGTTGATGGAAGAGCCATGTCTTCAGCTCGCGACAGAAGGAAAGGAGGTCAGGGGCTGTCCTGAGCTCGGTGAGCAAACCATTCCAGAGGGTCGGGACTCCCACAGAGAACGTTCTCCTCCTGGGGGCCATCCGCCAAAATTGTTTGGCTGACAGCACCCTGAGGAGGCCCACGGGACAGTTGCTTCCTGAAAAAGCACCTTTGGGACAACCATGACTTGAATGACTGAGAATCTCTATAGACATGTGGTGGTTTGCTAAATCTTGGTCTAGCTAGTAAAATAGGAAGAGGTGGGATCAAAAATAGGGGAAAAACAAAGAGGGAATGTTCTTAAGAATCCTGGTGCTAAAGTGTTTAAAGTGTAGTATTGCAAGCAAACTCTGCTCATAGTCTGGAGTTTGATCCTGATGGGGCTCAAAGTTGACTTAGCCTTCCATCCTTCCAAGATTGGGAAAATGAGAACCCAGATTGTTGGGCACAATATGTAAATAATGTTTGGCATTGTGAACTGCCCAGAGAGTTCTATAAAATGTTATGGGGCAGTATATAAGCCTACATGAACTGTGAGGGTGCAGTGGTTAGAATGCAGTATTGCTGCATTGTCAGCAGTTTGATCCTGACCAGCTCAAGGTTGACTCAGACTTCCATCTTTCCAAGATCAATAAAATGAGGACCCAGATTGTTGGAGACAGTATGCTAACTCTGTAAACCGCTTATATAGCAATAGCATTTAGACTTAAATACCGCTTCATAGTGCTTTTACAGCTCTCTCTATGCAGTTTACAGAGTCAATATATTGCCCCCAACAATCTGGGTCCTCATTTTACCCACCTCAGAAGATGGAAGGCTGAGTCAACCTCGAGCCGGCGAGATTTGAACTGCCGAACTGCAGCTAGCAGTCAGCTGGAGTAGCCTGCAGTACTGCACTCTAACCACTATGCCACCTTGGCTCATAAAGCTGTAAAACACTATGAAGTGGTATATAAGTGGTATACAAGAGCCTTGGTGGCGCAGCAGACTAAAGTGCTGTTAATTAGCACCAGCTGCCTGCAATTATTGCAAGTTCGAATCTCACCAGGCTCAAGTTGACTCAGCCCTCCATCCTTTTGAGATAGGTAAAATGAGGATCCGGATTGTGGGGGCAATAAGCTGACTTTGTATAAAAAAAGAACACTGCTGGGGAGGGTGGGCGAAAGCCCTACTAAGCAGGTATATACAAACATATGAAGGCTATTGCTTAACGCATTGTAAGCTGCCCTGAGTCTCCGGAGAAGGGCGGCATATAACTTGAACTAATAAATAAATAAATAAATAAATAAATAAATAAATAAATAAATAAATAAATAAATAAAGTCTACGCGCTATTGCTATTGCTAAATGCTACTGTAATTAATCCTTAAGCATTCAATTTTGATCACTCAGGTTTTAAAAAATAAGGCTTTTCAGCCTTCAGATCAATTTCCAGTTAATTAACTCCAGAAAAGTAGAAAAAGCTGCACGACCCTTTTCACATTGCACTTGCCATTTTGGACTGATGACGTTTCTTCTAGGTGGACAGTTTTAAAATGTTCTTCCAAGCCATAGGTAGGAGAGCATGCTCCGTAGTCCTCAGACTTCATCGGATGAAGACTGTCTCCCTTGGAACTCGAACTGGAAGGGACCTTGGCTTCTGTTTTAGAAGAATTCTGCATCTTTTGGAAGTGAAAAGAAGACAAATTGGCAAGGTGGGAAGAGGAAAGCACCCAATTAAAGAGATCTTGAATGGAGGAAGGAGATAAAATCCCTCTAGATCAAGGGTGTCAAACTCAAGACCCAGGGGCTGGATCTAGCCTGTAGGCTACTTAGATCTAGCCCATGGGTTTGCCCTGGAAACAGTGAAGGACCAGCCTGCGGTGCCTCTACCAGCAAAAATGGAGCTCCGAAGGGCTGTGTGCGGCCTCCCAAACTCCATTTTCATTGGCAGAGTGCTGCAGGAGGCCATCGCAGCTGAAAATGGAGCTCATGAGGACCAGGGCAACACTCCCAAGCTCACTTTTCACTGGCAGAGTGATGAAGGAGGCCATTGCAACCAAAAATGGAGCACGGGATCCTGTTTTCACTGGAGAGCACTCAGGCCACCACAGAGGCCTCCAACACAAGTGATGTCGAGCTGACCATCTCCACCCCCAAGGTCAAATATAACCCTTATGCGGCCCTCAATGAAATCAAATTTGACACTCCTGCTCTAGATTAAGTCCCGAAAGTGCTTTTCCTAAAAGGCTTCCTGCCTTCAAGTGCTTTGAAAAATAAATTGACTCCCTTCTCTTTGTGGCAGTCCCTCAAATATTGGAACATTGCCATCATTCATTTGCCAATCGTTTACCAATATTTGTAATATTGGTAATTCATTTTAACAAGGTAAATTAAATTTAAACGATATTTTTGCCACTGCCTATTTTAAACTTCTGAGATTTTGGTGGGAGACGGAAAGACAGTCCCTCTTGTACCACTCAAAACTCATCTGGGGTCCATGCCCCCCCCACCAAAAAAAAAAAGGATAAAACTTTCTCACTGATTATCCCAAGTCAAGAAATTTTCACAGGTAATCCTTGATTTATAATCCCAGTTGGAGCCATACTTTCCATTGCTAAACAAGGAAGTTGGTAAGTGAGACGCACCCATTTTACAACGTGCAAATCATGTCAGTTCACTGGTTGTTAATTGAATCTGGCTCTCCCCCTCCCCATTGACTTTGCTGGTCAAAAGCCAGCTGGGAAGGTCACAAGGAGTATTCACATGAACCTGGGACTCTGTAACCATTGTAAATATGTACCTAAATTTTGATCATGTGGCTACGGGTTTGCTGCAGTGCTCATAATTTCAAGGACCTATTATAAGTCACTTTTTTCAGTACTGTGGTAAGTTTGAACAGTCACTAAAAGCAATACCACTTAGACTTATATACCGCTTCATAGTGCTTTACAGCCCTCTCTAAGCAGCTTACAGAGTCAGCCTATTGTTCCCAATAATCAGGGTCCTCATTTTACCCACCATAGAAGGATGAATCAACCTTGGCCAATGAGAATCGAACTGCTGAACGGCAGGCAGACAGAATTAGCCTGCAGTACTGCATTCTAAACAGGGACGCAGTGGCTCAGTGGCTAAGACGCTGAGCTTGTCGCTCAAAAGGTCGGCAGTTCAGCGGTTTGAATCCCTAGTGCCACGTAATGGGATGAGCTCCTGTTACTTGTCCCAGCTTCTGCCAACCTAGCAGTCCAAAAGCATGTAAAAAATGCAAGTAGGAAAATAGGGACCACCTTTGGTGGGAAGGTAACAGTGTTCCATGCACCTTTGGCATTTAGTCATGCCAGCCATATGACTACAGAATTGCCATCAGACAGCGTTGGCTCTTCAGCTTAGAAATGGAGATGAGCACCACCCCTTAAAGTCGAGAACAACTAGCATATATGTACGAGGGGAACCTTTACCTTTACCTTTTACTGCATTCTAACCACTGTGATATGACGACTCAGAATGGTTTTAAATCAAGGATTCCCTGTACCCAGTGCTGAAATCTATTTTTTTTTTTTGCTACCGGTTCTGTGGGCGTACTTTGGTGGGTGTGGTGTGGCTTGGTGGGCATGGCAGGGGAAGGATACTGCAAAATCTCCATTCCCACCCTACTCTGGGGCCAGCCAGAGGTGGAATTTGCTGGTTATCCGAACTACTCAAAATTTCCGCTATCGGTTCTCCAGAATCTGTCAGAACCTGCTGGATTTCACCCCTGCCTGTATCTTATCTCTCATGCTTAGTAAAACCAGGGAATATGTACCCTGTCTGATGGTAATTTAAAAGTAGTCCTCAACTTACAATAGTTCATTTAGTGATTGTTCATGATACCGTATAAATGAAGAAAGTGGCTTATGACTATTTTTCACACGACCATTGCAGCATCCCCATGGTCACATGATCTAAATTCAGATGCTTGGCAACTGACTCTCATTTATGACGGTTGCAGTGCCCCGGGATCGTGCAATCCCCTTTTGCGACTTTTTGACAAGCAAAGTCAATGGAGATTCACTTAGCAACCGTGTTACTAACTTAACAACTGCAGTGATTTGCTTAAGAACTGTAGGCCGAAAGGTCGTAAAACTCACTTGACAAAATGTCTCACTTAGCGACAGAAATTTGGGGCTCAATTGTAGTCGCATGTCGAGGACTAGCTGTACTTGGTGCATATGAGACAGAATGATTGCCTACGTAGCAAAATTACCAGCCAGGAAATACGATGGCATTAAAAAAGAAAAGAAAAAATTATCATGTTTGCATGGAAATACTTTGCATGGTAAAACTGGAGCTCTGGTGTCCTCTGGAGGCTGATCATAAGAACATATCTTTAAAAATTTATTCTTTACCAAAATATCTAGGACTTCACTGACAGCTGACCTAATCTTCCACTTGTAACAGCAATACACAACTTCCATTTCTTCTCTGCAATCTGAGAAATGGAGGAAAAACAAGAATGAATAAAGGAATGTGGGAAGACCCCACCCCACCCCACCTAAAGAATGAAATATTTTGGGGAATCTTAAAAGAGACAGAAATGGAGAAACATGCCTTTAGAGGCAGAAAACAGCTCCAATTTCCTGCCTAGTAAAACAGCCTCCAGCAGATGCTTAAACAGATGGAGATTTTATTCCATTAAGAAAAGACTGGGCCAACCTATTCACAAACAAAGCACCTTCACCTCCAGGTGATGGGATTAAGGACAGGACATGACCTTAACCCCATTCATTGAGAAAATTGGAAACAATACTGGTCCATGAAGAAAGGCAGGCTAGAGGCAATAGATCACAGGATAAAATCAATTACACATGTCTGACAGGATTAGCACCAAGGAAGCAGATAATTAAGACCCACCATGAGCCTTTGCAAAACCAATCAAATGATAAAGGCACACAAAGCAAACTTCAAAATTCCAAAATACTGTAAACCAGGGGTGTCAAACACAAAGCCCGTGGGCCGGATGCAGTAGTGGGTTTCAAATTTTTTTACTATCGGTTCTGTGGGTGTGGCTTGGTGGGTGTGGCATAGCTTCCTCAGGGTGCCATCGGCCAAGCAATGTTGGCTGGCGGCCCCCGACGGCACCTCCTCAGGGTGCCGCCGGCCAAGCAATGTCGGCTGGTGGCCCGCAGGGGGAGAGCCTTCTCTGTGGGGGCACCCACCCTGTGGAAAGAGCTTCCTCCTGGTATACGATTGATCCTGGACCTCCGGACCTTCCGTAAGGCCCTGAAGACTTACTTATTCCAACAAGCCAGCTAGCCTAAATGTTTTTTTAAAGCGGTTTTTTAAATTTTATAGATTTGGGGTTTTAAAATTGGGATTTTATGGCTTTGGGGTTTTAAATTGGGAAGCCGAGGATTTAATTCATTTTAGTTTTTTATAATTTTTGTATTAGATGTATTTTAATTCTGGCTGCTCACCGCCTTGAGTCCCTCTTGGGAGAAGGGCGGTATATAAATTCGAAATAAATAAATAAATAAATAAATAAATAAATAAATAAATAAATAAATAGCGTGGCTTGGTGGGTGTGGCAGGGGAAGGATACTGTAAAATCTCCATTCCCTCCCCACTCCAGGGGAAGGATATTGTAAAATCTCCATTCCCTACCCCACTCCAGGGAAAGGTTACTGCAAAATCCCCATTTCCTCCAGAACAACTGGAACATGGGAGGCAGAGAATAGATGAGGGCAGGGCCAGTCAGAGGTGGTATTCTCCGAACTACTCAAAATTTCCGCTACCGGTTCTCCAGAAACTGCCGAAACCCACTTCTGGCAGAATATGGCCTGTGATGTGGTTGGATCTGGCCTGCAGAGCCAGCTTGGAAAATGTTGCTCCAGCCTGTCTACCCAATGTGAAGAGGAAACATCAGGCCAGTGTGGCTTCAACCTGGTCTACCCAGTGCGAAGAGGAAACATGCCAGCAGTTTGCAGAGTGGCAATAAGCTGGCCATGCCTACCCAGTCAGCCACACCCAGTAAGTGCCATCAAGCTGGCCATACCCACCCCATTGGTCATGCCCATCTAGCCCACCATGCCTGCCTGGCCACCCGAGGCCAATTTGTCCAGCCATTTGTCCAGACTGGTATAAAATCTCCTGCTTGTGCAGGGGATTAGAATAGAAGACCTCCAAGCTCCCTTCCAACTCTGTTATTCTGCTATTCATTACAGCTATTGAGATGCAGTCCACTTCAATGGTGAGCCCAAACCAAAGTCCAGCCAAGGGAAAGATGGTGGATGCATCTCTGCTGTTGAGTAACCTGCCCCTTCTTAATAAGGGGTGTTTCTTGGATTATGTGCAAAGGAAGCTACTTTGCATCTCATTTACCCTGGAAGCTCGGCCTCTGGTCCTTCTGAGTAGACCAACATTTTCTCATGAGGTCAATCAAGTCTCCCAGCTTCAGCACTTGATTGACCTGCTTCTCCAGATCTTCCGTCCGTGGCCTTTGACCTTGGGGGATGTGTATTCTGATCAAGGAACTCAGGTTGGCATGAGGGAGATCTGAACAGGGAATGGAAACGGAAGCTGTTAATGGTAATTTTTTTTTAAATGGAGCATCACACAAGCCCTGATATCCATACAGACTCATTAAACAACAGGAACAGACAAAAGAAATGGAAGAGCGGAGATGAAAGGAAATGATCTATTTCTTGTATAGCATCACCCTTCTATCAATTCTCTCCATTGCTTTCTATCTGTGCAGACTGGTGATATGATGTGTCTGCAGGGAGGGTAAAAAAAAAGAAGGTCAAGAAAGTAGACAGAACAATGCAATACTCCTCAGAAAATTTAAACAGTATATATGCTGTGCTGCTAACATAAACCAGCTTAAACTTCCTTCTTTCCTTCATGCCACAGAATTGTCCTTTTTGGTGAGGAAAACCAGGAAATCAAACAACATTCCCAACAAATTATCTTTCTGAATATTTTTTTGAGGATTCTGTGGGAGTTGAAGTGAAATTAAGCAAACTTAACTTTGGAGATCATGAATATGCTTCATTGGCCTTTCCTTTCAGACAAGAATTAAGTTAAAGGGCATTGCATGTCAAAACAACTAGGCACAAAGATAGTTTCCCCCCACCTCCCCATGCCATCACTCTGCTGAACACCAAATTCCCACAGCACTGTCTTTGACCTAAAGATATTTCATCCATGAAGAAGTCTGTATTGCTATTATCCTTTCATCTTTCCTACCACATTCTCCTACTGGTATCTTGTGATTTATCACTTGTGGTTTGTATCTGATGATTAATGGTTGTAACTATGATTTATGATCTATGACCTGTCTATGATAGATCCATGACCTACATACCAGTAGTGGGTTCCACTTACCTTCGCTACCGGTTTGGAACTGTGAGCGCGCACATGTGCAGAGCATCCATGATGACGAATTGGCGGGTGGGTGGAGCTTCCCACTGTTGCCATTAACAATTCACCCAAACCAGGGCGAACCGGTAGAAACCCATCACTGCTATATACCTTGTTGTTTGTATGTATACTGAGAGTTTAGGCACAGATTCCTTGTATGTCCAATCATACTTGGTCAATAAAGACCTATTCTATTCTATTCTATTCTATTCTATTCTATTCTATTCTATTCTATTCTATTCTATTCTATTCTATTCTATTCTATTCTATTCTATTCTATTCTATTCTATTCTATTCTATTCTATTCTATTCTATTCTATTCTATTCCTCTCCTTTCCTCTCTATTCTATTCTATTCTATTCTATTCTATTCTATTCTATTCTATTCTATTCTATTCTATTCTATTCTATTCTATTCTATTCTATTCTATTCTATTCTATCCTATCCCATCCCATCCCATCCCATCCCATCCCATCCCATCCCATCCCATCCCATCCCATCCCATCCTATCCTATCCTATCCCACTCTACTCCTCTCCTTTCCTTTCCTTTCCTCTCCTCTCCTCTCCTCTCCTCTCCTCTCCTCTATTCTCTTCTCTTCTCTTCTCTTCTCTTCTCTTCTCTTCTCTTCTCTTCTCTTCTCTTCTCTTCTCTTCTCTTCTCTTCTCTTCTCTTCTCTTCTCTTCTACTCTACTCTACTCTACTCTACTCTACTCTACTCTACTCTACTCTACTCTACTCTACTCTGTTGAAAATTTATTTTTAAAAATTTGATTAATTAAAGAAAATATGGTTGCTTCCCTAGACCAAAAGCTTTCCCTTTATGTCACTTTAAGCATTCAAATATGGTGAATGTTGGTAATTGTTATTGCTGGTAAAGGTTGGTAATTTTTAAAAGGGCTTTGTTGTTGCCATAGCTGAGATACTGTATTTTGTGGATCTTAATCCTGAATAATTCTGTTTGACCTGGCCAGAGCATAAGCCAATTTCCTTGTCATTCTTGGACAAATTGAATAACATGAATACTTCTTATAATCATGCTTTAATGGTATGTGAGAATTACTTTAGGAGGCTGAGAAAAAATGCTATGAAGGGAACAATCAGATAAAGGGAGGGGCGAGCCCTCAGTTGCATAACAGGCAAGAAAGTAACTCAGAAATGACTTCCCTAACTTCTCAAGCTATAACAGAAATTGTGGTAGATTTGTACTATCAGATTGGCAAGATTTGGTTGCTGTAGCCTTACAATAACACAGGAATAGCCTGTTGTGACCTAGGCTTCCTGAATCATTAAAACACACGAGTAATCCCAAAAACCTCTTTTATTACGTTCATTCACAGCTGAGTCCCAATTAGTTGCAAAATGTTCTTCAGGAGAAGTCCTTTGGGATAATCACCAACTTTTCTCTCCCTTGACACACTGACAAAGACCTACTTGGCAAAGCCACACGGAGTCCAGAATCAAACAGAGATGCTGACTGGGAACAGAATTAACAATGTTGCTTTCCTGCAAAGGGCCCATGTGCCTTTGCTCCTATTTTAAGCCTTATGGGAGGGACCAATCATCTCCAGACCTTACTCCCGAGTCGTCCCTTTTGTTTTAACTGTTTGTGCCTTCTGGCAGCTCTGTGCATGCGTGCACTAGGAACAGGCTCCTCCTGTTCCTCTGCCTCTCTGCTGTCCGACTCTGGAGGCTCCAGAGTCCGTGCATCACTCTCAGATGGTCCTGGCTCCATCTCTGCCTCCAATGCAGAGTCCTTGTCCAGGCTTTCCCCAAACTCCAGGACTGGCCCATATTCTGCCCCAGCCTCCTCACTGTCCAACTCCACTGCCAGCTCTGGGGGCTGCTGGCAGACCACAACATAGCCATCTGATCTCTTTCCTATCTGGTCTACCTATGAAAGATTAAAAGAGCTGAAGTGGAGCAGTGGTAAGAGTACAATACTGCAGGCTACTTCAGTTGACTGCTAGCTGCAGTTCAGCAGTTCAAATCTCACCAGCTCAAAATTGACTCAGCCTTCCATTCTTCCGAGGTCAGTAAAATGAGGACTCAGATTGTTAGGGGCAATATACTGACCCTATAAACCGCTTAGAGAGGGCTGTAAAACACTGTGAAGCAGTATATACATCTAAGTGCTATTGCTATTATTATTGCTATATATGTGAAATTTTGCATAAACAGAAAGCAAAGCGAAGCATGACTTACTGTGGTAAGGTTCTTGGGTACTTAACACTGACCACATCAGGATTCCATAACTGAAAAGTAAAAGGAAGTAGATCAGATTTCCTGGTAGTCTCCTGTCCAAGAATTAATGACAATTGAGCCCATGTTGCCCTTTCAGTTTGTCTACCATGTTTCCCCAAAAATAAGACCTTGTCTTATATTTTTTTGAACCCAAAAATAAGTGCTTGGCCTTATTGTCATGCACTCAAAAGCCCAATTGGGTTTATTATCATGGGATGTCTTATTGTAGGGAAAACAGCATAGGTGTTCTTTTCTCTATTAGTTGAACTTTATATTCAGCCAAAAGAATCGAAGGAAATAGAATAACTGGGCTGATCACAAAATGAAAAACTTCCAGGTTATGGAAAACCAGTTTTAGGAAAATAAAATGGAGATCTAGGAATGGATCTCAGCAAGATTTTCTGCTTTCAAATGGGAATCAAATCCAAACCAACCTTAGCTCAGAGGTGTGCACATGGATTTAGCATCCCTTATTTGACCCTAGAGACAGTGGTGGGATTCAGCCAGTGGTGAAATTCATTTTTTTTTTTACTATCGGTTCTGTGGGTGTGGCTTGGTGGGCGTGGTGTGGCTTGGTGGGTGTGGCTTGGTGGGCATGGCAGGGGAAGGATACTGCAAAATCTCCATTCCCACCCCACTCCAGGGGAAGGATACTGCAAAATCTCCATTCCCTCCCCACTCTTGGGGAAAAGATATTGCAAAATCTCCATTCCCACACCACTCTGGGGCCAGCCAGAGGTGGTATTTGTAGGTTCTCTGAACTACTCAAAATTTCTACTATCAGTTCTCCAGAACCTGTCAGAACCTGCTGAATTTCACCCCTGGATTCAGTCAGTTCGGGCCAGTTCGGGCGAATTGGCAGTTAAATTGCTGGCTGGCCCCTCCCCACCCAACCCCTTCCAGGAGTCCCCATGTGCCCCATTTTGGCTCTCAGGTAAGTGCAGGGAGGCCTCCTAGCCCAAAACAGGGTTGAGGGTTTTGTGGCGTGTCCTCGTATAGCCTGTTTTCTCTATCAGGAGGCTTCAGGGAGGCCTACTAGACCCAGAATGGGGTGTGGGGGTGAGGCATCCCCCCCCATGGCCTGTTTTTGCTTTCAGATGGGTTCAGGAGGCTGAGTGCTGCTTGTCACATCCCCTGGCCATGGCCACCATGGCTATGCCCACCCAGCAGGTCAGAACTAGTTGTTAAATTATTTGAATCCCACCACTGCCTAGAGGCAACCCAGCTTACCTGTAGACATCCGTACTGGGGGCTGGCTTGTAATGGAAATCATTAAAGGATTCAGGAGGCATGAACTCCATGGTCCCACCACAGGTTTCCTCTTTCCCAGAACTGTGGTTATATTGCTGGGTTGTTCCTCGCCTGAACTTGGATAAGCCAAAATCCGACACCTGAGCCAGAAGTGGGGATGGGACATAAGAAGTGGTCAGCAAACACCAGGCATATGAGTTACAAACAAAGTTAAATCATCAATCAGCTAAGCAATCAGCTTAGAACAGCCTTCTATTTTTCTCCAGCCATCTGCTGATTTAAAAGCTACGGATGTACATTTTCAGTCAACATAATACTAGTGAGCCACTAAATGAAGACACTGGTACATATTTACTGAATGATCGTTCAGATGCTGCAATGGTTGTAAGTGTGAAGAACTGTCATAAGTCACTTTTTTCAGTGTTGTTGTAACTTTGAACCGTCACTAAATGAATTATTTTGTAGTAAGCCTCCCCTCCCCCCCCGCTTCTTGGAGAATGAAATGTTTTGGGAAATATTAAAAAGGCAAGATAAAATATTTCCCCTAAAGGAGAAATACAAAATCTTAAGGGAGACAGAAACGATCCCCAGTTTCCTTGCCCTAAGCAGAAACGGAGGAGACCAGCTTTTAGAAATGCAGATTTAGTAATCCATTCAGAAAGAGTAAGTCAGGACAGAAACTCAGATAAGCAACAAACAAAAGATTGACAAAATTAGCTCAACAAGTATCTAGGATTCGCATCTCCTCTTTTGCCTATAGAGCCAACTATGACCCCATAGGAATCTGACAACAGCCGATAGAATATTAAAGGACATAGGAATCTGACAACAGCCGATAGAATATTAAAGGACATGTTCTTGAACAAGAACAGGAAGCTCAAATACAAAGCCCAAAGAAGGTATAAAATCCACCTGCTCTCAACTCCATTTTATCAGCTTCCCAGAACCACAAACCCTGGTGGTTCTGTTTCATCAATAAATGGACCTTCTTTCGAATCAGCCTCCAGCCTCCATTTTGTTTCCAGTGTCTTTCTCCAGTTTGGAACTGAACCAGATGAATTTTTTTTCCAACAAATTTGCGAATCAAGGACTACCTGTAGCAGTGGTGGGTTTCTACCGGTTCGCCCCAGTTCAGGTGAACCGGTAGCAGCAGTGGTGGGAGGCTCTGCAAAGGTAAGTGAAACTCACTACTGACCTGTAGTAGATTCTTAAAATAGGCAATGATTCCCATTGGAATAATTCCAAATACAAACTCTGTCACTGTGCAATTCTGGGGGAGCTAACAGCTTTAGAATAACAAAGAAAAGTAGGAAAACTCACCCGGACATGCAGTTCCCCATCAAGTAAGACATTGCTAGGCTTGAGATCCAGATGTAACAATGGAGGATTGAGGTTATGCAAGAAATTCATAGCCAGGGCTATCTCGTACAGGATGCGGAAACGCAGGGCCCAAGGCATGGAGGGGACCTGACAGATTAAGTTGGACAAGTTGCCATTCTCCATGTATTCCATCACCAAGCCCAAGCTGGGCACCGTGGCTGACATCAAGGCAGCATCTGTCTGCATTTTGCCTACAAAGAGGCCGTAGAGTCGTAGGATGTAGTTGAAGCGGGCTTTGTCCATGGCTCGGGCTTCATTCAAAAGTTCCTCTCGAGTGAAGGAAGAATTCCTGCAGGAGATATAGGAATTTCAATTGTGTTGGAGAATTATTGTAGGTGTAATGAAAACAGGGTGATGCTAAGGAATACGATGTTTCCCCAAAAATAAGACCGGGTCTTATTAATTTTTGCTCCAAAAGATTCATTAGGGCTTATTTTCTGGTTAGGTCTTATTTGGGGGGAAATACGGTACTAAATGCATCCATTTGGCTGACAGTCTTAACTGGGGCTTATTTGGGGGCTTATATTACGAGCATCCTGAAAAATCATGCTAGGACTTATTTTCCAGTTGGGTCTTATTTTCGGGGAAAGACGGTAGCAGAGTTAAGTTAGTTATTAATTGAGTTACTTATTAATTGAGGACTTGCAGAAATGATTTCAAGATGGAAATCAGCCTTCCAGTGTAGGCCAAGTTGACAAGCAGATGCAGTAGGAATTCCAATAATGCTATTTAGAATATAGAATAGAATGAGCTGGAAGGGACCTTGGAGGTCTTCTAGTGCAGCTCAAGCAGGAGAAGCTATACCATTTCAGATAACTGACTGTCTAGATTCTTCTTAAAAACATCCAGTGATGGACGCCTACAATTTCTGAAGGCAAGCTTTTCCTCTGATTAATTGTCCTCACTGTTAGGAAGCTTCTCCTTAATTCCAGATTGCTTCTCTCTTTGATTAGTTTCCAACCATTGTTTCTTGTCCTGCCCTCCAATGCTTTGGAGAATATTTTGACCCCCTATTCTTTGTGGCAGGCCCTCAAGAACTGGTTTACTGCTATTATGTCACCCCTAATTCTTCTTTTCTTTAGACCAGCCACACCCAAATCCTGCAGCCGTCCTACAGAAGTTTTAGTCTTCATGCCTTTGATCATCTTAGTTGCTCTTCTCCGAACTTTTTCTCAAAGCCTCAACATCTTTTTTGTAGTATGGTGACCAACATTTGTTGTAGTTCAGTAATAAAATCTTGAAATATCCACAAGTTTTTCTCTATCCCATTTTATTACTAATCAAAATCAAGTTGGGGTTATTTTGAGTTTTTTCCCCCTCACATTCCCTTCATTCCCAGGCCTTACATCTTTTCTGTAAGGCCTCCTATAAAAGTTTGGTCCTTCCTTGTCCCCTTAACTCATCCCTTCTGGCTATATTCCTTTACATGAGATGGGGTTTATAAAGAAGTAATAATCAAGATTGGGATTCTGATTGCTGATAATACCCTGATAGGAACTATTAGGGGTACAACTCTCTTCTTTGTGTGCCTCTTGGAGAAGGCATCAAAGTCATCTAATCTAATCTACTGTTCTAAATAATCTAATCTACTGTAAATCATCTAGTCATTCCAAATCATCTAATCTAATCTACTATCAAATCATCTAAACTAATCTTTAGAATGAATGAGCTGGAAAGGAACTTGGGAGATCTTCTAGTCCAGCCTCCTGCTCAAGCAGGAGATGTTTCAGATGAGTGACTGTCTAGAATCTTCTTAAAAAACTAGGGTTTCCGCTCAGCGATCTGGGCGAAAGAGCAGCACAGCGTGTGCTCCGCTGGGCTTAGCGATTTTTTTGGATCTCCGCGGTTTGTTGGCTGCCGTCCCCAGCCCCAGAGAGGCTGAGGGAACAGAGGAGCTTCTTTCAGAGACACGGTGAGGATGTGCGACCCCCCACCTCTGCGTCGTATCGAAGAGATAGCTTTGAGGAGCCGGAGATCAGGAAGAGGGCCGTGGGTAGCGGCCCCAAAGCCCATGACGCGGCATTTTTTGACCGGTGCAAGGAGACAGGATGGAGAAAACAGACTAGAAGGAAAAAAAGAAGTAAAGAAAGGACTTTGAGTTTGAGTTGTGAATGACCAGAATTTGGTGACCGACTGAAGAAACTAGCGGCAGTCCAAATCAGAGGTGAAGGAAGTGTTTCTAAAGGACTGGAGATCTTGCTGTGGCATAGCTAGAAGTGAAGTGAAATAAGTGAAATAAGACTTACACGTGTGCTTTATTTGTGATAAGACTTAAACTCTAGCGGACTAAAATTTTACTACAGTGATTTATTAACAAGTGAAATAAGAGATGATCAGGGGGTAAAACCTCTCTGGAATCCTGCTCCTCCCAAGATGACAGTGTAATATAAGCCCCTTCCTGTTGTGAATAAATATGAGATGGACTGAAATGAAATTGGAGAGCACCACCCCTGTGTGAAGTCAAGTAATAACAGACAAGTGATTGTATTTATACTTATTTATATATTGATATATATATTTAATTTATTATATTTATTTAACTATATATGAGCACAAATTTAATGAATTTTATAATGTAAAGAAGTATAGATAATTAATTAGAGATAATTATAATAAGATTAATTATTGTGATTTAAGTTTTAAGTTTCAAGATAACCTAATATAGCTGATATAGGAATTGGTATACATAGGTAGAATCTATTTATTAATTTATTTGTGAAAAGATAAATGAAATTGAATTAGAATAATTTTTTTATCATAACTGTATAAGATCTAATCAAATAAGGGATAAAAATAATAGATATATGATATTTTGGAAAAGTCTCCTTTGTTTAACAGACGTGGATACTACAACAACTTCCACCAAAGTAGTGAAGAAAACCACGGTACCTACTATGATGTCTTCGCCGATAACAATATCCCCGGGACAGAAAAAATCCTCTGAAAATTTATCAACAATTGATAGACCAATAACGATGCAAGGAATGCAAGTGATGTTTCAAAATATCCAAGAACTATTAGAGAAAAATCAGGAAGCAACGTCAAAAGACTTTGAGGACTTGAAAGCTGAGATAAGTGAACTAAGAGGAGAGATGAAACAAATGAAAGAGACATTAGGAGAAATGAAAACAGCTCTAACTAACCACAAGGAGAGATTGACTAAGGTGGAAAAAAACACTGAAAGCGTTGAAGTACAGATAGATAAATGTGAAAAGAGATGTGTTCAAGCGGTAGGGAAACTAGAAGACGAAATAGTATTTCTGGAAATGGAAAAATCAGCTTTCTTCTTGCATTTACAAAATGTAGAGGAGGAAAAAGAGGAACAATTAGAGGAAATAGTGGGAGAAGTGAGAGCAGAAATAGTGGGGAAAAAGAAGGAAGAAGTTCAGGCTGGGATAGACGAAGCATATCGGGTATATACTAGTTATGTGAGGCGTTATAATTTGCCCAGAGAAATACACGTAAGACTTACGAAAAAGGCGTTAAGAGATGAAACGTTGCATAAAGCTAGGGAACAGAAAATTACATATAAGGGGTGTCAAATCTCGATCTTAAAACAGATTCCGAAAAGAGTACGAGAATAGCGGCAAAGTTATCAATTCATAACCTCACAGTTAAGAAAATATAATGTGCCATATAGATGGTTGCTACCTGAAGGGTTCTTGGTAAATTGGCAAGAGTGGAAAGTTAAATTTGAAAATATCCAAGATGCTCAAGAATTTTGTGAAAGTTGTTTTGGGTCTGTCGGAAAGGAAAGTGATATAGAAATAGTGAAGGAGACACAAAGAGAGGGGAAAGAAGGGTGGGAAAAGGAAAGAGGAGCACAAGCATATTATGGGAAGGGAAAAGGTGAAGGGAGGAAGGAGGAGGAAGGAGGATCAACAGAATACGGAATAGAAACCCGTTCAGTAACCAAAAGTAAGGAAGGTAGTAAATAGAGGATGGAGCAAGGAGTGAGAATTTTGACTGTTAATGTTAATGGTTTTAATGCACCAATAAAGAGACGACGTATACTAGCTAAAATTGTTAAAACAAATGTTGATATAGCATGTATCCAGGAAACGCACATTAAACTATTGCAATCTAATTTACTGAAATATCCAAAAGCTGGGAAACTATTTGTAGTGGCGCCAGAGGGGAAAAAAAGAGGAGTGGCAATTTTTGTGAAAGAACAGTTATTACCAGTACAATTATTTGCGGATGAGGAGGGAAGAATATTAATTCTAGAGGTAGAAATACTGCAGAAGAAAGTTCTATTGGTAGGAATTTATGCTCCCAATACTAAATATAAATCTTTTTTTCGAAAAGTGCAAAAAGAAATAAGTGATTTGGAATACGAGCAGGCATGTCTTTTGGGTGACTTTAATGCAAATAGAATACAGGATTACAAAAAGGGTGAGAATCACGAGGGGGGGGGGAAGTGGAAGACAAGATAAGAAGACACTACCAACTACTTACAATGAGATAAGAGAAGAACTAGGATTGGTAGATACCTGGCGTGAACATAATCCAGCAAGTAAACAATTTACTTACTATTCCCATAGACATAAATCATAGTCTAGACTGGATATGATCTGGATGACACAAGAATTAAATTCCCAAATATTAGATGTTAGAATTATGCCGAATGAATGGGCTGATCATAACCCAGTGCTTGTTACATTAAAGAAGGAAAGGAAAAAAAAAAAAAAAAAAAAAAAAAAAAAAAAAGAAGGAAAGGAAAAACAGAAAGAGATGGATGCTGAGAACAGAGATATTAAAAGAGACCGAACTTATCCAAAAACTTGAGATTGAGATACCCCGTTTTTTTCAAGAAAATAAAACACCAGGAATGCCATTGCAAATAATATGGAATGTGACCAAAGCTTACATAAGGGGCCTCATTATTAAATTCATGGCCATTAAACATAAAAAAGACAATCAAGAAAGGGAAGAGCTAATAAATAAACTAATGAAAGCCGAAGAACAACTACAAGATAACCCACTTTCTAAAGGGGCAAAAGAACAGGTGATTTTTTAAAAAACATCATCTTAATTTGTTGGAATTAGATAAATTGGCAGATAAGATAAAGATAACAAAACAAAAACACTTTGAATCAGCCAATAAATTGGGAAGATGGCTTACATATAGACTAAAAAAATAAAAACAGTCTAGACGAATTGAACAATTAGAGGATAAAGAAGGAAATTTAGTAAAAAAAAAGAGGGAAGGAAAAAATTGCGGTGATTTTTATAAAGAATTATATAAAAGAGAGGAGATCTCAAGAGAGGCAATAAAAAATATATATGGAAATTCAGATATACCCAAGATAACTAATCCAATGAAAGAGATCCTAGAAGAAGAAATTATTTTAGCTGAGGTTGAAAGAGCAGTAAAGAAACAAAAGACTCAGAAAACCCCAGGCACAGACAGAATCCCGGCGGAGTTGTATAAGATAATGATTGAAGTCATGGGAGAACAAATGAAAGACCTATTTAATGAAGTATTAAAGAAATCAGAAATTCCCCATTCATGGAGAGAGGCTAACATTAGTTTAATTCCCAAGGAAGATTCGCTTTTAACGGACATAAAAAACTATAGACCAATTTCCCTCCTGAATTCAGACTACAAAATTTTTACTACAATTTTAGCAAACAGATTAAAAGGTTTCCTAAACGAATTCATACATATGGACCAAAATGGATTTCTACCATCATGACAATTAAAAGATAATATGAGAATTATGTTAAATATATTGGAATATTATGAACAACACTCAGATAAACAGGCCACATTAGTATTTATAGACACACAGAAGGCATTTGATAGGGTAAATTAGGAATTCTTATTGTTGCAATTAGAATATATGGGATTTGGAACGACATTTAGAAATGCAATTAAAGCTATTTACTCAGATCAAACAGCTAGGATATTGATAAATGGGGATTTGACAGAAGAATTCCATATTAGAAAGGGCACAAGACAGGGATATCCGCTCTCCCCGCTACTTTTCATCTTATCTTTGGAAGTATTATTACGTAAAATAAGGAATGACGAAAAAATAAAAGGTCTTGAAACACGTCCAGAGACTTTTAAAACCCAAGCCTTCGCAGATGATATGGTCTTCATTGTAGAAGAATGAGAATCTTTCACATCTTTAATAGGAACAATTGAGGATTACGGGGCTGTGGCAGGCTTATTAATTAATAAAAAGAAAACAAACATACTAATTAAGAATATGACAGAAGAAAATAAGATAAACTTACAAAGAACAACTGGTTTGAAGGTAGTGAAAAAAATTAATTATCTGGGAATTTGGCTAACCAATAGATGTTCAAGCTTACAAGAACATAATTATAATAAATTGTTAATTCAAGTAGGAAAAGATTTAGATAAATGGGATAAAATACAACTTTCACTTTTAGGACGAGTAACAACTGTAAAATTGTATGTGCTACCAAAATTTAACTTCTTATTTCAAACTGCGCCAGTTAGCTTACCGGGAAAATTTTGGGGGGATTTAAATCAAATAATAACAAAATTTATTTGGCAAGGGAAAAAACCACGGATTAAAAGGAAGATAATGTAAGAAATAAAAGAGAGAGGGAGTTTGGGATTGCCATGCTGGGAGAATTACCATGCAGCGGCTATATTAACCTGGGTAAAAGAATGGATTACTCTAAGAAATAGACATCTTCTTAAACTAGAAGGATTCAATATATTATGTAAGAAATACTTTAATTCAGACATGGGAAAAATTGAGTAAAAAATACTATATTAAGGTACCATGTTGGATTTCACCCATAGAAGCGTTAACATACCCCAAATTATATAACTTTGACAAAAAACTAACATATAAAGAATTAATGAACGCATTGGGCAAACTAAAATCGAAACAGGAACTGGACTCCCAAGGAATACACATTGATTGGTGGACATATACCCAGATTAAATCTAAACACGATAAAGATAAAGAGAGGGGTATTAACAGTGAACTTCAAAAATTAGATAAAATTTTAATAGGACAAGAATAAGGTATGATTTCAAAAACATATAAATTGCTGATGGAATTAGAGATAGGTGAGGAAATAATCAAAGATACAATGATCGCCTGGGAGAAAAATTTTGGACACCCAATCTATTTAGAAAAATGGCAGGAAATATGGTGGGACAATATGAAATTAGTTGCGTCTTCAGCCTACAAGGAGAACATATATAAAACGGTATATAGGTAGCACCTTTCTCCAGATAGACTAGCGAAAATGTTCAAGGGACAAATAGCAGAATGCTGGAAATGTAGGAAGGAAAGAGGTACATACTACCACCAATGGTGGACATGCCCGTAAGCAATGGAATTTTGGGAGATGATAAGAAGATGGTTAAATGAAATTCTAGACACCAAAATTGAGTGGTGCCCAGAGACATGCCTGCTCAGATTTAGGCCAGAGAAAATGGGAAAGGATATATGGTATCTTGCTCTACATGTGTTCATAGCAGCGAGACTGTCATATGCACAATTCTGGAAAAAACAAAATAGCCCACCAGAGGAAGTCATTATTCAGAAGATTTTAGAACACGCAGAGGCAGATAAAAATTAACTAAAAAACTAAAAGACAAAGATCAAACGCGAATATGTTTATCATGGGAAAAACTTTATAGATGGATCGAGAAAAAGAAAGCAATGGTAAAATAGATGAGGAAATATATATCATATTAGGAATATAACATAGAATATGTAAAATAATATAATATATAGTATATGTATGTAATGAAGTAGAAAAGATTAGATTGATGTATGAAGAGATGTAAGTTGTTCTGTCTCCTCCGGATTATAATACCAACCAAAAATATAGGATATTTGGGTAAGGGGGTATAGGGGTGTTTAGGGTTATTCTTATACACATTGTTTTTTGTATTGTATTGTATTGTATGATGTTTGTCTGTCTGATCATTGTTTGTTTTTAATTGAAAATGTAAATAAAGATTATTTTAAGAAAATAGAATCTTCTTAAAAAACTCCAGTGAGAGAGCACCAGTAGTGGTTTTCACTTACCTTCACTACCGGTTCGGAACTATGAGCTCGCGCACAGTGCTTCCGCTCATGCACAGAACCTTCTGCACATGCGCAGAGCATCCGCGATGACGTCCGGGAGGGTGGGCGGAGCCTCCTGCCACCACCACTACTGATTCACACAAACCAGGGTAAACCGGTAGAAACTCACCATTGGGGAGCACCCATGATTTCTGGAAAAAAGCTGTTCCATTGGTTAATTGTCCTCACTGTCAGGAAGTTTCTCCTTAATTCCAGGTTGCTCCTCTCTTTGATTAGTTTCCAACCATTGTTTCTTATCCTGCCCTCTGGTGCTTTGTAAAATAAATTGACCCCCTAAACTTTGTGGCAACCCCTCAAATACTGGAATACTGCTATCGTGACACCCCTCATTGTTCTTTTCTTTAGACTTAGCCAAACTGAAATTCTGCAGCCATTCTTCATGTTTTAATCTACTGTAATCAAATTCTTGTGAAATCCTATATTTAGTCATTTCCCCCTCTGTCCCATTCAAACTTATAATGTGTGGACAATGTTTGAAGATCTCTAGAGCAACATCCAAAGTTTACACATGATTGTGGGAGCTACAGATTATACATTTTTGTCAGGCAAGAGAAATAAAAGATCTAATTTTCTATCTTTGCACTCAAATAATTTCCAAACAACCATTATTACCGGCTCAGAAACTTGATTGCAACATCGGTCCCCCACTTCTGGTGGCGAGCTCGGAATATGTCCCCAAAAGATCCTCGGCCAATGAAGGAGAAGTTCTTCAGGTGATCCTCATCGATCTGCTCGTAGAACTCGTTGGGAACAGCCATTCTTCTCAAATCTTCATCGGCCACCAATGGCTGTGCCTCAGTAGTCTGGCATATTAATGGCTGTTTTCAAGAGACAGGAATATGAACATGTAGCTTCTATGTAGGACCATGCTTAACTGTAGTTAAACAAGTCATGGGTCAGGTGAGGAATAATTAGAAAGGAATTGTTTGTTCAGTGATTTGGGCTTTCAGAGTTCTTTGGGTTAGCCGGAAATGTGATTCTGGAGATGGAAGGTTTTTATGTTAAATATGCCCAACTCTGTAAAGAAGCCAAGTTCCTCTGTCTTTATTACAAATATTACTAGGATTAATGTAGGCACCTAAAGTGAGAGATGGACATCTTCTGAATTAAGAAGTCCATTTTCTGAAAGATCTTGAGAACTTTTCATAAAAGCAGAACAAAATTGATAGAAATAAAGCAGGGTTTGTGGGCAATAAACATTTTGGAAAAAAACCCTTTATGTGTGTGCGTGTGTGGGGGGGATGTCAGAGATATTAGCATGTTACCCCTAGCTGCCTCAGTCCTTCCTGCTGACAGTTTTGATGATCAAGGAACGTAGCTTTTCCACCCCAGCAGAAGCTCCTTTCTAGACTTCTTGGATCAAATCATGACATGTTCACTGCACCATTTAGACACCATCCACTTGTCCTCTTCTACTTCCTACTGGCCCAATGGGCCAGTGAAATGTAATTGGGGATGGGGTGGTACAGACAAGAGGGCAGGAATGAAAGGGCAGGAGATCCCCCCAGCTAACTTCCTCCCACTTTGGGGAAACTTGAAAAAATGACTTGAACCCTGAGGCACTGAATGTAATCGCTAGGCCACCTAAGGCGGGCCTATAGTCACCCATTTTGACACCCTTCAACACCCATGGACAGAATGGACTTTTTTCCTCCAGTGAATCCCAGAATGGATCTGGGATGAGAGGCACAATTCATAGAGAAAGTTCATTTCCTTTTTTGGACTGCCCACCCAGAACACTCTCTAACCTTGGGTACCTTTCTCTGTTCTTATCGAATTCTTTCCGGCTGGAGAGGTTTAACTTCAGGCCTTCACCGAGATCTCTGGTTTAATTCCTCTTCTCTTCCTGTCAAGAAAGTCCTCCTTCTCAAGGCTTCCCTCCTCCCCCCTCCCTCCACACATACTTTCTCTTTCACAACCTCTTTGTGTCTTCTGAGGTTCTTCCCTTCCCAGACCTCCACAGAACCATAGAGTGCAACCTTTTCAAAGGTCCCAAATAGAACTCATTTCACTATTGATGATGACAGTAGGGCAGAGGATTTCAACCTTGGCATGAGGAATGAGTTTGGAGGCTTCCTAATGTTTACAAGCAAAAGCTTGTATCAGGTGTAAACTATGGCTTAGAGATACAGATAAAAAGAGTTGGAAGGGACCTTGTAGGTCATCTAGTCCAGACTCTACACCATTTCTGACAGATGGCAGTCCAATCTCTTCTTGTAAGCTTCCAATGATGAAGCTTCTGAAGGCAAGCTGTTCCAGTGGTTGATTGTTCTCACTGTCAGAAAATTTCTCCTTGTTCAGTTTCCAAATAGAGCTATGTAAGGGGAAAAAAAAGACTGAAAAGCCATAGAATATATCCAGAATTGGTATTCAGCCGGTTTGGACTAGTTCACTTGAACCAGTAGCAGAAATCTGCCTGGTTCAAGTGCCTCAGCTCTATGCCATCCTATTAAGGCACGTTTTGAAGTTGGGCACATGTGTGGAATGCACTTTATTCACACGCATGAATAAAGTGCATGCACAGAAGGCCGGGTGCATGAGCAGAAGGCAGGCACATGCAAGAACTGGGAGCGCACAAGCATGGAGCCAGCGTGTGTGTGCATGGTGGATCGGTAGTAATATAATGTGAACTTCACTGCTGCATGCATCTCTTATAAGGAGCACATGAGGACAGTCAATAACCATAATGGTTGGGAATGTGCTGTAGACCAAAACTTTTGGAAGACACTCAACAGGGGATGGTTGGAACTGAAAGATTGAAATAGAGCTTTGGAACAGCCCTGAACCAAATCTGCTTCTTGGTTGTTAGAAAATAGAGGCGTGGAAGATGACTTAATTTAAAACCAGTGTTTAGTTTTGGACCATGGAAGGAACATCGATGTGTAACTGAAAGTGGCAGTTCTTTTCTCTCACCAGGGAAATGTTTTTCTTTAATACAGAAAAAATGGACTAGACTAGACTAGACTAGACTAGACTAGACTAGACTAGACTAGACTAGCATAGCATAGCATAGCATAGCATAGCATAGCATAGCATAGCATAGCATAGCATAGCATAGCATAGCATAGCATAGCATAGGAAGGGACCTTGGAGGTCTTTTGGTCCAACCCCCTGCTTAGGCAGGAAACCATACCATTTCAGATAAATGATTATCCAATCTCTTCTTAAAAGCTTCCAGTGTTGGAGCATTTATAACAATAAACCATAAGGATTGGTTTGTCTTCCCAAGCTAATGAAGGCTTGGGTTTGATCAACTCATCTGACCTCATGCCTGCTCACATGCGAAGTGGAAGGACATGCATTAGCTTATAAATTTCCTAAATAAATTATCAAGGCATCTTAAAGCTTTCTTCCAAATATGTCTTTGACGAGCCTCACTTTCTCTGTATTTCTTAGTTGAAGAGGGGGATTAACCTATTTTTAAAAAAGGACAGAAGAGAGTTTGTTTCTTTCTTACAAATATAATAATAATAATGTGAAGAAAAGCAAAGTGGATTTCATAAGGATTTGAATTCCATTCTAACCATTCCCTTCCTTTCTCCATCTCCATCTATTAGTTAGCTATTGTAGGAAGTTAGCACCCACCCATCTCCTAGAAGAATGAAATATTCTAGGAAATATTAAAAAGGCAGAATATTATACCTCTCTTGATCAGAAATGGAGAAACATGTATTTTTTAGAAAGGAAGCAGGCTCACTCTTAATAGCCCCCATAGCAGATGTCAGCACTTAAGAGATAAAGAGATAGCTAGGTCTATTCATAAGCAATTCTCTCACCCAAGATCCTACATTAGCCCGCTACCCATCTAGCAACAGAACTCACCACATGGCACCTAGGAAGATTACATCACCCAGCAAGATTCAACCAAGTTTGGGACTCAAAAGACAATTTACAAAGTTATCCCTGCATGGCCCCGTAGGAGTCTGATAACCAATCAGAATATAAGCTGAAATTCAAAGCCCAACAGAGGCTATAAATCAATCTCTCTCTCTCTCTCTCTCTCTCTCTCTCTCTCTCTCTCTCTCTCTCTCTCTCTCTCTCTCTCTCTCTCTCTCATGTGCTTTTTTGCCCAGGATCTCAAAACCATGTTGTTATGTCCAACATTAAACCATCTTTTCAAGCAGTCTCCACTTGGAACTGAACCCAGATGGACATTTCTTCCAACACTAGAGTTGGAAGAGACACTTGATGGCATGCAAATAAAATATTAAAACATTAAAACTGTAAATAAAATTTAAGTAAGAGGCAGGGATAATTAAAACTCAACATTAAAAGTTAATTAAAAGGCAAGGGGAAGCCCCTCAGGACACCAACCAGCCCTATGTTTGCAAGCCTTTCTAAAAGACTAGGAAATTGGTGGCTGCCTCAATTTTTGTGGGACCATATTTCAAAGGGTGGAGGCAACAGCAAAGAAGCCTTTCTTCCTGGATCCCACCAATCTGAATCCTTTCACTGACCAGGTGGGAGGGGCTGATATATTGGGCCGAAGTCATGTCCAGGGGTGGGTTCTACTTACCTTTAGTACCGGTTCACAGCAGGAGCACATGCGTGTACTTGCACGTACTTCTGCGTATGCACAGATCACTCATGATGATGTCGTGGCAGGTGGGCGGAGCCTCCCGCTGGTTTTACTACCAGTTCTATAGAACCGGACAGAACTGGGAGCAACTCACCACTGGATGGTTCCATTGATAACCTGGCCTCATGATATGTAGGGCTTTAAAAATCATAATCAACACTTTGAATTGGACCCGGAAGCAAACTAGCACACAATGCAGCTCTCACAGCATAAATGCTATCTATCTATATAAAAGCCAAATCCACTCACTCATCACAAAATCTCCGGAATTGTAAAGCCTACAAACTTGAAATTTGGCATGCACGTTCCTCTTGGCTTCTAGATGCTCACTAAGAAAGGATTTTTCAAAATGACCATCAGGTCATTAGTATGTCATATATAATATATTCAAAGCAGTATATTAACACGCTCTGATGCTAAGGAGCTCTACATTCTACTCCCCCTCCCCACCTGAAAAGTTCCAACTGCCACTTACCTCACATTCTGTTCCCACAATTCAAACTGGCAGACGTTCCACTCCTTCACTCAAGAGTGGTCTGGGGCTCCTTATAATACTAAACGTTGCTACCTCACCAAAATGTCTACGTCTTCCACCTATGGAATTGCTTCTGGATTCAAGGTGGCAGGAGAGATATTCCTTTATGTGTTTCAATCACCAACCACCACTGAGCCAACGGATTGTGAACCGAATTTCTCCTGCATAGTGTCCCAGCCCCAACTCACTTCTTACCCTGACCTCCTCAGTTCAGACAAATCTGTTCCTTCTTCTGTAACTCCAGGTAAAGGGAAAAGACTGCTGCCCAGAAGTACAACAGATGCTTCAAAATGATGTCTTTTGAAGGCAGAGAGGTGAAGGAGGAAAGTTTTATGCCAACATTCAAAGTGCAGGGGCAGGTCTACCACAGGATAGGGAGTATCATGGCGGTGCCTCAGCATCAGCCTTCATTTCTCCAGATATACTTTGTTCGTGATGATGACAATGAGTCTGTCAAGACCATGGGGATGCTACAATGGTCATAAGTGTGAAAAATGGTCATACTGTAAGTAGTGAAGCACAGGTATCCAGCTAGTATGGTATAGTTTTTGCAGTGTCCAAGATGGTTCCTGCAACTACATTCCTTATCAGCTGAATGATTATGTGACTCCAAAACCAAATTGCATGAAGAATGAACATGAACAATTAACATACCATGACCTGGGAAATAAATTGTATACTTGCTAGGGTCAACCTGATAGCAAACACATTTGTTTTAGCAATGAACGCAGAGACAAAATGTATCTTGCTTTATAATACTTGATGAAGTCTTGCTCTCCCCTAGAAGTTAGAATATTTCTGAATATTCCATGTTGCAGCAGCACCATAATGCACCATAGCATTAGTGACTGAATATTGCTAGAAAAAATGTGAAGAACTCTGAAGAGTGACAAAAGTTTTACAAGAAAGAAGACAAGAAGTTCTCAAACTGTAGGTTTGGGACATTCTTGGGACATTGCAATCTGGGCGATCTTTTTTTTAAAAAAAAAACAATAAGCGATCAGGTTTGCAGAGGGAAATCACTCATAAAGTTTACCCAGCTTTGTAGCAAAATTTTGACAAACATTTGAACAGAGCGGTCTCACAAATTCCTTTTCTATTTTCCACAAAGTTTGAGAAGTCTGATATAAGTGGTTTCCAACAGTGGTAGGATTCAAATTTTTTTACTACTGGTTCTGTGGGCATGGCTTGGTGGGTGTGGCAGGGAAAGGATACTGCAAAATCCCCATTTCCTTCTGATTGGCTGGGACTTGGGAGACAGAGAATAGATGGGTGTGGGGCCAGTCAGAGGCGGTATTTACCGGTTCTCCGAACTATTCAAAATTTCCACTACTTGTTCTCCAGAACTGGTCAGAACCTGCTGAATGCCACCTCTGAATCCCAAGCTCTCAATCTGTGACTTGCCTTCCATCCTCACCCATAAACTCACAACTTTAAGAGATTAACAGACTAACAGAGTTGGAAGGGGCCTTGTAGGTCATCTAGTCCAACCCCCTGCCCAAGCATTTATGACAAATGGCAGTCCAGTCTCTTCTTGAAAGCTTCCAGTGATGAAGCTCTCATAATTTTTGAAGGCAAGCTGTTCCATTGGTTGATTGTTCTCACTGTCAGAAAATTTATCTTTATTTCTAGGTTGAATCTCTCCTTGATCAGTTTTTATCCATTATTCCTTCTTTGGCCTCCGGGTGCTTTGGAAAATAGCTTGACACCCCTCCTCTCTGTGGCAGCCCCTCAAATATTGGAACACTGCTACCTGGTCCTTCTCTTCACTAAACTATCCATGCCCAGTTCTTGCAACTGTTCATTTGTAACCATCCAGTCCCCTTATCATCTTGATTGCTTTTCTTTGCACTTTTTCTAGAGTCTCAACATCTTTTTTATAGTGTGGTGACCAAAACTGAATTCAGTATTCTAGATGTGGTCTTACTAAGGTTTTATAGAGTGGTATTAGTACTGCATTTGATCTTGATTGTATCTCTTTGTTAATGCAATTTAGGATTGCATTGGGGGTTTTTTTGGCTGCCGCCACACATTGTTGGCTCATATTTAATTGGTTGTCCACCAAGACTCCAAGATCCCTCTCACAGTTAATGCTATGAAGCCTGATTTCACCCAGTCTGTATGTGTACTTTTTATTTTTCTTGCCTAAGTGTAAGACTTTACTTTTCTCTGCATTGAATTTCATTTTGTTAGAGAGGGCCCAGTGTTCAAGTCTGCCAAGAAACTGGAAAAGACAAATATCCAATTAAAGGAAAATTAAGGGACAAGCCAAAGATTAAACAGATTGGGATTTGCCAGAAAGTCCAACCCAAATTGAGTTTCTCACTGATCCATCCAAGTCCATCTTCATGACTCTCCTTTCCCTCAGCCATATGTTGTCAACCTTACTCCTTGCCCTTTTTGCATTCAGTTGATAAAACTTTCCTCTCCCCCATCACAAATGTTTGCCATACATTGTTTCAGAAATCTACCATCACCTCCCTGTTCTGCGGATGGTGCTTTTAATCTGTGTATAAGGCTGACCGACTCAGAAATAACTTCCACATTTTATTTCAGTTTCTTTGGAACAACTTCCTTTTCTTTTGAGCTCTCTCCTGACCAGAAAGAATAGAGAGGCAGTTGCACAAGAAATGCAACTATTTCCTTTGCGTACTTTGTTCTAAAAAACACATATAATTACAAAACCACTCTAGCAGTATTCAAAATTTCATATAGGGGTGTGTGTGTATGTGTGTGTGTGTGTATGTGTTTCTGTGTGTGTGTGTGTGTGTGCGTATGTATGCGTGTGTATCTATCTACCATGTTTCCCCGAAAATAAGACCCTGTCTTATATTTTTTTGAATCCTGAAATAAGCACTTGGCCTTATTGCCATGTACTCAAAAGCCCAATTGGGTTTATTATCAGGGGATATCTTATTTTGGGGAACACAGGGTAACACCTATTTGTATGTGCGTATGTGTGCGCGCGCCTTACATTAAGCAAAATATTCTCACACTTAATGTCTCCTGAATAAGCATCTAAGGAACCATAATTTGGAGGCTTAACATGCTAATATATCCTTGTATTTTTAAAGCAACCTTCTACTTTAACTAAATGAAGAGTTAGGAGTTCAAAATACTGGGAATCTATTCTGCAAATCCAAACTTCCTCACCTGACCTAAATTCTAGAATATGGACAACATTACTGAGACAGGTTTCAGCCTCTGATTTATTTTATTAAATTATATTAATAAAGTAGAATAGAATAACAGAGTTGGAAGGGAATTTGGAGGTCTTCTAGTCTAACACCCTGCTTAGGCAGGAAACCCTACACTACTTCAGACAAACGGTTATCCAATATATTCTTAAAAATGTCCAGTGTTGGAGCATTCACAACTTCTGCGGGCAATTGTTCTACTGATTAATTGTTCTAACTGTCAGGAAATTTCTCCTTAGTTCTAAGTTGCTTCTCTCCTTTATTAGTTTCCACCTATTGCTTCTTGTCCTACCTTCAAGTGCTTTGGAGAATAGTTTGACTCCCTCTTCTTTGTAGCAACCCCTGAGATATTGGAACACTGCCATCGTGTCTCACCTAGTCCTTCTTTTCATTAAACATTAGACATAACCAGTTCCTGCAACGATATTTCATATGTTTTAGCCTCCAGTCCCCTTCTCATCTTTGTTGCTCTTCTCTGCACTCTTTCTAGAGTCTCAACATCTTGTTTACATCGTCGGGATCAAAACTGAATGCAATATTCCAAGTGTGGCCTTACCAAGGCATTATAAAGTAGTATTAACACTTTATGTGATCTTGATTCTATCCCTCTGTTTAGGCAGCCCAGGACTGTGTTGGCTTTTTTGGCAGCTGCTGCACACTGCTGGCTCATATCCAAATGGTTGTCCACCAAGACTCCAAGTTTGTAATGTTTTGTTACAAGTAAAGGCAGACAGCTGGGACTGAAGAATGAGGAGAAATATCTGCCTTCCCTTTTCCCAACCTTTAATTTTAATCTAGCTATTTCTGCTGAGATTAGATTTTGATTTCGTGAAAGCAAAGGCTGAGATAACCATGAAAGGAACATACATAATATAAAATGAAAGCTGAAATAATGATTGTGCATGATCATTAATTTTGTGTTTCCTGCTCAGCTTGACAAAGGCGGGTTACTCTTGTTCCTTTTTTGCACACTCATAGTTTATGTCTGTTTATTTTGGCCATCTACCATGTTTTCTCAAAAATAAGAACCTGTCTTATATATTTTTAACCCTGAAATAAGTGCTTGGCCTCATTGTCATGCACTCCAAAGCCTGATTGGGCTTATTATTAGAGGATGTCTTATTTTGGAGGAAACAGGGTAGCTATTTTTGTCCTGCAAAATGGGTTGGGGTTAAAGTTATTTATCGATTTGTGAATATATGTACGTATACCATAATCAGAACAAAGATATCACACCAATTCAGTTATGCCTGCGGTATGCAGAAACATCTAGGAGATGAAATTTTAACATTAGTGGCAGGCAAATGCAGAACAACAAGACTCATACAGGCATATGACTGAACTAAACACACAGGTACTGATTTTATTTATTTATTTGTTTATTTATTTATTGGTTTGATTTATATGCTGCCCTTCTCCGGAGACTCAGGGCAGTTTACAATGCATTAAGCAATAGCCTTCATACTTTTGTATATACCTGCTTAGTGGGGCTTTCTGCCACCCCTAAGCGGTGTTCTTTTTTATACAAAGTCAGCTTATTGCCCCCACAATCCGGGTCCTCATTTTACCTACCTCGAAAGGATGGAAGGCTGAGTCAACCTTGAGCCTGGTGAGATTCGAACTTGCAGTAATTGCAGGCAACTGGCAACTAAGTGCTACTTTAATAGCACTTAGTCCACTGCGCCACCAGTTGCCACCAGCTAAAGCCCTGCATTTTCTTATGATCAGCATCTTCAATTCATTATAGAGATCTCCAAAAAATCTTTCCTCCACTTTATTTATTCCTTTGAGAGGAGTGAGTTCATGTGGACTTGCATTTTTTTAAAACATACACAAATTCAGGAATTTTTCCTGTTATATAGAAATATCAAGATCCTAATTTCATCGCTTGGAAATCCTTGTGTAATTTTTATAATATTCAACCATTGGCTTTGTCTTTTTGTTGTTGTTGCTGTTATATTTCACACCACAAAGACCTTCCAAGAGTAGAAATTTGGGGCTGCTTTTAGTATGAATAGCAGGAGTTTGCCACAATGATTTTTATCTATTCCCCTTAGAAGCAAGTCCAAAATAATCAGTCACTAGCATCTATAGCAGGGCTGTCTGTGAAGGAAGGTTTCTGGGTTCGAATGGACCATGGCCCGATACACACACAAACGCACTAAAGCATGCAAGTTGAGAAAGGACTCTTTAAAAAGTAACTGGTTTAATAATAAAAACACATTAAAACAAAACCTATAAGAAGGCACCAACAGCCTAAAGAATTCTCCTCTCAGCAAAGTTCATTAGTTCTAATCTTCTTCCCAAACGTGGGAGGCTCTCTGGGTTATTCATGAGTCTTCTCAGGAGGAAGGCAGTGACTCAGCTCTTTGTAGTGACTTCAGCTCTGGAGGTTCTCTCTGAGGATCTCAGTGAGAGTTTGCGTGAGAATCTCTCTCTCTCTTTCTCTCTCTCTCACCCTCAACGTCTCAGGGTCTCTGGCTGCAATCCTGCTGCTACTTATATACTCATCCACTGACCATGGGAGAGTGCAGGAAACTCAGAGCCAGGAAACTGTGCTCTGATTGGTTGATTCAAAACTAATCAATCAATTAATTGCAGCAATATACTAAGAAGTTTTTCCTCTGACACTGTCAAACTTGTAGGCAGTGGGCCAGATGCGTCACGTGCTGGCCACGCCCACCACCCAGTTTAGTGGAGGGGGGGAAAGTCAAAATACATCATGTGATGACACCATGACAACATGAGTTTGACACCCCAATCTACAGAGGAGGAAATAACATCATATGTGCTATGATGTCATGAGGGTTTCTCATGGATCTTTTGGGCCATATTTATTTATTTACATTTATTAAAAGAAGGATTCACTGGAGACGAGCCTAATGCTGGGAACGATTGAGGGCCAAAGAAGAAGGGGACGGCAGTAAATGAGGTGGGTGGATAGAGTTACTGAAGCAGTCAGCGTGAGCTTAAATGGTCTCCGAAGGATGGTAGAGGACAGAAAGGCCAGGAGGAACATTGTTCATGGGGTTTCAATGGGTCATACCAGTGGTGGTATTCAGCTGGTTCTATCTGGATCAAGCGAATCAATAGTGGTGGCTGCAGAAGGCTCCGCCCACTCGCCCAGATGTCATCACGTCCCATTTATTCACATTTTTGATGCTCTGGACATGCGCGGAGGTAGGCGCTTAAATTTGTGAACTGATAGCGAAGGTAAGTGAATACCACCCCTGGGTCAGACATAACTTTGTGACTAACAACAACAATTAAATATATGTGCTGTTCACCTTGCATTGTGAGGAAACAACCAAGATGTTTACAACATAAGCCTCTTTTCAGTGACATCAACACATGCAATTGAGAGAACCTTCCTACGATATGTGCAGGATCAATGCTTCCTTTGACAAACCCAAGTAATTCAGCTTTCTGGATGGTCACCAAGTATTTTTTAAAAAAACTTTATTTGTTTACTTAATCCCTGGTCTTATTTCTTAAACATCTTCAAAGGAGCAGAACAGAGTTTGGGGAACATGCAGAAATGGGATGAAATCTACACATATCCATCCTCCTTTGATTTGTTTCTCTGTATCAACTAGATGTGTTTTCCCAGAGCAGAGGTCTCCAATCTTGACAACTTTAAGACTTGTGGACTTTGACTCCCAGAATTCCTCAGCCAACAAGGCTGAGGAATTCTGGAAGTCGAAGTCCCCAAGTCTTAAAGTTGCCAAGGTTGGAGGCTCGAGTTCCAGAGGATATACAAAGATCAAGAAGTTTAGGGACACTTATCTTTTTTATTGATCACATTTCATTGTGGAATCCTACAATGGAAATGCACAAAGACCTGTTGTCACCAAACACTATTTTGAACATCATTGTTGTGACCCAGGCTCACATAGTTGATATTAAATGCAAAACAGTTCCAAAAAACAAACAGATTTTATTAAGACAGCTGAGAATTAATTCATTCTCAGCATATTCTAAATGAAATGAAAACAAAGTGCTTAAAATACCAGTCTTTAGTTTATCTCTGACCTTGGGATAATTAGGCAAACTGCCAAAGGCTTTTCTTGGCAACAATTCAGGAACAGAAGAAATACCTACAGCCAAAACAGAAGCAATTCTCCCACTGGTTGTTTTCCAGCAAAGAGGCCAAGAGCTGTTGCTGACCTTTTAAGCCTTATGGGAGAAGCCAATCATCTCTTGGCCCTACTCCTGAGTCGTCCTCTCTGCTTTAGCTGCTCCTGCCTTCTGGCAGCTCTTCTCATACATGTACTAGGAACAGGCTCCTCCTGTTCCTCTGCCTCTTTATTGTCAGCCTCTGGAGGCTCTGAAGTCTGCACATCACTCCCCAGTGGCTCTGGCCCTATCTCTGCCTCTGATGCAGAGCCCTCATCCAGGCCTTCCCCAGCCTCCAGCACTGGCCCCTGTTCTTCCTCAGCCTTATGGCTGTCCAACTCTGCTGCCAGCTCCACTGGCTGCTGGTGGACCACAACAGTCATGGTTAGAGAAGCATCTCCTATTATCATCATTCCTCTACAGTGGGATGGGGTTGAGCAGAGAATAAGTCTGAAGCCTTTCTCCATTAGAGAAAGGATGAGAGGTAGTTTACATAGAAGGCGAAATGGGTAGCATGGCAACCCTCTTCCTGGTTTTGAGGAAACAAACAGGATGGACATGACAGAAAACTCTGGACAGATGTGTAGGATAGACATAACATCCTGGGAAACTGAGCTTCTTACTTAGATAGCCATATATAGTAATGACCAAAATTGTGGAAATCTTTTGGAAAAGTGTATTTTCTAAAACTAGCTAATGACACCACTTTTTGGGGGAGTAGTACCATAAAATTATATATCAATGGAAAGATAATTTAATCAAGAATCAAGCGATTAAATATATAGCAGGGAAGAAAAGACAGAAACTTAAGGAGAGGGAAATGTGGACAGTGAAGTTACAGACTGCAGAGAGGAATTTACAGATTAACCCACTAGAAGTTAAAGCTAAGGAAGCAGTAGACGCAAATAAACATCAACTCATACTACTAGACCAGAAGGAAATAGTACATAATTGTAGAATGTACTTTGAACATGCTAATAGGGCGGGTCGGTGGCTTACTTATAAACTAAAGAAGGAAAGGAAAAGTAGGTGGATAGATCAATTACAGGACAAGACGGGACCCATATGGATAGATAATGAACGGAAAAAAGGGATCGCGCAGGAATTCTTTTTTTTTTATTATTTGATTTATATGCCGCCCTTCTCCGGAGACTCAGGGCGGCTTACAGTGCATTAAGCAATAGCCTTCATACCTTTGTATATATTGATACAAAGTCATCTTATTGCCCCCACAAACTGGGTCCTCAATTTCACAACTTTATGCTAGTGAGCAAGTGCCGGATGAGAAAATCAAGGTATACTTGGAACATTTGGATCTTCCCAAATTTCCAGATTCAATCAAGGACCTGTTGAATAAGGAGATTATGGAAGGAGAGATAGAGATTGCAATCAAGAGGCAGAAGGTTGGTAAAACCCCTGGAACTGATGGCTTGCCCACAGAGATTTATAAAACCTTTACAGTTCTGTATATAAAATATATGAAGGAAATTTTTAATATGGTATTGATGGAGTCTAAGGCTCCCAAATCATGGGTAGAGACCTATATTTCTTTAATACCAAAGGAAGGGATGGACCACACTCTGATACATAATTATAGGCCTAGCTCACTTTTAAACGCTGACTATAAAATCTTTGCAACTGTAATGGCAGCTAGATTTAAGAGATACCTTAGTGAATTCATCCATATAGATCAAAATGGTTTTCTACCAGCCAGACAGTGGAAAGATAATGTACAGATCATAATGGATGCCCTGGAATATTACGAGGCCCACCGTGAGAAGCAGGCGGCGTTCCTCTTTTTGGATGCCCAGAAAGCCTTCAATAGGGTCAATTGGAATTATATCACAACTGAAATATATGGAGGCTGGCGATCATTTCATGAGTGCAATCCGGGCAATTTACAGACAACAGAAACCCAAGATTTTGGTCAGTAGAGAAGAATCGGAGGAGGTGACGATAGTGAAGGGAACAAGACAAGGCTGCCCACTCTCCCAATTATTGTTTATATATATGCTAGAACCTTTACTTAGATCAATAAGACAAGAGGAGAGCATACGAGGACTAAAGATTAGAGAACAAGAATACAAGGTCCAGGTGTTTGCGGATGACCTGGTCTTTGTTCTGGAAGAGCCACTAAACTCCGGAGGGCGACTTATTGACATAAATAGGAAAAAAAAAACAAATATCGTAGCTAAAAACATGACAGAAAGACAAAAATTAGAACTACAAAACACTTTGGGCCTCCAGGTAGTTCGTAACGTTAAATATTTAGGGGTTTGGCTGTCTGATAGATGCTCCTCTATAAAGGTGGATAACTACTTAAAATTAACTGAACAACTAGACAAAGATTTGGTGAAATGGGGCAAGATACAATTGTCATTAATGGGATGGATAGCCTTAATTAAGACCCACTTAGTGCCCAGAATGGTATTTCTCTTTCAAACGGCCCCAGTTAGATTGGATAAAACCTTTATTAGGAACTTGGACAGGGCTACAAATAGATTTATTTGGCAGGACAAGAAGCCTCAAATTAAGTTGAAAACAATGCAGAAACCGAAAGAACAAGGCGGGTTGGAGATCCCAAATTGGAAGTATTACTATAATTCGGTGGTTTTGATTTAGATCCATGAATGGATTACACTACAAGGGAGATGTCTGCTAGCAATCGAAGGTCACGATCTCCAACAGGGGTGGCATGCCCACTTATGGTGGGAGTGAGGCAAATCTCCAGCATATTTTACAAAACATCACGTGTGAGGAGTCCTGGTTGAGAGTTGGATGGAAATTAGGAAAATATATTATAATAAGGTACCACTCTGGGTTTCACCTGTGGAAGCTGTGACCTATCCGATTCTGTATAATTCAGAGAAAAAAATGACCTACTAAGAAATATTAGAAACAAATGGAAAGTTAAAAACAGAATTGTTACTTCAGGAACAAGGAGTGAACCTAGACTGGTGGACGTACACGCAAATTAGTAATAAGTATATGAGAGATAAACAGAGACTTGGGATTAGTGGAGAGGTGCAGATTCTAGATAGGATATTATTGGGGGTGGATGAAAAGGTTTTATCTAGATGCTATAAATTCTTTATGGCAATGGAGGTAGGTAAGGAAGGTGCGGAGACTTCAGTTCATCCCTGGGAGAAGAATCTAGGTTATTCAATAGAGCCTGAGAGGTGGAACGAAATCTTAAGAATATGAAACTAACCCGGTCAATAGGATATAAAGAAAATATATATAAAATGGCATATAAATGGCATTTACTGCTGGCCAGACTTGCCAAAATGTTCCCTGGAACATCCTCAGTCTGTTGGAAATGTGAGCTTAAAGAAGGCACATATTTCCACCAATGGTGGACCTGTTGAGAGACAACGAAATTTTGGAAGAATATTCAGAAGTGGTTTAATGAGTTGTTGGGGCAGCATATACAATTGTGTCCTGAAGTATTTTTATTATGGATAAGACCTGAAAATGTTAACAGAACGGTATGGTACCTGCTGCTACAAATAACAACAGCTGCAAGATTGGCATGGGCCCAATACTGGAAGATGGATGTTAGCCCACCCAAACAAGTAATAATTCAGAAAAGAATGAATTATGTGGAATCAGATCAGTTTACTATGATATTGAAAGAACGAGGGGACACAGATTACTATATATCTTGGAGTCAATGGTATAATTGGATGTCAAATTGAGCTGCAAATAGAGGTATTGGATAAGCATGTCACTTGTTACATGTAATAGACTTCTGTAGGTTACCCTATATATGTAATGGGACAAGTTCATTTCCTTCTCACGTTGTGATGTAGACCGCTATAGATTTAATGTTTTTTGGATGTATAAGACAAAAGAAAAGAAAAAAGAATGTAATGCAATAACTTTTGTGATGGATTTGCTATTAGCAATTACAGTATAAAGAAGGAAAGTGAAACACATAGAAAAAATGAGATATACAAAAATTATCATCATAGAAAAAACAAGATATATAAAAATTATCACCATGTCAGTTAATATTTAGTCAGGTAACCTTTAGCATGAATTACGGCCTTACGTCTTCCCATGGAGTGAACCAAGTCTTTTAGTTCTGCAGCTGTTACAATATGAAACCAAGATTGAGCGATCACTTCTATTAACTGGGTTTTATAGCTGGGTCGCTTCTGACTAACAAGTTTCTTTAGTTGGCTCCATAGATTTTCAATTGGGTTACGGTCTGGGCTATTCCCTGGTCTTTCCAGCAGTGGAATATGATTATCTTGAAACTCTAAAAAAAAAAAAGTAGTGTTACTAGCCATCAAACCTCAGAAATACACTTCCCAAAAGTTTTCTACAATTTTGGCCACTAATGTAAAATAGATTAGTCTATGGAATCAATTATCATAGGACATACAGCTCTCCAAAATGTAAATGTGGATAAATAAAAGGAATAAACATTACAGAGAGCATGGTAACTCAACAGGCAGTCTCACTCTTTTGCCCAAACTCTTTATCTTGGAGTACCAGATAAATAAATGGACTGATAAGAGGACAGACACTAAGTAGAAGAAAGATGGTGCAGCCATCATATCCAGTCTCCCCAACACAGTAAATGTTGGAGCTTGGGAATGGTCATTTAGCAACTTCTTCAAGACCACAGGTGCTCCAGTCTTGGAGTGATGATGGTATGAACTCCTTGAAGCCTCTTGACTGTAAAGAGCAGGTGGGCAGAAGATTTAATGAAGGCTCTGCCTTGAGTTATAGGAGGCCCCTAATCGAAGACTGAAAGAAAACACAGGCAGAAGATTAAAAAAAAAAAAGGAAACTCAGATTCAAATTCATCAATGTCAAAGTCCTCAGAAGCTGGCCCAGCTGTCATTTGTGTGATCCTGGACATCTTCTCTTTCTCTGGGTTGACTTCTTGAAGCTTTATGAACTTCAGGATTCTGGTCGCTTCTCAGCTCTGTCCTCCTTTGCAGGATAGCTCCGGAAAGTCACTTAAGTCCCTGCCAATGATCTCATTAACTGGAGAGAATAGTCAGAAAAAAGAAAGGGAGAGAGAGAGCCAATTTATAACAGTAACAGAGTTGGAAGGGATCTTGGAGGTCATCTAGTCTCCTTTCGAACCGCCAAACTGCCGACCTTTCTGATTGACAAGCTCAGTGTCTTGGCCACTGAGCCACCTAGTCAGGCATGGGAAAGTTCACCATACAGCAGCTTGTGAACTCACTAGGTAGCCTTAAGCAAACCACTGAAATTTCTGAGGCTTAATCTGCAACGCATCTCATTTATGGGAAATTTATTATGAGCAATTGTGCTGGAATCATAACTCCCAAGATCTGTTTTGAACAAGGGTAGCAACTCACAGGCCCCCTGTGAGTGGATTAAGGCCTTCTAATTCTCATCTGCTAGATGGCTGCTCCACTGCTGGCTTAAGTCAATCATCTCGTGAACAAAGGACAAGGAGACTGGGCAGAAACATTGGGTAGCAATTTACAATATTTTTCGGAGTATAAGAAGCACTAGAGCTGGGGTGAAATGCTCCCGGTTCGGACCGGATCGCCGGATCCAGTAGCGATGGTGGCAGGTGGTTTGGAGAACTGGTAGCAAAAATCCTTGCCCCCACCCCACCATGCCCAGCTGAGCCACACGATCATCAGAGGCTGATTTTTTTTACTTTTAAAAGCATTTTTTTCTACAACTTCTTTGGCCGAAGAAATGCTTTTAAAAGTAAAAAAAAAAAGAAAAAAGAAAGTTGGCCATGCCCACCCGTCACATTACCCCCCCCCCCAAAAAAAACCCTATGCCCACAGAACTGGTAGTAACAAATTTTAGATTTCACTCCTACACCAGAGTATAAAATGCACCTTAGTTTTTGGGGAGGAAAATAAGAAAAAAATCTGATTGGCAGGTGGATCACCCTCCCGGAATACCCCCAATCAGCTGTTCTCAGAGGTGAATTTTAGCAACAGGTTCCTTGGTTCTGAGCTCTGTGCCTTGCTTTTTTTTTTTTTTCCTGCCTCTGAAACTTCTGAAACTCTGTTTCAGAAAAAACTTTTTTTTTCCTGCTTCTGAAAGCTTCCGAAACAGAGCTTCAGAAAAGAAGTCTCTGAAGCTCTGCTTAGGGGCTTCTTTTCTGAAGCTTCATTTCTGATGCTTTTTTCAGCCTCTGAAACCTCTGTTTGAGAAGCTGGCCGGGGATACATTCGGGGTATAAGACACACCCAGATTTTCCCTCTTTTTTGGGGGAAAAAGTGCCTCTTATACTCGGAAAAATACAGTAAGTGTTATGCTCAAATCTGGAGGGATTTGAAGGGGGAAGTAATCATACTGTCAGAGTATGAATATTCATAGTCTGGAATAGATCAGCCAATGGGGACCATTTGGATAGGCATGGCAACAGGTCAGCCAATGGGGACTGTTTGGATAGCTGAAACATAGTATTTGTTTGTATGGGGCCATAAAAGACAATTTGGAGTCTGGGCATGGCTTAGATTTGTTGAACTGTATATAAGAGTTGGTTTGGTCTCTGTAATGGGAGCCTCTGTACAATATATTAGCCTCTGTATCTCTCTTCTCTGTAATGACTTGCTTCTATGAATATTGCTTCTGTGTTCCTGATATTGTATGCTGAATTCTGCTGTATGTGTGTGTGCTGCAACAAACTCGGACACAAATCACCCATTTTCAGGCCTAGAATCTCAGATTTAGCTTCTCGTATCTCCAGGTACATGCACTGAAAAATTGACCAAAACAATTTGGATCAGCAGCTAGGATGAACATCCTCAGATTCATAAATTCATCAATGTTTAGTTAGGTTTGGTCTGTGAACTCAACCATCATGGCTTGGAAATCATGATGTATAGCTTAATACTGTATTAAGTATAGAGCCAATGACAGTAGTTAACAAGCTTCAAAATGTTAAAATGGGCTGGAGTGAATCTGTACCAGGGGTGAAATCCAGCAGGATCTGACAGGTTCTGAATAATTTTGAGTAGTTTGGAGAACCAGCAAATGCCACCTCTGGCTGGCTCTAGAGTGGGGAAGGAATGGAGATTTTGCAGTATCCTGCTGCCATACCCACCAAGCATGCCCACCAAGCCATGCCCACAGAACCGGTAGTAAAAAAAAAAATTGGATTTCATCATGGTCTGTACTTGAATGGAAGACTACATGGAAGCCCCAGCTTTCTTCAACTATAATTCCACCAAATTCCGCTAATATCCCACTACCAATTTCTCCATCATTAAGTGTAAATAAAGCTCAGCTGGAATTTTAAGTCAATGCCCAATACTCTGAAAATAAGCTTAAGGTTTGTCCTATGTACACACTTGTGTTGAAGTTTATTTTCAAATTCAGTCCGATTTGACCAGTCTCTTGAGAACAAGTGAATATGATTGTTGGCTTAACCATTCACTTATATGAACAGGAAGTGAAAAGACTATAAATGCCATTTATTCTGGGCCATCTGCCATCTGTGGCCTGTCATTTTCCTGTGGCACCAGATTACACAGTGCCAACCTCATTCTGCTATGCTAATATAGTATTACCAGCAAGACACAACTCTGCCACAACTGAGTCGGGGCTGATGACAAAGACTACTTTTTCAAGAGAGGCAAGGGTTACCAGATCTGGATTGCAAAGCTCCAGAGGACCACTAGATGGAAGCAAGATAGTTTTCTGTGTCTCGCTCCTGCCATCTTGAGGTGATCTTCATTTCTGCAGCTCTGATCTGAAAGCTCCAGGCAAACATTCACACCCTGAGCCCTGGTAGCACAGTGATTAGAATGCAGTATTGCAGGCTAACTCTTCCACAGCCAGGAGTTCAATCCTGATCGGCTCAAAGTTGACTCAGCTTTAAATCCTTCCAAAGGTAATAAAACAAGGACCCAGATTGTTGGAAGCAATACACCAATATTGTAAACTGCTCAGGGAATGCTATAAAGCACTATCAAACAGTATATAACTCTTAAGTCTTGGTGGTGCAGCAGACTGAAGTGTGTTAAGTAGTACTTAGCTGCCAGCGGCCTGCAATTACTGCGAGTTCAAATCTCACCAGGCTCAAGGTTGACTCAGCCTTCCATCCTTCCAAGGTAGGTAAAATGGGGACCCGAATTGTGGGGGCAATAAGCTGACTTTGTATAAAAAAGAACATCGTTGGGGGTGGGGGGCAAAAGCCTTAATAAGCAAGTATATACCAAAGTATGTACGCAATTGCTTAATGCATTGTAAGCCACCCTGAGTCTCCGGAGAAGGGTGGCATAAAAATTGAACCAATCAATCAATCAATCAATCAATCAATTAAGTCAGAGGTGGTACTCAGCTAGTTTGGACCGGTTGCGGCAAATTGGTTGCGGCAACTGCAGGTGGGCCCACCCTGGTGTAATGCTGTCCTATTTAGCCATGTTTTTGAGGACGGCATGCATGCAAGCAAAGCACATGAGCAGAAGACTAAGTGCATGCGAGGAAGGCGCGCACATGGTGAACCAGTGATAAGAATATTGGAAACCCACGCAAGCAAAGCACATGCGCAAGAAGGCGCATGCACAGTGAACCAGTGGTAAGAATATTGGAAATAGCTGTTGCTATTCTGTGTCATTATGACCTGATTTTGGCAGAGCTGGGTTTCCATATTTTGCATATAGGAGAAAAAAAAGAGAAAAATCCTGTTATTCTTCTTAAATTGAAACCAAATCTTATGGAAAGCTTCACAAATCTACCTTTACCTTCTTCCAGTGTGATCCCATGGATTGGCAAGTTTTCCCGGAAGCCACTGCTAAACCCCGATTTCTCCAGTTCCTTGGGGTTAAACTCCTGGGATCCAAGGTCTGGTTCTGTCCATTCCGGTGACCTCTCCCCGCTGTGGGTTTCTCTCTGTCCTGGTGCGTGAGGACTGCATTGTGGACTAGCGGGCTGAAAGTGTGGAGGGTGGCAATCTAAAGCGTGAAGGTGGGGCAGGTTTGGGGGACCAAGACGGGGTACAGAGAGATTAACGCCCCCGTAGGTCTCACTGGGAGGGAAACGGAAGGCCGGACTGTAATGGGGAGGGGTTGAGAAAGAGCAAGGGCTCCAGTTGGAGCCATAGGGGGAACAAGGTGGGGAACGCTCAGGACTGTAAGAGAAGGGAGGTCTGGAAGGGGAGAAATCCATGGCCCCTTGTGCTGGCGGTAGCGAAAAGGGAACATTTGGGGTGATGTGTGGGAACGTATGGGGTGTGGAATCTGGATGGGGTTCTTCTTTGAAGATCACTAGAGAAGAAGTGGAGAAGATTGGCAGGGAACATCAAGCACACTGTAGCACCCAACCACTCTCATCTCCCACCTTTCAGGTCCACCTACCAGGCAAATATTTGAAGCCTTGAGCTGGACTTCTTTTCCGGCGCCCATTGGAAATATAGAAGTATGTCTGAATGGGCCGTGAAACTCTTTTGTTGCTGTATTCAGGAACGGTGAGGGTCAGCAAAGCCTGTGGAAGGAGAAGAAAGTGATGTCAAGGCAAGTGATAGTTACCCTTCCTGACACTTAGAACAATGAATCAGTGGAACAACTTGCCTCCAGAAGTTGTGAATCTTCCAACACTGGAAGTTTTTAAGAAGATGTTGGATAACCATTGGTCTGAGGTGGTGTAGAGATTCTATTCTATTCTATTCTATTCTATTCTATTCTATTCTATTCTATTCTATTCTATTCTATTCTATTCTATTCTATTCTATTCTATTCTATTCTATTCTATTCTATTCTATTCTACTCTACTCTACTCTACTCTACTCTACTCTACTCTACTCTACTCTACTCTACTCTACTCTACTCAAGTAAATTCAATAGAGAAGGTTAATCCCACAATCTGGGTATTTTGTTTTTCTTTAGATATGACGATTTCAATTTTCCAGAATTCTCAGCAATGACCATGCTGAAGTACCTAAGGACTTCTTAGGGAGGTGAAATCCACATATTTGAGTACAGTCAAATTAAGGAACCCAGGAATAGAATGCCCTGCTTCAATCACTATCCATCATTTGCTGCTATATTGAAAAAAAGAAATCCAACCTCATGGCTAGGAAAATTCTCTCCAATGTTGTCCCCATAGATGATAGTGTATAATTCTCATTCTCACCTCTGTGCTTTTCAAGCGATTAACGTTTGCTTCCTCTTCCCACTGGAGTTTTCCATCTGAAACCAGAAAAGAAAACTAGTTGACTAAGAGCCCAGTGGACTTACACTTGTGTAAGAGATGGAGGTGCAGTTTTCTGGATCAGGGCAAAGAGTCACTTAATCCAGCCAACTCCTTCATGAAGATTAAAAGCAGTAGATGATAAAAAATAATCCTAGCCCACAATTTGTGTCCAGTGTGGCCCATGATTGATGGTTCACTTAAACCTGTCAATATAGGTTTAGCTGTGGAGAAAAATGCCCCGGAGATTAAGACAAAAAAAAAAAAAAGATGACTAGAGAGACAATCATGTGCCAGCTTTCTTAACCCAACATTAGAATGCTCTCTGTCTGTCTGCCTGTCTGTCTGCCTGCCTGTCTGTGTCTCTGTGTCTCTCTCTGTCTGTCTGTCTGTCTCTGTCTTTGTCTGTCTATCTGTCTCTCTGTGTGTGTGTCTGTCTCTCTCTGTCTCTCTCTCTCATCTCAGCCATCCAGGTGATGACTGGGTCTCTGTGTTATTTGTGTGTATGATGAATTGTTTGTGTGTGTATTCTTTATTTATTCCTGTCAGAAGCATCTTCAAATCATAACATATCATCTTCAATAGTGAGCAAATAAAATAGGTAATCACAAAAAATATAGCAAGTATAAAAGGCATGTAAGATAAATAGGATTAAATCCAAATGTCATTTGCCCAGAGAACATTTTCTCTTGCCAGCACAGGGTCTTCCTCAGAGGTGCTATTCAGCTGGTTCATACAGGTTTGCCTGACCTGATAATGGAGATTGTGGGTAGGCCTGCCCACCTGTCCTGGCTCTATGCACGGAAAGGGCTTGAGCAAGCAAAGTGCTTGCACGGAAGACCGGGCACATGTGTGGAAGGTTTGTGCATGAAGCGAGCGTAAAGCGAGCATGAAGCGAGCGTGAAGCGAGCATGAAGCGAGCGGGGTGAACTGGTGGTAAGAATATTGGAAACCCACCGCTGTCTCCCTCCATACAATCCTCCACATTTTCTTTTGTATAACTCTTTATTAAAAGTTTTAAGGAGAATAGAAATACCAACTAAAACAAACCCAGAAAACAAAGAGAAAAAGAAGGAGAAAAAGAAAGAGACAAAGTTGTGGAAAGGAAAGATAAAAGAGAAGTGGGGGAAAAAAGTGTGCAGTTTCTTTTGCAGCAAATATAATTGCAAAGATATCTTTTATTCTATGGTTACAAAGAAGAAAAGCCTTACTTTTTATATATATTATCCATTTTTTCCCCAATCATCAATATCCCAAGTGATAAAGGCATTATTTTTTTTTCTCTTTCAAGGCAACAGGTCTACAAGGTATTTCCAGTTGACTTTAGAATATAGAAGTTGACTTTTTTTTAATCAAGCCAATTTAACCATCTCTGCAAATGTCATCATCTTCATCAACTATTCCTCCCTTGTAGGTAGTATTGAGCCTTTCCACAGCTAAGTATGCAATAATGTCACTGTGCTTGTCATATATTGCCTCCCCTCCCCGGTACCTTTCCCTTTGTTTCCAACTGATTTTTCTATTCTCATCAACAAACACGACTACCTCAATTTGCAGGTGTTTATCTGGAGAGGAAGAGTCCTCCTCCAATTGAGCAAATGTGGTTTATTCAATCTGAATTCCATTATTTTGCTCAGTTGGTTTTCTGCCATGCAGCAGAGAAAGAAAGAAAGAAAGAAAGAAAGAAAGAAAGAAAGAAAGAAAGAAAGAAAGAAAGAAAGAAAGAAAGAAAGAAGAGAAAGAAAGAGGGAGGGGAGGAAGGAAGGAAGGAAAAGAGAGGGAGAGGAAGAAAGAAAAGAAGGAAGGAGAAGAGAGAGGGAAAGGGAAAGAGGAAGGAAGGAAGGAAAGAAAGAAAGAGAGAGAGAGAGAGGGTGAGGAAGGAAGGAGAAGAGAGAGAGGGAGTGGGAGAAAGGAAAGGAGGAAGGAAGAAAGGAAAAGAGAGAGGGAAAAGAAGGAAGGAGAAGGAGGAGTGGGAGAAAAGAAAGAAGGAAGGCAGGAGGAAGGAAAACAGACAGGGGAAGGAAGGAGGGAGGGAGGGAAGGAAGGAAGGAAGGAAGGAAGAAAAGAAAGAAAGGAAGGAAAGGAAGGAAGAAAGAAAGAAAGGAAAGGGGAAAGGAAAGGAAAGGAAGAAAGGAAAGGAAAGGAAAGGAAAGGAACTCAATCTCACTTACCAGGCCCTCGTTCGATGAAAACAACTTTTGATTCTGGCAGAAAGTTGGCTCCACTAATGACCATCTCTTCACCACCATGCACTGAGCAGGCGCTAAGACTGTAATGCTCTACTTGTGGGAGTTCTTGAGCTGAGCGCTGGGCTGCAAAGAGGGACCAGAGAGACAAGTGGAACAGAGGCTAAAAGTCTTAGCTCTTTGACAGTGGAATTGGGGAGTGCGATTACAGGCCAACTCATCCACTGCACCCTGTAGGGAAGAATCACTTCCTGAAACATTTTCTTAATGACAACTTTCTCTTCTTCCATGCTTTCAAAACCAATTTTGAGCAAAACGCAGCACCCTTCCCAAGCAACAGGTGTCACGCACTATGACATAACTGGACATTGCAAAGCGGGTTTTTTTTAAAAAAATAAAAAGTAACAAAACCCACTCAGATTTTTCCTAAGTCTTGTGAGATATTAGCAATTTCCCTTTGGGATCCCTCAATGCAATCTTGGGTGAGTTCTGGCAAACTCACAAGCTTTGATCTATTAAAAAAATAAAATAAGTTCAATATACAGTATGTGCATTTGAGTGTACATAGGCGTACTTAGGGGGTGCGATGGCTCAGTGGCTAAAATGCTGAGCTTATCAATCGAAAGATCGCCAGTTCAGTGTTTCGAATCCCTAGTGCTGTGTAACGGAGTAAGTTCCTGTTACTTGTCCCAGCTTCTGCCAACCTAGCAGTTCATAAAAAATGCAAGTAGAAAAATAGGGACCACATTGGTGGGAAAGTAAAGCATTCTGTGCGCCTTCGGCATTGAGTCATGCCGGCCATATGACTACAGAATTGCCATCAGACAGCGTTGGCTCTTCGGCTTAGAAATGGAGATGAGCACTGCCCCCTAGAGTCGGGGACGACTAGCACGTATGTGCGAGGGGAACTTTTATCTTTACTTTTTCACAGGTGTACTTGTATCTATGCATGAATGTGTTTGTATACAAGTGTTCCTTGACTTACATCCATTCGTTTAGTGACCATCCAAAGTTACAACAACGCTGAAAAAGTGACTTATGCCCATTTTTCACATGACCACTGCAAAGTCCTCAGGGGTCACATGATCAAAATTTGGACAGTGGGCAACTGGCTCATATTTATGATGGTTGCAGTGTCCTGAGGACCTGTGATCAGCTTTTGCAACTTTCTGACAAGCAAAGTCAAGGGGAAAAGCCATATTCACTTAACAACCATGTTACTGTCTGAAACAACCACAGACAACCACAGTGGGTAAGTGTGGTTACCCACTGTGGCAAGAAAAGTCATAAAATGAAGCTAGACTCACTTATCAACTGTCTGGGGTAGCAATATGTTGGACTCAATGGTGGCCGTAAATTGAGGACTGCCTGTGTACACATACACGCATTTTGGAGTAAATACTTCAAATGGATGGTCAATTTTTCTTCCCCGTTCTCAAATCTGGAGTTTTTGTAGATGTTTTAGCTCAGCACTGGATAAAGGAGAGATATCCCCGGGCAAACTTTCAACAGGAATGCCCCTGCTCAGTTGCTGGAGCAGCTACCATGGATGGATAGGTGAGATTGGTGATGGTGGGTGAGCACTGAAAGGTCCCCTCTCCAGTTCCACCTACCCATCACCCACAATGTGGAGTCAACAGCTTCAACTTTCCTTTGGACAATCTTGACGACATGTCTATGGAGATTCTCAGTCATCTAGGTCAGTGGTGGGTTTCAAAAATTTGTACTACCAATTCTGTGGGTGTGGCTTGGTGGGTGTGATGGTGAGTGTGGCTTGATGAGCGTGGCAGGGGAAGGATACTGCAAAATCCCCATTTCCTCCCGATCAGCTGGGACTTGGGAGGCAGAGAATAGATCGGGGTAGGGCCAGGCAGAATTTTTACTACCAGTTTTTTGAACTACTCAAAATTTCTACTACCGGTTCTCCAGAACTGGTCAGAACCTGCTGAAACCCACCTCTGATATAAGTCATGGTTGTCCCAAAGGTGTGTGTTTGTGTGTGTGTGTGTGGTGTTATTGTTGTTTTTGAGATAATTGGACGTTCTGGTTTTTTTCCTGAACATGTTTCGCTTCTTATCCAAGAAGCTTCTTCACTTTGGGAAAATCTTGAGAACAGACCCCAGCCGTCAAATATTACCCTAAAGTACCAATACTCACAACATTCAATGGGCACAGAAGCCGTCTGGATGGAAACCACTTTGCCATTTCCTTGTGGGACATGAACCCGAAATACCAGCCGTACCCGTGTGTTTTTGCGCCCAATGTCTGTCTCACCTTTGCGCAGCTCAATGTCTGAGTTACGTAGTTTTAAGATTCCGGCACAGTCGATGCTAAAAGGGTTGAAAGAGACCAAAGAAAAAGACAAATGATCAAATGACAATCTTCTGCTAGATCAATGGAACCAAGGTATCTTGATTTTTAAAGGAAAGGAAGGTGGAGATGCCTTCACTGGTGTTATTCAACCAGTTCTATCCAGTTCGGGCAATCTGGTAGTGGCGGCTACAGGAGGTTCTGCTCGCCCACCCAGACGTAATCACATCCTGTTTTTGATGCTCTGTGCATGCGTGGAAGGCATGCACACTCACATTTGCGAACCAGTAGCAAAGCTAAGTGGAAATCACCCCTAGACGCATTGCTTTTCTTATGAGTTCTAGTCTAGTTAGTGTACATTTCAAAGTGACAATAAAGTCTTAGTCTAAGTCCTGACTTAAGCATGAAAAATGGCAGGATGACTTTGGGTCAATCATTCTCTCTCAATCCAACCCATTTCACGGGACTGTTGTTGTGGGGAAAATAGGAGGAGGAACAGTGGTGGGTTGCCCCCGGTTCAGACTGGTTCACAAGAACCGGTAGTAAAACTGGTGGGAGGCCCCACTTGCCACCCTGGATGTCATCCTTGGTGATCTGTGCATGCGCTGAAGCTTCTGCACATGCGCAGAAGCAAGGTGTGCATGCGAGTGAAGGGTCACGCATGTGCGATCCCGTTGCAAACTGGTAGTAAATGTAAGTAGAATCCATCCCTGAAGAGAATGACATATGTGAGTGTTTGGAAAACTGTATCCAGGTTTGGTTGCCAAAGATTGATTGTCTTAAATCTTTTAGAAATAACACAACCGGAGGTGGGATTCCTTACTGGTTCGCAAATGTGAGTGCACGTGGCAGTAGTCTTGCATTACATCCAGGCGGGTGGCCAAAGCCTCCCGCAGTCGCCACTACCTTTTCATGCAATCTGGAAGAAGCTGAAGAAGCTGAATCCCATCACTGAACACAACATAATTTTTTAAGATGCACAATGATCTAATTACTGATACGGAGGTGAATTATTACTCTGGTGTCATTAGTTGGAACTGTAACTGTATGTTATATTAGACTTTATAGGGTACTATTGCAATTTATTGTTGCGTTGATTCTGGCTACTGTTCTTGGACACCATTTAGAGTCAACTGACTGAATCAGACTATCAATTCAATCATTCATGCAATCAATCAATGTCTAAAACCAAGACTATTTTGCTATTCTGTTACACGGATAGTTCTAACCAATCCTTTTTGCAACTCCATCACTAAGTGGAATCATAAAGTGAAGCATTGTGTGATCATAATCTGATTTAACAATAGTTCCAATGGTGGACATTAGCAAATCACTGTATATTGTTAAGTAGGATGTCACATGACCGCGACTTGCAACTTCTTGCCAATGCCTGTTGCAAGCTGGTTGTGAAGATAGCAAATAGAGATCATGTGACCATGGAATACTGGTATCGTGTAGGTTATATCCCTATTATATTCAATTCATCAACATTCAACAGGTATATGGATATTGGAAAATAGGGATAGCCAAGAGGGAAAATCCACAATAAATTGCCAACCATCGGTTGTTCCTGTCTTTTCTTTTTATGTACATTGAGAGCATATGCACCAAGACAAATTCCCTGTGTGTCCAATCACACTTGGCCAATAAAAAATTCTATTCTATTCTATTCTATTCTATTCTATTCTATTCTATTCTATTCTATTCTATTCTATTCTATTCTATTCTATTCTATTCTATTCTATTCTATTCTATTCTATTCTATTCTATTCTATTCCACACATGTTTTGCCAGTGTTTTAACTGGCTGTTTTTCTGACAAATCAAAATACAATCAAGATCAAGTGAAGTACTAATACCACTCTATAAAGCCTTAGTAAGACCATACCTAGAATGCTGCATCCAGTTTTGATCACCACACTATAAAAAAGATGTTGAGACTAGAAAGACTGCAGCAACCAAGATGATTAGGGGACTGAAGGCTAAAACATACAATGAATGATTACAGATACTAGGCATGTCTAGTCTAGTGAAGAGAAGGACCAGGGGAGACATGATAGCAGTGTTCCAATATTTGAGGGGCTGCCACAGAGAGGAGGGGTCAAGCTATTTTCTGAAGCACCTGAAGGCCAGACAAGGAATAATGGAAATGGAACAAGGAGAGATTCAACCTGAAAATATGGGGGGGGGGGGGAAATTTGACAGTGAGAACAATCAACCAATGAAACAGCTTGCCTTGAAAAGTTGTGGGAGCTTCATCATTGGAAGCTTTCAAGAAGAGACTGGGCTACCATCTGTCAAAAGTGGTGTAGGCCCTACACTGTAGGATCTCCAGCTTGGGTAGGGAGTTGGACTAGATGACCTACAAGGTCCCTTCCAACTCTGTTAATTTGTTTACAAAGGCTAAGAAGGGAATTGTCAAGCCCTTCAATCAAATGACCTTTAGGTGTTTAGTCTACGGTTATGTATTTTTCCTTTTCCTCTTTCTTTCATTTATGTTTTATGTATTAATTTTGCCATTTTTAATCAGGTCATATTGCTTTTTATATCTGAAATGGACTGAAAGTCATATTATTAGGATCTTCTCTTTCTCCTTATCAAAAAAGAAAAAAGAAAAAAAAAGAAGGAAAACAAAAACATAAAATTGAGAAAGGACCAGATCTTTATTCATCTTTATATCATGATCATCATCACTACCATCACCCAGATGAAGTCCTTTCTTCATCTCTCCACTTTTTGGTGCCTAAAGGCAACTTACTTGGCTGCCATGTTGTTCTCGGGCAGCAGAGACATCTCAAGAACTTTGGTTCCACTGATGATAGATTCGTAACTCGTGGTGGCCACCATTTTCCCAGTGATGCGATGCACCTGGTAGAAAGCATGAGGACGTAGGTTTCGCTCATCCGCTGTTCCGATGAACATTTGTAACGTCAGGGGTTTTTCATCATAACCTAAAAGCTTGATTGGAAAAGAGAAGGAAGTCATCATCTTATCCCTTTATTCCCAACCACAAATTATTTGTAATAAAACAAAAATATCTATGTAACAGTATGATACATACAGTACTGGCCAAAATTGTGGAAACAATTTGGGGAAAGTGTATTTTTGAGATCTGACGGCTAATAACACCACTTTTTTTTTTTTTTTTTTTTTTTTTTGAGTTTCAAGATAATCATATTCCACTGCTGGAAGGGACTGGGAATAGCCCAGTCCAGATAGATTGAAAATCTATCAAGCCGACTAACGAAACTTGTTAGTCAGAAGTGATCCAGCTATAAAACCCAGTTAATAGAAGCAATCATTCAATCTTAGTTTCACATTATAACAGCTGCAGAACTAAAAGGCTTGGTTCACTCCATGGGAAGATGTTGTAAGGCCCTAATTCATGCTAAAGGTTACCCAAATAAGTATTAACTGACATGGTGATAATTTTTGCATATCTCATTTTTTCCTATGGTGATAATTTTTGTATATCTCATTTTTTTCTACATGTTCCATTTTCCTTCTTTATATTGTAACTGCTATTCTAATAGCAAATCCTTCATAAAAGTTATTGCATTACATTCTTGATTAAATTATCTTTCCATGGATATGTAATTGTTATGGTACTATTTCAAAAAAAAAAAAGTGGTCTTATTAGCTAGTTTTAGAAAATACATTTTCCCAAAAGGTTTCCACAATTTGGCCACTACTGTACTTCGATGTGTCAAATATTTGGGGAGGACATCAAGACCTGGCAATGATTCTCAGACAACAGATTTTTAAATCCAACATTCCAACTATTGCAAAATACATAATTTTAATCTGACTTTGTTCCTAGGTGCCTATCTTGGGTTTTATTTGATAGGTTTTCTTTGGGTGGGGGAATTCCCTTTTGCTCTTGATAAAGGTAGTCCTTGACTTACAAATACAATTAGGTCTAAAGTTTCTGTTGCTAACTGAGACAGTCACTAAGTGAGTTTTGCCCCATTTTACAATCTTTCTTGCCACTATTATTAAGTGAATCAGTGCAGTTGTTGAATTAGTAACATGGTTGTTAAGTGAACCTGGGTTCCCTCATTGACTTTGCTTGTCAGAAGATCACAAAAGTTGATCACATGACCCCCCCCCCCAGACATTGCAATGGTCATAAATATGGGTCTGTTACCAAGCGCCTGGATTTTGATCACCTGACCATTGCATCGTAAGTGTGAAAAATGGTCATGCCACTTTTTTCAGTATCATTGTAACTTCAAACAGTCACTAAATGAAAGGTTGTAAGTCAGGGACTGCCTGCACTAATGTAGTAAAGGCAGTTCTAATTAGTAACTAATTAGTAGTTGGATGTACTAATTTATTTTTGCGGTGAGGATTTTGTTTTTTCACACTGTCCAGAGTTATCAAAGCATAATTAATTCTTGCTGGATCCTACCCGCTGGACCATATAGTCCAGCAATTTGTTCTCATGGTGATCTACCAACCACACAAGGCTAATAGATGATAGCAATAGCAATAGCATTTAGACTTATATAGCACTTTACAGTGTTTTACATTCCTCCATCATGCCTCACATCGTGGCATCTGCCTGACAGATCCCTAAAAATGGCTTTCAACAAACTTTGCTCATAGCAATAGCAATAGCACTTAGACTTATATACCACTTCACAGTGCTTTACAGCTCTCTCTAAGCAGTTTACAGAGTCAACCTATTGCCCCCCCCCCCCAATAATCTGGGTCCTCATTTTACCGGCCTCAGAAGGATGGAAGGCTGAGTCAACCTTGAGCCTGGTGAGATTTTAACTTCCAAATTGTAGGCAGCTGGCAGGCAGCAGAAGTAGCCTGCAGTACTGCACTCTAACCACTGCACCACCGCAGCTCATAAGCTGTTCAAGAGCCGGCTACCAGCAGTTCGGTAGTTCGATTCCCACGGAACTCAAGGTTGACTCAGCCTTCCATTCTTCTGTTTGGAAACAAATCAAGGAGAGAAGCAACCTGAAATTAAGGAGAAATTTCCTAATTGTGTGGACAATTAACCAGTGGAAGAGCTTTCCTTCAGAAGTTGTAGGTGCTTTGTCACTGGAGGTTTTTAAGAAAAGATTGGACAGCCATCTGTCTGAAATGGTACAGGGAAGACCTCCAAGGTTCCTTTCCAGGTCTATTCAGATTCCTTGAAAATGCCAATATTTCAGTTGGTGGGGGGTGGGGGGGAGTGCTCAAGGCATGCATGTAGCAGAAAGAGACCGGAATTAATCTCTGGATGCAAAAAATAAAAAAATTGCAGATTTAGTTGGCATCCATCACTGCTTCCAACCAGTAGGAGGAGAAAAGGGGCACCTGAATTAGTTATCACGATTTAGTTGAAAGGGAAGGGCCGGCTGTAATGGGTCCTTCAGCTTCTCCAGAAGGCTAAATTCCTGTAATTTAAAAATAGGCTAGAGGGCAAATCCCTGTCTTAAATTAAGACTCCTCTATACCAGTCATTCCCTGCTGTAACCGCCACTATCCCTTCCTCAGGAACCCACAACAACGCAGCTGGTGACTTCAGCAGTTCGGTGGTCTCGCCTCAAGGGGTTGGCCAGATGTTTTCCATCAGAAGCCAAGCAGTCACAGCTGCACTCGATTTGAGACGCTCCCTTTTTACATTTCCCTCCACCACCCCCCAAACGTTATTGTAGATGGAACATTCCACAAAGCTGGAGGGGGCTGGAGGGAGGGAAACTCAAGAGAAGCAACTTGCCAACTTTGGAAGTGGATGGGATGGGGGGCGGTTTGAAGAAAAATTAGAAGCAAGCAAACTGCAGCGGTACTGTAAGATGGAAAGGGAGAGGAGAAAAGTTTTGATTTAAAAAAAGAAAAAAACCAGAAATCTTAACAATGCAGGAATTGATCTTTCCAGAAAAAGTGAATCTGGAAAACCGAGGAATTGGTTCAGAAAAGTGCAGAAGTAAGAAGTCTTTTGTTTGTGCCCAAGCTTTTCCATCTCTTCCACCACCTCTTGCTTTTTCTGCAGCTCACGATCTTGTGACGTAGAGAGATGGATGGATGGAGGAAAGCAGTGCTACAATTTAGGAATCTGAGCGTGGGAAAGGGCAGATTTGACATCCCGGGGATGTGGCCAGGAAGGGGAGATTGAAGCAGGCCCAGCCCAGGAACGCGACATCGAAACGGAAGGGTGAGGAGATAAATTGATCAAAGCCAGAAAGACGCTCTTTTCTTTCTGACCAATTCACTGGGATGAAAAAAAAATGTCACAAACAAAAAATGGAAGATTAAAATGGATCATGTTATGTGTGAGGAAGAAAGACTGGGATCTAATACACTGAAGATGTCATTATGGTCATATCAGTTTCTAGATGTGGCAGACTAACAAAATAATAGAGTTTGGAGGACTTCTAGTCCAACCTGTTTTAGTCCTATTTTAAATACATTAATAATTATTCCACACACACTGGTTAAGTAAGTAATTAACTCTTGTTTCGTTCATTACAGTGGTGTTGTAGTTAGCGTATGTTATGCATACCACTGGGGATTATTTTTTTAAAAAATGATTTTAACAGTTCAGGCGGTATAAGATATAACAGAACGTATAACAGAATAGCAGAGTTGGAAGAGACCTTGGAGGTCTTCTAGTCCAATCTCCTGCTCAGGCAGGAAACCCTATACCATTTCAAGCAAATGGTTATCCAATATCTTCTTAAAAAGTTCCAGAGTTGGAGCACCCACAACTTCTAAAGGAAAGCCATTCCATTGATTAATTATTCTAATTGTCAGAAAATTTCTCCTTAGTTCTAGAATGCTTCTCTCCTTGATGAGTTTCCATCCATTGCTTCTTGTCCTACCTTCAAGTGCTTTGGAAATTAGGTTGACAACCCGCCCCCCTCTTTTTTTTTAGTGGCAGTCCCTCAACGATAGGAAAACTGCTATCATCTCACCCCTAGTCCTTCTTTTCACTAGACTAGACATACCCAATTCAACACTACAATTCCCATCGTCCTACCCCTTCCTGGTGGATGACAGGGGTTGTAGTCCCACTTAACCAGAGAGACACGTGCACCCAAAGGACATCAGCCTGAAAACCCAATTTTTCCATCTTTCTTTCTTTCTTCTCATTATGAGCTCAAGCTGGCCAGATATCACCCACTCATTCCCCTATTTAAAAGAAAAGGTTTCTGTAAGCTAAATATAGTCGGCATCTATTTCACAAGTTCTGAAAGGGGAAAAAATATGTGACATTTGCGCTCGGTTTTGTTTTGTTGCTTTGTACACAGCAAGGGAAGTCTTTGAAGTGGGAATAGTTTTCGTCTTTGGGATTTCTGGATGAAGCTTTTCCAACGAGACTTCCCACCCCCTCCAATTCCTGTTCCCGCAAACTTCTCCAAGAGCTCTGACTTTGCTTTGCAGATTATTCCACGTCTGAAAATGTCATACCACACAGACACACACATGCACACACAAACAAACAAGCAACAAATAACTGCTGGAGATTGGAAGTGAAATGAAGAGGGATTCATAAAATGGTGAAAACAAACAAAAAAATAATCTTCAGGGGGCCACGTTGTACAAGGAGAATTTATATAAAATGTTTATAGGTGGCACCTACCACCAACTAGGCTAGCCAAAATGTACCTAAATGCTGGAAATGTGACCAAATACCAGGCACCTACTACCACATGTGGTGGACATGTAAAAGAGCAAAGGAATACTGGCAAAAGATTCAAATGTAGTTGAAAGAAATGACCAGACAGAGATTGGAACTCAAACCAGAATCATTCCTATTAGGAATTATAGAAGAAGATCTAAATAAAGGGTCTACATATTTAATATTGCATTTCACAACAGCGGTGAGAATAGTTTATGCCCAACAGTGGAAGAGTGAAAACACACCTAAAGAAAGGGAAATAAAGAAAGAAAATATTTGACTGTGCAGAATGTGATAGACTGATGCTAGAACTGAAAAACAAAAGAAAGACAGAATACTATGAGATTTGGAAAAGATTTTATCAATGGTTAGACTTAAGGAATAGAAGTCAGAATGAGTAAGAACGAGGATGCATAGACTGAAACAAAAGGCAATATATGTAATATAGTATGTAAATGAAAACATGTATAAAAGGTTAAGTATGTGTATATAATTAATAAGTAGTGATGTATATTGAATACATAAGAGACTTGTGTTATACTTTATATGGGGAAATATCGCCAAAATGGTTCCATCATGTACAAAAAAAAATTTAACAATAAAGGTTTTTAAAAATCAAAAAAAAAAAATCTTCAGGGCAATTAGTTGTTAAATCACTCTTCTTGAAGGCAACACAGTTTGAAATGTAAAAAAAAAAAAGATGGAATTGTAATTACCATATTTTTCTGAGTATAGATGCACCTTTCCCCCCCAAAAAAGAGGGTGAAAATCTGGGTGTATCTTATACTCCGAATGTAGCCATGCCCAGCTTCTCAAACGGAGGTTTCAGAGGCTGAAAAAAGCATCAAAAATGAAGCTTTAGAAAAGAAGCCCCCAAGCAGAGCTTCAGAGGCTTTATTTCTGAAGCTCTGTTTTGGAGGCAGGAAAAAAAAGTTTTTTCTGAAACAAGAGTTTCAGAAGTTTCAGAAACAGGAAAAAAAGCAAAAAAAGAAAGGAAGGAAGGAAGGAAGGAAGGAAGGAAGGAAGGAAGGAAGGAAGGAAGGAAGGAAGGAAGGAAGGAAGGAAGGAAGGAAGGAAGGAAGGAAGGAAGGAAGGCACGGGGCTCACAACCAAGGAACCTGTTGCTAAAATTCACCTCTGGGAACAGCTGATTGGGGGTATTCTAGGAAGCCAATCCACCTGCCAATCAGCTTTTTTCTTATTTTCCTTCCCAAAAACTAAGGTGCATCTTATACTCTGATGCATTTTATACTCCGAAAAATACAGTATGGGATGACTTCAAAAGGCATCAGAACATGCTCAGGAAAAGTCTTGCCTTAAGTTCAAGATTAAATCAAGACAAAGAGAAAATTGTGCACCTTTTTCTAGCTACTACAGTAGTGGCCAAAATTGTGAAAACCATTTGGGAAAAGTATATTTTTGAGATTTGATGGCTAATAATACCACTTTTTTTTTTTGAGTTTCAAGATAATCATATTTGTTTTTTCTACATGTTTCACTTTTCTTCTTTATACTGTAATTGCTATTCTAATAGCAAATCCTTCAAAAAAAGTTATTGCATTACATTCTTGATTAAATTATCTTTCCATTGATATATCATTTTATGGTACTACTCCCAAAAAAAAAAAAAGTGGTGTTATTAGCTAGTTTTACACTTCTAATAAATACACTTTTCCAAAAAGGTTTCCATAATTTTGACCACTACTATAAATACAACTCAAACTGGAAGAGATATGTACAATTTGCCTAAATTGAGAGAGAAATTTGAATCATTGACATTCTATTTTGATGTATGTCTAAAGGAAGGGAGAACATGTGAATCCGACTTAAACAAACAACTTGCATTTTATAGAGCATTTATGTACATAAAACATTGCTCTCTGGTTATATGACCCAAATCTAAGACTTAGAATTTGGCCTCAGTCTCACAGACACAGAAAGATGTGGTTGGAGAATGTATTTCTGAAGGAATATGAAATATATATATATATGTGTGTGTGTATTTGATACATGATGACACTTCCCGTCTGCCTTCTATTTGGAAACCTGCTCTCACAGATAGACGAATCTTAACACAAAATATAAACCATAGATCAAAACTTCATCAAAAAGCCTGTGTTGCCACCATTTCCAACATAACTTATCCATCAACCCACAACCTAGCAACAGTGCTTCCACCCAATCAAAATACAACTACGTCATCAACCAATCAGAATACAACAACACTGTCAACCAATCAGAATACACCTTTGCCTCTTTTCATAGAAAAACATCAGTTAAGATCACACAGTTTGCACATAAGCACCAAACCAAGAACATCAGCCAGAAGATGATGAATGTGATTTCGGTGAAACGTCGCTACTACCCTTCTAAAGATATGTTTACAATTACACGGGAAGAAACCCGAGATATTACCTGTACACACATATATACCCGTGAAAACTTACATACATACATACATATATATATTTGTTCCAAGTTCCTTGCCAACAACGGAAAGGCACAGTGTTTCTCAATCTTGGCAATTTTAAGCTGTGTGGATTTCAACTCCCAGAAACCCCCAGTCAGTATGCTGTCTGAGGAAACCTGGGAGTTGAAGTCCATAGATCTTAAAGTTGCTAAGGTTAAGAAACATCATGCTAGCACATAAGGGAAAAAGATGGATGACAAATTGTATCCTTCTCCCTTTTATCCTGAGATAGTAGAGTTCTAATAGACTCCGGTCAGCGGTGGGTTTCACATATTCTTACCACCAGTTTGCTGCATGTGCGCACACTTGTTTCACATGCATGCACTTTTCCCACATTCATCCAGCTTTCTGTGCATGTGTTTTGTTTGTGCGCATATCTTCCACACATGCGCCCGGCCTCAAAAATATGGCTAAATCGGACGGCATTACCCCGGGGCAATCACCGGTTTTCCCAAATCAGTCTGAACAGGCTGAATACCACCTCTGACTCCGATGTGGAACACGGAGTTGTAAAAGCATTCAAAAATGAGACCATTCCACATAATCTCAAGTGAAAATCATTGTTTTAGAAGATGGACTACAATGCCCATTGTTTGTTAGTAGCAATGAGTGTGATGGGACTTGAAATCTGACAACTCCTGGTAAATTCAGCTTCTTTCAGCATAAAGTACCTATATAAAATCTGAAGACCTGTGATTCCTTGACTTTTGGCTTAGCAATGTTGTCCAAACTAAGCCACTGTGTTTGGAAACCATCATGCAAATGAATTCAATTGTAGTTATCTTAATCATGGCTTAGTAGGAGCCCTGATGAGGAACCATTTATTTTATTAATTTATAGTAAAGGTAAAGGTTTCCCTTGCACTAATCATTCTCAACTCTAGGGGGCGGTGCTCATCTCTGTTTCAAAGCCGAAGAGCCAGCGCTGTCTGAAGACATCTCCATGGTCATGTGGCCAGCATGACTAAAAGCCAAAGGCGCAAAGAATGCTGTTACCTTCCCACCAAAGATGGTCCCTATTTTTCTACCTGCATTTTTTACGTGCTTTCGAACTGCTAGGTTGGCCGAAGCTGGGGCAAGTAACGGAAACTCACCCCATTACAGAGCACTAAGGATTCGAACTGCCGACCTTTCAATCGACAAGCTCAGTGTCTTAGGTACTGAGCCACCGTGTCCCCCCTGAATATTCTAAATATTAAATATTTAAATATTAAATATTCTGAATAATCCTAAATATTAATTTATATCTTGCCTCTATTTTTTTTTAAAGTAACACTGAAGAAGCTTCTTGGATGAGAAGTGAAATGTCTTCAAACAAAAACCAGAAAGCCCAGTTGTCTCTTTAAAAAGCACCTTTGGGACAACCATGACCTGGATGACTGAGAATCTCCATAGACAGCTTTCTAACCTGGTGCCTTAACCAAAAGTGGCTTTTTAATCAGTGGTGGGATTCCAATTTTTCTACTACTGGTGCTGTGGGTGTGGCTTAGTGGGCATGACTTGGCTTGGTGGGGCAGCACCTTGTTGTGAGTGACACCGAGTTGGCCATGCCCACTCAGACACATGACCCACACCAAGCCACGCCCACCAAGCCACACCCACAGAACGGGCAGAAAAGGCAGCTTATGCGGCCTGTCCCTTTATGCCCCCCCTCCCCCCAGCGTCAAAGTACCTTAAAGGGACACTATAGTGCGCCTGCCTTCCGAATAGCTCCGCTGTGATGCCATCCCTCCAGCGAGCACTGAGCGGGTGGGAAGGGGGAGGGCAACCAGAGGTGGTATTTGCTGGTTCAGTGAACCAGTCCAAATTTCTGCTACCGGTTTACCCAAATCTGTCCGATCCAGCTGAATATCACCTCTGTCTTTAATATACTGCTGATTATGATCAAAAGGCTGTCATGGCAGCTAATAAGAAATTACGCTTATCATGTCATTCCTCAATTACCTTCACTACAGGATGTCCTCCTGGGGTGGCTTTCACAGCACCCCTGCTGCCCTCTGTCTCATAGTGGGCCCGGTGATGGGTTCGAGGCTGCACTTCGATCTTCAGTTCATACTGCTCATACTGATTGGGGAGAGGCCAGTCCAGAGGTGGAAGAGCAGAAGATCTGTTGAGAAAAGCAGAAAGGCATTTGAGGTTGACCTTGATAGACCATCTTCACAAGGTGGGATAGGCAGTTGTCAGGTCAATGGGCAGGTAAGATTGAGCAGATTCAGGAAGCCAAAAGGCTCCCACCTCTGCAGTCAGATTAAGAGCACTTCCCCCCCCCCCAAAAAAAACTTGGTCACTTGGGTAGCTGCTGAGAACTGAACCAGGTCTCCTTTTGGCATAAAATATGGGTCTCGGCTTGCTTGGCCACACTTGTGCTGAAGTGTCACAAAAGACTCAAATGCGCTGGAATGCTGGTCAAAGGCAGGTTTATTGCAGCTACAAGTCGGCTACAAGACAAATGGAGTTCTGCAGGTTTAAAGTCGGTGCTGAGAGCTTCCACCTCTCAGCGCCCGTTTTCTAGGCAAGTCCATGTCCCCAATCACTCAGGGTCTCGCTCCACCAACTATCACAGCTGTTGGGGTGAAATGTGCTCAGCCGAGCCACTCATTATCCCTGTCCGCATCATCTCCCTGCATTATCCTTCTCCGATCACCGGCAACAACTTCAGCTGCTTATCACCCAGTGCCACCATCACTGTCCATATCACGGTCCCTACTAACACCCATGTATCCTCGTCATGCTTCGTATCTGGTATGTTCCTCTCCCATCCTGATCCCTTTTGCATTAGGTTTGTTTTGCCACCCTCATTAGTTGCAGTTCATGTGTAGAGCAGCAGATGTGGCAGAAGTGGCTCGACAAGGGGTTTTAACACAAAATTAGGGCTCAGTTCAAAATCTAAGCTGTACACCAGCACAATAACATACTCCCTCCCCCAAATCATCACATCTGCTGCTACTACAAGTCTTTAAACTTCTTCCCACCTCTAGGGTTCATAACTACTGGATTCAGAACATCTACTTCTAGCTAATACAGGAAGAATTTATATTACAGGTATTTTAACAAGAAGGGATCTTGTGGGTCATCTAGTCCAACCCCCACTCAAGCAGGAGACCCTATACCATTTCTGACAGATGGCAGTCCAGTCTCTTCTTGAAAACCTCCAGTGATGAAGCCCTCACAACTTCTGAAGGCAACTTCTGTTCCATTAGTTGATTGTTCTCACTGTCAGAAAATTTCTCCTTATTTCTAGGTTGAATCTCTCCTTGATCAGTTTCTATCCATTATTCCTTGTCTGGCCTTCAGGTGCTTTAGAGAATTCTTGACCGCCTCTTCTCTGTGCAAGCCCCTCAATTATTAGACCACTGTTATCATGTCTCCCCTGGTCCTTCTCTTCACTAGACTAGCCATGCCCAGGTCCTGTAACCGTTTAGATTTCAATATTTAAAATATTACCATCCCAGTTCATATGGAGAGGTATTTTAACTTAGTAGAAAGAAGATACAATCATATTCCAACTTTCCTCATGTCAGATTTTCAGTGCTCTTTAGAACTAAAGTTTATCTAACTTTTATTCAGTGACAACAAATGCAGTTAATCCTCAATTTACAACCAGTTTGTTTAGTGACTGTTTGAAGTTACCGTGGCACTGAAAAAAGTGACCAATGACCATTGTTCACACTTATGACCCATAGTCACGTGATCAAAATTTAGATGCTTGATAGCTGACTCCTATTTGTGACTGTTGCAGTGTCCTGGAGTCATGTAATCACATTTTATAACCTTTTGATAAGAAAAGTCAATGGGGAAACTGGATTCACTTAACAATTGTGACAAGGAAGTCATAAAATGTGGCAAAACTCACTTAGCAACTGAGACTTTATGGGCACCATTTTGGTTTTCAGTCAAGGATTATTTGTGTTTTCTCCTGGTCTTAGAATCTTGCATTCTGAGGATATACTGCCTAAAAATGGAATGGAATGGAATGGAATGGAATGGAATGGAATGGAATGGAGTAGAGTAGTGTAGAGTAGAGTAGAGTAGAGTAGAGTAGAGTAGAGTAGAGTAGAATAGAATAGAATAGAATAGAATAGAATAGAATAGAATAGAATAGAATAGAATAGAATAGAATAGAATAGAATAGAATAGAATAGAATAGAATAGAATAGAATAACAGAGTTGGAAGGGACATTGGAAGTCTTCTAGTCCAACCCCCTGCTTAGGCAGGAAACCCTATTGGACAAATGGTTATCCAACGTCTTCTTAAAAACTTCCAGTGTTGGAGAATTCGCAACTTCTGGAAGCAAGTTGTTCCACGGATTAATTGTTCTAACTATCAGGAAATTTCTCCTTAGTTCTAAGTTCTCTACGAGACCACCTTCTGCAACCGATAACCTCCCACCAACCAGTACGCTCCCACAGGGTAGGCCTTCTCAGGGTGCCATCACTAAAGCAATGCCGACTGGTGGTTCCCAGAGAAAGAGCCTTTTCTGTTGGGGCACCTACCCTTTGGAACAGGTTACCCCCAGGGATACGAATGATCCCAGATCTTCGTACTTTCTGTCGTGCAGTTAAGACCTTTCTTTTTCACCAAGCCGGTCTGGCATAAATCTTTTCTAATTTTTTAAAACTTTATGCTGAAGATTCTTAACTGTTGAGCCAAACTGGCTTAATTATTTATATTCACATTCTATATGTATGTCATTTTAACTGTTCACTGCCTGAAGGACTCAGGGCGGAGTCCTTCGGGAGAAGGGCGGTATAGAAATTGAATAAATAAATAAATAAATAAATAAGTTGCTTCTCTCCTTGATTAGTTTCTACTCATTGCTTCTTGTCCTACCCTTCTTGATCCCCTCTCTTTTGTGGCAGCCCCTGAGATATTGGAATACTACTATCATGTCAGCCCTAGTCCTTCTTTTCATCAAACTAAACATACCCAGTTCCAGCAACCGTTCTTTATATGTTTTAGCCTCCAGTCCCCTAATCATCTTTGTTGCTCTTCTCCACACTCTTTCTAGAGTCTCAACATATTTTTTACATCGTGGTGACCAAAACTGAATTCAGTATTCCAAGTATGGCCTTACCAATACATTATAAAGTGATATTAACACTTCACATGATCTTGATTCTCTCCCTCTGTTTATGAAGCCTAGAACTGTGTTGTCTTTTTTGGCAGCTGCTGCACACTGCTGGCTCATATTTAAACGGTTGTCCTCTAGGACTCCAAGATCCCTTCCATAGTTACTTTGAGGAGGCTTAATTGTAGCTCAACAAGTAGTTCAATTGCGCAAAGCCCTGGCCATCATAGAATACCATACTGAATTCCGTATGTTTATTTTACAGTTATTTTCTATTTTGTAAAGGCAATTCTGGGCTCTTTTTCTAAATCAATTTCACAGTGTCATTTCAGCTTAAAGTGAAGGGGGAAAGAGGGAGGGAAGTCCTTATTGTGCTGCTGATACCTAATTTTATCAACTTTCTCCACAGCATTTTTTTCTCATGTGGAAAATATTGATATTATTAGATTTCTAAACTTAACAGTAGATCTTTTAATCTCTGTGATCATTTCAGATAACCTGCTCTGTGTTGTTTTTGGTTTTATGGTATCCATTTTAAGATGGGACCTCAAAATGCTCAGTTTGTCGACTTAATGAAAAATGACCTTACAATGTTGTCTTTTTCAAATAATAACAACAACAGTACTAGCAGATTTTCCTTTGCTACAATTCAAAATTAAAATATAAAGGTTCAGAGTTCCCAAAAGAAACTGGATCAAGGGTAAAACCCTCCCATTGAGACGGAAATGACATTTGTTTGGTGTGTGTTTTAATAATAGTTACGCCACTGTCCCCATTTGCATTTTCTGAACACACCGCATGGATGCAATTTTCATTTGTTTTCCATATTTCTCTTTTTTTGCAATGCAGTTTTAAAAAACTACATGTAAAATGCAAGGCTTAAAGAAAACTGCATGTACAACAATATTGGCTTGCTGCGTGCACCATTATTTAAAAAATAGCAAATTTGTGTAAGAATGAGATGAAGCTCTATAAGTCATCAACTTATAACACAGGTTTTAGTCCTATGTCATGGTGGTTGTAAGTTGAAGCACCCAAGTCACCAGACACAATTTTAAAACCATTTTTATAGTGTTGTTAAGTGAACCTTGTGATTATAGGTTTAAACCCATTCTTCCTAACTCACTAAAAACAGTGCAAATCATGATCAGTTGACCACAGGATGTTGCAACCAGTTGTAAATATGAGCTAGCTGTGAAGCAGGGGTGGGATTCTACTGATTTGGACCAGGTTTTGTTTTTTTTAATTTGATTTATATGCCACCCTTCTCCGGAGACTCAGGGCGGCTTACAATGCGTTAAGCAATAGCCTTCATACTTTGTATATTTATACAAAGTCAGCTTATTGCCCCCACAAAGTGGGTCCTCAATTTACCCACCTTAGAAAGATGGAAGGCTGAGTTGACCTTGAGCCTGGCTAGGATTGAACTCACAGAAATTACAGGCAGCTGGTGTTAATTGCTGCCTTTAGTAGGAGGCATTAGCCCCCTATGCTACACAGGTGTAGGCAAACCAGTAGCTCCAACAATCAGCTGGGAGGGAACTGGTTCACTCCAACAATCAGCTGGGCCCTCTCGCTCGCCCTCTCACCCCTGCGCTTTACTTACCTATATCTTCGCAACTAATTAGCGTGGCAGAGCAGATTGCCACACCTTAGCTGTTTTAATTCCCTAGCACTAATGCGGAAGGTGATTTTTTGTTCAATTGTGCAATTGAACATATGTGCAATTTGTGCATATGATGTGGGCGCGCACAATCACCGAACGGGTTGTGAAGCCAGTATGAACCCACCACTGCTGTCAAGTGCTCAAAATGTGGTCATGTGATATTTTACGACCAATGGGTGTATGGGATGTAAAGAACCCTTTCTGTAACCATTGCAACCAAATAATTGTTAAATGTCTACTTATTAGTAAAAATTACTTATATATTTTTTTTAAAAAAAATAACCTTTATAGCCAATGAAACCAGCAAGTGATATTTTTCCCTTTATTCCTACAAAGGTTTCCTCAAGTCTTTCAAAGTATCAGACTTTCTAAGGAAAAAAACATCTTGAATTCACAAAGCTCAGCTGAATTGTCAACATTAATTCAAACGACTGATAAAAAGCAAGGTTTTACACCTGGGCAGGAAAAACCAAAGGTACAAGTACAGATTAGGGGAAACCTGGATCAAAAACAGTTAACTGTGTGAGGAATTAACCAGTGAAACAGCTGGCCTCCAGAAATCGTGGGTGATTCATCACTGGAGGTTTTTAAAAAGAGACTGGACAGTCACTTGTCTGAAATGATATAGGATCATCTGCTTGAACAGGAGCCTGAACTAGAAAACCTCAGAAGTCCCTTCTAGCTGTATTCTGATTCTGATTCCAATTGACTGGTGAGTAGAGATTGCAGGTCCTCCTAATAATTCTGTTACCAGCAAATAGTTCAGATCTTCATTTTAAATTCCTTCTTCCTTCCTACAGTCACTCTATCTCATCTTCTGGGAAAGCACTAATTATAAATGACGCAGTAACTGTGAGAGGGATCTTGGAGTCCTAGTGGACAACGGTTTAAATATGAGCCGGCAGTGTGCAGCAGCTGCCAAAAAAGACAACACAGTTACACAGTTCTGCGTAAACAGAGGGATAGAATCAAGATCGCGTGAAGTGTTAATACCACTTTATAATGCTTTGATGAGGCCACAGTTGGAATGCTGCATCCAGTGTTGGGTCGCCACAATGTAAAAAAGATGTTGAGACTCTAGAAAGAGTGCAGAGAAAAGCAATAAAGATGATTAGGGGACAGGAGGCTAAAAGATATGAAAAACGGCTGCTGGAACTGGGTATGTCTAGTCTTATGAAAAGAAGGAGTAGGGGCAGGGGTGAAATCTACTTACCTTCCTTACCGGTTCGGAAGCATCAGTGCGCACAGCTTCTGCGCATGCTCAAAACCTTCTGTGCATGATGTTAGGATATGGTTGGAGCCTAACAGATTGTCCAGGCAATATATGTGTTCTGCGACTTTAAGTTTTAATGCTGCATCATTGTAATGCTGAGTCATGCTGTAATTAGTTGTAAACGTATTTAAGAAAGATACTGTAATGTATTCAGTTGATGATAAGCTACCATTGTGCTATCATCGTGTGTGTGGATCTGCTACCATCGTGGTTTGTGAACCAGAGTGAGCTTGTTATTCTACTAAGTACTGTTTGTGGTAAGAAGCTTTTTGTGATTTATCTGGCAAAGACTTAGACTGTTTAAAAGACTACAAGATTGTTTATTTTCCACTATAAAGAAAACTTTTGATAAACCAATTTGCATGTATCTCTTATTTCATTGCTCTCAGCAACGTTTCTCTGTGCACTATACTCTGCTGGTTGATAACACAACAACAATATCCTTAACACATGCGCAGAAAGTAAAAAAAACATTACTTCCTGATTAAAACCAGGAAATAATGATACCTGGGGAGCAATCGCTACTGGATCACCGAACCACAGGGAAAAATTGCTACTGGATTGGGCGATCTCATCCGATCCAGGTGCATTTCATCCCTGAGTAGGGGTGACATGATAACAGGGGCTGCCACAAAGCAGAGGGAGTCAAGCTATTCTCCAAAGCACCTGAGGACAGGACAAGAAGCAATGGATGGAAACTAATCAAGGAGAGAAGCAACCTAGAACTAAAGAGAAATTTTCTGACAGTTAGAACAATGAATCAGTGGAACAATTTGCCTGCAGAAGTTGTGAATGCTCCAACACTGGAAGTTTTTATGAAGATGTTGGATAGCCATTTGTCTGAAGTGGTGTAGGGTTTCCTGCCTAGGAAGAGGGTTGGACTAGAAGACCTCCAAGGTCCCTTCCAACTCTGTTATTCTGATGACTCGGATACATTTCAAAAAGGACTTTAAAAATTCGAAGCAGAGTTTCTTTATAAAACAACAACAACAACAACAAAAACCCGATAGGGTTTAGTATAGAATTAAGCTGACCCTGAACTGTAGAATTATAAAAAGGGACTGGCGGCATGCACAAAAGGAAGACGGCTGATCTACCACGCAGGCAAAATTCTTCCGATCCAACTGCTTACCTTAACAGGGAACGAACCACAGTCTGTTTATGCCAGCAACCCATCTCAACAGCCCTGGAGCTGGGATCTGGGATGTGTAACAGGAGACATCAGCCTTTTCTGCTTGGGCTGGCTTGACAGGTTGTTTTATACAACAGACCCACTGGCAGTCAGACCAAAAGGCTGACGGAGCCACAAATGGCAAAGTTAGGCTGGCTGATTTGAAGGTAGCTAAAAGAATGGAGATTCCTGGTGCCCCATTTACCCCATTGCCCTGAGCCAAAGGAATTAAAATTAGGGCAGGGGAATGAGAGCTACGATCAAGCAAAAGTTTTTTGGACAAAAGTCCCTCACCTAACTAGTGTCTTGGTAGAGTAGCAGTGGTGGTATTCAGCCGGTTGGGCAAACCAGTACTGGTGGCTGCGGGGGGCTCCGCCCGGACATAATCACATCCCATTTGTTCACGTTTTTGATGCCCTGCACATGCATGGAAGGCTTTTCATGCACTCACATTTGCAAACCGGTAGTGAAGGTAAGTGAATACCAACCCTGTAGGGTAGGGATGATGGAGGATTTTAAAAAGCAAGTTGATGATCGTGATGCTGAAGAATGGGTATAACTCAGTGGTGGAATTCAATTTTTTTTATTACCAGTTCTCTGAGCATGGCTTGGTGGACGTGGCTTGATGGGCATGGCAGGGGAAGGATACTGCAAAATCCCCATTCCCTCCCCACTCCAAGGGAAGGATACTGCAAAATCCCCATTCCCTCCCCACTCCAGGGGAAGGATACTGCAAAATCCCCATTCCCTCCCCACTCCTGGGAGTAAGATATTGCAAAATCTCCATTCCCATCCCACTCTGGGGCCAGCCAGAGGTGGTATTTGCTGATTCTCTGAACTACTCTAAATTTCTGCTACCGGTTATCCAGAACCTGTCAGAGCCTGCTGAATTTCACCCCTGGTACAGGTAGTCCTCGATTTACAACCACAATTGAGCCCAAAATTTATGTTGCTAAGCAAGACCTTTGTTAAATGAGTCTTGCCCTATTTTATGTCCTTTCTTCCCATAGCGGTTAAGTGAATCCCTGCTGTTGTTAAGTTAGTACAGGTCTGCAACCTTAAACACTCAAAGAGCCATTTGGACCTGTTTCCCCCAGAAAAGAAACCACCGGGAGCCACAAAACCTTTCCCGTGCCTGACTATTTTTTGAGCGACCACAAAACAAGCATATGCAGTTGAATTAAATGTTCTGTTTTCTTGTGAAACTTTTCTTTTCTTGGATTTATCCATGGTTGTTGAAAAGCTCAATAAATTGTGTGCCGGCGAGTGTCGCACATGGTGGTTGTGACAGGGAGCCACAGCACAGTGGTGAAAGAGCCACATACGGCTCCAGAGCCTCAGGTTGCTGACTCTTAGTTGGTAAGACGGTTGCTAAGTGAATCTGACTTCCCCATTGATTTTGCTTGTCAGGTGATCACTTGACACACACCCCCACCCCCCACCCAGGACATAAATATGAGTCAGTTGTCAAGCATCTGAATTTTGATCATGGGGATGCTGCAATAGTCATAAGCGTGAGAAATGGTCACTAATAATGGAGAATATTTATAGCTGAGGATTGACATGAGGGATGCTTGGTGCTCTCTGAGCTTGCTTGTTATCTTGCAAACATTTCATTATCCAAACTAGGTAATATCATCGGTTACCTAGCAAGCCCTGATGATGTTATCTAGTTTGGTGACATCATCAGTGCTAGCTAGGTAACTAGTAATGAAATGACTACAAGAAAGTAAGCAAGCTCAGAGAGCAACAAGGACCCCTCAGATCATAAGTCACTTTTTTCAATGCTGTTGTAACTTCAAACAGTCATTAAATGAACTTTTGTAAGTTGATTTCTGTAATCGAGAACATAAATAATCCGGAAAGAAACCAGTGTACAGACCTGTGCACAGTGGTGGGGTTCAAATAATTTACCAACCAGTTCTTTGCCCTAATAACCGGCCTGGTGGGCATAGCCAGGGGTGTGACAGGAAGCACTCAGCCTCCTGCAGCCTCCTAGAAGCAAAAACAGGCTATGGGGGGAAGGGGGGCACTGCTCCTCCAGTGCCCCATTTGGGGCCAAAACAGGGCACAGGGGGGGGGGACTCCTGAAAGGGGTGGGGCAGGGGCGGGGCCAACCAGCAATTTAACAACCGGTTCACCTGAACCAGCCTGAATTGGCCCGAACCGGCTGAATCCCATCACTGCCTGTGCGGCCTAATTGAAGAAGCTGTAACTTTCTATGGATCAGGAAGAAAGTCAGAAAACTTTCTCCTTGTAAACTTTGCAGAAAACTTTCTCCTTGCAAATTCTGTCCCTATAAATCAGGGGTGGCCGAATGTTTACCAAAAAAAGTCTTTTTTTTTTTTTAAAGGATTTGGGAGTAAGGCGGAGACAAAGGGAAGTAATGGTCCTCCTGATCATGGCTGCTTTGAGAGTTATTAGTAAACTGAGCACAGTTTTGTTTTGCAAATCTATGGAATTCACGCAGAGCCAATCAGGGATTGCCCTTTGTGGAAGAGACCTGAATGCAAAAAGAATTGGCAGCCAAACATGGCTTATTTGCTTCCCAAGAAATCAGGTTCTTCTTCCACTATTTCATGGTCATGCCCAATAAAAAGAATTTAAATTGCTAGCGTTTGCTCAAGTTGGTGGCATGCCACAACTGTGTGTGCTCCTCCCTCCACATATGCCACCCTGGTACTGTGGCCCGCCAGTGACCAGGAGAGCTGGCAGCAGATCTGGACAGTGAGGAGATTGAGGAGGAAAGTGGGCCAGTCATGGAGTCTGGGGAAGGCTCGGATGATGTTTCTGAGTCGGAGGCAGAGAGGGGGCCAAGGCCATCTGGTAGTTCTTTGCTCCAGAGTCTCCAGAGTCTGACATTAGTGAGGCAGAAGAACAGCATGAGCCTGTTCCCAGTGTGCACATGTGCAGAGCTGCCAGGAGATAGGAACAATTAAGGAAACAGGGTCAACTTGGGAGTAAGGCTTGGAGATGATTGGCCCCTCCCATAAGACACAAAAGAGAAGTGAACAGAATGTGAGCTTTTGCAGGAAGCAATTAGTTCATTTGGCCGATTCAAGATTTGAAAATTCTGTTTGTGACTGTGTGCCCTGTGTCTGGAAATTAGCTCTTTGGCAGCGTTCCGTGTGAGATAGGTTGGTGTTGATAAACTTCCTCTGAAAGACTGTTTATCAAGCCTTGCAGAGTGTAAATGAAAGTAATTTACAGCCGTATGAATTAAAGAGGTTTCCCGGGACTAGCTTGGTGCTGTTTAATTTCTAAGGAAGCCTAGGTCCGAATACCTGGTACCACAGTGATATGCCAGTAGCTACAAGGTGAATTTAGCAGATTTTCTCTGAAAGGAGTATACAACTCAGCTTTAAATACAAGGAAACAATGCCTGGACACCAAGGGGATAAATCATGTCATTAAGTCATGGCGAGGACCAATCACAATAGCATTTGATTGCAGGTAGTCCTTGATTTATGACCACAACTGAACCCAAAATGTCACTAAGCGAGACAGCCTTTATGACCTTTCTTGCCACAGTTGTTAAGTGAATCCTTGCAGGAGTTAAATGCGTGGCACTGTCATTAAGTGAATCTGGATTGACTTCGATGGTCAGAAGGTCACAGAAGAAAATCTCACGGGACACTACAACCATCATAAATATCAGCCAGTGTCCACATTTTTAATCACGTGAACATGGGGATATTGCAAAAGTTGTAAGTGTGAAAAACGGTCATGTCGCTTTTTTTCAGTGCCATTGCAACTTTCAACCGTCATTAAACAAATGGTTATAAGTCAAGGACTATCTGTATTTGATAAATGGAGGGCAATCAGTGTTGGTTTAACACACCCTGGAGTTATAGAGCTGATAATGTGTTTTTCCCCCATCATGCCTCACTTCATGGCATCTGCCTGACAGTTCCCTAAAAATGTATCTCAACAAACTTTGGTCATAGCAATAAGAATAGCAATAGCACATAGACTTATATACCGCTTCACAGTGCTTTCCAGCCCTCTCTAAGCAGTTTACAGAATCAGCATCTTGCCCCCAACAATCTGGGTCCTCATTTTACTGACCTCGGAAGGATGGAAGATTAAGCCTGGTAAAATTCCATCTGCCAAAGTTTGCATGTCTTGACAAGAAATGAAAGTTCTCCTGTCTTACATGACCCTCACATACCTGAAGAGAGGACTGTGGCCTCCAAGACGAGCTTTGGACCAGGACAAGGGGGACGGTACAGCCAGATAATCCATCCCTTCTTTGCGGGCAATCCCAAGTCCCCCGCTACCTGTGGGGCCACCACCCACATCTTCTCCATTGCAGCTCCCTTCCTCTTTCCGAGCCACCGTCTGCTCGGTTGAAGTCTTGCGAGCTTTTTGAGGGATGCTTTCTGCCAGCCGTGAGGCAGGGGAATTAAATGGGACTATGTCATTGCTTGATTCCAAGGTGTCCCCTGGTGCCTCCTCACCAAGACTACCCCTCCGGGAGAGGCACGGAGATACAGAAGAATGGGTCTCTGAGCTGGAGTAGCGTCTTTTGCCACAGGGAGACGATGGTCGCGGTCCAAGAAGTAGCCATGTATCTTCCATTCCCCGACTTGGGGAGTAGCTGGTACTGTAAGTTGGCCAGGATTCTTCAGGGGATGACCATGGCTTGGGAGATGCTCGGGGTGAACCCAAAGGTGAACTAAGGGCAAAACGAGCTGCAGCCTCATTTAGCTCATGTTCCACATCATCTCCAGCAGGGGCCTCGTCGTCGGAAAAGAAGCTCCACGGGGAAACACTTCCACTGCTAGCAGGACTCGGGGTGAAGAATCCAGAAGAAGGAGCCACTTCCCGGTAACCCCCAAAAGCCTCTAGCAAGAGATAGTCCCGAGGAGAAGAGTCCCACTCATCTTCATCGGTCCGTTGGCTTGGAGAGATAGTGGTGATTTGGATGCTGGGGCATTCGAGCACCCGGGAACCTCCCAGCCGCACCTGCCGAGCCGGTTGGCTCTCGAAGGTGTCACCATCCAAGTTGGCAGGACGGGGTGGAGGAGAATGCATGCCAGCACGGCCCCCTCCAAGATGCATAGGACATGGGATGCCCAAAGGAGAGGCATAAGGCGGAGGGTCTCCAAGGGTAAGCGAACAATAGCCAGGGAGATTGTCTCCTTCCAAGTCTGTAAAAAAAGACAGAAAGTGTGAATTAAGAGTTCCTCTGTTGGATTAAATCACAGAGTCGGCTGGTCCAAGAATTTCCTCATGGAAATTCTCAGGAAAGGCAATCTGGAAATAATTACCGCTGACTTCTAGCTCCCACCTGTATTGGAGCATTAAACATAGACAGATATTCCTTGACATAGGACTACGACGAAGCCTGAAACTTTTGTTGTTAAGTGAGACAGTTGTTAAGGGAGTTTTGCCCCATTTTATGCCCTTTCTTGCCACAGTGGTTAAATGAATCCAGGGTGAAATGCTACTGGTTCACACTGGTTCAGACGAACTAGTAGCTGCAGCGACGCATGGTTCGGAGAACTGGTAGCGGCGGTAGCACAAGGCTCCACCCACCCACCCAGACGTCATTATTTCCTGGCTTTAACCAGGAAGTAACCTGTATTTGACCCTCTGTGCATGCACAGAAGGCTTTGCACATGCACAGAGGGTCCAAAATTGCACGTGACATGCAAGGAGCATGCACTTCCGAACTGGTAGGGAAGGTAAGTAGATTTCACCCCCGAGTGAATCACTGCTGTTGTTAAGTTAGTAACATAGTTGTTAAATGAGTCTGGCTTTGCTTATTGGAAGGTCAGAAAAGGGGAAGGTTGCACAAGACCATGAAACACTGCAACTGTCATAAATATGAATCAGCTACCAAGCATCTGAATTTTGATCACATGACCACAGGGTTGCTGTGATGGTCATAAGTGGGGAAAACAGTGATAAATCACTTTTTTTTTCAGTAGCATTGTAACTTTGAATGGTCACTAAATGAAAAGTTATAAGTTGAGGATTACCTGTATCACTGCAATAATGATGGTTCTACTCTTAGTTTTGTGGTGCTAATAATGGTCTGGAGATGAGATCCCTAGAATTTAGGTCAATGTTTGTCACCTTTGGGAACTTGAAGGTGTATGGACTTCAGCTCCCAGAATTCTCCAGCTAGATGGGGAATTCTGGGAGGGAGTGGTGCGGTGGCCTAGAGGTAGAGCTCTCACCTCACAATCAGGAGGCTGTGAGTTCTATCCTAGGTAGAGGCAGATATTTCTCTCCGTGGGCACAATGAGAATAGATCTGCTGAACAAAACTCCGCATTGGTGATGGGAAAGGCATCTGGCCATTAAACACTCTGCTGGCTCCTTTCAGTTGCCCAGAGTCTACCCTGCAAGGGATTATGGGGTCGTTAAAAGTTGATGATTGGGAATTCTGGGAATTGAAGTCTACGCATCTTCAAGTTCCCAAGGTTGACAAACACTGCATGAGATGAATACTTCTCTTGTTTAAACCCAAAATGTCTGTGCAATTAGATCTATTTATATCTTGTAGCAATAAATTCCACATTTATTGGTGGAATTTATTGCACATTTTCAGTGCCAGGTTTTTTTTTTCTTCTTGGTCCAGATTACAGACAATCCTCGATTTACGACCATAACTGAACCCAAAATTTCTGCTGCTAAGTGAGAGATTGGCTCAGTTAGTTTTGCCCCCTTTTACGACCTTTTATGCCACAGTTTCTAAGTGAACCACTACAGTTGTTAAATGAGTAACAAGGTTGTTAAGTGAATCCGGCTTCCCCATTGACTTTGCTTGTCAAAAGGTCACAAAAGAGGATCACATGACCCCAGGACATTGCAGCCATCATAAATGAGAGTCATTTGCCAAAGGTCTGAATTTTCATTACATGATCAATTGGATCTTTATCATAGATTTTAGTTGCTTTGTATTATTTTATAGATTTTTTTAAATTGTATATTTACTGAGTGTTTTTATTTGTTCTGGCCTCTAGTCTATGACTGTAATAGACTGAATTGATTAATTACATGACCATAGGAATACTGCAGTGGTTGTAAGTGTGGCAAAGTGTTCATAAGTCACTTTTTTCAGTACTGCCCTGTTTCCCCGAAAATAAGACCCAGCAGGAAAATAAGGTGATTTTTCAGGATGTTCGTAATATAGGCCCTACTCCAAAAATGAGCCCCAAGCTTAAGATCATCAGCAGATGGAGGCGTTTAGTACTGTACTTCTCCCAAAATAAGATCTAGCTGGAAAATAAGCCATAATGCATCGTTTGGAGCAAAAATTAATACCCCAAAATAAGACATCCCCTGATAATAAGCCCCATCGGGCTTTTGAGTGGATGGCAATAAGGCCAAACGCTTATTTTCAGGGTTCAAAAAAATATAAGACAGGGTCTTATATTCAGGAAAACATGGTATTATAACTTCAAATAGTCACTAAATAAACTGTTGTAATGCAAAGACTACCTTGTACAAATGATGGGCCAGGCCTCCAGAAGACTAGTGGAGTTCTTTTCCTTGGTCTTTGAAATAGACTCCTTAATGGTGATATAACTACATCATCAGATATCACTCATTCAAATACTGAGCAATCTAGAGCAATATTATATGTTGCTCATCTATATACTGTGCAAATTTCTGTATTAGTCATTGCTAACACCGACTAGGCCTACAGAGAAACAGTATGAGATAGTGGTTAAGGCTCAGCCACAGGAAAAGAGAGAAACCACAAATGATTCCTTGGAATTGAATACAATACTAGTATAGCTTTTTGAACGAAGAACCAGTTGTTTTTGAAAGCTCAAGTTTCTGGTCCTCCAGTCTGTAAAAATGAACACAACCACTTCTGTTGTGGATGTGTACAGATGTGTAGGTGTACAGAAATGCAGAACGTTAAAGCACAGGCTGTAATGAATGAAACTACAGGTAGACCTCCACTTTAAATAGTTCGTTCAGGGTGCCGTTCGCACTTACAATGGCACTGAGAAAAAGTGACTTAGGAGCACTTTTCACGCTTACGACGGTTGCCACTTCCCCATGGTCACCTGATCAAAACTGAGAAGTTTGGTAACTGACTCACATCTACGATGGTTCCAAGCATCCTTCAGATTACGTGATTATCTTTTGTGATCTTCTGACAAACAAAAGTCAATGGGGAAGTCAGATTCACTTAACAACCGTGTGACTAACTTAACAGCTGCAGGGATTACTTAACCACTGTGGCAAGAAAGGTCATAAAATGGGACAAAATTCACCTAATAACTGCTTTTCTTAGGAACAGCAATTTTGGGCTCTATTATGGTCATACGTCATGGTCCATGTACATCCATAAGCACTGAAATCCACTTGATGACTTTGGGCCAATTTCTCTTTCTCCCTCCCTCCCTCCCTCCCTCTCTCTCTCCCTCCTTCCCTCCCTCTTTTTCTCTCTCTCTCGCTCTCTCTCCCTCCCTCCCTCTCTCTACCTCCCACTCTCTCTTTCTCTCTGTCTCTCCCCTCTCCCCCTCTCTCTCTGTCTCTCTCTCTTTCTTCCTCTGTCCCTCTCTGTCTCTCTCTGTCTCTCTGTCTGTCTCCCTTCTCTCTCTCGCCATCCCTCCCTCTCTTTCTCTCTCTCCCTCCCTCCATCTCTCTCTTTCTCTCTGTCTCTGTCTCTCCCCTCTCCCTCTCTCTCTCTGTCTCTCTCTCTTTCTCTCTCACTGTCTTTCTTCCTCCCTCTGTCTCTCTCTGTCTCTCTCTGTCTCTCTGTCTCTGTCTGTCTCTCTCCCCCTCCCCCATTCCAACCCACCTCACAGGGTGGTTGTGAGTGAGATAATAACGAACACAGAGAAGCACCCGGAGAAGCTACCAATCTAACTAGTAAATAAACAAACCCACAGACTAGCCACATGAAATGTCAACTATGCAATCCTGGCCTCAACCTGACGCTAGAGCCAAGAGTCCTAAAAGAAAGACGGGAAAACGAGCTCCCTCGTTCAGAGATTAGTCACCCAGATTTCAGCCCGTGGCATTCTCCTTATGCCACCAGCCCATGTTCCAGTCTCTGACTCTCGGGTTTATAAACAATTGGTTAGGAAAACCACCCACAATAGAGAAAGGGGTTGATTTTCCTAGAAGAAACAAACATTTGGATCAACATAAGAAGGGGGAAGAAAAAAGGAGGGAGGAAAGAACATTGATTTCTTCAGTTTCCCAGCTTTCTCTCCCTTCCTCCGTGTCCTGCAGCTCAGCCTCCCTCCTTTGCAAAAAATCTGCTTCCAATTTAAAGTTTTCCTACTTCCCTTGATTTCATCTGCTCTTGTTAGCTAGGGCTAAACTCTGGAGACCCAAGGCGCAACTTAACCCAATCCGGTTTCCCGCCAGCCTACTTCCCTCCCTCCGCATTGAGTTGAGTTTGTCCTTGGCTTTCTACGCAACACCATTTCCTGTGCCTGCCTTGGCATTTTGACAGCCGAAACTCCCTTCTCCCCGGTAGCATTTGCTTTAAAAGATTCCCACCTCCCCTGCCTTTAAAAAAGGGGGAACGTGCCTACAGATTTGCCTGGCAAAAGCAAAACAAAGGAAGGAAAAGTGGTTTTCTTTGTTTTGAATCAATAAAGGCAAGGGAGAGAGTGGGAGAACTTCCAGCAATCACATGCACTGTATCTGGAACAGCCAACAAATATTATGACATCAGGCCCTGGAGGTTTCTTGAAGGCCAGCAAAGAAGAGGATATTTTTCACATGCAAGGATCCACTACCAAAAAGGCCCCGTTTATAAGATCCAACCGTTCTTTCAGTAAGACAAATACAGGTAATTCTCAATTTAGATACAGTTTAATAAAGTTGGAAGGGATGGTTTTTGGTTATCTAGCCCAATCCCACATCCAAGCAAGGTACCCTACACCATTTCTGACAGATGGCAGTCCAGTCTCTTCTTAAAAGCCTCCAGGGATGAAGCTCCCACAATTTCTGAAGGCAACTTCTCTTCCATTCATTGATTGTTCTCACTTCAGAAAATTTCTCCTTATTTCTAGGTTGAATCTCTCCTTGATCAGTTTCCATCCATTATTCCTTGTCTGGCTTTCAGGTGCTTTGGAAGATAGCTTGACCTCCTCCTCTCTGTGGCAACCCCTCAAATATTGGAACACTGCTATCATATCTCCCCTGGTCCTTCTCTTCACTAGACTAGCCATGCCTGTTCCTGCAACCGTTTAAATTTAAATATTTAAAATATTGCCGTCCCAGTTTATCTGGAGAGGTATTTTAACTTTCTAGAAGGAAGATACAATCATATTCCAATTTCCCATATGTCAGGTTTGCAACTTACAACCATTTGTGACAGCAGCAAAATTGCAATAGCGGTGAAAAAAAACTACAACCCGTCCTCACACCTGTGACTGTAGCAATGTTCCCAAGGTCACCTGATCAAAATTTGGGTGCTTGGCCAATGACTCGTATTTAGAAGGGTTCCAACATCCCAGAGTCCGGTGATAATCTTTTGTGACCTTCAACAATGGAGGAAGCAGGATTTGCTTAACAACTGCATGATTCACTTAACAACTATGAAGATTTGCTTAAAAGGTCATGGTAAAAAAAAAGTGATTAAATCTGGCAGGGCTAACTTAACAATCGCAATGGAAATTCTGGCCTTAATTGTGGTCATATGTCGAGTAGCAGATGCCTCTTTCTACTTGTTAGTAGACTAATATGAACAAAGGTACATTCAACCATTTATGACTTTCCAGCATGTTAAACCATGTTAAAAGCAACTTATTGAAACAAGTATACATACATACATACATACATACATACATACATACATACATACATACATACATACATACATTTGTTTTCTGAGGTTTTCGCAGGTGTTTGTATGTAGGTCTTTGGTTATTCAGGTCTTCTCCCGCGTAGAATTGGAAGTATCTTGGCGACGTTTCGACAAAGTCTCATTCGTCATCTTCAGGCTGGTGTTCTCGGCTTCGTGCTTCATTGCTCCTGGAAGCACGAAGTCGAGAACACCAGCCTGAAGATGATGAATGAGACTTCGTCGAAACATCGCCAAGATACTTCCAATTCTACGCGGGAGAAGACCCGAATAACCAAAGACCTACACACACACACACACACACACACACACACACACGTATGTATATATGGTGAAAACACCAGTCTGAATATGACGAATGAGACTTCATCAAAACGTCGTCAAGACACTTCCAACTTTACGTGGGAATAAACCTAAATAACCAAAGACCGACCGATCTATCTATCTATCTATCTATCTATCTATCTATCTATCTATCTATCTATCTATCTATCTATCTATCTATCTATCTATCTATCGCATATATATATATATATATATATATATATATATATATATATACATACACACACACACACACATACATACATACACACACACATACACACACACACACACACACACACACACACACACACAGACAGACAGATAGATACAAACTAGGGGTGAAATGCTACTGGTTTGGACCAGTTCGGCCGAACCGGTAGTGATGGCAGTGGATGGTTTGGAGAACCGGTAGCGACGGCAGCGTGAGGCTCTGCCCACCCACTTGGTCATTATTACCTCCTGGTTTTAACCAGGAAGTAACCTGTTTTTTACCCTCTGCACATGCGCAGAAGGGTATATGCATGCGCAGAGGGTCCGTGTGCGGCGCGTTCACTTCCGAATCGGTAGGGAAGGAAAGTAGATTTCAGCCCTGACACAAACACAAACACACACATACATCATCATCATCTTCATTTAATGACCCTATAATCCCTTGTGGGGTGGAGTCTGGGCAACTAAATGGACCTAGCAGGGTGTTTACTGGCCGGATGCCCTTCTTGTCGCCGAGTTGGAGTTTTGTTCAGCAGATATATTCTCATTAATATTCTCACTGATAGATAGATAGATATATCAGACAACCACTCAAGTTATTCCAATATTCTAAAGGGTTAGAAACAATTACAGGTAGTCCTCAAACTTACAACAGTTCATTTAGTGACCTTTCAAAATAATGCCCCTGAAAAAAAGTGACTTAGGAGCACTTTTCACACTTATGACCATTGCAGCATCCCTATGGTCATATGGTTTACATTTGGATGATTGACAACTGACTCACATTTATGATGGTTGAGGAGTCACGTAATCCCCTTTTGCGACCTTATCACAAGCAAAGTCCATGGAGAAGCCAGATTCATTGAACAACCATGTTACTCATTTAAGAACTGCAGTGATTCACTTAACAAATGGCGTGAGAAAAGTCGTAACATGGGGCAAACCTCACTTTAACAAATTTCACACTTGGCAACATAAATTTTGGGCTCAACTAGGGTTGTAGGTTGAGGATTACATGTAACCAGTAGAAATGCTTGCCTCCAGAAGTTGTGGATGCTCCAACACTTGACATTTTTAAGAAGAGATTGGACAACCATTCATCCGAAATGGTATAGGACCGGGATGGTATAGGACTGGCACGTAGAGCCATTTCTTCGGGCATGCAAGCCGTCGCCCTAGGTCAGCTCCACCATTCATGTGTGTGCGCCTCCCACCAGCCAGCTAATTTTTTAGGTCTCTACTGTGCATGTGGGAGATGCGTGTGCATATGCAGGGAGGGTCATGCGCGCATGTGTGCGGGTGAGTGGTGCGGTGTGCCCCCCCACCCCTTGGTCCATTTTTGATTCCAGGAGACTTCAGGGAGGTCTGGTAGGCCCAAAATGGGACATGGAGGGGGGGTCATGCACGCATATGCAGGGGGGAGCATGGGGGGCTGTGTGCACATGCACATAGGGGCAGGGGGCATGGGAGGCATTGCATTATGGGCGTGGTCAAGTGTACGTCCACTGTCGCACAAGCACACACGCTTTCAGCACCGGAGGAAAAAAAGGCTAGCCATTTCTGGTATAGGAGTTCCTGCCTGAGCAGGGAGTTGGATTAGAAGGCCTCCAAGGTTCCTTCCAACTTGACTATTCGGTTATTTATTTTTATTTATTATTTAATTTAATTTATATGCCGCCCTATCTCTGCAGGACTGAGGGCGGCTCACAACAATAAAATATCCAATAAAAGTGCGTTAAAATATATGTACCACCCCCCCCCCCCCCGTCCAGACTGAACAACCATATATTTAAGTCACGGTGGAAGGTGCGGAGATCCAGGGCCAACCACAGATAGGGGCACAATGCATCTCTGCTGTAGGGGACACATCCAGCTTTTAGCAGGCACATTCATATATAAACAGCTGAAAGCAGCTTTCTAAATATAAGCTTTGAAAAAGTAGTTGCTTTAATTATTCAGAGGATATTAGGTATATGCTTCACACATGTTCTTGCACCTAGTGAAGAATTCACAACATCACAGAATTCACACAATCTTACTGTTGTTGACACTTGAGTTTCTTCCAACTGCAGAACCTAGAGAAGTCCTCAAATCAGTCATAGTAGGGAATTCATTTCCACCTTTAATGAAATATATTTATGTATCCAGATTTTTTTTCCCCACCCAGAGCAGTGTTTCTCCACTTTAGAAACTTTATGATGTGTGGACTTCAATTTCCAGAATTCCTCAGGCATTATTCTGGGAGCTGAAGTCCACATATCTTAAAGTTGCCAAGGTTGAGAAACTGTGGAATCTCCATCTCAGCTGATTTAAGGATCAATTGATTTGAACTTCCTCTGTTCCAAAACTTTAAATTCCAAGGCACACAAAATCAACACAGAACCACCCAGAACTACACAGGTGAAGTCCACGAGGAAATGGAAGAGTCCTTAAGCACCACTTTCTGGGCCTGCTCCTACAGGAAGACCAGTAATGGACATGGTGACTCTATGTCCCTTCTAGATCCAGAAAGATTGTACTGGTTATCATCTCAAATACTATAGAGATCAGAAGCAGAAGATCCAACACAGTCACACTCCCCAGTTAGCAGCTGGAATAAGTCAACTACAAGAAGAGCCTGGTAGCACAGAAGACTAAAAGCATTATGATTAACATCAGATGTCTGCAATTACTGTAAGTTGGAATCTCACCAGACTCAAGGTTGACTCAGCCTTCCATCCTTTCTAAGGTAGGTAAATTGAGGACCCAGTTTGTGGGGGCAATAAGCTGACTTTGTATAAAATATACAAAAGTATGAAGGCTATTGCTTAACGCATTGTAAGCCACCTTGAGTCTCCGGAGAAGGGCAGCATATAAATCAAATTTTAAAAAATAAAAACAAACCCAAGATTATTAGCTCTTAACCTAGGATATATTCTAGACAAGAATAGTTCAAATAGTCAGCAGCTTCCAAGCTTATATTGAAGAGTCAGACATGTTCCATCACTTTGTCCAATAATGACAAAGGATCAGCTAGGTGGCAATTGTTCCTGGCTATCTAATATAGATTTTGTCAATGCTATCTCTGACAAGTTAGGCAGGATTACCTATTAAGAGGCATTTTTTTTCCTTTCTAGAGTAAATATTCAGTTCTGATTAATCTTCCACAGTTGGTGATTATGGCACCAAAATACAGTCATCGTATTTGAAACAGTTTAGTATACCCTATTCTTCAGCCCATATTATCTAGAATCTATTCATAATACCGCAGATAGTAAAATAGTTTCTGGTTCATCTGGCTGGAACAATGGAATATTAAAGTTGCTTAAATCTCTGATAGCAGTGAAGCAAATGGATCCCAGCAGCCTTTTGAGCACAATCTGATACTGAATAAATACAAAATTATACAGAATAACAGAATTGGAAGGGAGCTTGTAGGTTATCTAGTCCAACCTCCTTCCCAAATAGGAGACCCTACACCATTTCTGACAGATGGCAGTCCAATCTCTTCTTGAAAGCTTCCAGGGATGAAGCTCCCATGACTTCTGAAGGCAATTTCTGTTCCATTGGTTGATTGTTCTCACTGTCAGAAAATTTCTCCTTATTTCCAGGTTGAATCTCTCCTTGATCAATTTCCATCCATTCTTCCTTGTCTGGCCTTTGGGTGCCTTGGAAAATAGCTTGACCCTCTCCTCCTCTCTGTGGCAGCCCCTCAAATATTGGAAGACTGCTATCTTGTCTCCCCTGGTCCTTCTCTTCACTAGACTAGCCCTGTCCCAGTTCCTGCAATTGTTCATTGTATGTTTTAGGGGACTGGAGGCTAATTAGGTTCTTCTTAAATATAGCAACGCAATACCTTGAAGTCATTCATACTGTATGCCTCTTCTTCAGTTCTTTGAACAGGTAGGAATAACTGTTCAAGGTTTCCACTTTTCGATATCCAGCCCGAAGTATTTTTTTTTCTGATTCTTTCCTAACAAAGCTAAGGCTGAAACCCCATTCAGCCTCATCCCACCAAGGATGCTTTATATAAAACATAGAATTATAGGGCTATTGGAACACTGCTATCATGTCTCCCTTGGTCCTTCTCTTCACTAGACTAGCCATGGCCAATTCCTGTAACTGTTCTTCATTTGTTTCTTGAAATAAGCTTCCTCAACCCCAAAAGTTATGTTAGATAACATCAAGTAGATCAGGAGAAAAGATCTTTTGCAATAAACACCAACACTAGAGTATGGCCAATGTCTTAACTAGCTTTAGCTGTCCTCTTCACATCTTTGGCACTTGTAACTATCAACTGGGTTGTGTGACTGTCCACACACAGGACCTGAGACTATCATACATCATATATACCCATGATGGCAAACCTATGGCAAGCATGCCACAGGTGGCACACAGAGCCATATCTGTGGGCACAGAAATGGTGGCCTAACTCCACTCCGGCATGCATGTGTGTATCAGCCAGCCGATTTTCGGGCTTTCTGGGCCCACTGTATGTTAGGAAATGAACTGTTTCTGGCCTCCAGAGTGGTGGGGAAGGCTGTTTTTGCCCTCCCCAGGCTCCTAGAAAGCCTCTGGAGCCTGGGAAGGGCAAAAAATAAGCCTACCAGGCCCACCGGGCCATCGCGTGCCAAAAGTGGGGGGAGCGCAGATGGTCACGTGCGCATGTGCGGGGGGTGGCGCATTGAATTATGGGTGTGGGCACATGCACACATGACCTCCCCATGCTCCCCCCACTTTTGGCACGCGACGGCAAAAAGGTAAGCCATCACTGATATATACCATACAATTTCATAAATTTCTATAAATGAATATGGGACATTTGTGAGAAATTAGGTTTGAGGGTCCAGGGAGACTGGTTTGGGGCACAGGGTGGTTAAACCTGCAAGAATCTCCCTGGAGAAAGATATTCTCGTCAGAGGACAATTCTTAACCAAAATAAATGATGGGTGCAGAAGGTGTCTACGGAAAGATTAAAGTGATGAAGAAAGAAAATAGATCTGTAGTGTCTAATAGAGGGTGGAACATGGAATGTGCATCATGATGGATAATTTGTCACTTCTTCCTCCAGGCTGTTTAAGGAACAGGAGATGATGGAAGAGGGTGAGTATTAATCTCAAATCAAATGCTCTTCCAAATTTTTCTGAGGATAGGCTAGGAAAAAAACCCCCATACATCCATAGGCAAATAGGAGAAAGCAGATAAAGAAAATATAATATCATCATCTTAAATCAAGCCACGTTTTGTATTTACAGATATCCCATTTGTTGCAAAATTGGCAAGACTGCAATTGGCCCTCTTAAGTTTGGAGTAATTCAGGATGACTATTGTATGTATCCCCTCATCTCATAAAGCTTTGGATTTAATAGCTATCCCATCCAGTTTACATTTGCCTAGAAAGGCAATTTTCAAACTTGCAGCAAGATAGAAACATCCAGTAGGAAAGTTTCAGCACTTAAACAAATCCTCCAGATTTAGAACACTCTTTCGAGGAAATTCTAGACTGTAAAGTCCCAGATTCTCACAGATGACTTGGGACAGGCAAGTGGCTGGTGGTATGCCGCATGCTATAAATGCAAACTACGTGCGCTCACACACATAAACAAATTTAACAGCCAGCCTCTGTAGTAAAAGGGCTTAAGTAGCAATTGCTAGGAAGATCCTGCCATCTCCTTCCATCTTTAGGATGGAGAACCAAAGCAGATAGAAGGCCTTTGACAAAAAAACACTATTTTAACACCCACCTGATAGAACCTCCAGATCAAAGGCAGTATACCTTGAAATTCCAGATTCTTAGGAGCAAAAGAAATAGGGAACCCATTTTGCATACTTCCCAGAAGAAGTAGCATGGCCACTATTAACAAAAGGAAGCTGGAATTTGGCCTTTGCAACATCTGGAGGGCCCTGTGTCAATAACAACGACAATGACAAAATAATAATAATAATAATAATAATAATAATAATAATAATAATAATAATAATAATAATAATAATAATAATAATAATAATAATAATAATAATAATAATAATAAAAAAACAAACTCGGGCTGACAACTGGTGTAACAAAGCACTGCGTGGACAGTTCCTTGAAAAGATCCAAGGAAAAGTAGATAAGGAAAAGACCAATGGAACATTGAAGAAAGAGACAGAAGGCCTAATTTTTGCAGCCCAAGAACAAGCCATCAGAACAAATGTAATCAAAGCCAGAATAGAAAGATCTGCTGATGACCCCAAATGCAGACTCTGCAAAGAAGTGGATGAAACCATACTGAGCTGTTGCAAAACAATAGCTTAGGTTGACTATAAACAACATCACAATACAGTCACTCAGATGGTCCACTGGAACTTGTGTCACAACTACCATCTGCCTGTGGCAAAGAACTAGTGGGATCATAAGCCTGAAAAAATGGTTGAAAATGAGCATGCAAAACTGCTGTGGGACTTCTGAATACAGACTGACAAAGTTTTAGAACACAATGCCCCAGATATCACAATTGTGGAGAAGAAAAAAGTGTGGATTGTCAACATTGCCATACCTGGTGACAGCAGAATCAACAAGAAACAACTTGAAAAAAATCAAACTGCAGAGACTCTGGCATAAACCAATGTAGGTGGTCCCAGTGGTACTCGGGACACTGGGTGCTGTGCCTAAAGACCTAGGCAAACACTTAAAAACAATTGGCACTGACAAGATCACCATTGGTCAGCTGAAGAAGGCCATCTAACTGAGATCTGCTCGCATAATCCCCCGATACATCACGCAGTCCTAAACGCTTGAGAAGTGTTTGACTAGTGATTTGTGATACGGAATCCAGCATGGTTATCTCATGTGCTGTGTATACTGTCATTTTTATGTAAATAATAATAATAATAACAACAACAACAACAACAACAACCTTTATTGTTACTGCACAACATATGGACAATGAGATTAGTGGAGTTCCCTCAGTACACACACACACACGTGGTGAAATCCAATTTTTTTTTACTACCGGTTCTGTAGGCGTGACTTGGTGGGCGTGGTGTGACTTGGTGAGTGTGGCAGGGGAAGGATACTGCAAAATCCCAATTCCCTCCCCACTCCTGGGGGAAGGATACTGCAAAATCCCCATTCCCTCCCCATTCCTGGGGGAAGGATATTGCAAAATCTCCATTCCCATCTCACTCTGGGGCCAGACAGAAGTGGTATTTGCCGGTTCTCCAAAATGCTCGAAATTTCCAGTACCGGCTCTCCAGAACCTGTCAGAACCTGCTGGATTTCACCCCTGCACACATCCCCCAACACAATACAACTCACAGTGAAGACAGAAAATCCCTAACCCAATAAATCATATTAACAAACACCCAGTCCTATTGCACCAATGTGAACACGTTACATGTTATGCCGGCCCTGCAAGTCCATCGTACTACGTAATTATGATGTTATTTCGCATTCAAGAGTCTGACAGCCTATGGATTAAGAACTGTCCATCAGCCTGTTTGTGCAGCTGGCTGTGCTTCTGTATCACCTTCCCAATGATAGGAGGGTAAAGAAATGGTGACCAAGGTGAGAGTCACCATCGGCTCAGGCCTTAACACTTAGCATGGACAGCCAAGGAGCGACCTTTCAGAGCAGGATTGGGTCTCCAGCTGGCAACTTCCTTGCCTCAGGAAGGGTGGACTAAGCCCTCCGCCTTTACCTTAGAAACAAATCGTTTGGAAAGTTTGCTCCAAACTCCTCCTGAACTAAATCCAATCCTCAGTTAGGCCTCCACCCTGTTTGGTGGGCCAGAGACAAACCCGAGATTCGATGCAGGGAAAGGGGAAACCAACAGTGTCTGAATCCAATTAAAGGGCTATCTCCCCCCCCCAAGCCCCAGGCTGGGCTGGCAGGGACCCCCGTTGCCTAGGAAATGGGGCGCAGGCCCAAAAGATGAAAACTGAGGGTGGGGGTGGGGGAAAGAGAGATAGAGATTTGCACCGTTGCAGAATGCGAGTCAAAATGCAGTCTTCCCTCTTCCCTACTCACGGCTCTCTCTCTCTCTCTCTCCCACTCCAGCTTTTCCCCTGTATCCAAGCCTTGGATGCTGGCCAGTCTGGAGGAACTTAATTCTGTGGGATCCCAAGACCGTCACAGCCCCCATCTGGATTTCATTTGAACCAGACGCTGCCTGCCCAAGCGACGGGTTGACCTTTCTTTTTGGAAAAAAACCCAGTTTCCTACCTCTTTGCTTTTGGAGAGGCTCCTCGGCAGGGCTGCCAGCTTCCTCACAGCAATGCTTCCAAAGCCAGAAAGCAGAAGGTCACAGCACCCCAATCCACTTCTACCTGACTGCCCCCTCTCCCCTACCTGCAACATTGCCAGGGGGATCCCAAATTCAAGGATCCACCTTTGGCAGCAAATCTCCTCCATCCACAGGGATTTCTGGCCACTCCTTCTCCTTTTGGCAAACAGGCTAAGTGGAAATGCCTGTCAGGCAAGCCACATTGCCCCCCCCCCCCACCCCCGGTTTTGGCTTCCAAGCTTGCCCTTCCCAATGTGGTATTTAGCGTTGAAAAGGTCATGTTCTAGGATGACCACTTCAACCAGATTGGAACAAGGGGTATCAGATGACAGTGGCTCGTCCGTCTGTCCATCCATCCCTCCCTCAAAAAATGCATTCAAAGCTTGGTCTGTTTGGCCCAGTAGCCTCAAACAATAACCCCACCCCACAAATTCTTCTAGATTTTGCATTTTGGGTTGTATAGCAAAATCTGGTGTTAGAAATGGAAAAAGAAAGAAGGAGGGGAAAAAAAATACCTTCAGGAAAATACACAGAAGATACAAGCTCAAGATACAATTCCTGAGAAGGACCAGGTCAAACGTTTGCAACTTTGGTGCTAATCCCTAAGAATCCAGCTAAAGTCACTCAGTATGTGCGTGCGAATATGAAATCAGTTAATCTGTACATCATCGTGAGGTACAATTCCAAGTCAATCATGTTATGTTTTCATACCTTGGCTCAATTTTTGCAAAGCTGGTTTTAGCAAAATTTAGCAAAAAAAAACCAAAAAAAACCCATAAACAAACAAACAAAAAAACAAAAAAGTGACAAGATCCAGGCACAATTTTGTTCTGCTGCCCCTTTAACTTTATTATCCCTTTAATCTTTCCTTCCCTCAATAGATAAAAGAGCACAATAATCCGGCAGGGTAGGCAATTATTAAATATATTCCACCCAAGGGCTGGGAGCCCATAAATCAATTTGCTTAGACTATCAGGGTGTTCATATCAACACTATAATTTCATATAATAAACCTTTCCTGCTCAAATAGCTTGTAATTGCCTTAAAACCCAACTTAAAATCACAACAAAAACGGTTAATGATTGGTCCAAGGCCATTTATTCCTAGAAACTGCCAAGAGTTGTATTCCATTTGTAAAAAATGATACTTTTTCCCCCTCCCTTATTCACTTTCTCTGTCTCTCTCTTCTCTCTCTCTCTCCCCTCCCTCCCTCCCTCCCTCCCTCTCTGTCTCTCTCTCCTTCTCTCTGTCTCCCTCTGTCTCTCTCTGTCTCTCTGTCTCTCTGTCTCTCTCTCTCTCTCTTTGGTTTAACGACCGGAATCCCTTCGTTTAACTGCTCTTTGACACACAAACATAAACTTTCTGAAGCGGCAACACAACATCTGGTCTGAAAGACAAAGAGCAAATGGAAAATTTAAAATTTTAATTCCGCATGTTCACAGATGTGCACGCATGATAGCTCTGCAAACAGATGGGATGTATTCATGTACTTTCTCCTTAAAAAAGAAAAAAAATTAAGGGGAGGCAGATCTTCAGTTGAATCAAACTCACTATAAACACACTTTTGCATGACTTTTTCCTCTGCCATCCTTCCCTCCCTGAACTTCAGCATCCCTTCCTCCCTCCCCCTGCAACTAAGGCATTGCCCAAATAGCGAACGCCCCCCCCCCCTGGCCTCACCTTCCAAGGGGACCCCCATCGTTGGAGGGTCTTTTTCCTCCTCTCCAAAAATCAGCTTGAATTCTAAGTCTTCATCTTCGCAGTTTGCAGCACCCATTTTTAAGAGAGAGAGAGACAGAGAGACAGAAAGAGAAACACACAGAGAAAGTAGTGGCGTGAATGGATAGACTGGTGCCTAATATGGTTAAGGAAAAAAAAAGTCCTCGCTTTTAAAACGGTTAAAAGGGATGGAGACCTCTGGAGATGAAGAAGAGAAAGCGGAAAGCATTCCCTTTCTAACTTAAAACTTTTCTTTTGTTGTTGCCCACCCTCAATATTGAAGCAATAATTATTATTAAAAAGAAAAGTTCCCCCAAGTTTTCTCTCTCGTCCAGTTGCCTGCTTCTCACTCCCCTGCTCTCTCTTGATTGGTTCTTTAAAGCCCTCAAACCATGCCCCCAGATGTCAGATTAAGCCCCACCCAACCAGAGGCTTGGGAAAGGAGGGGTAAGAATGTGCAGTGGGCTATCCTTTAATGCCCGTTCCATAGGAAAAGAAATTCTTTGCCCCCCATCCTCCCCTATCTCCTTCTTCAAGATGGATCTGCCTACCTGGAGCTCTAGTGAAAGGCTGAGCAAGGAGGAAACTTCTAACAGGTCCCCCCACCCCCACCCCGGGCTTCTGGGTTTCCTTAATTAGGGCAAGATGGACTCAGGGGCTCAGAATCAGCAGGATAAAAATTTTGAGTTTTGCAAGCCTGACTATTACTGGGATGAAAGCAAGCGTGATGTTTAAGAAATTCCTAGATGGGTCAATTTTAAGTTTCTGCAGAAGATAGGAAAATATAATGGAACTGCTGCTCCAGATGGAAAGAAGGAAGGAAGGAAGGAAGGAAGGAAGGAAGGAAGGAAGGAAGGAAGGAAGGAAGGAAGGAAGGAAGGAAGGAAAAGAGAGGGAGGGAGGGAAGGAGCGGAAGGAAAAAGGGAGGGAGGACTCTCTCCCCAATAAAACATATTTGATATCTTCATATCTGATGAAGATGTTGAGGTATCAAACCAGATGATGTCCAGCTTCCTTTAGGAGGATGGGAGGTTATATTTCATGCTTTTTCTTCAAGGTGTACAAAAGGGTTTTCATATTCTACCAGCCCAATTTGAAGAGGGGAGGGGAGGGGAGGGGGAGAGGAGAGGAGAGGAGAAGAGAAGAGAAGAGAAGAGAAGAGAAGAGGAGGGGAGGGGAGGGGAGGGGAGGGGAGGAGGGGAGGGGAGGGGAGGAGAGGAGGGGAGGGGAGGGGAGGGGAGGGGAGGGGAGGGGAGGGGAGGGGAGGGGAGGAGAGGAGAGGAGAAGAGAAGAGAAGAGAAGAGAAGAGAAGAGAGAAGAGAAGAGAAGAGAAGAGAAGAGAAGAGAAGAGAAGAGAAGAGAAGAGAAGAGACTTTGGAAGTCTTCTAGTCTAATCTCCTGCTTAGGCAGGAAACCCTACACCATTTCAGACAAATGGTTATCCAATCTCTTCTTAAAAGCTTCGAGTGTTGGAGTATTTACGACTTCTGGAGGCAAGTTGTTCCACTGATTAATTGTTCTAACTGTCAGGAAATTTCTCCTTAGTTCTAAGTTGCTTCTCCCCTTGATTAGTTTCCACCTATTGCTTCTTGTCCTACCCTCAGGTGCTTTGGAGAACAGCTTGATTCCCTCTTCTTTGTGGTAATCCCTGAGATATTGGAACACTGCTATCATGTCACACCTACTTCTTCTTTTCATCAAACTAGACATACCCAGTTCCAGCAACCGTTCTTTATATGTTTTAGCCTCCAGTCCTCTAATCGTCTTTGTTCTTCATTCGTGTGTCACAATGAGCTGTAAAGTTTCCCCACTGCTGCACGATGCTCACGTAACATACTACAAGAACGTGTGCTAATTTGAGGTTCAGGCACCATGACAGCCCAGTTTGGATCTAATTAATTCATGTAATCCTCGACTTATAACCACAGTTGAGTCTGCGGTCATAGTCGAAAATGTTGAAAATGCAAAACGCAAGAATTAAGTGAATTTATCCCCCTTTTTACAATCTTTCTTACCACACAATTGTTAAGTGAATCACTGCAGTTGCTAAGTTAGTAACACGGTTGTTAAGTGGAATCTGGCTTTCTTATTGACTTTGCTTGTCGGAAGATTGCAAAAGTTGATCACATGATCCTGGGACTGTCAAAAAGAGCCTGGTGGCGCAGCAGCTTAAGCAGCAGCTTAAGTGCTGTTAAAGTGACACCAGCTGCCTGCAATTATTGCAAGTTCGAATCTCACCAGGCTCAAGGTTGACTCAGCCTTCCATCCTTTCAAGGTAGGTAAAATGAGGACCCGGATTGTGGGGGCAATAAGCTGACTTTGTATAAAAAAGAACACTGCTTGGAGTGGGGGGGGGGCAAAAGCCCTACTAAGCAGGTATATACAAAAGTATGAAGACTATTGGTTAACGCATTGTAAGCCGCCCTGAGTCTCCGGAGAAGGGCAGCATATAAATTAAATAAATAATAAATAAATAAATAAATATGTGCCAGTTGCCATGTGTCTAAATTTTGATCATATGACTAAGGGGGTGCTGCAATGGCCATCAGTGTGAAAGACAGTCATAACAGTCATGGGGCAGTGGTTAGAATGCAGTATTGCCGGCTAACTCTGCCCACAATCAGCAGTTAAATCCTGACTGGCTCAAGGTTGACTCAGCCTTCCATTCTTTCCAAGGTCGATAAAACGAGGACCCAAATTGTTGCTCCCCACTCCTGGGGGAGGATACTGCAAAATCCTCATTCCCTCCCCACTCCAGGGGAAAGTTACTGTAAAATCTCCAGTCCCTCCCTAATCCAGGGGAAGGATACTGCAAAATCCCCACTCTCTCCCCACTCCAGGGGAAGGATACTGCAAAATCCCCATTCCCACCTCAGTCCAGGGGAAAGTTACTGCAAAATCCCCATTCCCTTCCCACTCCAGGGGAAGGTTACTGCAAAATCCCCATTTCCTCCCAATCAGCTGGGACTTGGGAGGCAGAGAATAGATGGGGGTGGGGCCAGTCAGAGGTGGTATTTACTGGTTCTCCGAACTACTCAAAATAGTAGTTTTGAGGAAGGGGGATTTTGCTATCGGTCCAGAACTGGTCAGAACCTGCTGAATACCACCTCTGCATATTATGTTATTCCCAATGCAAATCTTGATGACTAGGGTCACAGAAGACCTTAAGAGTGAACCTGAAAGAAAGCATAATATTTGTGGGAACAACTTCCCATGATGTGGGAACTCTGAGACGATCCTAAATCTGCCAGTTTTAACAAATGAGATTTCCAAGGGTTTCAGACCCACCACCTCAAAGCCCACATGCCATTATTCTTATTCTGTATAGCATTGGATGTTCCCCAGGGATCAACAGGCCACCATGTCCTGTTTCCTTGCCCCAACGGGAGAAGGGAGTGACGCATGGTCTGTGCAAGAAATAGAGAATCCCAGCTCAGAGCACGCACTAGCCTTCCTTCCCGCTCTTTCTTTTTCTTTTTCTGTTGTCCTCTTTCATTAACTTAATCGAAACCATCCCCTTCTTTCAGCAAGCTGAGAGGAGAAAGGCCGTAGTTCAGTGCCAGAGCAGGCCTGTTTGAAAAAGTTTAACCACCTCTCCACACTGGAAGGGTGGGGGAGGACATCTTAATAAGATCAGTTGCCGTCCTTGAGGAGATTTTCATGCATCTTTCCAAAGCAGTTTAGGAACTTGTGAGGGAAACTCCGGGCAGGGTTACCCTTCAGCCAGTCCTTGGTTTCAAATGCCTCCTTTCATGTCCAATAATAGGTCTGGTTTTATTAAATAACAGACACGGAAAGTGTTTTTTGGTGAACTTTCCTACCCATTATTATGCCTCTCTGGCTCCCTTCCCTTCCCCTCCCCATTTTTCCTCTCCTCTCTTCCCCTCCTCCTCCCCTCTCCCCTCTTTCCATTTTCTTTCTCTCTCCTCTCTCCCTCCCTTCCTTCTTCCCACTGCCTCCCACTTTTCCTTCCTCCTTCCCTTCCCTTCCTTTCCTTTCCTTTCCTTTCCTTTCCTTTCCTTTCCTTTCCTTTCCTTTCCTTTCCTTTCCTTTCCTTTCCTTTCCTTTCCTTTCCTTTCCTTTCCTTTCCTTTCCCTTCCCTTCCCTCCCCTCCTTCCTTCCTTCCTTCCTTCCTTCCTTCCTTCCTTCCTTCCTTCCTTCCTTCCTTCCTTCCTTCCTTCCTCCTTTCCCTTCCCTTCCCTTCCCTTCCCTTCCCTTCCCTTCCCTTCCCTTCCCTTCCCTTCCCTCCCTTCCCTTCCCCCTTCCCTTCCCTTCCCTTCCCTTCCCTTCCCTTCCCTTCCTTCCTCTTCCTAAGACCTTCCATTATTCTTTTTGGTGTAACACACAAAGATTCTTAAAACCACTTCAAAAGTAGATTCCAATATATAAAGCAATATTTGGGAGATGTTACCTCATTTCTTACTCCATGGATTTTTCCTTTAAAAAAAATGTTGTATGGACAGAGACATAGACCCCAATGCATAACCCCATTCAGGGTAAGCAACATAATGCAATGCTCAGAAAAAGAGTTTGAGTGAAGAGCCAAAAGAGATGTAGGTAGGTAAAGAAAAAGGTAGGAAATCTAATGAAATCCAGGTTCCTCAGGCATGTGGGAGACACACATGATGTGTGTGGGGGGGTTGTACACACATGGGCAGAGGATGGGAGGAGCGCAGGGGGTGCAGTGAGCCCCACCACAGCCCATTTTTGATCCTAGGCAGCTACAGGGAGGCCATCTGGGCTCAAAACAGGGCATGGGAGGGATCGGTGTGCCCCCCCCACACACAACCTGTTTTTAATTCCAGGAAGCTGAAGTGAGGCCTACTAGTCCCAAAACAGGGCATGGGGGCAGGGGTGGGTTCTAATCTTTTTTTACTACTGGTTCTGGGGTGTGGCTTATTTTGTGGGTGTGGCTTGATGGTCTTGTGACAATTATTTAGGATTTAGCAGAGGTACTGGTCTACCAGGCTTTTAACTGCTTGCAGAGCTGTACCGATCTACCCATTTATTTTTGCAGGCACTGATCTACTAATGTATTTTTGCAGGCACTGGTCTACTCATTTGTTTTCTTTTAACACTGATCAGCTGTAGGGCGGGCCCTTTGAAGCCCCATGGCAAGAGTTTAAATAGTTTTTTTTCCATCTAGCCATCAGCTGGGATTCAGGAGGCAACAATAGATTGGGGGTGCAGCCAAATAAAAGGTAAGAATAAAACAGGTGGGGGGACACGGGAGTGGGTGGAGAGGTGCGGGGGAGACAGAACCGGTTTGGTGATGTCATATCGTCACTGCCACTGGCTCGGGGGAACCGGGCCGAACTGGGAGGAACCCACCACTGTGCAGAGGTTTGTGTGCACATGCACAGGGTTGGGGGGAGTGCAAGGGGAGTCGTGCACACCTGAGCAGGGAGGTGGGACATGTGGGGTGTGTGCGCAGATTGCATTATGGGTGCCGGCACCTGTGCATGCTGTTGCGCATGCACCCACGCACTTTTGGCATGCAACAACAAAAAGGTTAGCCATCACTGATTATCAGTCTTAATCATTCCATGGTAATCCTACTGGCTGATTAATTTGGGCACATTTTGAGCAGAAGGCCACAGTTGTAGCCAAATATTAGTTTTGCCCTGGGGATGCCCAGGGTGCACTATTTTATGCAAGCAAGGACTTCTAAAATAAAGACTATCATACAAACCAACGTTATATTGTTAGTATTCTACTAATTTAGAGATACCTGCAGAACATTACCATACATTCAGGATGCAACTAAACCTTCCTCGTTCTGATATCCATTTGGTATCATTGGATATTATTTTATTTCCTTTAATCTATTTTCTACTAGCCAGCCCATAGCTCTGTCAGTGTTAGGATTCCAAGTAAAACACCCAATGGAATCAAAACTCCAAATCAGGCATGTTCCTCAAAGTATAGATTTATTAGGTATGTCATATTAGCACATCTGGGGAAACCCGACTCTAAACCTTCTCGGGTTTTCCCCTAGTTAATTGTAACATTTCCCCTCCCCCCGGGCCTGCAGCCCATCATATACTCCAATCAGGTCACAGTCCAAGGGTCACTTGGTCTCAGATCCCACCTCCTTGCACCTGGTGGGAAAGTCCTTGGTTCTCAGAGGAAAGAATTTTATTTTGGCTACAATCCCCCAGCTATCTCTACCTCCGCCCTCCTGTTCCCACAGCTCGACTCACCTCTGCTGTGCCAGCCCTGAAGGTGCCAAGGGCAAAATGATTCCAGGGCTGACAGTGTAACCAGGGTTGCTTCACTGAACAAACCACAATTGATTGGTCTTGCGCAACACCGAAGGCAACAAAACCTGGTTTTTAGGCCCCAACAACCTAAGTGACAAATATACAAATCCTATTTGGGGATTAGCATTTTGTGTGACAACAAAACTGGATTTGGCTAAGACGCTGAGCTTGTCGGCAGTTCAGCAGTTCGAATCCCTAGTGCCGCATAATGGGGTGAGCTCCTGTTACTTGTCCCAGCTTCTGCCAACCTAGCAGTTCGAAAGCAGGTAAAAAAATGCAAGTAGAAAAATAGGGACCACCTTTGGTGGGAAGGTAACAGGGTTCCATGCGCCTTTGGCATTTAGTCATGCCGTCCACTTGACCAGAGATGTCTTCAGACAGCGCTGACTCTTCGGCTTTGAAACAGAGATGAGCACCGCCCCCTAGAGTCAGGAACGATTAGCACATATGTGTGAGGGGAACCTTTACCTTTACCAATCTTGTACCTTTCATATGGATGCTTATCATAAGACAATTTGGCCAGTTTAGTACTTTCTTGTGCACTACTCTTTTACAATTGAACACCTATTACAACTCACGAAAAGTGGCTGCAAATTCCATTCCTAACTCACTGTCATCCATCCATCCATCCATCCATCCATCCATCCATCCATCCATCCATCCATCCATCCAGGGGTGGGCTTCAAAAATTTTAACAAGGGGTTCTCTGCCCAGTTGCTGGGTTTTTTTCGCCCTCCCTAAGCCTCCGCACATGCCCTGCACTTCCCTGCATCCAAAATGGGCCGTGTGGGGACTCCTGGGAAGTGCGGGGTGGGCGGGGTCAGCCAGGAGTGGGATTTGGGGGTTCTCCAAACTGTACAGAATCTTAACTAGAGGTTCTCCCAAACCCCTGTGAACCCCCAGCAGCCCACTCCTGCATCCATCCGTCCACGTTTCAGCATTCTAAGTTAAAGGCACACCCTTTCACTAAGCAGCAGTGAGGGATATCACAACTTCATCCCCTTTGCTGGATTTAAGAGATTGGAAAACTTTTAAAAATAATGGCAAACTCTTGGTGGAACCAAAGAAGAGCTAAATCCAATAATTTGGAACTTCCAAGAAGAAATTCCCAGCTAACAACTTGAACAGAGGCAGCATTTTGTTTCAAAGGGTCTTACAGCCCCTGTAGCCGTGATGGTGAACCTATGTTATTCGTGCCAAAAGTGGCATGTAGTGCCATCTTTCCAGGCATACCAGCCATTGCTCTTCCAGGTTCCAGCGTGCACATGTGTGCCAGACAGCTGGTCTTTGGGCATGCATGCACATGCCGGGAAACTGAGCTTTCGGTTTGTGGTGTGTGGATGCATGCTGGCTAGCTGGTCTTCGCACATGCATGGATGCCAAAAACCGGAAGACCAGGTGACCCGCGCACGTGCGCACGTTGAAAACCACACGCTCAGAAGGAATTGCTCGTCCGGTTTCTGGTGCTCCCCGCACTGTGAGCGGACTCCCGTTTCGGCACTTGGTGCCGAAAAGGTTCGTCAACAGTGCCCTATACGAATGGGAAAACATTTGGATAAGAATTGTGCTAACTTTCTTTTTCTTTTTATAAAGGTATATGACAATCCACTGTTTTCTTTTTTTAATTTTCATCTGAGACCAGGTCTTTTGTTATATATAATTTAATTGATTTTCAGAAACACTAAATTAAAACATAAGCAAAAAAGAAAAAATAATTTAAAAAAGAAAAAAAATTAAGAAGAAGAAAAAGAGAAGATAGAGGTTCAAAAAGAAAAAAATTACAGCGGCGAGAATAGCGAATGCACAAGTATGGAAGAAGGAATATTTGCCAAACGATCAGCAAGTAATACAAAAGATATATTTGTGTGCGGAATCGGATCAATTAACGCAGAAATTAAAAAATGAGGAAAGCTCAAAATATTCTAGGGTATGGGATAGATGGCACGATTGGATCAAACAAAGACAAAATGGATAATGATACTTTTAATTGAATATGAAAGCTAATTTGAACGAGCAATATATGTTATTATACTCTTAGTGAATTTTAAATTAAGAATGAAAATTGGAAAGGTATTTGTATGTTAACCTTATATAAGTACCCATGATGACTTCACCGACAAAAGGCATGTAGATGAAAATGGGACAAGCAATGAATGGCATAATGTATGTATATATATGTGTATATGTATAGTAACCACATATAGATACTTAAGAGAGTAGAAACGAATTTCATCATTGATTACGATTTATGGACATGGATATTTTAATATGGTTTTTATCTGTTTTTGTATACATTTGAAAGTTAAATAAAGTTTTCTTATATGATATTTGTTCTGCACATAGTCAATCCATTTCCTCCATTCCAGAATAAATTTTTCTTGCGTATGATCCTTCAAATATGCTGAGATTTTAGCCATCTCAGCTAAGTTCATTACTTTTACAATCCATTCTTCTACTGTAGGCAAAGAGTCTTTTTTCCAGTGTTGTGCAACCAACAGTCTAGCTGCTGTTATTAAATTTAAGATCAACTTAGTCTCCAAAAATGTACATTCATTTATAATACCCAACAAAAAGAATTTTGGTGTAAATTCCAACCTTTTTTTCAAAATATTTTGCATTACCCACCAAATCTTTATCCAAAATGCTTTAACCTTCTTACAGGTCCACCAAATATGAAAATAAGTTGCATCTTCACAATCACATCGCCAACATTTAGCTTGTACATTAGAGTACATACAAGACAACTTTTTTGGATCTAGGTGCCATCTATAAAACATTTTATAAAAGTTTTCTCTAAGGTTTTGTGCTTGAGTAAATTTAACATTTCTAACCCAAATCTTTTCCCATGTTTCCATCATTATTGGTTCTTGAAAATTTCTAGCCCATTTAATCATACAATCTTTAACCAACTCTGTTTCAGAATCTATCTCTAATAATACATTATATAGTCTTTTAATGTGCATAATACCCTGATCCCTAATTTGCTTTACCAAATTTTCTTCGTTTTCCATAAGACCTGTTTTTTGATCTTCCCTCCATCTTGCTTGAAGCTGACCGTACTGAAACCAGGTATAAATTATCCCTTCCTTCTTCAAAACCTCTAAGGATTTAAGTTGTAGTTTAAATTGCGTATGAATGAAGAGGAACTAGAGTTGTAATTCTTCTTTTTTCTTCTTTTTTTTTAATGGAGTTAAGATTTTGATAGTGTTTGTAAACTAGAAATTTGATAGACTAATGGTTGGTTTAAAATTTTTGTTTAAGAACAGATACCCTGTATTTCACTCTGGGAAGTCCGGGGGGGGAGGGGGGTTGAAGGGGGGGAGGGATGGGGGGGTTGAAGGGGGGGTTTTATATGTTTGTACTTTTATAAAACTTTTAATAAAAAAAAAAGAAAGTTAAATAAAGTTTGTTTTGAAAAAGGAAAAAAAAAGATTTTCAGAAACACTAAATTAAAACATAAGCAAAGAAGAAAAAATAATTTAAAAAAGAAAAAAAAATTAAGAAGAAGAAAAAGAGAAGATAGAGGTTCAAAAAGAAAAAAAGAAAAGAAAAACAGAACAAGAATGGCTTCCAATTTTCTTAGGTACACAGATATAACCAAAAAAGACACATCAAATTCTTACTCTAGGGTTATAATCCCTTATCATTCTGATCATCAAATTCCAAAATCGACATTTCATTTCCATCACCGAAAAATCCCAAACTGATTTCCAAGTAGAAATAAAATTAGTCAAAGTCTTCTCTTTAATTAAAGCTGTCAATGTCCCCATCTCTTCCGATTCCATCAGCTTCCTCACCCATTCTCCCGTTGTAGGTATCGGTGAATCCTTCCATCTTTGTCCGTATAAAAGACTCAATATTGTTATGATACATAAAAGCAAACTTCCATAAAACTATCTTCTGAGCTGAAATATAGTTTGGAAGTAGGAAGAAAGGGCTTGCTAAATTGTAACATATGAGTGCCATCTTGTGGTCCATCACTTGCATTGTTTTTGATGTTTGTGTCTTTTTTTTAAAATTGCTGTTCCTAATTGGTACATTTCTAGCATCTATCTTTATCTACTTTGACTTTTGTAAGAATATTTCAAGCTAGGATAAGAACTTCGCATTTTATCTTTCCTTCTTTCTTAAGAAGGAAAGAGCCTTGGATAGCTCAACAGGCTAATAAGCAGACTAAAGCCTGCTATTAACATCCAGCTGTCTGCAATTGCACCAGTTCGGGTTTCACCAGGCTCAAGGTTGACTCAGCCTTCCATCCTTTCTAAGGTAGATAAATTGAGGACCCAGTTTGTGGGGCCAATAAGCTGACTTTGTATAAAATATACAAAAGTATGAAGGCTATTGCTTAACTGGCCCGATTTTCACGAAACCTGCTAACTTTTGTCTTGGGTGAGATCTCTCTCTCCCCCCTCCCTCACACACACACACACACCATGCCATCCTCCAGTGCTAGAAAAATTCTGAACAGGGTTTGCAACTTGGATAGCATCTGTCCAGACTTTCTATAGATTTGTTGACACTTGTTGTAAATGGCACTTCTATTTCAAGCCTCTCCGCCCATTTGCCTTGCTGCTTTCATGCTGTGGTTGGTGGGGGGTTTCCCTGACACTCTTTCCCCCTCTCTATGACAAACAGCGGGGGTTTCCCTCCCACCCCACCCCCTTGCAACGTTGCTGCAACTTCCCTTTTGTGCAGGTGGGAAGCTCCGTTGGCTCTGCAAAGCCCAAGTCTTTCTTCAACTAGACGCTTAATATAATAGTAGAATAATATTATTTTTTTAATTGGCCAAGTGTGATTGGACACACAAAGAATTTGCCTTGGTGCATATGCTCTCAGTGTACATAAAGAAAGGAAAAGATACGTTCATCAAGAATCATCAGGGAAGCAACGTCCCGGGACCTCTCTCAAGCAATGAATGGTCAAGGAGGGAGGCAAGATGATGGCCAAATGCATTTTTTTCTTGCCTCTTCGGAGATTTGAACTGAGTAGTCTTCGCCTTGCACCCCAGGACAAAGCCGGGCTCTCCTTTATTAGCTCCGGACGATTAAGCCTAGGCGTGCCCTAAAATTGGGAAGGATGGGCAAACCGTGTTGTGGGAACCCAGCCACGCTCAAGCCCTAATGGCTTGCAGATAATAGGCTGGGCGGGTCGCACCGTCGAAGAACAGGAAGAAAGTTGGCATCTAAGTGTTCTTTGGGGCATCCAAGCCGAATTAAAACTTTTCCATCCCTGTTCCTTGCCTCCCTCCCTGGCCAGGTCGCTATTTGAACGCCTCGCGTACGTTTACTACTCCCACTCCTCCCCCCTAGTATAAATGGTATTCCCCTCAACCCCCAAATGATTCAGTAAGGGAAAAAGAAAAGAAAACTTGGGGAACTCCTGTTGTTTAGACTCTTCCGCCTCCAGGCACACCAACGCACCGTTTGTCCGTTTTGATTGGCTCCCTTTCCCTTCACCTGCCTTCTCATTGGTTCCCGATTTCCGCCCCTTTAAAAAAAAAAAACCTTTCAGCAAACTTCCTCAACTTTATATATCTTTTTTCCCCCTCGTGTCGAGGCGGCTTTTTAAAGGGGATCGTTCAAGAAAGCAGTCCAGAAAGTTTTTAATCCAGGTGAGTTTTCCCACGGGTGGTGGTGAGAAGGGTTGTAGGGCGGAGCTTTTATCGCTATGAGTCTTGGCTTGGGTGGCACGCATTTTCTCACGATCTCTTCGCCCGCGGATCGGGGTCTGCCTACAACCGGGGGGTGGGGGGTGGGGGAAGGATGCAGAGATTGCGGTTTGGCGCTTGCCAAAGAAGAAGGCCGCCTTCATTCTGCCATCGGATTTGAAAATGAAATGGCATGGGCCGGTTTTTAAATGCGTCAACTTCCAGGGTAACAGTAACAAGAGTTGGAAGGAACCTTGGTTGTTGGTGGATCAGATCCTTTCCTGTTTTCCTACTTTTAAAAGCAAGTTTGATCCGGAATGAAAATAACAACCAGGATGGACGCTTTAGATAGGTGGTTTAAATAAGCAGCTCTTAAAAGACGGGATTTAAAAAGCCCAGTTTCGAAATTGGCACATTCGAAAAGGGGAGAAAAAGTGAGGAAGGAGAAAACTAATCAATTAGACTTAATTTTTTTAAGATTTTTTTTTTAAAAAAACCGGTTCTTCCTTAAAAAAAAAATAGAACAGAATAACAGAGTTGGAAGGGACCTTGGAGGTGTTGTAGTCCGACCCTCTGCTCAGGCAAGGTTGTTGTTGTTGTTAGATAGTTGCAAAGTTGTGTCCGACCCATTGGGACCCCATGGACAACGTTCCTCCAGGCCTCCCTGTCCTCTACCATCAGGGGTGAGTTCTACTTACCTTTACTATCGGTTCGCAATGGGAGCACACGTGCATGCTCCTGCGCATGCATAGATCGTCCATTATGACGTCCAGGCAGATGGGCAGAGCCTCCCGCCACTTTTACTACCGGTTTGCAAGAACCAGACAGAACTGGGAGCAACCCACCGCTGTCTACCATCCTCTGGAGTTCATTTAAGCTCACACTGACTGACTCCATCCAGCCACCTCATTTTCTGCTGTCCCCTTCTTTTGCCCTCAATCGTTCCGAGCATTAGGCTCTTCTCCAGTGAGTCCTTTCTTCTCATTAGGTGGCCAAAGGTATTTGAGTTTCCTCTTCAGGATCTGGCCTTTTAAAGAGCAGTCAGGGTTGATCTCCTCTAGGACTGACCAGTTTGATGCCTTGGAGTCCAAGGGACTTGCAGGTGTCTTCTCCAGCACCAGAGTTCAAAGGCCTCAATTCCTTGGCGCTCAGCCTTTCTTAAGGTCCAATTTTCACAGCCATATATTGCAATTGGGAAAACCATAGCCTTGACTATACGCACTTTTGTTGGCAGGGCGATATCTCTGCTTTTTAGTATGCTGTCTAGATTTGCCATAACTTTCCTTCCCAGGAGCAAGCATTTTAATTTCTTGGCTGAAGCCCCATCTGCGGTGATCTTGGAGGGTACCCTATACCATTTCAGACAAACAGTCATCCAATATCTTCTTAAAAACTAACAGTGTTGAAGCAGCCACAACTTCTGAGATAAGCCATTCTACTGATTAATTGTTCTAATTATAACAAAATTTCTCCTTAGTTCTAGGTTGCTTCTCTCCTTGATTAGTTTCCACCCATTGCTTCTTCTCCTGTCTTCAGATGCTTTGGAGAATAGCTTGACTCCCTCTTCTTTATGGCAGCCCCTTAGACAGTGGAACACTGTTACCATGTCTCCCCCTAGTCCTTCTTCTCATTAAATTATCATATCCAATTCCAGAAATGATTCTTTATATGTTTCAGCCCCTAATCATCTTTGAAAATATAAAATAAAACTAATGGATAAGAGACAAATGCGCACACTGTTTTTCTAATCAGATTGAACAATAGTTTTCAAAATTTAATCATCTGTTTCCTAATATCACAAACTCTGAAACAAAACAAAAAAGACTTGGCCGCCTTTAGAGTGACATCATTCTTATCATTCTATGAGAAGAAGTGAAATCTAAGATTTCATCAGGGAGTTCACTTAGAAGTGGGGTGAAATGTGAGCAACAGGTTTTATTATCAAATTGGCAGCGTGGTAGGCATATTAATGAGGTCAGAGATGAATCATACAGTAAGCTCATAGAAAATATGTGTCAGTGGCTTCCTAATCAGCAGCCGTTAAACTTCATATGGATTGTGACTTTCATTGTGGGCAATTCTTTTTTTTTAAAAAAAAAATTTTGGGGGCCTTTTGGGATGACAGTGTTTCAGTGTTGCCAAGAAAAGAGATTGAGAGAAGGAGCTTTTTAAAGTACAGATGCAAACTGAACAAGATACCTAGATTGTGGTGCTCTCTGGGTTTTTTGTTTGTTTGTTTGTTTTGCAGATATTTAATAATGCAACTAGGTAACATCATCAGTGCTGTCAGTATATTTATGAACTGGAATAGGACGTAGCAAGAAGGTCAGCCAATGGGGGCTGTTTGCTGATTCAGACAACAAGGAGCCTGGGCGTGGCTTAATTGTTCTATATTAAACTCTTGAGTTCTGAAAATGAAACTAGTCTGCTCTCTGAATTGAAACTGAAACTCATCTCTGCTATTCTCTCCTATTCTCTCTCAAAAAAAGTTTTTTTTTTTGCCTGTAACTCTACCACATTGGAAGAATCTGCTGATGATATTGTATGTGTTTTGTTATGTATAAAGAGACGTTAATGAACCCTGCTGAAACAGTTACCTATGTGTGCTTTCTGGATTTGATTTCTGCAACAAACTCTGACAAGTGCTAGACGGGCACTTTTAGTACTGATGATGTTACCTCGTTGGGTTGTGAAATGTCTTCAATAAAACAACCAAGCTCAGAGAGCACTAAGGATTCCCACCTTGAGCTACAGATATTCTCATGAATGAAGGCAAATACAGATAGAATTAGAATAACAGAGTTGGAAGGGACCTTGGAGGTCTTCTAGTCCAACACTCAAGTCAGGCAGGAAACCCTATACCATTTCCAAGGAGAGATTAGACAACCAAGGTTGTCTAATCTCTTCTTAAAAACTTCCAGCGTTGGAGAATTCACAACTTTGGGAGGCAAGTTTTCACACTGTTCTAAACTGCCAGGAAATTTCTTCTTAGTTCTAGGTTGCTTCTCGCCTTGAATAGTTTATTTAGGGCCATGGCGGTACAGTGGTTAGAATGTAGTATTGCAGGCTAATTCTGCCGACTGCCGATCTGTCAGCAGTTCGGCAGTTCAAATCTCACCAGGCTCAAGCCGCATTCACTCTAGTGCTGACACTGACATTGTAAACCACTTACAGAGGGCGGAAAAGTACTGTGAAGCTGTATATACCATATTTTTTTGAGTATAAGACACACCGGAGTATAAGATGCACCTTAGTTTTTGGGGAGGAAAATAAGAAGAAAGCTAATTGGCAGGTGGATTGGCCTCCTGGAATACCTCCAATCAACTGTTCCCAGAGGTGAATTTTAGCAACAGGTTCCTTGGTTGTGAGCTCTGTGCCTTGCTTTTTTTTTTTTTTTGCTTTTTTTTCTACCTCTGAAAGCCTCTGAAACAGTGCATCAGAAAAAAGAGCCTCTGAAGCTCTGTTTGGGGGCTTCTTTCTGAAGTTCTGTTTAAGGGTTCTTTTCTGAAACTTACTTTCTGATGCTTTTTTCAGCCTCTGAAACCTCCATTTGAGAAGTTGGGTGGGGCTGCATTTGGAGTATAAGACGCGCCCAGATTTTCACCCTCTTTTTTTTGGTGGGAAAGGTGCTTCTTATTCTCTGAAAAATAAAGTAAGTCTAAGTGCTATTGTTATTCTCTTCCATTGATATCTTCCCTTCCTTTTTTTTTCCCCTGGCAGGTGATTGGGGTGTCTCTCTTTTGTCAGTATCACCACCCAAGGCAATGAAGCCACGACGACTCTATATAGCTGTGAAAGATTTCACAGGGGAAGCGAAAGCAGGCGGAGAAGTCAAGGTTTCCAGGGGTAGCTTACTAAGCCAGGAAGATGCCCGCGGAGTCTCCCCTGGTGGAACATTTTGGGCCAAGGTCTTGGATGCAGAAAAGGTGGTCCGGGTACCACCCTTGATGGCCAAGGAACTGAGTGGAGCCCAGTCTGGGTTGCTAGAAGCTGTGACCAATGGAGACGAACGCCTGGCCCTCTTCAAACAGGGGCGGTGGATGCAGAAACTCAGTTCCCTGGGGAAGGGTGACCGAGTGAGGGTCCAGATCACCTCTGCTTCTGGACAGAAAGTTCCAGGCATCATCCGATACCGAGGACCCATAGACAAGAGCAAGCAAGATACCAGCATCATCTTTGGGGTCGAGCTGGTGGTGAGTAATGCCACTGGCAGATCGCTACGAGGGTTGTGCAGAAGCATCCAGATGGAAATCCCAAGGCATTTTGAATAGTTTGATCGCATGAGCCGTGGTGGCGCAGTGGTTAGAGTGCAGTACTGCAGACTACTTCTGCTGGCTGCCAGCTGCCTGCAATTTGGCAGTTCGAATCTCAACAGGCTCAAGGCTGACTCAGCCTTCTATCCTTCCGAAGTTGTTAAAATGTGGACTAGATTGTTGGGAGCAATATGCTGACTGTATAAACCGCTTAGAGAGAGCTGTAAAGCACTGTAAAGCAGTATATAAGTCTAACTGCTATTGCTGTTCCAATCTTGGAACCAAAACACATCATATTCCTAAGTTTTGTTCCACATTTAGGTAGTCCTCGGCATTCAACAGTTCCTTTAGTAACTGTTTGAAGTTACAACAGTACTGAAAAAAGTGGCTTATGACCTGTTTTCACACTTATGACAGCTGCAGCACCCACACGGTCATGTGATCCAAATTCAGACCCTTGGCAATTGACTCATACTTATGACAGTTGCAATGTCCTGGGATCATGATATCCCGCTTTGTGACCTTCTGGGCAGCAAAGTCAGTGGGGAAACCAGATTCCCTTAACAACCTTGTTACCGACTTAACAACTGCTGGTTGTTAAGTCGGTAATGGTTCATTTAACAACTGTGGCAAGAAAGATCGTAAATGAGGCAAACTCACTTAACAAATGAGCAACAGAAAGTTGTGGCTCAATTGTGGTCCCAAGTCGAGGATTGTGGTCCCAAGTCGAGGATTACCTGTAATGTAATTTAGAGTGGGAAGTCACAACAACTTTCCTTTTTTATATATCTTGGCTGCAAAAATAGCTGATATACAGTAATACTGTAGTTCATGCTAAGCGCTTAAAGAAAAAATGGCCAAAAGGGTGGTTTTAATATTCCTACGGAGAACAATGAAATAAGTCACCATTTGTATTATGCTGCCTTGCTTATTGTGAGAGTCTTACAAAAGGCTATTGTAAAAGCCTTTTGAAAAAATTAGTTTTGTTATGCCTTCACTATGTTTATAGTATGTTTATGTTTATGTTACTTGTCCCAGCTTCTGCCAACCTAGCAGTTCAAAAGCACATAAAAAAAGCAAGTAGAAAAATAGGGACCACCTTTGGTGGGAAGGTAACAGCGTCCCATGCGCCTTTGGCATTTAGTCATGATGGCCACATGACCATGGAGACATCTTTGGACAGTGCTGACTCTTTGGCTTTGAAACAGAGATGAACACCACCCTCTATAGTCGGGAATGACTAGCACATATGTGCGAGGGGAACTTTTACCGTTTTATGTTTATGGGGTTGGGGAGGGGTGTTGGTCATCAAAGCAAGCTGGATTTGACTGTTCATCAAAGAATCTTCTATTGACTAAAAAATAGTTCAGTTCCTTCGTATGACAACAATGTGGCAATGATTCCATGCATGGTTGAAATTTTATTCAAGAACTAGCCAGAAACTAGAATTTGGGAAAGAAGTCACATATTGCATGCCCAACATTTGAAAATTATCTGAAAATCATAGAATACAATAAGATTTCCCTATTGAGCCTGTCACGTTGCTATTTCTCTTAAACAATCAAAGGAGGATTGAATAGATAATTTTGAAGATGTTTTCTTCAAATATATACTGTATATTTGGGGAAAGTATATTTTCTAAAACTAGCTAATAACATCACTTTTTTTTGAGTACTATAAAATTATATATCAATGGAAAGATAATTTAATCAAGAATTTAATGCAATAACTTTTATGAAGGATTTGCTATTAGAATAGCAGTTTTAAAGAAGAAAATTGAAACACATAGAAAAAAGATTACAGGAACTATCACCATAGAAAAAACAAGATATACAAAAGTTATCATCATGTCAGTTAATACTTAGTTGGGTAACCTTTAGCATGAATTACGGCCTTACAACGTCTTCCCATGGAGTGAACCAAGCCTTTTAGTTCTGCAGCTGTTCTAATGTGAAACCAAGATTGAGTTATTGCTTCTATGAACTGAGTTTTATTGCCGGGTCGCTTCTGACTAACAAGTTTCTTTAGTCGGCTTGATAGATTTTCAATTGAGTTAAGGTCTGGGCTATTCCCAGGCCATTCCAGCAGTGGAATATGATTATTAAACAGTCACAGAGTTGGAAGGGGCCTTGGAGGTCATCTAGTCCAACCCTCTGCTTAGGCAGGAGACCTGTACTAGGGATTTGAACCACTGAACTAACAATCTTTCTGATTGACAAGCTCAGTGTCTTAGCCGCAACTTGAAACTCAAAAAAAAAAAAAAAGTGGTGTTATTAGCCATCAAACCTCAAAAATACACTTTCCCCAAAAAGGTTCCCACAATTTTCCTCTTCTTTGTGGCAGATAGATAGACTTTTAACTCCCAGAATTCCCCAGCCAGTAGGCAATTGTCCACATATCATAAGTTTACTGAGTTCAAGAAACTCTGAGTTCAGTCTCATATTGATAAAAAATGTTCTCATCCTCATTTGACCACCAGAATTCAGTGGTTTAATCTTGGGAGATGTGCAATTTCTCATCTAAATCTACCCCTGAGGGTTGTTTGGAGGAATAGGGAATGAGATGAGGAATAGATTATTTTTCTGGAAGAGCCATTGTCCTGTTTTATAGGGCTCAGCAGCTGGGAAGGGTTTTACAGACGGCTCCTTCAAAGGACAGAAGTTCTTCTCCTGTCATGAGAACTGCGGTGTCTTTGTACCAGTCAGCCGGATTGAACCCGACAAAGTGATTGAGGGTAGTCCAGCAGCACCTCGAAGAGGAGGGATCCGGGAGTGTACAAGAGTCCAGCTTACAACAGGAGATCCGTTGTCATCCCCAGGGCTAACAGTTGGAGACCGGGTCTTTTTCAAGATGGAAAACAGCACCCCTACTGGCAGTGTGGTATACTGCAACCATCTTCCAGGGAAATTAGAAGCCGGAGTGTTTGTGGGAATATTTCTAGTAAGTACTTGTCCAGTTGAGAGACTCTCCTTAACATTAATTTTTTTTCTATTTTTTTATTTTTTTTACAAACATATCAATGCATGAGCAGTGTGGTACCTGGGTATCATGTATTCTAATACAAATAGAACTAGTAAAATTAATCATAGTTATTACATTCAATCAATTTATATATTTCTAATAATAATACACATTTATATTGAGTTGCAGTCTATCATTATTCAATTATTCCATATTTTCTCTTATTATTGCTTTTATTTTATTATATAAAAGTGTTTACACTAATATTCCCCCTCTCTTATTTCTATCTCTTATTCTAACTTTTAATCATATCACCCTTTATTTAAAAAAAAAAAAAGTTTTCTTTCTATCCTATCTAACTTCTAGTCATGTCACCTACCTAAAAAGAGAAAAGAAAGAGAGAGAAAAAGAAAAGCAAATCAGAACAATACTAAAAAAGATAAATCATCTATCCATCATCTCTTGCCCACTTCAATACTTCAATTGCTATGCTTTTTTTTTTTTTTGACTTGCTTCCCATTTTCCTCTCTTGGATCTTTATCCTGAACATTAATTGAACAAATAATTTTTCAATACTCAGTATTTCCCCCACTGTTTCAACATTTCTAAAAACGTTGAAACAGTGTGGTGGAAACTTATTTGTTTGTTTGCTCCACCAGTGGAAATTTGGGCAAAAATGGAAAATGTTTGTCATGCTGAATTATCAATAGCTTTTCAGATGTAACATCATGCTAGGAGTTTGTAGACTTTGATAAATGTCATGGTTTTTCCCCCCCCAAACGTTTTGTGTTGTAGGTGGGTGTCTGTATAACTAACGGAAATATATTGTTGATTCGGGCAATTTTGCATATATATATTTATTTTAAAGTAAATATTGATTACTGTATTTATTGATTAGATTTGTAGGCTTCTCAACACTTGGCTCCTTACAGAATAGAACCACTTAAAGAAAGCAGTTTATACAGCATAGAAAGGAACCAATATTTTTCTTATTTTTGTTGCAGATAGAGCTACAAGTAGCTGAAATGTAATAGCATTGGAGCCTTTTCTTCTTGTTTAAGAGAAACAAGCAGGAAAAAAAATGGTCAGCATTAAAAATAAAGAAGTTATTAATTTTGGATTTAAGGGGTGTCAATTTGGCCCATGGGGTGCTTATATTTGGCTCGCGGGACCATCCTGGAAACAGCGAAGGACCAGCCTGTGGTGATTCTGCCAGTGAAAACAGAGCTCAGAAGGGCCTTACAAACTCCGTTTTCACTGGCAGAAGATTGCAAGAGGCCGTTGCAGCCAAAAACAGAGCTTGGGAGCCCACTTTTGCTTTGTAGAGCGCTCGGGCTACAACAGGTGCCCCCAACACGAGTGCCATCGAACTGGCCATGCCCACCATGTCCAAGCCCACTCTAGCTTCCCAAGGTCAAACACAAACCCAATGCGGCCCTCAACAGTAGTGGGTTTCACGTACCTTCACTACCAATTCGGAACTGTGAAAGCACGTTCGCATAGATGCGCTTGCTTCCTTTGCTCTTTCATGGCACTTCTGCACATAGGCCGAACCTGCACATGCGCAGAGTGTCCATGATGACATCAGGGCGGGTGGGCGGAGCGTCCTGCCACCGCTACTACTGGTTCACCTGAACCGGGGTGAACCAGTAGAAATCCACCACCGGCCCTCAGTGAAATCGAGTTTGACACCCCTGCTCTACATCAAACCAAGAAAGGTTTTTAGCAAAAAAAAAAAGTTGAGAAAAATGGAAAGAGGGAAATGAAATTAGGGATCTGAAGCCCAAAAGATGGTTTAATGTAAGCACACAAGACATATCTGCCAGCATCCTCTCTGTGTCTTTTCCTGGACTTGTTAGATTTCTTAAATGTCTCTTCATTCATAATTCTGGAACTACCATATGAACCCAAGAAAAAATGCAGCATCTTTAGAGAGGTGCCAACAAGATTGGTCTGCTCTAAAACATCTGGATTTTACATCCAATGTTTTTGGATGGCTGGGGAATTCTGGGAGTTGAAGTCCACATTTTTCAAGTTATCAAGGTTGAGAAACCCTAAATAAAATATGGTTATTCATCCATCCATCATCTTGATTACTTTTAAATCTTGCTATAGGATCAGCCCGTGGGATCCTGGGATGGTTACTTCAAAGGCAAACTTCTCTGTCATATCCCATCACCCAAATATGGGATCTTGCTCCCCCTTTCTAAGGTGCATAAAGGTAAGATTCATACTCATCAAGGTTTGTGAATATTCTTGTATTTTTCACATTTTGCCAAAAATTGATCCTATGTGTTTGTTTGTTTGTTTGAATGAATTTTGATTGTAGTAATAATTCATTATTGTCCCTGTTAAACACCGACATCTTCGTTAGTGATGCATTATTCATTGCATATTACAATATGTACAACATTTTTTGCAAATTATTTGGCCTTTCAGCCAACAATAGAGCCTTGTCTGTCTCCATATGATTTGTCTCCTCAATCGGCACATCTTTGACCAAGGCACAAGCATTCCTTATATATCTGTTCATAAGATACTGTACTTTTTGGAATATAAGACTCATTTTCCCTCCTTAAAAGTGGGTGAAAATTGTGGCGCGTCCTATATACCAAATGTTGCTGAAGCTCCATCCACCTGCCAGCCCCCATCCTTTGGCCTTTTTCGGCCTCCTCACATTGCATTTTTGGCTTCCACATGCCCCATTTTAGACCCATTCCAGGCTGCAGTGATTGCCACAGCACATTGCTGCCTCCATGCATCGCGTTTTCGGCTTCCATGCGCTGCGTTTTTGGCCTCCACATGCCCTGCTTTTGGCCTCCGCATGTTGCATTTATGAACTGGCCATAAATGCAATGCGCAGAGGCCAAAATCAGGTTGTGTGAAGGCCGAAATGTGACGCACGAACGCAGAGGCTGAAAACGTGACGCACAGAAGCAGAGATTGGCGGTGGTGTGCTATAGCGATCCACACAAGTTGAAAGAGCTCTAAAATGGAGTGTGCGGAGGCCAAAAATGTGATGCACAGAGTCCAAAAATGCATCACGCAGAGGCGGCGATGGGCTGTGGTGATCCCTGCAGCCTGGAATAGCTGATTGGCAGTATTCTGGGAGGCCGATCAAACCGCCAATCAGCTGCTTGTGCTGAATCAGGCTGCGATAATGTGCTGAAGCTGACCAAGCTGTTTGCTGTTTGCTGCAAGGATGCTAGCCAGATCAATACCAATGGATGCTGGTAGGCAGAGGTAGAGTTTTTGTGGTTGTTGTTTTTCTCCCTAAAAACTAATGTGTGTCTTATACTCCAGATTGTCTTACAGTCCGAAAAATACAGTAGGTTAAATAACCAAGTGGGCTTTCACACATCCTTTTCTTTGTGAGATTTTATTAGCTACAGCAAAGTTTTAAAAGCTAGAAACTTTGCTCTGGAATTGAGTTTTTTTTCATTTTAATTCATATTGTTACAATGATAAATGGTTTGTCCAAGTTCCCAATTGCACATTGGGAATAACTGAACACCAAATGCATTACACTCTCTTTAAAGTACAGGTATTCCTCTACTTAAAACATCTCATTTAGTGACCATTCAAAGTTACAACGGCACTGAGGAAAGGTGACTCACGGCTGTTTTTCACACCACAATGGCAGCAGCCCCCCTCCCCCCATGGTCACATGATCAAAATTCAGGTGCTTGGCAACTGGTTCATATTTATCCTGGGGTCACGCAATTGCCTTTTGAGACCTTCTGACAAGCCTTCTGACAAGTCAATGGGGAATCTAGATCAGGGGTGGACTTCAAAAGTTTTAGCAAGAGGTTCTCTGCCCAGTTGCTGGATGGGCATGGCCTAGTCAGCCTCCTGCACCACGGCAGGGTAGGGGGATATTTTTGCCCTCCCTGGGCTCCGGAGGCTCTCCTTGAGCCTCTGGGAGGGTGAAAACTGCCTCCCCAGGCTCCGGAGGCCCTTTCTGACCTTCCCAAACTTCCGGTAGGCCCATTTATTGCCCTCCCCAAGCCTCTGTATGGGCCCTGCACCCAAAACGGGCCGCTTGGGGACTCCTCGGAGGGGGAGCAGGTGGGGCGGGGTCAGCCATGAGTGGGATTTTGGGGTTCTCCGAACTGCACAGAATCTTAGCTAGAGGTTCTCCCGAACACCCACAAACCCCCAGCAGCCCATCCCTGATCCAGAGTCACTTAACAACCATGTTACTGACTTAACAAATGCAGTGGTTTGCTTAAGAACTGCAGCAAGAAAAATTGTAAAATGGGGCAAAATCACTTAACAAATGTTTCACTTAAGCAACATACATTTTGGGCTCAATTGTGGTTGTATCTGGAGGACCACCTATATGTTGGCATGAGATTATGGTTAAAATATCTAATGTTCTCTCTTCTCTCCCCTCCCCCCCCAGGTCTCATTCAAGAACAAGTTGATAAAAGTCAAGAAGTCCTTAACAGCAACTCCTCCACCCCTACTTCCGATGAATATGAAGACTGCCCATCCCCTTCTTCCATCAGATATCCTCCACCGATGAAGGAGTGTCTATCCCAGAACTCTCTTCCTTTAGCTCCTTTGTCAAATTTGGAGGACCTGAAGGAAGAAATAGCACAAGTTTTAGAGAAGAAGAAGAAGAAAAGCGAGGCAGAAGGATCCGAGGAGGACCAGGACAGCAGAGAATATGACCACCATCTCTTGGAGATCAATTCCATGGTGGAGGTTTATAATCCACCCATCTATGGTGTGATACGTTGGATTGGAGACCTACCAGATGCAGATGAGACAATTGCTGGCTTGGAGCTGGTGAGAGGGGAAAAAATGGGAGAAGAGGCCCACTCAAAGGTGCTTTTCCAAAATGCAACTGGACTTTCTTGTTTTTTCCCTTGAAAACATTTCACTTCTCATCCAAAAACTTCTTCAGTTCAGAAATGAAGAAGTTTTTTGGATGAGAAATGAAACGTTTCAAGGAAAAAAACCAAGAAAGCCCAGTTTGCCTCTTGGAAAAACACCTTTGGGGCTACCGTGATCAGGATCTCCATAGACAAGAAGAGGCACATTTGCATATTTTATTCTTATTACTAGTCTAGCTTTCCGTAGATATGCAGCAGGGGTGAAATGCTCCCAGTTCAGACTGGTTCAGCCAAACTGGTAGCAATGGCAGCTGGTGGTTCGGAGAACTGGTAGCGAAGGAAGCTTGAGGCTCTGCCCACCCGCCTGTCATAATGTTTTTTTGCCCTCTGTGCATGTGCAAAGGGTTCTAGCAGGCATGTAACATGAGCACGCACTTCCAAACTGGTGGGGAAGGTAAGTAGATTTCATTCCTGATATGCAGTGATTCCACATTATCTTCAAAAGATTATTTCCCAGATGAGTTAGATGCTAATTCCTTGATGCTAATCAAAATGCATCACTAAATCAAAATCAACCCTATAATGGCCATTCCACTAGAGAATAATAACATAGTGTTTCTCAACCTTGGAAAGTTGAAAACGTGCTGATCGCTTGCTGGTTGGAGAAGTTGAAGTCCATACATCTTCAAATAGATAAGTTTGAGAAACACTGGCATATTTTAACATATTATGAACATAGGGTCAGCTGAATCCTCCTTTCAACTTTAGGTCAACAAGATGTTCTTTTGAAGTAGTCCTCTACTTATGATCATAATTGGGACCAGAAATCCTGTTGCTAAACTTCAGAATTTCTAGACTGTTGGTTTGCGCTCTGAGCTTGGTAATTTGATTGCAAACATTTCATCACCATTTGAGGAGACATCGTCCGTGTATTTTGAATTGTGCTTGTCGGTCAGAACACGAGTCTTTAAATACCATTTTTATGAGATGTGTTCTGACCGACGAGCACAACTCAAAACGCACGGACGATGTCACCTTCAATGGTGATGAAATGTTTGCAGCCAAATTGCCAAGCTCAGAGCTCAAACTAACAGCTTAACTACTAACCCGAGCTACTAATATTAAAACACATTTCAGAATTTCTGTTTACTAACAGCAAGGTATGTTAATAAACAGAATTGAAAGATGTTATAAATCATATGACAGAGGGAAAAGATTGAGGGCAATTGGGGATGTACAAGTTCACCTCTTTTTTACTTTTTCCTAGGAGGAACCACTATCAACAGGATGCACAGATGGAGAATATAGAGGGATCCGCTATTTCTACTGTCAACCAAACAAAGCCCTCTTTGTCAAGCTGTGCCACTGCCATCCTGACTCACGTTTTGACACCTTGCAGACTCCCGAAAATCCTGTTTTGCGATGCAACTCCCTGGGTATGGCTTAGAGCAGTGTTGCTCAAGCTTAACAACAATAAGATAGGTGGCTTTCAATTCCTGGAATTTCCTAGTCACTATGCAGGGGAATGGGATTCTGGGAATTGGTTCCAGATTTCCTGGTGGTTTATACCATATGGTTTAAAATAGCATTTCTCAAACTTTGAGATAAGTAAGATATGTAGATTTCAACGCTCAGAATTTCCCAGCCCACATGCTGGGGTATGGGATTCTGAGAGCTGAAGTCCATAGTTCTTAAAGTTGCCAAGCTTGGGAACATTGGCTTAAAGAGACTGAAAGCAAAGTGGGCTGAAGATTGGAAATTGACTAGTTTCTTCTTATCCTCAGTAAGTAACAAAGGGGTCTTGCAGAAGTCATTTGACTAAAGCAATGGTCTCCAAACTTGGAAACCTGTGGACTTTAACTCCCAGAATTCTGCAGTCACCGTGGCTTGAACCACAAGTCTTAAAGTTAACAAGTTTGATGACTCCTGCACTAACGCATCCACCATCCATAGCTATTAGATGGATTGGATAGGACTGTAGGATGTAGAATTGTAGCAACTTCCCAAGTGTTATCAATTCTCCTCTGGAACTACTGATTAAACTTTGGGTTTAATCAATAACTCTCAAACTACCGTGTTTCTCCAAAAAGAAGGCCGGGTTTTATTTTCTTTTGACCCCCCAAAAAATGGCTAGACCTTCTTTTTGGAGGGTTCTAATTATTGACTCACCTCGCAGTGATGGCACCCACAGCCCACCCAGCAGGACCCCTCTGCTGGCCCACTTCTTCTGCGGCCACTTGCACACATTGCCCCAGCCTCTGTTTTGCTTTCAGATGCCTGCTGGAAGGCATCTGCAGTTGATACCAGAGCTCAGTTATTGGCTGCAGAGGCCTTCCAACAGGCATCTGAAGATGAAATGGAGGTTGGGGCGATGCATGTGAATGGTGGCAAGCGGCCACAGAAGAAGCGGCTGCAGAAGAAGGTAAGGCAGGTGTCGAGGTGAGTGAGGCCTGTTAAGTAGGGCAGCTCCACACATCCCATCCCCATCCTAGCTTATTTTTTACCTGTGTGCCTCACCTCATTCCCTGCACCCTGGGGTGGGTGGAGTCTTAATTAGGGCTAATTTTGTGGGTGGGGCTTAATTTGACTGCAGGCGCTCAAAAATGTGATAGGGCTTCTTTTCAAGGTGGGTTGTCTTTTTGGAGAAACATGGTAGGTCATATAAGGGAATGAGCATAAACTGGAGAATTAAGTTGTTACATTGAGTCTCCCTCAGGGATTGTGGTACAGGACCTCATCTCATTGAATCCTCATCTCCTCCCTCTTTCTTTTTTTCCTCCATTGATGTGAATGATCTGGTAAATGGAAGTGTATAGGGAAAAACTAAATAACTCCAATAATTATTTGCTGATATTTTAATACAGATCTTTTGGTTGGTTGATTGGTTTCACTTTTGATCTATTTTTAAGTGGAAAGTCCCATCTGATTGTTTCCAGTACTAAATTGTGCTTTAGAGGAACATCCAGATTCTATTACCATGTTTCCCCGAAAATAAGACAACCCCTGATAAAATGCCCAATCAGGCTTTTGAGCACATGCACTAAAATAAGACCTCCCTGAAAATAAGCCCTACCCAAAAATATTTAAATGCCTGCACAGCCAGTCCCCGCCAATTGCTCTGATTAGGGTTAGGGAAACATCTGGAAATCAGGTAAGATGGCAAGAGGAGCTTCATCTTGCTCCACACACTCCAAAATACCATGTTTTCCAGAAAATTAAGACCCTGTCTTATATTTTTTTAAACCCCAAAATAAGCGCTTGGCCTTACTTTTGAGGAGGTCTTACTATTTTGGGACACATGGAGAAAGACAGGGCTCCTCTTGCTATCTTATCTGATTTCCAGCTCTGTCTCCCTAACCCTTACCAGAAGAAATGGTGGGGACCAGCTGCACATGCATTTAAATATTTTTAGGGAGGGCTTATTTTCAGGGGGGCCTTATTTTAGCGCATGCGCTTAAAAGCACAATTGAGCTAATTATCAGGGGATGTCTTATTTTCTGGGAAATGGGGTAATAAGACCTCCCCAAAAATAAGGCCAAGCACTTATTTTGGGATTCAAAAAATATAGGACAGGGTCTTATTTTCGGTAAAACACGGTATACATCTGTGTTGGAGAGAGAAGTTCTCTGACACTTCTGATTATTTCACCCATTATTCCCAGTGTAGGGCTGTCGATTTTATCATAATAGAGAGATGGGAGAGGACTTACAGGAATCCTGTTTTAGTCTATGTTAGCCCTGATGGGGAATCTTGGGAATTTGTTTCTAGAAAGGATGAAGGAGCAACCATGGAAGTAGAGTGTTGGCATGGCTGTTAGTTCCATCCTTCGCTCTTTTCTCCTAGACTTTCGGGTCTATGCCAGTGCCAAGGTGGAAGAAGATACTCCACCACCACCATTGGGCAATCAAGGATTGGAACTTCTCTCGGGATGGAAGAAGGGGATCCAAGGTCATTGCAACTCTTGCTACCTTGATGCTACTTTGTTCTGGTAAGGATGGTGTATTGTTTGAAACTGGCAAGACCCTGTTTTGATCTCCTCTTTGGGCCTGAAATGCCTGTGATCTATACTTAGTTGAATATGAGAAGGCCTACCAATACTTGGGGAATTGCAGAAAACATTGGCAGATCGTGTTCCTTTTCATGCAAGAATGAGATTAAGGATAAATGATATGGACAGCCATGATGGTGTGCAGTGATTAAAGTTTTGGATTTGGATGAAAGAAGCTCAAGTTCAAGTTTTCACTTGACCATGGTGACTATCAGAATGATGTATGCTAGTGATGGCTAACCTTTTTGTCATTGTGTACGACAAAATACACACATGATGTCTCCTGCCCCCGCTGCACATGCGCGCACAACCCCCCATGCTTCCCCCTATGTATGTGTGCATGACCCCCCTGTTTCCCCACACCCCTGCACATGCACACACGACCCCCCATGGCCCATTTTTGGCATAGCAGGCCTCCCTGCAGCCTCCTGGGGAGAACCTGACACACCCCCATGCCCTGTTTTGGGCTTAGCCTCCTTGCAGTCTCCTCGGACCAAAAATGGGCCATGGGGGAGGGCGCCGCATCTCATTTTGGGTCTAGCAGGCCTCCCTGCAGCCTTCTGGGACAAAAACAGGCCGCAGGGGGGGGTATGCACCGCACCTCCCATGCTCCCCCCACCCCCCATGCATGCATGGGTGACCCACGTGCATATGCATGTGCCTCTCCCACATGCACCCCACCCACTGCGCATGCACAGCAGAGATCCAAAAATCAGCTGGCTGGTGGGAGGCACATGCACATGTGCAGTGGAGCTGAGCTGGAGCCCACAGAGCTAGTGTGCCCACAGAGGGCTCTGTGCCGTCATGGGTATATGCTGTTCACCTTCCTTTAAGCTCTCAGAGCACAAAGATACACATGTTGCATTATGTTCTGGGCTTTACATGACTTCTGCATGGTGCCTCCTGCTGAACAATGTAGCATGACTGTGAGGCTCTCTGGGTAAATAAGTAAGTAGCCCAGTCAATCAGTCCAATATGGACAATTATTATACTACATGTATAATATGTATAACCATATGAACGCAGTATCCATATCACATCTATTTCTTTAATTGTTCGATGAGTTCTGGCTAACTTATTTGCAAAATGCCTCACTGAAAAACAATACAGATAGTCCTCAACTTAAAACATTTCATTTTGACCATTTTTTCACACTTATTGCCATTACAGCATCCCTATGTGATTTGCATATGGATGTTTGACAACTGACTCATATTTATGACAGTTGAGTGTCCCTGGGGTCATGTGATCCCCTTTTGTGACCATCTGACAAGCGAAGCCAATGGGCTTAACCGTGTTACTAATTTAACAACTGCAGTAATTCACTTAACACATCTAGCAAGAAAAGGGGGCAAAACACACTTAACAAATTTCTCACTTAACAAACAAAAAATTTGCACTCAATTGTCATAAGTTGAAGCCTACCTGTATTATCCAATTTTTCCTTTCCCCAGTTTCCCTTATCCCAGTTTGTAACCACTAGACCAGGGGTGTCAAACTCAATTTCATTGAGGGCCACATCAGGGCTGTGGTTGACCTCGGGGACCTGAGTGGGTGTGGCCAATTGGGTGGGTGTGGCCAATGGGCTGGGCATGGTCAGTTTTATACCACTCACTGGGAGTGGCTGACTGGGTGGGCGTGGCCAGTTTGATGCCACTCCCCAAACTGCTGGTATGTTTCCTCTTTGTATTGGGTAGACCGGGCCGAAGCGACACTCGCCGGCCCCTTACATTTTCCAGGACAGCCCCACAGGCCAGATCCGACCACATCACGGGCCAGATCCAGCCTGCGGGCCTTGTTTTTGATACCCCTGCACTAGACTTTCCACTGCTCTTTAAAGCTGGGGGAAAACCTCTGAAGATCCCATTTTTCTCTTCTGCTTACAGCATGTTCTCCTTTACTTCTGTGTTGGATTCTATGCTTCTACGCCCAGCAGACAAAAACGATGGGGAATCTTACATTGAAACACGAGATCTCTTGAGAACGGAGATTGTCAACCCTTTGCGCAAGTGAGTTTGGGTTTATCATCTGAAAAAAGCCCAGTCGCTCTGGTTCTTACGTAGGCCTCTCAAGATCATGAAGCAGACTCCTCATCCCAATAAAACCTCTTTTATTTGGGTTAAAGGGAAATTCCTCTCCAGCAAAGTCCCGGCAAACAGTCTTTCATGAGATTTCACAACTAGAGACTTTTATCAGGCTTGGAGAGCTGCCAGACCGATATCTTCCAAACACCAAGCTGTAGCAGCAATTACTTGGCAAGAAGTCAGGAACAGATCTTCACTCTAATGAACTGAACTAATTGTCTCCTGCAAACTCCCCTTCCCTTTGCTCCTCTTTATTCCCTCTGGGAGGGGCCATTCACTGTCCACCTGTGCCTTTACTCCCAAGTCGGCCCTTGTCCCTTAGCTGTTCCCTTCTCCTGGCAGCTCTGCGCATACACACATGAGGAACAGGCTCCAGCTGTTCTGCCACACTGATACCCATCTCCGAAGGCAGCTGATAACTGTTGGATGGCCCTGGCCCCATCTCTGCCTCCGACGCAGAGCCCTCATCAGAGCTTTCCCCAGATTCCAGGACTGGCTCATATTTCTCCCCAATCTCCTCACTGTCTGAGTCTGCCACCAGCTCTGCTGGTGGGCCACAACAGCTCTCTTTGATTTATATACTGTATATTCAGCAAGCCAGAGAACAGCTGGGAACTTCTAAGATTGCCAAACATTTTTTTGTATGATGTGAGAATGCAGTGGTGGGTTAGTGTAAGACGGGGTGGTTTCCCAAGTGGATGAGTCATCCAGAGTCTGTCTTTCATTCTCCCTGAAATAGACATGTAAATTCTGAAAGTCCAGCGCATAACAATACCTAGTAGCTATTGTTATTAGTAATCGTGGCTTTGTGAAATGTTTTGGAAACATTTGCGCTCTTCTTGGGCTTCGTTAGTGAAGAAAATGTTTTGGGGGATTCTTTACAAATTTTGAAAATTGGGCAAGCCAGAACATACAGTTGTATTTAATAAAAAACAGGACTGGGGGTGACAAGATAGCAGTGTTCCAGTATCTAAGGGGCTGCCATAAAGAAGAAGAGGGGGTCAACCTGTTCTTCAAAGCACCAGAAGGCAGGATGAGAAGCAATGAATGGAAACTAATCAAGGAGAGAAGCAACCTAGAACCAAGGAATCAGAACAATTAATCTGGGAGAACGACTTGCTTCCAGAAGTTGTGGATGCTCCAACACTGGAGGTTTTTAACAAGAAATTGGACAACCATTTGTCTTAAATGGTATAGTCTTTCGTGCTATACCAGGGGCGTTTAGCCGGGGGGTTGGCCTAGAAGACCTCCAGGGACCTCCCTTCCAACTCTGTTAAACAAATTGCTTTGTTTAAGGATATTTTAATCCCATTAGGATAATACGAGAAACATCACCACTCCCTGCTCCCTTTTCCCTTATTTCATGTTTTTTAAATTGGTGGGATTGAATCCAGTTAATAGTGGGGTGGATGCCTTTAAGAATTCTCAGGGTTGGTCTGGGAGAAGGGGGGGGAAAGGAGAAGGAAGGAGATGATTTTCCAGGAGGAGGTTTTAGCTCATTGATCCACCAGGCTTTTAATTGGTGAATCACATAGATTTCAGAAATAAAGGCTTGTGTGAAGAACTGAATCCTCTGTTTGGAGTTATGAGACACTCGGGTTCTTTTCACCAACTGGAATATTGTGCTTCATTATCCCATAATATGATTTAGATACAGGTACAGGTACAGATTAACAGAGTTGGAAGGGACCTTGTAGGTCATCTAGTCCAACCCTCTGCCCAAGCAGGCTACACCGTTTCTGACAGATGGCAGTCCAGTCTCTTCTTGGAAGCTTCCAATGATGAAGCTTCCACAACTTCTGAAGGCAATTTCTGTTCCATTGGTGGATTTCTCTCACTGTCAGAAAATTTCTCCTTGTTTCCAGGTTGAATCTCTCCTTGATCAGTTTCTATCCATTATTCCTTGTCTAGCCTTCAGGTGTTTTGAGAAATAGCTTGACCCCCTCCCCTCTGGGGCAGCCCCTCAAATATTAGAAGACTGCTATCATGTCTCCCCTGGTCCTTCTCTTCACTAGACCCGCCATGCCTAGTTACTGCAACCATTCATCGTATGTTTTAGCCTCAAGTCCCCTAATCATCTTGGTTGCTCTTCTCTGCACTCTTTCTAGAGTCTCAACATCTTTTTTATTGTGTGGTGACGAAAACTGAATGCAGTACTCCAGGTGTGGTCTTACTAAGGCTTTATAGAATAGTTTTATTACCTCACTTGATCTTGATTCTATCATTCTGTTAATGCAATCTAGGATTCCATTGGCTTTTTTCGCTGCCGCTGCACACTGTTTGCTCATATTTAATTGGTTGTCTACTAAGACTCCAAGATCTCTCACACAGATCCCTGCTATTAAGCCTGGTTTCACCCAGTCTATAGGTGTACTTTTAGTTTTTCTTGCCTAAGTATAAGACTTTACTTTTTTCTACATTGAATTTCATTTTGTTAGATAATAATTTTATTGTTATTGAACATGTGTACATAGCATACCTATTCAACGAAATTCACTTAATACCCAAAGACCAGGTCTAACACACATAGCAATCCTCAAACACACCTCCACCCACCACAAATTCCCCAGCCTTAAACCACTCAAACATCCACACAACAGACCAAGTAATGCTGTTCAATAGCTAACTGATGGTGGCCCTTTAGTTCATTTTTTTTTAATTGAAAAAGTTTTACAAATACAATTTTTTTCCATTTCCCCCCCTCCCCTCTATCCCACAACCCCCGTCCCACAACCCCCACCACCCCCAACCCTCCCCCACATCCTCCCCCCCCCCCCAACTTCCCTAGGTGAAATCCAAATCATACCGTATCATATATTACCCTCCTAAACTCTAACCCCTGAGTACACTATAAACTTCTACGTCTTAACATTCAACTGAAAGCTATCTGGTGCTTCCTTGTTTGATGTTTGTTCTGCACATAATCTATCCATTTCTTCCATTCCAACATGTAAGTTTCTTGGGTCTGGTCTTTTAAGTATGCTGATATCTTCGCCATTTCTGCAAAACTGGCCACCTTCAAAAATCCATTCTTCTATGGTAGGCATAGAGTCTTTTTTCCAATATTGGCCTATCAATAATCTGGCTGCCGTAATCATATATAATATCATTTTTATCTCACACTGAAGAATCCTTAACTATGCCCAGTAAGAACAATTGAGGAGAAAATTTCATTTTTTTTTCTTCAAAACATTTTGCATAACCCACCATATTTTAATTCAAAAAGCCTTCACTTTCTTGCAGGTCTACCATATATGATAATATGTAGCATCTAAGCATTCACATCTCCCACATTTTGCCTGAACATTAGGATACATACACGATAATTTCTTGGGCTCTAAATGCCACTTATAAAACATTTTATAAAAATTTTCCCTCAAATTCCCTTTAGTTCATTGTTGAGTGCAATTATAGCTCTGGGATAAAAAACTGTTCAGAAAACGTGTGGTCTGAATTTTAATTGTTTTGTATCTTCTACCAGAAGGCAACAGTCCAAAAAGATTATAAGCAGGATAGGAAGAGTCTGAGAATGTTATGCAACTTCAAATCTGTCAAGATCCATCTGGATCTTGACCCTATCCTCTAGGGTGTTGGCTTGTCCTGCCAGTTTGTTTCCTCTGGCTTTAGTTTTATCTCCAAATCAAGCTTCAGTATGGTTTGCAAACCCATAGGGGTAGACAAATCAAAACCAAGCCATTGTGGTTTAGCCAAACAGGAGATCCACCACTAATTTGTACAGTTAGTTCTCAACTTACAAGCCTTGCTTAGTGATCATTAGAAGTTGCAGCAGACCTCCCTGGAGGTACTTACAACTCAGTTCCAAAGTTCTGATAGCTGTTCGCCCTCCCTGCCATCACATGACCACCTGATCAGATGCTCATCGTGTTTACCTCTATTTGCAGCATCCCGTGGTCGCATGACTGCATTTTAAGTTTTTGTTTTTGTTTTTGTTTTGCTGAAAACTAGCATTTATTTCTGATTTTTTTAAGCAAAACCAGCTAAATTGTGAACCACTGGCATTTGCTTAATGATCATGCAACGTGAAATTTGGTCCCTCACATAGGTGCCCTTTTTTAAACCGTGTCATGATTTAATCCCATCATGGAGGTAGCTCCATTATGACCGTAAGTCAGGGACCACTCATTCATGTATTTTATGGAAAGACTGACAAATTCCTTCTTGCCTATCAATCTCTTGCTATCCCTGGAAAAAAGCCAACTGGTGAATTTATAACCCTTTTGTGTGACTTTTATTTGAGGTACTAATACCACTCTATAAAGCCTTAGTAAGACCTTGCCTGGAGTACTGCATCCAGTTTTGGTCACTATGCTATAAAAAAGATGTTGAGACTCTAGAAAAAGTGCAGAGAAGAGCAACTAAGTTGATTAGGGGACTGGAGACAAAGACATATGAAGAACGGTTACAGGAACTGGGCATGGTTAGTCTAGTCTAGTCTAGACTAGAAGAGAAGGACCAGGGGAGACATGATAGCAGTCTTCCAATACTTGAGGGGCTGCCACAGAGAGGAAGGGGTGAAGCTATTTTCTAGAACACCTGAAGGCCAGACAAGGAATAATGGATGGAAATTGAACAACCTGGAAATAAGGAGAAATTTTCTGACAGTGAGAACAGTCAACCAATGGAACAGAAATTGCCTTCAGAAGTTGTGGGAACTTTATCATTTGAGACTTTCAAGAAGAAGATTGGACTGCCATTTTTCAGAAATAGTGTAGGGTGTCCTGCTTTGGCTAAATGGCATACAAGGTCCCTTCCAATCTGTTAATCTGTAATCTGATTTTGTCTGTCTGTTTATGTATTGTTGTTTTTCACCTGATAGGAATGGCTACGTGTGTGCTACCAAAATCATGGCCTTGCGGAAAGTTCTGGAAACAGCTGGGCACTCCTCTGGCTTCACCAGTGAAGAAAAAGGTTTGGGCCTGTGCACATCTGAATGTGTATGAGGGGATGGGTTGAATAGTAAGGTGAAGGAGCCATCTTGGCAATTATGAAAAATGGGGGAAGGAAGGGAAGGGAAGGGGTGGAGGGCAGAGAGATCTATATAATGTTAGTGTAAAAGTAGTCTAGTCCTCTAGCATATTATTAAATCTGGGCCAAACAGACCCATATGGACATATCTTTTCATTTTGTGGAATATTATGTCCTGTCATAAACCGATAATGAACACATCTCTGGGACACTCTCTTGAACATCAGTAGTGTACACCTCTTTCCACCTACCTATCATCATTCAATGATCTTCTGAAAGTTGGGGCAATTGAGCAATAGAAAGAAGTCTTCTTGCTACCTGAGATGATTTCTACTGTTGTTGAGCTTCAAAGGAAAAATGGGGACATCATTGGGAGGGGGTATTATTTTATTTAGAGGGACGCGGTAACTCAGTGGCTAAAATGCTGAGGTTGTCGATCAGAAGGTCAGCAGTTCAGTGGTTCGAATCCCTAGTGCCGTGTAATGGGATGAGCTCCTGTTACTTGTCCCAGCTTCTGCCAACCTAGCAGTTCGAAAGCACATAATAAATGCAAGTAGAAAAAATAGCGACCACCTTTGATGGGAAGGTAACAGCGTTCCGTGTGTCCTTGGCATTTAGTCATGCCGGCCACATCACCACAGAGACGTCTTTGGACAGCGCTGGCTCTTCGGCTTTGAAACGGAGATGAGCACCACCCCCTAGAGTCAGGAACAACTAGCACATATGTGCGAGGGCAACCTTTACCTTTACCTTTCCTCTTACCTTTATTACTTTATTTCTATTCTACTCTTCCTTTCTTTGCTCAAGGGAAGGCAGGTTTGTCTGACCTGGGCGTAAAAGGGTGGTAGTGGTCAGGAAAAGATTGCCTCTCCATTTTTGCCTTCTTTCTCAACAGATCCAGAAGAGTTCCTCACCCTGCTGTTCCGAGTGCTAAAGATGGAGCCCCTCTTTCAGATCCGGTGAGAAGGATGAAGGATGCTTTCTATTACATAGTCCCATATTGTATATTTGTGGTGTGCAGAACACTTCAAATTCAGACTTGTCGCAGATTCAAGATGCTCCATTTGGGCCCCCAAAACATTTAGTTCGGCAGCAAAAGAGGTCTGTTTTGTATTCAAAATGAGGTAGTTTCAATTACTTGGAATTAACAGAGCAGCCCCATTTCATCTGTCTCAAACTCAAAATGGTGCATTTTGGAAATAAAATGTATGTGACTCTGCTGAACATTCATGCGATTTTACACCAAGGTAAATAAAAATAGGGAGTCACAGATATTTGTTCTTTTATTAGCTGGGATATGTACAGGATAATAATATATAACATTTTTTTAGTTATATAGAGAGCAATGTACTTACTGTGACCACAAACCACTCCTAAATTTCTATTTGGCCTTGGAACGGAATGGAACAGAACAGAACAGAACAGAACAGAACAGAACAGAACAGAATAGAATAGAATAGAATAGAAAATATGGAATGGAATGGAATGGAATGGAATGGAATGGAATGGAAGAGAATAGAATAGAGAATAGAATAGAATAGAATAGAGAATAGAATAGAGAATAGAATAGAATAGAACAGAACAATAGAATAGAATAGAATAGAAAATATGGAATGGAATGGAATGGAATATAGAATTTAGAATTTAGAATAGAATAGAATAGAATAGAATAGAATAGAATAGAATAGAATAGAATAGAATAGAATAGAATAGAATAGAATAGAATAGAATAGAATAGAATAGAATAGAAAATGAATGGAATGGAATGGAATGGAATGGAATGGAATGGAATGGAATGGAAGAATGGAATGGAATGGAATAGAATAGAATAGAATAGAATAGAATAGAATAGAATAGAATAGAATAGAATAGAATAGAATAGAATAGAATAGAAAATATGGAACGGAACAGAACAGAATAGAAAATATGGAATAGAATAGAATAGAATAGAATAGAATAGAATAGAATAGAATAGAACAGAACAGAACAGAACAGAACAGAACAGAACAGAACAGAACAGAACAGAACAGAACAGAACAGAACAGAATAGAATAGAATAGAAAATATGGAATGGAATGGAATGGAATGGAATAAGAATAGAATAGAATAGAATAGAATAGAATAGAATAGAATAGAATAGAATAGAATAGAATAGAATAGAATAGAATAGAATAGAATAGAATAGAATAGAATAGAATAGAACAGAACAGAACAGAACAGAACAGAACAGAACAGAACAGAACAGAACAGAATAATAACAGAGTTGGAAGGGACCTTGAAGATTTTGTAATCCAACCCCCTGCTTATTCTGTTTTGTTAGTCAGTATCTCTCTACTCCTTAGAATGGTTCTGGATAGAAACTTTAATAAAGAAAATAATCCATGTTGCTTATATTATTTTCCTACATTTACACATTTTCTCCCAGTTCATTCCAGACCAACTAGTATCCCCTTTTTCTCCCATTTGATCCCAGCTCCACTGGCCAGGACCCTCATGGCTGCATATTCTACCAGATATTTACTGAGGACCATCCAACTCATATGGTCCCAACAGTTCAAGAGCTTCTGGAGGGATCACTGGTGATCGGGGATCTCAAATTCACAGAGGTGAGGTGCAGGACCAGGAAGATAGGCAGATGTGACCTTCCTATCCCCTCAGATATTGTTTTCAGCAAGACAACTTGTATCACATTTGAAGGACCGCAGGGAACAGAAGATTGATCTAAGACAGAGATCAGTAGTCTTCATCTATTCTTCCTCCCAATCTCATCTGGATTGCTTCCATTCTTCTTGGCAGGCCCCTTCATGCCTTATCCTTCAGATGCCTCGGAATGGGAAGAACTTCAAAGCCTTTCGAACCATCCAACCCAGCCTGGAACTTGACCTCACAGATCTTCTGGAAGAAAGTAAGGGATGAGAGAAAAAAGGACATATCTCTGTCATAGGGCTTCAATCCTATTTTGCTATATACATCATCTGAGAATCTAGAACAGGGGTGTCAAACTGGCGGCTTGTGGGCTGGATGTGTCACACGCGAGCCAGTGGTGGGTTGCTACCGGTTTGCCCCGGTTCAGGCGAACTAGTAGCGGCGACGGGAAGCTCCACCCACCCACCCAGACACTTCTGCGCATATGCAGAAGCATCACATGCACGAGCGAACCGGTAGCAACTGGTTGAAACCCACCCCTGGCATAGGCCATGTCCACCCCAGTTTCACAAATGGAGGAAAATGTCGTGAAATGTCACGTGACAGCAATCTGATACCGCGGGTTTGACACCCGTGATCCAGTGGTGGGTTCCAACCGGTGTTACCACCAGTTCTCTTTATGCACGCGCTTTGCGTGCGATCGCCGCTGGCATGCTCGCTTCGCTCACATGCGTGCCAAAATTGCGCTCCACTCAAGCGCATTAAGGTTTCTGCCCAGCTGAGCTGCAGCAATCCACTCTGCCGCGCCTATCAGCTGGGCTAAATAACGAGAAAGGTAGGAATAAAATGGGGGCGGAGGGAGGGCCCATTTCCCAGGCAAAGAGAACCAGTTCGGTGATGTCACATCATCACCGCTACCGGCTCAGCCAAACCGGAGCCACCCACTACTGCCGTGATGTAGAACAAGGTTAAGGGGAAAAACTGGTACAGTTTAGCTTCCTCTTTCTTTATGTCAACCCCGCGAGATAGACAAGACCAGGAAATCACAGGAAAGCTAAAACTACTGTGTGATGAGATTGGCTATGATAATAATAATAGAATCTTGGACATATGATTGTGCGTTATCTCCTCCTCCTTCTAATAGTTCAGTAAAATAGGGAGGTGTTTGCCTGAAGCATTTCCATATCTTGTCTTTTAGTTCTGGGTTTTAACATCTTTTGCCTAGGTAAAGGTTGCTGTATATCTCTGTGAAGGTTATCTTCCTTAATGGTTTTGTCTATTATGCCAACTGTCGCAGATGGTTTGTGGAAACTTTCAAACTGAAGTAACTCCCTTCCTCTACTATTTACTCATAGCAGTTGCTTTAATATAGTGGTGAAATGGTTAAAATGATGGACAAGGGCCAGGAAGACCCAACCTGAAATGTCCTTAACTATGGAAATTCTTTGGGTTACTTTGGGTCAATCATGCTTTGTTAGCTTAATCTAGTGAGTGTGGTGGTTGTGGGAAGAAAAGGAAGAAGGATGCTATGCATGCTGCCTTGAGATCCTAAAAGAAAGGTGGATTGTAACAGTGGTGAAATTCAATTTTTTTTACTACCGATTCTGTGGGTGTGGCCTGTTGAGCGTGGCAGAGAAAGGATACTGCAAAGTCTCCATTCCCACCCCATTCCAGAGGAAGGATACTGAAAAATCTACATTCCCATCTCACTCCAGGAGAAGGATACTGCAAAATCCCCATTCCCATCCCACTCCTGGAGAAGAATACTGCAAAACCTCCATTCCCACCCCACCCCAGGGGAAGGATACGGCAAAATCCCCATTCCCACCCCACTCTGGGCCAGCCAGTGGTGGTATTTGCCAGTTCTTGAAACTACTCAAAATTTTCTGCTACTGGTTCTCCAGAACCTGTCAGAACCTGCTGAATAGCACCCCTGTAGTGTAAACTTAATTACCAAACAAGTAAGGAATTGTGGAGAAGTTGGACGTTCCCTTTGAAAACATTATTTCTACAACCTCTTCCAATGAAAAAATGCTTTTAAAAGTAAAAAAAAAAGCCTGATGATTGTGTGGCTCAGCTGGGATCATCAGAAGCTTTTCAAAGCACTTTTTTCTGTAACCTCTTGGCCGAAAAGATAGTAAAAAAAATGTTTTGAAAAGTCTTTGATGATCCCAGCTGAGTTGCCTGATTGGCAGAGAGATATTTTTTAAAAAATACCTCTCTGCCGATCAGACAACTCAGCTGGGATTGTCAGAGAAACTTTTTAAAAAATGTATTTGTTCAACTTGTATGCCGCCTTTCTCCGAAGACTCAAGACGGGATAAAATACCTCTCTGCTGATCCCAGCTGAGTTCCTTAATCGGCAGAGGCTTTTCAAAGCATTAGAAAAAATGCTTTGAAAAGTTTTTTTTAAAAAAGTTGGCCACGCCCACCCATCACATTACCCCACACACACACACCAAGCCACGCCCACAGAATCGGTAGTAACAAATTTTACATTTCACCCCTGGAGCAAAGCATGGAGATTGCTTCATTCGCTAGCGCCTCGTTAAAGCACAGTGGAGAGTCGAGGGGGCAGGCAAAGCTGGGAAGATCACTTCACTCGCTAGCGCTTCATTAGGGCTGAAAAAAGCTTCGAAAAAGCTACATTTTTCAAGGTGCGTCTTATACTCTGAAAAATACGGTAAATCTATTGCTACTGCTATTCCTGCTGTGTTCCTTTTGTCTGCTGGTAAGTTTCAAGTCACCAACTGATTTTTCCCCCCCAGTTTTCTAGGCCTGGAGAGGGAAAAAACATGTTTGTGCTGAGTGCCTTCCTCTTTGTACTGAATGTCATTTCTCATAATCCACAGCCAATGTGTTGCTTTTAACTTCTAACATACTCCAACATTTCTGACTTTACCACTGCAGCTCCCCGAGAGTGTTCTGTATGCCAAGGACTGGCTGTGATGGAGTGTCCAGATTGCTACCGGGACCCTAGTTTTGGCATGCGACACATCAAACAGTTCTGCAAGATTTGCAATCAGCAGGTATCTTTGTGCCAGCTTTCCAACCCAGGATATTCCCTTAAGCTAGGTTTGTCTTACAAAGAATATATAGCCAAAGGAAGTTTTTCTACTTAAGATCCTCCCGTACTTGATGCAGAAAAATTGGAATGCCTTTGACAGATATAATTCTGCTGAAGCTCTTGTGAGGGCAAAACCATGAGTATCATTGTCAAAACTGCCCCTTCCGATGTCAGTTGCATCTTCTAAAATTAGCAATTCAATGTTTGAGCCCAACACACCAAAACCATGTTAAATAAGATTCCTGTGCTTGCCTTGCCTTATTTTTTGTATTAATTTATTTGTTAATCTTATTTGCCGCCTATCATGCCATGGGTTACTCTACTTGGCTTATTCTGGTTATGTGTAGTCTTTAAAAAGGTGAGTGAGGAGAGATATAATTGTTGTGACCTAGGCTTCCTGAGTCATTAAAGCACATGAGTAGTGCCAAGAACCTCTTTTATTGCAACAGCTGTTGCAAAAAGTCCTTTGGGAGAAATCCTTCAGGATAATCACCAACCTTTATCTCCCTTGACTCGCTGTCAAAGCCACACAGAGTCCAGAATCAAACAGAGATACCAACTGGGCACAGAATTAACAATGTTGCTTTCCTGCAAAGGGCCCACGTGCCTTTGCTCCTCTTTTAAACCTTATGGGTGGGGCCAATCATCTCCAGGCCTTACTCCTGAGTTGTCCCTTTTGTTTTAACTGTTCTTGCCTTCTGGCAGTTTTGCACATGCACGCACTAGGAACAGGCTCCTCTGGTTCACCTGCCTTTCTGATGTCTGACTTGGAGGTTCCAGATGGCCCTGGCCTCATCTCTGCCTCCAATGCAGAGCCCTCATCTGAGCCTTCTCCACACTCCAGGGCTGGCCCATGTTCCTCCCCAGCCTCCCTCACTATCTGACTCCGCTGCTAGCTGGCGGACCAAAACAATAATTCTCTTCTTCTAATATCTGAGAACTCATTGAACAGAATACCTGTGTTCTGACCCTGCTGCCAAACAGGACAGTCCTTCTGTAGTTAAATAAATGTTTCCTTTATTAGCAGCACCAACAGCCCTGGCAGAAAGTCTCTCTGACAGACACACAGCAGGCTAACAAGTCTGTCTGGCAGAGAGATGAATAGTTGTCTGCCACACCTATTCATCTCTGCCTTCTGCCTTTTATCCTCAAAGCTAGGGTGGGGCTTCACTAGCAGCAGTGGCTCTTTGGTCTCAAGGACCGGCCCATAGATTTCCACTGCTCTCCTCTCCTCTGCCTTCTGTGCATCCATGCATCAGGCACTGGACCCAGCTGTTCCTGCTCTTCCTCATCAGCCATCTCCAGACCTTGGGGCTATTGACTGTGGCCCATCTGAGGACTGATGGATGGCCCAGGCTCCCTCCCTCCCTCCCTCCCTCTCTCTCTCTCTCTCTCTCTCTCTCTCTCTCTCTCTCTCTCTCTCTCTCTCTCTCTCTCTCTCACACACACACACACACACACACACCCCTCCATTCCCTCTTCCCCCTTGGAAGGAACATCCTTGGGAAGGAAGAGCCACTGCTACTAACAAAGCCCCACCCTAGCTCTGGGGATAAAAGTCAGGTGGCAGAGATGGATAGATGTGGTAGATAACTATTCATCTTCTGGATGGACAGACTTGTTAGTCTGCATTGAGAGAAAAACTCCTAATAAATGAATCTTTGAGTTAACTTCAGAGGGATTGTCATGTTTGGGGAGCTAGATCAGAACAATATGGTTGCCTAATTGGAAAGACTCAAGGCAGATTTCCTTAAGATTTCTTGGTGTTCTTTGGCCACTACTCTACAGGTTCACAAGCATCGAGCCCGACGGTACCATCAGCCCCGCCCACTGCATCTTCCTGAGGAGCTTTCTCACTTTGGCTCTTTGCCAGAGACCATCCCCCGCCAGACAATGCAGCTCTTTGCAGTTCTCTGCATTGAAACAAGTCATTATGTGGGCTTTACCCGCTATGGCCCAGATGTCCACCAGTGGCTTTTCTTTGACAGTATGGCTGACCGTGAGGGTAAGTTGGTTCAAAAGCTGATTTCCAAAGAAAACCAAGGTTTGCTTTTATCAATGCTATGTTTAGCTTGTGGAGTGATACGGTGGCTTAGTTGTGGAGCTCTCGTCTCACAATCAGGAGTCTGCAAGTTCGATCCTAGGTAGAAACTGATATTTCTCTCTCTGGGCCCAATGAGAATATATCTGCTGCAAAATTCTGCATTGGCAACAGGAAGGGCATCTGGCCAGTAAACACTCAGTTGGCCAAACTCCACCCTGCAAGGGATTACCAGGTCATTAAATGCTTGTAAAATCGGACAAATCTGGTGAATTGATTAGATTCCAGTAGTGAATTGACTTGGAACTCTCCCTCTGTCTGAATGTTGAAACTGAATCCTCAGATTAGTTTGATTTGGATTGTTTGAAGGGATTAATGAAAAAAAAAGAAAACTGCCCTGCTTTGCACATGGGTTGAAGTATTAAACATCCAAATTGACCATGTTTGAAATCGAAAACTACAGGAAGTCCTCAACTTACGACCACGATGGACCCCTAAATTTATGTCGCTAAGTGAGAAATGAGGTCTGCCCATTTAACAACTTCTCTCACCACATGTGTTAAGTGAATCACTGCAGTTCTTAAATTAGTAACATGGTTGTTAATCTCCCCCACTGACTTTGCTTATGACTTTGAAGGTCGTAAAAGGAGATTGCAGTGACCCCCAGGAGACTCTAATGGTCATAAATGTGAGTCATCCTGTCAAGCATCTGAATGTAAATCATGGAGATGTTCCAATGTTCATAAGCATGAAAAATGGCCATAAGTCACTTTTTTCAGTGCCGTTGTAACTTCAAACAGTCACTAAATAAACTGTTGTGATTAGAGGACTTATCTGTATCCCATTCCACAAATTAATCAACTGTTCAGTTTGCAGTTTGGTTGAATCATTTTCACACTCTCTATCATTATTGCTTACAGGCAAGGTTATTTGCATACAAATGAGATTTAAAAAGTAAATGGAAGCTTTAATAATCTGGGAATAGTTAAATTGTATGTATAGTAATTTAAAATGAGCCATAACAGCTGTTAGCCCCTTATTAATCCTGGCTGATCTTGAAAAGCTAAATCTGGTCGGACCCTGGTTCATACTTGGATGTGAATCTCTAGAAAATCCCATGGCTTTTGGTTGGATACCAGGCATCGAACTTAGCTGAAAGCAGGGGTCAGCTGCTGGGGGTTCGTAGGGGTTCAGGAGAACCTCTAGCTAAGATTCTATGCAGTTTGGAGAATCCCCAAATCCCACTCCTGGTTGGCCCCACCCCGCCCCGCCCCACCCACCCCACCCTGTCCCTCCCAGGAGTCCCCATGCGGCCCGTTTTGGATGCAGTTAAGTGCAGGGCGCATGCAGAGGCTCAGGGTGAGAAACAGGCCTACCGGATGTTTGGGTAGACCAGAAATGGGCCTGTTTCTAGCCTCCAGAGGGCCTCTGGAGCTTGGGGAGGCTGTTTTTGCCCTCCAGGAAGCTCAAAGAAAGCCTCCAGAGCCCAGGGAGGGCAAAAACAACCTCCCCCGCCATGGTGCAGGAGGCCAATTTGGCCACACCCAGCATGGCCATGCCCACCCAGCAAACAGGCAGAGAACCCCTTGCTAAAATTTTTGAAGCCCACCCCTGGCTTAAAAAAAAATCTTTATTTTTCTCTTACTTTTGAGGACTTAAAACATACAGTTCAAGTAAACAGAAGCCATGTTATCAGCTGCCTGAAATCTAAACCAGATGTTTGTTGCTTGGATAAATATCTTATAATGGTCTTATAACCAAACGTGGGGGACTCAATGGGAATTTTTGCTTGGCCGGGGGGGGGCAGGGTGGGAAGATCTTCCAAATTTCAGGGGAAAAAAATAGAGATGGGAGACGTCTTCAAGAGATGTTATTGTTTATTGAAAGTGTTTCTCAGTGCCGAAATCTCACTGATCAAGGGTTGGAATTCCAAAAGTAAGTTGATTTACTTTCCTCTTCTGCTTCTTTCCATGCACACCCTCAATCCTTAGGCCTATCTTTTTTTTTTCCTTTTCCCAAAGGTGGATTGAATGGCTTTAACATCCCTCGTGTCACACCCTGTTCAGAGGTAGCAGATTACTTGGAAATGCCCATTGAAGCTCTGCAAGGCTTGGATCCCAAATCTTTGCCCTCTTATGCCCGTCGCTTGCTCTGCGATGCTTATATGTGTTTCTACCACAGCCCTTCCCTCAGCCTCTACAAATAATGGATGAGAGACAGGAGATCATAGAAAGAGAGAAGCTATGTGGCTGCAGGGATCCTGTGGCAGATGTCGCTACAAATCTGAGTCTTTAAACCAGAACCCTGTTCTAACCTAGGCTTCACAAAAGCACAAAAGCAAATCCTCATCCCGATAAAACCCCTTTAATTTAGTTTAAAGGGAATTCCTCTCCAGCAAAGTCCTGGCCAACCGTCTTTCAAGAGATTTCACTATTACAGATCTTTATCAGGCTTGGAGAGCTGCCAGGCCGATATCTTCCAAACGCCACTCTGTAGCAGCAATTACTTGGCAAGAAGTCAGGAACAGATCTTCACTCCAGTGAATTGAACTAACTGTCTCCTGAAAACTCCCCTCCCCTTTCGCTCCTCTTTATTCCCTCTGGGAGGGGCCATTCACTGTCCACCTGTGGCTTTACTCCCAAGTTGACCCATGTTTCTTAGCTGTTCCCTTCTCCTGGCAGCTCTGAGCATGTGTATACTGGGAACAGGCTCCAGCTGTTCTTCTGTCCCACTGATGTCCGACTCTGAAGACAGCTGACAACTGTCAGAGGGTCCTGGCCCCATCTCTGCCTCCAATGCACAGCACTTGTCAGAGCCTTCCCCAGACTCCAGGACTGGTCCATGTTCCTCCTCACTGTCCGAATCTGCTGCCAGATCCACTGACCGCTTACAACAAACCCAAAAGTGTTTTTTTTTCAAGAGACAACAGGACTTTCTGTTTTTTCTTTGAAGACATTTCACTTCTCACCCAAGAAGATTTTCCAGCTCCAGTTGCTCTTGAAAAAAGCACCTTTGGGACAACCATGACCTGGATGATTGAGAATCTCCATAGACATTTAAACCAGAACTTTTGGGGAAACCAACCTGAGAGAGCACTGAGCAATTCAAAAGCAAAGGCTATATATTGTTACTTAGAACTTTTCAGATGGAAGCCATATTGGAATCTGTCTTCCTTTAGGACTAATCTACACAAAATATTTTTTTTAAAAAAAAACATTATATTGGATTTCCCATGACCACTCTTCACCATTTTAAACATTTTAGGGATGGTGGACACAATCAAATTAACTCCATCCTTTTGGAGCAATTTACCTAAGGATGTTTGGATATTGTGTGAATACAAAAAAAAATTAAATATCATGCTTCCTTACCATCCCTCTTTGGGTAGTTGTAAATCAGGGATGGGGCTGCTGAGTGTTCGCAGAGGTTTGGGGGAACCTCTAGCTAAGATTCCGTGCAGTTCAGAGAACCCCCAAATCCCATTTCTGGATGTGGGCATGCACGTTCATGACCCCCCCCCCCCGGCACATGATGGCAAAAAGGTTAGCCATCACTATCCTAAGAAATTAATGGAATAAATAATTTGCTATTCTTATATTGCGTAGACAATGGGAAACTGTAGCAAGAATGTTTCTGGACCGCCTATTATGATTTATAGATCAAAAATATATTATTTAGAATTTATTGCACTCTGTTATGTATGTATATAAAAGGATTTTCAAAAACAACATTTTGTTGGAGATATAGTAAGGATAATGGTTCTGTAAAACACATGTTTTTATACTATTCTGCACTTACCAAGTTTTGGGAAAAAGTACTAGATTACATAAATATAATTGTGAGAAAAAAAATAAAAATTTTCAGACAATAATATATTTTTGAACTATGTATCTTATATTTGGAATTTCACAACTGGGCAATGAAAATGGATTTTCTGTGTCCTTATTATGGCCAAATAAGTCACATTATAGCATTGTTAAAATAAATCTATGGCTCTTTATTCAATGGGTTGAAGGCATGACTGCACTTGCCTTCTATAAGTGGTCTATCTGTAGTTGTAGAACTTATATAGACAAATATGATGAAATGAGTGGCTTGTTTAAACAAAATACAGTAAATTAAAATTATAATTATATAAATCAATTGTATATATGTATGTGTACTTGAATAATAATTGCATTAGATAACAATATTGTCTAATGGAATTTTAACTATTTACTGCTAAAGTGGTACACCTTTTTTCTTTTTCCTTTGTATTTTTTCACTTTTTGAAATAACTTTGTGTTGTTGTTTTTTTTACTTTTCACAAGATATATTACCAAAGTATTTTTATTTTTTCCAATGTTGTTTTGTATTCCAATATTTGCCATTATTTTTAAAAAGCTATAAAAGAATTTTTTTAAAAAAGAGATTTAATGGTTTTTCTATATTGGGAAAAGCAGGTGTTGCAATGTTAAAATTATGGCTTGGTTGCTGCTTGGTTTTGCTTTAAAGGCTCCTACACCAATTTCTAAAATATTTAATAAAATTTATTAAAGTTTGTCAAAATTTGTCTAATACACAATTTAGCTATCTTCAAGCATTGAGTATTAACATTCCACAAGATTGAATTATGGTATAGTCACTAAAAATATTCTTTAAGAAAAAATTACAATAATGAAAATCTGGAAAGATTAGTATTTCTCCTAAGGAATCAACCATTTCACCATGTGCTTCCATGTGAGAAAAATCATACACGTGTTGTAAATCAGAGGTCCAGGCTTCTGCTCTGATCAAAGATGTCTCTCCCGCTCTTGCAGAGAGCTGTCCAGGAAACTGTGGTTAACACCCATTGGTGCCTCTTGTCCATAGTTACAGCATAGTTCAAGGGATGACAGATGGCCAAGTAGCAGTTATAGGCCATGACAGCCAGCAGAAAGCATTCCATGCCACCGAAAGTTGTGCTTATATACACCTGGATTGCACAACGGATAAAGGAGATAGTTCCATTACCTGACAGGAGGTGAGCCAACATTTGGGGCACAGTGCTAGTGGTGTAACAAATCTCCAGGAAGGAGAAATGGCTCAGAAAGAAGTACATAGGAGTGTGGAGGTTGGAGTTGAACCAACATGTTAACTGCCAGATTCCCCAGAAGAGTAAGAGAATAGATGAGGAGAATTGTGGCAAAGAGTATCATCTGGATTTTGTGATGAGCAGAAAGGCCCAACAAGAGGAACTCCCTAATAGAGGTGAGATTCTCAACTTCCATTCTGATTTCTACCTACATATAACATATATATATAGAGAGAGAGAGAAGAAGAAGAAGAAACAGTGACCATGAGACAAAACTTACCGAAAGATCAACCTTACCAGAGGTGGTATTCAGCAGGTTCTACCCAGTTCTGGAGAATCAGAAATTTTGAGTAGTTCAGAGAATCTGTAAATATCACCACTGACTAGCCTCACCCCCATCTATTCTTTGCCTCCTGAGTCCCAGCTGATCGGGAGGAAATGGGGATTTTGCAGTATCCTTCCCCTGGAACGGAGAGGGAATGGAGATTTTACAGTATCCTTCCCTTGGAATGGGGTGGGAATGGAGATTTTACAGTAATCTTCCCCTGGAGTGGGGAGGAAATGGGGATTTTGCAGTAACCTTCCCTTGGAGTGGGGAGGGAATGGAGATTTTACAGTATCCTTCCCCTGCCACACCCACAAAGTCCTGCCCACAAAGCCATGCCTTGCCCACAAAGCCACGCCCACAGAACTGGTAGTAAAAAATTTTGAATCCCATCACTGAACCTTAGGTACATGAAAAACCATTTTGAGGCCCCAAATGTACTCTCAGTTTCATGTAGAAGACAAACATTTTTGAACAGCAAATATTCTATTATTCCAAAGAATTGACCTGGGCACAAAAGGCAATAAATTAATTTTAGTAAGAAATATATTATCTAAATAATAAAGCCATATTTAATTGACTCATCAATGCATCAAATGTCCCCGTTTACCACAATTCAATTTCCCTTTTTTTTAGTAGCAGTAACTGTTTCTTAATACAATAGACTCTAATGGAAAATTATTGGACTGAGAGTAACATCAGAAGATAATTTTGACATGGTTCATTCTAAGGAACTGTTCAATCACTCAAAATGCACTATGGTTGTAAATTTCAGGAAAAGAGAGAGAGAGAGAGAAAAGGAGGGAGAGGGAAAGAGAGAAAGAAAGGAGGAGGAGGAAGAGAGGGAGGGAGAGTTTAAATTTGTTCATTTACTAAATTTATATCATGCCATTCTTTCAGTAGCTCAAGGCGATTTATTTATTTTTAGTGTTTCCATTTTTCCCCACAAGAACCTGTGAAGTAAATTTAGCTGAGGGGGGAAAAATCAGAGAGAGAAAGAGAGAGGGAGAAGGAGAGAGAGGACGGAGAGGGAAAGAGTGAGAGAAAGAAAGGAGGGAGGTGTCACATATAAATGCCCTACCTGCTCAACCCATACACTCTAGCCTAGCATCACAAGGATTAACACACACACACCTAATCCCTTCCCCTTTCCCTGGTCACTCCTTGCCTGAAGCTCTGCCCCTGGGGTACTTAAGGGTGTCCCACGCCACTCCTCCTGTTGTTGTTGATACCTGCAATGGAGAAACATCTATAAATAAAGGATAACTTATTAGAACTGAAACGTGTCTTTGTACATTATTGGGTCTGTCCTCGAACACATGTAACAGGAGGGAGGGAGAGTTTAAATTTGTTCATTTATTAAATTTATATTCTGCCATTCTTTCAGCAGCTCAAGGCGATGTATGCGGTAGTGTTTCCATTTTTCTCCACAAGAACCCTGTGAAGTAGATTTAGCTGAGGGGGAAAAATTCAGAGAGAGAAAGAGAGAGGGAGAGAGAGAGAGAGAAGGAGGGAGAGGGAAAGAGAGGGAGAGAAGGAGGGAGAAAGGGAGGGAGAGAGAGAGAGGAAACCCTGAAGATTCCTAGTAGAAGAAAACCATTCCCTCTGTTGGATGGTTAATTTATTGGAATTTTGATGGCACTTACAAGAACTGATGACCAACTCGGACCTTCTCAGTTATTTCCCCTTTTGTGGAGAAGCGAGTTCCTTTCTCTCGCGCGGAGAAGCCATTGCTGATAGCCTCGCCAGCCGCGTCTCCCCACGCATTTATCACGCCGATAGACCCGGTGCCAACCTCGCTTGGCACCTGGAGGTCAGAGGATCCAGTCGGAGGATGAGCTCAGATGCCTCTTTCTCTCTCAGGCTTTCTCTTGCAGGCTGGATGGGACAGAAAGCCGGAGGATTTGGGGAAGTCAGGCCGCCTTTGCTGCCGGTGGTTGGCGCACTCACCATGCCCTTAAACATGAGTGGCTGAAGGAGCGGACAGATGAAAGGGTCGGAGGAGAAGCCGGCGGTTTCGGTTGTAATTCTGTAATTCTGCGCTGGCCGGTTAGGTTTCTGGGAGCGTGATGCCAGCTTGTCACTCTTCTCTTACCTGCGGGCCGGTGGATGGGCTCTACTTACACCTGGCCACGCGAAGAGTCAACCTAGTTTCCAAAGCACCTGAAGCCTGGACAATGGATGTAAACCTGATCAAGGAGAGATCCAACTTAAAAATAAGGAGAAATTTTCTGACAGAACAATCCACCAATGGAACAGCTTCAAAAGTTGTGGGAGCTTCATCCCTGGAAGCTTTCAAGAAGAGACTTATTTCCATCTGTCAAAAATGGTATAGGGTCTCCTGCTTGGGAAGGGGGGGTGTTGTTGCACTAGCTGACCTACAAGGTCCCTTCCATCTCTGTTATTCTGTTATTGTCTTGCTGCCTCTGCCCTCTGCTCTTCTGCCTGTATCTCTCAATTTCTTTGGACTATAGCACTGCTATTAACTCTACCAGTGTCAGCTGCTGCTAGGAACAATTGAAAGTTACATTCTGGCAACCTCTTACCTGAGAGGCTTATTTGGACTATGGAAATTTAGAAGTGTTGGTAGTGGCTGGGCCGAGGGTCTGTGTGGGGGGTGGGGGGTGGGGACAGACAAAGTAGCTGTAGAGTAGCAGAGCACTACAGACAGGAAGTCCCTTCTCCTTTTCCTCAGCCAATTCTAGAGGAGAACATCTTTGCATTACAAGCCTGATTGTGTAAGTTTTCCCACTGAACAATAATTCTCTCTTTGAGGTGAGAGTTGGGGACAGTAGTTAAGTTGGGTGTATGGAAGGAAACCCCCAAAGTGAGACTGTCCTCAGCCCTTTTTAACTTTCCAGAAATCCCTCAGGACTTACATAGTTATCTCTTCAGGTTTGGGCACCTGAGGAGATAACTAAAGAAGTATCAACATGGCTCCAGGGTAATTAACACCTATTTTTTTTTCTTTCTTTTTTTTAGCTGTTGTGCCTTGTAAAAAATATTTTTTTAAACATAATCATTCTTTATCTATTTTTTTTTAACCTTGGTTCCATAGCACCCACAGTCTGAGATGGGTGACCGAATAAATATGACCAATTAGTTTATTTATGTTCAGGGATATCTACCACAATGCAAATTCCTCGTGTTTTTACCTGCATTGTGATGTTCCACATGCTTAAACAATTCCATCTCATAGAAGAGGAGAGGAGAGGAGAGGAGAGGAGAGGAGAGGAGAGGAGAGGAGAGGAGAGGAGAGGAGAGGAGAGGAGAGGAGAGGAGAGGGGAGAAGAGAAGAGAAGAGAAGAGAAGAGAAGAGAAGAGAAGAGAAGAGAAGAGAAGAGAAGAGAAGAGAAGAGAAGAGAAGAGAAGAGAAGAGAAGAGAAGAGAAGAGAATTCTTTATTGGCCAAGTGTGATTGGACACACAAAGAACACAAAGAATTTGTCTTTGGTGCATATGCTCTCAGTGTACATAAAGAAAAATAAAATACATTCATCAAGAATCATAAGATACAACACTTAGTGATAGTCATAGGTTATTAATAAACAATCAAATTATTCTAGGAAACAAATAAAACAATATAAATTGTAAAGATACAAGCAACATGATTGAAGTCATAATTTGGAAGAGATAGGTACTAGGAAGAAAGAGAAGAATAATAGTAGTACAGTCTTAGTAGATAATTTGACAGAATTGTGGGAATTAGTTGTTTAGCAGAGTGATGGTGTTTAGGAAAAAACACCATGTGTGTAGTTGTTTTGATGTACAGTGCTCTATAGCATTGTTTTGAGGGTAGAAGTTGAAACAATTTATGTCCAGGATGTGAGGGGTCTGTAGATATTTTCACAGCCCTCTTTTTGACTCGTGCAATATACAGAGAACATCCAGAGAAGTAAATCCATGCTGGCGAACGAGTTTGAGAGAGTTCCAGAGGTGGGACCAGCAGAGCCACGGAACTCGACCTCTCACGACAAGAATGCCGGAATGACTGAACTGCGCAGGTCAAGTCGGGAATCGAGACAACCCGCCTACCTGCGTGATTACATTGCCTAGAACTCTCGGGATTGGTTAGACTAACTAAAGGGGAGGGGTGTTGAGTATTGAGTGACAAGGTTTGAATGGACCAATCAGGAAATAGAGCGGGAAATTCATGGGACCATCAGTGGCTGAAGGAGCAGTCGCAGCTAGGATTATCATTGCGAGTAATGAAGCTAAATAAAAGGTTAACTGTTCCAGTGTGTCCTGTCCTTTTTGTGCCCATGACTTAACAGTTATCATTAGAATTAGGATCTCTAATGCTCTCAGTCATTACAAGCATCTGCGTTGCTTGCCACCACACTGCAAAATTCTAAAAGCAATCTCTACTGATACAGTCAAAACATGTTTTCTTCTTCAAGATTTCCCAGGATTTTACTTCCAAAATTGGGCATTATTCTACTGCAATTAACAACCCCAATATAATTATTTCAACTTCATCTCTAAATCCATGGGGGACAGGGAGTGGGAGGGGAGTGATTAACTCAAGGAGAATTATGCTTCATGAAAGAGAATGTTGATTCACAGAAATTGACATAAGGAAAACATGCTGTGGCTAAAGATGGTGATATTTGCAGTATTGGTGATTGTGCCTTTACCACAAGCAGTGTGCAGGACTGTCAGGGATAAATGTGGCATCAGTGACCCTCTGCCATTTCTTCACAAGCAGTACCAGTCAGGAGACCTCATTGTTGTGAACATGCTGTCTCAGATCTATGTCTTCCACACAATGATAGACTTCAGCAAACGTCCCTCTGAGGAGCTCTTTGAGGACACTGTGTAAGATTTTACTCACATAAAATGTTAATTTGAACTACCGTAAGAAGTCTGTTCATATTAACCATGCTTCCAGTGATTGACTTGACCTTTTCTTGGCTGGATAGCCCTATCTCCATCCTCCCACTCTTCCACTTCTTCTATTATCCTCTTCCTCTCCTTCTCTTTTTTATAAGCCTCATCCATAATCCATGATTGCTATGTGATGATTGTATCCTACATGGGGGTGGGGGAAAATTTTCATTTGTTTCTCATATTTTCCCACTATTATGTGAAAACAATGAAGCATATTATATTAATATATATATTTTTCTAATTATCTTGTGGGACCTCATTACTAGCTATCCAGGGCCACAGGCTGCATGTAGACTGCAAGATGGAAATGCTTGCTTTAGAGCTTCTCCCACAGTTTGCATGTTCACTTTTTAGGCATGACTGAGTGAGGTTCTTTAGAGAAATGTTCCTGAGACTTCTCATCTTAACCCTGTCTGATGTAATAAAAGAAGTCATGGCCACTTTGGGGTTATCAGCTGATAAGTATTAATATGCTAGAGTACTACTATTAATCTTTGTTTTAAGAAAAGGAACAAGTAAGTTACTAGACAGCACAATATCAACAGTAGAGACCTTCAAATTTCTAGGTTCTATCATATCTCAAGACCTAAAATGGACACCTAACATCCAAAATGTCATCAAAAAAGCTCAACAGAGAATGTTCTTTCTGTGCCAACTCAGGAAGCTCAAACTGCCCAAGGAGTTGCAATACAGTTCTACAGAGGAATTACTGAGTCTGTCATCTGCATCGCTATAACTGTCTGGTTTGGCTCTGCAACCCAACAAGACAGACACAGACTTCAGAGGATAATTAGAACTGCAGAAAAAGCAATTACTACCAACCTGCCTTCCATTGAGGACCTGTATACTGCACAAGTAAAAAAGAGGGCTGTGAAAATATTTACAGATCCCTCACATCCTGGACATAAACTGTTTCAACTCCTACCCTCAAAATGACACTATAGACCACTGTACCCCAGAACAACTAGACACAAGTACAGTTTTTTCCCGAATGCTATCACTCTGCTAAATAAATAATTCCCTCAAACTTGCAAATTATTCAATAAGTCTGCATTATTATTACTCTTCTTATCATTCCTGTCGCCCATCTCCTCCCACTTGTGACTGCATATCCTTATAACTTGTTGCTATATCCTTATGATTTATATTGATTGTTTGATTGATAGTATGATTTGATTACTTATTTGTACCCTATGACTATCATTAAGTGTTGTACCTTATGATTCTTGACGAATGTATCTTCTTTTTTATGTACACTGAGAGCTTATGACCAAAGACAAATTCCTTGTGTGTCCAATCACACTTGGTCAATGATGAATTCTATCGTCTGTCTATCTATCTATCCATCCATCCATCCATCTATCTATCTATCTATCTATCTATCTATCTATCTATCTATCTATCTATCTATCTATCTATCTATCTATCTATCTATCATCTCAAGAGAAATCTCGATGATCCAAAGCTATGTACTATTAGTATAGTCAGTTAAACCATATTCTGTTTCTCTCTTTGCTATAGAGCCATCAATAGTAGCTCAGAAATTACTGTTAATGATGGAATGGAGGTTTTAAAGAAAATGGAGTGACTCTACTCCTCCGAAAAGCATCAGTATCCTTCTGAAAAATCAATAAGTGACATCATTTCCTGAAATTATTACTCATAAAGATGACTATTGGAAGATTGTCATCAAAATCAAAACAATTGCAATGTTGTTTCATCCCATTCACTTGTAAAAAAAAAAGTATGTTATGTGCTTTCATTTCAATTGAATGCATAGTGAAAATATATATGTATTTCCCTTTCTAGGGTCATGACTCCAATCTACCAGCACATCTTGGCCTTAGAATTTGCCATCAAAGAAATCAACAGAAATCCTCATCTTTTACCCAATCACACCCTTGGATTTCAGATCTATAATACCTACTTCATGACCAGTTGGACATATCGTGCCTCATTGGAACTTTTCTCTAAAAAGGGCCAGTTCATTCCTAATTACAACTGTGATGCACAGCACCGACCAATAGCAGTCCTTGGAGGACCTACCACTGAGGTGTGTCTACACATGGCTACCATCCTGTCTCTCTACAAGATGCCTCAGGTATGAGCTTTGATGGACTCCAGACCAAGTAGATCGCCATCAATGCCCTTTTACCCTTCTTTTTATGTGAATATTTGTGGTCATGGTTCTCAATCTTTTCTTTGCCATGGACCCCCTTTAAATATCTTGTATGCCGTGGAACATGGCCACGGACCACCAAGATTTAAATCATAACATTTCTTCCAGCCATGGCAGACTCCCCTGTGGTGATGTCATAGCTCCCCCAGGGTTGAGAATCACTGATTTATGGTATAGAAAAGAAGGGATTCTTCCCCAAATAATAAGATTATGGTTAAAACTGATGGCTTCTGATGACTAGAAGGAAATTCTGCTGTAGCATATTAATGTCCTCAGGTTTGTGGCTATAACTTTCCAGACCATTTGTGGTTTAAATTATCAATGTTCGTGCTATGCTTTCCCAAAGATTAATTTTCCACTTAAGCAATGTTTAAGAGAAGAAGTGACTAAAACTATAGAGAATTTTCTAAGAATTGACTAAGAATATAGAGATTCAAATGAAACAAACAACATGTTAAAAAGTTATGATATTAATATAGGTTACTTACCAAGCATCTAACATATGATTTAGATGTTAAATATAATTTAACATCTAAATTATATTAAAGTAATCAAAATATCTTTACCATCCCCAAGACACATCAAAACTTTTGAGCATCCCGAATGTTTGGAAATTGAAACATTAAAAAATTTGACTCAGCCTAGATTATTCTAAGAATTGTAAAAAGAGGAAAAGTTTTTTTTAAGGGATAATATACCATTTTACAAATACAAACTGCTAGGAAATTTTGGTGCAACAAATTTGATAAAGTTTGCTGATGCAGTTCAGTCTTTCACTTAGAAAAATCTCCATGTAGGATTATCTAAATATTTATGTGAAATATCACACCTTAGTCAAAATATGTTTTAGGCATTGATATCTATATACGTGGTGGCTCAGTGGCTAAGATGCTGAGCTTGTTGATCGAAAGATCGGCAGTTCAGTAGTTTGAATCCCTAGTGCGGCATAATGGGGTGAGCTCCTGTTACTTGTCCCAGCTTCTGCCAACCTAACAGTTCAAAAGCATGTAAAAAATGCAAGCAGAAAAATAGCAACCATCTCTGGTGGGAAGGTAACAGTGTTCCATGCACCTTTGGGGTTTAGCCATGCCAGCCACATGACCATGGAGACATCTTCGGACAGCACTGGCTCTTCGGCTTTGAAACGGAGATGAGCACTGCCCCCTAGAGTTGGGAATGACTAGCACATACGTGCGAGGGGAACCTTTACCTTTTAATCTGTATTGTAGCTTAAGTGGGTAAATGATATCACTACACATTATTTTTAAAGAAAAACAAAAACAAATGTCCTATTGTCTATTTCCCAGTATTTTTCTTTTTTTTTTTGAAGATTATGTATGGTTCCACTACTAAAAGTAGTATGAAAAAAGAGATGGTTTTATATCAACAAATGTTCCCAAGTATGGACCATCAGTATAAGGGAATCTTTCTATTACTGCTGCATTTCAGATGGACATGGATTGGGATCTTGTCTCTGAAAAATGACAATGGTGAGAAGTTCGTACAAGATCTGGTTCCCATGTTAGCCCAAAAGGGGATCTGCTCAGACTTCATTGAAACATTTCCAATCATTGATGACTCAAGCAGCATTGTTGAGTTGGTAGATATGGGACTTGAAATGTACATGGTAGTGATGAAAAGCACCGCTAACATAGTACTAGTTCATGGTGAAATTTACGGAGTTATCGTTCTGAGACTTCTTTCCACCAATCTGAAAATTGAAGATGCATCATTATGGAGAAAAAGTAAAATCTGGGTAATGACAGCTGAGATGGATTTCACCTCCCTTCCCTTTCTAAGGAATAGTGACCTAGTCTTCCTCCATGGTGCTCTGTCTTTTGCAATTCACACAGAGAAGGTGTTAGGATTCCAGCACTTTGTTCAGATGAGGAAACCAAATTTAGAAGATGAAGTTAGTTTTATCAAGCTCTTCTGGGAAAGTGCCTTTCAGTGTTCCTTCTCCATCTCTGTTATGAATGAAGATAAAAATGAGATTCCCTGCACTGGAAAGGAGAAACTGGAAGCTCTTCCTACATCTGTGTTTGAAATGGATATGACTGGCCACAGCTACAGCATCTACAATGCCATCCATGTTATGGCATATGCTTTGCATGACTGCCATTCATCCTTGCTGGAATACAGAGCTAGAGGGCACAAAGCCAAACTGGAACATCTGGATCAAAAACTGTGGAAGGTAAAACCCTAAGCAAACCAATTACTGGCTACTCACTGTATCTGCCACCCTGATCCTAAACCTAAATGAAATTCATTCTTCCTGTTGTGACCCAGGCCCAAGTAAGTAGTAGGAAAATCAGCCAGTGCAAAAAACAAACAAACTTTATTTGAACCGCTGAGAATTACTTCATTCCCAATGCAACAAAATTAAAGCAAATTCCTCCCACACAAATTCCTCAATCTTATCTCAAACTTGTCCAATTAGGCAAACTGCTAAAGGCCTTTCTTGGCAAATGTTTAGAAGTCACAGATACAATAATAAATATAAGAGGTAGATGAAGAAGAAGAGAAAGCTATCAATGCTGTTTTCCGGCAAAGCCCAATGCCATTGCTGGTCTGTTTTAAGCCTTATGGGAGGGGCCAATTATCTCTTGTCCTCTTTGCTTGAGCTGCTCTTGCCTTCTAGCAGCTCTTCTCATGTGTACATTAGGAACAGGCTCCTCCTGTTCCTCTGCCTCACTCCTATCAGGCCCTGGAGGCTCTGGAGTCTGCGCCTCACTCCCCGATGGCCCTGGCCCCATCTCTGCCTCTGATGCAGAGCCCTCATCCAGACCTTTCCCAAACTCCAGGACTGGCCCATGTTCTTCCTCAGCCTCATCACTGTCCGACTCCACTGCCAGCACCACCGGCTGTTGGCAGACCACAGCACTTCCTTGGAGAATGTACTGTATCTAAGAATGTAGTTTTACTCAATGTCCAGAGGTGGGTTTCACATAATTTAGCAATCAATTCACACAGCACCAAAAATGTGAGTGTGCGCTTGTGCACTTGCTTTGCTTGTGAGCCTTCTGCGCATGTGTGTGGCTTTCCGCACATGACTTTGCTCATGCATGCAGCTTGCACGCATGCACATGGCTTAGAAAACGTGGCTAAATAGGATGGCATAGGGTCAGGGCAAATGGGCTGGCCCACCCGCAGGTCGTCACTATCGGTTTTCCCGAACCAATCCGAACCGGCTGAATACTACCACTGTCAATGTCATCACCTCTCTTAGCTCTTTTCCAAATAATGTCATTATAAATTATTATATCTGCATATGTATTAGGAACAGGAGCATCAGTTTTTCATTTTATGTTAAAGGGTGCTCTTTCTTTGGCCTTACAATATCTAGGTTTTCCATGCTTTCCTGAATGTCCACATTTCAAGAACTTCGTAAGGTTGCAGCATTGATTTCATTGTTTTATTTCTGTAGCTGATGTCTTTAGACATCTTTTAATAACCAAATATTTCCTACAGCACAGATTTGCTTTCTTTTTTTAACAATTTTATTAATTTTTATATTCAACCGATAAAACAAATAGTGCACAAGAAAGACAAAAATGTTTAAAAAGTGCAGACCTTCCCCCAATAAGAAGAGGAAAGAAGAGAATAAGAAAGCGAAACTTGCCCCTTTATCCCCAGCAAATATATTAAAATTAACCACTTATCACTCTCTTTTAAAATACAGCAAAATACATCTTCATTCCATACTTCACTTCATTTTCTCTAAACTCAACTCTAAACTCAGTTCACTTTATGAATTGATAAAGGTCCAATAAAAATTAGTAGAAATACCTAACAATGTAGATTGTTGTTGTTGTTAGTTGTGAAGTCATGTCCAACCCATCGCGATGCCATGGACAATGTTCCTCTAGGCCTTCCTGTCCTCTACCATTCCATTTAAGCTCATGCCTAATACTTCTGTTACTCCATCCAGCCGCCTCATTCTCTGTCATCCCCTTCTTCTTTTTTCCTTTTGGTACTGTCCCTTCGCCACGACACGGCAGTAATTCATGAAGAGGCAATGTAGATATGAATCCCCTTTTCTATTTAAATCCCTAATCCCCCAGTGCCTCATAATAACCAGGAAGTTCTAATCTCAAATAAAAACTAAACATTGTTTAATCCTCCTAATGCATCATAACAATAAGAAAAAACTAATTCCAATTAACAATTAAACATTGCAACAATTAAAAATAATTAAACATGTACAGAGATAGTAATCCCTCATTAACAGAAGCCCTAAAATAGATATGATGAACTAAATCCCCAATATTATAATTCCAAAGCAAAATGTTTCTAAAATAATCATTAAACATTACCATAGACAGGAACCTACTATAATAATAAGCCCTGATTACATACCAAAAGTAAAAATATAAATATTATAGAGTAAACCATTACCTTCAACCAGTCAAAATATCCACTGAACAACACCAGATATATTAACTTTTTATTTAACCATAATCAAATAAACCATTGCTGCGTTTTTCTTTTCCTCCCAACAATCCTTAATCCCATGTATCAAATTGTTTTTTTCCCCCTGCTCTCTCTATCTTTCCTCTCATTAACATCCTTGTCATCTTTATCAAAGTCCATTTGTAATTTTGGTGCAGCCTCTCTAGCAAATCTCTCATATCTCAAAAATAAGCAATCCACATAATTCTTTTTTAAAATATATATATATATTTATTGCTTACATATAAATATATTGAATACATTGTAATTGTCCTGGCGTTCCACTTGCCATGAAACAAAGGTAAAAACAAAATAACATATATACTATTTTAAACAGTGTTAGAGATGTATAGTAATTTCGTATTCTAGTATGTCAATTTATCTACCATTCTAATACCTACAGTCTAATACATACATAATGTCTCTTTCTATGTTCACCTAATCTGATTCTTTCGCATTCAATTTGTACCTTGTGTTTCTAACCATTGATAGAAAATATCCCATGTAGCATAGTATTCTGTATCTCCTTCATCTTTTATTCTTAGTGTTAGTCTGTCCATTTCTTCAATTTCGTCAATAAGGGAGACTAGTATCTTCATTATTGTCTCCTCCCCTGAAGGGGTGTTTTCGCTGAGCATACACAATTCTTGTATTTTTATTTCTTTTTAACAGATTAAACATGGTGTCGTCCAGCTAATACAAACCTGTGAGTTCAGAAGGGATTTTTAATCTTAAAAAAGCAATACAAAGAAAATTAAACTTCCAAGGCGATTAAAGAGATGAACTAGGTTAAACTTTGAGTCCTTAAATTTTTTAAAAAAATACATTAATAGTTCATGACATGATGGAACCCATAACTCTCAGAAGACCACAAGGAGCTACAGAAACACCCATTTCTGCTGTTGATTCACACACAAAAAAAGGAGTTAGGAGCATAGAAGGGTGATCTCATGATTACTTTTTGATTCAAGAATGATCAGCAGTCTGATTCTCATGACCAGCTGCTTTGGGGCCACAGTGTCCTCTATTAGGTGAAGAGATTCTATTCACCAGCCTCACCAGAATCAGTACCTAGCTTAAAATGGGGGGATGAATCTTATCAACTTGTGCTTCTATATGTCTGTCTGTCTGTCTGTCTGTCTGTCTGTCTGTCTGTCTGTCTCTCTCTCTCTCTCTCTCTCTCTCTCTCTCTCTCTCTCTCTTCTCTCTCTCTCTCTCTCTCTAACTAACTATCATCTATCATCTAATCTATCTAATCTATCTATATTTATCTTCTATATCTATCTATCTCATCTATTTATTCTCTGTCTGGCTTTCTCTCTCTTCATCCATCCATCCATCCATCCGATCTATCTTATCTTATCTTATCTTATCTTATCTTATCTTATCTTATCTTATCTTATCTTATCTTATCTTATCTATCTATCTATCTATCTATCTATCTATCTATCTATCTATCTATCTATCTATCTATCTATCATCTATCCATCCATCCATCCATCCATTCATCCATCCACCCACCCATCTAACCTTGTCTTGGCTTTTTTTCCAATGTAGCTCAACAAATTTATGAGGGGGGTCTCATTCAATAATAGTGCTGAACAAAAGATTTCTTTCAACCAAAATGGAGAATTGGAAACTGGATTTGATATTATGAATTGGATCACATTTCCCAATCTATCTTTTCTGAGAGTCACAGTTGGAAGGATGGACCCCAAGGATTCACAAAGGGCATTGTTTACCATTGATGAGGATGATATTGTATGGCCAGAGAGGTTTAACCAGGTATGGTCAGTTTCATTTTGGCTTTTAGACAGTGGTAAAATTCAATTTTTTTTACTACCGGTTCTGTGGGCATGGCTTGATGGGTGTGGCTTGGTGAGTATGGCAGGGAAAGGATACTGAAGATCTCCATTTCTATCAAACTCCAGGGGAAGGATACTGCAAAATCCCCATTCCCTTCCCACTCCTAGGGGAAAGATATTGCAAAATCTCCATTCCCACCCCACTCTGGGGCAAGACAGAGGTGATATTTGCCAGTTCTCCAAACTACTCAAAATTTCTGCTACCAGTTCTCCAGAACCTGTCAGAACCTACTGGATTTCACCTCTGCTTTTAGACCAATGTCTTTTTGTCAGTCCTCAAATTGTCTTAGATTCAAAATCCTACACAGAAATTAGATTAAGATATAGAATGTTTCAAGGATTCCAAGATTCCTGAATGTTCCCCAGACAAATCTCTGAACCATCTAGTGAACCTTTGGCTATCTTCTAAATTAGATATGTGGCTAGAGGGACTGGGGTATTTAAGATTTGAAGTTTCTTATCATATTGACATAAAAGTGTATGTTTTCCCATTGATACCAAGAACTGCAAAAGAAAGAATGTGCCAAGGATGTAGCACACATTTTGGATTGTGTAGAAAAATACAAGGAGTAAAAGTAGTTTATCAAACATACATACCTACATACCTAGATTCCTATATATTGACCTTATAATCCTTATTTAATGTTACGAAGTGCTGAAGGGGCTGGAAGAAATAAACACAAATAAACCTTCTCTCATGTGAATAAACAGAAGTTAACCATTTTTAAAGGCATGGAAGCAAAGCATTATGGCATTCCAATACTGTATTACCATTTTAAAAAATTGTCAAAGCAAAGCATTTTCTTCTTTCTTTATTGAACAGGTCCAACCTCTATCTTGGTGTAATAGTAAGTGCCATTCAGGTTCTACGAGAAGCAAGATAGAAGGGAAGCCATTTTGTTGCTATGATTGTCTACCATGTCCACATGGAAAGATTTCCAACCAAGTCGGTGAGTTCTTGCAATTGGTATTCTAGAAAATATGCAGTACCTAAATAAAACGGTGGGTCAAAAAAGCAATGAGTAATGTTTGGGAGTAATTGTTCCACCTGACAAATGGATGGAATAAAACATGGAAATCGACCTATAGACATCCATATGGAATGGATGTCTACAGTATACCAAGCAGTGTTTAGCAGCAAAGGGGTTTTCAACAGAGGTGGTATTCAGCTGGTTCGTATCAGTTCGGGTGAACCAGTAGTGAAGATTGTGGATGGGCTTGCCTGCCCACCCACCCAGCTCCCGACTCAGCATAGGCTAATTAGCACAAGTTGATAAGATCGGCCTCCCGACTCTCAGCTGATTTGTTTTCAAATGTTTTGTGCAGGCTCTTTTGCAAGCTCTTGTTTTGCAAGCTCTTTGCTTGCTGCAAAGAGTGCTGGAGCAGATTTTTTTTCCCTAGCTAAAACCCAGCTCTATGATGTCCTATTTAGGCATGTTTTTGAAGCCAGTGCCAATGGTGGGATTCAAAAATTTTTACTACCGGTTCTAAGGGCATGGCTTGGGAGGAATACTATTAAATCTCCATTCCCACCTCACTCCAGGGGAAGGATACTGTAAAATCTACATTCCTTCCCCACTCCAGGGGGAGGTTAATGCAAAATCTCCATTTCCTCCCAATCAGCTAGGACTTGGGAGGCAGAAAATAGATGGGGGGGAGGTGGTATTTACCAGTTCTCCGAACTACTCAAAATTTTCGCTACCAGTTCTCCAGAACTGGTCAGAACCTGCGAATACCACCTCTGGCATACTCGGAAGGTACACGAGTGAGCAAAGCAAATGTGCAAAAGGCCAGACGCATGCACGGAAGGCGTACATGTGCATGGCAAACTGGTGGTAAGAATATTGGAAACCCACCACTGGTTTTTAAAAAGAACTTTATTGAAAGTCTACCACTATGATTGTTTTTCAAACATTAAAAAAAAACCTTTGTCTTTTTTGTTATTGTGTATGGCTCAATTTTGATTCTTTCCATGCAATTCCTAAGTTGCTAATTTATTCTTTAGATATGGATGATTGTTTTCAGTGTCCAGAAGATCAGTATGCAAATGTGAAGCAGGATTTGTGCCTTCCAAAGACTGCAACGTTTTTGATGTATGAAGAAACTCTGGGGATCATTTTGGCCACTTCTGCACTTTTCTTTTGTTTGGTCACATCTGGAATCCTTTGGATCTTTATTAAGCATCAGGACACTCCCATAGTCAAAGCCAACAACCGGAATCTCACCTATACTCTCCTTATTGCTCTTTTCTTGTCTTTTCTTTGTTCGTTATTATTCCTTGGAAAACCTGACAAAGTGACATGTCTCCTTCGTCAAACTGCCTTTGGAATCATCTTCTCGGTGGCCATTTCTTGTGTCTTGGCTAAAACCATCATTGTAGTTCTGGCTTTCATGGCCACTAAGCCTGGGTCTCAGATGACCAGATGGGTGGGGAAAAGATTGGCCATGTCCATCTTGTTGGGCTGCAGTTTAATTGAAGGACTTATTTGCACTATATGGCTGATAACCTCTCCCCCATTCCCAGATACTGACACAAATTCAGGGGCTGAAGAAATCTTTCTGCAATGCAATGAAGGCTCAGTCTTTATGTTCTACTGTGTCTTGGGCTACATGGGCTTCCTTGCCATTATTAGCTTTACAATGGCTTTCCTAGCAAGAAAATTGCCTGATGTTTTCAATGAAGCCAAGTTTATCACTTTTAGCATGTTGGTCTTCTGCAGTGTCTGGTTGTCCTTTGTTCCAACATACCTGAGTACCAAGGGGAAATATATGGTTGCTGTGGAGATCTTCTCCATTATAGCTTCTAGTGTTGGATTATTAGTTTGCATTTTTTTCCCTAAGTGCTACATCATTGTCCTAAGACCTTCCCTCAATAACAAAGAACAGCTAAGAAGACAAACCCACAAAAAAACATAAATTATATGTCTCATTGTTTTAGATTGTTGTAAGAAAACAGAATCATTTAATGTTCTGATCCAAAATCACTTACCATATTTTTCAGAGTATAAGATGCACCTTTTTACCCCCCAAAAGGGGGTGAAAATTTAGGTGCATCTATTACTCCAAATGTAGCCCTGCCCACCCACTGGCGCCCACCCTTTGGCCTCTGCCTCCCTTGCAAGAAAACAGCAAGAAAAAACAGCCCCATTGGGCATCAGCATAGGCTAATTAGCACAAGTTGATTAGATCGGCCTCCCGACTCTCAGCTGATTTGCTCTCAACTGTTTTGTGCAGGCTCTTTTGCAAGCTCTTGTTTTGCAAGCTCTTTGCTTGCTGCAAAGAGTGCTGGAGCAGATTTTTTTTCCCTAGCTAAAACAAAACTGAAAGTAAAGCAGGCTCTACTGCAACGTGACAAAATGAGGCAGGGGGAGAGATTTCTTTTTCTTTTTGCTCACCAAAAAAGGTAGGTGCAAACAATAGGAAATTTAGGGCAAAAGAGGAGAGTTCAAGAATTTAAAACACAAAAGAAAAAAAGGTCTATTTAACTAGGGAATTTTAATAATTGAGATGCTATTAATTGTATATTGCATTGAAAGCAGAAATGGTTAAGTTAAGATTTGGAGGAATATATGGGGAAAATTATTTGATTTATTATTATTGGTAAATATAATTAATTGATTTGTAAGAAATTGGATTGCATGGAAATAATTGGAATATTCATGTTCATATTGATTAATATACAAAAAAGATAGTTATAACTAATTGATTAATTCAAATTCAACATTTTTTTATGTAAAACAATTGTAATATTAAATAATTAACTAATGTGAGGATGGATATAAAAATAGATTACAATGGAAAGTGGTATAATATAGAATAGAAGGGAAAAATTGAATTTGATTAAGATTAGAGATGAGAATGACTTCCGGTTTGATCGCGATCCGTCGCGGGCGGCTCTTTGAAACGGCCGCCGCCCCCGCTGCCTGTAGAGCCGCTTTTTTCATCTAAAAGCGGCTCGGAACGCTCCCCCTTGGAAATTAAGGGGGAGCCAGAGTGGGCAGCTTTAGGTAGAGCCCCAGAAGCGCTGCCAGGGTGTTTTTTTTTTGCCTTGGTAAGCGCTTCGGTGTGGGCTCCCTTTTCAAGCTGCCGATACTCCAAGCGGCGTGGGAACTCTGCAGGACAGAGCGAGGCGGAGAAGGCGATTCAAACGAAAAAGAACATATCCCTAATCAACTTGAATGGATTTGGTGAGATCTGGAAAAATTTTCTTGTGCTCTTGGACTTTTCTTGGACTTTTCTCAATTTAAATTTCAAGCTGTCCCTGTGGGAAAGTGTCTTAAAAATGGCGGATTAAGGCTGAGCTAATGCAAGGAGAAAGTGAGAAAGGAGAAAGTGAAGCAAGAAAGTGAAAGTTTGCCTGCCTGTAACTATAAAGACTCTAATGATAAGTTTTATAACTGTTTTCTAAATTTGAAATATAAAGTATTGGACTCCTTTTCTGCAAAACTGAGGATAGGGAAAGGAGGAGAATTTTTTTTTTCTGCCTCTTTAAAGTTTTAAACATTGTTCAGGCATGGCTTCAAAGAAGGCGGGGGGGGATTCCCCCACACATCAGACAAAGGAGAAGCCAGCTGCAGTTGCAAAGCAGCCACAGGGCAACGAAATAGAAGATTTGAAAACATGTATACTAAACTTGCATAAATCCTTGGGAGAGCTCTCTGCTAGAATGAATAAAATAGATGAAAAGTTGGGGAAAAATCAAAGAGAAATGAAGGAAATAGTGGGGGAAGTTAAGGAGACAGTGGAAGAAGAAACTAAAGGAGTACATCAGAGTGTTGCTAAAGTAGCTACAGTTCTTACAGATGCTCTATTGGCAGTTGAGAAAAAAGTAGAAGATTTAAATACAGAAGTGGCAGCTAACAAGAAGGAAGCAAAGGATCAGATTGTTAAGGTGGTGGCTCAGAATCAACGTTTGGAGGATGAGATTACAATGATACAATTTCGGAATATGGAATATGCCATAAGATTGCGGGGTCTGCGTGAGAATTCTAGAGAGAATTTAAGAGCTACATGTGCGGAGGTGCTGGCCAAGATTTTAAAATGTGAACCTGATGTGATTGCGAACAGGATTGACAAGCTGTATAGAGTTAACTCCCGCATAGCGAAACAGAGAAATCTACCAAGAGATGTTGTGATTTATTTCACCGAGAGAAGGTTGAGGAATGATATTTTGTTTGGTTCGTTCCATATGACTGTTCAATATGATGGCAATCAGATTGGTGTGTATAAAGAGCTGCCACCAAAAATGCTAAGAGATCGGAAAGATTTTGCTTTTCTTGTAAATGAGTTGAAAAAGCGCCAGATACCATTTAGATGGGATGCCCCTGTTGGTATTATTTTGCGGCACGAGGATGTGAGATATCGTATTAATTCTGTGGAAAAAGCGGAACAATTTTATAATAATGTTCTTAAAAAAATTCCAACGCCACCTCTTTCTTCAACACTTTTGCCTTTTGAAGATACTTCGGTTGAAAAGAGGCCTGAAGAGGTTGGTCAAGAAGTAAGTTCGTTAAAAGAAGGTCAGGCGTGTCAAGAATCAGCAAGGGAAGAAGCTTTGGGCGCTGTTGGAGGTGTTGCAGAGGAATCGCTAATAGAACTTTTGGAAGCTAAACCAAAGCAAACTAGAGCCACAAGAGAGGTGGAGCCAGATCTGGATTTACTGATGCAAGAACCAAGAGAACAGCGTATAACCCGTGCTGCGGAAAAGCAAAGATTAGAGAAATGTCAGGGGCCAAAATCACAACAGGAAGAGCATGGTGCCAAAGGGAAGCTACACTCTGAAGCCATGGGAGGGGCAAGACCGAAGACTTCTTCTGTAGGAGATTCTCTTCGTGAATTGCTTAAAGGGCTTCCTTCATTTTCAGAATGACACTTAAAATTATATCATGGAATGTCAATGGCCTGAACTCACCTCAGAAAAGAAGGAAAATATTTCATTATTTGAAGCAGTACAAAAATGATGTTGTTTGTTTGCAGGAAACTCATATTAGAACCCAGGATCAAAAGTTCTTAACTTCAAAACTCGGCTCACACTTTATATCTTCTAGTTTGGCGAAAAGGAATGGACTTGTTTTTTATATTTCTAATAAAATACCAGCTAAATTGATAGAAGCGGATGTGGATGGGAGATATCTTGCTGTGGAAATAAATGTACAGAACGTCTCGATACTTTTAATTGGCATTTATGCCCCGAACCAGCAACAGGAAACTTTTTATAAACTGCTGAATAACAAGATACTGCAGTGGAATTACAAGTCTTTTATGATTATGGGTGACTGGAATGGGGTGATTGATGCAAAGCTTGACAAAAAGACGACAGCCAAGAAAGGGAATAAGCTACCATCGACGTTCTTTGCTTTGAAAGAAGAAATGGATTTGAAGGATGTATGGAGAGTTCATCATCCTAAAGAACTGGACTTTACTTTTTTTTCTGATAGGCATAAATCTTTTTCAAGAATTGATTTTATGCTGGTTACTACTGATTTACTTACTACGGTGACTAAGACAAAAATTTTTCCTAGAACATTGTCGGATCATAGTCCGGTGTGGATGGAGATAAACTTGGGTAAAAGAGAAAGGAGATCTTGGCGTATGAATGAAAATTTATTTAGATATGAAAAGAATATTGCTGATCTTAAGAATCATGTTAAAGAATTTTTTGACGTTAACTTAAATAAAGGTACACCGATTGAGATTGTATGGGATGCAAGCAAGGCTTATATGAGAGGTGTACTGATTTATATGAACTCTAAATATAGACGTATACGTCAAAAGTCAAGAATAGAATTGGAAGTAGAGATTAAGGAGAAAGAGCATTTGTTGATTAAAAACCCAAATGATGAGAAGATACAATTAACGATAAAACTTTTGAAAGATCAGTTTCAAACCTTGATGGCTGATCAAACAGCAACTAACTTGCAGTACGCCAAACATAATACTTTTTGTAATGCTAATAAACCTGGCAGATGGTTGGCTTATACATTGAGGAAACAACAAAGCTCTCGTATAATAAACTCAATTGAGTTCAATGGTAAACAAGTACACCAACAGAACCTAATACAAAAAGCTTTTTTAGCTTATTACTCCAAATTATATCAAGCTGATAAAATTAGAGGGGACTTTATAGAAGCCTATCTGCAGAATATGAGAGTTACAAAAATTTCAAATATACAAAGTGAAAGATTGAATCGACCTATAACATCGGAAGAGATTTTATATGCAATTAAACAATTGAAAGTATCTAAAGCTCCTGGGACGGATGGTTTGACAGCAGTATATTATAAGGCCTTACAAATGGAACTGGTCGAGCATCTCAAGGATTTGTTTTGTAATATTCAGCAGGGGGGTAAAATACCCCCCTCCTGGAAGACAACTTTTATCTCACTGATACCTAAAGAAGAACAATCAGTAAAACCTGAAAATTTTCGTCCAATATCTCTCCTGAATACGGATTATAAGATTTATGCTAAAGTATTAGCCAACAGATTGATGCCAGTGATTCAAGATGTGATTCATGATGACCAAGCAGGTTTTATAGAAGGCAGATATATGAAGGACAATGTTAGGCAACTCATAGATTTGTTGGAATATCTTGAGAAAAAGAAGCAGACTTCTGCGGTGTTGGTGTTTTTGGATGCGGAGAAAGCCTTTGATCGAGTCAACTGGGATTTTCTAAAAAAGACTTTGCACAAAATGGATTTTGGGAAGCAATTCATACAAGCTATTTCTGCAATTTATCAGGAACAGCATGCACAAATTATTATTAATGGTACCTTAACTACTACTTTTAACATACAAAAAGGAACAAGACAAGGTTGCCCACTATCTCCATTATTGTTTATTCTGACGCTAGAAGTGCTGCTGAACGCTCTACGGGACTCAGACAAAATGAATGGAATAGTTGTAAGGCAAAAAGACTACCGAACAAAAGCATTCGCAGATGATCTGGTTGTTACCCTAACACGACCTTTGGAATCGATCATCCAGATGAACAAAATCATAGAGGCATATGGTCTGGTTTCAGGTTTTAGCCTGAACCAGAGAAAGACTAAGATGATAGTTAAAAACATGTCGGAACCACAAAGGAAAGAATTGGAAAGGGTGGCAGGTTTTGAAATAGTTACAAAGGTGAAATATCTAGGGGTACAAGTTGCAGCATCCAATAGAAAACTTATTCAAAATAATTACGAAGAATTATGGCGTAAGATCCAAAAGGATTTTGAAAAATGGAAGAAGCTGCAACTGTCTTTGCTTGGTAGAATAGCAGTTGTTAAGATGAACGTTTTACCTAGATTTCTGTTTCTGTTTCAAATGATTCCGGTGCTCAAAAATGATAAATCGCTGAGGGACTGGCAAGCAGGTTTAAATAAATTTATATGGAATGGGAAAAAACCAAGAGTTAAACTTAAAATTATGCAAGATGTTCGTGAAAGAGGTGGCCTTAAAGTTCCCAATCTACGTTTATATTATGAGGCAGCAGTCTTGATACAAGTTGGAGATTGGATTGGAACAACCAAAAGAGAAATTTTGAATATAGAGGGCCACGACTTGCAATATGGATGGCATGCATATTTACTTTATAAAGAAAAGAGAGACAGTGTATTTAACAGTCATATTTTAAGATATGCTTTGATGAGAGTTTGGAAGAAGCACCAACTTCAATTGGATTACAAAATACCTTTGTGGTTGGATCTTGGGCAGATTTTGCCAAATATAAAGTCACTCGGGGGGTTGTTATATAAAGAGATACTTTTTAATGATGGGGGCAGTTGGAGTTTGAAACCTTTGAACATTCTGTTGGAACAAGGATTGAATCTAACTTGGTTGCAGTATCTTCAACTTCAAGCAAGATGGAGAGAAGATCAGAAAATTGGACTAATGTTACATGAAGAAGATTTACTGACCCAGATAAAACGTAAAGGGCCGATGCATATTAAACGTGTGTATAATTTATTGTTAGAGAGAGATTCAGAGGGTGAATTAGTTAAAGATTGCATGATAAAATGGGCACAGAATTTTGAAGAACCAGTAATGCTAGAGACCTGGGAGAAGATTTGGGTCCAGAATGTTAAATTTACACAAGCACAGAATCTGAGGGAAAATTTTTACAAGATGTTTTATAGGTGGCATCTTGATCCTAAAAAGTTATCATGTATGTATCCAAATGTTCAGCCTAAATGTTGGAGGTGTGATTGTTTGGATGCAACATATTTTCATGTTTGGTGGACGTGCAGAAAATTGAAAGCATTTTGGATCAAATTATGGTGGGTAATGCAGAACATTTTGAAGCGGAAGCTTGATTTCTCACCTCAGCTTTTCTTGCTGGGAATAGTTAAAGGGTGCTCATCAACTGATACTAGATTGATTTTACACATGATTACTGCAGCTAGATTACTGATTGGCCAAAATTGGAAGAAGGATAAAATACCCACGATAGAGGAATGGGTATTAAAGATGTCTAATTTTGTAGAGATGGCTAAAATCTCTGCATATTTAAAAGATAAGACTCATGAAGTTTTTGCTAAGGAGTGGGTGAAATGGGTGGAATATATGAAGCATAAATACCAAAGTAAGAAGTTTCAGTTAGTACTTCACTGAATGTATACCTTTTAGTACTCAAGTAATCTAGAAGATAAATGTACTGAATTTTATGAATTTTAATTTTATGTTAAGTGATTGAATTTATATTTTAAGTTTTTGTGTTATAAGTATAGTATAAAGAGAAATGTATCAAGTATGTTGTTTGATTTAGATTATGATAGTTTTCTTTCTCCTTCCTATTATTATTATCACTATTATATTATATAAAATATTATTATAGTTTTAGTTTAATAGCTGGATCTCACCTTGAACAGTGGATAAATAGGGGTTAATTGTTAATGTTTGATTAATAGCGGAAGTCAAGGGGGGGTTGGGGGGTTGGGGAGGGAAGGGAATGGTTGGGGTGGGGGGTGGGGGGAAGGAAGGGGGGGTTTATTATAAAACTTTGTATGTAAAACTTTTTCAATAAAAAAAAAAAGATTAGAGATGAGAATGAAGGGTAATATTGTTTTTTTAAAAAAAAAATAGATGAGGAATAAGTATGGCAAAAAGGAAATATGGAAATTGTAAATTTAATTGAAATGACTAAACACTGTTTAAATTTGTGAACCAGCCAAGTATTCTGTTCAAAGAAAATACATTGTATGTTTGTATGTGTGCTTATCTAAAAAAAAACAACCCCACTTAAAAAAAACAATAAAAAAAGGTAGGTGCGTCTTATACTCAGGTGTGTCTTATACTCTGGAAAAACACAGTACTTAGAATAATGATTTCTAATCTTCAGGTCTATTTCTCACTTGATAGACAAAATAAAATATTGCCATTTACATACCATCTATTTCATTTGTTATCGTTACTGTAAAGAGCCATTGTTATTGTAAAGAGCCATGGTGGCCCAGTGGTTGGAATGCAGTACTGCAGGCTACTTCTGCTGACTGCCGGCTGACTGCAATTTGGAAGATCAAATCTCACCAGGCTCAAATTGACTCAGCTTTCCATCCTTCCGAGATGGGTAAAATGAGGACCCACATTGTTTGGGGCAATATGCTGACTCTGTAAACCACTTAGAAAAGAGTCTAAAGTATTGGGTATATCTAGTTTAACAAAAAGAAGAGCTAAGGGTGACATGATAGCAGTGTTCCAATATCTCAGGGGTTGCCACAAAGAAGGGAGAATCAAGCTATTCTCCAAAGCACCTGAATGCAGGATAAGAAGCAATGGATGGAAATGATTAATAATATCTATAGACATTTAGCAATCAATGGAAACTAATCAAGGATAGAAGCAACCTAGAACTAAGGAAAAATTTCCTGAAAGTTAGAATAATGAATCAGTGGAATAACTAGCCTCCAGAAGTTGTGAATGCTCCAACATTGGAAGTTTTAAAGAAGAGATTGGACAGCTGTTTGTCTGAAATGATATAGGGTTTCCTGCCTGAGTGGGGGGGTCGGATTAGAAGACCTCCAAGGTCTCTTCCAACTCTGTTATTCTGTTCTGTTATTCATCCAAGAACCTTCTTCAGCTCTGACTAAAAAAGGCTTCCTGGAATAAGAAACGAACCATCTTTAAAAAAAAAACAAACCAAGGAAGTCTATATGCCTCTTGAAAAAAAAAAGAGCACCATTTGGACCAGGGGTGGGTTCTACTCACCTTTACTACTGGTTTGCAATGGGGCCGCATGCTCATGTTCTTCTGAGAAAGCTCAGAAGCTTCTGCACATGTACAGAAGTGTTTTGATGACCTCTGGGTCAGTGGGAGGAGCCTCCTGTCAATTTTACTATTGGTTCTCTAGAACCGGTGTGAACTGGGGGCAACCCACCACTGATTGGGACAACCATAATCTGAATGACTGAGAATCTCCGTTGACATCCCTCCATGTTGTTCTCATATGTATTTGAAATACTTTTACACATTCTAGGTTATTTTTCAGACATCATATCATCTCATTCTAAGTTATTTTTTAGACATCATATGGCAACATATGCCAACAATTTTTGTTGTTATTAGTTGCAAAGGTGTGTCCAACCCATCGCGACCCCATGGACAACGTTCCTCCAGGCCTTCCTGTCCTCTATCATCCTCTGGAGTCCATTTCAGCTCACGCCGACTGCTTCAGTGACTCCATCTAGCTACCTCGTTCTCTGTCATTTTCCTTCTTCTTTTGCCCTCAGCAAAAGAATTTCCATTTCCCAGCATTAGGCTCTTTTCCAGTGATTCCTTCCTTCTCATTAGGTAGCCAAAGTATTTGAGTGATTCAGAGTATGTTTAGGTGGAGGGCAGTCCTGTTTTTAACTCTGTTTAACAATTCTTTAGGTCTTTTGCCAAATATTCCCTCTGATTGCAGGCATTCAAAGAGCACTATGAAGCATTCAAAGAACATTATAAGAGCCTTGGTGGTGCAGCAGACTAAAGTGCTGTTAAGTAGCACCAGCTGCCTGCAATTACTGCAAGTTCGAATCTCACCAGGCTCAAGGTTGACTCAGCCTTCCATCATTTCGAGGTAAGTAAAATGAGGACCCAGATTGTGGGGGCAATAAGCTGACTTTGTATAAAAAAGAACATCTTTGGGGGGTGTGTGAAAGCCCTACTAAGCAGGTATATAGAAAAGTATGAAGGCTATTGCTTAACACATTGTAAGCTGCCCTGAGTCTCTGGAGAAGGGTGGCATATAAACTGAACCAATAAATAAATTATTCTCAAAAGGGGCCGAAGGGCTTCCAAAATGGGTTTTGAAATATAAGAAGCCCTTTAAAATTTGGCCCGTGGTATAACTCTTCTGTGAATTAATATTAAGTTCTTTTTCAGTTAATATTAAACTCTCTTCCTGTCCTTCTAAAAATGCAAGAAAAGTTATCATTAGAGGTAGGATTCTTCTCTTGCTGTCAGTAACTGCAAACATATATATCTCTTGTTACCACGCTTCAGAATTCTAAAAGAGATTTCTGCTAAGATGACAAAAGCATGCTTTCCTGTTCAACGTTTCCCAAGATTTTGCTTCTGAAACTCTTGATTTTTCTACTGCAATTATCAATTATCAATAGCAACAACAATAGCATTTAGACATATACTGTTTTACAATGCTTTACAGCCTTCTCTAAGCAGTTTTATAGAGTCAGCATATTGCCCCCAACAATTTGGGTCTTCATTTTAACCACCTTGGAAGGATGGAAGGCTGAGTCAACTTTGAGCCTGGTGGGATTTGAACTGCCAAATTGCAGGCAGCCAGCAGCCAGCAGAAATAGCTTGCCGTACTGCACTCTAACCACTGTGCCACCGAGACTCAATTCCTATATAATTATTTCAAATTCAGCTCTAAGTCCTGAAGGACAGGGGAGGGGTAACTGAGCCATTAGCTCAAGTAAAATTATATTTAATGAAGGAGAACATTGGTTCACAGACATTAGCTTACAGAAGAAGAAATGGTATTGTCAAAGATGGTGACATTTGCAGTATTGGTTATTCTGCCTTTACCTCAAGTGGTATGCAAGAATCGCAGGGCTGCCTGTAGGACCAGTGACCCCCTGCCTTTTCTTCACAAGCAATATCAGTCAGGAGACCTCATTATTGTGAATATGTTCTCTCAGCTCTATGTCTTCCAAGCAATGATGGACTTCAGCAAACGTCCCTCTACGGAGCTCTTTGAGGATATTGCGTAAGATTATAGTCCTAGAAAACATTGATTTGAATTAGGAGGTCTGTTCACATTAATAATAGCCTCAGTTCACAATGATTGGTATGATCTTTCCTTTGCTGGATGGCCCTATCTTCACCCTTGGACTCTTCCTTCTTTTCCATCATCATCTTCTCCTCCTGTTCCTTTTCATAAATATCTTCATAATCCATAATCAGGATGTGATTGTTATATCCTGCAGGGAAACAAAAGATTCAACCTTCCAATTCTCTCTCTCTCTCTCTCTCTCTCTCTCACACACACACACACACACACACACACACACACAAAATAAAGTAAAAAGAATAAAGCATTCCATGCAAAGAAAAATTAGGGAAAAGAAATATATAATACCAAATATGGGAAATGGAAAGGGAGAAGCTAAGACAACCTGAATGATGGCAAGATATTCCTAAAATAAAAGGAACCTGAAATAGAATTTCTTCCCAATGAAAGGTTGAATATACAGTGGTGGCCAAAATTGTGGAAATCTTTTGGGAAAAGTGTATTTTTGAGGTTTAATGGCTAATAACACCACTTTTGGGGGAGTTTCAAGATAATCATATTCGACTCTGGAATGGTCTGGGAGTAGCCCAGATCTTAACCCAATTGAAAATCTATGGAGCCGACTAAAGACACTTGTTAGTCAGAAGCGACCCAGCAATAAAACCCAGTCAACAGAAGCAATTGTTCAATCTTGGTTTCACATTATAACAGCTGGAGAATTCAAAGACTTATTTCATTCCATGGGAAGACGTTGCAAGGCTGAAGGTTACCCAACTAAGTATTAACTGATATGATAATTTTTGTATATCTTATTTTTTTTCTATGTGTTTCACTTTTCTTTTTTATACTGTAACTGCTATTCTAATAGCAAATCCTTCATAAAAGGATTACATTCTTGATTAAATTATCTTTTCATTGATATATAATTTTATGGTGCTACAAGGGGATGTTTTACCAAACTACACATTCAGTCATCTTATGTTGTCCAGAAAGCATCTCCAATATTTTGTGTTTCAACTTTTAGGCATGTACAGATTGAGGTTCTTTATAGGAATCTTCCTAAGAATCCTCATTTTAAAACAGTTTACATACATGTCCTTCTCTGGATTTTTTTTTTTTTTATGAACAGATAAATTTTCAGATAATAAATCTTTTTACCTTTTTTTTAAAAAAAGATAATAATTGGGCATTTCTTTTTCAAACGTTGTCATGAGAATTCTCCACTGCATCTTCATTCCAGCATTAAAAATTACTAGTTGGGATATGTATGATATTCAGTGTAATAACCAATTTATTAAGTAGAGTTTTATAAAATTCAGAATGATTATAAATTTATAAATTTTCTCTGATGTCATGGAAGAAGTTAGGCTCCCATTTTTGGTTAAATTCTTCTCTATTTCTATTCTTTCCATTTCCAAGTTATGTATAAAAATGCCGGAATTGAATGGTAATTTTGATCCTTATCATGTAATAAATTCATGGTTTGGGAGAATGCCTGTATGAAAAATGCAAGCTATCTATTTAATTCTTTATTTGGTGCCATCAATGCTTTTTTTAAAAAAATAAACTTTATTAAATTTGTGAAAATACATAAAATAACATTTCTATTCACATCGGATGTGCAGTGTTTTATACCTATATACAATTATCAAATTGGTGTTTCTTTAACTACTAGTTTCTTTTAGTCAACCCACCTTTAGACCTTTATTTTATTTTATCATTCATCCATTCATACCACCTTTCCCAGAGAGAATAATAAACTGAATTTTCATCCTCATTTATTTCATGAGTTAGTTTGCTCATCTCTGCACAATCCAATATTCTCTTAATTATATACTCTTCTGGTGGCAAAGCTTTCTCTTTCCAGTATTGTACGAATGCCAACTTGGCAGCTGTGATAATGTGAGTTAATAGAAAGTTCTTTTTCTTTCCATAGGTCCTCTTTACTATTCCCAGGAGAAATATTTCAGGTGCCAATTCAATATTTTCTCCTATTATTTCCTGTAACCAAATTCGAATTGTATTCCAATATTTTTTTGTTTCGGGACATGTCCACCACATGTGAAAGAAGGTGCCTTGGCAGTGACCACATTTCCAGCAATTGGGGTGTATATTTGGATACATCTTTGCTAGTCTATCAGGGGCTAAATGTCACCTGTGTAGCATTTTATACTGGTTTTCTTTATAGGTCACTGCTCTGGTCAATTTATAATTCTTGTTCCATGCCTCTTCCCACTCATTTAAATTTATGATGTATCCAAAGTTCTTCTCCCAAGCACTCATTTGATTTTTAATTGTACTTTCTACTCTATCATCATCCAATAAGTAATTATATAATTTGGCCAAAATCTTCTTTCCTGTTTCCATCAGAACCTTATCGAACCCATTTAATCCTAAATCTAAGCATATTCCTCCTTATCTTTCTGATATCTGGACTTTATTTGTAAATAGGTCCCTCAGTCTATATTTATTCCTTGATCTTTCAAAGCATCAATTGATTTAAGATTTCCTCCTCCATCTAAAATGTCATTGTATCTGCACACTTTCTCTGTTCCCTGCCTGTTGGTGATGGTGCCATCAATGCTATCTTACACTCCCAAATTACTATCAACAGATAATAATTTAAAGAAAATGGAGTGGCTCTACTCTTCCAGAATGCATCAGTACCATTTTACAATACGTGGCTTTGGGTTTTGAAATTATGATATGTTAGAACGAATACTGGAAGATTTTGGGAAGCAAAAATCCTTTTCATCGGCAATAATTTTTCAAGGGCTTAGTGACCTCATTTTGACATTGCTCATTAAAATAAAAAGGATTGCAATGTTATTCTATCATGCTTTTTGTAGAGTGTAGTAAAATAAGAAATATTATCAATGCATAATAACAAGATATATGTTTCCTTTTCCAGGATCATGACTCCAATCTATCAGCACATCTTAGCCTTAGAATTTGCCATCACAGAGATCAACAGAAATCCCAATATTTTACCCAATCACACCCTCGGTTTTCAGATCTATAATACCTACTTTATGACAAGTTGGACATATCGGGCCTCACTGGAGCTTTTCTCTAGAAAGGAACAGTTCCTTCCTAACTACAATTGTGATACACAGCACAGACCAATAGCAGTCCTTGGAGGTCCTACATCTGATGTGTGTGTACATATGGCTAACATCCTGTTCCTTTACAAGATGCCACAGGTATGATCTTTGGTAGAACTCAGACCAAGTAGATAATCACCAATGTTCCTTGCTTTAAATAGAAGAATTTAGGATATAGGAAAGAAAGGATTGTTCTTGAATTAAAGAGATTATTCTTAACAAAGCTTCTTGGATACTACAAAGGAAAGACTAGGGGAGACATGATAGCAGTGTTCCAATATCTCAAGGACTGCCATAAAGAAGAGGGAGTCAAGCTATTCTCCAAAGCATCTGAGGGTAGGACAAGAAGCAATGGGTGAAACTAACTAAGGAGAGAAGCAACTTAGAACTAAGGAGAAATTTCCAGACAGTTAGAACAATTAATCAGTGAAACAATTTGCCTGCAGAAGTTATGAATACTCCAACACTGGAAGTTTCTAAGAAGATGTTGGATAACCATTTGTCTGAAGTGGGGTAGGGTTTCCTGCCATAGCAGGGAGTTGGACTAAAAGACCTCCAAGGTCCCTTCCAACTCTATTATTCTATTCTTAATTCAGCTGTGACAGGCTAATTCCCTAGACTTGTGGCCATAACTCTTTTGATATTTTATCATTTGATAGCTCTAAGAATATTAAGGGTATGTGCTCTGCCTTTCTAAGGTTTGATTCTCTATTAAAGTCATATTTAAGAAAAATGCATCTAAAATATATAAATTCTCAGAACTAGGAACTGAGAAACAGTATTTTATATGACAATTTATCATCTGTCAATTCCAGTTCCCTTTAATGATATTGACTGATAATAAAAGAATGTAAAAGTAAAAAGTTGAGTCTGGAGCAGTGGTGGGTTCCTCCTGGTTCCGCCCAGTTCTGCCAAGCCGGTAGCGGTGATGATATGACATCATCGAACCAGTTCTGCCCCCACCCACCCCCAGCTCCCCACCCCCCTCATTATTCTTACCTTTTATTTGGCCCCACCCCCAATCTATTTCTGCCTCCTGAGTCCCAGCTGATGAGCTATAAGGAAAAATTGTTTAAATTCTTGCTGCAGAGCTTCAAAGGGCTACCCTACAGCTGATCAGTGGTAAAAGGCAGTTTGGTGGTCGACCGGTCCCTCCAAAAACAAGTGAGAGGACTGGTGCCTGCAAAAATAAAGGGGCAGACCAGTGTCTGCAAAAATAAATGGGTAGACCAGTGCCTGCAAAAATACATGAGTAGACCAGTGCCTGTAAAAATAAATGGGTAGATCAGTACAGCTCTACAAGTAGTTAAAAGCCTGGTAGATTAGTTACCTCTGCTAAATCCAAAGAATTGTCACATGACCATCAAGCCATACCCACAAACTAAGCCACGCCCACAGAACCGGTAGTAAAAAATTTTAGAACCCACCCCTGGTCTGGAGTGTGTTTATCTTGTATCGTGTTAGGAAGAGTTGGAAGTCACTGCCCTTTTCTTTCTTTTTCTCTCCCCCCTTGTATTTCTCACCCCCCTTTTCCCTGTTCCCTTTCCCATCCTTAATTTCCTGTTTTCTTTTCTTTCTTTTTTTGTCTTTTATATTTTATATAATAAAATAAAAATGATATTTAATGAAAACAAAAGAATGCAGAATTAATTGGGGAAAAGTTAATTATTGAATAAGACAGGAAATGGGGCAATAGTGATGGAGAAATTAGATTAATTGTAATGGAATATTAGAGAGACGTGGTCGCTCAGGGGCTAAAATGGTGAGTTTGTCAATCTAAAGTTCGGCAGTTCATCAGTTTGAATCTCTAGTGCTATGTAACTAGGTGAGCTCCTGTTACCTGTCCCAGCTTCTGCCAACCTAGCAGTTCGAAAGCACTTAAAAAATGCAAGTATGAAAATAGGAACCACCTTTGGTGAGAAGATAACAGCGTTCTGTGCACTTTTGGCATTTAGTCATACCAGCCACGTGACCATGGAGACGTCCTCTGACAGTGCTGGCTTTTTAGCTTTGTAACAGAGATGAGCACCACCCCCTAGAGTCAGGAACGACTAGCACAAAGTGCAAGGGGAACCTTCACCTTTTTAATGAAATATTACATCAGTCATGTCTGATGTACTATGGAGAAATTCTTATATTCTTTGTTGCAATATAAAAGTGGAAAGCCAAGCAGGAAGATGTTAAAAGCATTGTTTCAGTAATACAGTATAAAACTTCATTTCCATAAAATGCAAACTATTAGGACATTTTTAAATGTATCTTAAATCACATTTGCTGATACAACTCTTTGGATTGATGGCTTTAAAAATCCACATGGAATATTCTGAATATATATGTGAAGTAGAGGTGTAATCAAAATAAGAAATATGTGTTGAACCTTAATATCTATGTTGTAGGTTAAAGAGGTAAATAAAATTACTGCCTATGCTGCCTTAAAAGGAAGATAATAAGTACCCTGTTGTCCACCCATTGGTATTCTTCTTTTTCTTCTTAAGTTAATCTATGGTTCCTCTATTGAAGATAATAACAGAAGAGAGACTGCTTCATATCTACAAATTTCCCCAAATATAGACCATCAATATAAGGGAATTTTCCTATTACTGCTGCACTTTGGATGGACGTGGATTGGGATCTTGACTGCGAAATATGACAGCGGAGAGAGGTTTATACAACATGTGGTTCCCATGTTAGCCCAGAAGGGGATCTGCTCAGCCTTCATTGAAATATTTCCAATCATTGATTATTCAAATAGGATTGCTGAGTTGGTCGAATTGGGACTCGCAATGTACCGGGTGGTTATGAAAAGCACAGTTAACGTCGTACTAGTTCATGGCCAAATTCATGCAATAATAATTCTGAGATGTCTTTCCACGAACTTGAAATCTGAAGATTTACCATTATGGAAGAAAGATAAAGTCTGGTTTCTGACAGCCCAGGTGGATTTCACCTCAGTTCCCTTTCTAAGAAATGGTGACCTAGACTTCCTCCACGGTGCTCTGTCTTTTGCAATTCACACAGAGAAGGTGTCAGGGTTCCAGCAATTTGTTCAGATGAAGAATCCTATCTTTGAAAAAGGAGATACTTTTCTCAAGCTATTCTGGGAAAGTGCCTTCCAATGTTCCTTCCCCATCTCTGTGATGAATGAAGATGAAAATGTGGTTCCCTGCACTGGAAAGGAGAAACTGGAAGTTCTTCCTACATCCGTATTTGACATGGATATGACTGGCCACAGCTATAGCATCTACAATGCCATTTATGTGGTGGCACATGCTTTGCATGACTTCCATTCATCAATAACAGCATACAGAGCTAGAGGGCATGATGAAGCCAAACTGGAACATCTGGACGAAAAGCTATGGAAGGTAAACCTTGAACAAACCAAGCAGATATTGGCTTCTCACAATATCTGCAACCCTAAAGTTAAAACTAAATTTAATGAATTCTTCCAAGGGGAATGTAACTAGACATGTTCATTTTGTTACATGTCATCTTCTCTCCAATTGTAGTCCGAATAATATCATTATTTGTTGCCTTGCAGTGAAATGTAAAAGTAAAGGTTTCCCTGCACATGTGTGCTAGTCATTTCTGGCTCTAGGGGGCAGTGCTCATCTCTGTTTCTAAGCTAAACAGCCAGCGCTATCTGAAGAACTCTCTGTGGTCATGTGGCTGGCATCAATAAATGCCAAAGGCGCATGGAATGCTGTTACCTTCCCACCAAAGTGGTCCCTATTTTTCTACTTGCATTTTTTATGTGCTTTCGAACTGCTAGGTTGGCAGAAGCCGGGACAAGTAATGGGAGCTCACTCTGTTATGCAGTGCTAGGGATTCAAACTGCTGAACTGCTGACCTTCTGATCGACAAGCTCAGCATCTTCGCCACTGAGCCACCATGTCCCTTGTGCAGTGAGATGGGCAGTAAACAAAAGTAATACGGAAATAAAATAAATAATAAACTATAATTTTGTCAACCATGAAGTGAGGCCCTTACGCCATCTTGGAGGCTTCAGGCTCACCACACAGTAGGGGGAGGGGGGAAATAGTTAGATGGCGTTCTGTAGCCAAAACAATAAAGTTTTCCTGTGGGAACCAAGGACATTCTCACAGGCGGCTGGCCAGAGGAGGAGTGAAGTAACCAAGCAACCGGCCAGCAACAGTGTGACCAGTGACTTGGGGAAAAGGGGAAATGTTTACTTTTTAACTGGTGAAAGCCGCAGGAACTTTCAGAGTCGGCTTTCCCCAGTTGTGCCAATATGATGTATCCAATAAATTGTTCTTTGAGGAATTTGCCTGCCTTAGAGTTCTGTCTTCTATGGATGCATTACTTGGAACGCTGACAAATTTATTAAACTATCTGCATATTAATTAAGCAAGAGTGCGAAATTTGTTATGTCTTTCATTTTATGTTCAGTTATTTATTTGGCTTTATGATGTGTATATATGTATATTTTATTCGGAAAGGTCTACATATAACTTCATGATTCCTACAGCACGAGTTTCAGTTGTTGACTGCAGTTTAATTACAGGTTCAAGTCTTGTTGTAGATATCAGAATTCTTTGTTTTCATGGAGAAAAAATATATATTTCCATAGATTATCAATCTGCCCTTTCCATACTTGGAAAAAAAAAAGGAAAATATCATCTTTCAGGTTTTCAGAGGTATCACCTTAGGGCACTGACTTTGATATCCAGCGCTCTCTGACTGAAGAATTTCTGACCTTGAAAGGCAACTTGAGATAATGATCATCAGCCTATCAATATTTAATCCAATCAGTTGTAGCAATACTTTACAAATGTAACTAAAATTATTTTATTTTGCATTTTATTCTTGGTACTTTGATCCAAGTTATATTTTAGTTGCCCCATTTTCTCTTTGTGCTCTACAGGACACTTCATTTAGTGACGGTTTACAAGATTATTTACAGGGTTATTGCATTGCCTATATCTTTCCTTAAGGTGTGAAAAATATTATATCTTTGAAAGGATTTATGTATCTTATCACTTTGGGTTATCTGATCACACATTCTCTCTCTTTCTCTCCCTTTGTCCCTTCTCCATTTCCAATGTAGCTTAATCAATTTATGAGAAGGATCTCATTTAATAATAGTGCTGGACAAAAAGTTTCTTTCAACTCTAATGGAGAATTGGAGACTGGTTTTGATATTATGAATTGGATCACATTCCCCAATCTATCTTTTCTGAGAGTCAGAGTTGGAAGGATGGATCTCATGGATTCCCAGAAAGCATTGTTCACCATTAATGAGGATGATATTGTATGGCCAAGGAGATTTAATCAGGCATGGCCAGTTTCATTTTGGTTTTTAGACAAATAACTTTCTGTCATCCCTCAAGTTGTCTTAGAGTCAAAATCCCACTGTCAACACTGAATTAAGCCTGGCTGAAGCAATCTTGGAGGCTCCAGGGTTGCCACACAATGGTGGGAGGGGGAAAATAGTTATATGAGGTTTTGTAGCCAAAACAATAAAGTTTTCCTATGAGAACCAAGGACATTCTCACAGGTGGCTGGCCAGAGGAGAAGCCAGTAACCAAGGGACTGGCCAGCACTTGGATTGGACAGTATGACCAGTGACTTGGGGAGAAAGAAGAAACTTTTACTTTTAATCAGGTGAAAGCCATGGGAAATTTCAGAATCAGATTTCACCAGTTGTGACAATATGATGTATCCAAAAAACTGTTCTTTGAGGAACTTGGCCTGCCTCAGAGTTTTGCTTCCTATGTATGCATTACTTGGAACACTGGCACTCATAGAAAAATTAGATTCAGATGCAAAATATTACAAATACTTCAAGATTCCTAAAAATTTTCCAGATAAATCTGGGGATTATTACAATATTTCTCTATCTGGTGAAGATTTGGATGCCTTCTACTTTAGGTTTATGAATGGAGAAATGGGAACATTTAAGAAGTAGAAATGATATTTCTTGTCCTATTGAAATAAAACTGAGTTTTCCTATTCAGCAAGAGCCATCCATATGTGGAAAAGTAAGGTTGTGCCAAGGACATTGAAAACATTTTGGCTTTTGATGAAAAATCAAAGGAAATAATGGTCTACGGAGCTTTGCAACATGCCTTCCTACTTTTTTATTCATAATTTAATGCTCCATACTGCTGAATGTCTCTATGGCTGAGCATTGTTTCCAACTGAAGTAATCCTTCTCTCTTGTGAATAAATTAAAACAGAGGTTAAACATAATGAAGGAAAATCAATGACACTCCTTAGTACTGAATTACTGATAAAATTGTCAAAGACAAAGCAATTTCTTTTTCCTTCATGAACAGGTCAAACCTCTGTCTTTGTGTAATAGTAGGTGCCATTCAGGTCATGCCAGGAGCAAGATAGAAGGGAAGCCATTTTGTTGTTATAATTGCCTACAATGTCCAAATGGGAAGATTTCCAACCAAGATGGTGAGTTCTTCCATTTGTATCCTAGAAAATATATCTAAATAAAATTGTGAGTTAGGACAGAAATAAAAAGTTTAGACTGGTGTTCTAAATTAAGGGTGTCAAACTTGATTTCATTGATGGCCAGATCAAGGTTGTGTTTGACCTTGGGGAGCCAGTGCGGATTGACCAGGGTGGGTGGGCCCAGTTTGATGTCACTCATGTTGGGGGGGGTGCCTATGGCCCGAATGCTCTGCCAGCGAAAATGGGTTCCCGAGCTCCGCGATGGCCTCCTGCAGCCCTCTGCCAGAGAAAATGGAGCTCAGAAGGGCACTGCGAGCCAGACCTTCACTGTTTCCAGGGTGGCCCCATGGGTCAGATCTAAGCACCTCATAGGCCAGATGTGGCCCACGGGCCTTGAATTTGACACCTCTGCTCTAGGTTAAATTTTCCCTTTGACAAATGGATGGAATAAAATGCAGTATATTGATCAGCATTCAGTTTATGGAATGGATTTCAATAGTGATACCAAGTAGTGAATCTTGGGGAAAAAAGGGTTTCAAATGGGAAATTTACCAGTGTATTTGATTACCACATGTTATAAAATCAATTCTTTTTTCTTAAAATATAGTGCTCAGGCTTGATTCCTTCAATGCAATTTGTAAATTGCTAATTTGTTTTTCTAGATATGGATAATTGTTTTCAATGTTCAAGTGATCAATATGCAAATGTGAAGCAGGATTTGTGTCTTCCAAAGACTGCAACGTTTTTGATGTATGAAGAAACTCTGGGGATCATTTTGGTCACTTCTGCTCTTTTCTTTTGTTTGGTCACAATTGGAATCCTTTGGATCTTTATTAGGCATCAGGACACTCCCATAGTCAAAGCCAACAACCGGAATCTCACCTATGTTCTCCTTATTGCTCTCCTCTTGTCTTTTCTTTGTTCATTATTATTCCTTGGAAAACCTGACAAAGTGACATGTCTCCTTCATCAAACTGCCTTTGGGATCATCTTCTCAGTGGCCATTTCTTGTGTCTTGGCCAAAACCATCATTGTAGTTCTGGCTTTCATGGCCACTAAGCCTGGGTCTAAGATAACCAAATGGATGGGGAGAAGATTGACCATGTCCATTGTGTTGAGCTGCAGTTTAATTCAAGGAATTATTTGCATTATATGGGTGACAACCTCTCCCCCATTCCCAGATGCTGACACAAATTCAGGGGCAGAAGAAATCTTTCTGCAGTGTAATGAAGGTTCAGTCTTCATGTTCTACTGTGTTTTGAGCTATATGGGTTTCCTTGCCGTCATCAGCTTCATGGTAGCTTTTCTAGCAAGGAAATTGCCTGATGCTTTCAATGAAGCCAAATTTATCACCTTCAGCATGTTGGTCTTCTGCACTGTCTGGTTGTCTTTTGTTCCAACATACCTATAAATATATGGTTGCTGTGGAGATCTTCTCTATTATTGCTTCTAGTGTTGGGTTACTGATTTGTATTTTTTTCTCTAAATGCTATATCATTTTGTTGAGGCCTGATCTGAACAACAAAGAACAGCTAAGAAGACAAACCTACAGAAAAACATAAAATTCTATCACTCATTTCTTCAGATTGTTTATCTGGAAACAAATAATTGAAAATTGTAATCCAATATCACTTACTTTGACTCACACTCTTTCAAATCTTTGAGTTTAATTTTCAGTTTATAAGCAAAATATACTATTGCATAGTATATTTACGTACTATCTATTTCATTTGTGTAATTTTTTTTAAAAAATCTTTGATTTAAATCTATTCTACTACAACAGTGAGTCTCAACCTTCCTAATGCCACGACCCTTTAATATAGTTCCTCATCTTGTGGTGACCCCCAACCATAAAAATATTCCTAAAACCATTGAAAATATGTGTTTTCCGATGGTCTTAGGTCGAATGAAAGGGTCATTCGACCCCCAAAGAAGTCTCGACCCACAGGTTGAGAACCACTGTACTACAAGTATTCCTCAATTTATGATTTATCACTTAGTGGCCATTTGAAATTATGAGAGACGATCTCAGACCTACTTACAAATCCAGTTACAAAGTTCTGATGGCCACCTATCCTCAAAGTGAAGTGATCACATTGTTTGGCACTTGGCACTGACCACATTTACAGTTGTTTCCTGAATCCTGCTGCCACATGACCACAATTTACAATCCTCCCCCCCCCCTGGAAACCAGCATTTACTTCTATTTTCTGGCAAAAAATGGTGATTGATACAATGGGTTGCTTCATGACTGTTGCATTTACTATTGCCATGTTTGCGTAATGACTTGACTGATTGCAAAAAAAAAAAAAAATTGCACAGAATTTTTAAAAAAATCTACCATAGTTACTTAATGATTGGTCTAGGATATGACCATGTGTCCAAGCCAAATTAGTTTAATAATCCAAGGAATATCTATATTTTATTGTTTATTTATTGCTTGCTAACATAGTGTGATTTCAAGAGAAGGCATGTATTTCAACAGTGATATTGACAGGGGCCACAATTAAATACTCCAAATAGGCAATTGTGAATATGGACCTATATTAGAGATGGAAGAACTGGTACTACAGAGCATGTTGAATATATCCCAGGTTCAGAATCTGCAAAGAATCCAAACTCATAGTGCAAGACATCACCTAATTCCCTCCTTGTCTGATTGGCCTCTAGAACAGAAGAGTGAACTTTCCCCAAAGGTCTGGGTGAAACTTCTGAAAACCATTGAGCATAAACTAAAGACACAGTGTGGAAAATACACAGATCATAACTCACAAGTTTATGCACCTGAAACTATCCTGGTATATGTCTTTGAAACCGCAATGCATCTTTATACTTCCTTTTTAATTAGTTCTCAGGAAAACTGCTTTTTGAAATTGAGTAGTGGAGTTTTCCCGAGCAAGACAGCTTTGCATTTCTCTATTGGAATTTGCCATCAATACTGTAGAACTGTTGTCTGTGGATGTAGAGGAACTTGTGGCCTGCCAATGAGGACAATGAGGAGGTTGGAGAGGAACATGAGTCAGTCCTGGGGTCTGAGGAAAGCTCTGATGAGTCTCTGCATCAGAGGCAGAGATGGGGCCAGGGCCGCCCGATAGTTATCAGCTGCCTTTTGAGTCGGAGATTAGTGGGGCAGAAGAACAGTTGGAGCCTGTTCCCAATGTGCGCATGAGCAGAGCTGCCAGGAGAAGGGAACAGTTAAGGAACAAGGATTGACTTGGGAATAAAGGCACAGGTAGACAGTGAATGGCCCCTCCCATAGGGAATAAAGAAAAGCAAAAGGGGAGGGAAGTTTGCAGGAGACAATTAGTTCACTTAATTGGTTCGTGACTCTCAGAGACTCCTTGCCAAGTACTTTCTTGTACAGCATTGTGTTTTGAAGATATCCTCCTGGCAGCTCTCCAAGCCAGATAAGGTCTGTGTTTATGAATTCACCCAGGAAAGACTGTTTGCCAGGACTTCACTGCATGTGAATGAGGAGAATTCAGAGTAACTTAATAAAAAGGGGTTTTGTTGGGCCAAGGAGTCTACTTTGTGGTTTGGGGAAGCCTCGATCAGAACAGTACTACCTGAGAAAAGAAAGTTGACAACTTGGGGAATATCTTAGATTCATGGCATCTGCTTCTGAACAGCAGGTAGAAACCATGACTAAAAAGCCTCATTTCAGCGGATACCATCTTGCAGTTTTTCTTAATGCAAGGGGACCCGACCACAGGAACTTAAAAGTAAATCCTCATTATCACCTAGAAAAGCTCTTGCAATGTTATTTACATAGGGCTGTATTTAAAGGCAACACAAAAACTAGAGCTTATCCAGAATTCAGCAGTGTTTATTTTAATGGATATAATAGAATGGCTATTTATACCTGGTTTGAATTATGTCATCTTGTTTTTGAGAGCAGGAACCGAACTATTTTTTTTCATCATTCAAAAGATAAATATTGAGGACAGCTTTTCCCCCTCCTTCCCCAGTCATTTAGTTGCCCCTTTCTTTGATTCTTTTCTGTAGGAAAGTTGCACAGTCAAACATTCAAGATGATATTAAGACATAGAAAAGAAATCAAAACCAGGAGGAGGAGGAGGAGGAGGAGGAGGAGGAGGAGGAGGAGGAGGAGGAGGAGGAGGAGGAGGAGGAGGAGGAGGAGGAGGAGGAGGAGGAGGAGGAGGAGACCTATTTGCATGGGAACAATGCCCCAAGAAAAAGAGAAGAGCAATGAAGATGGTTAGGAGAAGGAAAGCTAAAACATATAAAGAATGGGCAGGTGTATTTTAGTTAAAAGAAGGACTATGGGTGATATGAAAACAGTGTTCCAATATTTGAGGAGTTGTTATTAAAAAGAGGGGGATCAATCCATCCTTCAAAACACCGAAGGGAGGAGAAGAAGAAATGGATGGAAAATAATCAAGAAAGAACCAACCTAGAACTGAGGAGAAATTTTCTTAAAACAATAAATCAATGGAACAGCTTGCATCCAGAAGTTCTGGGTGCTCCAACAGTGAGATTTTAAAGTAGAAATTGGATAACCATTTGTCTGAAATGGCATAGGGCCATGATGGCAAAACTATGGCACACATGCCCGAAGTGGCACACAAAGCCATGATGCCTGGCATGCACGGCATTGCCTGTTCCCTTCCAGTTTCTAGTGCACATACATGATGATCAGCTGGCCTTTGTGCATGCAGCAGTGCCAGAAACTGGAATAGCTGGTCTGTGAGCTGGGAATGGGGCTTCCTCGAAGTTCGGAATTGGGAGTGGCCAGAAAGGACCAATGCGAATTCTCCCTTCTGCGGCATCATTAGTCTCTGGGCAGAGTCTCCCTTGACTTCACCCACTGGAGGAGAGTTCTGGAATTATTTGAATGACTACGACTAGTGCTACAAATATTTCAAGAGGCTGGACTAAAGGTAAAGGAAGAAAAGTGTAAAATAGCAGTAAATCAAGTCAAGTTCCTGGGATACCAGGTTAATGAATCCAGATTGCATCCCACCAAGGAGAAAGTACAAGTAATACAGGCTGCGCCAACACCAAGGAATAAGATGGAACTCCAGGCCTTTTTAGGGCTCCTCAATTTATATAGTGTATTTTTGCAACAAAAGGCATCTGTTGCTGAACCACTACGTTGACTATTGGGGAAAAAGGTGCTGTGGGTATGGGGGCACAGAGAAGCAGCTGCATTTGTGGGCGTAAAAAAATTAATTTCCTTGGATAGCGTCTTAGTTTAGTTTAATGAACATCTGCTGTTAGTTCTGATGTGTGATGCATCCGCATTTGGAGTTAGGGAAGTTTTGAGTCATCGCCTTCCAGACAATCGTGAGGCTTCAATAGCATTCTTTTCCAGGACATTATCATCTGCTGAGAAAAACTACAGCCAGCATGATAAAGAGGCATTGACTGCAGTGGCTGGAATTAAGAGATTTCACGAATATGTTTATGGAAGGAGATTTGATTACTGATAGATCATAAACCACTTTTGGGACTAATCGCAGGGGACCAGCAAACATTGCAGGTCCAGTCCCCAAGAATGATGTGTTGGACAGAGTTCTTAGCAGCATATAGTTATCCACTTATATGTCGACCCAGCATAGAACTGGGCCATACTGACGGCCTAAACTGATGTCCGCTACCTAATCTAGTAGAGGATCCAACTCCAGCAGCATCAGTGCTGCTGATTGAGACCATGCCATCCATTCTTGTTACAGCTGTCAAAGTAGCAACCCAGTTGAGAAAAGACTGAACAATCATGCAAGTGTTAAACTGGGAGTAGAGGAGATGGCCTAAAGAGACAGGGAGCATTTAAGCCATTCAGAGCAAGGCAATACAAACTTTCAGTGCAGAAGGGTTGCCTATTGTGGGGGAATAGGGTAGTAATACCCTCAAGGCTAAGGAAATCATTATTAGAGACTCTACATGAAGGCCACCTGGGAATTTTAAGGATGAAGGCATTGGCCCGTAATTATCTGTAGTGGCCAAATATAGATAGAGATATTGCAGAGTGGGTGGCATTGTGTCAAGCATGCCAGGAATCGAGACCAATACCTCCTGCACCACCACCACAGGACTAGGAAACATCAAAAGTCCCCTGGTCTCAATTTTGCAGGGCCGATAAAGGGGTTGTCCTTCCTAATTGTAGTGGATGCCTATTCCAAATGGCTGGAGGTGGCCATAATGAGGTCAACCACAACAAACACTGTTGTGAGAGTATTAAACAAAATGTTTGCGACACATGGGTTGCCGGACATGTTGGTATCGGACAATGGGCCACAATTTATGGCAATGGCATTCAAGGTATTCCTAGTAAACAGAGGAATATGTCACATCCTGGTCGTGCCATTTCACACCGCAAGTAATGGGCAAGTGGAGTGAATGGTGCAAATGACAAAAGAGGCCTTGACTCAAATGGGTCTAGGGGACTATCAGGAGAAACTTGATAACTATATGTTCAACCAACACGTCACTCCCTGTGTAGCTACCGGAAAGAGCCCAGCTGAATTACTTATGGGTCGCTGGCTGAGAACAAATATAGATAGAATACATCCTGATTATTTGACAGAAACCCTCACAGACTGGGAACGTATGGTCAGACCTTTGAGCAAGGTGATCTAGTATACACGTGGAATTATACTGGTCAACCCATATGAGTGCCAGCACAGATTACAGATGTTACAGGTCCCCATTCGTAACATCTGGAGCTTAAGGATGAGTGCCTGTGGCACAGACATATCAATCAGCTTCATAGCCGAGTGAAGGGGACAGCCATTAGGGAGCTGGAAGAAATAAACCGGGGTGGAAATCCAGAAGAGCAAGAGGGACAACAATGCAGTGAAAGGGTATCTGAAGGGCTGAGGCCAGTGCAGAATAAAAAACCTGTTATTGAGGGCCCATTGCCATGGAGCTAGTCTCACTTTTCCCCATCTCCAACTGAGGGATATGTTCAGGGGGGTGGGGCATATAGTATTTATAAGCCATCTGATGTAGTTGAAGAATCATCAAGAATGCACTTGACATGTGAGGGCCTGACAGAAATACAGGAGAGCCACCAGTTGATGCGAAGCCACCATAGACCAATGTATCTGAATGATACATATGTTTGCGGTATACAAAGTTTCCCTGAGAATCGTATTGAAGGTGCAGACTTTTCTTCTGCCATGCAGGTGTCGGAGATATTTTAATGTTATTGGTTAAAGGCTGATAGTTTTCCTTTAAAAGGGGCTATCAGCCGGAAATTGCATGTTGGTTTTACTGAGTCATTATTTACAATAAAGATTGCTGCTGAAAGTTTGGCTTCTCATCTCTGTTCCTACTCCCACACATTCCAGACACCATGAGGCTCGTCACACCGGTGAAGCTACTCACAGCAGGATGCTGCATGGTGTGTTGTGTAATTGTGCATATGAGTGGTTCCACTGGCATAATGAGTCTCACAGTGTTTGCCGAGAGCAGCTCCATCAGCGCAATGAGCATCACTGTGTCCTGCTGGAGCGGCTCCACTGGTGGCTGCAGAAGAATTTGGGCAGCAGTGCAATAGATGTTGGGGCGTGGGAGGCCTGGCTGCAGCAGTCCTAAGGTAAGTGAGTAGTGGATGTGTGGGCCTCCAACCGCCAACCCCTGCCATAGCTTGATTTTGACAGCTGCACCTCTCCCCACCTTGTATAACCAGAAGGTGGGCAGGGCTCAACCAGGGCTTATTTTGGGGGTAAGACTTATATTAGGTGTGGGGGGTAATCGGGCAGAGGCTTGTTTTCAGGTTAGGTCATATTTTCAGGGAAACATAGTATTCAGGGAGAATCTAACCTAAATCATTCTCAATATTTGAGGTGTAAACTTTGATTGGACTTTTGTTCACAAATAGACTGTATTTAGGGGGAGCGGCATTTCTGTTTTTAACAATTCTCCAGATTTTTTTCTTCACATATTATTGTCAGAAGGGGGCAAAATGCTTTTGGAATGGGTTTTGATGTAAAAGCAACCCTAAACTTTAGCTTTGTTCTAACTCTTTGTGAATAAATATCGTAAACCTATTACATAAAAAAAAATAAGCACTTTTTTTAGCATTTGGGATATAACTCTTTTTTTTTTTTTGGTCCTTCTACAAATTCAGGAAATATTCATGAATTTTCCATTAGTTAGGATTCTTCACTTCCTCTCAATTATTACAAGAATTTTCATCTTGTGACTCCCACACTACAGAATGCTAAAGGTCATCTCTGCTAAGATGGCAAAAAGATGTTTTCTTGTTCAAGACTTCTCAGGACTTTGATTCCAAAACTGTTGTCTTTTCTACTGCAATTATCACTCCCTATATTATTATTTCAACATTTCAACTTTAGGTCCTTAGGGAGTAGCTGAGCTATTATTTCAAGTAGAATTATACTGTACTTCATGAAAAAGAATTTGGAGATGGACAAAGAGTTTGGAGATGGCTTACAAAGAAATGCAGTTGTTAAAGTTGATGATATTTGCAGTATTGGTTCTTGTACTTTTATCTCAAATGTTGTGCAGGATTCTCAGGAGTGAATGCATCAGCAGTGACCCTCTGCCTTTTCTTCTCAAGAAATATCAGGCAGGAGACATCATTGTTGTCAATATGCTCTCACAGATCTATGTCTTCCATACAATGATGGACTTCACCAAGCGTCCCTCTAAGGAGTTCTTTGAGGACACTGTGTAAGAATTTATACATGGAAATCAAGTCAATTTGAACTAGGAAGTCTTGTTATAGTCATATTAACTTCAGTTCCAATGATTGGCAGCATCTTTGCTGGATAGCACTATCTTCATCCTCCCATTCTTCCTCCTTTTCCATTATCATCTTCTCTTCTTTGTTCCTTTTAAAAATAGCATCAATAATCCTTGATTGTTACATGATAATCAGAAGAATAAGGCTTTCCCCAAAAGTTTGTTTCCACTTAGTTTGCATGTTCTGATGGAGGTTTTTTATAGAAAACTCTCTGAAATCCATAATCATTATGTGATGAGTACACCTTGTAGGGCATAAAAAAGATATTTAATTTTTTCCCCCAAATTTCCCCACAATATTATAAAAAGAGAAAGCACTATTACACAAATAAAAATTTGCATTTGGAAAAGAAATATATAATACCAAATACAGGAAATGGAGGAGAAAAAGCTAAGCCAAACTGTATGTTGGGAAGATATCCCTGGAGTTGAAGGAACCTCAACTTTTCAAGGAGAGTTTGAGATGTTCATATACTTCTGAAGTTGAAAGGACTGACCTTCTCCACTGAGTGGAGCTCCATGCTTAGGGAAAGGATGTGATGTCTTGGAGTGAGTAACTTAAAATTCCTTCCTGGAAAATGGATGGCTTATGATCTATTAGATGTTGTTCAGGAATGAGCTGGATTTTATAAAAGGGATATTTTAACAAGCTGCACATGTGGTCCAAGAAGACTACAGTAGTGGCCAAAATTGTGGAAAACTTTTGGGAAAAGTATATTTTTTGAGGTTTGATGGCTAATGATACCATTTTTATTTTTATTTTTGGAGTTTCAAAATAATCATATTCCACTGTTGGAATGGCCTGGGAATAGCCCAGACTTTAACCCAATTGAAAATCTATGGAGCCGACTAAAGGAACTTGTTAGTCAGAAGCGACAAAGCAATAAAACCCAGTTAATAGAAGCAATCATTCAATCTTGATTTCACATTATAACAGCTGCAGAACTGAAAGACTTGGTTCACTCCATGGGAAGACGTTGTAAGGCTGTAATTCATGCTAAAGGTTACCCAATTAAGTATTAAATGACATGGTGGTAATTTTTATATATCTCGTTTTTTTTCTATGTGTTTCACTTATCTTCCTTATACTGTAACTGCTATTCTGATAGCAAATCCTTCATAAAAGTTATTGCATTACATTCTTGATTAAATTATCTTTCCATTGATATATAATTTTATGGTACTACTCAAAAGAAAAAAAAGTGGTGTTATTAGCTAGTTTTAGAAAATACACTTTTCCCAAAAGGTTTCCACAATTTTGGTCACTACTGTAAAGAATCTTCAACAGATTGTGTTTCAACTTTAATGCATACCCTCATTGAGGTTCTTTAGAGAAACTTTTTGAGAGTCTTCATCATAAAATAATTTACACAGAGAAGATAAAGTTTCATGTCTTTCTCTAGATTTGTTATTGAACAGCCAAGTTTCCAGATAGTAAATTAATGAAAACCAAAGTGTTCACCTTTTATTTTAATTGAAGATTTCTTTTTAAAATGTTGCCATGAGAATTATTCACTTCACCTTCATTCTAGCATTAAAAAAATTCTAGTTGTTAAAGTACGTGACATCAGTGTTATAAAGAATTTATTACCATATTTTTTGGATTATAAGATGCACCTGACTATAAGACGCATCTAAATTTAGAAGAGGAAAACAAACAATAAAAGGTTTTGACCTACCTTTTTTTTGGCCCATTTTTGAGGCTTTGGGGGGCCATTTTGAGGCTTTGGGGGGGGGGCATTTTCAAGCCTTTATTTTTGCTTGAATTTTTAGAAAAAAGCAGACTGAAAAAAGCCTTAAAGCAGGACCAAAAAAAAAAAAAAAGCCTCAAACATGGGCCCAAAAAGGCCTGAAAAACAGGGTGTGTGGAGGCCAAAAAAATGGTTGACGGATGGGACGGCATCAGCAACATATGGTCTATAAGATGCAGAGACATTTTGGCCCTCTTTTGGGAGACAAAAAAGTGCATTTTATAGTCCAAAAAATATGGCAAGTAAAATCTTAAAGATTTTTTAAAATTATTAATTACATGCTTTAATATAATTTAATTAAATTATATGCGCTCTCTGATACCATGGAAAAAGCTATGCTCTTTTTTTGGTCAAAGTTCTATATTCCAAGTTCTGTATAGGAAATACTGGGATTGAGCTATATTTTTTTTTATCTTCAGGGCATAATAAATGTTTGATTTGGGAGAATGCCTGTTTGAAACAAGGAAATAATTTTTATTTCATGCCATCAATTATCTTAGACCCTCCCCCAAACTTCATTTTCTGAAATTATTAAGTTGAATATTGGAAGATTATTGGGAGAAAAACGATTTTTATCACCAATATTTTTTAAATACTATCAAACCATGGTAAAATCCTCCCTGGTTTCCCATCTTTTGACCGCCCACACACAGTGCACGCCAAATGCATAATGTGCGTGAATGTGCCGTGCATACCAAAGACATGCTGTGCATGCACGCATGCACAGTGCATGCCAAACGTGAGCTTCATGCATAAAAAAGAGGTCTGGGAAGGTTAGTAGAACAGCAAGGAGGGAACACCTGTGCCATGTGATTTAGATTCAGTAGAAAACAGGATTTCCTGCTTTCTATTAATTTAAATCATGTGGCTCAGCAGATCATCGGAAATACTGGTTCAGACGAACTGGTAGCTTTTTTTTTTTTTTTACTACCAGTTCACCTGAACTGATGCAAACTGATAGCATTTCCCTCCTGCTATCAAACCTCCTCTATGATTCTGGCCATTAAAATCAAAATGATTGCAATATATAGGTTATCACACTAAGCTATAAAGAAGTATTTTAGGTGTTTCTGTTCCATTGAATGCACTGTGACAAAGCAAGCATTTCCCTTTCCAGAGTCATGACTCCAATCTACCAGCACATCTTGGCCTTAGAATTTGCCATTACAGAGATCAACAGAAATCCCCATATTTTACCCAATCATGCCCTTGGTTTCCAGATCTATAATACCTACTTCATGCCAAGTTGGACATTCCGAGCTTCTCTGGAGCTTTTCTCTACAAATGGCCGCTTCATTCCTAACTACAGTTGTGATATGCAGCACAGACCAATAGCAGTCATTGGGGGACCTACTGCTGAAGTTTGTCTACAAATGGCTACCATTCTGTCCATCTACAAGATGCCACAGGTATCAGCTTTGATAGAGCCCACATCATGTAGATAATTATTGATGCTCTATTCCATTCTTTTTAGAGGAACATTTATGGTATAGGAAGGAAGGAGTTCTGCCCGAAATAGAGATTATTCTTATAATTAATGACTTCTGATGACTACAAGAGAATTCTGCTGTGGCTTATATCTGTCCCCAGTCTTGCAGCCATAACTCTTCTGGCTTTTTATATTTGAAAGACCTATATAATCAATGAGTGTGCTATCCCTTGCCAAGGAGTAATTTTCCATTAAAGCAATGTTTTAAGAGAAATATTGGCTAAAACTATAGAGAATTCTCAGAAGTATTAAACAGAAAAAGTATTTTGAGGCCAATCTATCAATTTACAATTTCCAGTTCCTCTTAATAGTACTGAAAGGTGGTGGTGGGGGGAAGGAATGTGTGATGAAATGGGGCTACCCATATTTTTCAGAGTATAAGACACACTTATCCTCCCCCCAAAAGAGGTTGAAAATTTGGATGTGTCTTATACTCTGAATGTAGCTTTTTAAAAGCTTTTTTCAGCCCTAATGAGGCGCTAGCAAGTGAAGCGATCTTATGTGCTTTGCCTGCTTTTTTCATTGCTGCTCCCTCGGATGATCAGCTGTGCTTTAGAAGCTGTTTTTTATCTGCAACCAGTAGATAAAAGCATGTGTGTGCTCAAAACCAGCAAATTAACGTGCTGAAGCTGACCAGACTAAGGAGGCTAGCCAGATTAATACCTGGTAGGCAGAATTTTTTTTTCATGTTTTCCTCCCCAAAAACTAAGATGTGTCTTATACTCCGATGCGTCTTATACTCTGAAAATATATGGTAAGTTATAGACAACAATGACAATTAGGGAAATTGGTGAAGAAATGAAATTATTCTTTTCGGGAATTTTGCATTAATAATATCTGATGTAGGAAAATACTTAAACTGTCTGTTAAAATATAAAAGTGGAAAGCCAAGTTGGAAAATGCTGTAGGCATTGTTTGATTAGTATAACATTTGTACAATTTGTTATGCCTGTCTTTTTATGTTAACTGAACTCTTTATTGTGCCTTGCAGTATCCAAGTTTTATATGTGTTCCCTGAATTTACACATTTTAAGAGCTTTCTCACCCTGTAGTATTTATTTCAGATCCAAAAGATGATGATGACTATTTTAATTTATATAATTCATATCTGTAGCCTCTCTCTCTCTCTCTCTCTCTCTCTCTCTCTCTCTCTCTCTCTCTCTCTCTCTCTCTCTCTCTCTCTCTCTCTCTCTCTCTCTCTCTCTCTCTGTGTGTGTGTGTGTGCAGACTAAATATAAAAGCCTCTGTCATCATTAGGATTAGACTTCAATAAGGCATTTTATAAAGTTGATCACATCTTACTTCTTGGTAAAACAGAACAATGTGGGATTTGCCATTGACTGATGAACTGTGTAGTCTTTGATCAAATTTGCTAACACCACTCCCTCAACCTTGGGAGTGATAACAATTTCCAAATGTCACATTCTGAATGTATTTGTAAAGTATAGGTTCACAAATATGAAATATGTGTAGAACCTTAATATGTTGTAGCTTAAATGGGTAAATAATATCATCCCACACTAACTTAAAAAAACAAACAAAAAGGAAAGAAGTATCCCGTTGACTCTTTGCCTGTATTTTTCTTTTCTCTTTTTAAGCTAGTCTATGGTTCCACTACCAAAAGTAGTACACAAGCAGTGGCTACTTTACATCAACAAATGTTCCCAAATATGGACTGTCAATATAAAGGCATTTTTCAATTACTGTTACATTTCAGATGGACATGGATTGGGATCTTGTCGGTGAATAATGATAGAGGGGACAAGTTTGTACAAAAGGTGGTTCCCATGTTTGCCCAGAGAGGGATCTGCTCAGACTTTATTGAAACTTTTCCAATAATCGATTCAAGTAGCATTGCTGAGTTGGTGGAAATAGGACTTGAAATGTACCTGGTGGTTATGAAAAGCACAGTTAATGTAGTATTAGTTCATGGTGAAATTTATGGAGTTATAGTTCTGAGACTTCTTTCCACTAATTTGAAAATTGAAGATGCACCATTATGGAGAAAGGGTAAGATCTGGGTCATGACAGCTGAGATGGATTTCACCTCCCTTCCCTTTCTAAGGAATAGTGACTTAGTCTTCCTCCATGGTGCTCTGTCTTTTGCAATTCACACAGAGAAAGTGTTAGGATTCAAACAATTTGTTCAGATGAAGGACCCAATTTTAGAAAAAGAAGATACTTTTATCAAGCTCTTCTGGGAAAGTGCCTTTCACTGTTCCTTCCTCATCTCTGTAATGGAGGAGGAAAATGTGGTCCCCTGCACTGGAAAGGAGAAATTGGAAGCTCTTCCTACATCTGTGTTTGAAATGGACATGACTGGCCATAGCTACAGCATCTACAATGCCATCCATGTGGTGGCCCGTGCTTTTCATGACTTCCATTCATCCATGATGGAATACAGAGCTAGAGGGCATGAAGTCAAACAGAAACATCTGGATCACAAGCCATGGAAGGTAATCCCTTAAGAAAACCAGTTACTGACTGCTCATAATACCTGCAGCCTGAACCCTAAATCTCAATTAAATTCATTCTGTCAAGGGAAATGTAAAAGTGATCCCTCTTTTATTTTTTATTTTATTCTTTTTAGTATTTGCATCTGTATTACATTTTAGTTGCTTTATTTTGTATTTGTGCTCTAAAGGATGCATTATTTTAATGCTGGTTTACCAAAGTAATTTTGCAAAGCTTCTTCTCCGGTAAGATTGTACTGCTAATTAGGGCATACAAAACCTTTGCCAAATACAGCTCATCTGCCTGGAACCCATATTGTATATCAGACATTAACATGATTGAGCAGGTTCAGAGGTATTTCTCGAGAAGAGTATTCATCTCCTCTACTCACAATAGAATTCCCTCTGCCTCCAGGCTTGAAATTTTGGGCTTGGACAATCTGGAACTGTGCCGCCTGTGGTCCGATCTAAGCAAAGTACACAAAATTGCCTGCTACAATGTCTTGCCTGTCAATGACTTCTTCAGTTTCAACCTCAATAATACACAGACAAACAATCAATACAAACTCAATTAAACTTCAAGGCAGAAAATATGATTTCAGCAACAGAGTGGTCAATGTCTGGAATACCCTACCCAAATCTGTTGTCACAGCTTCAATCTCAAACTGTCTATGTGGACCACACCCCATTTTAAGAGGTCCATAAAAGGTGCATGCATAAGTGCACCAGCGTGCCTACCGTCCCTGTCTTACTGCCCCCATTTATCTGTGTTTACTTACTTTGTTCATGTTTATGTTCATACCTATATTTGTTATCTTGTACATGTTTAACAAAAAAATAAAATAAATAAATAAATAAAAATAGATAAATAAATAAAGTGCATACTGTTATTGCATTGCTTACTATCTTCCCTTTAAACTTTGAAGAAAATATTATTGAATTTATTTATTATATTTCTATACCGCCTTTCTCCCGCAGGACTCAAGGCGGTGTACAGTCAAGAAAAAATAAAAGATACATAAACATCATAAAATTGATAATTAAAATTATAACATAGTTTAGCCCAAATTAAATAAAACCCAAAATTAGATAATATTTGAATCATTCCCAGTTAACATGTTTAGCTCTGCCTGATTGAACATCAGGGTCTTGAGGGCACAGTGGAAAGCACGGAGATTAGGGATGTTTCGTATCTCAGGGGGCAATTCATTCCAAAGGGTTGGAGCCCTTACAGAGAAGGCCCTCCCCCTGGGAATCACCAGTCGGCACAATTTGACTGATGGTACCCTGAGTAGTCCCTCCCTGTGAGAACCAACTAGTTGGTGGGAGGCTTTTGGTGGCAAAAGACGGTCTCGTAAGTACCCAGGTCCTAAGCCATGGAGTGCTTCAAAGGTGATAACTAACACCTTGAATCGCACCCGGGAGACCACCAGGAGCCAGTGCAGCTTGTATAGGAGAGGTGTTACATGGGCACAACAAGATGCGCCCATAATTACTCACGTGGCTACATTCTGGACCAGTTGGAGCCTCCGGGTGCTTTTCATGAGGAAAAATGAAATGAGGGAATGAATGTTTTCACTTGGGTACCTGATTTCTTTCTTTCTTCTTTTCCATTGTAGCTAAACCAATTTATGAGAGGGGTCTCGTTCAACAATAGTGCTGGGCAAAAGGTTTCTTTCAACCAAAATGGAGAATTGGAGACTGGATTTGATATTATGAATTGGATCACATTCCCCAATCTATCGTTTCTCAGGCTCAGAGTTGGAGGAATGGAAATCACGGATTCCCAGGAAGCACTGTTCACCATTGATGAGGCTGATATTGTATGGCCAAGGAGATTTAACCAGGTATGATTAGTTCCATTTTAGCTCGTAGACAAATAGCTTTCTGTCATTCTTCAAGTTGTCTTATCTTCAAAGTCCAATTAGATTCAAATGCAAAATAGATTCAAATGCAAAATTAGATTCAAATGCAAAATATTTCAAACACTCCAAGATTACTAAATATTCTCCAGACCAATCTGAGGAGCATTACACTGTATCTCTGCTCTTGGATGCCTTTTAGGTCATATTTGTGAATGGAGAGATCAGAGTATTTAAGATGCAGAATTGATGTTTCTGATCATATTGAAATAAAACAGTGTGTTTTCCTATTCAGCAGGAGCCAGATATGGAAAAGGAAGGTGGTACCAAGGATATTGCAAAGATTTTGGATTCTGTAGATGTCGAGCCTGAAACTGACATATGTGTAGCCATATTTTATTGTAGTCCTTATCTATTCTTTTCTTTTAATTTAATTTTCTTTTTATTTAATGCTGCTTAGTACTGAAAGTTGGATTATTGAGTACTTTCTTCAAATGAAATAATCCTGCTCTCTACTGAAGAAACTAATGCAGAAGATAACCACAGTGAAGGGAGAGAAGGAGAGCATTATGACTCTGCTTTTACTGTGCTATCACTAAGTGCAAATTTTTTAAAAGAAAAACATATTCTCCTTTTCTTCTTGAATAGGTCCAACCTCTGTCTTTGTGTAATAGTAAGTGTCATTCCGGTTATGCCAGGAGCAAGATAGAAGACAAACCATTTTGCTGCTACAATTGTCTACAATGTCCTCATGGGAAGATTTCCAACCAAGATGGTGAGTTCTTGCATATGCTAATGTAAATATATATATATACCTAAATAAAACTGTGAATCAAAACAGCAATGAAAACTCTAGATTAATACTCTAGATTAAAAGTTCCTGTTAGAAGATGGAAAGAATAAAAGGTAGCGAATTGATCAGCATTCAGTTTATTGAATGGATTTCAAATACCAAATGATACCAAACAATGTATCTTGGAGCAAAGGGGTTTCAAACAAGAAATTTACTGTTTTTCGTGTGTTATAAAACAGGTTTTTGTTCTTAAACACAATGGTGCTCAGTGTCAGGTATGCCTCCTTTCAGTACTCAAGAAAGGAAAACCCCAACTCCATTTGTATAGAGAAAGGTACTTTTACTGAGTATGAACTGAATGCAACCAAAGAAAAGCAAGGTCTGAGGCAATAGGCATGAAAATCACATATAGAAAGCATCCCTAAATTATCCTATCCACATCCCACCAAGGAGGTCATGTGGGGTGCAGCTTCCGATGGCTCCATCCTTCTGGTATGCCAGGACGGTTGATCTTGGCTGGTTATAAGCACGCCTCCCAGCTGCAGAGAAGTGCTGATAGAAAACTTTCTATCAGCTGCAGAGAAGTGCTGATAGAAAACTTTCTCCAATTCACTCCCTTTTGCAAGACATCTCCACCAGCTCACTTCACCCCTACAACTACCCAAACAGCTCCCCCCTCCCCCCATTACAATGGCAGCTGTAGCAAGCAAGCAATATAGAAGTGGAGGTTGACACTCAGTTTTTATTCTTTCAGTGCAATTTGTACCTTATGAATTTATTTTGTAGACATGGATGATTGCTTTCAGTGCCCAGAAGATCATTATGCAAATGTGAACCATGACTTGTGTCTTCCAAAGATTGCAACATTTTTGATGTATGAAGAAACTTTGGGGATCACTTTGGCCAGTTCTGCTCTTTACTTTTGTTTGGTCACAATTGGAATCCTTTGGATCTTTATTAGGCATCAGGACACTCCCATAGTCAAAGCCAACAACCGGAATCTCACCTATGTTCTCCTTATTGCTCTCCTCTTGTCTTTTCTTTGTTCATTATTATTCCTTGGAAAACCTGACAAAGTGACATGTCTCCTTCGTCAAACTGCCTTTGGGATCATCTTCTCAGTGGCCATTTCTTGTGTCTTGGCTAAAACCATCATTGTAGTTCTGGCTTTCATGGCCACGAAGCCTGGGTCTCAGATGACCAGATGGGTGGGGAAAAGATTGGCCATGTCCATCGTGTTGGGCTGCAGTTTAATTGAAGGACTTATTTGCACTATATGGCTGATAACCTCTCCCCCATTCCCAGATGCTGACACAAATTCAGGGGCAGAAGAAATCTTTCTGCAATGCAATGAAGGCTCAGTCTTTATGTTCTACTGTGTCTTGGGCTACATGGGCTTCCTTGCCATTATTAGCTTTACAGTGGCTTTCCTAGCAAGAAAATTGCCTGATATTTTCAATGAAGCCAAGTTTATCACCTTTAGCATGTTGGTCTTCTGCAGTGTCTGGTTGTCCTTTGTTCCAACATACCTGAGCACCAAGGGAAAATATATGGTTGCTGTGGAGATCTTCTCCATTATTGCTTCTAGTGTTGGGCTACTGATTTGTATTTTTTTACCTAAATGCTACATCATTGTTTTTAGGCCTTCTCTAAACAGCAAACAACAGCTAAGGAGACAAACCCATAACAATGCATAAAATTATATAAATCATGATTTCTGTAGGAAAAGAGAATCATTTCGTCTATTTCAAAATCACCTAGAATTATACTTTTCAAATAATCAGGTTTAATTTTCAGTTGACAAGTAAAATAAAGTGTTTCCATTTACATATCATTTGTTACATTTTTGTTGATGGATTAAACATTTTGTACAATATTGCCCAAGATTTCCCTTCTGGAACCCTATATGATCTATATAAAGCAAAAACAGAGGCGATCACCTGGATAGTTGAATTGGACATCCAGTATGAGGCCACTGCCATACCCCCATAGAAGTTTCATATATAATTAAGTGAACTATAAATATATGTTTACTTCTTTTCTGTCATGTTCTCATCATATACTAAATAATAATAATTTGTGTTGACCAGTATTTTTTTTTCAAGGAACCTGAACTGATATTCATGAATATAACCCTGTAAAATTATCTTCAATCTTTCATCAAAATCATGATAAACAGTTTGTGAATATTATTCAATAAAGGCATTCGTCAATAGTTTCATATCACCATTTTTTTTTTAATCACCATGCATCAACAAGCTCGTAATTGTCCTCTGTGGGGAAAAAAAACTTTTGTAATTTACAATGTATATTTTTAATATTTGTATCAGAATTTTGATTTTCTGTGTGAGAACCAATCCATTCCAGTATCCCAGGAGACACCAATTTTATATGCAAAATCTAGTAATTTTCCCATAAGTACTTTATAAAACATTGTTTCATCTTCATTTGGGGTCTGAAAAGTGCTTTTTCAAGAGACAACTGGACTTTCTATTTTTTCTTTGAAGATGTTTTGCTTCTCATCCAAGGAGCTTCTTCTCATCTAAGAAGCTTCTTGGATGAGAAGTGAAACATCTTCAAAGAAAAACCAGAAAGTCCAGTTGCTTCTTGAAAAAGCACGTTTGGAACAACCATACCTGGTTGTAGAAAAAATACTTTTAAAAGCCTCTAACGATCAGGCAACTCAGCTGGGATCAGCCGAGGCTTTTAAAAGCATTTAAAAGCATTCAGCCAAAGAGGTTGTAGAAAAAATGCTTTTAAAAGTCTTTGGCGATCCCAGCTGAGCCGTGTAATCATCAGAGGCTTTTTTTTTTTACTTTTAAAAGCATTTTTTGGCCAAAGATGTTTAAAAAAAATGCTTTTAAAAGTAAGAAAAAAAGCATCTGATGATCACGTAGCTCAGCTGGGCATGGGTGGGAGGGGCAGGGATTTTTGCTACTGGTTCTCCAAAACACCTGCTGCCATCACTACTGGCTTGGGCGATCCGGTCTGAACCAGGAGCATTTCACCCCTGTGTTATGGATTCCATTGTTTGGGCAGCTGCATCTGCTGGCCCTAGTTGGCAGGCCATTTCTGCTCTATAGTCCCCATTGTGGTGCTTCTCAAGCAAGACAGCTTTGCATTACTACATTGGGTTTCTATATTGGAGTTTGCCATTAATATCAGTATTCTTTCTACCTGTGAAAAAGAAGGTTGGCAATTTGGAGACGGGGGGGAGGGGTTCTTCCAGGACTCATGAGAACTGCCTTTGACAGGTTATAGCAATGTTTGTTATATAAGGATGCAGTTAAAGACTACAATATAGCCTATTCACAATGCACCAGTTTTGGTCTTAATGGATGCAGGTGTTAACAGGTAGAACAGATATCAAATGCAAAGCCCACGGGCCGGATCTGTCCCACAAGGCCAGTCTGGAAATATCAAAGGACCAGGCCACGTGGTTTCTGCCAGCCAAAATGGGCTTCAAGGAGGCTGTATGTAGCTCCAACATCACCCATTTTTGGCCTCCATAGCCTCCTGCAGCACTCTGCCAGCCAAAAAAGGGCCACATGGAGGCCTTGCAGGGCCTTTGCTTGGCCCATTTTGGTCGGCAAAGTGCTGCTGGAGGCCAGAGAGGCTGAAAATGTCACATGGCTCGTTTATGTCTGGGAGAATGTTGCAGGAGGCCATGGAGGCTGAAAACAAAGCAGAAGACCATCCAGGCTGAAAACAGGGTGCAGGGAGTTGTTTGCAAGCTCCCCTCATCCAGTTTTGTCCAGCAGGATGTTACAGGAGGCATCCATCCCATCCCTCCCTTGCTCCCCCCTCCCCCAGCCCATGGAGGAGAACTACAATGATGATCCGGCCCTCGAAGAAATCCAGTTTGACACCCTTGCTGTAGAACCACGTATATCAACAAGATGGAAATAGATCTATACCAGTCTCCCTCTTAAATTCAAACAGTTAGCATGATAACTGCTGGAATGCTTAAAAAGGTCTAAAAACTAGTGAATGGAGATTTCACTGAAAATTAGGCCATGAAACATCTTGATATACGTAGGAAAATCCCTGGCATAAAGAAATATACACATAAAGACCTACGAAAATAAAATAATAAATATTTGACTGTTACAGGGCAGAATTAAAAATAAAAAAATGGGTGTGGCTGGCTGACGAAATCTAACAAGATGGAAATAGATCTATACCGGTCTCCCTCTTAAATTCAAACAGTTAGCATGATAGCAGCTGGAATGTTTAAAAAGGTCTAAAAACTAGTGAATGGAGATTTCACTGAAAATTAGGCCATGAAACATCTTGATATGCGTAGGAAAATTCCTGGCATAAAGAAATATACACATAAAGACCTACGAAAATAAAATTATAGATAGATAGATAGATAGATAGATAGATAGATAGATAGATAGATAGATAGATAGATAGATAGATAGATAGATAGATAGATAGATAGATAGATAGATAGGCAGGAAAGGCAGGAAGGCAGGAAGGCAGGAAGGCAGGAAAGCAAGAAGGAAGGAAGGAAAAAGGGAAAAAGGGAGGAAGGAAAGAAGGAAAGAGAGAAAGAAAGAAAAATAAAATGAGAGGTTTACAGTCCTGCCACTTAGCAGACCTGAAAAGAAAAGATAAATGTCTGATCAATCTATTTCTCTCTAGTAGGGATAGGAGGATTCGTATCAATTCCTTATCATTGTTTAGCAGAAAGGCAGAAATTTAAGGAAAGGGAAGCATCTCTGTTGAACAACAGTGCCTTCACAATACATAAGATAGGAATTGTATTAGCGATTGAACCCAGATCAACTGAGAGGGAGGGAGGGGGCTAATATTGCTAGATATTAGGAACTCCTTCCAAAATTTGGAGGTAAATTGTACACTCCTGTCTGAGATTATACTTTTTGGAGCACCATGTAACCTATACACATGTTGAATAAACATTTTTGCAAGGGTTTTAGCTGAAGGGATCTTAGGACATGGGATGAAATGCACTTGTTTGGAAAACAAATCAGTTACTGCCCATATGACTGTGCACTCCCCACTATCCGGCAGTTCTACAATAAAATCCATGGATATCTCTTTCCAAGGGGCATTTGGCCTTGCTACAGTCTGAAGTAGACCAGGTGGCTTCCCTGGAGGCCTCTTAGCTGAGGCACACACTGGGCAGCTGGCTACATATGCCTCTATATCCTTCTTGAGTGCAGGCCACCAGAATTGTCTTTTAACAAGATGTAGGATTTTGACAAATCCAAAGTGTCCCACCGCCTTGGTGTCATGAGCATGCTGCAACACTGTTATTCTCAAACTGGCAGGAACATACAATTTGGCTCCCACCCAAGCTAGTCCATCACAACGTGTACATTCATTTGAGTGGGTTTGAAACCACTTGTCAGTTTTCAGAGCTTCTTGTAGTTTCTGAAGCATATTGCCCGATAGGGCTGGATTGCTCCTCGCCTGTGCTCTGGTGGTCACTGGTGCCACCAGTTGAATCAAAGGGATGATCGGGCAAACCACTTCCTCCTTAGTACTGTTGTATTGAGGCAATCTGGAAAGTGCATCTGCCATGAAGTTTTTCCTACCAGGAAGGTAGCATAGAGTGAAATCAAAATGGTTGAAGTGCTGAGCCCAGCGAACTTGCTTTGGTGACAGCTTATGCAGTGTTTTCAAAGCCTCCAGGTTTTTATGGTCAGTCCACACTTCAAAAGACTTCCCCTTTCAGGGTGGTTTCATGGGCTTTTGCGGGCACTTTGTCAGCCTTCTTTGGCCCCAAGCCGGTAGATTTTGACATTGGCTTGGAAAAATACTCTCTGGCCTAGTGACCTTCCTTTCCACACTTGAAGCACATGAAGGGCTTCGACTTGGGTTTGAATTCCACTCTCCCCATGGCCATCTTTGGCACTCCTTTGCAGTAGTAGGAGGATGACGGATCCCCTGCATGGCCCCCTTGGAGTCAGCTTCAGGCCAGATCGATCTCCACCAAATCTGCAAATCTTTGGGGACCCCCTGTGCTCTACAGTCTTTGTAAATGTCTTCACTCAGTCCATCCTTATAGCTCTCCAGTAGGGCCACTTCTGACCACCCTGTCATAAAAGGTGCCAGCTCGCGAAACTCTTGGGGGTTTTCTGCCACCGATCTCTGGCCCTGCTGGATACCCTTCATTCAGAGTCTCACCTTCCACTCAGCTAGGTGGTCCTCAAACTGCCTCCTAAGAGTCCCCATGAATAGGTTGTAGTTTCTCAGCAAGGGGGAGTTGTTATTGTGGAGGACCACCATCCATTCAGCCGCCACTCCCTCTAGGGCATTCGTGACACATCTCACTCATGCCGCATCTGATAAATAGTCCTCCCCCCAGTCCTGCATTTGGTTCCATACTTGAGTCAGGAAAAGCCCCATGGTCTTCAGATTCCCTCCATACTTTTCGGTTGGGGGGGGAATTTTTGGTTTTTTATGTCTCCGGGGTGGGGCTTGTAATGCTGGAGGTCCCTGGGCTGCTGCATCCCTCACTTGGGTACCAGAAGCCTGAGATGTTTCCCTCCCCAGCTTCCTCTTCCTCTCCCTTCCCCACAGGGAATACATACGATTCACAGCTTTTTCGGCTTTCTTCGGCATCGCGGAGGAGTTGCATAGCTTGATCAGTCATGAGGCTCTCCTTTTGCTCTTGCAACCACACTACCTCTTCCTTACGGTGTCTGGAGCTGGTTACTCCTGGGGGGGGGGTCCTCGCCAGGTCTGGTAACCTCCCCGCAACCATCTGGCTTCCTCTGGCTCCTCTCTCAGCTGTAATTTTTCCTTCCACTCCATGGCTTCTCCCCCCAGTTGAAATGAAATCATTGTAGAGCCAGAAGCCCCCATCTGATCTAGATCACTTTCTTGATCAGACATCCTGTGGTTTCAGCCCACTCGGTAGTTATCCGGGAAGGCTGGGAAAGAGATTCTGCTTAATGTCAGGTATGGTTCCTTCAAAGTCCAAGAAAGAATGACCCCAATTCCATTGTTTATAGAGAAAGGTACTTTTACTGGAAAATGAAGTGATCGCAACCAAAGTAAAGCAGAATCTGAAACAAAAGCACAAAAATTACAGATAGAAGCATCCCCTCCCATGGTCCAATGTAAATCATCCAATCCAAAGGTCTCCCGGGGGTCAGGTAGAAGCACACTCTGGCAGTGTCATGGCCGTTGACCCGATAGCCTTCAAAGATGCAGCCCTATATCTTAGGAATCACTTTCGTTTCCTCTCTCCAGCACGCTTCCCACTCAATGCTAGCTCCCCCCTCCTCCCATTACCATGGCAGCCAAAGCAGCAAAAGGTGGAGGCTGACAGTCACTGTAATCTTCTTCCTTTCAATCTCAGACTCTTGCCAGTAGAAGACTCATAAGAGTCTTGAGCAATTTTATTTTGGGTTCTGTGTAGCAAGTTAAACTAGAAATCGGGAGGCGAGTTAAAATCCCACTGTAGCCATGGAAGCCAGTTGAGTAATTTTTGGGCCAGTCACTCACTCTAACCACAACTTGCCAGAGATTGTTGCAGAAATCAAATCCAGAAAGCACACAGATAACTGATTCAGCAGGATTCATTAATTTTTCTTTATATGTATGAAACAAACAAACAAACAAATGAATAAATAAATACATTTTATTTATAAATAAACTTCTCTTTATACACATGAAATAGATTTATAATACCAAAGACAGATTTTCCAACGTGGAACCAAGTACAAGCAAGCACAGGCAGAGGAGAGAACAGTTTCAGTTTCAATTCAGCAGAGCAGACTAGTTTCAGTTTCAGAGCTGAGCACAGAGCTAAGCCATGCCCAGGCTCCAAATCTGTTTTGGTCACCAATCAGCTCCCATTGGCTGATTTAGTTGCTATGCCTATACATTGGTGGACCTTATTACTGAGCCCTATCCTAGTTCATTTTCCCCCTAGAGCGGAGCGGAGCCCCTGCCACGCCCACCAAGCCACACTCACCAAGTCATGTCATGTCCACTAAACCTCATCCACAGAACCAATAGTAAAAAAAAAAAATGAAACCCACCATGGTTGTACCACACTATCACTTTTGCCATTTTGACTGTAGGAATTTCCGTTCTTTCAAAACTTTTTCAGGGAAAAAAAAAACTTTTGCTGAAGCTGTAGGGGGAAAAATTGTTTTCTTCTGCTACATGGATACCTATTAATAAATAGGATCTTGGGACTTCCGGTGGCGCCTTCCTCGTCGGCGGCGGGCTCCTCCATGCCCGCCGGCATCCCGCCGCGTTAGAGCCGCCTCACAGCTGGTAGGCGGCTCGATCAACCTGCTCCTCAGCGGGAGGAGCAGGCAGAGCTTCTGGGGGTGAGGCAGGGCCCCCTGAGTCGCCCCAGGATCGTTTCGCTTGTCCTGGGGAGGGCTCAGAAGGATGGCCCCCTCCATACCTCCAGAGAAGCTCCGCGACGGGACTGTCCTCCGCTAAGTAATTAGCGGAGCCAGACGCTGGAAGCAACACCACAGCGTCTATGGAGCAAGCTGCAAAAGAAAGAAGCAAAAATGAAGCAAGTATGGATTTTTTTTTTTAACTGATTTTTTTACTGATTTTCTGGAAGAGCAATGAGAGGAGGGGGGAAGGAGAGGAAGAGAAGTGAAAGTTTCTAAGAAAGTTTTTTTTTCTAAAATGGCGACTGGTCTTAATTGAAAGAATTGAAAACGGAAGCTTTGAAATGAATGCCTTGCTATGGGAGAGTCACTTAAAGTAAGAAGGATTTTTTTTCCCTTTTTTTTGGATATTTTTTTTAAAAAAACAAGGATTAAAGTAAAGTATGGCAAAGTGAAGTAAAGTATACTAAAGCCATTTAAAGTAAAACAAACATGACTAAAGGAAGGGGGGGCTCCCCCTTGAGCCAGTTAAAGAATAAAGCTGAGATGATGCAATTGTCTGGATTGGCAGAAGGGGACTTAAAAGAACTTATAACAACTCCTTTATCGAGTGTAGTTGACAAAATTAAAAACTCACAGAAGAATCTTATGGATTTGATTGCTGGAAAGCATGACCAATTAAGTCAAACTATTGTTAAAGTAATTTCAGACCTTTCAAATGTGGTGATTGAAATGGAGGAGAAAGTAACTGAAATTAGCAGTGAAATTGGCTCCCAGATTCAAGAAATACAAGAAAGGTTTGTGAAAGCTGAGATTTGTAATCAGACTATACAGAATGATATTATCATGCTTCAAATTAAAACCATGGCCTCTGCTATTAGAGTAAGAGGTATTAAAGAAAACCAGAGAGATTTAAAAGCAACTATTGCAAAGGTTTTTGCTGAACTACTAGAGTTGGAGGATGAGATAATTCTTGGTTGTATAGAGAAAATTTACAGAGTCAACTCACGAGTAGCCAAACAAAGGAACTTATCCAGAGATGTTGTTGTCTACTTTACTGATAAAAGGTTGAGAGATGACATCTTACAAAGGTCCTATTCTGCCAGAGTGCAAGTAGAAGGTGAACAAATTAATATTTTTAAAGAATTACCATCGAAGGTTTTAAAGAAAAGGAAAGAATTTGCTTTCTTAACTAAAGAATTGAAGAAAAGTAATATCCCATTTAGATGGGACTTACCAGCCGGTATAATTTTTAGATATCATGGAGTGAGATATTCCTTGAATACTATTGAAAAAGCGGAACATTTTTATAAAAATATTTTTAAGGGAGCCTCGAAAGACCTTAAGAATAAGAAACAAGAAAGAGAGCTTGTAAAAGGTAAACAGAAGGATGAGACTCAAAGAATGAACCAAAGAATGTTAAAAGAACAAGGAGTGCAATCTGGTTTCTTGGAGGATCTTACTATGGATTTTTCACACGGGAAAATAGACCACACCAGTGAAACTAGTCTAGGAGCACTGGACCTTGAACTGCTGGAGCAAGATTTAAAAAATACTACAATTCAAGATGATCAGCAGCAGAGGTCCAACGCTCCGCAAGAAAAGGATGGTGATACTGAACAGCAGGAACCAGATTCTAACGAGGAAATTCGAGAGGTAACTAATGAGTGTCGTAAAGTCCTTCATCAGATGCAGCTGTTATCAGAAAGTTTGGACAATCTTGGATACCGGTTATAAAATTCCTAAAGTTTATATGGATTTGGATTTATGGATTATAAAGTCTTCATCCTGATTTGGAGTTTCTTTTTTTATTCTGAATTGGATTTAACATCTTGAGCAAGTTTAACAGAGGGCTGCAAGGGTAGCAGCGTTCTGTGATTATCCGATCATAGTTTTTTTTGGAACTTATAATCTAAGAGCAAGGAATGGAAAGGAAAATATCTCACAACCAGAAGGAGTGAATAATAAAGGGTGGCAGGATTTGAAACAGTTGTTATAAGAACATTTGGGAATGCAGCTGCTAGGACTTTTTCTTCTTTTTGATTTTTTTTGTCATTAAGGTTTGGCGGAGCTGCATTGGGGTTTTTTTTTTATGCTGTATTAGAATACGTTAGTTTGAATGTTTCTACCTGGAGGAGTGAATATCTTCGTGGTTGGATGTTATCTATATAGTAGCAGTGTTTTGTGATTACCCTATCATGGTTTTTTTCTTGGAAATTATTATCTAAGAGGAAAGAATGGAAATGAAAACGTCTTACAACCAAGAGTGGATAACAAAGGGTGGCAGGATTTGAAACAGTTTTTACAAGAACATCTGGATGCAGTCTCAAGGATTTCTATTTTCCTTTTTTTTTTTTATTCTTTTGTTAAGGCTTGGTGGAGCTGCATTGAGTTTTCTTTTTGCTGAAATAGAACACGTTAGTTTGAATGATTCTACCTACAGGACTGAACATCTTCTTGGTTGGATGTTATTCATATAAAGTCACACGGGGGGTTTATATGGAATGTTTTGTTTTACTGATGGGGGCAGACAGAAGATGAAGAGTATCGCAATTGGATATAGGTGAAGAAAGAAGAATTAACTTCAATCAGGAAGAAGAGAAGACTGTAATTCGAGTTATGGAAAATTATAACAATATATGTATGATTATATTATATTGCATGTTTTTTCCCTGAAGGGGGGATTTTTGTGTTCTTGAATTAGGGGGAGTAGTTCGGATTAAACTAGCTGGCATTATCTAATATGAATAAGTAAGGTATAGGATTAGTAATGTTAGTAAGGGTTTTTTTATTTTATCTTATTTTTTTTTCTTTTTTCTGTTTCTAAATTGGCTTAAATATCATAAGGGCTATTTTTTCTGGTGCCTTCTTTTACTACAATATTGTTAATTTTAGACAGATATTCATGTTTATGGGTTTCTCTTTGCATTACTTCATTTTATTTTTTTCATCCTTTTTTTAATTCTTTTCTTTCTCTCTTTTCTCTTCCTCTCAATTTAGAATAGAATTGAGCATATAATAGTATTTGTTTTTCTTGTTGTTAAAATTTTTGTTAAGAAATGTGTAGCGGAAGTCAGGGGTGGGATAGGGAGGGAGGGGTTGGGGTTGGGGGGAGGTTGGAGGGGATGGGAGGGGGGGGGTGGGGGTAGGGGTGAAAAAAGGGGGAAAAATTTTTTTATTGTAAAACTTTTTCAATAAAAAAAAATAAATAAATAAATAGGATCTTAAATTCCCCATAATTATCCAATTGATGCTGATTACTTGGAGCACTCCTCCAGGTGAGAAGGGATCTTTTTTTTTTTTGTAATAACTACGCAAATAGTGAATTAAGTTTAAGGAATAATGTTGAACTCTGCTGGAACTTTTATGGCAGGGCTTTTAAAGCACCTGGGACTCCCGAATTACTGATGAAGCTGGCATTCTTGGACATGCCAGCTTGGAAGAGCACAGTAGAACACCAACACTTGAATGATTGTAAAGGAACAGGTGACTTGATGCTAAGGAGAAGATACAAATGGAAGATAATGAAGTTTATTTTTTCAATTCTCATGCTTCTTCCTTCAGCAAGGTGTGATGTTCCGGTTGCTAAATGCATAATCAGTGACCCTCGGAAAATCAATCATAAGTATTATCAGTCTGGGGATGTTATCATAGCTGGCATTAGTTCCCAGAGCTACATGTTTTCCAACCCTCTCAACTTTGAAAGGCATCCTGCTTTTGAGCTCCTTGATGATCTCATGTAAGCCACTGGTACACCAAATATTTCAGGTGGTGTGGGCTTCTCCCTAGTCTTTGACAGTAAGAGCAAGCATGACTTTTCAATCATTAGCATTAAGGGATATAATGTGATTTATGCTTCAGTGGGTCAGAATTTTTATCCAATTTAAAGAACTGTCTGAACACCTTCTTACCGCTTTCGATAATACTTCTGATCAAAGTAACAAGTTAAGTGGGTGGAAATTACTAAGGCTAATTCTGTTCCTGTTATTATTATTGTCATGACAATTCTTCTGTAATTTGTGATAAATTTCATGGAAATTTTTCATTTTGCTTTCTTGGTATAGGCAAAGGAATATCGATGCTAACTTATTTTCCTTAGAAAAATAGCCATCTTTCATTATGAGTTACAAAATTAAATAAATAAATAAATAAAATTATTGTATTTAATAACGAATACCTAATCTGCAGACCAGAGAGATTGCAAAGATATAATTCCATAAACAATATATCAAGATGGGATTTTGTAATTGTGCAGGACAGAAGATGAAGCAAGTGTGACTTTTCAATCATTATTAGCATTAAGGGATTATTGTTGTTGCGAAGTAGTTTCTGAGCCATCGCGACTCCATAGACAATGTTCCTCCAGGCCTTCCTGTCCTCTACCGTCCTCTGGAGTCCGTTTAAGCTCCAGCCACCTCATTCTCTGTCATCCCCTTCTTCTTTTGCCCTCAATTTTTCCCAGCATTAGGCTCTTCTCCAGTGAGTATTAAGAGATATAGTGTGATTTATGCTTTAATGGCTCAGAAGTATTTATTCAAATTAAAGGACTATTAGAAATGTGAACACATTCTCACCAGTTTAGTTAACATTCCCGAGTAAAGTGACAATGGATAGAAATGACTGGGACTGATTCCACTACCCACTCTGTGCCATTATTATTCTCACGATAGATCTTCTGTAATTTGTGATAACTTTCATGAGAATTATTCATTTCACTTTTTTTGGTATAGTAAAGAAAAATTGATGCTAACTTATTTCCCTTTAAAAAATACCCATAATGTTTTCATTGTGAACTGTGAAATTAAAGGTAACTAGACATATTTAGTAACTAATTAAGTCATAGCTACTCCGGAGAACAGAGAGATCACAAAGACATAATTCCATAAACAATGTCAGGATGGGATTTTATTATTGTGCAGGACAGAAGATGAATTTCTTTAGCATTGTTGAGGACCCATTAAACTAATTGTATCAAAACTAGGATGTTCAACTGAATTAAAATCTAAAACATCTATTAATAATGCATGCAATCTATGGATAAATCATGCAAGGATATGTGGTTGGTATAACACTTTTCTTTATTGTGAAGTCTAGGCTTCACCTAAATCATATCACTCTGAAGTTGCATAAGTTTATTTGCATGAATACAAACAATAATATAGTATATATTGGGCCCAAGCAAAGCTTTAATATTTTGTTAAATTCCAGTGAGCAAAACCAGAACCAGGACGCATATATCTGTGGCCCATGTGATTGAAAGCCAAAGAAAGGCAGAAGCAAAACAAAGAAAAATGTACAAATCACAGTATAATGTTGGAATATTTTAGATAAACTCATTTGTGTGACCATATTATTATTTATTTCTAATTTAGTATGCTAACTATACTGACTTTGAGTTATTGTGAGTGAATAGAAACAACTTGGGCCATAGGTTCCTGCCTGAGTCTTCTCCCTGTCACCATTCAGGATTTAATTCCACTTTCTGCAAATGTTTTCTTACAAGAGCATTTTAGATAAATCTAAATGCCTTTTAAGATCTGTTTCGATATGTCTGGGGAACATCCCATAGGTTTGATAATGAATATAGTTTTGAGTATTCAAGGAGGGGATCTTTTACCACCATACTGGATATACCCCAAATCATATACTATTTTTTTTCATAGATGTTCTGTTGTTAGAAATGAAAATTAGCATTCTAGCTGAATTTTTTGGAATCAACACCCTGATAAGCATGATTAGAAACACTTTTTATTGAAGTGTATCCATTTTTATACAGACATTTTGAAGAAAAAAAGTAGCATTTTACTTATCACAACAAGATCAGTTTTGGTGCATTCCTTATTTTTCAACTTAAAAATATTTGAGGATCTGAGGCTAGATTTAATAACAGCTGCCCAGATAACAACAACTACTGCTGCTGCTGCTGCTGCTGATTTAATCTGTAGTGAGATTCACAGCCTTTGAGGATGGTTAATAGCTCAGCAGCTCGAGTCCTAACCAAGGACCTACGAACTGTTAAGGTATCATCAGAGGATGTAAGCTGTTCCAAGTAAGATGGTTTTTTGTAGCATCAAATTGTTCAAGTCCGGTAAATTTAGAATTTCTAAATAGCGCGGTAGCTCTTTGGGTATTGCTCCAAGGGCTCCAATTACAATCGGGACAACACACAATTTCTTTTTCCACAGTCGCTCAACTTCAATTTGCAAGTCCCAATACTTTTGTGATTTTTTCTTGCTGTTTATCTTCAATCCATGTGTAACCAGGTATTGCAATGTCAATGAACCATACTTTTTTTCTTTTCAACTATTGTTATGTCAGATGTGTTGTGCCTGTCAGTCTGAATCCTAAAGTCCCACAAGATCTTGAGTTTCTCATTCTCTAAAACTTTCTCAATTATTATTTAATTATTAATTAGTATTATTAATTATTATTACTAATAATAATTAAATAACAATTTTATATTATTATTATTATTATTATTATTATTATTATTATTATTATTATTATTATTATTATTTACTTTATTCCTTAAACATGAAATTCAGTCAACTGAACACTCAAAACCGCATCACAAATACAATTGACTGGTGCTGATAGTTGATATGGGTTGCTGCCAACAACCTAGGTATCAACCAAGTACCTTCTTAAGATGTATGATGTACTAAGCAGTTTTTTGTAGTTCTGCTGGTGTTATTGCAGGAAGCTGCAATTTGTTGATGTATCTTATAAAATTCTTGGACATGGTACCAAGTTCCACGATGACAATGGGTATCACTGTTACATGTTTCATCTATAATCGCGTAGTTTCAATGGCCAGGTTGCAATATTTTGTGATTTTTTTTCCAATTCTTTTTCTTTGACTCTGGATAATGATGATGACAATATACACAGCAAATGAGATGACCATGATGGATTTCATATCCCAAACCACTAGTCGAACATTTCCCAAGCATTTAGGACTGTGTGATGTATCAGCGGATTATGCAAGCAGATCCCAGTAAGGTGCCTTCTGCAGCTGACCAATGGTGATCTTGTCAGCACCAATTGTTTTTAAGTGCTTGCCTAGGTCTTTAGGTACAGCACCCAGTGTGCCAAGTAACACTGGGACCACCTGCACTGGTTTATGCCAGTATCTCTGCAGTTCTATTCTCAAGTCCTGATATCTGGTGACTTTTCCAAGTTGTTTCTCATCGATTCTGCTGTCATCAGGTATGGCAATGTCAATGATCCACACTTTTTTCTTCTCCACAATCGTGATATCCAGGTTATTGTGTTCCAAAACTTTGTCAGTCTGTATTTGGAAGTCCCATAGTAGTTTTGCATGCTCATTTTCAATCACTTTTTCAGGCTTATGATCCCACCAGTTCTTTGCTACAGGCAGATGGTAGTTGTGACACAAGTTCCAGTGGACCACCTGAGTGACTGTGTTATGATGTTGTTTGTAGTCAGTCTGAGCTATTGTTTTGCAACCACTCAGTATACCTATCTCTCTCTCTCTCTCTCTCTCTCTCTCTCTCTCTCTCTCTCTCTCATCTATCTATCTATCTATCTATCTATCTATCTATCTATCTATCTATCTATCTATCTATCTATCTATCTATCTATCTATCTATCTATCTATCTATCTATCTATCTATCTATCTATCTATCTATCATATTTCTATACCGCCTTTCTCCTGTAGGACTCAGGGTGGGGTACAGCCAAGATAAAAATATAGACACACAAACTTCATAAAATTGCTAATTAAAATTGTTACATAGTTTGACCTGATTAAATAAAAACCCAGAATTAGATAACATTTTAAAAATCATTCACATGTTTAGCCCTGCCTGTTTGAACATCAGGGTCTTCAGGGCATGGCAGAAAACATGAAGGTTGGGGATATTCTATATCTCCGGGGGCAGTTCATTCCAAAGGGCTGGGGCCCTCACAAAGAAGGCTCTCCCTCTGGGGGTCACCAGTCGGCATAATTTGACTGACAGTACCCTGAGTAGTCCCTCCCTGTGAGAACGAACTGGTCGGTGCGAGGCTATTGGTGGCAAAAAGATGGTCTCATAGGTACCCAAGTCCTAAGCCATGGAGCGATTTAAAGGTGGTGACCAACACCTTGAATCACACTTGGAAGACTACTGGGAGCTAGTGCAGCTCACGCAGGAGAGGTGTTACATGGGCGTAATGAGTTGCACCCATAATCACCCATGCGGCCACATTCTGGACCAGTTGGAGCCTCTGGGTGCTCTTCAAGGGGAGCCCCATGTAGAGAGAATTACAGTAGACCATATGGGAGGTGACTAGGGCATGAGTGACTGTGCACAAGGCATCCTGGTCCAGAAAGGGACACAACTGGTGGATCAGGCGAATCGGATAAAAGGACCCCCTGGCGACGGCTGTCATATGATCTTCTAAAGATAGCTGTGAATCCAGGAGGATACCCAGGTTGTGGGACCTCTCTGTGGGGAGCAAGGTCTCATCCCCAATTGTCAGCGATGGTACCAGCTGACTATAATGGGATGCCAGAAGCCACAGTCACTCGGTCTTGGAGGGGTTGAGTCTGAGCTTGTTTCTCCCCATCCAGATCCAGATATATGATCAATGGTTTCACCTGCTTCTTTGCAGAATCTGCATTTGGAGTCATCAACAGATTTTTCTACTCTGGTTTTGATTATATTCGTTCTGATGGCTTGTTCCTGGGCTGCAAGAATCAAGCCTTCTGTTTCTTTCTTCAGTGTTCCATTGGTCAGCCATAAATAGGTCTTTTCTTTATCTACTTTTCCTTGGATCTTCTCAAGGAACTGTCCATGCAGTGCTTTGTAACACCACCTGTCAGCCCAAGTTTGCATCACTCTTTTCCTATATTGAGTCTTGGTTTGCTGCATTTTGAGCAGCTTCCTCTTGTTGACCTCCATCAAAGCTGGTTCAACATGTCTTTCACATAATATGCCAGAGCATGCTTCTCTTCTTCGACTGTCTGCTTCACTTGCAGAAGTCCTCTGCTGCCTGCTTTTCTGGGCAAATATAGCCTGTTGATTTCACTATGTGGGTGCAGCGCATAGTGTATGGTCATCAGTTTTCTTGTTTTCCTATCCAGACTGTCTAGCTCTGCCTGGATACAATCCCAGCAGTATATTTGATGATTGGTATGGCCCCAGTATTTATAACTTTGGTAGTGTTGGTAGTGTTACCATGATTCAGTTTGCTTTTTAGAAGTTTCCTGAACCTTTGTGTGTATTCTTTGCTGACCACATTTTTCACTTGCCCACACTTGATATTTTCCAACTGCAGTATGCCCAGGTATTTGTAGGCTTCAGGTTGATGGCACTTGATGGTTTGCCCATTGGGCATTTCAATTCTATTACTTTCTACAATCTTCCCTTTCTTCTGTGCCACTGTGGCATATTTATCCTGGCCAAACTCCATGCTGATGTCAGTGCTGAAAATTTGAACCGTATTGGTCAGTGACTGGATTTCAATTTCTGATTTTCCATATAACTTCAGGTCATACATGTACAGCAGGTGAGCGATTTTCTGTGAATTTTTAGCTGTTTGATAACCCAGGTTAGTTTTCTGTAAAACTGTTGACAGAGGGGTCATGGCAATGATGAACAGCAGAGGTGACAAAGAATCACCCTGGAAAATCCCTCTTTTAATGTTGACCAATTTGTAGCTTCACTTCCAATAAACAGTTCTGTTTTCCAGTGCTTCATTGCATTTGCAATGAAAGTACCAATGCACTTGCATATTCCGATGACATCCAGGCACTTGATGATCCAGCTGTGCGGTAGTGAATCGAATGCTTTCTTGTAGTCAATCCAAGTTGTATGCAGATTTGTTTATTGGCTTTTGCAGTTCTCTAGAATCCATTTGTTGATTAGGAGATGATCTTTCATGCCTCTGCTCCCTCGCTTGTTTCCTTTCTGCTCTACTGGCAAGATGTTATTTGCTTCCAGGTAGTCCTGGATCCTATCAACTATAATGCCAGTCAGCAGCTTGAACATGGTTGGCAGACACGTTATTGGCCTGTAATTTGCAGGTGTTGCCCCTTTTGTTCGATCCTTCTGTATCAAGTAGGTTTTCCCAGCTGTTAACCATTCACTGATGTTTCCTGTCTACAGCATCTCTTTGAATTGTTCGGCCATTTTTTGACTTTTTTTTACTCTGTTGCTTATTATTTCAGTAGTTATTTTGGGTTGGTCCATTTTATTCTTGGAGAATTTTGTCTCAAAGTCTCTGATCCACCCAGCCTTTTTGTTGTAACATTTCTCAGTCTCCCACAGGTCTTTCCAAAACCGAGTAGTTGCCATTTTCTCAGGTTTTTCAATTTTTGTATCCCCGTCTGATTCAGATTCTGATACAACCGTCTTTGGTCTGATTGGAACAATTGATTTTGTTTGTACTGGATGACTCTGGCTTTGCATCTTTCAATTTTTCTTGCTGTTGTTTTATTTGCTGCTTCACAATTTCCAATGCTTCGTCCTTTCTTCTTGTACTGAGCCTGTATTTTTTTAATCAGGTGTTTCTTGATCTTGCTGTTCTTCAGCTTTTTCTCCTGCAAATTCTTCAGGTTGCTTGCATCTTTTCACAGGCTCTTGATTTTCAACTCCAACCTGATTTTCCATTGAGGTTTTCCAGTTGATTTTCTAGGGCCTGCAACTGTTGAATCCCCAGTTCTTCTGTTACTATGGCTGCTGTACTGTAGGCAAGCTGATTTGTTTGTCCAATTGATGTTATCTGGACTGCTGCAAGTTCATAGTTCGCATCTATCATCAATGGCACCCAATGTTTTCTAGGCACAGTCTTCAATGTTGAAAGCCTTCTTCTTTCTGCATTTATTGAAGCATGTGCCAAGATTTTAGCTTGCTGCCTGGCATTAAATACTCCTGGTTTTTCAATGATGACTTCAGGCCTTTGCTGATCCTGTTCTTGCAAAATATCTGCATTTTCTTTGAATTCAGGCTGTTTAGTTGCTCCAGATGTATTGGAGTATTTTCTGCTGCCACTTCAGCAGTCTGTTGTTCAGCAGTCTGTGTTCCTGTTTCACAATTTTTCCATATTTCTTCAAGTTCAACTTCACTGAGCACTTTGTTCCGAGTGATGAATCATCGCTGATCGGCTAATCATAATTCATCCTTGAGTCTGGGTATTCTTGTTTCCATAGTTGGTACATCCTTTTTTTGGTAACCTCATTTTTCTGGTTCTGCTTTGTAGTAGCATTTCATTACATTGCGGTTCTCTGGCATAGTTTATTTCTGCCGCTTCTGAGGTTGTTCATCTTCCAGTAGCTCTGCAGGCCCATGCCCTGGTTGCTTAGCTATGGGACCCATGGCCTGTAGCCCACTTGTCGACAGATGTCAGGGTTCCCCAACACCTGCTGTGATCCTTGCTAACCCGGGTGACGAGTATAGGCTTCATTCAGTTGTGTTTCACCATGATTCATTGCATGGGTTGGAGGGTTCACTCAGTTTTGCTCCTCAGCCTAGACCTCTCTGTCATGGATGGACCTGCTGGTAGTTTACCCTACCGCCAGCACAGCTCTCAGCTACATTGGAGCAGTTAATCCCCCCGCCACATCAAGGTGGCACATTATCATCATCATCACGATCATCATCAATAATTTTGTCAACCATGTATAAGATAACAGATATTCATATAAGCCTGATTATGAATACAGGAAATGGAGACAAATAAATGGAGACAGTAGAACAGGAATGGTAGGCTCATTGATGCATTTATGCACATCCCTTATGATCCATTAATATTTATTTATTCATTAGGCTGATTATTCATTAGACTGATATAGCCTCCATATCAGTTAAAACCCAGGCAGTGCAGGGCAGTGATATAAAACTAAAGCATAAAAAAACAATAAAAGGAAAAATACTGGCACCACAACCAATCATCCCTGATGCTGCTAACTACATCATCTTCAAGTTGTCTTCTCACCCTGTGCCAGTGCTTGTGTGAACCAGGACTTTATGGTCTTCTAGAAGGTTAAGGAGATGTGGACCTGCTAAAACTCAGGGGTCAGAATGCTCCACAGGAACAGACTGATAGTGAAAAGGCAGGTGACCAAAGGAATCTAGCAAGCCTTAAATTGAGACAATCCAATGATGCAGTTAAATCTCATTGCAGATTTGTGACTCAGACCTACCAGCACATCTTGGCTTTTGTCTTTGCTGTGAAAGAGATCAATGAGAATATCCGGATGTTGCATAACATCTCCCTGGGTTTCAGCATTTATAATGATTATTTCACCGGAAGCTTAACTTATCTTACTTCCCTGATGCTTCTGTCTACATGGGGCAAGTTCATTCCAAACTATAGATGTGATGTCCAAGGTACTACTGTGGCTGTCATTGGAGGACCCAACTCCAAAGCATGTCTTTTCATGGCAACCATCCTGAGCATCTATAAGTTACCACAGGTAAATTGTCTCCCTATATTTTTCAATTTTCCTTGCACATATATATATTCACAAATCAGTATGAAAGATTCTTACAAACAGATAGCATGAATCAAATGAAAAATGACAACTTTATCTACAAATATATACCACATCTGCACGTCCATAACTGTCTGGTTTGGCTCTGCAACCAAACAAGATAAACACAGAATTCAATGGATAATTAGAACTGCAGAAAAAACAATTGCTACCAACCTGCCTTCCATTGAGGACCTGTATACTGCACGAGTCAAAAAGATGCCTGGGAAAATATCTACAGACCCCTCATATCCTGGACATAATTTTTTTCAACTTCTACCCTCAAAATGACACTATAGAGCACTTCACACCAAAACAAGTAATGACAAGGACAGTTTTTTCCCGAACGCCATCACTCTGCTTCACAATTAATTCCCTCAACAATGTCAAATAATTTACTAAGACTGCATTGCTATTCTTCTTCTCTTCCTTATAGTTTCAAAATATTAGATGAATACCCATCATTCAGACATTAATATTTTACCTACTGAATCTTTCTTTTCTTTATAGCTTGGATATGGATCTTCTCCTGTGATTAATGATCCATCCCAGCAAGCCTTCTTCCAATGGATGTTCCCTAACAGAAACCAACAGTATATTGGAATACTCCAGTTGCTTTCACTTTTCAGATGGACCTGGATTGGTGTCATTTTTATACAGGATGACAATGGCCTCAGGTTTGTTCAGAATGAACTTCCCAAGTTTTCCCAGGGAGGCATCTGCTTTGATTTTGTTGAACCATTGCCAACCTTGTATTTTAAAACTGGCATTCATGAAATGATAGAAGCATGGGTCAAAATATACAAATTGATCATTAATAGCCCAGCCAATGTTGTATTCCTACATGGTGAAATTCACACTACGATCTTTTTGAGGATGTTTCCCCAAATTGCAGAACTTGAAACCTTACCAATGAAAGCAGACAAAGTCTGGATAATGACTGCACAAATGGAACTCACTTCTGTTCCCTTTCAACATTCTTGGGATTTAGACATCCTTCATGGTACTCTAGCCTTTGCAATTCACTCCCAGGATGTGATGGGTTTCCAAAATTTTCTTCAGATGAGAAACCCTAATGTGGAAACCACAGATGGTTTTATTAAGGACTTTTGGAAACAAGCATTTATCTGTTCCTTCCCAACATCCTTTGAAGAGGAGAATGTCTGGAATCGCTGCAGTGGGAAAGAGAAACTAGAGGATCTTCCTAGGTCTGTTTTTGACATGAGCATAACTCCCCATAGCTATAGCATCTACAATGCAGTTTATGCTGTGGCCCATGCATTGCAGTCTATGACTTCATTGAAGTTCAAAAACAGAACTATGTCAGAGGAAGGACAGAAGAAGTTCTTGAATCAACAGTTGTGGCAGGTAATAAATATTCTGATTACACAAATAGAAATTGTACAACCATATCTACTTAAGCTGATTCTCTATTAAGTTAATATTTTTGTATGTTTTAGAATGGAATGGGCCACCTTGCCATGAATATCAAATGGCTGTCAATTCACCAACAACAACTTGCCATGGGACAATTCAATGCAAGATAACGATAATGCAATTAATAATAATATTAATAACATAACTAATAGTATTACTAAAAGGGACATGGTTGCTCAGCGGTTAAGATGCTGAGCTTGTTGATCAAAAGGTCGGCAGTTCAATGGTTCGAATTCCTAGTGCCACGTAATGGGGTGAGCTCCCGTTACTTATCCCAGCTTCTGCAGTTTGAAAGCACGTATAAAATGCCAGTACTTTTCTAAAAAATAGAAAAATAGGGATCACTTTTGGTGGGAAGGTAACAGTGTTCTGTGTGCCTTTTGCGTTTAGTCATGCCAGCCACATGACCATGGAGACATCTTCGGACAGCACTGCCTCTTCAGCTTTGAAACAGAAATAAGCACCACCCCCAAGAGCTGGGAAGACTAGCACATATGTGTGAGGGGAACCTCTACCTTTTTAATAGTATTACTAATAATTTTAAAAGAGGAACAGGTTTAGAGTATAGTTATATCGAGTTAGCCGTGGCAAGTTGGCTGATGTGTGTTAGCGGCCATGAGTTGGCCATAGCAAGTTGGCCATAGTGAGTTGTCCTAGACCTGTTTTTAGATGCCTTTTTCTACCATTATTTCACAGTTGTCAATGTTTACAAAAAGTTACTATGATGTATTTAGAGAGTCTGGAGATCTAAATCTAATAGAAATGATTCTACAATACAATACAGTACAGTACAATACAATACAATACAATACATTTATTTATTTATTTATTATTAAAATTTGTATGTTACTCTTCTCCCTTGGGATTCAGGGCGGCTCACATGGTAAAAGCAGATAATAATACAACTAAAACAATTATAAAATCCCCAAATATAAAACCCCATAACCGGTCATGGGATTTGGTGGAACAACCATGTCTTCAAACCAGTATGAAAAGTGTGGAGATCTGGAGCCGTTCGGAGCTCAGTGGGTAGCTCATTCCAGAGGGTTGGCGCAGCCACAGAGAATGTCCTAATCCTGGGGATCGCTAGCCAACATTGTTTGGCCAAAGGCACCCAGAGGAGAGCAGCTCTATGAAACCGCACAGGGCGGTGGGAGGCTGGCAGAAGGTGGTCCTGCAAGTACCTTGAGCCCATGCCATGAAGGGCTTTATAGGTAAGCACCAGCAACTTCAAGTGGATCCGAAAGGCCACCGGTAGCCAGTGCAGCTCGCGCAGGAGAAGTGTAGCTCAGGAGTAGCGGGAAGCTCCTGTAACAACCTGCGCAGCCACATTCTGGACTAGCTGGAGCCTCCAGGTAGCCAAGGGAAGCCCCATGTAGAAAGCATTGCAGTAGTCCAACCGAGAGACAATGAGAGCTTGAGTGACTGTGCGAAGGGCATCTCTGTCAAGGAAAGGCTGCAACTGGCGCACTAGGTGTAACTGTGCGAAAACGTCCCCCCCCCCATAGGATTGATTTTGTTGCCTCTTTTGGTCTTTCTGCTAATCTCAGCTCCCTTCCTTTTGCTTTTCTTGGGCATAAATAGAAAGGGAGCACATGTTGCTTGCTCCTGGCAGGAAGCAGTTAGCAAGGAGTAGACTTTGCTTATTCCTATTATTTATTACATTAGTAATATGTATATTATGATTAGTAGTAATACTATCAGTAGACTCCCAAATCAGAGTAAGGAATAATAGAGGCCATTCCAATGATGAAAAGAAAATTTGATAAATTTGATTCCTCTCTCCCCCCCCCCCCCATTTGGGTGGGTCACCAGGACAAATATCAAGATATTTGAATTTGCTTTTTTCTTTGGTTAGTTATTTGTTCTTTTTTTAATGTAATGAATTGGATTCTTGCAAGTAGACTTACTTTAAGTCTATATTTTGTTTTTATTATAGCCTTATTATAAGTATTATAAGTAATTCAATAATGATCAAACAACTATATTGTTAGATCATGATTACTGATAGTTTGGCCATAAGGTTAATTATATCTTGTGAAATATTCTAATAACCATCTAATACCATTTGAATTATTTTTCTAATGCATTTTGCTTTATTTTTTATTTTATTTTATTTTTGAATATTTTTTTTATTTTTATACATCTCATTTCATGAATGATTTGATTATCGGGTTTCATACATTCCAACATAAATAATCATAACAATAATAATTGCAATCCATTTTCATTTTTAAATTTACTAACATATAGTTTCTGCTGTCATCTTTCAACTCTAAACCTTCTCATAATTCTATTGTATTTCATATCATCTTAATATTGTTTTTTACTATTTCCCCCCTCATATTTCTATTTCCATTTTAACCCTCTTTTTTTCCCTTCCTGTATCATTCTAATAATTAAAGACATGATCTTTCCTTTTTCCATTATTCAATATTCAATATTCCAATATATCAATCATAATCTTTCTCTAACTTTGTTAATAATCACATATTTAATGTATATAATATTGTCTCCAATCCTTCATTTCTTATGTTTATTACATTGCTATCTTCCTAGCATATATACAAAAATAATTTTTATCTCTTACACCACATTTAAACAATTATCCAAAAAATATAATTTTCATACTCTTTGTTAAGGAACTTTCATGAAATGTTTTACTTCACATTCTTGTTTTCTCCCCATTCTCCTTTATCCCACATCTTTCACCCTCATCCAAATTTTTAATCTTTTTTTGGGGAGGATTGCCTCCCATACACTTCTTTTAGATCATTTATCCCATTTTGCTTTATTTTTACACTCAATTTAGTTCCATCACTATTTAAGAAAAGTCTCATTTAACAACAGTGTTGGAGAAATGATTTCCTTTGATGAAAATGGGAACCTGGAAGAAGGGTTTGATATTGTCAACTGGGTTACATTTCCAAATCTAAGTCTACATCGAGTCAAAGTGGGAAGATTTGATTTCAGAACTCCCAAAGGCCAAGTATTCAGTGTTAATGCCAGCTCTATTAAGTGGCCAAGGAGATTTAGCCAGGTATTTTCCATATATACTTGTCGTCCATCACTGTTCAGATGCGGATAATGAAAATAGTTGTATAGCCAGACATTTTCTCAGCCCTCTTTCATGAAATATACTGGTCTTCTATGGAAGGCAGGATGGTTGCCAGGGTGAGATTCAGTCAGTTCAGAATTGTTCAGGCAACCTGGATGTTAATTTTAATCTGGTTTACTGAACCGGTTGTTCCAAGGACTGACTGACACAATTTTGGATGCCAAGTAAGTTCAAGGTGTACATGGGGGCTCTGGGAAGGCAAAAAAACAGGCCTATTGGAAGTCCAGAAACAGGCCAGTTTCTGGCCTCTGGCCTCCTTTCCTGGAGGCTCCAGGAAAGCCTCCAGAGCCTAGCGAGGGTGAAAACGCCTTCCACTGTGGTGCAGGAGGCCGAGTAGGCCACGCTCCCATGGCCATGCCCACCCAGCAACCAGGCCACAAACCGGTTGCTGAAATTTTTCAATCCCACCCCTGCTGGTTGCAATTGTTTTTTCTGTAGGCCTAATTATCTGTTGAAGTCTGTACCTGTCCTTATACTAAACCAGACAGTTATAGAAATACAAATGACATACCCAGTAATTGCTCTGAAGAACTGTGTGAACAATACCTCGGCCAGTCTGAACTTTCTGACTTGACACAGAAACAACAATCTTTGTTGTGCCCTCTTAACGATGGTTATAACAGTAGGTGTTCATTTCAAATCATGGGGAGATTATGGAGCTAAAAAACACCTTATGTGACTATCCCAATACCAAACAAACACTTAAGGATTCTGCTTTGTCTGTTTCTCTTTGCACCCAGGCCCAGCCTCTGTCTTTGTGCAATGAACCCTGTCATAAAGGTTACAGTAAGACGAAGAAGGAAGGAAAGCCATTTTGTTGTTACAATTGCCTTCCATGCCCAAGAGGAAAAGTTTCAAATCAAATGGGTGAGGATCTCATGGACAGCATTTGAAATCGGGAGTGGGTTGTGATGTTCAAATATTATCATATACAAATCAGCTTGAATAGAAACTTGACCTGATAGAGATAGAAGTTCAACCTTTTTCTTTGTGTTGATGCCAGAAGGATTTCCAGGATCCAGTGCGAGTGTGTTTCCCAGAGTTTCTGATGAAAGGGTGCATAGAAACTGATTGAGTGAACAACAATCACATTGATGTTAGGCCCTGTATAATACTTTTTTAAAAAAATTTGATTTATATGCCACCCTTCTCCGGAGACTCGGGGCGGTTTACAATGCGTTAAGCAATAGCGTTCATACTTTTGTATATTTATACGTCAGCTTATTGCCCCCACAACTGGGTCCTCAATTTACTCACCTTAGAAAGGATGGAAGGCTGAGTCGACTTAAAAAATATACACACACAATTGTTTGAGAATCATGCAATATTCTTTGGAGATCAGCATATGCATTGAAGTGTTCTTTCTATCTGTTAGATCGGCGCAGGAAAGAAGAGTGACCAGCTGAGTTCAAGTAACAACGTTTATTAACGAGAACTGAACTGCCTGTGCGCTGCCGGAGCTCTCCTTATATTTGCTCCGGCAGACGCACCGCCCACTGACAGGGATTCAAAACTCCCGCCGAAAGGATCTTCAGCCAATCCCAGGCGGATGTCCTTATAAGGACATAACACTCCTCCCCCCTAGTTCTTAGTCAGTCTATCAGGAAAATAATCACTGAGATAAACAGGACGTCTACGTGCCCGCGTAGACCTGCGCAGTTCACAGTTCGGATAGGCACTCTCATGGACGGAAGGTGTCTGCTCTGCTCGGGGCTTCCGCTCTGGTGCCGGGCTGGATCTGGCCGTAGAGGACGCGGGCTCTGCTTCCGAACCTCCGGCCGGGTCGCGGATCTCCGCCTGCGGTGTGTGCTGGTCTGCCTCGTTCCTGCACGGATCCTGGATTTGCCGGTGTGGGTCCCTGCTTTCGACCGGTCCGGAACTCCGGAGCCTCGGTAGGTCCCTGGGTCTCTCTCGGGTTCCCGCTGGGATAGGGTCGCGCCGGTCTGGGTCAGGGTGCGAGTTCGGTGGTGGTGGTTGGGTTAAGCCCCCGGGTTCCCTGGTTGAGTCCGGCTCACTCCCGGGGTGGCAGGCGGACGACATTGGTGACGGGTCGGCTCTGTTGGGGTGGTGTAGGCCTACCTTGCAGGGGTGGTGTAGGCCCTCTCTGCGCGGTTGGCCTGGGGGTGGTGGTTGCGAGTTCTGCTATGCGCTGGGATGCTTGACCATGTTGGGTTGGTGTTGACCTACCCTGCCGGGGTGGTGGTGGCCCTCCTCGCAGGGTTGGTCTTCTGTGCGGTCGCCGGGTTGTTGTAGGGCCTCCTGTGGTGTTGGCTGGAGGTCCCCGTCTCTGAACTGCCGGTTGCCTACTTCGCAGGGTTGATGTTGGCTTCCCCTGCTGGGTTGTCCCCGGTCTACTTGGTCTTTGTTTCCTTCCGGAAAGTCTTGGGTCCCCGGTTGTCGGCTGGCCGGGTTTGGAGTTAAGCTCGGTGCAGGGTTGCTTGTTCTTCCCGCATGTCGCCGGCCTCCCTCGTCTGGGTGGGGTAGTCCTACCTCGCCAGGGTGGTTTTGGCCTGTCCCGTTGGGGTGGTATAGGCCTGCCTCGTAGGGGTGATTTAGGCCTACCTCGTCGGGGTGGTTTAGGCCTACCTCGTCGGGGTGGTTTAGGCCTACCTCGTCAAGGTGGTTTTCACTTACTTCCCTCCACCTTTTGCGGAGCTGGTCGAGATGACGTCTCACTATCTGTCCATCTTCCAGCTCAACGCGATAGGATTTGGGACCGGTTGTGCTGTGTACTGTAGCTTTAAGCCATTTAGGCGAGCCGTGGAAATTGAGAGCGAACACGGCATCGCCGACGGAAAACTGGCGAAGTTGGCGGCTGGCTGATGCGGGAACTTCCGAAGTGTATTGCGGGTGCAGTCTGTCCAGGGGTGACCGGAGTCGCCTGCCCATTAACAATTCGGCAGGGCATTTCCGGGTGGCAGAGTGGGGTGTGATGTGCTGGGTAAGCAGAAAGGTGTCAATGCGCTCTTGCCAATCACCCGGTCCCATCTTGGCGAGCGACTCCTTGGTGAGCCTCACCATCCTTTCAGCCTGTCCATTTCCGGCCGGTCTGTAAGGGGCAGAGAGGGCATGGCGGATGCCCAACCCTGCGAGGAAAGTCTCCATGGGCACGGACGTAAGTTGAGGTCCGTTGTCGGAGACCAAAACGTCTGGAAGCCCATGGGTTGCGAAAAGACGCCGAAGTGCCCGGATCATGGCTTCTGTCGTGGTTGATGCCATGGGGACGACTTCCAGCCATTTTGAGTAGGCATCAACCACGATGAGGAGATGGTGCCCGTGAATGGGGCCAGCAAAATCTATGTGATGCCCGGGTGTCCTTTATGCAAGGCGGCAAGAGTCCGTCGTTGAAGCGCGCTGGGAATCAGCACCCGATCTCCCCATAGTAAACAGCCGCGCATGGTGGACAGCTCCCCTTGCTTGCGGCTGAAAGGGCTGAAGTCGTCGCTGTCAATTCGGGCCGGCCAGCCTCTTAAGACCCAGGAGTGGACTTGGCGAAGAATGGGGTCAGCCCGCGTGTGCGTCACTACGTCGGCAGATGTTACTGGACAGTTGCTGTCATTGTCAATGTGCAGCAGCTCGAGCGTGGGGGCTGGATCTTCCACGGCGTCGGCGGATGGGCATCTGCTTAGCGCGTCGGCGTTCGCGATGGCTTTACCAGGCTGATGGACGAGGCTGTAGGAGTAGCCGGCGAGGAAAATGGCCCAACGCGTCATTCGTGGGGACATGAAGGCTGGGGTCTGCTTGTCACGTGCGAGGAGGCCCAAAAGTGGCTTGTGATCGGTGACAATGGTGAAACACCGTCCATACAGATATTCGTGGAAGCGCTTCACCCCCGCAACAATAGCCAACGCCTCTTTGTCCAGTTGGCTGTAGTTGCGCTCAGCACTGGACATAGTCTTTGAGAAATAGGCGATGGGGGCTGCACAGCCGGTAGGCAGTTCGTGGCTGAGCACAGCGCCGACTCCGTAGGGTGAAGCATCACAAGTCAGTCTGATGGGCAGCGTCTCATTGTATTGAATGAGCACGCTGTCAGAGGTCAGAAGCTCCTTAACGGCTCTGAATGCAGACTCTTCCTCGCGTCCCCACCTCCAGGGAGCCGCCTTTGGCAGCAAGCGGTGGAGCGGCTCAGCAACAGTGGCTTTCTGCTGGAGGAAAATAGCGTAGAAGTTAAGCAATCCAAGGAAAGCCTGAAGCTCCGCTTTGTTTTTGGGGCTGGGAGCTTCATGGATAGCTTTAACTTTTGATTTGGTGGGGTGGATGCCAGAACTATCTATGAGATAGCCCAGGAACTCGACTTCCTGTACCCCGATGATGCACTTGTCCCTCCGGACCCTTAGGCCCTTCTCCCTAAACCGCTGGAGAACGAGTCTCAGTCGGTCAAGGAGTTGAGCCTTTGAGTCCCCAGAGATCAGTACATCATCGAAGTAAGGCACCACCCCTGGAACGCCTTGGAGAAGGCGTTCCATCATGGATTGGAAAATGCCTGGGGCTGCACTGACCCCAAATTGGAGGCGGTTGCACTTAAACGCGCCTCTATGGGTGACAATTGTCTGAGCCTCCGCCGTTTCCCGATCAACTGGCAGTTGCTGGTAAGCCTGGGCCAGGTTCAGTTTTGCAAAAATTTGGCCCTTGCCGAGTGAGTGAAGCAAGTGTTGCACTACCGGCACAGGGTATGCGCTCTGCGGTAAAGCCTTGTTGATGGTCACTTTGTAATCGGCGCAGATGCACACAGATCCATCCTGCTTCATGGGGGTCACAATGGGAGTCTCCCATGAAGCATGATTGATGGGTTCCAGGATGCCTTGGGCGATCAGCTTATCTAGCTGAGCATCTACTTTAGCCCGCAAGGCAAATGGAACCCGGCGGGGCTTAAGCCGAATAGGGGTAACCCCCTTGTCCAGATTGAAGGAGATGGGTTTCCCTGTAAAGGTCCCTAACTTACCATCGAAGACTTCTTGGAACTCTCCGATGAGTGAGTCGAGTTCGCCTGAGCTAATCTGGTGGATGCCTCCAATAGAAAGCCCCAACGGCTGGAACCACTCCACGCCTAGCAGGGTCGGGCGGCTGTGCTCCACGACGGTTATTGGGAGCTGGCCTTGGAACTGCTTGAAGGCGATCTGAAGGCTGGTTCTCCCGAGGACGCCGATGGGATTTCCGCCAAAATCCACCAGCTTGGAGTGCAGGGGTTCAAGATGGCGCTTGCAGAGTGCCGGCTTCAGCCGCTTCACCTGGTGCCAGTCAATAATGGAATAGACGGAGCCGGAATCGACTTCCATCGTGCACGGCAAGCCTTCTGCCAACAGTGTCACATGGAATTTTGTGGCACTGTTGTTGCTGGTGAGGCCGATTGTGGTTTGGTTCACAGCGCCGCCATGAGGGTTGTTGTGGTCGTCGCGGTTTTGCTGAGTTGAGGACCGTTTGGATGACCTCTGGGAATCGCGGCGATTTTCTTGAGTGCGGGGCTTGATCGATTCAGGAACCGGATCAGAGGCTCGGCATTCCTCGGCAATGTGCCCCTTCTTGAGGCAACGTCTGCAGGTTGCATCACGCCAGCGACAGGATTGGCGTGGATGGTGTCCCTTGCAACTGCCGCACTGAGCGGCGCGGCGGCCATCTTTTTGAATTTCCCGCCTAGACGGGCGGGAAACTTTCAAAACGGTCGACTCCCCCTCCGAGTCGGTTGGCGTGGCAGAGTCATCGGACGATTCAGATGACGGTTTGCGGATCTTATGGATCCCTCGGGACTGGAGCATGGCAGCGGCGGCGGTCTCTGAAGTTTCAGCAGCCGTAGCCTCCTCAAGAACGTCCTTCAGGGACAGTCTTTTTCTGCTCAGGAACTTCTTTTGGAGGTTTGCATCTCTCATCCCGAAGACGATCCCGTCGCGTAAGGCATTGTCAACGTTCTCAAATTCTCAGTTTGCTGCGATTTGGCGCAATGCCGCTACAAAGTCTTTGAGGGATTCGCCTTCCTTCTGGTTCCGTTGGCGGAAAGTGAAGCGATTTGAAATGGGGGTGCCCGTTGGTGCATAGTGCTCTTGCAGGGCAGTTTGCAGGTCTACCCAGGACATGACTTCAATGTCCCTGGGTGCGACGAGGTTGACGGCGAGCTCTAGGACGTCGGTGCCGCAGTGAGCAAGGAAGAGAGCCCTCTTCCTCTCGTCATCGATGTTATTATAGCCGTTTCCCCGGAGGAACTGGCGGAAACGGATCATGTAGGAGCTCCATTTCTCCCGGCTGGGGTTGAAAGGAGCCAACGAGGCGAACGGCGCTTGCAGCGTTGCCATCTCTCAGGCCGCGTCGAGTGACTTCAGCTCGTTAAGGTGATCGTGCCATGCGGAGATTCTTCTCTAGTCCTTCGTCGCCAGTGTTAGATCGGCGCAGGAAAGAAGAGTGACCAGCTGAGTTCAAGTAACAACGTTTATTAACAAGAACTGAACTGCCTGTGCGCTGCCGGAGCTCTCCTTATATTTGCTCTGGCAGACGCACCGCCCACTGACAGGGATTCAAAACTCCCGCCGAAAGGATCTTCAGCCAATCCCAGGCGGATGTCCTTATAAGGACATAACACTATCTTAATTAAGACAGTCTAAATAAAGAGATTTGGTATTACCTTTTCAGACTTGGATTCTTGTTACCAGTGTCCAGAGGATCACTATCCCAGCAAAGCCCAGGATCAGTGCATCACAAGAGAGATCAGCTCCCTATCTTTCCATGAGCCTTTGGGGATCACCTTGGCCATTGTTGCTTTTTTATTTTTCTCCATTACAGCTCTGGTCCTTACAGTCTTCATTCGGCACAAGGACACTCCAATTGTCAAGGCCAACAACCGAGGCCTCAGCTACACCCTCCTGGCCTCCCTTTTGCTTTCCTTTCTCTGCCCTTTGCTTTTCATTGGGCGGCCTCAGACGGCAACCTGTCTTCTTCGCCAAACTGCTTTTGGCATCATCTTCTCTGTGGCGGTTTCTTGCGTGGTGGCCAAAACCCTCACTGTGGTTCTAGCTTTCATGGCCACCAGGCCAGGTTCTCAGATGAGGTCATGGGTAGGAAAAAGGCTGGCACTTTTTATAGTGCTTTCCTGCTCTTTCATTCAAAGCACTCTCTGTACTGTGTGGCTGGCAAGCTCCGCTCCCTTCCCAGATCTTGACATGCACTCTCTGCCTACAGAAATGGTCCTGGAGTGCAATGAAGGCTCCACTGCCATGTTTTATTCCATTCTGGGTTTCATTGGCCTCTTAGCTATGATCAGCTTTACAGTGGCTTTCCTTGACAGGAACCTTCCAGATAGTTTCAACGAAGCCAAATTTATCACCCTCAGCATGCTGCTTTTTTGCAGTGTCTGGATCTCTTTTGTCCCAGCCTACCAGAGCACCAAAGGGAAGTACACAGTGGCTGTGGAGAGCTTTTCTATCTTAGCCTCAGGTGCTGGATTATTGGTCCTCATTTTCTCCCCCAAAGTTTACATCATCTTGATAAGACCTGAGTTGAATAACAGGCAACAACATGCAAAAAATCCTCATAAACTGAGTTAAAGGAATCAAGTCTTGTTGTACACAATGAGATTTAGAGTGGTGACTATTGCCAGCAATAACATGTGCCTTAAGTGCTTTTGAAAATGAAATATGTGTGTATTAATGTAATAATAAAATGTATAATTTTCTATGTCTTTCCATTTCAACCGTCTATGGTGTAATAATTAAAGAATTATAGAGAAAACGTCTATCACACCATATGGACAAACTTCCTGATTTTGACAGCTTTAAACATTGAACTGTCCTGTCTCCTGATTCTATAAGATTCAATGAATCACAGTACTTAGCAATTATGATTCCTGAAGAAAATATTGAAAAGTGTAAACAGGATATATTGTTAAACAATATTTATAAATAATATTTAGTTTACTTCTAGTAAACCAAAAGGAAAAGATTAATATGAATGATTCTTGTTTCAATGATGGCTGAAGAGGTCCAAGAGCATCACAATACAAAAGAAGTTCAAGATTGTTCAGACTGTGAGCATGTCTAACAGATGACATTTTGGTTCAGAAACTCTGTTCTGGCTGGAGAAATATAGATCCTGAGCTGGTGGTGGGTTTCAATTTTTTTTACTACTGGTTCTGTGGGTGTGGCTTGGTGGGCATGGCAGGGGAAGGATACTGTAAAATCTCCATTTCCACCCCACTCCAGGGAGAGGTTACTGCAAAATCCCCATTCCCTCCCAATCGGCTGAGACATGGGAGGCAGAGAATAGATGGGGGCAGGGCCAGTCAGAATTTTTACTACCGGTTCTCTGAACTACTCAAAATTTCCACTACTGGTTCTCCAGAACTGTCAGAACCTGCTGAAACTGACTTCTGCGCTGAACCATCTAGATGCCTGAAGATCTGTGGATTTTTTGATTGATTAATTTGAATAAGAGTCTCCTATCCTGATGTGGATGTATAGATCTGCATTTCCAAAAGTTTGTGCATTCACTTTATGCATATGAGGGTGATAGGGATTGCAATCAAAACCTCCTGGAGGAAAACTGAGGTAACTGAGGCTGCCAAGAACCAGGGTTTCTAACATTTATAAAAATCATAATTTAAGAAAGAAAGCAGAGAAAGGCAAGATAATATAATGGTTAAGAAGCTTGCCTAGGAATGGGGTAGCCAAGATTTAGGGAGGGGCTGTTTTATTTTGTTTTCCTTTTACAACCCTAAATTTCTTTTATTGGGGTGGAGTCGAGATGACTCAATGGAGCTGAGCATTTACTGCCCAGATGCCCTTCCTGATGTCTACATGGAGTTCACAGCAGATATTTTCTCCTTGTGCCCTGATAGAGAAACATTTGTTGCTGCCTAGGATTGAACTCTCAGACTCCCCAGTCTGAGGGAAGCATCTTGGGAAGTTGTTATGTAGGACTTCAATCTGCCATCTGTCAGTGAGACGTCGGAGGCAGCTTGGAGTTCATGGCTTCAATGACGGCCATGGACCTGACCCAGTTAGTTCAAGGCCCCACTCACACAGGAGGACACACTCTGGACCTGATTTTTGTCTCTGATCAGTGGTTGAATGATTTAGGAATAGGGGATTTAGATATCAAGCCCTTGTCATGGACAGATCATTCTCTCCTTCACTTAGACTTTTGAGCCACTTCCCCTCGCTGCAGGGAGATGGAACCGACCAGGTGATTCCGTCCCAGGCATCTGATGGACCCTGATAAGTTCCTGACGGAGCTTGGGACATTCCCTGAGACTATGGCACATGACTCAGCTGGAGACCTGATGGCTGCCTGGGATAGGGCGACCACCAGGGTTTTAGACCACATCATGCCTTTGCAGCCTCTGACCCGATGTCGATCTCAATTGGCTCCTTGGTTCTCTGAGGAGCTGAGAGAGATGAAATGTCAGAAAAGATGCCTAGAGAGTGTCTGGAGGACTAGTCAATCTTAATCCGACCAAACACTGGTGAGGTCTTATATCAACCTACCTGCCTATCTAACTATTTTTCTTCTCTTATTGCATCTGCAGAGAACCGCCCAGCTGCTCTGTTTAGGGTGACCCCTTCCCTTCTTCAGTGGGGGGGGGGGAAGTGGGAAGACCCCTTGCAGGGTTGAGCTGAGGATTTTGTACAATTCCTGCATGATAAAGTCACTTAGATTCGGGAAGGCTTGGACTCTGATTGGGTGAGTCTATGGGGGGAGATGAGGGTAGGTCTTGAGAATATTATCTGGGAAGAGTTTGACCCTGTAGCTCCCAAGCACATGGACAGGATTCTGGGTAGGCTTAGTGCTGCCACATATTGGACCCATGTCCCTCTTGGTTGGTACTGACCTCCCGGGAGGTTACACAAGGTTGGCTCTAGAGGATTATAAATGCTTCTTTGAGTGAGGGGACCTTTCCTGCTTCCTTGAAGGAGGCGGTAGTGAGGCTCCTCCTCCAGTTTGTGTTGGTAGGGGGACAGAGGTCAACCTCGAGGCGCCTCGCTTGGGGGGGTGCCACAAGGGTCAGTCCTCTTGCCCCTTCTGTTCAACATTTATGTAAAGCCGCTGGGTGAGATCATCCATGGTTTTGGGGTGAGGGTACATCAGTACACTGATGACACTCAGCTGTACATCTCCACCCCAGATCACCCCAATGATGCCCTTGATGTGATGTCCCGCTGCCTGGAGGCCGTACGGGTCTGGAGGGGGAGAAATAGGCTCAGACTCAACCCTTCCAAGACTGAGTGGCTGTGGCTACCGGCATCCGGTATAGTCAGCTGATGCCATCGCTATCTATAGGGGGTGAATCTTTACCCCCCCCCCCCCGCACAGAGAGGGCTCACAATCTGGGTATCCTCCTGGATGCATAGCTATCTTTAGAAGAGAATATGATGGCCGTGGCCAGGGGGGCTTTCTATCAGGTTCTCCTGATCCGCCAGTTGGGTCCCTTTCTGGACCGGAATGCCTTGCGCATGGTCACTCACGCCCTTGTTATCTCCTGGCTGGACTACTGTAATTCTCTCTACATGGGGTTCCCCTTGAAGAGCACTCAGAGGCTCCAACTGGTCCAGAATGCGGCTGCGCAGGTGATTATGGGTGCAACTCGTTGCGCCCATGTAACACCTCTCCTGCGCGAGCTGCACTGGCTCCCAATGGTGTTCTGGGTACGATTCAAGGTGTTGGTTACCACCTTTAAAGCACTCCATGGCTCAGGACCTGGGTACTTACGAGACCACCTTCTGCCACCGATAGCCTCCCACCGACCAGTTCGCTCTCACAGAGAGGGACGTCAGGGTGCCGTCGGCCAAATTATGTCGGCTGGCTACACCCAGGGGCAGAGCCTACTCTGTGGGATCCCCTGTCCTTTGGAATGAACTGCCCCCGGAAATATGCACAATCTCTGACCTCCAAGTTTTCCGCTGTGCTTTTAAGACCCTGCTCTTCCGACAGGCAGGGCTAGATTTGTAATTAGTTTTAAATTTGGAATTCTTAAATTTTTGGATTTTTAACTAATTTTGGCCTTAAATATAATACTTTTAATAATTTTTAAATTTAAACTGTGATAGGGGCGGTATAGAAATAAATTTATCCTTATCCTTATCTCCACCTCTAGGCCTTTGCACCGTTTGAATGGGGAAGGCTGGTATATTATCTTTATTTCAGCATGGATTTTTCTTCTTATTCCACTATAGACTTGCTTGGCCAAGCTGACTTTAAATACAGTTCAAAGCAGTGGTGAAATCCATTTTTTTTTACTACTGGTTCTGTGGGTGTGGGATGGTGGGTGTGTTGTGGCTTGGTGGGCATGGCATGGAAGGATACTGCAAAATCTCCATTCCCACCCTACTCTGAGGCCAGCCAGAGGTGGTATTTCCTAGTTCTCCAAACTACTCAAAATTTCCTCTACTGGTTCTCCAGAACCTGTCAGAACCTGCCGAATAGAACCCCTGCCTAAAATTACTACAGTATTATTATTACCACCATTCAGCATGGGGTTGTAATGTTACAGGTGTCCCACTCAAAGTGTTGAAAGAAAGGTCAATAGGAAAATAGGTCTATCATAGGCACCCAATGTTATCTAAATGATTGTTTCCATAACCAAATTACTAAACTTTGCAACCCTCAGTTAATTGAGATTCCTGATATAAGGGTGGATGAATTCATATAAAAAGTATCAGTGAATTATTATACTTTACGAAAGATTTTAAAAACAGAAAAATTCTGAAAGTTAGTGACTCAAATCTGCATTGGAACCCCACAAACTCAACTGAAATAAATATACGAATAGCAAACATGATACTTCAAAACAAGCTCCAAGAGGTTTGAGATTCCTTGCAACATTATTTTTTTTTTCACCTGGCCTGGTTTGACCCCAAATGGAAATACTCCTGAATAATACTCTTAGCTCTTGTTTAGAAACTTTTTAGAAAAAGTGCAAAGTTTTGTTGAAATAATAGGTTGGCAATATCAATGGAGATTCTCAGTTATCCAGGTCATGGTTGTCCACAAGGTGCTTTTTCAAGAGGCAACTGGACATTCTTATTTTCCTTTAAAGATGTTTTGCTTCTCCTTCAAGAAGATTCTTCAGCTCTTGGGAAATGTCTTCAAAGAAACATCGGAAAGTCCAACTGCCTCTTGAAAAACCACCTTTGGGATAGGTTGGGAAATGATTTTCTTCTGCTGCATGAAAAAAAAACTTCAAATAATAAGCAGATGTTTTAATTCCCCATAATTATCCAATTGATGCTGATTGGAAAACTCCAGATGGCAAGGGATTTTCTGGTAGCCACTAGCAAAACAAAATCAAGATTGGCAATTCTTTCTTAATCTATGATGGGACATTTGGCACAGGGATTTTAAAGCCACTGGGAGCTCTGAACTTATTAATGAAGCTGACATTGCTGGCCATGCCAGGATTTCAACCCTTGAATGGCCAGAAAAACACAGGTGATGTTAAGAAGAAGCTGTCAATGCAAGATCATGAATGTTAATCTCTGGATTCTCATACTGCTTCCTTCGACATCATGTGATGTTCCAGTTGCTAAATGCATGAACAGTGACCCACGGAATATCAATCATAAATATTATCAGTCAGGGGATGTGATCATAGCTGGCATTAGTTCACAAAGCTTCATGTTTTCCAATCCTCTCAACTTTGATCGCCATCCCTCTTCCGAAGTCCTTGATGATCTCATGTAAGTAATTGATAGCTTAATCAAACAGTTCAGGTGATAAGCGTCTCCTTAGATTTGTAGCCATGACTTTTCAATCAAATTAAAAACTAAGGGACTTACTATCCTTTAAGCGTCAATGACCTATAATATTCATCCAGTGAAAGAGGCTCCACTTTACATTATGTTTCCAAGAAAGTTGATCAGTTAAATTTTATATGGTTGGACATTACTGAGGCTTGTTCCACCCTCCCCACTTCTTTGTGACCTATTATTATTATTCTCATTATGTTTCTTCTCTAACTTGCAAATAATTTTAAGAGAAGTGTTCCTTTTCATTTTTCTGAACATCGAAGGAAGATTGACACTAACTTATTTGGAATATTCTTGATTGGTATATTCTTGATTGGCCAAGTGTGATTGGACAACCAAGGAATTTGTCTCTGGTGCATAAGTTCTTAGAATACATACAAACAACAAAATGGTAAATTATAAATCGTAAAATGAAAATCATAAATCATAAGGTATACGATTGTCATTATAAAATCATTCCATCTATCATTAATGACTATGAATTGAAAGACAACTGAAAGTTATTAAAAATATAAATTGGTAAAGTAATCCTGAACAATATCAAGATGGGATTTGGATGTAGGGTGTGGCAGAAGATGAATTTGCAATCAAGTTGCATTCTTGAAAGATGGCTGGAATAATGGGAAATTCAAATCTCAAATGAGGATGTTCAGCTAATCCTATTTCTAGGTGTAGGACATGCAGTCAATGGCTAAACCTTATTTCCTGCAAAAATAAGCGGTTGGTAGAAGTCTTTCCATTCATACCCAAGGTCACTTCTTATTTTCTCTCACACATGTCCTCTTGTTCAAAATGAAAGTTAACACTGACATGCATTTTTGGAATCAACATCTAGACAGAGATACCATATTTTCCAGCATATAAGACGACTTTCTAACACACACAAATCTTCTCAAAAGTTGGAGGTTGTCTTATACGCCGGGTGTCGGTCTCCTGTAACCAGGCAGACCAGCCCGAAAGGCTTTGACGAGCCTTAAATGGCTCTAAGGAGCCAAGCTGAATTGCCTGCTGAGTTGCCGCTAATCAGCTGAGTTACACGCAAGCCCCCTGTAAAAGGAAAAAACTTTCCTTTTACACAACCCTAGCCATCCCAGCTGAGATTAGCAGGCAACTCAGCTGGGATCGCCAGAGCTTGGATGGCCAAGCGCTATGTAAAAGGGAAAAACTTTTCTTTTACACAACGCTGGCCATCCCAGCTGCTAATTTTTGCCTGCTAATTGGTACGTAGCAAAAATCCCCCCCATCTCCAGCTTGCTTACCTTAGCTGCTAGCCGCAACGCTTGCCTTGCCTTGCCTGCAATCCATTGCATCAGCAAGCAACTAAATCTCCCTGCCTGCTTGATTGCAGGCAGGGAGATTTAGTTGCTTGCTAATGCAAGCAAGTTGTGGACTTCAATTCCCAGAATTACTCAGCCAGCAAAGCAAAGCTGGCTGAGGAATTCTGGGAGTTGAAGTCTACAAGTCTTAAAGTTGCCAAGGTTGGAGACCCCTGTTCTATTGGGTAAGTTTTTTTCCCCCTTTGGGAGCTTTAAAAAAAATAGTTAATTGGGGGGTTTTTTAGTTGTTCTTTTTTAGACCTAGCCAGGCTAGGTCTAAGTTTTAGGCTAGGAAGTTTTAAATTTAGCTTTCATATAAAAATAAAAATAAATAAAAATAATAAAAATAATAAAAATAAAAATAAAAATTGTGCAACTTTCTGAGATTTAGTGTGTTTCTGTAGTGTTTCACTCTAACTACACAAACACACAAAATCTCACAAAGCTGTATGTGGAATTTTGTGTGTGTAAACCCACAATGTAAAAGTTGTTTTTTTGGGCTTTTTGTGGCTGTGTGAGGTTCCTGCTTATTGCAGGGGCCATTTTGGGTCTAGCACAGCTGCTTTTACATTGTGGGTGAGCCAGTTGATGTTTTTTTAATTTTTATTTGGTGTGTGTTGGAAGAGGGGTCGTCTTATACAGCAAGTATAGCCCAAACCCCATATTTTTACAGGAAAAGTTGGGGGTCGTCTTATACGCCCAGTCGTCTTATACGCCGGAAAATACGGTAGTTAGATGGAGATAGTTAGATGGAGATATAAAAGCAACTGTATGCACTTTTATGCTAGGCTTTGGTATGGTGCTTTAGAAAGTCCAGGGTTGATCTGCCAATACAAAGTGAGTTTTGGTGGATCCCATCTTTTCAGTTGAAAATAGTTGAGTTCCATCATGACATTGCCCAGATATCTTATGATTCTCTTAATATTACAAAATACAATACCTATATATTAAGGGAATAGGAATTTAGCAAGCCTAAAACTTCTTAAGTAGAGGCAATTCAGTGGTGCAGTTAAATCTCATTACAGATTTTTGACTCAGACTTATCAGCACATCTTGGCTTTTGTCTTTGCTGTGAAGGAGATTAATGATGATACTCAGATGCTACGCAACATCTCCTTGGGTTTCAGCATTTATAATGACTACTTCACTGGAAGCTTAACTTATCTTGCTTCACTGGAGCTCCTCTCCACTTGGGGCAAGTTCATTCCAAACTATAAATGTGATGCCCAAAGTATTACTGTGGCTGTGATTGGGGGACCTGACTCCAAAGCATGTCTTTTCATGGCAACCATTCTGAGCATCTACAAGTTACCACAGGTAAAGTAGACACCTAGAGTATCAGATTTTAAAAGCCAGATGGGACACAGACTTCTGAGCTTTCAGACTTGTGCTGGAGTCCATCCTCAGGGATGTAGACACATTCTACTATAGAGAAGTTTCCTGAAGTTGGGCTCCAGCACGAGTCTGAAAGCTCGGAAGACTAAACCTCTGGTCCTGATGACTGATTCAGATTCGATATTGCAACATTATCCTGGGATATTTGCCTTCATTCGTGAAGAGGCATAGTTTGGAGCCTGCAAAGGTTCCAAGGTCTCCACTTGTCCATAACAAGTGAAGGCTCAGGGAGTTGCTTGGAAAGACATTTCAAAGCCACAGCATCCACCAGAGGGGAGTCAAATCTGTCAGTTTTCAGGCATGACTTTGCTGTCAAAATCCTGTTGCTTTGTTGCATGTAACCCCCGTAGTCCTTTCTAGCACAGTAAACTTGGAGAAAGGAGTACCACAAGAATATGTTCTTGCTCCCTTCCTTTTCAATCTCTATATTAATTCATTGGTAGACCTTTTCCAAAACATGGATAAGGGCAGATTATAAGGACACCCAATTTAACACGGTACAAAATCCCAATACTTCTATATGCTGATGCCACTGATATTATAATTATCCAAACCTCTGTGGGACTGAAAAGAGCAACCATAGCAATATCTTGTATGTACTTCATGTACTACAGATACAATCATTTGATTTCCAATTTTGATAAGTCAAAAATCTGGATTTACATTAAGAGAGTGAAGCAATATGGAGAGTAGAAGGACATAAATTAGAACAGGTCAGCATATTTAAGTAGTTTTCCACTTGAAAGGTACATGGAATGCACAATAGAATTAAAATTAGGATAGGATAGGATAGGATAGGATAGGATAGGATAGGATAGGATAGGATAGGATAGGATAGGATAGGACAGGATAGGATAGGATAGGATAGGATAGGACAGGACAGGACAGGACAGGACAGGACAGGACAGGCTAGGCTAGGCTAGGCTAGGCTAGGACAGGACAGGACAGGACAGGACAGGACAGGACAGGAACGAGAACAAGAACAAGAACAAGAACAAGAACAAGAACAAGAACAGCAATAGGATAAGTTGGAATGGAATGGAATCCCAAAGGTGCTTTTTCAACTGGACTTTCTGGTTTTTCTTCGAAGATGTTTCTCTTCTCATTAAAGAAGCTTCTTCCGGACATTTTGGCCCTAAGACATAACTTATCGAAGAGTCTAGATAAATTTTATAAGAACCTTCTCCTTCAGGATCTAAAAACCATTCACTATGTGTGCTAGTTCACTATTTTGATGCTGAAATGAAAGGAAGACAAAACTGGTTAATCACCCTTTTTAAAAATATTACTTTTGGTTTGATTAAACTTATTTACTAAATTAGGTGAAATATAGCTTTTATCTTATATCTATTAATGTTTTAGATTTAGATTATTTGGGTTATAAATATATTTACCAATATAGTAATAAGAAAGTGAATGTTATATTATTATTAGGTGATCTATTTTATTGGCTGCTAGTTTATTATTGTATCTATTTGCCTCATTGTTTTTGTTGTTTTAAATTTTGCTGTTCATTGACTAGATAGATATAATTGTAATGTCATGGCTATATGTTGGGTAACTTATAACAATTCTGGCCAGGGTACATCTACCAGAAAGAATATGATTTAGAATATAATAGAATAACAGAGTTGGAAGGGGCCTTGGAGGTCTTCCAGTCCAACCCCCTGCATAGGCTGGAAATCCTGCAGCACTTCAGATAAATGGTTATCCAACATCTTCTTAAATCCTTCCAGTGTTGGAGCATTCACAACGTCTGGAGGCAAGTTGTTCCACTGATTAATTGTTCTAACTGTCAGGAATTTTCTCCTTAGTTCTAAGTTGCTTCTCTCCTTGATTAGTTTCCACCCATTGCTTTTTGTCCTGCTTTCAGGTGCTTTGGAGAATAACTTGACTCCCTCTTCTTTGTGGCAGCCCCTGAGATATTGGAACACTGCTATCATGTCTCCCCTAGTCCTTGTTTTCATTAAACTAGACATACCCTATTCCTTAATTCCTTAGAGGAACATATTCCAAGTCTATTTTAAAGAATTCAGAGACAACTTTTGGGTTGATGATAATGCCACCCTGCAAATCATTTTAATGGTCTGGATTGATGTAGTGTACACATTTAAAATGTACCAATTGATGTTGCACCCTTTCCATATTGAGGTTGAAGAGATGACTGTCTATTGTTACAGTCCTAATTTGGTCAAATCCAAATCTTGGGCAATTATTTTGGTGGAGAATTATATTTATTGTAGAACATGAGTGGTTATTGCAATAAGAAGTAAAGAACAAGTGAAAAGACCAAACTTCCATTAATTCTTGGAAAATAGAGAAAAGTTAAGCTCCATCCTTAACAGGACTTATTCCCATCAACTTTCATCTTCTTCCAGTATTTCCCAAAATATGAGATGGATATTCAACCTTCAGACAATAAAAGTTCAGGCAATAAAAAAAGAAATGCTACCTACTTAGTTTTGCTTTTTTTTTTTTTGGTAGCTTGGATATGGATCATCTCCTGTGATTAATGACCCATCCCAACAAGCCTTCTTCCAATGGATGCTCCCTAATAGAAACCAGCAATATACAGGGATGCTCCAACTGCTTTTGTTTTTCAGATGGACCTGGATTGGTGTCATTTTTATACAGGATGACAATGGCCTCAGGTTTATACAGAAGGAACTTCCCAAGTTTTCCCAAAGTGGAATCTGCTTTGACTTTATAGTACCATTCCCAACTGTGTATTTCAAAAGTGGCATTCATGAAATGATGGAGTCATGGGTCAAACTGTATGCCTTGATAAGCGATAGCATTGCCAGTGTTGTGGTTTTACATGGTGAAATTCATACTACCATCTTTTTGAGGATGTTTCCCAGAATTTTGGAAGTTGAAGACATTCAAATCAAGACGGGTAAAGTCTGGATGATGACCGCACAGATGGATTTCACTTCTGTTCCCTTTCAACGATCTTGGGATCTAGATATCCTTCACGGTTCCTTAGCCTTTGCAACCCAATCAAAGGAGGTGGTGGGTTTCCAAAATTTTCTTCAGACAAGAAACCCTAATGTGGAAACCAGAGATGGTTTTATTAAGGACTTTTGGAGACAGGCATTTGATTGTTCCTTCCCAACAACCTTAGAGGACAATGTTTTGAATCACTGCAGTGGGGAAAAGAAACTGGAGACTCTTCCTAAGTCTGTTTTTGACATGAGCATAACTCCCCATAGCTACAGTGTCTACAATGCAGTTTATGCTGTGGCCCATGCATTGAAATCCATGAGTTCATCAGTGTTCAAACACCGAACTATATCAGAGGAGGGACAAAGGAATATTCTGAATTCAATGCTTTGGCAGGTAATGTCTTGAAACCACAAATTTAAAGAAATTGTCATGTTAGATTCTCACTCTTAGGAATGCTTGTCTACATACACCAAACTCTTCACTTTATAATGTTAACATTATTATCTAACGTATGATGGTTATGGTGTTATCAATTGTGTCATTCAATTGTGTCCAACTGTTGGTGATTCTATTGGTCTGGTCTCTCAACATCTTTCAATCTTCCACTAACTTGAGTTTTTCTGTACTCTGGTTTGTGTCAGCTTTGATGGTGTACAGCCCCTGTGTTCTTTCATTGCCTGGTTTCCTTTCACTACTAACTTAACGTAACATAATTGCTTTTTCCAGTGAAATGGCCAAAATATATAACTATGTCAAAATGCATAGGATATTCCTGTTGAAATAATTTCCAGAAAACTATAGGAACAAAGCACATTTTTTATGAGATAACTACAACCCTTATATTATAGTAGAGAGTTAGGAACTCTATTTGATATCTGATACATGAATCTTGGTTTATCTCTTTGCTCATTTCTTTTAACTCAAGTTAGCTATGCCATCTTGGTGCTTTATATTTTCTTCTTATATTCAGTATCTTTCTTCCTCTTCTTGTTCTTCCTCCTCCTCCTTCTCCTCCATGCTTGGTTTGGCTTCATGTTTAAATTTTTGACACATTTTAAGCACTAATAATAAGAACCTGTTTAACTGTATTTTAATTATGAATATTGATAATTTGGTTGGGCATTACTAATTCAGCCCTTTCGGTTATATTGTTTGTATTACATTTGTGTAGCTTCATTGCTTTTCCACCCACTTTCATTTTAGTTCCATCCTTATCTCAGAAAAGTCTCATTTAACAATAGCGTTGGGAAGATGATTTCCTTTGATCAAAATGGGAACCTGGAAGCAGGCCTTGACATTATCAATTGGATCACATTCCCAAACTTAACACTATATCGAGTCAAAGTGGGGACATTTGGTCTCAGAACTCCCAAACACAATGCTTTCAGTCTTTTTGTTGATGCCATGAGATGGCCAAGGAGATTTAACCGGGTATGTTCTGTCTATCGTCTGCAGTTTTTCTCATTATTTTCACTACTCTAAATTCAGAATATAAATAGTAAAGTAACCATATTGCCATGTAAGGTTAAGTCAGTTAGTTGATGTTTATTTCAAATAACTACTGTATATAACCAAAATTGATTTGAAAGATTCTAAATAGTTTATTTTTTTAATTAATTTTTTTATTGAAATATATAGAAATACAATTTGACAGTTTTCGGTTTAGCGGTGTTCAAAAATATATACAGATTATTTACATGGTGTTCTATATTTACATGATTATATTGATAATTGCACCCTCTCTTATTTTACCTTTTACTTTTTTCTTCCATCCACAGTGTGTAATATCCTGAATTCTCTTTTTCATTTATCATGTATGTTAACTTATTCATCTCGGCGCATTCTAATATCTTTCTAATTACATATTCTTCCGGTGGTAACCCTTTCTCCTTCCAGTACTATGCATATATTATTCTGGCTGCTGTTATGACATGTATGATTAGGTACCTCTTTTTTTTTCTCATATGCCCTTTTCAGTATTCCCAGGAGAAAGGTTTCGGGTTCCAAATCAATATTTTCCTCTATCATTTCTTGAATCCATCTTTGAATCATTTTCCAAAATTTCATCGCTTCAGGGCATGTCCACCACATATGGTAGAAGGTGCCTTGATGGTGACCACATTTCCAACAATTTGGGCTCGTATTGGGGTAAATTTTTACTAATTTAGTAAGAGCTAAATTCCACCTGTATAGCATCTTATATTGGTTTTCTTTATACACTACTGCCCTTGTCATCTTAAGATTGCTATTCCAAATTGTTTCCCATTCATTTAAATTTATACTGTGTCCAATATTTTTGGCCCATGCAATCATTTGGTCTTTGACTACCTCTTCAACCCTATCATATTTGAGCAAATAGTTATATAATTTGGCTAATAATTTATTTTCGGTTCCCATCCATATTTTGTCAAATCAAATTGGCTCCTGTTTCTATACCGAACTCCTCCTTGTCCTTTTGGTATCAGGACTTTATTTGTACATATGGCCACCAATCAATGTGGATGCCTTGTTCTTTTAACGCCTCATTCATTTTAAGGTTCCTACCACCATCTAAAATATCCTTATATTTGAGCATTTTCCTAATTTCTAGGGCATTAGGATATATTATGGCTTCCATTGTGGAGAGCCATTTCAGGACTTTCGTATACTGCTTTTGCCTTATTTCCCTCCAAGTCTGCATTAATGTGTCTCTTATTTTGTGCCCGTGAAAGTATGTCCTTGTCCTTTTGCCTGTGTCCCATAGGTAAGCATGCCAGCCCTTCTGCAGGTCATGCCCTTCCAAAGCCAACATTCTTTTGTTTTCCAAGGTGGCCCATTCCCTTAGCCACACCAAATTTGCTGCTTTATAGTATACTTCCCATATCGGGAGTCCAAATCCGCCCCTATTCCTTTTATCCTGTAATGTTCGGATCGCAATCCTTGGTTTTTTCCCTCCCCAGATAAATTTCCTGATGATGGTATTCAATTCTAAGAAGAATTTTTTATCTAGGTTGACTGATATAGTTTGGAACAGATATAACAGCTTAGACAGGACACTCATCTTTATTGATGCTATCCTGCCTAAGTGTGATATCTGTAATTTCCCCCATCTTTCAAATCTTGTTTAATGCTTTTAATCAGGGGCACGTAGTTATCTTTCTTTAGGGCCAAACATCTTGCTGTTATCCATACTCCCAGATATTTTATTTTCTTAACTATTTGAAGACCTAGGGATTCTTCTAGTGCTTTCTTTTGCTCTTCCATCACATTTTTGGTTAGCATTTTAGTTTTGGTTTTATTTAATTTAAATCCAGATACTTCTCCATACTTTCCCAATTCTTTCAAAATTTTTTGACCTGTTTCTAATGGTTCTTCCATGATTAGAATTACATCCGAGGCGAATGCCTGGACCTTGTATACTTCTTTCCTAATTTTCAATCCTTTGATTTCATTATTATTCCTAATTCTTCTTAGTAGGACTTCTAGGGCCAGTATAAACAGTAATGGTGACAACGGGCATCCTTGTCTGTCCCCCTTTTTGATTTGAAAGGTTTTTGTCATATCCCCATTTAATAAAATGTTCACTCTTTGTTTATCACAAATTGCTGTTATCCTATCAACCCGTGTGCTCCCACAGAGAGGGCCTCCTCAGAGTGCCATCAGCCAGACAATGTAGGCTGATGACCCCCAGGGGGAGGGCCTTCTCTGTGGGGGCACCTACCCTCTGGAACCAACTGCCGCCAGAGATAAGGAGAATCCAAGACCTTGGTACCTTCCGCCGTGCCCTTAAAACTTTCTTTTTTCAGCAATCCGGGCTGGCTTAACACTTTGAAATGTTTTAATTGGATTGTTATTGTTTTTTAATTACGGGGCCAAATTTATATATATCCTTTTAATCATATTTTAATGTTTGTAGTCTATGTTTTTACTCGGCTGACTCCCTGAGTCCCCAGGGAGAAGGGCGGTATATAAGTTTGAAAATAAATAAATAAAATAAAATATTCTTGAAATTTACTCCAAATTTCATCCTTTTAATTTGCTGAACTATGAACTCCCAATTCAAATTTTCAAATACTTTCTGGGCATCTAAAAAAACAAGTGCCATTTGCTTGTCCAGGTGGGCTTCATAGTATTCTAGGACATCAATCACTACTCTTGTAATGTTCCTTATCTGTCTTCCAGGAAGGAATCCATTTTGGTTGGTATGTATCAAATTATTCAGTATCTTCTTTACTCTTTCTACTATTACACTCATAAAAATTTTATAATCTGTATATAAAAGGGAGATTGACCTGTAATTTTTTAATCTGTTTTGGATCTGCACCTTCTTTTTGCAATAATGTGATGTATGCCTCCCTCCACGATTCTGGAATTTTAGATCTTATCAGGGCCTCATTACAAATTTCCAATAGTTTTGGTAAAAGTATTTCCTCTAAATCCAAATTTTTATACAATTCTCCTGGGAATCCATCTGGGCCTGGTGATTTATTGTTTTTAAGTTTGGACATTAATTCCGTTATTTAATTCCGTTATTGTGATTTCTCTATTCAGCAATTCCCTCTCTTCCTCTCCTATCAATGGGAGTTTCTCTTCTGTCAAATATTGATAAATTTTTTCCCTTAGAATTTCTTCCTCTTTGTATAGTGCCGTGTAGTGCTCGGGCTATTTCAAGCTTGTCCTCTTCTTTATTCACTATACGTCCTTCTATGTCTTCCAATTGATAAATGATCCCTTTCTCATTTTCCTTTTTTAATTTGTAAGACAGCCATCTGCCCGGTTTATTTGCATTTTCAAAATAATATTGTTTGGATCATTTTATCTTGTAGGCCAATTCTTCCTGGTCTAGAATATTCAATCTATGTCTTTAAATCATCCAGCTTTCTTTTACTGCCTCATCTCCTGGGTTTTGCTGCAAGTTCCTTTCTGCTTCTCCTAAACCTTCTAAAAGCTCCTTCTGCATCTTCCTTTTTTCTTTATTTTTGTATATGCTGTATGATACTGCCAACCCTCTTAAATATGCTTTGTCCCATGTCCCATATAATTACTCGGGGTGTTACTTGATTTTCATTTTCTTCAAAGAATAGTTTTAGTTCTCCCTTGACTTTTCCAATGTATTCCTTGTCCCTCAAAAATTGTGTATTTAACTTCCATCTCTTATGCCTTTTCCTGTGTGAATTTTTCCATCTTATTTCTAAGGGGTTATGGTCCACCCATATATTTGGTGTTATTTCTGCAGATTCAATTTCCTAAATAGTTTAATGACTGAGGATTCTGAGATTGAGATCATCTTTTGAGAACTTCAGGGGGTGTCCATTTTAGATTATGTATGTAGCATGTAGCATGTATCCTTCTGCAAATATTTTAAAATTGCTTTTTACTCAGATGATCAGATGATTTCTTGATTTTTTTTCTTTCTTAGTCAAGTTGTAGAAAGTTTTAAGGTGGTGTTTTCTTTAAAAAAATCCTATTTGGTAAATGACCTTCTCTATGTAGGGGAGAAATAGCAATAGTAATAGCACTTAGACTTATATACCGCCTATAGCCTTCTCGAAGCAGTTTACAGAGTCAACATATTGCCCCCAACAATCTGGGTCCTCATTTTATCCACCTCGGAAGGACGGAAGACTGAGTTAAACGTGAGCCTGGTGAGATTCGAACTGTCAAATTGCAGTCAGATGGCAGTCGGCAGACATAGCCTGCAGTACTGCACTCTAACCATTGCGCCACCATAGCTCATGGTTACATTTCCTATTGGGAGTGGATGTATTGATTACTGTTTTCCTGCTTAAGTGTCATACTCAGCCAATCTCATTAGTGGAGCATCCATTAGTATATAGAGCCTGATTAAGATATCTTAATTACTCAGACAATTTTCTTAGACTTGCAGATACATCTGGCATGGTTGTCTACAATTTTGATCATGCTTCTCTTCTGATCATGCTTTTTTTTCTGACTGAGATGATGATTGGCATCTGTATGTAGCTGGACCTCTGTATGGTCAGGTTTTTGCACTGCTACGTGATTTGCTTGTTCTCAATTTTGATGATTAGGACATATAGGAATGAGAATTTCCCAAGCGTTTCTTTACTATAGGTGCAGATTATAAGGATGACTTCTATATACTGGAACAGTGGTCTCCAGCCTTTCCAGCTTTGTGGACCGATGATAGTGGGCTGCAGCGTAGGGGTTGGGGACCCCTGTACTAGAATAATGAATGTGGTTTTAGAGGTGCTGCCCTAAGCAATGCCTGCTGTTACAATGTACTTACGCTTGTCAATTTATGTCCTCTTTCTTTCTTTTTTTCATCGATTATACATGTATGTATGCTTTATCTTTTCCTTTGATTTTTAATTTGCATTTAGTTTGCTTTGTATTATGTTAATAAGATTTTTTTAAAAAAGAGATATGTGCACATTACTTCCCATGGCTGTCTAATTAGAAATAAAGTTATATGACTATACCAGCTTCAGTCCAAGATTCCATATTGTACTTTATCCATTTGTTCAGTAGGTTTTGCTAAGAGTTAAAGCAATTATGACTTCCCATTGCACACAGGTTCAGCCTCGTTCTTTGTGTAATGAACCCTGCCATAAAGGTCACAGCAAGACCAAGAAGGAAGGGAAGCAATTTTGTTGTTATGATTGCTTTCCATGCCCAAAAGGAAAAGTGTCAAACTGGACAGGTAAGGTACGATGTCTACCAAATTTAATGATGGTAGTGTCAGGGTTCCAAGTAATACATCCATAGCAAGCATAACTCTGAGGCAAGTAGATTCCTCAAGGAATAGTTTTATTTGGATATATTATATTGGCACAGACTGGTGAAAACTGACTCTGAATGTTCCCACAGTTTTCATCTAATTAAAAATAACAGTTTTCTCCCTTCCCCAAATAATCAGTTACATGGACCATAAGGTGTCATCTGGTTGCCTGGTAATTTCACTCCTCCTCTCATTGACCATCTGCGGGAATGTCCTTGATTCCCAGGAGAAAGTATTTTGTTTTAGCTACAAACCCGGACTACCTCTATTCCCCTCTCCGTATCTCCCAGCTCCAGTGTGGCAATACTGAAGTATCAATATAGCCTCAGACAGGACAGCTTCAGGGTTGACAGCAGAGGGGAAATCTACTTACCTTCCCTACTGGTTTGGAAGTTCACATGCCACATCTGTCACATACAATCTTGTACCCTCTGTGCATGTGCAAAGCCTCCTGCACATGCGCAGAGGGTAAAAAAACAGGTTACTTCCTGGTTAAAACCAGGAAGTAACAATGACTGGGCAGGAGGGTGGAGCCTCATGCTTCCATCACTACTGGTTCTCTGAACCAGTCTGAACCAGGAGCATTTCACCGCTGGTTGACAGGCACCACCCCTCCTTAACTGAAAAGGAGTTCCTGGAAAGAAAAAAAAATCATAAAAAGGGTTATTCAAGGTTCAGTCTAACCTTCCCTTCCTCCCCCGGGAGCCCCTTAGGTTTCATCATGAAACTGTTTGACCAATCTCTCTGCTGTTATACCCAGCTCTCGATCCAAGTAGCTTCAGAGAGCTGGTACCCCTTCCATTGCACCAGGTACTTCAACTGGCCCCTGTGCAATCTAGAATCTATTGTGTTTTCCCGAAAATAAGACCCTGTCTTATATTTTTCAAACCCTTAAATAAGCGCTTGGTCTTATTGCCATGCATTCAAAAGCCCGATTAGGCTTATTATCAGGGGATGTCTTATTTTGTGGAAAAGAGGGTAGGATTTCCTTTACCTTGTACTGTGTCTCCTCTTGTACCAATATTGGTTTTAGGGCTGCCTGACCTACTGGACTGATCTGAGAGCCTACCACTGGCTTTAACAAGCTGCTGTGAAAGACCAAATGCACTTTCCGTAACTGTTCATACAAAATTATAATGTTTGTGTGTAGAGATTTCACATAATAGGGTGAGAATTAAAGAGATGTTCAGGGTTTAGAAGAGAACAAATCATGCCCATTTTCATTCAGATTGGTAGAACAGTTTTTAGTCTACCTTCTTCGAAACCTGGCTTGGAACATCCTTAGGGCTTTTTGACTCATAGTACTTGAGGAAGATTTCTAAGGAGGATAAAATGTGTGTTAGTTTTTATGGCTGAGCTCACATAAGTCTCTCCGCAATTTATCATGAATGCGTACTTTGACTTCGGTCCTATCATTCTCTCAGTTCAACATATCCCACCAGCTTGTTTTTGTACAGAAAGCAAAACAACAGAGGACTAGATGTGTTGCCTAGAACTTCTGAAGAAAAAGTGGGATATAAACCTAATGAATAAAAAGTAAATAAACAAAGGTTGTTAGGTTCTGAATTATGTCTCATAAAAACACCATTGCTTGGTGGTAGTGGTGGTGGTGATGATATCCATTTATTCATGTTATCTTCTGGTGATTCTATGGGTCAGGTTTCTCCTTATCTTCTGATCTTGGTCTACTTCTGCCAAAAATACTTCTTTTTTCCTTTTCAGACATGGATTCTTGTTACCAGTGTCCAGAGGATCATTATCCCAGCAAAGCCCAGGATCAGTGCATTCCAAAAGAGATCAGTTTCCTATCTTTTCAAGAACCTTTGGGGATCATCTTGGCCATTGTTGCTCTTTTATTTTCTTCCATCACAGCTCTGGTCCTTGCAGTATTTGTCCAACACAAGAATACACCCATCGTCAAGGCCAACAACCAGGGCCTCAGCTACACCCTCCTGGTCTCCCTTCTGCTTTCCTTTCTCTGCCCTTTGCTTTTCATTGGTCAGCCTCAGACAGCAACATGTGTCCTTCGCCAAACTGCTTTTGGAATCATCTTCTCTCTGGCAGTTTCTTGTGTGGTGACCAAAACCCTCATTGTGGTCTTAGCTTTCATGGCCACTAGGCCAGATTCTAAAATGAGGACATGGGTAGGGAACAAGTTGGCCCTCTTTATGGTGCCTTCCTGCTCCCTCATTCAAACCACTCTTTGTACTGTGTGGCTGGTGAGCTCTGCTCCCTTCCCAGATCTTGATATGCACTCGCTGCCTACAGAAATGGTTCTGGAGTGCAATGAAGGCTCTGCTGCCATGTTTTATTGTGTCCTGGGTTTCATTGGCCTCTTGGCCATGATCAGCTTTACAGTGGCTTTTCTTGGCAGGAACCTTCCAGACAGTTTCAATGAAGCCAAATTCATCACCCTCAGCATGCTTCTCTTTTGCAGTGTCTGGATCTCTTTTGTTCCAGCCTACCAGAGCACCAAAGGGAAGTACACGGTGGCTGTGGAGATCTTCTCCATTTTAGCCTCAAGTGGTGGATTATTGGTCCTCATTTTCTTCCCCAAACTCTACATCATCTTGATAAGACCTGAGTTGAATAACAGGCAACAACTCATGCGAAAAACCCTCATAAAATGATTTATGGAAATTAGTCTGCTATACAATGGGATTTATATGAGTGACAAAACCACTCTAGGGTTGTATTGATAGCTACCTTAAAAGCTTTTTAAATAAAAAATGGCTGGATTTAAGTGTAGTAGTAAATAGTTCTGTGTTTCTCCCTTCAACCATGCCTAATGAGGTAGTAATCAAAATATTCTAGCACAAAATGTGGACAAACTTTGTAGCTTTGAGCTTTGAGCAGGTGAATCATCCTTCTCCTTGAAGCTACAGTATAAAATTAAACGAGTCACAATATTTAAGAGATATAGCTGCTGAACACAACTTTGAGAAATGTAAAGAGAAACAATTGTTAAACAATATAGGCTTACAGTCAGCTAAAAATAAAAGTTCCATTTGAGAGTGTCTTCTGTGGTAAGTGCAGAGATCCAAGGGTGTCCAAAAAACAAACAAACCCCAAGGTCAGTCTTACTCAGAATGTCATTGTCTAAAATCTGAAAATTGACAAAATCCTTTCTGGCTGCAGAAATATAGACCTTAGCCCTTCTAGTGCTTTTGCCTGCACACCTGGCAATTTTTCTTTAATTGACTAATAACCCTCTAAACTCAGCCAGAATTTGATTAATTGTTACTTTCACTGTTAGTTTGTTATATCCCTCATTCATTAAGTCCTACAACCATGACAATATTTGTATAAATGCTATTTATAATTATTATAATTATTACTATAAATGTTTCTCATCATTTAAGAATTTTCTGTACATTGTATTAGTGAATTGAAATTCACTGCAATGCAGTGAATTTCAATTTATTAAAAAGAGTGACTTTTTAATGTTTTTCTGTGAAATATACACTTAACCATTATAGGTACTACAACGTATTAAAAAAAGTTCACAAATACCATTGGTCCCAACATTGAAAATATGCGGATTCTTTTTGATCTCTGAAAGTTCTTGTTAGTCTATTGGCTTCTGCATATTCAATAATTTTCCCTAAGACCAAGTCTTTTGATGGTAGATCTTTCCCCTTCCAATTTTGGGTGAGACATATTCTTGATGCAGTTTGTAGCCTGCCGTCAACTTTGAACCAAACCTGTCTGAAGCCATTTTGCTATTTCACAGTTGCCACACACTATGGGGGCAGGGAGGAGAATGGAATGCTTCACAAACATAACAAAGAACCTTCCCATGGGAAACAAGGTCATTCCCACAAGTGTTGGTTGAAGAAAGAGAAGAGTGACAAGGAGCCTGCCAAATATTTCTATTGGGCAATGTGACCTGTAACACTTGAGGAGAGAATCATTTTCTCTTTTAATTATGCTAAAATTGCAGGAAACTTTTAGTGTTGGTTTGCACTTAGCAAGCTATAGGATGTACCCCAAAAGCATGTTTTTTGAGGAAACTTTCTGCCTCAAAGTTCTGATTTCTTTGGGTGCATTAGTCGGAATTCTGACATCTGCTCAAGCCTCCTGTCTGCCCAGAATTTGGCAAGGATATTTCTCCAGAATTTCTACCAGCTACACAGAGTGCCCAGGAGAACTATCACAGACCAAGATGTTCAATTCCCTGCTAAATTTTGTAGAGAGTTCATAAAACTGATAGGATCCTTCCAAGGGCTTAGCTCAGCTTTTCATCTGAGAATGAATTCAGTGGAATGAGCAAAAGCAATGATAGAACAATATTTAAGAAGCAAACTAACTGAGCAGACTTCCTGCCATTTGCTGAAGTTGCTTACAATAATGCAGTGCACAGCAGCAAAAGGCTTACCCCCTTCAGAATAGCTACAGGCGAGATCCATGGGACAAAGAGGTATCATACTTTTCAGAGTATAAGACACACTCCCCCCACAAAAGAGGGTGGAAAGGTTGGTGCATCTTATACACCAAATACAGTCATTTTTGGCCTCTCAAAAGCCCACCCTGCATGTCCTGTTTTTGCCAAAAACAGGACTGTTTTTCACAAAAATGGGATGTGTAGAGGGTTTGTGAGGCTTGCAGAGTGCTCCTAGAGGTTAGGAAGGGCAAAAGTATGATGTCTGTGGGGGGGTTCGGGAGGCCAAAAACGGGGCTGGTTTTTTGCAAAAATGGGGGCATTTTTGCCCTCCCCAATCCCTAGGAGCACTCTGCAGGGCTCACAAACCCTCTGCACATCACTAATAAACTGAGTTAAAGGAATCAGTCTTGTTGTACGCAATAGAATTTAGACAAGTGACTGTTGTCAGCAATAACATGTGCCTTAAGTACCATATTTTTTGGAGTATAAAATGCACCATATAAGAAAAGAAAAATTCACACTGTAATATGCACTGGACTATAAGATGCAACTTAATTTTGAGGAGGAAAACAAGAAAAAAAAAGAATGATGCCTTTGCCTACCAGCATTAGGATCAACAGCATCCTCACTTGGATTTTGATAACACAGATCTTTTTATCCATTTAAAACAAACCTTATCACTCTGCACGCATTTAACTGGAGTGGGTGGGGTGGGGAATGATTTTCATGGGAGTAGAAGAGGGATTTGGCACTGAAGGCTCCAGTTTCGAGATGACCCCAATATCCTACCTATTGCCATAGACGTTGAAAGCCTGGCTTTCTTGCACCAAGGCCCTATAGAGAGCAGCACTACTCTACCCCATGAAGCTATAAGATTCAATGAGTCACTTAGCAATTATGATTCTTGAAGAAAATATTGAAAAGTGTAAACAGGAAATATTCTAGTAAATCAAAAGGAAAAGAAAATCATTAGTCTGAATGATTCATGTTTTAGTGGGTGCAGAAGTTCATCACCAAGAGCATCAAAATACAAAAGAAGTTCAAGCTTGTTTACATTGTGAATATGTCTAACAGGTGACAGCTCAGAAACTCTGCTCTGGCTGCAGAAATATACAAATTGAATCATCGATATGCCTGAAGACTTGTGGATTTTTAATTGATTAATTTGAATAAGAGTCCCCTACCCCGATGTGGCTGTATATATCTGCATTTCCAAAAGTATGTGCACTACATGGAGTTCATAGGAAATATGGGTCTATGTCTACATGAGGGAAGTAAGCACTGGGGTACCACAAGGTTCTGTCTTAGGCCCGGTACTCTTCAATATCTTCATAAACAATTTAGATGAGGGAATAGAAGGGGAACGTACCAAATTTGTAGATGATACTAAAATGGCAGGAATAGGTAACATCCTAAAAGATAGGCTCAAGATCTAGATGGATCTTGATAGACTTGAACACTGAGCTCTATCTAACAAAATGAAATTCAACATAGAGAAAAGTACAGTCTTAGACTTAGGCAAGAAAAACCAAAAATACACCTATAGACTGTGACTTAAACCAGACTTAATAGCAGTAACTGTGAGAGGGATCTTGGAATCTTAGTGGACAACCAGCTAAATATGAGCTAACAGTGTGCGGCAGCAGCCCAAAAAAGCCAATGCAATCCTAAATTGCATTAACAGAGGGATACAATCAAGATCAAGTGAGGTACTAATATCATTCTATGAAGCCTTAGTAAGACCACACCTAGAATGTTGCATCCAGTTTTGGTCACCACACTATAAATAAGATGTTGAGACTCTAGAAAAAGTGCAGAGGAAAGCAACCAGGATAATTAGGGGACTGAAGACTAAAACATATGAAGAATGATTACAGAAACTGGGCATGGCTAGCCTAGTGAAGAGAAGGACTAAGGGAGACATGATAGCAGTGTTCTAATATTTGTGTGGATGCCATCAAGAGGAAGGGTCAAGATATTTTCCAAGGCATCTGAAGGCCAGACAAGAAATAATGGATGGAAACTGATCAAGGAGAGATTCAAACTAGAAATAAAGAGGACTTTTCAGACAGTGAGAACAATCAACCAATTAATAGCAAACATTGCTATTCCTCAAAACAAGTCCCAAAGGGTTTGAGCTTCCTTGCAATATATCTAGATCTAGATCTAGATCTAGATCTAGATCTAGATCTAGATCTATATCATCTATATCTATATCTATATCTATATCTATATCTATATCTATATCTATATCTATATCTATATCTCTATCTATCTATCTATCTATCTATCTATCTATCTATCTATCTATCTATCTATCTATCTATCTATCTATCTATCTATCTATCTATCTATCTATCTATCTATATCTTGTTTGCTTTCACCCGACATGGAAATACTCCTGCTAAATACTCTTATCTCTGGTTTTAGAAAGTTGCATTCTTTTGAAACTTCTTAAGAAAAGAGACATGTTTTGTTGAAACAATAGGTTGGAAAATGATTTTCCTCTGCTACATGAAAAAACTTCAAATGATAAGCTGATGTTTAAATTCTCCATAATTATCCAATTGATGCTGATTACTTGGAAAACTCCTCCAGATGGCAAGGGATTTTCTGGTAGCCACTAGCAAAACAAAATCAAGATTGGCAATTCTTTCTTAATCTATGCTGGGACATTTGGCACAGGGATTTTAAAGCCACTGGGAGCTCTGAACTTATTAATGAAGCTGACATTACTGGCCATGCCAGGATTTCAACCCTTAAATGACCAGAAAAACACAGGTGATGTTAAGAAGAAGATGTCAATGCAAGATCATGAACATTAATTTCTGGATTCTCATACTGCTTCCTTCGACATCATGTGATGTTCCAGTTGCTAAATGCATGAACAGTGACCCACGGAATATCAACCATAAATATTATCAGTCAGGGGATGTGATCATAGCTGGCATTAGTTCACAAAGCTTCATGTTTTCCAATCCTCTCAACTTTAATCGCCATCCCTCTTCTGAAGTCCTTGATGATCTCATGTAAGCAACTGATAGCTTAATCAAACAGTTCAGGTGATAAGTGTCTCCTTAGATTTGTAGCCATGACTTTTCAATCAAATTAAAAACTAAGGGACTTATTAACCTTTAAGCTTCAATGAGCTATAATATTCATCCAGTGAAAGAGACTCCCCTTTACATTATGTTCCCAAGAAAGATGATCAGTTAAATTTTATATGGTTGGACATTACTGAGGCTTGTTCCACCCTCCCCACTTTTTTGTGACCTATTTTTGTTGCCGTTGTTAGTTGTGAAGTCATATCTGACCCATTGTGACCCCATGGACAACATTCCTCCAGGCTTTCCTGTCCTCTACTATCCTCTGGAGTCCATTTAAGCTTATACCGACTGCTTCAGTGACTTCATCCAGCCACCTCATTCTCTGCCATCCCCTTCTTTTTTTTTTCCCTTCAATCTTTCCCAGCATTAGGCTCTTCTCCAGTGAGTCCTTCCTTCTCATTAGGTGGCCTAGAGTTTCATTTGAGTTTCATCTTCAGGATGTGGAGCAGTTAGGATTGATCTCTAGGACTGACCGGTTTGATCGCCTTGCAGTCCATGGGACTCGCAGGAGTCTTCTCCAGCGCCATAGTTCAAAGGCCTCAATTCTTTTGCGCTCAGCCTTCTTTATGGTCCAGCTTTCACAGCCCTACATTGCAACTGGGAAAACCATATCCTTGACTATACACACTTTTGTTGGAAAGGTGATGTCTCTGCTTTTTATATGCTATCTAGATTTGCCATAGCTTTCCTCCCCAGGAGCAAGCGTCTTTTATTTTTATTTTTTTGAAATAAGTTTTATTGATTTTTTCTTTCACATACATGTTTTATTGACCGAATCATATCTTATACAACTTATCATGTCCAAATACACTTTACATAGTTTCAATTTCTGCCAAAATATTCTTTTCCCCTACTTTTTATCTTGTCTTAATACTTCTATACTTACTATATAAACAGTATCACATCCACCCTCAAATCCTAATTTCTTAACATTATTTCAGTTAGTTATCTTTTCTGATCAATTGTTAATCATATGTGTTCTCTTTTAACTTTCATATTAATTCGTTCCTCAGTCTAATAAGTTTGAGTAGAACGGCTTACCCTTCTACTATTCCATCTCCCTTATTTTACAACAATCCTTCTTCTCTTTCTGCTCTCTTCCCCTTCCCTCCCTTCTTCTATCCTTTTCTACTTTCTTCTTTCCTCTTCTCCTTCTCCTTCTCTCCTTCCCCTTCCTGTCCCTCATTTGTCCTTTCTTCCTTTCTGACCTTCTCTCCTACTCTTGTTTTCCCTCCCTTTTTCCCTCTCCTTTTCCCTTTCTTCTGTTCCTCTCTCTCCTTCCTCTCTTCTTCCCTCCTTCTATCCCTCTACTCCTCTTTCCATTCTCTTTCCATTGTTGTATTCATTTTCAATTCAATATTTTCCAAAATGGTATCTGAGCAACCCCGATTTTTTCTTCATTTATTGAATATGTTTCTCAAAATCCCCATCAGATTTTTTGATTATTAACAATGATCTTGGAGTCTAGGAAAATAAAATCTGTCACTACCTCCTCCTCCTCCTCCTCCTCCTCCTACTACTACTACTACTACTACTACTACTATTATTATTATTATTATTATTATTATTATTATTGTTATCATCATCATCATCATCATCATGATTCTTCTCTAACTTGCAAATGATTTTAAGAGAAGTGTTCCTTTTCATTTTCCTGAACATCCAAAGAAGATTGATACTAACCTATTTGGAATATTCTTTATTGGTATATTCTTGATTGGCCAGGTGTGATTGGAAACACAAGGAATTTGTCTCTGGTACATAAGATCTTAGAATACATACAAGTAACAAAATGGTAAATTATAAATCGTAAGATAAAACCATAAATCGTAAGGTATAAGATTTCCATTATAAAAACATTCCAACTTTCATTAAGGACTGTGAATTGAAAGACAACTGAAATCTATTAAAATAGAAATCGGTAAAATAATCTTGAACAATATCAGGATGGAATTTGAATGTAGGATGTGGCAGAAGATGAATTTGCAACCTAGCGGTATTCTTGAAAGATGGTGGAATAATGGGAAATTCAAATCTCAAAATGAGGATATTCAACTAATGGAAATCCTATCTCTAGGTGTAGGATATGCAGTCCATGGTTAAACCCTAAGCGGTTGGTAGAAGTCTTTCCATTCATACCCAAAGTCACTTCTTATTTTCTCTCACATATGTCCTCTTGTTCAAAATGAAAGTTAACACTGACATGCATTTTTGGAATCAACATCTAGACAGAGATAGTTAGATGGAGATTTAAAAGCACCTCAGTGAAATGTATGGCTTTTTATGTTAGGTTTTGAAAAAGGTTCATGCTAGGTTTTGGTATGGTGTTTTTGAAAGTCCAGTGGTCTGCCAAAAGAAAGTGAGTTTTGGTGGATCCCATCTTTTCAGTTGAAAATAGTTGAGAACCTATGCCTCAGTTTCATCATGAAGTTGTCCAGATATCTTACGATTCTGTAATATTACAAAATACAATACCTATATATTAAAGGAATGGGGATTTAGCAAGCCTTAAACTGCTTAAGTAGAGAAAATTCAGTGGTGCAGGTAAATCTCTTTACAGATTTTTGACTCAGACCTACCAGCACATCTTGGCTCTTGTCTTTGCTGTGAAGGAGATCAATGATGATACACAGATGCTACGCAATATCTCCTTGGGTTTCAATATTTATAATGCCTACTTCACTGGAAGCTTAACTTACCTTGCTTCACTGGAGCTCCTCTCCACTTGGGGCAAGTTCATTCCAAACTATAAATGTGATGCCCAAAGTACCACTGTAGCTGTGATTGGGGGGCCTGACTCCAAAGCATGTCTTTTCATGGCGACCATTCTCAGCATCTACAAGTTACCACAGGTAAGGTAGATACCTGGATAATTTTTATTAATTTGGGACAAAGAAGGTGGCATCATCCTAAAGAGGGTGTTTATTTTGTGCATTAAACATGAATCCTGACCCAAAACCTTTTAAAATGTTGAATTAGCTATTCACAGGATGCATCCTGGAGTCATGAGGAAGTGGGCATAGATCCAAACTGAGTCAGTCATCAGGACCAGAGGTTTAGTCTTCTGGGTTTTTGGACTTGTGCTGGAGCCCATCCTCAGGGATGTAGACACATTCTGTGAGAGAGAAGTTCCCTGAAGATGGGCTCCAGAATGAAGCTCAGAAGCTCAGAGGACTAAACCTGTTGTCCTGGTGTTTGACACAGATTGGATCTTGCAACATTATCCTGGAACACCAGTGGTGGATTTCAAAATTTTTACTACCGGTTTTGTGGGCGTGGCTTGGTGGGCCTGGTTTGGTGGGCGTGGCAGAGGAAGGATACTGTAAAATCCCCATTTCCTCCAGAACACCTAGTACTCAGGAGGCAGAGAATAGATGGGGGTGGGGCCAGTCAGAGGTAGTATTTACCCGTCCTCTGAACTACTCAAACTTTTTGCTACTGGTTCTCTAGAACTGGTCAGAACCTGCTGAAATCCACCTTCATGGATATTTGTCCCATGAAAGGGCATAGTTTGAAGCAGGCAGAGGTTCTAAGGCCTCCACTTGTCAATAGGAAGTGAAAGCTCAGCACGTTGGCTGGAGAGCAACAGCCTCCTCCAGAGGTGAGTCTAATCCAGTTTGTGGGACATTGCTATTAAATCCCTGTTGGTTTGTTGCATATAACCCCGCCCCCCCATTGGAACCTCTCTGGCACAGGATTCATCCTGGAATCATGAGGAAGGGGAGAAACCTGGAGAAAGGAGTGCCACAGGAATGTGTTTTTGCTCTTTCCCTTTTCAAGCTCTATATTAATTCATTCGCAGACCTTTAAAAACATGAGTAGTCATGCCCCCAATTTAGCATAGTACAACATCCCAATACTTGTATATGCTGGTGCTAAACTGAGTTTAGCATTTTTCCTAAACTGAGAATCAATTGGAATAGAGTTGGAAAGGACCTTGGAGATCTTCTAATCCAGGGGTCTCCAATCTTGGCAAGTTTATGACTTGTGGACTTCAACTTCCAGAATTCCTTAGCCAGCATGCACTGTCTGTCTATTGTTAACAGTCCTAATTTGGTCAAATCCTCTCTTTTCCCATTCTTGGGCAATTATTTTGGTAGAGAATTATTTTTATTGTAGCATATGAGTGGTTATTGCAACAAGAAGTAAGGAACTAATGAAAAGACCAAACTTCCATTAACTCTTGGAAGATAGAGAAAAATTAAGCTCCATCTTTAACATTCATTACTTTTCATCTTCTTCCACTCTTCCACAAAATATGAGATGGATATTCAATCTTCAGACAATAAAAATTTGCCTACATAAATCCTATTTATTTAGTTTTGCTTGTTTTTTTAATAGCTTGGATATGGATCATCTCCTGTGATTAATGACCCATCCCAACAAGCCTTCTTCCAATGGATGCTCCCTAATAGAAACCAGCAATATACAGGGATGCTCCAACTGCTTTTGCTTTTCAGATGGACCTGGATTGGTGTCATTTTTATACAGGATGACAATGGTCTCAGGTTTATACAGAAGGAACTTCCCAAGTTTTCCCAAAGTGGAATCTGCTTTGACTTTATAGAACCATTCCCAACTGTGTATTTCAAAAGTGGCATTCATGAAATGATGGAGTCATGGGTCAAACTGTATGCCTTGATAAGTGATAGCATTGCCAGTGTTGTGGTTTTACATGGTGAAATTCACACTACCATCTTTTTGAGGATGTTTCCCAGAATTTTGGAAGTTGAAGACATTCAAATGAAGACAGGTAAAGTCTGGATGATGATGGCACAGATAGAATTCACTTCTGTTCCCTTTCAACGATCTTGGGATCTAGATATCCTTCATGGTTCCTTAGCCTTTGCAATCCAGTCAAAGGAGGTGGTGGGTTTCCAAAATTTTCTTCAGATGAGAAACCCTAATGTGGAAAGCAGAGATGGTTTTATTAAGGACTTTTGGAGACAGGCATTTGATTGTTCATTCCCAACAACCTTAGAGGACAATGTCTGGAATCTCTGCAGTGGGGAAGAGAAACTGGAGACTCTTCCTAGGTCTGTCTTTGACATGAGCATAACTCCCCATAGCTATAGCATCTACAATGCAGTTTATGCTGTGGCCCATGCATTGAAATCCATGAGCTCATCGATGTTCAAACACCGAACTATATCAGAGGAAGAACAGAAGAATGTTCTGAATTCATTGCTTTGGCAGGTAATGTCTTGAAATCACAAATTCAAGGAAATTGATATGTTAAATTCCTGCTCTCAGGAATGCTTGTCTACATACACCAAACTCTTCACTTTATAATGTTAACATTATTATCTATTTGATGATGATGATGATGATGATGATGATGATGATGATGATGATGATGATGATGATGATGATGTTATCCATTCAGTTGTGTCAAACTCATGGCGATTCATGGTGTCAGCTTCGAAGCTGTCTGGCCATCATGTTCTTTGGTGGCTGGGTTTCCTTTTACCTCTAACTCTCCGAAATATAATTGCTTTCTCTACTGAATTCCCACTCACATGAAATAAATGACCCAGCTAATAAATAACTATGTCAAAATGCATTGGATGGTCCTGTTTAAATAATTGCAGGAAAGATCAAAGGAACAGAGCTCATGCAACTCTTGTAGTTGTAGTAGAGAGTTAGGAACACTGATATCTGATACAAGAATCTTGGTTTGCCTCTTTGATCAGTTCTTTTAATTCAAGTTAGTTATGGTGTCTTGATGCTTTATATCCTCCTCCTCCTTCTCCTCCTCCTCCTCCTCCTCCTCCTCCTCTTAAAAATAATTTTATTGAATATACAATTTAGAAAACATTAGACTTGATGCGACTTGTCTGGTATATACTATTTTTTCTTTCATGTATATTACAATATAACATCATGCATATTCCATATATACTGTTTGTACATTCAATCACACTTCAGTTACATACATATTCATATCTAGTCAAATCCAATTTAATCCTATCTAATATTTCTTATATTATTTTATTTATTTTTCTCCACTCTTCACTCTGTTTCTAATTCTCTATCCCTACATTCCTTCTTTTCTCTAGCCATTTATAAAATGTATTCCAGGTTACATAGAATTCCGATTCATCTTTATCTTTGAACTCCATGGTTAACCTGTCCATTTCTGCACAAATCAATATTTTGTTGATTATTTCTACCTCCTGTGGATTCTCTCAGCATTTCCAATTTTGTGTGAATATCAACCTTGCTGCCGTTAATATGTGTACCATAAGATATAGTTCTTCTTTTTTATAATTATCCCTTACTATACCCAGAAGGAAGAGTTCTGGCGTCATATCTATCATCTGATTTAATATCTCTTCTAACCACTGTTTTATTTGGAGCCAAAAGTCCTTGTTTTTGGGCATCCCCACCACATATGATAATAAGTGTCTAGTGTTGCTTTACATTTCCAACATTTTGGTGAGCAATTTTTGCACATCATGTTCTTATTCTTGTTCTTGTTCTTCTTTTCCTGTTCTTTCTTTCTTTCTTTCTTTCTTTCTTTCTTTCTTTCTTTCTTTCTTTCTTTCTTTCTTTCTTCTTCTTCTTCTTCTTCTTCTTCTTCTTCTTCTTCTTCTTCTTCTTCTTCTTCTTCTTCTCCTCCTCCTCCTCCTCCCCCCCTTATTTTGACTTCATATTTAAATTATTGACATATTGTAAGCACTAATAATAAGCACCTGCTTGGCTACATTTTTAATTAGGAAAATTGATAACATGGTTAGGCATTACTAATTCCTATGAAATATTCTCACTTTCTGTTAGATTGTTCGCATTACATTTGCATAGCTTTATTGCTTTTTCTTCCCACTTTCATTTTAGTTCCACCCTTATCTCAGAAAAGTCTCATTTAACAATAGTGTTGGGAAGATGATTTCCTTTGATCAAAATGGGAACCTAGAAGCAGGATTTGATATTATCAATTGGATCACGTTCCCAAATTTAACATTGCATCAAGTCAAATTGGGAACATTTGAACACAGAGCTCCCAAAGACGATGCTTTCAGTCTTTTTGTTAATGCCATTAGGTGGCCAAGGAGATTTAACCAGGTATGTTCTGTCTATAGTTTGCAGTTTTCCTCATTATTTTCACTACTCTAAGTTCAGAATATAAATAGTAAAGTAATCATATTGCCATGTTAGGTGAAATCAGTTAGTTGATGCTTATTCCAAATAACTATATAACAAAAATTGATTTGAAAGATTCTAAATAGTTTAGTGCAGCGGTGGGTTCTAACTGGTGTTACCACCAGTTCACTTCATGCACGGGCTTTGAGTGCAATCTTGTAGGTTCTCAATTTTGATGATTAGGACATCTAGGAATGAGAGTTTCCCAAGCTTTTCTTTACTACGGGTGCAGATTATAAGGATGACTTCTATATACTAGAACACTGGTCTCCAACCTTTCCAGCTTTGTGGACTGATGGGGGGGGGGGGGGGTGCCACAGGATCAGCAGGCGTTCATGTGCACAGTGTCCATTTGTGTGAGTGGCGGGTGCACTACCACTTGCACAAATGGAACTGTGTGCACACACGTGTATGCTCGCCCACCACTTCTGTGGCCCATTATTCAATCAGCCACAGCCCAATAGTGGGCTGTGGCCCGGGGCTGGGGACCCCTGTACTAGAATAATGAATATGGTTTTAGAGGTGCTTCCCTAATCAATGCCTGCTGTTAGAATGTATTTATGAGCCACGGTGGTGCTGTGGTTAGAGTGCAGTACTGCAGGCTACTTCTGCTGATCACTGGCTGCCAGCAGTTTGGCAGATTGAATCTCAACAGGCTCTAGGTTGACTCAGCCTTCCATCCTTCCGATGTGGGTAAAATGAGCACCTAGAGCGATTGGGAGCGATTGTTGTTGGGAGCGATAGGCTGACTCTATAAACAGCTTAGAGAGGTCTGTGAAGCACTGTAAAGTAGTATATAAGTCTAAGTGCTATTTATGCTTATCCATTTATGCCCTCTTTCTTTTTTCTTCATCTAGTATACATGTGTGTATGCTTTATTTTTTTCTTTGATTTTTGTATTTAGTTAGTAAGAACTTTTTTAAAGAGACATGTGAACATTACTTCCCATGACTGTCTAATTAGAAATGATCACATGATGATTAGGACATCTAGAAATGAGAGTTTCCCAAGTTCTTCTTTACTATGGGTGCAGATTGTAAGAGTGACTTCTATATATTAGAACCTCCAAAGGTCTCCAATTTTTCCAGCTTTGTGGACCAATGTGTGGGGAGGAGAAAGGATGGTGCCTCATAAGCAGCAGGAGTTCATGTGCGCAGCTCCATTTGTGTGAGTGGTGGGTGCACCTGTATGCCGCTTGTGCAAATAGAGCTGTGTGCGCATGCACACATGTTTGCCCACTGCTTCTGTGGCCAGGTATTGAATGTACTACTTAGAAATAAAGTTATATCACTATACTAGCTTCAATACTTCAAGATTCAAGTATTGTACTTCACCCATTTGTCCAGTAGGTTTTGCTAAGAGTTAAAGAAATTATGACTTCCCATTGCACACAGGTACAGCCTCGTTCTTTGTGTAATGAACCCTGCCATAAAGGTCACAGCAAGACCAAGAAGGAAGGGAAGCCATTTTGTTGTTATGATTGCCTTCCATGCCCAGAAGGAAAAGTGTCAAATTGGACAGGTAAGGTACTATGCCTACCAAGTTTTAATTCATTGGTAATTGTAGTGGTATTACAATTATTATGCTCCAATGTGATTCATGTTTTGACCTTTTTTTCTTTTTTGAGATGTTGGTCATGTCACTCCATATCTACAGTGATAGAGTTTGCATTGCATCATTCCTTTCATCTTTTGCTGTCCTTGGGAAAAACCTCTGGAGCCAAGTGTTGGGCCAATTTTTTTACCCAGACCAGAGATCAGAAAATTGGCATTCATATTTTCCATTCATGTAGGAAAAACTGTAGTTTTTGGAGTATTAGATGCACTTCTTCCTCCTAAAAGAGGCTGAAAATTTGGGTGCATCTTATATGCTGAATGTAGCTTTTTCAAAGCTTTTTTTCAGCCCTAACGAGGCACTAGTGAGTGAAGGGATCTTCTCTGCTTTCCTGCTCCCTCCAACTCTCAGCTGTGTTTTAGAAGCTTTTTTTCAGCCCTAACAAGGTACTAGTGAGTGAAGCAATCTTCCGCACTTTGCCTGCTCTCTCTGACTCTCAGATGTGCTTTAGAAGTTTTTTCAGCCCTAACAAGGGCTGAAAGCGAGTGAAGCGATTTTGGTGCTTTGCCTGCTTTTCTCATTGCTGCTCCCTCTCAGCTGTGCTTTAGAAGCTGTTTTTCAGCCCTAACGAGGGGCTAGTGAGTGGAGTAATTTTCCAAGCTTCACCTGCTTTTCTCATTGCTTCTCTCTCCAAAGATCAGCTGTGTTTCAGAAGCTGTTTTTTATCCCCAAGCAGGGGATAAAAAGTGAATGTGTGTGCTCAACACCAGCAAACTAATGTGCTGAGGCTGACCAATTTAAGGACACTAACCAGATGAATACCTGGTAGGCAGATTTTCCCCCCCATTTTCCTCCCCAAAAACTAACCTGCATCTTATACTCCAATGAGTCTTATACTCTGAAAAATATGGTAGTTGACTTTTTTTTCCCCTGGTGGGATGTTATGATATGTATAAATGGTGAAGTGCTCTAAAGGAAGACAATGCTGGGATTTTTCCAGTTATGGATCTTTGAGTTTTTTATTTCCATAGATTCCATATGAATCATACAAACTTGTAATTTCCATATGAATCATACAAACTTGTTCTTTGTGTAGAATTTCGCAGACTAGGGTGAGAGTTACAGAGGAGTTCAGGGTTTAGAAGAGAACAAATCATGCCCATTTTCATTAAAATTGAAATAGAACAGTTTTTAGTCTACCTTCTTTGAAACCGGGCTTGGAAGGTGTTGAAACTCATAGTACTTGAGGAAGATTTCTAAGGAGAATAAAATGTGTGTTAGTTTTTGTGTCTGAGCTCACATATGTCTCTCCACATTTTATCATGATTGTTCACTGCCGACTTTGGTCCTGTCATTCTCTCAGTTCAACATATCCTGCCAGTTTGTTTTTGTAGAGAAAACAAAACAACAGAGGACTAGGTATGTTTGCTAGAACATCTGAAAGAAAAGTGGAATATAAACCTAATGAATGAAAAGTAAATAAACAAAGGGTATTAGGCTCTAAATTATGTCTCATAAAAACACCATTGCTTGGGGATGATGATGATGATGATGATGATGATGATGATGATGATGATGATGATATCCATTTAGTCATATTCCTTTCTGGTGATTCTATGGGCCAGGTTTCTCCTTATCTTCTGATCTTGGTCTACTTCTGCCAAAAATACTTCTTTTTTCCTTTTCAGACATGGATTCTTATTACCAGTGTCCAGAGGATCATTATCCCAGCAAAGCCCAGGATCAGTGCATTCCAAAAGAGATCAGTTTCCTATCTTTTCAAGAACCTTTGGGGATCATCTTGGCCATTGTTGCTCTTTTATTTTCTTCCATCACAGCTCTGGTCCTTGCAGTATTTGTCCAACACAAGAATACACCCATCGTCAAGGCCAACAACCAGGGCCTCAGCTACACCCTCCTGGTCTCCCTTCTGCTTTCCTTTCTCTGCCCTTTGCTTTTCATTGGTCAGCCTCAGACAGCAACATGTGTCCTTCGCCAAACTGCTTTTGGAATCATCTTCTCTCTGGCAGTTTCTTGTGTGGTGGCCAAAACCCTCATTGTGGTCTTAGCTTTCATGGCCACTAGGCCAGATTCTAAAATGAGGACATGGGTAGGGAACAAGTTGGCCCTCTTTATGGTGCCTTCCTGCTCCCTCGTTCAAACCACTCTTTGTACTGTGTGGCTGGTGAGCTCTGCTCCCTTCCCAGATCTTGATATGCACTCGCTGCCTACAGAAATGGTTCTGGAGTGCAATGAAGGCTCTGCTGCCATGTTTTATTGTGTCCTGGGTTTCATTGGCCTCTTGGCCATGATCAGCTTTACAGTGGCTTTTCTTGGCAGGAACCTTCCAGACAGTTTCAATGAAGCCAAATTCATCACCCTCAGCATGCTTCTCTTTTGCAGTGTCTGGATCTCTTTTGTTCCAGCCTACCAGAGCACCAAAGGGAAGTACACGGTGGCTGTGGAGATCTTCTCCATTTTAGCCTCAAGTGCTGGATTATTGGTCCTCATTTTCTTCCCCAAACTCTACATCATCTTGATAAGACCTGAGTTGAATAACAGGCAACAACTCATGCGAAAAACCCTCATAAAATGATTTATGGAAATTAGTCTGCTATACAATGGGATTTATATGAGTGACAAAACCACTCTAGGGTTGCATTGATAGCTACCTTAAAAGCTTTTTAAATAAAAATAATCAAAATATTCTACCACAAAATGTGGATAAAGTTTCTAATTGCGAGAGCTTTGAGCAGGTGAACCATCCTTCTCCACGAAGGTACAATATAAGATGTAATGAGTCACCATAGATAAGAGGTATAGCTGCTGAACAAAACTTTGAGAAATGTAAACAGAAACAATTGTTAAAGAGTATAGGCTTACAGTCAGCTAAAATGTCAGAATGTCAGATTGTCTAGAATCTGACAATTGACAAACTCCACTCTGGCTGTAGAAATGTAGACCTCAGTCCTTCTAGATGCCTTTGCCCTGTAGACCTGGGGCTTTTTTTTTAATTGACTAATAACCAAGAACATTTTAAGGGCACAGAAGACAGGAACTGATGTCCAGAAGAAGACATTTTACCCAGGGGTGAAATCCAGCAGGTTCTGACAAGTTCTAGGGAATCAGTAGCGGAAATTTTGAGCAGTTTGGAGAACCGGGGGTGGAAATTTTGAGTAGTTCGGAGAACCGGCAAATACCACTTCTGGCTGGCCCCAGAATGGGGTGAAATGGAGATTTTGCAATATCATTCCCCTGCCATGCCCACCAAGCAATGCCCACCAAGCCACACCACACCCACCAAGCCACACCCACAGAACCAGAAGTACAAAAATTTGGATTTCACCACTGATTTTTCCTAATGCCACCCCTTGTTGTCCTGATATTATTATAATTACCTCAAGCTACCTCAATCTACATGCAATATCTATTACTCTTTGATGTCAAATCATTGGTATTATCAGACAGGGAACTTCATCATTGTGAAAGTTATTTCTCAAGTCTATACATTTCCTAACCCTGTAACTTTCAGTTAGCATTCATTTCATGACCTTCTGGGTAAGAATAAGTAAGCTGAGATTTTGGTTAAGTGGAGCATATTTTTTGTAAGGGCTTCTTCTACAGCAAATTGCATTGTTATCTCAAGCAGGTGGTGCTTGGGGTATGATTGAGAGAATGTCAATGTTCCAACTGATGAACCCAACTAAAGCAAGCATGCTTGAGACCTTCCAATTTCTGAATGCAAAACTTTACTGGGTACATCATTTTGGCACACCTGAAGGCAAAATCAGCTCTACCTAATTCCCACCCAAACCCACATCATGACAGTATAGATTTCTCTCCCCCCCATTAGTGCAGATCACATGTCCAATTGAGTGTCATTGTATTGTTGTGAGAAAAAGTCTCTGGTCTTGGCAAACACTTGCCGAAGTTTCCTTGTCTCTAATGGCTTGTTTTCTTGAAGTCTGGAGCCTGCATTCCATCTCACTCTTCCCTTTCCCCTTGATTCTTTGGCAAGTTGTGAAGCAATAATGATTGCAACAGCGGAAGTGCCCTTAGAACTTGACAGAGAGCATGTATGGGAAAGGATCTCATGCTTCCTTTATCAAAGGAGACAATTCTTCATCTTACTCTCTTTCTTTTCCTCCTTATCTTCAATAGGAGTGTCCCAGTTTCACTGCAGACATTATTTGTGGCAAGCTACTAAAGGGATGTGGTGGCTCAATGGCTATGATGCTGAGCTTGTTAATCGAAAGGTTGGCAGTTCAACAGTTCAAATCCCTAGTGCTGCATAGCAGGGTGAGCTCCCATTACTTGTCCCAGCTTCTGCCAACATAGCAGTTTGAAAGCACATATAAAATCCAAGTAGAAAAATAGGAACCCCCTTGGATGGGAAGGTAACAGTGTTCCATGCACCTTTGGCATTTAGTCCTGCCAGCCACATGACCACGGAGACATCTTTGGACAGTGCTGGCTCTTTGGCTTTGAAATGGAGATAAGCACCACCCTCTAGAGTCGGGAACCACTGGCACATATGTGCGAGTGGAACCTTTACCTTACTAAATGGAAGTTAAATCCTCTGAGGTCAGATGGACTATAATAAATCTGTAAGATCACAATTAATCTGATTGTTACTTTCATTGTTAGTATGTTATATTTCTCATTCATTAAGTCTACAGCTATGACAATATTTGTATAAACGTTATGTATAATTATTATTATAATGCTGCTCATCATTTAAGTATTTCTTGTACATCAAAGACAGCTATTTGAAGTTACAACTACCAAAACATGTTAGGGAGATATTTACATGAGTGAGATTCGAACAGCTTGACACAAGGTCAGATATGGGAGATTCCATTCTATACCCTACAATGGACATCTCTGCATTTGCGGAGCGGCAGAGGTAGAAGAAATGACTCACAACCTATATGATTGTTGCCTGTATAAGAGAGTAAGAGACAGGTACCTTGGTCTACATACCAAACAAATGACCCATTGGGATCCCCATATCAAAACAATTTACCTTATGTGCGACCAGAATCTTGAAAATAACATTTAACACAGCACAGGACTTAAGCAAAATGGTTCTGTTGAGATCGACATATGTGGGACTGATTTGGGTAGGTTGTAGGGGTGATACCCAAATATAATTTTATCAAATTTTATTTATCTATATATTAAATTATTGTATTTTATTCCAATTTCATTTTAAACTGTATTTTATTCCAACTTCATTTTAAATAATCTTTTATTCCAATTTCATTTTAAATTGTTTTTATCAGATTTTACTAATAATTTGTGTCTGGAACTCTGCACTTTGATATGGCCCAAATCAGGGGTGAAATGCTCCCAGTTCAGACCGAATTGCCCGATCCGGTAGCGATGGAGGCAGGTGGTTTGGAGAACCAGTAGCAAAAATCCCTGCCCCCCACCATTGCCCAGTTGAGCCACGCAATCATCAGAGGCTTTTTTTTTATTTTTAAAAGCATATTTTCTACAACCTCTTTGGCTGAAAAAAATGCTTTTAAAAGTAAAAAAAAAAGCCTCTGATGATCATGCGGCTCAACTGGGATCATCAGAGGCTTTAAAAAAAGAAAAGAAAGCCTCTGCCAATCAGGCAAATCAGCTGGGATTGGCAGAGGTTTTAAAACCGAAGAAGTTGTAGAAAAAATGGTTTTAAAAGTAAAACAAAAAGTTAGCCACACCCACTCAGTCATATTACCTCCCTCCGCCCCCCCAGGCATGCCCACAGAACCAGTAGTAATAAATTTTACATTTCACACTGGCCCAAGGGCTAATCAATAAAGTAAAGTAAAGTAAATCTGTGAATGGAAATTCACTGCATTGCCTTGTATTCATTAAGAAGAGTGACCTTCAATTCACCCTCTTTTACTGTGAAATATTGGGAATAACCAGTGTAGCTACTATTTAAAAATAGTAAAATGTTCACAAATTCTCATAAGTTTTTATTTACTGTTGACATTCACACCACATCTGCATTTATTTTGACATTCCTTTTTTCTTAAAGCTCAACCGTAGTGAGATTTATTATTTTTTTATAGATAGTTCGATATTTTCTATACTGGATTCTGTGTATTATTTCCTCACCCTTTCATGCCAAATGGATGAACAATCAGAGAAAATATTTTATGTCACTTTCCCTGTGAGCATAAGTGTGGGACACTATTTTACAGTGGTAGCAGTGACAGAAGAAGGGGGAGGGGGAGAAGAAGGAGAAGGAGAAGGAGAAGGAGAAGGAGAAGGAGAAGGAGAAGGAGAAGGAGAAGGAGAAGGAGAAGGAGAAGGAGAAGGAGAAGGAGAAGGAGAAGAAATTAACAGCAGTAATACATTTGGCTCGTATTCCATGAATACAGATGAAAGTCCTTCAATACACAAAAATAGTACAAAAATAGTTCAGATGCCACTTTGACTTTTTCAATCGCCATGGGACCTGGATACAGGGAGGGAAGAAGAAGGGGAGTGTGTATGTGTGCATGTGTGTGTGTGTGAGAAAGAGAGATCATTCCTATTCAAACAACTCTAGTCTTATAGTAACATATCCATATTCACAAGGAAAAAGCCAAAATCTATTGAAATATGCAATTAAGTTGTTTTCTTCTACAATACTGCAAAGAACTAGTAATTTCACAAGGGGATTATCTGCCATGTAGTTACCTTTCTGCTAATGGTATCTTTTACTTCATCTCCCAAAGGACAACCAATATACCTTGGCACAAGAGAGAAGGTCTTATCAAAATAGATTACTAAAATTTATCTTGACACTCAAGAAAGGAATCCAACATAGACTGCTTGGTGATTTTCCTCTGAACATACCTAGTGGAAAGTGTGAGAGGACATTAGAAATCCTTATTGGCTCTGATGTCTACAAGATGCTTCTATCTAATGCCACCCTTTCTGTTTCTGATATTACTGCTTCTGCCTCAGACTATGTCTAATCTTCCAGTGGCTACTTGCAATATCTATTACCCTCTGCCAATAAGTCACCGGTATTATCAGCCAGGGGACCTCAGCATTGCTGGTATTATTTCTCAAGTCTATATATTTTCTGACCCTGTGACTTTCGATCAGCATCCATCTCACAACCTCCTAGATGAGATTGGGTAAGCCAAGATTTTGATTAATTGTAGTATTTTCCATAAGAGGGTTTCTTGACACAAATTGTATTGTTATTTTAAGCAGACAATTCCCCCAAGAAAGGATAAATGGGAATCATTTTACACTAGACTTAATTTAGCTGTTATTCCATGAGTATGGATGAACATTCTTATTGAGGTATTCAGCTTTCCAACCATCCTTCCTCCTCCCTCCCTCCCCCCTCTTTCTTTCTTTCTTTCTTTCTTTCTTTCTTTCTTTCTTTCTTTCTTTCTTTCTTTCTTTCTTTCTTTCTTTCTTTCTTTCTTTTTCTTTCCTTCCTTCCTTCCTTCCTTCCTTCCTTCCTTCCTTCCTTCCTTCCTTCCTTCCTTCCTTCCTTCCTTCCCTCCCTCCCTCTCTCCCTCCCTCCCTCTTTCTTTCTTTATTTCCTTCCTTCCTTTCTCTCTTTCTTTCTTTCTTTCTTTCTTTCTCTCTTTTCTTCCTTTCTTCCTTTCTTTTTCTTTCCCAAGTGTGATTGGATACAGAAGGAATTTGTTACTAGTGCATAAGCTCTCAATGTACATACTATCAGTGAAGTAATATGAATATAAGATATCAATAGGAGAAGGTAGTAGGAAACATATCATATATTCCACATAATATTTCACAATACCAAGAGCAAGAAATATCAGACTTGAAAATATTTTTACAGCAAGATTCAACCCCTTGCCTACTTGAGAGATTTGTTAAGTTAGTTTTGCCCCATTTTATGACTTTTCTTGCCATAGTTGTTAAGTGAACCACTGCAGTTGTTAAGATACTAACATGGTTGTTAAGTGAATCTGGCTTCCCCATTGACTTTGCTTAACAGAAGGTTGCAATGATCCCAGGACATTGCAACCATCATAAATATGAACCCGTTTTCAAGCATCTGAATGTAAATAAGGAAGCTGCAACAGTCCTAAGTGTGAAACATGGTCATAAGTCACTTTTTTCAGTGCAATTGGGACTTCAAATGATCACTAAATGAACTGTTGTAAGTCAAGGGCTAACTGTATTTGTCCCCCAAATATTAGCTGTATATATCAGATAGAAATCCACCATCAATTTTGGTAACCTGTCCTGTGAAAATGATAATTTTCACAATGTGGAAATGTGGAAAGGGACATGGCTAAGATGCCACTGGTTCAGTGGCTAAGATGCTAAGCTTGTTGATCACAAGATCAACAGTTCAGCGGTTCGAATCCTTGCTGCTGCATAATGGGATGAGCTCCCATTACTTGTCCCAGCTTCTGCCAACCTAGCAGTTTGAAAACATGTAAAAAATGCAAGTAGAAAAAGAGGGACCACTTTTGGTGAGAAAGTAACAGTATTCTGTGTGCCTTTGGCGTTTAGTCATGCCAGCCACATGACCACGGAGAGCGCTGGCTCTTCAGCTTTGAAACAGAGATGATCACTGGCCCCTAAAGTCAGGAAGGACTAGCACATATGCACAAAGGCAACTTTTACCTTTACTTGTGAAAATAAGACACTTTCATAAATACATAGACACTGAATGGTTTCCCCCGCCAAAAATGCATGGGTGAATGCAAACAAATAAAAAAAAAACAATAGAAAGCTGACCTTTGAATAGTCCAAATGGGAATGAGTCCATTCATGGCTTCTAGATAAATATTACTGTCAAAGTGACATTTTAAGACATCTCTGATTGTATGGCCTAAGGGTTTTGGAAGAAAATTTAGCAAGCTTCTGAAATCATTCAGCGTATAAATCTCACTGTAGATTTGTGACTCAGATTTACCAACATACTCTGGCCTTTGTGTTTGCCATAATGGAGATTAATGGAAATCCTCAGATATTACCCAATATCTCCCTGGGCTTCCACATCTATAACAGCCATTTTGTTGCAAGCTGGACATATCTCGCCTCACTGGAGCTTCTCTCCACATGGAGCAACTTTATCCCGAACTACAAGTGTGATAATAAAGATAATATTGTCGCGGTCATTGGGGGACCTGATTCAGATGTGAGTTTCTTTATGGCAACTATTCTGAGCAATTACAAGCTACCACAGGTAAGATATGCACATAGTGCTTAGTGCCTGAAAAAATTAGAAGTTTGTCCTTTCAGCCTTGATGTAGTTTGTGTGTATAATGTAACATGTATAAACATTACCTATTAGTGGATAGTTTGTAATAGAATATATACAAATACTGGAATAGCATCTTAAAAAGTGATACCCTATGAATCACATTAGTAGATCCCCATAACATTGAAAGAACAGTTAAGCATGACCCAGACCTTGAAGAATAAGATGGAGTAAATTTCCACATCTTCTACTGGTAACAAAATTAAATTAATTCCAGCCACTGCTTGCTTCCCTGTGAAGTCAGGATGTATTATATGTGTGTGTGTGTGTGTATGTATTCAGATAGATAGATAGATAGATAGATAGATAGATAGATAGATAGATAGATAGATAGATAGATAGATAGATAGATAGATAGATATAGAGACAGACAGATAGATAGATACATCATAGAGAGAGAGAGAGAGAGATTCATACATACATACATACATACATACATACATACATAGAAACATACATAGAAACATACATGCATACATACATAGATGATAGATAGATGATATAGATATGGATATGGATATATTTCTTCACAATGCAGAAGATTTTAATATTCATTGGAATGTGTGTTATGCGAATACATTCTTTTGACTGGGTTGTACAGTATAAATTTTCATAGTAGAAAGATACAAAATCTCCCTGCTGATAAACCTTTAAAACATGAATGAGAATAGATATAAATGTAGTCATGGACACACACACACACACCACACCACACCACAGCACACCACAGCACACCCAGCACATAACAAATACCTATAGTTTCCTGACATTGTGAATTGGGAGATTGGATGGAAGATACAATATTTTAGAATAGAAGCATTTACCAGGATTGTCTGAGAGTTGTGTGTTTGTAGGCATATGTATCAAAATAAACAAATTGCCACGTCAATATCCACCCTAATAAGACTTGGTCCTCCTCCTCCTCCTCCTCCTCCTCCTCCTCCTCCTCCTCCTCCTCCTCCTCCTCCTCCTCCTCCTCCTCCTCCCATTCTTTACCAAACTATGAGATGGATATCCTCCCTTTGGACAATAAAATTTTACCTACAATCATCCTATCTACTTAGTCTTTCTTTTCTTTATAGCTTGGATATGGTTCTTCTCCTGTGATTAATGACCCATCCCAACAAGTCTTCTTCCAATGGATGTTCCCTAATATTAATCAACAGTATGTGGGGATGCTCCAGCTTCTTTTGCTTTTCACGTGGACTTGGATTGGTGTCATTTTTATAGAGGATGATAATGGCCTCAGGTTTGTACAGAAGGAACTTCCCAAGTTTAGCCAAGCGGGTGTCTGCTTTGATTTCATAGAACCATTGCCACCTCTATATTTTAAAACTGGCATTCATGAAATGCTAGAGTCATGGATCAAATTGTACCTCTTGATAAGTGACAGCAAAGTCAGTGTTGTGGTTTTGCATGGGGAAATTCATACGATGGTCGTTTTGAGAATGTTTCCCAGAATTCCAGAACTTGAAGACATTCCTAGGAACACAAATGGTAAACTCTGGATGATGACGGCCCAGATGGAGTTCACCTCTATTCCTTTTCAACGATCTTGGGATCTAGATATCCTTCACGGTTCCTTAGCCTTTGCAACTCAGTCAAAGGAGCTGGTAGGTTTCCACAATTTTCTTCATATGAGAAACCCTTATGAGGAAATTGGAGATGGTTTTATTAAGGACTTTTGGAAACAGGTATTTGATTGCTCCTTTTCATCTTCCTTGGAAGAAGACAATGTTTGGAATCGCTGCACTGGGAAGGAGAACCTGGAGGCTCTTCCTAGGTCTATTTTTGAGATGAGCATATCCTCCCATAGCTATAGTGTCTACAATGCAGCTTATGCTGTGGCCTATGCATTGCAATCCATTAGGTCATCAATACTGAGACACAGAATTATGTCAGAGGAAGAACATAAGAACCTTCTGAATCCACTGTTTTGGCAGGTAATGTCTTGAAATCACAAATACAAGGAAATTGTCATGTTAGATTCCCACTCTCAGGAATGCTTGTCTACATACACTGAACTCTTCACTTTATAATGTTAACATTATTATCTATTATATGATGGTGATGGTGATGGTGATGGTGATGGTGATGGTCAGAGGTGGAATTCAGCCAGTTTGGACCAGTTCGGGCGAACCGGTAGCTTTGATAATCAGCTGGCCCCATCCACCCATACCTGCCCTATCCTGTCCTTTATTTTCTGCTTTCTAGCTCATCTCAATCGCATGGTACAGCTGATTCCCCCCCCCCTCTCTGTTCTACTTATTGTTGCTGACTTGGAAGATAAGCAAATGAGCTTCTAAATGTTCCATTTTCAGTGCAAAGTGCGGTTTCACCAAACCAGTTAAACTGGCAGTATTCCACCACTGATGATGATGATGATATCCATTCAGTTGTGACAAACTCTTGGTGATTCTATCTGTGGCAGGTAATATCCTAATTAAATAAACACAAGATTATGTTCTTCAGCCTCCAATAAGTGGTTAGATATTAGTTTTCTGTCTATGTAAAAAGGTCCAAAAGTATAGCTTTTTCCCATTAAACCCCAATTATAGCAATGACTATAGAAAATGAATTTACTTTAATCCTAACTGTATGGATTAAAGCAAGTCCCAATTAAGAGATAAGAGAGCACTGGCTCTCTTATCAGTTGAAAAATCCAATTCCATTATTTTGTTTTTCTCCACTTCATTCTATCCAAGCTGGTTGCTATACTAGATGACTATCTTGATTATTAAGATTCATACATTTCTTTTGCAATTTCTTTTTTTCTGTTATGTTTCTATTGGCATAACGTGCATAGTTATAATTAATGATGTTCTTGGTTCGACTGTATTGTGTTTATATTTTTGTCATATTATAGGTTTTTTTTCATTTCAGGTGAATTGTGATGTTGAATTGCAATTATTGCTAATGTGCATACAGTGTTTTCCCGAAAATAAGACCCTGTCTTATATTTTTTTGAACCCCGAAATAAGCGCTTGGCCTTATTTTCGGGGAGGTCTTATTATTTTGGGGCATGTGGAACAAGGTGGGGCTTCTCTTGCCATCTTACCTGATTTCCAGCTCTGCGGTTAAATATTTTTGGGGAGGGCTAATTTTCAGGGGAGGCTTATTTTAACACATGCGCTCAAAAGCCCGACTGGGTTTATTATCAGGGGATGTCTTATTTTTGGGAAAACAGGGTAGATATAGCTAATTCAGTCTTCTCAAATACACTTACCTTATAAGACAGGGGTGCTTAGATCTGGCTTGTGGGGCTGCCCTGGGAACAACAAAGAACTGGCCCAAAGTGCCTCTGCCAGTGAAAATGGAGCTCGGGAGGCCCTCCTGAGCTCCATTTTCACTGGCAGAGGGTTGCAGGAAGCCATCATAGCTGAAAATGGAGCTCAGGAGCCCGTTTTCACTGGCAAAGTGCTCACGCCAACACAGGCATCCCCCACATGACTGATGTCAAACTGGCCATGCCTACACTGGCCCCACAAGGTCAAACACAACCCAGATGCGTCCCTCAATGAAATCAAGTTTGACACCCCTGTTATAAGATATGACAGCACTTGTATAATTTTTATATAGCTTTATCCCTTATTTCTTTTTGTTCCACTATCAATTAAGTTCCACCGCTACCTACGAAAAGTCTCATTTAACAACAGTGTTGGGGAAACGATTTCCTTTGATCAGAATGGGAACCTAGAAGCAGGATTTGATATTATCAACTGGATCACGTTCCCAAATCTAAGCGTACATCGAGTCAAAGTGGGTAAATTTGATCTCAGAGCCCCCACAGATGAAGTGTTCAGTGTTTCTGAGGATGCCATTAGGTGGCCAAAGACATTTAACCAGGTACTTCCCATATTTCTTTATTAGATTTTCCCCGCCTTTATTATTTTAACTCAAGATGCAAAACTTACATAATAACCGTTCTTCCCCCTGTTCCCCCATTACAACCCTGTGAGGTGGGTTGGGCTGAAAAACAGTGATGGCTCAAGGTCACACAGTCAGCTTTCATTCCTACGGCAGGGTTAGAACTCACATTCTTCTGGTTTCTAGGCCAGCACTTCAACCAATGCACCAGATAAACTTTCCTATATATTATTTATTCAGGATGCAGATCATGAAAATAGTTGTATGGCTAGTAGTCAAATTTTTAAGCTTTTTTCAGTGATTCAGATCTTTTCTGGCCAAAATCCATAGTCAGCTGATTTCAGAACTTACAAACATACTAATTTTTCATATTATTACATAGAATTATTTTGTATAATGGTCTTGTTCTGTTTTAAAGATAAACAATAACAAGAAAGTGAGGAGAAAATGTAACTAATTTAATATTGCAGATGGCCCAACTTGATGGGATATAACAACACATAATTCTACTGAAAAGCCATTGCCTCAAAACGGGCAGAGGTGCAAATGTTTGGATTAGATTATTGTGTTTATGATTTAGTGACTTACAGGACTGTAATAATAGCTTTTGGTTGGGATAGAAATTAAATGTATTGATTTAGAGGCATTTGCTCTGTGCACATCCCTTTCTCAAACTAAATGAGAGATTCTCAGTCATCCAGGTCATAGTTGTCCCAACAGTGCTTTTTCAAGAGGCAACTGGACTTCCTTGTTTTTCTTTGAAGGCATTTTGAAATGTGAAACATCTTCAAAGAAAAACAAGAAAGCCCAGTTGCCTCTTCAAAAAGCATCTTTGGGACTTTAATACCACTTTATAATGCCTTGGTAAGGCCAGTTTTGGTTGCCATGATGTAAAAATATATGTTGAGACTCTAGAAAGAGTGCAGAGAAGAGTAACAAAGATGATTAGAGGACTGGAGGCTAAAACTTATGAAGAACAGTTGCAGGAACTGGGTATGTCTAGTTTGATGAAGAGAAGGACTAGGGGAGACATGATAGCAGTATTCCAATATCTCAGGGGTTGCTACAAAGAAGAGGGAGTCAAACTATTCTCCAAAGCACCTGAGAGCAGGACAAGAAGCAATGGGTGGAAATTAATCAAGGAGAGAAGCAATTTAGAACTAGGGAGAAATTTCCTGACAATTAGAACAATTAATCAGTGGAACAACTTGCAAAGTTGTGAATGCCCCAACACTGAAAATTTTTAAGAAGATGTCGGATAACCATTTGTCTGAAGTGATGTTGGGTTTCTTGCCTGGGCAGGGGGATGAACTAGAAGACCTTGATTCTGAAAACAAATTCAGAATTACAGGCCAATCTCCCTTTTAAACATGGACTACAAAATATTTATGAGTATAATGGCGGAAAGAATGAAAAAAATATTAAACACCCTGATACATAAGGATCAAAATGAATTTCTCCCTGGAAGGCAAATAAGAGATAATCTGAGAATAGTAATGGACACCCTAGAATATTACGAAGTGCACCCGGACAAACAGATGGCTCTAGCCTTTTTAGATGCCCAGAAAACATTTGATAATTTAAATTGGGAATTTATGATCAAATAAATTAGCAAAATGGAATTTGGAACAAATTCCATTTTGAAAGGATGATAAAATTTGAAAGGATGATAAAAACTATCTATGACAACCAAAGGGCGAGTATCTTACTAAATGAAGACAGGACCAAAACATTTCAGATTAGAAAGGGGTAAGACAAGGATGTTCTCTATCACCAATACTTTTTTATTTTGGCTCTAGAAGTCTTGCTAAGAAGAATTAGAAACAATGATGAAATTAAAAGCCTAAAGATTAGGCATATATATATATATATATATATATATATATATATATATATATATATATATATATATATATATATATATATATATATATCTGTGTGTGTGTGTGTGTGTGTGTGTGTGTATGTATGTGTGTGTGTGTGTATATATATATATAGGCAAAAAAAAAAGGCAAAAAATTGGAGATTTGTGATATCTGTGATATCTCCTCCTCCATTCGTGGAAAATCCAGGATGACTTAACAAAAACATACAAATAAACCTACCTGGAAATGAGCTGGTAATCGGATAAGAGCCTGTGGCCTGAGGATTAAATCAACTGCCTTACAAGCAGATAGCCCAGGTTCAAATCCCAGTAAGGGTATGACTGTCTGGCGAGAGCCAATAAGCTCGAAATAGATCTATAACAGCCTCCCTTTATTGATAAAAAAAAAATTATCAGCAAAAAAATATTATATATATATATATATATATATATATATATATTTTCTTATCTTTGTAGGTTAATGTGTGCATTTCTTTTTAGGCCAGGTTTTTCCTACATAACTGAGATCTTTTAGAACCACTACCGAGTGAAATCACAATTCACTACATTTTGGGCTATTCTCCTTATTATGGTTGCAAACAGATTTTAGTGTTGCATTGTGGGAGCCCACTGGGTTCTTCTCTTCATTATGGTTGCAAACAGATTTTAGTGATGCATTATGGGAGACCCAGATAGCTATTTCTGGCTCATAAGCCGTCGTCGGTGGGCCATACCCATTTTACATATTCCTCCCTGTAAAGGCATAATATCTATTTTCTTATCTTTGTAGGTTAATGTGTGCATTTCTTTTTAGGCCAGGTTTTTCCTACATAACTGAGATCTTTTAGAACCACTACCGAGTGAAATCACAATTCACTACATTTTGGGCTATTCTCCTTATTATGGTTGCAAACAGATTTTAGTGTTGCATTGTGGGAGCCCACTGGGTTCTTCTCTTCATTATGGTTGCAAACAGATTTTAGTGATGCATTATGGGAGACCCAGATAGCTATTTCTGGCTCATAAGCCGTCGTCGGTGGGCCATACCCATTTTACATATTCCTCCCTGTAAAGGCATAATATCTATTTTCTTATCTTTGTAGGTTAATGTGTGCATTTCTTTTTAGGCCAGGTTTTTCCTACATAACTGAGATCTTTTAGAACCACTACCGAGTGAAATCACAATTCACTACATTTTGGGCTATTCTCCTTATTATGGTTGCAAACAGATTTTAGTGTTGCATTGTGGGAGCCCACTGGGTTCTTCTCTTCATTATGGTTGCAAACAGATTTTAGTGATGCATTATGGGAGACCCAGATAGCTATTTCTGGCTCATAAGCCGTCGTCGGTGGGCCATACCCATTTTACATATTCCTCCCTGTAAAGGCATAATATCTATTTTCTTATCTTTGTAGGTTAATGTGTGCATTTCTTTTTAGGCCAGGTTTTTCCTACATAACTGAGATCTTTTAGAACCACTACCGAGTGAAATCACAATTCACTACATTTTGGGCTATTCTCCTTATTATGGTTGCAAACAGATTTTAGTGTTGCATTGTGGGAGCCCACTGGGTTCTTCTCTTCATTATGGTTGCAAACAGATTTTAGTGATGCATTATGGGAGACCCAGATAGCTATTTCTGGCTCATAAGCCGTCGTCGGTGGGCCATACCCATTTTACATATTCCTCCCTGTAAAGGCATAATATCTATTTTCTTATCTTTGTAGGTTAATGTGTGCATTTCTTTTTAGGCCAGGTTTTTCCTACATAACTGAGATCTTTTAGAACCACTACCGAGTGAAATCACAATTCACTACATTTTGGGCTATTCTCCTTATTATGGTTGCAAACAGATTTTAGTGTTGCATTGTGGGAGCCCACTGGGTTCTTCTCTTCATTATGGTTGCAAACAGATTTTAGTGATGCATTATGGGAGACCCAGATAGCTATTTCTGGCTCATAAGCCGTCGTCGGTGGGCCATACCCATTTTACATATTCCTCCCTGTAAAGGCATAATATCTATTTTCTTATCTTTGTAGGTTAATGTGTGCATTTCTTTTTAGGCCAGGTTTTTCCTACATAACTGAGATCTTTTAGAACCACTACCGAGTGAAATCACAATTCACTACATTTTGGGCTATTCTCCTTATTATGGTTGCAAACAGATTTTAGTGTTGCATTGTGGGAGCCCACTGGGTTCTTCTCTTCATTATGGTTGCAAACAGATTTTAGTGATGCATTATGGGAGACCCAGATAGCTATTTCTGGCTCATAAGCCGTCGTCGGTGGGCCATACCCATATATAATATATATATATAATGCAAGCATTTGCAGATGATGTAGCTTTGTTCTTGGAGGACCCATTAGAATCAGGACAAAAAATGTTAGAGGAATTGAGCAGATATGGAGAAGTATCGGGATTTAAATTGAATAAAACTAAAACTAAAATATTAACCAAGAATGTAACTGAGGTGCAAAAAAAGGAGATAGAGAAAAGGCTGAGATTGCAAATTGTTAAAAAAAATAAAATATCTAGGAATCTGGATAACACAAAGGTGTTCATCCCTAAAGGAAGATAACTATGCACCTCTAATCAAGAAAATAAAACAGGACCTGGATAGATGGGAGAAATTATAACTGTCACTACTAAAATGAGCATCCTGCCTAAACTACTATACTTGTACCAAACCATACCAGTAAATTTGGAAGATTTTTTTTTTCAGAACTGAACAAAATTATCAGAAAATTCATTTGGGAGGGGGAGCCTAGGATCTTGCTCAGAATTCTACAGGAAAAAAAGAACAGGGGTGGATTTGGACTTCCTGATTGGGAAATTTATTACAAGGCAGCCAACTTAGTGTGGATAAGGGCGTGGGCCACTCTAGAAAACAAAAGAATCCTAACCCTGGGAGGCCACGACCTGCAGAGTGGGTGGCATGCCTATTTATGGGACAAAGAGAAGAAAAAGAAAACATACTTCCATAGGCATAAAATCAGAGATACACTAATACATACATGGACTGAGATCAGGCAACAACATTGCATGAAAGTCCCAAAATGGCTCTCTACAATGGAGGCTTTGATATATCCCAACATGCTGGGATTGGAGAAAATCTGTAGATATAAGGACATTTTAGATGGCTGAGGAAATCTCAAATCCAACGACTCCTTGAAAGAACAAGGTATTAATATTGATTGGTGGCCATATCTACAAATAAAGTCTAGATACCAAAAAGATTAGGAGGAATGTGGCATAGAAATAGGATCCAACGGATTCGATAAGGTCTTGATGGGAACGGGGAAAAAAATGTTGGCAAAATTGTACAATTATTTACTGGACTACGATAGGGCAAAAGAGACCATTAAAAATAAAATGATTGCATGGGAGAAAAATATTGGGCACAGCATAAATTTGAACAATTGGGAAGATAGTTGGAATAAGAATTACAAATTGACCAGAGCAGTGACATACAAAGAAAATCAATATAAAATGCTATATAGGTGGCATTTAGCCCCTGTCAAGTTAGCAAAAATTTATTCAAATATAAACCCAAATTGTTGGAAATGTGGCCACCACCAGGGTACCTTCTTTCACATGTGGTGGACATGCCCTGAAGTAAAAAGATATTGGAGCAATATTCGGAAATGGACACAAGAAATAATTAGAGAAGATATTGAATTGACACCGGAAATATTTCTCCTGGGAATTCTAAAAAGGGCCTACAGAAAAAAAAGAAGTATCTAATAATACATATTACTACAGCTGCCAGACTGATTTATGCACAATACTGGAAAGAAAAGGGACTGCTATCAGAAGAATATATAATTAGGAAAATATTTGAATGTGCAGAGATGAGTAAACTAACCCATGAAATAAATGAGGATGAAAACTCAGACTACTATACTGCTTGGGAAGGGTGGCATAAATGGATGGAGAATAAAATAAAGGAAGGAGTAAAGGACGGTGTGACTAATAAAAGGAATAAATAAATTAAGAGACACCATGTATATATGCTGTATTTATGTATAAACACTGCCTACCCAATGTTAGTAAAATTGTAATGCTATGTACTTTCATAAAATCAATAAAATTTTGGGGGAAAAAGAACTAGAAGACCTCCAAGGTCCCTTCCAACTCTGTTATTCTATTCTATTCTATTCTATTCTATTCTATTCTATTCTATTCTATTCTATTCTATTCTATTCTATTCTATTCTTTCTCAAACTATGGATTATTCTGATTATCAAATTAAAACTACTGTTATGTGCCTATCTCAGTAATAACCCGACATTTAAGGATTCTGCCTTGTTGTCTTCTCTTTGTGCCTAGACTCAACCTCTGTCTTTGTGCAATGAACCCTGCCATAAAGGTCACAGCAAGAGCGAAAAGGAAGGGAAGCCATTTTGTTGTTACAATTGCTTTCCATGCCCAAAAGGAAAAATTTCAAACCAGACGGGTAAGGCTATCATGGATTGAGTTTGAATCTGGAAGAAGGTGGTGGTATTTGTAAAACTTCACAAAAAAGATCAGGCTGAATAGAAGTTGGTCTTCTCCTTTGTGAAAATGTGTCAGGGTAATGATTTAAGAGCTGACCAGCTACTACAAATGATGTAAAGCTAGGAATGAGTCAGCAAGATTTTTGGGCTGGTATTAATTTAAGAGCCTGTAAGAGGACCTGTTGTGGCACATCTTTCTCTCCGTGTGTGCTTCCATACTGTAATTGCTGGTTGCAGTTTGTCTGAGATCTGACTAAAGTATGTGTATGTATGTATTCTTTGTAGATAAAACCACTATTTAAAATGTAAACCTCTGTTTATTGTATTTGCTCCTGGGTTGTCTCACATAGTCAAACTGTGCACACTCTGATAGAATGCCAAAGGCATCTTCAGAATCCAGTGCATTGTCCAGTAGGATAGTGTAAAAAGTAGAATTTTCATCACAAGAGTTACACTATGGCATTCATAATTTCCTCCCTGTGGATCCCTTTTGGGATAAGGGCTTGATCCCATTGTTTATCCACATCTGGAAGAGAGATTTGAAAACAGGGATCTGTGTTTCTAATGTTATGGGAATTAGCTTGATTTTTTAATTTTATTTATTTATTTATTTATAATGGCTTAAAATACATCAACATGTATCCACGTTACAATGAATGTAAAGGAAGGATTTGGAGGTATCAAAGTTTGATTTCATATTTATGCATGAAATTTATGTATTTATTTCATTTTTTTATTTTGCCTTTATTACTGTCAACCCCTGAAACAGCAACGAATCCAAGCACCATCTCAGGGTTGCTACACAAGGGGGAGGGCTGGAACTGTGAGCGACGAGTGAGACTGGCCCAGAGGCAAAGCTGCCGAACAGCTGATCATGTTTGCCTGCATGCCACTGAACAGCTGACAGCATTTGCTGGTTGTTCGGCCAGATCAGCTGAAGAGAGGACATGGCTCCAGCCTTCATAGGCGCTGGGAGGCAGAGGCTTTGTTTTGTCCAAACTCATTGTGTGCTGAGATTCTGGCTCAATAAACAATAGAATAGAATAGAATAGAATAGAATAGAATAGAATAGAATAGAATAGAATAGAATAGAATAGAATAGAATAGAATAGAATAGAATAGAATAGAATAGAATAGAATAGAATAGAATAGAATAGAATTTTTTATTGGCCAAGTGTGATTGGATACACAAGAAATTTGTCTTAGAGAATATGTTTTCAGCTAGCATAAAAGAAAAGATATATTCATCATAAGGTACAACACTTAATGGTAATCATAGGGTACAAATAAGCAATCAGGAAGCAATATCAATATAAATTGTAAGGATAAAAGCAACAAAATTACAGTCATACAGTCATAAGTGGAAGGAGATGGGTGGTGGGAACGATGAGAAGGTTAATAGTAATGCAGACTTTGTAAATAGTTTGACAGTGTTGAGGGGATTATTGGTTTTGCAGAGTGATGGCATTTGGGGAAAAACTGTTCTTGTGTCTAGTTGTTCTGGTGTGCAGTGCTCTATAGTGTCATTCTGAGGGTAGGAGTTGAAACAGTTGATGTCCAGGATGTGAGTGGTCTGTAAATATTTTCACAGCCCTCTTTTTGACTCATGCAGTATACAGGTCCTCAGTGGAAAGCAGGTTGGTAGCCATTGTTTTTTCTGCAGTTCTAATTATCCTCTGAAGTCTGTGTCTGTCTTGTTGGATTGCAGAACCAAACCAGACAGTTATAGAGGTGCAGATGACAGACTCAATAATTCCTCTGTAGAACTGGATCAGCAGCTCCTTGGGCAGTTTGAGCTTTTTGAGTTGGCGCAGAAAGAACATTGTTTGTTGTGCTTTTTGATGACTTTTTTGATGTTAGCTGTACATTTTAGATCTTGCAATATGGTAGAACCTAGAAATTTGAAGGTCTCTACTGTTGATACTGTGTTGTCTAGTATTGTGAGAGGTGGAAGTATGGAAGGGTTTCTCCTAAAGTCTACTAGCATATCTACGATTTTGAATATGTTCAGTTCCAGATTGTTCCAATCACATGACGAGACTAGTTTTTCAACCTCCCTTCTGTATGTGGATTCATCATTGTCTCGAATGAGACCGATCACTGTTGTATCATCTGCGAAATTCAGTAGTTTAACAGATGGATTGTTAGAGATGCAGTCATTGGTATACAGAGAGAAGTGGGGAGAGCACATAGCCTTGGGGAACCCCTGTGCTAATTGTACAGATATCTGATGCTCAACTTCACCTGCTGCTTCCTGTTTGTTAGGAAGCTTACATTACTTGTCCATTGACAAGTGTGTTCAGGTATCCATAGCTGGTTTAGCTTGGTTAGAAGTGTGTCTGGAATGATGGTATTGAATGCTGAACTAAAGTCTACAAAGAGGAGTAAATCTTTGGAGATTCAAGATATTGTAGGATGTAGTGCAGAGCCATATTAACAGCATCATTTGTTGATCTATTTGTTCAGTATGCAAATTGCAAGGGGTTTAACAATGGATCCATGATGGTTTTCAAGTGGGACAACACTAGCCTTTCAAAGGTTTTCATGACTACAGATGTTAGAGCAACTGGTCTGTAGTCATTCAGTTCCTTGATGGTGAGCTTCTTCGGCACTGGGATGATAGTAGAGCATTTGAAGCAAGAAGGAACATAGCACATCTCTAGTTATTTTTTAAAAAAAATTATTGAATTTTTTTTCCAAATTTTTATTTATTTAAAAATACAAACAAAACAAAACAATTAACAACAGCCAAAGCAGCACAAGGTGGAGGCTGACAACTTTTTAAAAATGTTTCAAACTAGCTGAGCCGTGGCAGCTGAAAAAGAGAAATCTGCCTATCTTCTGCATCATGGACTAACAGTGCAACTTCGGTTCCAGTCCCCCTTCACCCATGGAACATCATGGTCACCTTGGCCCTCTCCCTAAGTTGTTTCACTGAGTTCTTGTTCCATTAAAAGCTAAAAAACAGAGGGTCAGGGTTCCAAGTAACCCCCCCCCCCCCAATGAAAGAAAACTCGGAGGCTTGAATTTCCTCGAAGCTACATTTTATTAGTGACGTCATATTGGCATATCTGGGAAAACCTGAATCTGAAAGTTCCCAGGTTTTCCCCGTTCAAACAAAAGTTCAAGTTCAAGTTGTGACCTAGGCCCAAATAGTTATTACCAGACACAATCAGTCCTAAACAAACATATTTGATTAGAACAGCTGAGAATTACTTTATTCTCAGATTAGTCCAAATTAAGTCCAAAACAAATACTTCATAAACAATCCTTCAGCCTTATCACCAAACATTGTCTTCTTGGGCACCTTGCCAAAGGCTTTTCTTAGCAAAAGTTCAGAAGCAAGAGATGCTGACAAGAAACAAATGTAGCAACATTGCTTTCCTACAAAGATCTCAAGAGCCGTTGCTGCTCTTTTAAGCCTTTTGGGAGGGGCCAATCATCTCCTGGCCTTATTCCCAAGTTGTTCATTTTGCTTTAGCTGCTCTTGCCTTCTGGCAGATCTTTGCATGTGTGCATTAGGAACAGGCTCCTCCTGTTCCCCTGCCTCTCTGTTATCTGCCTCTGGAGGCTCCGGAATCCATGCATCGCTCCCAGATGGCCCTGGCCCCATCTCTGCCTCCAACGCAGAGCCCTCATCCAGGCCTTCCCCTGACTCCAGGACTGGCCCATTGTCCTCCCCAGCCTCTTCATTGTCCATTGTTCTGCTGCCAGCTCCGCAGACTGCTGGCAGACCACAACAACCCAACACCCACAAGTCCATTACATGATCCAATCAAACCATCATCCCAACTGGAGATACCTGCCAGATCCAGCCTCCCAGGTGCAAGGCAAAACGGCCTTGATTCTCTGAGAAAGGAATGTTATTATGACTATATTTCACCTATGCTCCATACAATCCCCCCTCCCAATTTCCCACAGCAATAAATGTGGCAGGCCTGAAGGCCCAATACAAAAGATGGCTGCCAGGACTGACACAGAGGGCTAGGTGTACTGCTTAGATCCTCTGAAGGAAAGGTGCATATATACTTAATACATCAATAACAAACAAATAAATGTTAGTTTGAGCCATGCATAGTACCTCATGGAAACCCAGTTACTTGAAATTGAAAACTTTTATTTGGAATTCATTTTATGTACTGAGCCATTTTTGTAATTTGACTAGACAGGTTAAATTCTTAATAACAAACTTTGTTTATTTTTATTTTTTCCTTTTCAGATAAAGATTTTTGCTACCAATGTCCAGAAGATCACTATCCCAGCAAAGCCCAGGATCAGTGCATACCAAAAGAGATAAGCTTTCTATCTTTCCAAGAACCTTTGGGGATCACTTTGACTATTGTTGCTCTTTTATTTTCCTCCATCACAGCCCTGGTCCTTACAGTTTTTGTTCAGCACAAGGACACTCCCATCGTCAAGGCCAACAACCGGGGCCTCAGCTACACCCTCCTGGTCTCCCTTCTGCTTTCCTTTCTCTGCCCTTTGCTTTTCATTGGTCGGCCTCAGACGGCAACCTGTCTCCTTCGCCAAACTGCTTTTGGAATCATCTTCTCTCTGGCAGTTTCTTGTGTGGTGGCCAAAACCCTCACTGTGGTCCTAGCTTTCATGGCCACCAGGCCAGGCTCCCAAATGAGGTCATGGGTAGGGAAAAGATTGGCCCTCTTTATGGTGCCTTCCTGCTCTCTCATTCAAACCACTCTTTGTATTGTGTGGCTGATGAGCTCTGCTCCCTTCCTAGATCTTGATATGCATTCTCTGCCTACAGAAATGGTCCTGGAGTGCAACGAAGGCTCTGCTGCCATGTTTTATTGCATGCTGGGTTTCATTGGACTCTTGGCCAAGATCAGCTTTACAGTGGCTTTCCTTGGCAGGAAACTCCCAGACAGTTTCAACGAAGCCAAATTTATCACCCTCAGCATGCTGCTTTTTTGCAGTGTCTGGATCTCTTTTGTCCCAGCCTACCAGAGCACCAAAGGGAAATACATGGTGGCTGTGGAGATCTTTTCCATTTTAGCCTCAAGTGCTGGATTACTGATCCTCATTTTCTCTCCCAAAGTTTACATCATCTTGATAAGACCTGAGTTGAATAACAGGCAACAACTCATAAGAAAAATCCGCATAAAGTGATTATAGGAATCAATCTCCTTGTACAGAATAGAATTTAGATTAGTGACAAAACCACTCTGTGGTTGCAATGACAAGTGGCCTAAATGTTTTTTAAGCAGAATAGCTGAATATAAGTGTAATAATAAAATATAAAATGTTCTATATTTCATGGCTATAGGTAATCTAGAGAATGATTTAGCACAATGTATGAAGAAACTTCCTGAGTGTGAAAGCTTTAAACTAGTGATCTGCCCCCTGAAGCCATTACATTCAATGAGTCAGAATATTTAACAGATGTGGTTCCTGAATTTTATACTTTGAGAGAGTAAACAAGAATTGTTGAACAATATACCGTTCAACCCAAAGGCCAGGTCTTTTTTTTTTTACACCCCCCCCCCCCAAAAATGGCTTGGCCTTCTTTTTTGAGTGTTCTAATTATTGACTCACCTTGTGGTGGTGGCATCAACAGCCCCACTCAGCAGGAGCATGCCCCTGGCCCACTTCTTCTTCAGCTGATTGCTGCCACCTGCACGCATTGCCCCGGCCTCCGTTTCACCTTCAGACGCTTTCCGGCAGGCCTACATTTTTTACTTAATTAAATTACATAGGCGTTTTAAGCCTAGAATCCAATTAAACTAGAGGTTAGCTGTTATATACATAGCCATTTTTGGCCTCCCGAAGCCCCACCCCATGCGTCTCATTCTTGTGAAAAATGGGCCCGTTTTTCACAAAAACAGGGCATGCAGAGGCTTTGGGAGGCCTGCAGTGTGGTCCTGGGGGCTGGGGAGGGCAAAAATATTTTTTCCCTTGCTTACCTCTTCAAAATCTTGGTGCGTCTTATACACTGGTGTGTCTTAGAGTCCAAAAATTACAGTAAGTTGTAAAGATACAAGCAACATAGATATAGCCATAAGTGGGAAGAGATAGGTACTAGGAAGGATGAGAAGAAGAATAGTAATATAGTTTTAGTAGTTAATTTGACAGTGTTGTGGGAATTTTTGTTTGGCAGAGTGATGGCATTTGGGGAAAAAATGTCCTTGTGTCTAGTTGTTTTGGTGTGCAGTGCCTTATAGTGTTGTTTTAAGGGTAGAAGTTGGCACAATTTATGTCCAGGATGTGAGGGGTCTGTAGATATTTTCACAGCCCTTTCTTTTTATTATTGAAAAAGTTTTACAATACAATTTTTCCATTCCCAGCCAGCCCCCCTTCCCTTCGCTCCCCTCCCCTCCCTTCCCTCCCTTGGCTTATTTGCTAACCTAAAACTTATCAAATATTTTGAAACACCCCCATTCCCCTCCCCCCCTTGACTTCTGCTACAAATTTAAAAAAAACAAAAACCCTTACTTATATTAAACTAAAAAAGATACAGTGAAACATTTAGTAGTATAATAAAAAAAACCCTAATAATAATAAAAATATTTACCTCAATTACCAATATTACCTCAAATAGTCAATTATCCATCAATAATACGCTTTTAGTCTTTAAACCCCAATACTAAATATTAACATTTCTATCAATCCCGCTAAATGTAATATATAACATAATTATTTACGTAAATCAGACCCCCTTAGTATATACTAATAAAATATATAACAATCATATCTAATAGTTTTCTATCTTAATAATCCAAAAAAAATACACAACAATTATATCAAGTAGATTTTCTATCTCAGTAACCAAATTTTCGTCTTCTCTTCATCTTCATCTTGATTGAAGTTAAACAACTATTCCAGCTGCCCCCATCAGCAACAAACATCTCTTCAAATATAAATCCCCCCGAGTGACTTTATATAAAATCCAACCACAAAGGTATCTTATAGACCTCTAGGTAGATCAATCAAATCTAGCTCCTGATGTCTCCATTAAAAGAAAAACAGATGCAGCTCATACAAGCTGCACTCCCAGATGTTCCTTTAAAACTCTTTCAAATCCTGCCAACCTTTCCACTTCCTTCCTTCAGGTTTCCCAGATATTTTCATCTTCATTTTCATCATCTAGATAATTAGTTCCCATAAATTATAATAGGGTAATCACAGATCCTCTGCATATATTGCAGTGATCTGTTAAACTTTCTCAAGATGTCAAATCCAAATCAGGATGAGTTTTGTAACAAGTTTTTAATTCATTATCATATAAGAATTAGATATAACGATGATTATCTTTCAAGACTATTTCAAATAATCCTTCTGTAATAGATTCTATCTATTCAGAATTAATCCATTATCATATAAAAGTTAAAAATCAGAAATATCCTTTAGATTTTCAAAAAGCGTTTCCTTCATCAAACGCAGTTTCCGCTGCAATTCAGTTTCAGTTTCCGCTGCAATTCAGTTTCAGTTTATTTCTTCCATTAAATTGTACTTTCTGTTGCTTATTCTCTTCATGCTTTTCCACTTGTGGAATACTGGGCCTCTGCTGTTTCAGTAATATTTGTTTTTCATCTCGAATTATATGTTTATCTTTATCTTTCGACAGTTCAAGGCCCGGTATCACTTCTCTTGAATCTCTAGGATACTTTATTTTCAAATCTAGATATTCCATAATATGATCATCTAGAAAACCACCTAATACTCCTTTTTCTTCCAACACATTTTGATTATTTTGATTTTGTAATTCCATCTGCATACATTGTTCCTCAGTCTCTCTTTCAAACTCTTTATCCTTCTTGTCTTCTTCCATAGTTGATAACATAGAGGAGGATGAAAATATGGGGGCTCCCTTAAGAATGTTATTATAAAAATGTTCAGCTTTTTCAACAGTGTTTAAGCAATATCTCACATCTTGATAACTCAAAATTACACCAACTGGTACATCCCATCTAAATGGTATCTTTCTTCTGTTCAATTCCTTCACCAGAATTCCAAAATCTTTTCTGTATCTTAAAATCCTAGATGGTAACTCTTTAAACACCTTAACTTGTAAATCTTCTACCTTTAGAGTGGCTGAGTAAGACTTTTGTAGAATATCATTTCTTAATCTTCTATCAGTAAAATAGACAACAACATCTCTGGGCAAGTTCCTTTGTCTAGCCACACGTGAGTTAACCCTGTAGAGTTTTTCAATACAACCAAGAATTTGATCATCTTCCAAGTTTAATAATACCGCTAGTGCCTTAGCACAAAGTGTTCTTAGATTTTCTCTATTATTCTCTCTTATACCTCTTAATCTTAAAGCAGATTCCATAGCTTTAAATTGAAGCATCATCACATCATTCTCAATATTCTGATTTTTGGCATCAGCTTCAACAAATTTTTCTTGTATATCTTTCATCTTGGAATCAAACTTAATACTGATTTCAGCCACTTACTTCCCCATTTCCACCACCGCACTTGAAAGATCAGAAACTACTTTAGTAATGGTTTGATTCAATTGATCATATTTTCCCTGTACCAGCTCCTCAAGATTCTTCTGTGAGCTTTTTATCTTCTCAACAACACTTCCTAAAGACCTAGTTATAAAATCTTTTAAGTCCTCATTTGCAGTTCCCTGCAAATGCATTTGAGTCATTTCTGCTTTTTCCTTTGTCTGAGTTGTAAGGGAGCCCCCCCTTGATTTTTGTTTAGGAGTCATACTTCTAAAAAAAGTTTTAACTTTTTTCAAAAAGACAGAGAAGTTCTGTTTAAATCAATTTTGTTTATTTTCCCTACTAGAATGTTTCTTTTAAAGTACTTCGGCTTTGGCTAAGCTCTGACTTTCACTTTCCACTCTCCATTTTCTCAAGCATTTTCCGAACAAAGCCAGTCACCATTTTCAAGACAATTTCTCCAGTCTCTCTCTCTTTTTTTCTTCTAAAGAATTAATAAAAAACAATACTTGCATTTTTCCTTTTTTGATTAAACAATGTTTCACCAGCTTGCTTAAGTTTCAGTCAATCTTGTGGTGTTGCTCACAACGTCTGGCTCCGCTGCTACAAGCAGCAGAGATCCCTCGCTGCGCAGAGCTTCTCTGGGGGTGAATAGGGAGCCATCACCCTGAGCCCTCTCCAGGACAAGAACAAAGTCCTGGGGGCAATTCACGGGGCTCTACCACACCCCCGGGTAGCTCTACCCGCTCTTCCGATCAAAGAGCGGCGTTTTTGAGCCACCTGCCAGCTGTGAGGCGGCTCTTTAACACGCAGCAAGGCCGGCGGTCATGGAGCGACCGCCGACAACGACGGAGGCGCCACCCGAGGTCCTTCACAGCCCTTTTTTTGACTCGTGCAGTATACAAATCCTCAATGGAAGTTTTAGGAAGTCACATTATTTTGAAACTTTTTAGGAAAAGAGAAAACCTTTGCTGAAATAATAATTAAAATTAAAATTAAAATTAAAATTTTTATTATTTATAAATAATAATAATAAATAATTTCCTACTTCTACATGGGAAAAAATTTCTAATGATGAGTAGGTGTTTGAACTCCCCATAATTATTCAGCTGGCGCTAATTACTTGGACAACTCGTTTAGAGGACAAGGGATTTTCTGATAGTGACTAGCAAAACAGAGAATCATTGAAGAGCCTTCTTAATCTGGACTGAAACATTTAGAGCAAGGCTTTTGAAGTTATTGGGTGCCCTGGATATACTAATGAAGTTGACATTGCTAGCCAGGCAAAAACAACAGCATTTGGATGACTGGAAAAGAACAGATGACTTGAAGTTAAGGAGATGTATATTCATGACAATGAAATTTATTCTTTTGATACTGCTGCTACTTCCTTGGATGACATGTGACATTCCAGTTACTAAATGCATAATCAGTGACCCTCAGAAAATCAATCATAAATATTACCAGTCAGGGGATCTTATAGCTGGCATTAGTTCACAGAGCTACATGTTTTCCAATCCTCTCAGTTTTGAAAGACACCCCTTTTCTGAAGTCCTTGATGAGCTCATGTAAGCAATTGGTACCTTGTACCAAATGTTTAAGGTTATGAGGTTCTCCCTATTTTCGAATTTTCAATCAAATAGGATAGGAACACACTATCCTTTAAGCTTAAATGGGCCAGAATTTTCATCCATTAAAATTATGAACAGTTAACACAGCAATTTAGACAATATTCCCAAGCAAATTATCAGCTAAAGATTCGCTGGGTGGGGAAACTGACTGATTTAAATCCCTTCATTGTGCCATATTATTCTCATTCTCATTATTGTCCTTCTATAACTTACCATTCATTTTAAGAGAATTAATTAATAACATTTGTTGGCTACCCATCTTATTTATTTATTTATTTTGTCGACTACATATCAGATAATTGCTTAATGCATTGTAGGCTGCCTAGAGTCTCCGGAGAAGGGCGGCATATAAATCGAACCAATAAAATAAATAAATAATATATATAAGTATAAGCATGAATTGAATATATAAAACGATTACAATTTAAGGGAACATTAGACCAGGGACAGTAGGCATGCTAGTGCTCTTATGCATGCCCCTTACAGATCTCTTAAGAACAGGGTGAGGTCAACACTAGACAGTTTTAGATTAACTGGGGGTTTGGGGATGAGACCACAGAGTCTGGTAATGCATTCGAAGCATTGACCACTCTGTTACTGAAGTCATATTTTCTGCAATCAAGTTTGGAGTAATTCAATTTAAGTTTGTATCTATTGTGTGCTTGTGTATTGTTGTGATTGAAGCTGAAGTAGTCATTGATAAGTAGGACATTGTAGCAGATGATTGTATGAGCTATGCTTAGGTCATACCAAAGGCCACATAGTTCTAAATTCTCTAAACCCAGAATTTCAAGTCTGGTGGCATAGGGTATTTTGTTACGAGCAGAGGAGTGGAGGACTCTTCTTGTGAAACATTTTTGTATCTTACCCTAGGTTAGATATCTGGGTGTTTCACACACATATTAATTTATTTTAATTTTATAATTTTATGAATGTAAGAATTGCCCATTTCACATTCCTGGTACAACGAAGAAAGACTGACGAGTACTTATTTTCTCTTAGAAAAACATCCTACCTTTCAGTAGGCATTGTGAAATGAAAGAGAAGCAAAAGCTGTCAAAAATGTAAATCAGAAAAGCAATCCCTAACAACATCAAGGTGGTATTTGAATGTTGTGCATGGAATAAATTGAACTTGCAATAAGTAGTATTCTTGGCTATTGGCTGAAAATACAGTAATGGGAAACTCACCTGCCCATTATCTCCCAAAGCTTGGATGCTCAACTAATCTAAATCTTATCTCTACAGTATTAGTAGGCCGTGCTATTAATGACTACATTGTAGTTTTTGCTAAGATATAAAGTTGATAGATCCCGCCATACATAGCCAAGGTCATGTCCCATTTCCTTTCAGAAATATTCCCTTACTAGAAATAGAATTCTTTATTGGACAAGTGTGATTGGACATACAAAGAATTGGTCCTCGGTGCATAAGCTCTCAGTGTACATCAGAGATATAAGTGATAAATCATGATCATAGTCATCATAAATACATTCATCATAAATCATAAGATACAACACCTAGTGATAGCCATAGGATTCTAAATAAGGAATCAAAAAAAATCAAACTAGGAAACTAAGTAAAACAATATAAACCTTAAAGATACAAGCAACAAAGTTATAGTCGGAAGGATGAGAAGAAGAATAGTAATACAGTCTTAGTAAATAATTTGACAGTGTTGTGGGAATTATTTGTTTAGCAGTGTGATGGCATTTGGGGGAAAAAATGTCCTTGTGTCTAGTTGTTCTGGTGTGCAGTGCCCTATAAATTCTCTTAAAAGGAATGGTAAACTACAGAAAGACAATTTTGAGGATAGAAGTTGAAACAATTTATATCCAGGATGTGAGGGGTCTGTAGATATTTTCACAGCCCTCCTTTTAACTCGTGTAGTATACAGGTCCTCAGTGGAAGGCAGGCTGGTAGCACTTATTTTTTCTGCAGTTCTAATTCTGTGTTGAAATAAAAGTTAATATAGAGATGGATTTTTTCCAATAAGCAGCAAGACATAAATTATTAACATAGAAATGTAAATGCACCTCACTGAAATATAAGTATTTTTGTACCAATAATTTTTAAAGTAGCATTTTGACTTGATGCTTGGAAAGTCCATAGATCGTCTGCCATAACTTTAATCTTTGGTGGATTACATCTTTTCAAATGAAAATCATGGAGAACCTGAGCCTAGGTTTCATCACCAAGTTGACCAGATATCTTATTACCCAACAAAATATAATGCCCAGTTATTTTAATATGAATAGGAATTTAGCAAGCCTTAAACTTCTTAGACAATTCAATGGTGCAGGCAAGTCTCATTACAGATTTTTAACTCAGACCTACCAGCATGTCCTGGCTTTTCTATTTGCTGTAAAGGAGATCAACAAAGATACCCAGATGTTGCGTAACATCTCCTTGGGTTTCAACATTTATAATGACTACTTAACTGGAAGCTTCACTTACCTTGCTTCTCTGGAACTCCTCTCCACATGGGACAAGTTCGTTCTGAACTACAAATGTGATGCCCAAAATACTAATGTGGCTGTGATTGGGGGACCCGACTCCCAGGCATGTCTTTCCATGGCAACCTTTCTGACCATCTGCAAGATGCTCCAGGTAAAGTGGACATTTGAAGAGTGAAATTGTAGGAAACCAGGTTGTGAGTTAGGTGGGATTTCCAGAAGAAAGTGAGATCATTCTAGAGGAACAAGGGGACGCTCAATCCAGATGGTTTATGTGAGAAAAAGTGGATGAAGGCAATTCTTCCCTAATAATTCTTAAAGTATAATAGTAGATTCAAATATCATAGTGCTTTGCTTTGGCAAAATTGTCAAAAAATTGTGCTGAGGAACAATAAAGAACTCTGCTTGAAAGCATTGCATGCCTTTCTTGGTTTCTATGAGCCTGACACACCTCTCTTATTTTGTTTAGTAAGTCATGTTATTAATAGGGGTAAAGAAAGTATCATCAACCTAGAAGTGATGCTTTTTTCTGTTCCTTGTCTGTCAATCCTGACCCAGAAGGGGAAATTCTTAAAAGTCATTTTTTAATCAGCAATTAACAGCATCCATCTGGATTAAGAGATATTATAGGAACAGGCAGAGATTCCAAGGTCTTCACTTGTCCACAAGAAGTGAAGGGTCAAAGAGTTGGCTGGTAAGACATCTCAAAGTAGCAGCATCCACCAGAGGGGAGCCAAAATCCAGAAGATATGGGTATGACCTTGCCATGAAAGATTTGTATGTTTTGTGCACGTGACAATGTCTTTACAATATTTTGGATGATTTAACAGTAATTCAGTGTCCTAATTAGATTTGTTTCCTTTTTTTGTGGGTGAGACTAAAACTATCAATTCTATCCCCTCAAGTCATAGTGCTAAAAATAAATATATGCCCTCTAAATTTTTTACACAGTGCACGCGCATACACACACACACACACACACACACACACACACACACACCGATAGTTATACAGTATTATATATATAAACTATGATTTCATGTCCATAGAGGAACATATTCCAATTCTTTTTTAAGGAATTTAAAGCAATTTTATGGTTTCTGCCAGCACTATTTTCCAAATTGTGTTATTGGTTTTAATTGATATAGTCCAGTCATGGCTAACTTTTTCCTGACCAAGTGCCCAAAGTGCACATATGTGCATGTGTGAATTGCATGTGTGCACCCAAACGCCCAAAATGCAATGCACATGTGGCCCCACACATGTGCCCTGCCTTCCCGTGCATGCACGGAAGAGATCTGATGACCAGCTGACTGGCAGGAGGTGCACGCACATGCATGGTGGAGCTGAACTGGGATGACTGCTTGCGTGCCCATAGAGAGGGCGCTGTGTGCCACCTTTGGCACACATGCCATAGGTTCGCCATCACAGATATATTCTGTATTTACAAAATATTGGTTGAAATTGACCAAAATATTGGTTGAAATTGACCAAAATATTGGTTGAAATTGACCAAAATATTGGTTGAAATTGACCAAAATATTGGCCTGTATGTTTGCCAATTCCTTGCACAGAATGTTATAAGGATTCAAAGGATTGCTGCCAACAGTTACAATCCATATTTGGTAAAATCCTCTTTTCCATTTCACTGGAAATTATTTTGGTGGAAATGTATCTTCATGGTAAGAGACGAGTAGTTGTTGAATAAGAAGTAGAAGATGAGATGAAATTACTTTCCAAAACTCCACTATATGTTGGAAAATAGAGAACAGTCATGTCTTGATCCCTTTACTTAAACTCCATTCCAATGGGACATTTTCAGGGGTGAAATGTTACCAGTTTGGTTGAACTGGTAGCGATGATGGCGGGTGGTTCAGAGAACCGGTAGCAATGGCAGCATGAGGCTCCACCCACCTGCCTGTCGTCATTGCTTCTTGGTTTTAACCAGGAAGTAACCTGGTTTTTACCCTCTGTGCATGTGCAGAAGGGTTTGTGCATGTGCAGGGGGTATGCACACGCACACGACTTCTGAACCGATAGGGAAGGTAAGTTGATTTCACCCTTGGATATTCTTATAACTTTTCATTTTCATCCAACCAGTGTCAAAATGTGGAAAGAATCCCAATCCTTCAAACAATAAAATTTTACCTGCACTCATCCTATTTACTCAGTCTTTCTTTTCTTTATAGCTTGGATACGGTTCTTCTCCTATGATTAATGATCAGTCTGAACAATTCCACATCCAATGGATGTTCCTGAATATAAACCAGCAATATGTGGGGATGCTGCAGTTGTTTATGTTTTTTTCATGGACCTGGATTGGAGTTATTTATATACAGGATGACAGTAGCCTCAGTTTTATGCAGAATGAGTTCCCTAAGTTATGTGTAGGAGGTATTTGCTTCGACTTTATCCAACCATTCCCAAATTTGTATTTCAAAACTGGCATTCAGGAAATGATACAGTCCTGATTTAAACTGTACCTCTTGATTAGCAACAGCACAGCCAGTGTTGTGTTCTTACATGGCGAAATTCACACTACCATCTTCTTGAGAATGTTCCCCAGAATTTTGGAACTGGAAAATGTACAAATGAAGAGAGCCAAAGTTTGGATGATGTCCGCACGGATGGATTTCACTTCTCTTCCCTTTCAACAATCTTGGGATCTAGATACCCTTCATGGTTCCTTAGCCTTTGCAACTCAGTCAAAATAACTGGTGGGTTTCCAACATTTTCTTCAGATGAGAAACCCTAATGTGGAAACCAGAGATGGTTTTATTAAGGATTTTTGGAAACAGGCCTTTGATTGTTCCTTCCCAACTTCCTTGGAAGAGGATAATGTTTGGAATCACTGCACTGGGGAAGAAAAGCTAGAGGCTCTTCTTAAGTCTGTTTTTGACATGAGCATCATTGCCCATAGCTATAGTGTCTACAATGTAGTTTATGCTTTAGCCCATGCATTGCAGGCCATGACTTCATTAAAGTTCAACCCAGAACTATGTCTGAGAAAGGACAAAAGAAACTCCTGAATCAACAGGTAATGTCCTGATTACATAAACAGAAGGGAGACTGCCTACATATCTACTGAACCTGATTTTTTTGTACATTTTAGAAGAGGCATGAGCATTTTCTTCTATCATTTCACAATTCTTCTTGCTTACAAGTTACTTTTGGTGAACGTAAAGTGCTTGATTTTCCTGGTGGAAATCAATATCCAACAGCACTGATTCATCAGCAGTTCACTCATCTACTGACCATAATGGGAGAGTTAGGGTCTAAAAAAGATTAAGAATATATTGGGTCCCCTCTTGATTATTACTCAGCTTGCACTTTGTTTTAGGAGTTTGATAACTTCTTTGCATTTCTGAGGGACACACTCTCAGCTGGTTTAGGCCAGACCTTGTAAGGGGACAAGAGCCGGGACAATCAAGCATATATGTGGCAAACTCTGCTTTAATTCACTCCCAACCAGGCTGGCGCCTCAGAACACAAAGAGAAGTTCACATAAAGTCAGCACTGGCAGCATCTGCCTCCCAGCAGCTTTTGAAGTTCTTGGGCCCCATCCCCTGGCTGGCTGGCAGCCACACTCAGTAAGCCACCATCAAGAGGCAGACAGCACAGGTCTGGCTGCCAATGCCCATGTGGCCGGGATGGCCCATCTGATGGCACACAGCTGGCGTGGAAGCCTCCAGAAGCTGCTGTGTGATCAGCTGAGTGGTGCAGCCCCAAGAAATGTTTGGTGGGTGGCTCCTGTCTGCTGCAGAGGCCACTGGAAGCTGTTGAGTGCTCAGCTGTACGGTGCGGCTCCACAAATTGGGGCTGCACAGGTGTCTGCAGGTGGCTCGTGGCCATTGCCAAAGACCGCCAGGATCGGCCAGCAGGCTGGCTTGGGTCAGAAATGGTTGAGGTATCACATTGACTTCTTGGACCTTCGAGACAGTGGGAGGGAGAATGAAAGGGTGGGAGGGAGAGAATTCCTCTCTTGATAACTTATTCATAAGAAAGAGGAATAGCTCGCTGAAATATGCAATTAAGTTGTTTTCTTCCACGATATCGCAAAGAACTTGCAATTTTGCAAAGGCAATAATCTCTCCTGTATCAACATGACAAGGGTAACTTCTATTTCAGTTCCCAAAGGACAACCAATACACTTTGGCAACAAAGAACCGAAGTCAAAGTATGTTACAAAATGATGTTTTGCAATTCAAGAAAGATACCCAACGCAGACTGGTTGGGGACCTTCCTCTGATCATTCCTAGTGCAAAAAAAAAAAGAAAAAAAAGAAAAAAAAGAAAAAGAAAAGTGTTAGACGGCACTGAAGTTAGCCAGAACTCCTGAAGGACACTTTAGACCAGAACTGATGTCCAGAAATAGTTATCTCCACCTGATACCATCCTTTGGATTCTACCTGATATTTCTGTTACTATCTGAGACTGTGTCCAATGTCCCAGTTGGTACATGTAAGATCTGTTCCCCTCTGCCGATACACCACCAGTATTATCAGCCAGGGGACCTCATTATTGCTGGCATTATTTCTCAAGCCTACATATTTTCTGACCCTGTGACTTTCAATCAGCATCCATCTCGCAACCTCCTGGATGAGATTGGGTAAGCCCAGATTCTGGTTAATTGTACATTTTCCATAAGGAGTTTTCTTACAATACATTGTAATTTTAATTTTAAGAAGGCAATTCCACCAAGAGAGGAAGAACATGAGTGAACATAACTGCCAGGGACTATTTACCTTATTCATAGCTAAAGGTAAAGGTTTCCCTTGCACATATGTGCTAGTCATTCCTGACTCTAGGGGGTGGAGCTCATCTCCGTTTCAAAGCCGAAGAGCCAGAACTGTCCAAAGACATCTCTGTGGTCATGTGGCTAGTGTGACTAAATGCCAAAGGTGCACGGAACACTGTTACCTTCCCACCAAAGGTGGTCCCTATTTTTCTACTTGCATTTTTTACATGCTTTCAAACTGCTAGGTTGGCAGAACCTGGGACAAGTTGGCAGAAGCTGGGAGCTCACCCTGTTGTACGGTACTAGGGATTCAAACTGCTGAACTGCCAACCTTTCGATCGACAAGCTCAGTTTCTTAGCCATTGAGCCACCACATCCCTTACTTTATTCATACTAATTCTAACCTTATTTATACTAGTAGTCTACTTAGCTGCTATTTTCATGACTGTAGATGAACATTCCTGTTGAGATATTCAGTCCCCCCATCCACTCCACATTATGTTTCACAATACCAAATGCCAGCTATGTCTCACATCAAAATCTTCTGTCTCCTAGATTCAGCATATTGGCTATTTAAGAGCTTTCTTAAAAGAAATACATAAGATAGTACACATATATCATACGGAAGTCTACCATCAGTTTTGGTAATCCTTCCTGTGAATATGAGTGAGTTTCATAAACAAATAAGTATTTTAAGATATCTCTGATTGTATAACCTTGGATATTTGCCTTGGATGAATCCTATTTACTCCTATCAACAATTGCACTCATTCCGCATGTATATCACACTGCAGATTTGTGACTCAGATTTACCAACATATTTTGGCCTTTGTGTTTGCTATCATGGAGATCAATGGAAATCCTCAAATATTACCCAATATCTCCCTGGGTTTCCACATCTATAACAGCCAATTTGGTGCAAGTTGGACTTATCTCGCCTCACTGGAGCTTCTCTCCACATGGAGCAACTTCTTCCCTAACTACAAGTGTGACAGTAAAGATGACACTATCACAGTCATTGGGGGACCTAATTCAGATGTGAATGTCTTTATGGCAACCCTTCTGAGCTTTTACAAGGTACCCCAGGTAAGATGTTCACATAGCGCTTAGTGCGTGAAAAAAATAAGTGTGTCATTTCAGCCTTGATAAAGTTCGTTTGTTTGTTTTTAAATTTTCTATTGCTTACATTTATTAGTGCTTAATAAACATCATGTTATCTGGATATTTAATTTGCTCAACTTTCTTAATCTCCACCTCTTTTTTCCAACCACTGGTAAAATGAGTTCCATGTTTGATTATATTCTGTGTCTTCTTTCTGTTTAATTTCCAATGTAAGTCTATCCATTTTGGCACAATCTATTATCTTCCCTTTTTTAAAAAAAGTTGTTTATTTAATAAACATTAAAAACATTGGACACAGTGTGACCATCCTGGTCTTAACATATCCATACATATTCTTTCCATAACAACAAATATAATTGCTATTTCACATATATTGCTACTTTGTTCTTATATACATATCCCTTGTCTTCATTTACTATCTATTTACTATTTGTTTACTGTTTACATTTATTAATACTATCCAGTATTAATTCTACAAACCTTAAATCTTTTTTGTTCCAACTCCTTTTCTCCTTTCTAACCAATAATACACTTTATTCCAGATTTTATAGTATTCTGTCTCATTCTTTTTTTTTTTTTGAGTTCTAATGTTAACCTGTCCATTTCTGCACATGCCAAAATCTTCTTTATTATTTCTTCTTCCAGGGGGATATTTTTCTTTTTCCAGTATTGTGCATACACTAACTTTGTTGCTGTTATCACATGAAGCATTAAGTATATTGATTCTTTGCTATGATTCCCTTTTATGATTCCTAGTAGTAATAATTCTGGTTTTAGGTCTATGTTTTAGTATCTTCCTAATTATCTGTTCATCTTGCAGTGTTTCTTCATTTTTCCAATATTGCATGAATATAATCCTTGCTGCTGTTAAGACATGCAGTATTAAATTTATACTTTGCTTATCAAGTTTTTCTGGTATTATGCCTAATAAAAACAGTTCAGGTTTAAAATCTATATGTTTCCCTATCATCATTTCTGTCCACCTATGTATTTTTGCTCGATTCCTTCCTTCCTTCCTTCCTTCCTTCCTTCCTTCCTTCCTTCCTTCCTTCCTTCCTTCCTTCCTTCCTTCCTTCCTTCCTTCCTTCCTTCCTTCCTTCCTTTCTTTTTTTGCTTTTACACAGGTTCACCACATATGATAATATGTGCCCATTTTTTGGTTACATTTCCAACATTTGCTAGACATATTTTTAAACATTTTAGCTAATCCAGCAGGTGGTAAGTACCATCTATAAATCTATAAATGTGATAAAATTTGTTGTGTGGATAAGCATTGATAAACAATGGATCAATGGATAATCTGGAAAAAAATGATATCTGTTATCTTTTTCGTATGTTTCCCAATTCATCCTACCTTAGTTTCCTCCCCTTTTTTTTCTTTATAGCTTGGATATGGTTCTTCTCCTTTGGTTAATGACCCATCCCAGCAAGCCTTCTTGCAATGGATGTTCCCTAGTAGGAACCAACAGTATGTGGGGATACTTCAGCTGCTTTTGCTTTTCAAGTGGACCTGGATTGGTGTCATTTTTATGGAAGATGACAATAGCCTCTGGTTTGTACGGAATGAACTTCCCAAGTTTTCCCAGGGAGGCATCTGCTTTGATTTCATAGAACAATTTCCACCGTTATATTTGAAAACTGGCATCCTTGAAATGATAGAATCCTGGGTGTTTGTATACCGACTGATCATTAATAGCCTGGCCAGTGTTGTGTTTATACATGGTGAATTTCACATTGTAATCTTTGTGAGGATGTTTCCCAGAATTTCAGAAATTGAAGACATACCAATGGAGAGAGGCAAAGTCTGGGTAATGATTGCACAGATGGAGTTCGCTTCAGTTTCCTTTCAACGATCTTGGGATCTAGATATCCTTCATGGTTCCTTAGCTTTTGCAACTCAGTCAAAAGAGGTGGTGGGTTTCCAAAATTTCCTTCAGATGAGAAATCCTAATGTAGAAACCAGAGATGGTTTTATTAAGGAATTTTGGAAACAGGCATTTGATTGTTCCTTCCCAACAAACTTAGAGGACAATGTTTGGAATCGCTGCAGTGGGGAGGAAAAGCTAGGGACTCTTCCTAAGTCTGTTTTTGACATGAGCATAACTCCCCATAGCTACAGTGTCTACAATGCAGTTTATGCTGTGGCCTATGCTTTGCAGTCCATGACGACATTAAAGTTCAAACGCAGATCTATGTCAGAGGAAGGACGAAATAATCCAGCGCTGTGGCAGGTAATGTTGTGAATACATAAAACATAAGAAAGGTTGCCCTATCTTCCTCCTCTATCAAAGCTGATTCCCAATTAAGGTTAGGGTTTTCTAGATTTTTCTAGACTCACTGGTGAAGATCCTAATGCTGGGAATGATTGAAGGCAAAAGAAGAAGGGGACGGTAGAGAATGAGGTAGCTGGATGGAGTAACTGAAGCAGTCATCATGAGCTTAAATGGGCTCTGGGGGATGGTAGAAGACAGGAAGGCCTGGAGGAACATTGTCCATGGGGTCACGATGGATCGGACACGACTTCACAACTAACAACAACAACAACAACAAGCTTTTAAAACTGGCATAGATGCTTTCCTGCATTGCTAATTTGCTCTTCCTGGTTTCTTTTTTCTTTTAAACAACTTTGGTTGATTTAAGGAATGAACAATTGAAATCCATGGCAATCTTCAGCATTTTGTAACCTAGTCACCACAAAGAGGCTGTTGGAGGAAATAAAGATTTCAAGATCAATAGCAGATCATGATAATGAATGTCCTTTTATACTTTTGCTCTGCTTGGTCTCCAGTTTATGAGATGGTTGTGTTAATCTCAGATTATCCTCTTTTATGTTTCTAGGCTTATAACTTGTAGATTCTCACCTTCTTAAGATCCAGATAAACAGTGATAAGATTTCCTTGCCCCTATAGTATATTTCCACTAAATAAACATCCTTTCTGTTGCGCAGATCAGTAGTGGGTTCCACTCACCTTTGTTGCCGGCTTGGAACTTTGAGCATGCATGTGCATGCGCTCACTTCATTTGCATGTGGTGCTTCTGCACATGTGCATAACCATTTGAGCATGCTCAGAGTGTCTGTAATGATGTCTGGGCAGGTGGGTGGAGCCTCCCGCCACCCCCACTACCAGTTTACCTGAACCAGGGCAAACCGGTAGAAATCCACCACTGGTGTAGATGCTCTTGGACAATATAGCTGGCTAAAGGTCCTAGGCTTTTTTTTAAAAAAAAATGTTTATTTGTTTAAAAGTGCAAACAAAACAGAACAAGTGACAACAAAACATACAGAATAAAACATGTAAATAAAGATTTCAAATATACATTTTGTCAAATATATATTATCAAATAAACAACAGTAATGTATGTTCTTATTTGTGTTTTGACTCTTCCTTGTTTGATCTTACTCATATATCTATTTTTGTGATTCATTGTTAATTTATGTTAATGATTTATGTTCCTGTTTCTGTAACTCCAATTACTCCCTAAACTTTTTTTCTTTTTTCTATTCTTCAACCAGGTATACCACTTTTCCCATACTAGATAATAATAATGCTCCTCTTTATCTTGTAATTCTTTTGTAAGTCTGTCCATTTCTGCACATTCCATAATCTTATTAATTACTCTATCTTCTGTCGGTGTGTCACTACTCTTCCAATTTTGTGCAAAAATTATTCGTGCTGCTGTTATTATATGAATGATTAAATATTTTATTTCCTTTTCATATTGTCCATTTATTATACCTAGAAGAAAGATTTCCGGTCTCATTTCTAATCTTCGTTGTGTGATTTCTTCTACTTGTGTTCTAATCAGTTGCCAGTATTGTTTTGTTTTTGGACAGGTCCACCACATGTGGTAATAAGTTCTAAAGGTTCTAGGCTTTTATTACCAAGTATTTAATTATACTGTACTCATCATTGATCAGGGTAGAGTCTAGCTTTCAGAAATGTTCTTCGGCTTCCAATCTTGACTACGTATTAATTTTATTAGTTAACTGTCTATGTAACCAGATTCAGCGGCATAGTTTTTTCCTGTTTAAACACAATTAGAGGCTAGGCCATAGGAAATGAATTTAATTTTATGGGAAGGCTAACTGGGTTATAGGGACTCCCAACTAAGGGAAGAGAAAGCAGGGCTCCTCCTATCATCTGGAAACTCCAAAGGCAGAATATTGTTTTTCTTCTTTATTCATTTCTTTCCACTCAAGTTGGTCACTATGATAGCTAATTGTCTTGGTGCCTGAGATTGTTTGATTTATTTACTATTTCTTCCTTTTATTTTGCTCTTTAGTGGTATAGACGGCACAGTTACAGCTGAGGATGTTCATGGTTTGACTCTATTCTGCTTATATTTTTCATCATATTATAAATACATTATTATTGCCAGACCAGGTCAATTGTAGTTTTGAATTGTGATTAGTTTACATGGACATTGCTAATTTTGGCTTCTCAAATATTCGTACTTTTTAACATATTACAGTAGTTGAATGGTTTTGGTAGAACTATATCACTTATATTTTTTGTTCCACTATGACATTAGTTCCACCACTATCTACGGAAAGTCTCATTTAACAATAGTGTCGGGGAAATGATTTCCTTCGATCGGAATGGGAACTTGGAAGCAGGATTTGATATTATCAACTGGATCACATTCCCAAATCTAAGCCTACATCGAGTCAAAGTGGGAAAATTTGATTTCAGAGCTCACAAAGAACAGGCATTCAGGGTTTATGTTGATACCATTAGGTGGCCAAGAATATTTAACCAGGTATTTTCCATATAAAGTTTGGGTCCATCTCTTTGGTCCTGGATGCAAGTAATGAAAATAGCTATATAGTCATATTAAGGCAATTAGTTGAACTCACTTCTGAGTTTTTATATGTCCCAGATCATATCCAGCCATAGCAGGGTGATTTGAAGAGAGAGAGAGAGAGAGAGAGAGAGAGAGAGAGAGAGAGAGAGAGAGAGAGAGAGAGAGAGAGAGAGAGAGAGAGAGAGATTAGATTAGATATAAATGATATAGATATAGATGATATAGATATAGATATAGATAGATAGACAGACAGAGATAGAGATAGAGATAGAGATAGAGATAGAGATAGAGATAGAGATAGAGATAGAGATAGAGATAGAGATAGATAGAGATAGATATTAGATATTAGATATAGATGATATAGAGAGATAGAGATAGATATTAGATATAGATATAGATATAGATATAGATATAGATAGATATAGATATAGATATAGATATAGATAGAGATAGAGATAGAGATAGAGATAGAGATAGAGATAGAGATAGAGATAGAGATAGAGATAGAGATAGAGATAGAGATAGAGATAGAGATAGAGATAGATATAGATATAGATATAGATATAGATATAGATAGATAGACAGACAGAGATAGAGATAGAGATAGATAGAGCTAGATAGAGCTAGATATTAGATATTAGATATAGATGATATAGAGAGATAGAGATAGATATTAGATATAGATATAGATATAGATGATATAGATATAGATGTAGATGTAGATGTAGATGTAGATGTAGATGTAGATGTAGATGTAGATGTAGATGTAGATGTAGATGTAGATGTAGATGTAGATGTAGATGTAGATATAGATATAGATATTCATTTAGTTATCTGCAAGATTGCAGTAATGGCTTTTGAGTGACCTAGAAAGAATAAATATATCGATTTGTAGACTTACTCTGTGTAACTGCCTTTGTCAAACTACTGTATGATTCCAATCGTCTAATAAGAACCAATATTATGTGGCTATCCCAACTCAACATTTAGGCATTCTGTTTTGTCTGCTTCTTTTTGCTCCTAGGCTCAGCCTCTGTCTTTGTGCAATGAACCCTGCCATAAAGGTCACAGCAAAATCAAGAAGGAAGGGAAGCCATTTTGTTGTTACAATTGCCTTCCATGCCCAAGAGGAAAAGTTTCAAACCAGATGGGTAAGGATATCATGGACTGAGTTTGAATTTGGAAGTAAGTGGAGGCATTTATAAATCTTTATATAAAAATCAGGTTGAGTAGAAATGGGTCCTTTCCTTTGTGTAAATGCCAAAGGCATTTTCAAGATCCAATGCATTGGCCAGTCAGATAGTTAAATAAGTAGTTTCTATTGCAAAAGTACACTGTGATTTTCAAAAATTACTTCATCCCTTTGGGTGCCTTTTTGGATAGAGACTTGATCCTATTGCTTATCCAGCTCTGAAATAGAGATCTGAAAACAAGGATCCATGTTTCCAATATTATGGAAAATAATTCGACTTTTTTTCTTGTCGTAGAATGGCATAAACTACATACACAAACACGTACATTATAATGAAAACAAAGCTAGGATTTTCTACTAAAATCTGACTTCATATTTACATATAAAATCCTTTAACCTTTCCATATAAATTTTCATACCTTTTATTCTTGCCATATAAATCCATATTTATACATTAAATCCTTCCTGCTTACTATGGTATCTTTTACACATAAGGTAATTGGAAGGATTGTTATTCCTTTTCTCTAAATCACCAAATAGAAAGGAAAGAGTTCAGTTTTTGAAACAAAATACATATCAAATGTATCTGTTTTGAAAAATAAAATAAATGGAATTGTGTTTGGCATCCTCAGCTTCCATCTAGGATCGGATTCTTATGGAAATAGATTTGTGAGTCTAAGGAATAAATGGTGAACTTTTTCCCAAATGTTTTAAACTGTAGTGGTAGCTGAAAAAATGAAATTTTACCAACTTCTGCAGTGATGGACTAACAGTGATATACAGGTTTTAGTCTTGCTTAATTTATAAGACATCATAGCCACTTTGACCTGTCACTCACTCCCTATTACAGTTTGTCTACTGCCAGAGGAGATAGCAGTTGAGTCAGATGAGTAAGAGGAGATGGAGGGGGTTCCTGAGTTACCAGCAGAGCCAGCAGAAGGCTTTGAGGAGCAGGAGGTCTCAGAGCCAGATGCAGAGCAGAGGCCATCAACTCATGCTCAGGTGGAGAGAGAGCTGTTTTAGGGGCCTGAGTTGAGCAAGGGGGAGGAAAAGCTGGGCCCTTTCCCAGATGCACGTTTGGGCAGAGAAATGCGGAGATGGGAGCCATGCAGGACTGCTATCCAGGAAAAGAAGGGGACATTAACAACCCCCCTCCTGGTTGGGATATAAGGAGGTGGGGTGTGGGAGATGTGGCTGTTGGAGACATCCGTTCATGATCCAGAAGCGTTCCATTTGGCAGATTCCGTGCCAGGATTTCCTTGCCACTAAGCAGGTTGGCCAGGATTCTTTGTGTTGGGATTGAAGTGTTAATTGAGGCTCCCTGTGGGGAACTCAGAGATTGCTACAGCTTGTGAATCACCTATGGACATCCAAGTCATCCCTTTTGCTTTAGCTGCTCTTGCCTTCTGGCAGTTCTGCTCATGCATGCACTAGGAACAGGCTCCTCCTGTTCCTCTGCCTCTCTGCTGTCTGATTCTGGGGGCTCCAGAGTCCGCGCATCACAGATGGCCGTGGCTCCAACTCTGCCTCCAATGCAGAGCTCTCATCTGGGCCTTCCCCAGCCTCCTCACTGTCTGACTCTGCTGCCAGCTCCACAGGCTGCTGGCAGACCACAACAGAAAGTAGGACAACAGAGGGCTAGATGTATTGCCTAGACCTTCTGAAGGGTGCATATAAACTGAATTACAAATAAATTAATGTTAAGTCCTGCAATATAGCTAATGAAACCACAGTTACTTCAGAATCAGGCACTTGTTGTGCCTGAGCTCTTATGTTTATCTTAATTCTGTATATCACCTTCTAAATAAGGAAAGTTGTATTTTTTTCTTTTCTTTTCAGACATGGATTCTTGTTACCAGTGTCCAGAAGATAGTTATCCCACCAGAGCCCAGGATCAGTGCATCAAAAAAGAGATCAGCTTCCTATCTTTCCATGAGCCTTTGGGGATCACCTTGGCCATTGTTGCTCTTTTATTTTCCTCCATTACAGCTCTGGTCCTCACAATTTTCATTCAGCACAAGGACACTCCCATTATCAAGGCCAACAACCGAGGCCTCAGCTACACCCTCCTGGTCTCCCTTCTGCTTTCCTTTCTCTGCCCTTTGCTTTTCATCGGGCAGCCTCAGAGGGCAACCTGTCTCCTTCGCCAAACTGCTTTTGGCATCATCTTCTCTGTGGCGGTTTCTTGTGTGGTAGCCAAAACCCTCACTGTGGTCCTAGCTTTCATGGCCACCAGGCCAGGTTCTCAGATGAGGTCATGGGTGGGAAAAAGGCTGGCACTTTTTATAGTGCTTTCCTGCTCTTTCATTCAAACCACCCTCTGTACTGTGTGGCTGGCAAGCTCCGCTCCCTTCCCAGATCTTGACATGCGCTCTCTGCCTACAGAAATGGTCCTAGAATGCAATGAAGGCTCCACTGCCATGTTCTATGGTGTCCTGGGTTTCATTGGCCTCTTGGCTATGATTAGCTTTACAGTGGCTTTCCTTGGCAGGAACCTCCCAGACAGTTTCAATGAAGCCAAATTTATCACCCTCAGCATGCTGCTTTTTTGCAGTGTCTGGATCTCTTTTGTTCCAGCTTACCAGAGCACCAAAGGGAAATATATGGTGGCTGTGGAGATCTTCTCCATTTTAGCCTCAGGTGCTGGATTATTGGTTCTCATTTTCTCCCCCAAAGTTTACATCATCTTGATAAGACCTGAGTTGAATAATCGGCAACAGGTCATGCGAAAAACCCTCATAAAGTGAGTTATAGCAATCAGTTTTGTATATACAGTGGGATTTAGATTTGTGACCAAACTCTGCAGTTACAACCAATGACAAGTGACTTAAGTGCTCATTAAAAAAAATCTGGGCATCAGTGTATTCATAAAATATTTAACACTGCCTTCTCCCCATTCCATCGTGCCTCTGCTGTAGTACTCATCAATAATTGTAAGATATGAACCATCATGTTCCCTGAAGCTGTAACATTTCATGAGTCATAATATGTAAACATTGCAGTTCCTAAGCAAAACAACTTCCAAACAAAATTTTGAGGATTGTAAACAGGAACAATTATTAAACTATATGTGTTTGTGGTCAACCAAGGGTAACAGCTCCATTTGAGACGATTAGTCTCTTCAGTGATGGGTGCAGAAGTCCAAGACAACCAAAGTATAAATGAAACTCAAGCCTGCTCAAATTGTGAAGTTGTCTGACAGCTGTTAGTTGAGAAACCTTCTTCTGCAGAAATCTAGACCTTGATGACCTAGGCCTTCTAATTGCCTTTCCCTGCAGACCTGGGGATTTTTCAAATTAGGATATGAAGGAGAGAGAGATTACAATCAAAACTTTCATGGAGGAAAATTGAGGAACTGAATAAGTTGGTATATATTGGTGCGGTGTTACTGAGTGAAATAAATGATTTGAGTGCTAGAAACCTGAATTTCTAGCAATGCCAGGAAACAATGGAGGATGGGGAGCTGGTGTGCTGTGGTCCATGGCGTGGCAAATAGTCAGACATGACTTAGCAACTGAACAACGAACTTCTAAATATGTTCCCAACCACCCCTGTGTGTTTACTAGCTGTCTTGCATTAGATGAAATAAACCACCAAATCTTGGCCATCAATCTGCAGATCACATCTGCAATCTGCAGATAAGGGCAGGCCCTTAACTGAGTCCATTTTTTTCTGGTTCCTATCTTCAAACCCTTGGGAAGAAAGTGGAGAGAATTACTGGTCTATCATTTCTTATCAAGTTGATTTCTGAACCAAGATCTGGAAAACAGCAGACAGTTGCATGAAATTAAGTTCTTTATTCTTTCCTGAAGAGTGGTAACAACAAGCTATTAGGTGGTTGACTCAACTCCAGTTCTATGGATACCATTGATGTGTTTCTCTCTCTCCCCCCACCTTTCTCTTCGTGTGTAGATATATAGAGTATATAGATAATAGGGGGGAGGGAGAGAGACATAGACATAGTGGTAGACATAGACATGATAGAAAGAGATATGCAGATGATATAGATAGATAGGGATGTAGATATAGATTATAGATATAGATGATATAGAGATGGATAAAGAGAGAGAGAGGGGGGGGAGAGAGAGAGAGAGAGAGAGAAATAAAAAGAGAGAGAAAGAAAGAGAGAGATGAGAGGGAGGGAGGGAGAGGGAAATAGAGTTATGTGCTTTACAACTCCCAGTGATTCTGAGTGCTCTACAACAAGAAGAAAACACAAAACAAAACAAAAAATAGCAAAAGGTGGTAGAGATAACAAACCCAGATGGGAACAAATCATGATCCAAATAGATGTCATTGTTTGATTGAAAGAACTCTAGCTGGCTGGGCAATTACTATGGGTAATCCCTCAACTAACCAGGACCTATGCCATTTCTATAGGTAGAAACCAGCACCTCAAATCATGTCCTGAAGCAAACTGTCAGCTAGTGCAACTCATGAGGCATTCTGAGGGATGTTCATCACTGCCTACACTACTGCATTCTGCACCAATTAAAGCTTTCTAATTATCTTCAAGGGCAGTCCCAAATATAGCAAATGGCAATAGTCAGGCTGTGAGGTGTCCAGGGCACAAGTGAATGTGTGAAGGATCCCCAATTTAGGAAAGAGTACTACTGGAACATTAGAAAGTATTTTATTTATTTGTTTGTTTTGTTTTGTTTGTCAAACATGTAGAAGTTAACAAGTACAGGGTGGGACATAAACATGAACAAAGGAAGTAAATACAGATAAATGGGGACAGTAGGACAGGGATGGTAGGCACGCTGGTGTGCTTATGCACACCCCCTTTATGGACCTCTTAGGAATGGGGTAAGGTCCACGGTAGACAATTTGAGATTGAAGCTGTGGGGGTTTGAGGCTGTAACAATGGAGTTGGGTAGGGCATTCCAGGCATTGACCACTCTGCTCCTGAAATCTTATTTTCTGCAATTGAATTTGAAGCAGTTTACCTTGAGTTTGTATCACTTGTTTGCCCGTGTATTATTCTGGTTGACGCTGAAGAAGTTGTTGACAGGTAAGACATTGTAGCAGACAATTTTGTGTACTATGCTTAGATCGGATCTCAGGTGGTGCAGTTCCAGATTGTCCAAGCCCAAAATTTCAAGCCTGGTGGCATAAGGTATTCTATTGTGAGTAGAGGAGTGGAGTACTCTTCACATAAAATACCTCTGAAGCCACTCAATCGTGTTAATGTCCAATATACAGTCTGGGTTCCAGGCGGACGTGCTGTATTCAAGAATTGGTCTGGCAAAGGTTTTGTATGCCCTAGTTAGCAATATTTATTTATGCTAAATAAAATGATCCTAAAATAATCCTGGCCTCTTGACAGCTTAATAAAGTGAAAAAAGAAAAAAAGAAAAACCTTGTTGAAATATGCAATTAAGTTGTTTTCTTCTACAATACTACCAAGAACCCATAATTTTATAAAGGCAATCATCTCCCTCCCGTAGTTACCAAACTGACACTGGTAACTTCTACTTCATTTCCCAAAGGATAACAAATACATCTTGGCAAAAAAGAACCAAGATCAAAGAATGTTACTAAAAGATGTTTTGCAATTCAAGAAAAGGGACCCAAAACAGATTGTTTGGTGACTTCCTCTGATGATTCCTAGTGCAGAGGGGGCACTAAACTTAGCCTTAACTTCTTAAGCACACTTAAAGACAGGAAATGATGTGTAGAAGATGTTTCTACTTATTGCCACCCTTCATGTTCCTGATATTACTTTTACTTCCTCGGACTGTGTCCAGTGTCCCAAGTCCTACGTGCCATATCCGTTACCCTCTGCCAATAAGTCATCAGTATTATCAGCCAGGGGACCTGAGCATCGCTGGCATAATCTCTCAAGTCTTCACATTTTCCAACCCTGTGACCTACAATCAGTATCCATCTCACAACCTCCTGGATGAAATTGGGTAAGTTAAGAGTGCAGTTAATCCTAGCATTTTCCATCAAGAACTTTCTCGCTTCAAATTGCATTATCTCAAACAAGTGGTGCTTGGGATATAATTGTATTGTGAAGCATGAATGAGAAAAAATCTCATGCTTCCTTTGTAAAAAGGAGACAACTCCTCCTACCTTCCACCATCTCTCGCTCTCCCCCCCCTCTCTCTCTCATTCTCTCTCTCTCTGTCTCTCTCTGAATGTCCCAGTTTTGCTGCAGACGTTATTTGTCGCAATTTGCTAAATTCCTGATCAGATAGATTATCATCCATTCCATTCCATTCCAATTAATCTGCTTCTTATGTTCATTGTTTGTATATTAAGTCCCTCATTCATTCAGTCTATAAGCATGACAATACCATAGTTTTATAACTGTTATGCATAACTGCTACTCTCATTGGAAAAGACCCCAATGTTGGGAAAGATTGAAGGAAAAGGAGAAGGAGACAGCAGAAGGTGAGATGGTTAGATAGTGTCATTGACCTAGTGGGCAAGAGATTGGAGAAAGGGAGACAGTGGAGGACAGGGGTAACTGGCATGCTATGGTCTTTGGGTTGCAAAGAGTTAGACAGACTCTAGAAAAAGTGCGGAGCAATGAAGATGATTAGGGCGCTAGAGGCTAAAAGATATAAAGAACAGTTGCTGGAACTGGGTATGTCTAGTTTAATGAAAAGAAGGACTATAGGTGACATGATAGCAGTGTTATAATATCTGAGGGGCTGCCACAAAGAAGAGGGAGTCAAGCTATTCTCCAAAGCACCTGAGGGCAGGACAAGAAACAATGGGTGGAAACTAATCAAGGAGAGAAGCAACTTAGAACTAAGGAGAAATTTCCTGACAGTTAGAACAATTAAACAGTGGAACAACTTGCCTCCAGAAGTTGTAAATGCTCCAACACTGGAATTTTTTAAGAAGACATTGGACACCCATTTGTCTAAAATGGTTTTATAGGGTTTCCTGCCTGAGCAGGGGGTTGGACTAGAAGACCTCCAAGGCCCCTTCCAACTCAGTTATTCTATTCTATTCCACTTAGCAGCTGAACAAAAACACCAAATAACTGCTACTATAAAAACCATTTGTGATATAAGAATTTCCTGTATGTCAAATCTGTGAAAGAAAGTTCACTGCATCGCACTGAGAATAAACCTCAGTTGAATTTGCCTTTACCTGCTATTACTTACTGAGGCTGTGTTCAATTTTAATGTTTTTGGAGAGTTTTGATATTTCCTATTCTGGATTTTGTCTTTTATTTCCTCCCTCTTTCACAGATGATGATGATGATGATGGGATTTATTAGATGGACACAATATTGTATGGCACATTCTTTGCTAGCATGTACTAGTAAAGCAAGGATGTGGTGACTCAACTGCTTAGATGCTGAGCTTGTCGATCAGAAGATCGGCAGTTCAGCAGTTCGAATCCCTAGTGCCGTGTAGCAGGGTGAGCTCCCGTTACTTGTCCCAGCTTCTGCCAACCTAGCAGTTCAAAAGCACATAAAAATGCAAGTAGAAAAATAGGGACCACCTTTGGTGGGAAGGTAACAGTGTTCCGTGCGTCTTTGGCATTTAGTCATGCCGGCCACATGACCATGGAGACGTCTTCAGACAGTGTTGGCTCTTCGGCTTTGAAATGGAGATGAGCACTGCCTCCTAGAATCAGGAATGACTAGTACATATCTGTGAGGGGAACCTTACCATACCAACATGTTAAAGCATATCTTATCTGTTAAAGATAAAAGCAAGAGCCTTGGTGGCGCAGCAGACTAATGTACTGTTAAGTAATATCAGATGCCTACAATTACATGCAAGTTCGAATCTCACCAGGCTCAAGGTTGACTCAGTCTTCCATCCTTTTGAGGTAGGTAAAATGAGGACCCGGACTGTGGGAGGAATAAGCTGACTTTGAATAAAAAAGAAAACCGCTTAGAGGGGGCCGAAAGCCCTACTAAGCAGGTATATACAAAAGTATGAAGGCTATTGCTTAATGCATTGTAAGCTGCACTGAGTCTCTGGAGAAGGGTGGCATATAAATCGAACCGATAGATAGATAGATAGATAGATAGATAGATAGATAGATAGATAGATAGATAGATAGATAGATAGATAGATAGATAGATAAATAAATAAATAAATCAGTGATTAATAGGTATGTACTCTGGGTAAAAAATTAGCAAATCTCTGCACTTATTCATCTTGTAAATCACACTGCAGATTTGTGACTCAGATCTATCAACATACCCTGGCCTTTGCATTCGCTGTCATGGAGCTCAATGAAAATCCTCAGATATTACCCAATATCTCTCTGGGCTTCCACATCTATAATAGCCATTTTCTTGCAAGTGGTACTTTACTCGCTTCTTTGGAGCTTCTCTCCACACGGAACAACTTTATTCCAAACTACAAGTGTGACACTAAAGATAATGCTATGGCAGTCATTGGGGGACCCGATTCAGATGTGGGCTTGTTTATGGCAATCATTCTGAGCATCTACAAGATACCACAGGTAAGATGCAAACACAGAACCTGGCTCTTGAACAAGCCCATAATATGTCCCATAGGTCTTGAATAGTAGTAGTAGTAGTACTATTAATCTCATCATTCCCACCACCCATCTCCTTCTACTTGTATGACTGTAATTTTTTTGATTGTATCCTTACGATTTATATTGATATTGTTTCCTGATTGTGTATATTTGTACCGTATGACCATCATTAAGTGTTGTACTGTATGATTCTTGACAAACATATCTTTTCTTTCTATGTACATCGAATGCATATGCACCAAGACAAATTCCTTGTGTGTCCAATCCACACTTGGCCAATACAAAATTCTATTCTATTCTATTCTATTCTATTCTATTCTATTCTATTCTATTCTATTCTATTCTATTCTATTCTATTCTATTCTATTCTATTCTATTCTATGTCTTGAATATAGTTTTGTATGTGTATCACAATATTGTTAAACATTAAACATCACTAGATAGTGTGGGATAGAATATACAAAAATAGTTGAACATTGCATGTAAAAGTGATATAATCTATGAATTACATCAGTAGAACTTTATAGTTTTGAGCAATGAGTTAAGTATAAGGTTAGTTTAGAGAATCAAAAGCTTGATTAATTAATCAGATCTTCATTTGGTAATCATATCACAGTGAGGTCAGATAGCAATAGCAATAGCGCTTAGACTTATATACTACTTCACAGTGCTTTATCTTCTCTAGCAGTTTAAAGACTCAGCATCTTTTCCCCAATCATCTGGGTCCTCATTTTACCAACCTCAGAAGAATGGAATGCTGAGTCAACCTTGAGCTGGTGGGATTTGAACTGCCAAACTGCTGGTAGCTGGCAGCCAGCTGAAGTATCCTACAGTACTGCATTCTAACCACCGTGCTATCGCTTAGAGAGGGCTGTAAAGAACTATGAAGCATTATAGTCTAAGTGCTATTGCTATATCCAAGTCTTGACTTTAATCTCAGGACATCATTTCACATATTTCAGGACTGCTACCATGTCCTTCTTTAATCTTCTTTTTTTAGGGGGTGAGCATTCCTGGTTGCTTCCATTTCCCGCACAGTATCTGATTTCTAGTTCCTTGATCAGGAACTCCGTGTCATCATAACCCTTCTCTGAAATAATATTTCAAGCCCATTTAAAGTGGGATGTTCAGAGCTGGATTGAATTATTATTGTGGCATGTTTACAGTAGCCAGGAGACCAGGATGCTTTTGTAGAGTAATAGTTTGGCTTGCCAAGGTACCAGCCCTGTTATAGGAAATGCTTGTGCACTTTCCATGGTAAGCCACAGTAGGGTGAGCTGGCTGCACACCAGAGAGAAAGACAAATGGCTTGCAAGCAGCCACTGCAACTGGGAAAGTCCAGAGCCATCAGGAATCTGCACAGAGCATAGCTTGTCTCCCCCACCAAAGTGGTATCTATTTATCTACTCGCATAGAACATACTTTTGAACTGAAAGGTGGGCAGAAGCTGAGGCAAGTGATGGGAGCTCATCCCACCATGCAGAGCTAGGACTCAAACCACTGGAGACAAGATCATCTCCAGCATCATTAAGCCACTGAATCAGCCTCTTGTAGCTGGGTTCCATAAATAAAACCATTTATTCCCTGAGATTTGGGTATTATATTTCTTCTGATTTGGATAGAGATGGGGAATTAAGTCTTCCCTTGTTTATTTCTTTTCATTTCAGTTCACTTATGGTTCTGCTCCAGTAATAAATGACCCATCCCAAAGTGTTTTTTCCTTACGGATGTTCCCTAGTAGGGAGCATCAATATTTGGGAATCCTACAACTGCTGCTTCTTTTCAGGTGGATCTGGATTGGAGTTATTTTTATAGATGATGAGAATGGGTTGAGATTTGTACACATGATACTGCCCAAGTTTTCCGAGAATGGCATCTGCTTTGATTTTATAGAAACATTGCCCACACTGTATTTTTCCTCTGGTGTTGGTGAGATGGTGGATGGATGGATCAAAACATACAAGGTGATTAGTGATAGTACAGCCAACGTTATGCTCATACATGGAGAAATTCACACTATGATCTTTTTGAGAATGTTCCCTCGTGTTTCAGAATTTGAGAACATACCCATCAAGACCAAGAGCAAAGTCTGGATTATGACAGCCCAGATGGAATTCACATCCGTTCCCTTTCTCAAAGACTTTGAGGTTGATGTTATCCATGGTGCACTGTTGGTTGCCCTTCATTCAACTGATGTGACGGGATTTCAAACATTTCTTAAAAGGAGAAACCCAACTGAGGAAAATGGAGATGGGTTCATCAAGGACTTTTGGCAACAGGTCTTCAACTGTCACTTCTCTTCTTCAAGAGAGCATAAGACTGGCGGAAATGTCTGCACTGGGACAGAGAAGGTGGAGACACTGCCTAGGTCAGTTTTTGAAACCACTATGACTAGTCACAGCTACGGCCTCTACAATGCAGTTTACACTGTGGCTCATGCTTTGCAATCCATGGACTCATCCCAGTTCAACTCCAGAATGACAGCAGAGATAAAAAGAAGGAATTCCATCAGTAAAGAACCATGGCAGGTAATATCCTGAATGGAGAAACTCAGAAGAACTGATGCAGAAAGCAGGAAAATCACATTATGAGTTGAAGTACATGGCATCAAAAATGAAGGAATTTTCTTCCCGATGTGAGAAGGAGGCAAAAAGGCTTACTTGATGAACAAGTGGCTTCCTTTTCCATCTACCTTAATTCCTACCATCATGAGTTTATATGTGATATAATTTAATCTGTTGTAGTACTCCTAAAGGGACACGGCGGCTCAGAGGCTAAGATGCTGAGCTTGTTGATTGAAAGTTTGGCAGTTCAGTGGTTCAAATCCCTAGTGCCGCATAATGGGGTAAACTCCTGTTACTTATCCCAGCTTCTAGCAGTTTGGAAGCACATAAAAATGCAAGTAGAAAAATAGGGACCACCTTTGCTGGGAAGGTAACAGGATTCTGTGTGCCTTTGGTGTTTATTCATGTTGGCCACATGACCACGGAGATGTCTTCAGCCAAAGATGGCTCTTTGGCTTTGAAATGGAGATGAGCACCATTCCCTAGAGTTGGGAACAACTAACACATATGTGTAAGGGAAACCTTTACCTTTAGTAATCCTAATATTAAATATGAGATATAACCTGACAGAAATATTTAATAGGATTTAGAAGATTGACACAGCAAAGAGAGGGACAGCAAAATGGAACCTTGTTATTAGCCCTAAAATAGACCACTGTACATTTGGTATCTTGTTCCATGGCTAGCCTTTACTAGGAATCCATTCAGACTCAGAAGGTCCAAGGAGCTGATTCCCTGTTCCTTAGGTCATCTGATTGATCATCAGTTGGATGAGTTAATGCAGAGTTCCCCAATTTTCTGACTGCAGACTGGTGTGGGAGGAGGGGATGGTTCCACGTAAGTGGCGGGCAACTGCCCATTTGAACAAGTGTGGGCATGCATGCCCGCTGCTTACATAAATGGAGCTGCACATGTGCATGCTCGCCCAACAGTCATGGAAGTGGAGCGGTGCACACATGGACATCTGTCACTTGAAAAGTGGAGCTGCACATGCACTCACCATCTGCTTCCATGGTCCTGTTCTGAATGGGCTGCAGTCCAGTACTGAGTAGCAGCCTTGGGGTTTGGGACCCCTGAGTTCATGCAACTGACTTTTGTCATTTTTCCTCTTTCTACTCAACCCACAATTGTGGCTTGGAGCCACAATTTCTATCATATTTGAGATAGATAGATAGATAGATAGATAGATAGATAGATAGATAGATAGATAGATAGATAGATAGATAGATAGATAGATAGAGATAGAGATAGAGATAGAGATAGAGATAGAGATAGATATAGATATAGATATAGATATAGATATAGATATAGATATAGATATAGATATAGATATAGATATAGATGTGTTTTTCTTTTAACCAGGTTTTTCCTACGTAACCAAGATTTTTCTGCAGCCCTAGTTGAGTGAAATCACATCCACTACATTCTGGGCTTTTTTTCTTCTGGCAGCCAGCAGGCCAATGCTGCCCATTGGGAGACTGCTGGCTGCCAGAAGAAAAAAAGCCCAGAATGTAGTGGATGTGATTTCACTCAACTAGGACTGCAGAAAAATCTTGGTTACGTAGGAAAAACCTGGCTAAAAGAAAAACACACATAAATCCTACGAAAAGTAAGAAAATACATAGGTATTTTATTTATTTATTTATAGATACATGACTAAATATAGATATAGATAGATACAAATAGATACAGATATAGATATAGATAGATATACGCATATATATGTGTATCAGTGGTGGGTTGCCCCTGGTTCTGACTGGTTCTATAGAACCAGTAATAAAACTGATGGGAGGCTCCAGCCACCAAGCCTGACATCATCAGGAAGCATCTGAGCATGCGCGCAGCCTTATTGTGAACTGGTAGTAAAGGTAAGTAGAACCTACCCCAATGTGTATGTGTATATATATGAGTATGTGTGTGAGTGTATCTCTCTGTGTGTACATACATACATACATACATACATACATACATACATACATACATACGTATTATTCTTTATGCCAGGATTTTCATACGTAAATCAAGATGTTTCACAGCCATAGTTCAGTGAAATCTCATTCACTAGTTTCTAGGCTTTCTCAAACATTAAAGAAGCATTTTGCTGTCTGTTTGAAGATTTGGGAGAGACTGAGATAGATCTATTTCTGGCTTATTTGACTTCTTCAGCCAGCCACACCCCCTTTTTTGACTCCACCCTGTAACGGTCAAATATTTATTTTATTTTATTTTTGTAGTTTTTTATGGGTATTATGTGGCTGGCTGAAGAAGGCAAATAAGCCAGAAATAGATCTATTCAGTCTCTCCCAAATCTTCAAACAGACAGAAAAATGCTGCTTTAATGTTTGAGAAAGTCTAGAAACTAGTGAATGAGATTTCACTGAACTATGGCTGTGAAACATCTTGCTTTACTTAGGAAAATCCTGGCATAAAAATAATACACATAAAAACCTATGAAAATAGCTCCCACTCTCTGGAATGACCTTCCTCCCGAGTTGCAAACGATCTCTGACCTCCGGACTTTTCACTGGGCCTTAAAATGCTTGCTCCTGGAAGCATGAAGCCGAGAACACCAGCCTGAAGATGACGAATGAGACTTCGTCGAAACGTCGCCAAGATACTTCCAATTCTACGCGGAAGAAGACCCGAATAACCAAAGACCTGTATGTATGTATGTATGTATGTATGTATGTATGTATGTATGTATGTATGTATGTATATGTATATTTGTGGCCCACCAGTGGCCAACGGAGCTGGCAGCAGATTCAAACAGTGAGGAGGTTGGGGAGGAACATGGGCATCTGGAGTCTGGAGAAGGGTCTGATGAGGGCTCTGCATCGGAGGCAGAGAGGGGGTCAGGGCTGTATACCAGTTATCAGTTGCCTTTGGAGACAGACATTCTCCCTGAGGCAGATGAAAAGCTGGAGCCTGTTCCCAGTGTGTGCATGCGCAGAGTTGACAGATGAAGGGAACAGCTAAAAAAACAAGGGTTGACTTGGGAGTAAGACTACAAGTGGACGATGAATGACCTCTCCCAGAGGGAATAAAAGAGGAGCGAAAGGGGACTGGAGTTTGTAGGAGACAATTAGTTCATTTAATTGGTTTGTGACTCCATGTCAAATTTTGAAGATATCAGCCCAAGCCAGAATGAGAAGAATTGACAGTAACTTAATAAGAAGGGTTTTTTGTTGGGACAAGGAGCCTTTTTTGTGGTTAAGAAAGACGAGATTAGCAATTTTTCTATAATTTTTCTTAGCATTCTTCTCCCACCTTTTTCGAATAATGTATTAGTGGCCAGATTTAATTAAAAAAGAATGTGCACTATAGATGAATTAGATGAGGCATAAACAAATCCATATGCATTAAATTAAGGGGCTTTAATATTACAAAACAATCTGAATATTAGAAGTACATCATTTATATTCCTTAATTTTCTTGTGTGTTTTTTGCTTCTCCCTTTCTTCATCCATTAGCTCCACCATTATTTAAGAAGTCTCTCATTTAACAACAGCCTTGGGGAAACTGTTTCTTTCGATGAAAATGGGGAACTGAAAGCTGGGTTTGACATTATCAATTTGGTGACGTTCCCAAATCAGACTTTTCTTCGGGTCAAGGTGGGAAAAATTGATCCCCTTGCTCAAAAGGACAACATTTTCTCCATTTCTCTGGATCCCATTGTGTGGCCCAGGCCATATCATAAGGTACAATGGATATAATGAATGGGGACAATCTGATTTTACAGATTTTTCTAATATCTAATTTATTGATTCAGGGCAGTTTACAAAACTGGCCCTAGGCAGTTCTTCAGGTTAATATTTGCTCATGAAAATAACTCTGGTTGCTTTGAAAGCCATTGTTTAATTTCTTCCCTTCCTATAGTGATTATTTCTAATAGTTTTGTGGGGGAAATGAGTTCAGGAAGCCTGACACTCTAAAACACGGGTGTCAAACTCATGGTGTCACATTGCTGTTACCAGTGGAGGGATTCAATTTTTTTACTACCGGTTCTGTAGTGAGGCTTGGTGGGCATGGTTTGGTGGGCATGGCAGGGGAAGGATACTGTAAAATCTCCATTCCCTCCCCACTCCAGGAGAAAATCCACACTTCCTCCCAATCAGCTGGGACTTGGGAGGCAGAGAATAGATGGGGACGGGGCCAGTCAGAGGTGTATTTACTGGTTCTCTGAACTACTCAAAATTTCTGCTACCGATTCTCCAGAATTGGTCACAACCTGCTGCAGACAGCACCTCTGCCTGTCACGTGATGTTTTGTGAAGTTTTTCCTATTTGTAGAGCTGGGGTGGGCATGGCCTGCCTGTGATGCATTTGGTCTGTGGGCCACAAGTTTGTCACCCCCACTCTATAAGATGCCAACATCTTTCCCTTTCCCTTCTTTTTATTAAGGAGGTTTTTGGCATCATGAAGACTCAAGAATACATCATAGCCTTCTTTAGAACCAATCAGCGAAGGGATCATCTGGTACTCACTTTTATGTCTTTTTGGCATATTTTCTCTGTAATTAATACAGCAGTAATAAGAGGTCTTATCTCTTAGCTCTTCTCCTTTAGCTGCTCTTGCCTTCTGGCAGCTCTTCTCATACGTGCACTAGGAACAGGCTCCTGTTCCTCTTCCTCTTTACTATCAGCCTCTGGAGGCTCCACATCACTCCCTGATGGCCCTGGGCCCATCTCTGCCTCCAATGCAGACCCCTCCCCAGACTCCAAGACTGGCCATGTTCCTCCTCAACCTCCTCAATGTCCAACTCCACTGCCAGCTCCGCAGGCTGCTGGTGGACCACAACAATAATATTGTTTTCCCTGTCAGTATCAAAACTTCTGTTCTCTTTTTCCCACAGGAACCACCCTCTTCCTTGTGTAATGACGTTTGCCATTTGGGTCACAGGCGGATAAAAATAGAAGGCAATCCTTTCTGCTGTTATGATTGCCTTTCCTGCCCAACTGGGGAGATCTCAAGCCAGATGGGTAAGAGATGATATTTTTGAGTTTCGTTGCATCACATTGCATTTGGTTTAGGACAGTGGTGAGATTCAAATAATTTAACAACCAGTTCTCTGTCCTAATGACTGGCTGGGTGGCCGTGGCCATGGTGGGTGTGGCCAGGAAGTGAGATAGGCAGCACTCGGCCTCCTGCACACCCCTGGGAGCAAAAATGGGGCCTGGGAAGCCTCCCTGCACTTACCTGGGAGCCAAAATGGGCGTGTGTGGACTCCTGGAAAGGGCGGGGCCAAAAGAGTCAGGGCCAGTCAGCAATTTAACTACTAGTTCGCCTAAACCAGCCCGAACTGGCTGAATCCCACCACTGGTTTAGGACTCATTGCATGGGGATGTGATGACAATCTGACTGTAACATCTGTACCATTGTTTGCTTGTTCTGACTGGCAACACAGATATTACCTTCCCCCTCTACTGGTTCATGTTGTTACTACTAAGCTTTGTGGAAAAGGGAGAACTCCAGTGTTGGATGTACATTCTCTTTATATTTCAAAAACAATGACCCTGTGAATAATAGTTTCTGAGAATGGGATATTTGTATGGAGCTAGTTTAGTTTTATTTGGTTGTAGGGAGCCTTGTAGATAAATCTATTTAACATTCAAACTTAAAGCAGTCTTTGTCATCATCCAGAAGAACAAAAACAAAACACAAGGTTGTCAGGAACACAGAAATATCAAGAGGCAAGCTAAGAAGTATATAGCAATAGCACTTAGACTTATATACCGCTTCACAGAGTTTACAGCCCTCTCTAAGAGGTTTACAGAGTCAGCTTATTGCCCCCCCCCCAAAAAAATCTGGCTCCTTATTTTACCCACCTCAGAAGGATGGAAGGCTGAGTCAACCTTGAGCTGGTGAAATTCGATCTGCCAAACTGCTGGCAGCCTGTGATCAGGAGAAGTAGCCTGCAGTACTGCACTCTAACTACTGCGCCACATATATGCTGTATGTATATACAGTATTGTAGAACACATGGAAGAAAAAACAAACAAGGGAAATTCCCCCTTTATACTTACAGAAACCAATCATACATAGATTTCTTCATGTATCGGTACTCTCTAATTACTGAGTCAGTACTCTCTATCTAACTACTCATCTATAACAGTATGTTCATTGCACACCTCACTTTTCTAGCTACTAAATTCAGTATCCTACCACCTCACCTCTAGATTGTTCTCATCTATTAAGACCATTTTCATTGATGAATGTTTTTCCTCGTGAATCATTGCAAATTGGTTTGGAGGTACTGGTGTGAGATACCGTGTTTCCCCAAAAATACAACCTACCCCAAAAGTAAGTCCTTCCTTGATTTTTACATGTGCACCCAATAAGCCCTAGTTAAGACCCCACCCACTTCAGGGTGCACGGGGTGGGGTGAGAGGCACAGGTAAAAGTTAAGCTAGGTTGGGGATGGGAGGGTGGAGCTACCCTACCTATCAGGCCTCACACACCCTGACACCTGCCTCACCTGGCAGGCCCACTTCTTTGGCTGCTTGATACCTCTTGTGTGCATCATTCCTGACATCTGCATTGAAACACAGGCTCCAAATTGACATGCATGGTGCCTCCCTGGCCTTGTTTCGTCATCAGAGGCCCTCTGGATCGATCCAAAACTTTGTTATCAACTGAAGAGGGCTTCCAGAAGGTCTCTGATGGCAAAATGGAAGCCAGGGGGTGCTGTGTGTATTAATCCTGCGCCCTTTTCTGAGCTGCAAGGGCCTTTCCTAAAGCCCCCTGACAGTGAAACAGAGGCCGGGGGGCAATGTGCGTGAGCGGTGGCAAGCGGCCACAGAAGTAGGCTGGTAGTGGGCTCCTGCTGGGCAGGGTTGCCAATGCCACTGCCATGAGGTGAGATAGTAATCAGACATCCCCCCAAAATAAGACCTGATGCCTTTTTTGGTGGACATATACATATACATATACATATACATATACATATACATATACATATACATATACATATACATATACATATACATATACATATACATATACATATACATATACATATACATATACACATACATACATACATACATACATACATATATACATACATATATATTGCTCCTGGAACATGAAGTCAAGAACACTAGCCTGAAGATGATGAATGAGACTTCGTCAAAACACTTCGCCAAGACACATCCAATTCTACGTGGGAGAACACCTGAATAACCAAAGACTTAGATAGATATAGATATAGATATAGATATAGATATAGATATAGATATAGATATAGATATAGATATAGATATAGATATAGATAAACTAGGTCTTATTTTCAGGGAAACATGGAAAAGTATCCCTGACGTATATGATGCAATATATGAAAATCTTTTCTACAAAGAAATTGTCCTTTTCTTTTTTCAGACATGGATTCCTGCACTCCATGTCCAAAAGATCATTATCCAAACAAAGGCCAGGATCACTGCATCCCCAAAGATGTCAGTTTTCTGAGCTATGGAGAACCTTTGGGGATCAGCCTGACAACTCTTGCAGTCTTCTTTTCTTGCACAACGGCTCTAGTGCTTTGGATCTTCCTTAAGTACAAGGAAACTCCCATTGTCAAAGCCAACAATCGGAACCTCACCTATGTCCTGATCATTTCCCTCCTGCTCTCTTTTCTTTGTCCTTTGCTTTTCATTGGTCAGCCAGAGCAGGTGAGGTGCCTGCTTCGCCAAACAACTTTTGGTGTTATCTTTTCAGTGGCGGTTTCTTGCATTTTGGCCAAAACTCTCATTGTAGTTCTAGCCTTTATGGCCACCAGGCCAGGCTCTAGGGTCAGGAAGTGGGTGGGGAAACCACTGGCCCAGTCCGTTGTCTTCTCTTGTTCTCTTACTCAAGTCACCATTTGTACAATATGGTTGGCAACTTTTCCTCCATTCCCTGATGTTGACATGCACTCCCTGGCTGAAGAAATTGTATTGGAATGCAATGAGGGCTCAACTATCATGTTCTACTGCATCCTGGGATTCATGGGCTTCTTGGCCATGATTAGCTTCATTATGGCTTTCCTAGGAAGAAAGTTACCAGACAATTTCAATGAAGCCAAGTTCATCACCTTCAGCATGATGGTCTTTTGCAGCGTCTGGCTCTCCTTTGTTCCAACCTACCTCAGCACCAAGGGGAAGCATGTGGTAGCTGTGGAGGTCTTCTCCATCTTGGCTTCTAGTGCTGGTTTACTAGGCTGCATTTTCCCTCCCAAATGTTATATCATTTTGATCAGGCCTGAGCTGAATGACAGGCAGTACCTGATGAGAAGGAAATAATGTACTGAAATCTGTATAATTTCAGCCCAGTTAAATTAAACTTTAGCTGTTAATCTCGTATCATTTTGAGTGGTCCACCCACAATTTCCGCTACCAGTTCGGCTGAATCATTCCGAACTGGCTGAATGCCACTTCTGATGTAGAGGAAATGTCAGCAATCCATTCTGGGGTATACAAACTAGAGTAATAACCATTTTTGGCTTAAAAATCACTAAGCAGAGCATGTTTAATACTTGAATGTTGTAGTCTAGTCTGGGAGATAAAATTGGAAAAATGAATTGATCTTGTTGTAAACTGTAAAGAGGAAATTGATCAATTCATTTTGCCATTGTTTTTTTTTCCCATTGGTAGAAATCTAGTCTACCATAATTTCTCTATTCCTGATATTCCTGAATCTCAAATATTCCCACACTTTCACAGACACACTTAAATACATTTAAAGTCCGTTTTGTTTTGTTTTGTTTTGTTTTGTTTTGTTTTGTTTTGTTTTGTTTTGTTTTGTTTTGTTTTGTTTTGTTTTGTTTTGTTTTGTTTTGTTTTGTTTTGTTTTGTTTTGTTTTGTTTTGTTTTGTTTTGTTTTGTTTTGTTTTGTTTCGAGATGGATCTTTGCCTTTAGGGATTTAAGATATTTTTTTCCAGGGAATATGTCTGTTCAAATCCACAAGACCATTTATGATAATGTGATCCAATTCTTGATAGGTCAATTGAATTCCATTCTTGGTAAGAGCTGCCAAACATCTGCCTAGATTTCTTTGTAAGACTAAGGGTTTTTTTTTCCTTTGAGTAACTGACTCAGTTGGCAGTCAGAGATTTTCTATTGTTGGGATCCAAGATCCTACTGCATAAAATACTTCTTATGTAAAGAAAATGTGTATAAAATGTTCCATGGATGGCACTTTGCACCAATGAGATTGGCCAAAATGTTCCCAAATCTATCACCTAATTGTTGGAGATGTGGTTACAAATTAGGCACATACTAGCATATGTGGTGGATGTGCCCCAAGATAAAAAAAAATTGGCATAAAATTAAAAATTGGCTGAAGGAAATTACCAAATTAAAAATGGAATTTAAACCAGAACTCTATTTATTAGGAATAATTAACCCCAAAATAGACAAATCTTTACAATATCTAATACTTCATATATTAACGGCAGCAAGGATTACTGTCGCACGGGGATGGAAACAAAATAATGTACCAGGAGAGGAAACAGTAATTTGAAAAATTCTACAATGTGCAGAAATGGATAAGATGATGCTGGAAATCAAGGAGAGTGAAGAGTCAGAATATTATAGAACGTGGAATAAACTATATGATTGGTTAGAAAAAAGAAATTAAAATAACAATTCAGAATGTTAATTTAACTGGGTTAAAACTAGGAAGTGTAAATTGCTGAACAGTGCCAACTGGATAATGATGGTTTTGTAAATAGATACTAAAGTAAATGTAAGTACGTAGATGAAAGATTGAATAAGAATAGAGAATACATATCCATGTAGATATAGTAAACTGTAAAATAATATATGATGTAACGCAGTGTTTCCCAAACTTTTGACATATGCGTACCCCTTCTATAATTTTGTAATGCTGAGTACCCCTCATAAAAAACATATGCTTTAATAAAAATCAAAATATATTTATTTTTTCTTTTTTTGGTACATACACAAAATAAACGAAAGTTATTTTGTTCCCGTTTCCCAGTTTCCCAGTTCCCGTGTAAAAACTGCGATACACGCCTATTTCTTTCTTTATTCTGTGAGCGCAGCTAAGCACGGTGCAGTGGATATTCCCATGTGATCCCCACTAAACTCTGGTGCAACACGTACCCCCACCAAACTCTTCCCGTACCCCTGGGGGTACGCGTACCCCACTTTGGGAAACACTGATGTAATGTTATGTTTGTTACATGTTTTTAATGTATTTTTGTTTTTTGTTGTATTTTTCTTTACTTTGTTTTTAAAACTTAAAAATTCATATTTTTTTTTAATTGAAAAAGTTTTACAATACAATTTTAACCCCATGTTTTCCCCCCTCCCCCCCTTTCCCCCCAATCCTCCCCCCCGACTTCCATTACATGCAAAACATAAGTATATATCAATCATTATTAAACATTAGATATAGGTGAGATCCACAATATATATCATAAGTTTTAGCAAAAGTAAGATAAATCCAAAATTCTTTACTAATAAGAGGAAAACTTAAACAAATAAAATTTATAAATGTCCCATTAAACCTAACTCAAACATAAAATTTTTCCCTTCTTTTTGTTCAAGACAGCAGTATAACCAAAAATATATAAGTTTATATCAAGTTAATAATTATCTAGACAATAATATAATATATATATTTAACATAGTAATAACAATAAAAATAATTTTATATTTTTTTTAAAGTGCTTCTTGTGCTCAGAGGTGGGTTTCACATAATTTTAATACCAGTTTGCCATGCATTGAAAATGTGAGTGTGCTTGCTTTGCTCACGCATGCATCTTCCACGCATGTGCCAGGCCTTCCGTGCATGCTCTATGCTCACATAAGTGGCTTGCATGCATGTGCATGCCTTAGAAAACGTGGCTAAATAGGGCGGCATACCACCAGGGCAGGTGGGAAGGCTGACCCACAGGTTGCCACTACTGGTTCGTTTGGTTGAATATCACCACTGCTTGTGCTATGACTGATTTCATTTTAAATGCTAATGATCATTTCTCAACATCATATTGCTTCACTTTTTAATAAATGCTTAATCACTTCCCTACAGAGAAGATGGACTTAGATTATTACCTAGCTCCTTCATCAATTCATCCAGCTACTACCGGAATATGGCCTATATTTGTAAATATACAAAATAGCCCAAATTGTTGAGTTTGTGTTTAATTATGCTGAATAACAGTTCCTTGATCAATAAGGCATAATTTCTATCGTGTCCTACTCAAGAGGATTGAAAATGGACATTCATATTTGAGACAGATGTAATCATGATGGGGTTGATTTGTCTCTTCTTTCTAAGTATTCTCTAGGATCTAAATTCAAATTTATGATAACTGTGGGTATATTCCACAAACTTGCAAAAGCTGATGCAAGCATTAAATGTATAGACAAGATGATAGTATTTTAATGAAAGACTTTGACAGTTCAAATAAATACAGTTCATTAATGAATAAAACAAACCTTTCAAAAGCTTCCTTGCTTCCTTGCTTATTTGTTTATTCTCATTTATTTAACATGATTTTGCTGTCCTAATCATGTTGTCAGGGTTCAGACTGAGGCCCTAAATAAATCATGAGCCTCACAACAGGCTTCAAAAGAAACCCAGTTATTTATTAAGAGTTTCATGTTGGCACGGCCAACTGAAGCCAACTCTGACCTCACTTAATTTGCATCCCGGCTCTGACCCTGTTCCCCCCTCCCCCCCCAAGGTGTGTCATCAGTCACATTCTCCAATGAAGCAATTTTGCAGGTTGTAGAGATCACTCCCTTCCAGTCACTGTGGGTTACCATGAGGATGATCTCAGTATATCAGTTGGAATGTGCCTTGTTTTGATGGAGATACCAGCTCCTTGATGCAGCCGTGAAGTTCATTTTCCCACTCCCTTTGCCTATGGCAACTCGAGAGCAGGCCAGGGATGCTTTGCAAGTTGACGCACAACATCTGGGTAGCTTATTTATTTATCATGTTTAGAAACCACCCCACAGTGGGAAAGCTTTATATATTTAGGCACAATAGCTTTTTTATTTAATATTTAGAAGCATGTCTCTTCCTCTCACAGCCAGATTTTTGGGCCATTTTTCAGGCCCATTTTCACGCCAATTTTGGCTGGGAAACAGCCTGAAAATGTCCCCAAAAATGTCTTGAAAACAGCCTGAAAAATGGACTGGTTGGGGCATTTTTGGGCTGTTTTCAGTCTGTTTTTTTGGATGTTTTCAGGCTGTTCTGGCCAAAATCGACCCAAAAATCAGCCTGAAAACAGCTCAAAAATGGCCTGAAAACAACCAAAAAACAGGTATGGGAAGGGCCAGCTGGTAGTCTGAATTTCTGGTTTTCCAAACCGCGCAGAATCAGAACAAACAGTTTGGGCGAACCGGTCCAAACAGGCAGTAGCCAGTTGTATCTCACTCATATTAAGTTTGACTGACTGTTGCTATCTTTTATCTGTATAATTTGATGTCATTTTATGCTAGTGTCTAAGGATTTAGAATAACAGAATAGGAAGGCACCTTGGAGTACTTACCTAGTCCAACCCCATACTCAAGCAGGAGACCCTATACCATTTCAGACTAATGACTGTCCGATCTCTACTTAAAAGCCTCCAGTAATGGAACTTCAACAATTTCTGCAAGTAAGCTGTTCCATTGATTAATTATTCTTGCTGTCAGTTCTAGGTTGCTTCTTTCCTTGATTAGCTTCTTGTTTTGCCTCCAGGTGCTTTGGAGAATAGGTTGACCTCCTCTTCCTTGTGGCAGCCCCTCAAATTTTGGGACACTGCTATCACTGCCCCTCAAATATTTGAACACTGCTATTATGTCATTCCTAATCCTTCCTTTTACTACACTAAGTACCCAATTCCTGTAACCATTCTTCATATGTTTTAACCTCCAGCCCCCTAATCATCTTAGTTTATTTTCTCTGCACTCTTTCTAGAGTCTCAACATCTTTTTTAAATGTTGGGTGAAACTGATTTCACTCAACATGACTGAAACTGATTTCAGTATTCGAAATGTGGTCTTACCAAGGCATTAAAGAGCGGTACTAACCCTTCACATGATCTTGATTCTCTCCCTCTTTTTGTTGCCTTCCAGGATATTCACAATCCCTCTTAATGTTTTCTCTGTTTCTAAACTTTCCAGGAAGCCAATGCCAAAGTGGTGCATTTTTCTGCTAAAGTTAGAAAGAACTCGAGGAAGTTAACCCTTAAATAATCAAGGGAGAAATTGAAACATGCTTGTTTTGTGTTCAGCCTTTCTTTTCAGCAAGATTTATAGCTCCAGAATTAAAGTTGATTCCTGTTCACTAAAAAGTGCTCATATATATATATAAGGTATTTATCTCTCTCTCCCTTATATAAACAGCAATTGAATAATATATGAGTCAGATTTTCTACCTCTTCAGGTCCACAGATACATGTATGTTCATTGTATGGGATAGAACAGAATCTCCCAAATCTAACCATTGTATCAAGCTGTTCAAATCTTGCTCAGGTAAATGTCTCCCTGAGATGTTTTGGCAATTATGATTTTAAATAGTTGTCCATTTGGAAGGTATGTTTATATTTGCTCAGCCATTTCAGGCTTCCAGCCTTACTAAATGTGGCTATGTCATTTTGAGCTTCTATATCCAACTCTAATATGTCCTAACCAGAGGTGGGTTTCAGCAGGTTCTGACCAGTTCTGGAGAACCAGCAGCAGAAATTTTGAGTAGTTCGGAGAACCAGTAAATACCACCTCTTACTGGCTCTGCTCCCTTCTATTCTCGGCTTCCCAAGTCCCAGCTGATTGGGAGAAAGGGGGATTTTGCAGTAACCTTCCCCTGGAGTGGGGAGGGAATGGAGATTTTACAGTATCCTTCCCCTGCCACACCCACCAAGCCACACCCACCAAGCCAGTAGTAAAAAAAAATTGAAACCCACCACTGGTCCTAACTTGAACACATGAGGGTTGGCTAATACATTTGATAAGTGCATAAACTTGTGTGCAAAATCACCAGCTGAAGGCATTTTTATTTGATAACCAGTAGGCATGAACTATAAACAAACCCATTCATGATTTTCTTCGAAACTTCATCTTTTCAACATTTTGACCACAGCCTTATGAACATCCTTGTTCCTCAAGGTATAAATGATGGGGTTAAGCAAGGGAGTGACCACAACATATAAGACTGCAATTTTTTTGTCCCGATCAGAAATTGTGCTTGACTGGGGGAGAATGTATATGGAGATGATGGTGCCATAGAACAAAGTGACCACGATAAGGTGAGAGCCGCAGGTGGAGAAAGCCTTACGCCACCCTGCAGCTGAGTGCATTCGAAAAACTGAATACAGGATGAAAGCATAGGAACATAAAATAACCGAAAAGGGGACCAGAACAATAAATGTTGCTAGACCATTTAATATGGCTTTGGTGTATTTGATATCACCACATGCAAGATCTAGCAGAAATTGCAGCTCACAGACAAAATGGTTAATGCGATTGGGACCACAGAATGGGTGACGGGAGATACAAACAACATTAACTATTGAGAAGAGACAACCTATAATCCAGCAGGAACTGGCAAGCAGATATTGCTGCTTGCTGTCCATTGCGGAGGCATATCTCAAGGGATTGCAAATGGCCAAGTAGCGATCATAAGCCATAACCCCTAATAGCAAACATTCAGTACTACCCATACACAAAGCACTGCATCCTTGTAACATGCAACGTGTTATGGATATTACTCCGTTTCCTGCCATGAGATGAGCTAATAACTGGGGTGAACTGCTAGTGACATACAAAATCTCCATGCCTGCAAGATGGCTGAGAAAAAAGTACATAGGAGTGTGCAGCTGGGAGTCAATCCATACCAATACAATGATCAGGAGGTTACCCAAAACTGTTAGCAAGTAAATGATCAAGAAGATCACAAAGAGCAGGACCTGTTCCTTTCGGTGATGGGTGAGTCCTGAGAGAATGAACCTTGTTTCAGTGGTGGCATTTTCAGGTTCCATTTTGGCATCCTGCCTAGAAAATTGAAACACAGAAACACACTGAGAAGAGAGAGAGAGAGAGAGAGAGAGAGAGAGAGAGAGAGAGAGAGAGAGAGAGAGAGACAGAGAGAGAGAGAGACAGAGAGAGAGAGAGAGAAAGACAAAGACAAAGACAAATAGCTCAACAGGTTAGATAGAGCCTCAAATAGCTCAACAGGCTAGATAGCCTGTTATTAACATCCGGCAATTATTGCAAGTTTGAGGCTCAAGGTTGACTCAGCCTTCCATCCTTTCTAAGGTAGGTAAATTGAGGACCCAGTTTGTGGGGGAAATAAGCTGACTTTGTATAAAAAAAATATACAAAAGTATGAAGGCTATTGCTTAATGCATTGTAAGCCGCCGTGAGTCTCCGGAGAAGGGCGGCATATAAATCTAATTAAAAAAAAAAGACAAACACAGAGAGAAAACTACAGTGTATCTATTCCAATACAATAAAATCTCAGCTCATTCATTTTTAATCTCTAATACATCATTGTGAAAATACTGGTAAAATATTTGTTAGCAGAATGTATATGCCTAACTGTTGGGTGAAAAGTTCTTCTTCCTTAGGGAAGCTTTATCATCCACATCATCTTCATTCACATTTTCCTGAGAATACAGAAATCATGTCCTTATCCATCAGTTTGGAATAGAATAGAATAGAATAGAATAGAATAGAATAGAATAGAATAGAATAGAATAGAATAGAATAGAATAGAATAGAATAGAATAGGATGGGATGGGATGGGATGGGATGGGATGGGATGGGATGGGATGGGATGGGATGGGATGGGATGGGATGGGATGGGATGGGATGGGATGGGATGGGAATGGGAATGGGAATGGGAATAGGAATAGGAATAGGAATAGGAATAGGAATAGGAATAGGAATAGGAATAGGAATAGGAATAGGAATAGGAATAGGAATAGGAATAGGAATAGAATTCTTTATTGGCCAAGTGTGATTGGACACACAAGGAATTTTGTCTTTGGTGCATATGCTCTCAGCGTACATAAAAAGACAAGATACATTTGTCAAGAATCATAAGGTGCAACACTTAATGATAGTCATAGGGTACAAATAAGCAATCATGAAACAATCAATATCAATATAAATTGTAAGAATACAAGCAACAAAGTTACAGTCATGCAGTCATAGGTGGGAGGAGATGGGTGATAAGAATGATGAGAAAACTAATAATAATAGTAATGCAGCCTTAGTGAATAGTTTGACAGTGTTGAGGAAATTATTTGTTTAGCAGAGTGATGGCGTTTAGGAAAAAAAACTGTTCTTGTGTCTAGTTGTATGCAGAGCTCTATAGAGTCATTTTGAGGGTAGGAGTTGAAACAATTTATGTCCAGGATGCAAGTGGTCTATAAATATTTTCACAGCCCTCTTTACAACTCTCAAAAACTTCAGAATTGACTCACATTATAAAATTAAGTTGAACTTTAATTTTTGCTGCATTTTAAGATGAATATGATCTGGAAAAGCAGATATATTGATATAAATACAAAAAGCAGACTAGGTAGAGCCATAGGCCTCCCTATAATGTTGTATAGATGTGAGAGTTGGATGCTAAGAAAATCTGATCGAAGAAGAAATAATGCTTGAACTATGGAGCTGGTGTTAATTATTGCCTATACCATGGATGGTCAGAGGAACCAAGAGAGTGTATTGAATCATATAAAACCAGTCACTTCACTAGAAGCCAAAATTACAAGGCTACATCTGATTTATTTTGGCCACATCATGCATGCAAATTCATTGGATACATCAATGGTGCTAGGAATGGTTAGTGGAACAAGAAAAAGGGACAAGCAAAGTACCACAAAACTCATAAAAAAGAAGAACATCTGAAATAAGTTGTGCTTAACAAGGTAGAGCACATGCCTATAAAGGCACCAATAGTTGGACATGACTGAATGGGTTAAAACAAAATTTATTTGTTTCCCACCTTTATTATTTTTACAAATAACTCAAGGCGGTGGACATAGCCATCCCATCTTGGTCTCATTTTTGGACCTGGTTTCATATACAGTAGATCTTCTAACTAAGTATTAGCCAGGTCTGCCATTTTTAGCTTTTTGAGCTCTTACAAGGTGATTGGCCATTTAGGTGATCCTTCATTCATAAATGAAATTTTGGGCTTAGACAACTTAGAAGTAGACCACCTTCAGTGTGACCTAAGCATAGTACATAAAATTATCTGCTATAACGTCCTATCTGTCAATGACTACTTCAGCTTCAACCGCAATAGTACATGAGCACACAATAGATACAAAATTATGGTAAACTGCTCCAAACTTGATTGCAGATCATACGGCTTCAGCAACAGAGTGGTCAATGCCTGGAATGCACTACCTGACTCTGTAGTTTCATCCCCAAACCCCCATGACTTTAACCTTAGACTGTCTACTGTTGACTTCACTACATTCTTAAGAGGTCTGTAAAGGGGGCTGTTCTGGCCCCGTGCCCAGAAATAACCCCCCCTCAGACAACCAGAGGCTAATGAACTGGGAGGCAACCAAGTGAGATGATAACAAAGGTCGGCAGCAATCCGCAGCTGCTTGCCAACGACTTTATTAAAAGGTCCATCACATACACACCAAAGCTGAGACGCAGGGCCGATTCAAAACCGAGATCCACGTATCTTTGTTTTGTTTGTCACAAAGATATGGCTACAATCCCTCACTTATATAGTCTGGTAGGAGGCGTGGTCCACCAGCTAATCACGACCACACCTTTTCCTCTGCTGGGCTCTCCTGTCTCTCTGACGCTAGCGAGGGTCCAACCAAAACTCACTCCCCTCGTCAATATCCTCCTGTGGCTGCGGGGACGAGCTTGGCTCTGGGCCTATCTCCTGCCCTTCGGTGTCCTCCGGAGGCATTGCCAGAGAGGAGAGTCCTGGAGAAGGAGGCCTTGCCAACTCCTCTCCCTCACTTTCAGAGTCCTCCCCTGCTGATGACGCAGGCTTAGGCAACGGAGCCACAACAGGGGCGTGCATAAGCACACCAGCGTGCCTACTGTCCCTGTCCTAGTTCCCATTTATTCATATCCATTTCCTATATTCATAATTATGTTTATCCTTATATCTGTTACTTTATGCATGTTTGACAAATAAATAAATAAATAAATAAATAAATAAATAAATAAATAAATAAATAAATAAATAAATAAATAAATAAATAATGTAATAAATAATGTAATAAATAATGTAATAAATAAATAAATAATGTAATAAAATAGAAAATTTACCTCTGTGCTTTCCTCAGGCATTCATCATCAATCAGCAAGTTCTGCTTCTTTCTACTAGTTTCAGATAAGGTGCTAAGTTCTAAGCAGATGTTAGTTCAATTTCCAGGGCATGATGCTGAAATATAGTGATTTATACTGAGATCCATAAACCCTAAAAATGCTACCTGAGCTAACGCAATGAGCTTGATTGAGAAATTAAATAAACAACCTAGAAAAAGACAGTGGCAAAACACATTCAAAGTGAAAACTGCATTACATTAGTAGGCACTGAGCATAATTTGAAGGCGATTCTGCTTTTATGAAGCTTTTATACCTCAATTACCTTGCCATCTGTTGATAAATGAGATTTTAAATCTTTCTGTGGTGATGAGCAAAGCACTACATGAATCCACCTAGAAACTATTTAGTGTTTGAGGGGAAGGGAACAGCAGATTGACCTCTTCTTTTACATGTGCAGAAGATTTTGCAAGATCATAGGTAGATGAAGATAATTCCATGAGAATTGGTCCACTCCCTTTGGAATTCTTTGGTACATCATTATCACTGTTTTTCTCATTCCTTAAAACTAAGGGGCACCTGTGAGAGTAGTCTCAAAAGATAATTAACATGATGAAATTGTTCCAATAACTCCAGATTTGGACCTGGTTTCTCTGCCTGAGCAGGAGAAGGCCTAACACTTGCCCTTTTTCCTTAAACTGTGAAGTTGTCTCCAAAAATATCATTCCATGTTGGTTTCATGAAGAACAATGCCCATTATCTACTTCAATCCTGTTTCTCTTCCCATGTCATGAGAAATGCTGGCTTTTCCAACTTCATTTTAAATTTAATTATCTGAGAAACTAAAGCAATCAACTGCCATAACCTTCCAGTTATTCAACCAAGATTTTGGAAAAGATTAAGACTCAAGAAAAATCCAGGAAAAAAATTCTAGATCAAACTTCTCTTAATTGGGTGTTCTGCAGATGTATTTTCTGTCAAAGTTATTACAGGGATTTTGCTGTGTTTTACTGTACTGCTTATTTTATTTGCTGTTCATGTTGCCTCTTGCTTTTTCATGATTTTATGCATTAGTATCTTCTGTGTGGAGAGTGGACAGTAAACAAATAAGTAAACAAAAGGATCTTCTGTGTGCTGAATGAAGTATCAATATCCTAAACAAACAAAGAAACAAACATTTCTGTGAGCTGCCAAAACCTTATCAGATGGATGGAGTGTTTAAACTTGGGGCGGGGGTTAAATAATTATTGTTCTGCTTCTACTTTCAATCGCCCACATGTGCACACATAGTTGCTATAGTAATTAGTAATTTCCTCAAGGTTACAATGATCAGAGCAGGCAAGGAATGCAAGCCAAACCAGAGTCTCTGAAGAGAGCTTGCCTAAATGTTTTTTTTTAAAATTAGATTTATATGCCGCCCTTCTCCGGAGACTCAGGGCGGTTTACAATGCATTAAACAATAGCCTTCATACTTTTGTATATTTTTTATACAAAGTCAGCTTATTACCCCCACAACTGGGTCATCAATTTACCTACCTTAGAAAGGATGGAAGGCTGCGTCTGTTTTTTATAAGAATACACAGAATAATAGTCAAAAATCCAGTCCAAGGTTCTGAGAGCCAGGTCAGGATTACCACCCAGTCTAGAAATCAGAACACCACAAGCAGAATCCAAACATCATATAAGATCCAGAGATCAGTCAGTTGCTTTCAACAAGAGATCAGGACTTTCTCTTAAATCAGACCGCAGCCAGCAGTCACTGTGATTCTTGGCTTTGTCTTTCCTAAGACTGCCATTCTACAGGTCCCACTGAAGTAGCTTCTATACAGTCAGAATCATCATCTGGTTTCTAAGTCATGATAGGATGAGGTGGGGAAGGAAAATAAAGTGGTTATATAGATGCAAGTTACAGGTGATAAATATAAGAGTACCTTATTGATTCACAATTTCAAGTGTTAAGCTTCATTATGCTTGATGAAATAGCCTGAAACCTTTTTATATTTGTGTAGGGGAATTTGTGCAATTTCTTGTTCTATTAAAGTCTTCCCCCCCTCCCCGCCCAAATGAACATGTTGAAGTGTGTAATAGAGTTTTCTGGGAAGTTAAAATGCTGTGACATTACTTGGCCTTGTTTAGAGTCCTTTGTGCATAATTTATCCCTACATAAAATTCTGAGTTAAATACTCCTGATTTTAGTATATAAGTTTGTATGTCTACATCAATATCACCCTACCCAATATATTGTTATAATCATCAGTCTCGGTCCCATTGCAATATAAGCCTACCAGAAAAGAATAGAGTAGAGTAGAGTAGAGTAGAGTAGAGTAGAGTAGAGTAGAGTAGAGTAGAATAGAATAGAATAGAATAGAATAGAATAGAATAGAATAGAATAGAATAGAATAGAATAGAATAGAATAGAATAGAATAGAATAGAATAGAATAGAATAGTATTATTGAGTACTACTATTGAGTGAGGTACCACATCGCTGGTGGGTTGCCCACAGTTCGGACCGGTTTGCAAGAACTGGTAATAAAACTGGTGGGAGGTCCCACATGTCATCATCGGTGATCTGCGCATGTCATAATATGAATGTTGTGAAATTTATTTTTATGTATAATAGAATTAGAGGGTAGTGATTCAAGGACATAGCTGTTTAATCAGTAGGTTTATACAAGAACTAAGGAAGCAATTAAAGGAAAGGGAAGAGGGCATCCAGCAACAAGCTTCATAGACTTAGTTACAGTGGCAATGGAATTGCCATTAGCAGAACCAGGACCAGTTAGGAAAAATTCATCATGGAGATGATCCATCTATGTCAGGGGTCAGCAACCCATGGCTCTGGAGCCTCATGTGGCTCTTTCATCCCTTTGCTGCAGCTCCTTGTTGCCTTGTTGCAGCTCCTTGTTGCCTGCCTCCACAATTGATAGGGCTTTTGGTTAGGACAGGTAGAGGAAAAAGGACACTGCACTATGAGGAGACTCTATGGTGGGGGAACTGGACTTCCGGTCAGTTCCAGAATTGAACGGGGGGTTTCCAGTTAGGACCTTTGTGGCTCTTCGAGTGTTTAAGATTGCTGACCTCTGATCTATGTGATCATACAAATGGAAAAAAAGTTTATTCGACTATTCATTAATCTCCCTATTCTATTCAACATTGTCCATTAATTTTTCTGGCTAAGAAATCACAAGTGGCTAAGAAATCACAAGCATGGAAATTCTTTCAGTATTTCTATCAATTCTAATGTAACTATTTTTATGTTTTAACATTGTCATCTTCATCTTTGGTTTAAAGCTGACACAACCCTAATCATCCTGCAACAACAAAAAATAAAATAAAGCTACTTGGCTTTCTACATTTCAAGCCTTCTACTTAAAAATCATCTACTTTTGTGTTCTTAGTTAAAGAAAATCCCAATGGGATAATTTAGTATTCTGAAGAATTGAAAAGAAAATTAAAGAAGTCCCTGTAGATTAGATTCAGAGTCTTTATTATACTTGGAGCTTCAGTCAGATAATAACTTAAAGAAAGGAGAAAATATAGTACATTTTACACCTTCAAGCATTGACTGAGAATGAACAAGCAGTTAAAAGATGCAGGTTTGATTGAGCTATCTCCCATATAATGTAATTTTTGAACACTCTGGCAGAAATTATATCCAACTAATTTAGCAAAATAAATATATTGACATTAGACATCTTCTGCATGGTTAAGATTGGTAGAGACTCCAGTTCAGGAATGGGTTATAGAGAAGATTTTCTGGAGAGCTATTATTGACATAAGGAAATATTTGCCTATCCTAAACTATAAAGACAGGACTAAATGAAAGTTTATCTTTCTAACTGCAAAGCTGACAGTAGAAAGAAGGATCACCATTTATTTGCAGATGTTTATTTTGGCTGGCAATATTATAGTAGATCTGTCCTGCTCCTCCTTAAGATCAAAATTGTTACTATATCAAAGGTATTCAAATTTCAATTAAGGGTCTCATTTGGCAAGAGATTCGCTTTTAAATTCTTCTTCTTCTTCTTCTTCTTCTTCTTCTTCTTCTTCTTCTTCTTCTTCTTCTTCTTCTTCTTCTTCTTCTTCTTCTTCTTCTTCTTCTTCTTCTTCTTCTCTTCCTCCTCCTCCTCCTCCTCTTTCAAAATGATTTAATTTACATATTCTACCTTGAGATAAACCTAAGTTTAAACAACATTTGGCTTTCTCTGTCCTCAATTGCAAGGGAAAGAACAGCTTTTGATGGAGTTGATGAAGATCACTGATGAAGATGTTGAAGGGAACTGGACCTAAAACAGAACCTTGGGGTACTCCACAGCATACTTCCCTCCATGTAGATGCAGTTCCGTTGAGGATTACACGTTGAGTGTGGTTGGTGAGCCAGTTACAAATCCATCTGGTGGTTATGCTGCCTAATCCACATTTTTCTATTTTATCTAGTAGTAGGTTATGGTCTACTTTCTCAAATGCCTTACTGAAGTCCAAGTCAATTATATCGACAGCATTCCTCTGGTCCAATAATTTTGTCACTTTGTCAAAGAATGCAATAAGATTAGTCTGGCATGATCTATTTTTCACAAACCCATGTTGGCTTTTGGTTATTATTTTGTTTGCTTCTAGGTGTTCACTGATTCATTGATTGATTATCTTTTCCAGAATCTTCCCTGTTATTGAGGTCAGTCTTTAGTTTCCTGGATCTATTTTTTTCCCTTTTTTGAAGATGGGAACTACATCAGCTCTTTTCCAGTCCTCTGGCAGTTCCCCGGTGCTCCAGAATCTTTGAAAGATATAGTTCAGTGGTTTTGAGATCTCATCTGCCAGTTTCTTCAGAAACTTGAGGTGTAGTTCATCTGGCCTTGGTGATTTGAACTCATCTAGGTTAGACAGGTACTCACTTACCATTTTCTTCCCTATTTTCTTTCCCTATTGTGTTCATAATCTGTTTTTGTGGTGCTGTTTTTGATTGGTTGGACTGTTTTTTTTCCCCTTTGTGTAAAGACAGATACAAAAAAATGAGTTAAGTAGTTCTGCTTTCTCCCTGTTGCTTGTCATCTTCTTGCCACTTTATCCCAGCAATGGACCAATTGTTTCCTTGACTTTTTTTTTGTTTGTTTGTTTTTAGCATGTTGGAAGAAGGGTTTGGGGGTTTTTTGGTTATTTTTTACTTTTGCCACAAGCCTTTGTTCATTGTGAGCCTTAGCTTTTCTCACTTCATCTTTACAGGGTCAGGCTATTTGCTGATATATGCCCTTCTTTCCATTTTTTATACTTGTCCTTTTTGTTTTGCAATTTGAACACTTCCATATGTTCCTTCTGACTGGAAATTATAAAAGTTATAATAGAATACATCTGTATTTAATCTAACCAATGTATTTCTTCTTCTTCTTTTTTTAAAGAGTGCCACTTGTCCAGATAATGCTTGATATTGATCAAGGGAAATATATTTTGTTCAGATGTTTCAGGATATATATATATTAAAAAGCAAATAAAGAAAACAGCACACAAATCAGTTCTCTAAAAAAAAGTGATTCCATTCTATCTGTCTAATTCTTCTTGCTCATAACTATTTTCTTCTGTTCAATCTAATGCTCTACATTAATTAATATCAAAGCCAGGAATTCTTATACTGTACTTAAGAAAGGCTGAGTGCCAAAGAATTGAGGCCTTTAACTATGGTGCTGGAGAAGACTCCTGCAAGTCCTTGCAAGAGGATCATACCAGCCAGTCCTAGAGGAGATTAACTTTGATTGCTTTTTAGAAGGCCAGATCCTGAAGATGAAACTCAAATATGGAAGGACTCACTGGAGAAGAGCCTAATGCTGGGAAAGATTGAAGGCTAAAGAAGAAGACAGGGATGATAGAGAGCAAGGTGGCTGGATGGAGTCACTGAAGCAGTCAATGTGAGTTTAATTGGATTCCAGAGGATGGTAGAGGACAGGAAGGCCTCGAGGAACATTGTCCATGGGGTTGCGATGTGTCGGACACGACTTTACAGCTAAGAACAACAACTATATCTCTGGCTATACAATGTCCTTAGCACTTCATGGGTGAATTTTAACTGATTGTTCATTTTAGATAGGCTTTGATTCCTCAGATAGTCCTGTGGGATGTGAGAGCTGTCATCCAAGAAATGTCAAGAGTACAGGGAAAGGAAGATTGAGAGTGATATAATATGAGAAAAATCTCACTAACTATTTGGTTGTTGTTTTTTTTCCAGGCAGAAGTTGATAATGGAGGCTGAAAACGTCACTGTGGTCTCAAAATTTGTCTTAGTAGGACTCACTAATGACCGTAAGATGCAGATTTTGCTTTTTGTGGTCATCCTCATTTTCTATCTATTTACTCTTGTGGGAAACTTTATGATCATTGTACTGGTGCAAGCTGACTCCAGGCTTCACACGCCTATGTACTTCTTCTTGACTCACCTTTCAGGCCTGGAGATCTGTTATGTCTCCAGCACTGTGCCCCAGATGTTGGCTCACCTCTTCTCTGGAAATGGAACCATTTCCTTTTTACGTTGTACAACTCAGATGTACATTGCTTTGTCCTTAGGTAGCACTGAAGGACTTCTTTTGGGGGTCATGGCCTACGATCGCTATCTGGCCATCTGTCATCCTTTCATTTACATGGTTGCCATGGATAAGTGGCGCCAATTGCAACTCACCACAGCTTCGTGGCTTGGTGGCTTTCTCCTCTCTGTGATGAATGTGGGCTGTACACTACGCCTCCCCTTCTGTGGCCCCAACCGCGTCAACCATTTCTTCTGTGAGCTGCCGGTGGTGTTAAAACTTGCATGTGCTGATACCTATGTGACTGAGAACATAATTTTTGGAGCAGCGGTTCTGATCCTGTTGATTCCTCTTTCAGTTATCCTGACTTCCTATGGGCTCATTCTATCAACGGTATTGCAGATGCAGTCAGCTGCTGGCCGAAGCAAAGCCTTTTCCACTTGTGCTTCCCATTTGGCGGTGGTCACCCTGTTCTATGGGACAGTCATATCTATGTATATGAGACCTCGGTCGAGCACAACTCCAGACAGTGACAAGAAAATTGCTGTCTTTTACATTGTAGTCACACCTCTGCTCAACCCTGTTATCTATACCCTGAGAAATAAGGATGTTCATGGGGCATTGGCCAAGGTGCTAAATACAAAACACTAAAAGAAAAATACAAGCACTGGTATCTACTTAAGTTCTTCTTGGTTTAGACCAATGATGGTGAACTTTTCGGCACCAAGTGCCCAAGCTGGAACGCATGTGCATGTGTGCGCATGGGTGTGCTGCCTAGCTGGTCTTCGGGATTCTGGCACGTGCATGCATGCCATCCAGCTGGTCTTTGCACATATCAGAGCATTGGAAACCCAAAGACCAGCTGGCTGGCATGCACATGACTGTTTTTGAGCTTCTTTTGGGCCATTTTGGGGGCCATTTTCAGGTTGTTTTTCAGGCTGTTTTTTGGGCCATTTTCACCTGTTTTCCACCACTCCAGAGGGCCAGAAACCAGAAGAGCAGCTGGTGATGGTGCACATGCCCACAGAGAGGGCTCTGTGTGGCACTTCTTGCATGCGTGCCATAGGTTTGCCATTATGGGTTTAGAGGTTACCTTGTTACATACTGAATTGATCATCATGTTTCGGAGAGACAGAAGAGAACAAGGTTTGCACAATATTGACATTCTCTCAGCAAATCTGGAGGTTATGCACCATTTCTCAGCTTTATGTTCATTATGGGGAAACCATCTGATAGATCCAACTTTATCGTTTTTGGAAAAAATGAATAAAGAGACTCACTATATTATGTATTAGTATTGATAAAGTGATACTGTTCCATTTCCTCCCCACAGTTCTTGTTCACTTTTATAAGAGAATATTTGTTTTTAAAAAATTGTCTTAAATGTGTCAAACATTATAGGTTAGAATAGAATAGAATAGAGTAGAGCAGAATGGAATGGAATGGAACAGAACGGAATAAGAATAGGATTAGGAATAGGAATAGGAATAGGAATAGGAATAGGAATAGGAATAGGAATAGGAATAGGAATAGAATAGAATAGAATAGAATAGAATAGAATAGAATAGAATAGAATAGAATAGAATAGAATAGAATAGAATAGAATAGAATAGAATAGAATAGAATAGAATAGAATTCTTTATTGGTCAAGTGTGATTGGACACACAAGGAATTTGTCTTTGGTGCATAGGCTCTCAGTGTACATAAAAAGGCAAGATACATTCATCAAGAATCATAAGGTACAACACTTAATGATAGCCATGGGGTACAAATATAGTCATAGGATAGAAAAGTTTTGTCAGTAGAGTATGGCATCCTTGCATTTATTTAGTTTTAAGGTGGCTAAGAAGTGTATAAGAATGTCCTCCAAATTAAAATCTGAAATGGACATTATGAGAAAACCACTCTCAAGACTTGCGTAAATTATTCATAAGGGAAAATGCTCTCCTTGAGAAACATTGGATCAATCATTGTCCTTCTTAATTTTGACTTGTGTCTTATGATTTCTCAGTCCCTGTTGACATTCAATCGACATTTGAATCAGATCCTCTCTTCACCTTCAATTGAAACCAGTTGTAATTCTCCTTTCAGAATATGCCATTCAGTAATATAGGGAATTGTTATTTAAATCAGAATGACATATCTACAGCAATAAAAACCCACTCCCCATCTCTTTTGTGTCAGAAGCACCATTTAAGAAAACCACTGATGGTGTTATTATTTTGGTAACACTAAAAGGCCATGGTACATGTCACTCAGCTAGCAACCCGCCACAATGCAGCATCGTCTTGGATGGATGTTGGCTGCAGTCACCTTTTTTCAGGGAAGCAGGTGGGAGGCTGAAGCAGAGCAGGAAGTCAAGTGACTAAATAGCCCTACCAAGTGTTTCTCTACCTGGAAGGTGCCCATTGGTATAGATCCCGGCTTCTCATGGTTGTTTTTTGCAGTCATGGCTCAGAATGCCTGATGAAACTCAGGGGGCCCTTTTAGCAAATTTGCATGACTTGTGAAAAGGGCCCATTACTACCCCAGAGAGGGTTAAGTTCCGCTTTGAAAAGTGCTCCCCCCAATTCTGGGTTTCAGTACTTCACTGTACAGGTGGGGTGTAAACTTTTGTGTCATCTTAAAGGTAATAGGTTTGGGGCAAGTCTCAAAACACGTCTCATTTTTACAATCTTGGTGGTGTTCCTTGTTGGATATTCTTCCTGTTATTCAAATAAATAAATAAAGCTGGTGGGGAAAGGAAAGGAAGGAAGGGAAGGGAAGGGAAGGGAAAGGAAAGGAAAGGAAAGGAAAGGAAAGGAAGGAAGGAAGGAAGGAAGGAAGGAAGGAAGGAAGGAAGGAAGGAAGGAAGGAAGGAAGGAAGAGAAAGGAAAGGAAAGGAAAGGAAAGGAAAGGAAAGGAAAGGAAAGGAAAGGAAAGGAAAGGAAAGGAAAGGAGGGAGGGAAGGGAGGGAGGGAAGGGAGGGAAGAAATAAAAGGAAAAAAGACAGAAAGAAAGAAAGAAAGAAAAAGAAAAGACTTCCCTCTCTCCATCCCAATTCTTCATCGCCAATCTTTGAAAAGGCTTTTCTTATACAGTATCCGTGAAGTTTTATATAATGTACAACACACAAATGGTATCTTAATAAAACTGTTATACATCCTTTAAAAAGAAAGAAAGAAAGAAACCCACCGAACCAATGTTTAAAATTCAGAGGATTTGGTTTACAAACAAACATCTCCCTAAACTGGTTAGGTGCCTCACATTCTTTCTTAAAATGTGGTACCCAAAATTTGACACTTACTCATTACCTATATACAGTTCATTTGTTCCCCCCCCCCTTGATCTTATCCTCACTTCTTCAGTTTTGTTACATATGAATGGAAAACAAAGAAGGAAGTAAATGAAAGTTTCACTTCTGGTTAATTAAATCAATCTTTATTTCTTTGATTTTAGCTTCCCTAATACATTAAGGCTCTGCTTTATCATAGATCAGGGATCTGCAATCTTAAACACTCAATGAGTCATTTGGACCCATTTCCCACAGAAAAGAAAACACCAAGAGCCACAAAACCCTTCCTGTGCCTGACGATTTCTTGAGTGGCCACAAAACTAGCATATGTAGCTGAATTAAATGTTCTGTTTTCTTCTGAAACTTTTCTTTTCTTGGATCTATCCATGGTTGGCCTACTAGGGGTTGAAAAGCTCAATAAATTGCATGCCAGCAGTGTGGCACATTTATGGTTTGATTTATATGCCGCCCTTCTCCGGAGACTCAGGGCGGCTTACAATGCATTAAGCAAAACATTGACAGTTGTGATGCATATTTTGAGTGAGGGAGCTGCAGATGAGGGGTGAAAGAGCCACATGTTGCTCCAGAGCCACAGGTTGCTGACTCCTGTCATAGATCAAGTTATAGTGGTCTTCTTATCTGGTTCACTTCTCTTCAATCATTGTATGTATTTCCATAGCAATCACCCATCCAGTTTCATAACACTATTATGAGCTACATAAGGGTTTTGAGGGCAGATTAATTTAGCCTCTTGGATGAAACTGTCCATGAAGCTTTCTGGGTATCAACATCTTAATATGTAGGAAATTGATTTTGAAGACCTCCAAATCTATATGACAAAGCGATGAAGGCACAATTTCCCCACCAGTATCAAAAGCATTGAAGAAGGAGATGGCTACTTTCCCCAGGAAGTTCCATCATTGGAGATTTATCTGATTGCAGGGAAATGGGGGAGACTGAAATTCCTTTAGCAACTCCAGATTTAGGCCTAAATCTAGAGTTGCTAAAGGAAGCAGATTCATTAAGTTTCCATCATTTATTCTAAATTATTCTCCCAGGTTCCCACAAGGTTTAAAGAAGGAGCAAACACTTATAATGATCTACAGAAGATGACTCAAGGGAGTTAAGCAATTAGACATCATCAAACCATGTTATTATAAGATTTATAAATTTTATAAATCTTATAATAACAAAGAAGGAAGCCAGTGTTCTTCTCCTTTCCCCTTAGGCACTGAATCAAGGTAAAGAGTCTGCATTACTATTAATCTTCTCATCATTCCTATCACCCATCTCCCCCCACTTATGACTGTTTACTAATATGATTTGATTGCTTATCTGTTCCCTATGACTATCATAAAGTGTTCGTCAAGAATCATCAAGTGATTCTTGACGAACATATCTCTTCTTTTATGTATACTGAGAGCCTATGCACCAAGGCAAATTCCTTGTTTGTGCAATCACACTTGGCCAATAAAGAATTCTATTCTATTCTATTCTATTCTATTCTATTCTATTCTATTCTATTCTATTCTATTCTATCCTATCCTATCCTATCCTATCCTATCCTATCCTATCCTATCCTATCCTATCCTATCCTATCCTATTCAAGTTGAATTTAGTTTAAAAAGCAACCAGAACCCTTTAGAACCCTGTAGGCTGGATCTTCTTCCCCAGGATGTTCTTTGACTTCTCAGGCCCATTTCTAAAAAGTTACTAAGAACCTATTTCCAGCAGTATTTTTGAGGACAGAAGATGAAATTTGGGATGAGTCTGGACAATTACTTCATTATAAATTCAGGATCGTTTAGTGGGAATTGAACTCCCATCAACCAAGTTTTGGCACAACTGTTCAGGAGTGACAAACTCCTTGAGAAGCACAGAGGTAGAATTTATGTTGTTATTTTTATCAGTTTATGGATGAAGGACCAGGTAAATGCCATATAACCTTAACTGGTCTCCAAAAGTGAAAAAAAAATTCAGATCAGATAGAAATCAAGTGGGAAATCAGTAGGCCATCCTACAGTTATAGACTGGACAGGGAAGTTGACGAAACATTTCAGAAGACAATGGAAATTATTCCAGATGGTAGGAACTAGTCAGTCATATCACTTCTTACTTTCCTCCTTTCAATTCTATGTTTTTCTTTCTTGATGCAACTTATCTATATACCTCCTACAACAATTAGGTAGAAATTCTAGCTTGTGAAATGCTTTATTTTTGAGATAAATTATAGGCAAGACTGTTGAGCTCTCCCAAGATACAGTGTGACCAAAATTGTGGAAAACTTTTGGGAAAAGTGTATTTTTGAGGTTTGATGGCTAATAACATCATTTTGGGGGTGGGATTTCAAGATAATCATATTCCATTGTTGGAATGGCCTGGGAATAGCCCAGACCTTAACACAATTGAAAATTTATGGAGCTGACTAAAGAAACTTGTTAGTCAGAAGCGATGCAGCAATAAAACCCTGTTAATAGAAGCAATCATTCAATCTTGGTTTTACATTACAATAGCTGCAGAACTAAAAGACTTGGTTCACTCCATGGGAAGATGTTGTAAGGCCATAACACATGTGAAAGGTTACCCAACTAAGTATTAACTAATGTGATAATTTTCGTATATCTCATTTTTTCCTATGGCGATAACTTTTGTATATCTCATCTTTTCTATGTGTTTCACTATTCTTCTTTAGACTATAACTGCTATTCTAATAGCAAATCCTTCATAAAAGCTATTGCATTACATTCTTGATTAAATTATCTTTCCATTAATATACAGTTTTATGGTACTACTCTCCAAAAAAGTGGTGTCATTAGCTAGTTTTAGAAAATACACTTTTCCCAAAAAGTTCCCACAATTTTGGCCGCTACTATAGTAGTCAATGCATTGTTTGCCAAAAGCAATGCACTGCTCTAACATGTACAGAGGGTTTCTGATATCATTTGGTATTACCGAAAACATACAGTCCTGCTACTAACAAACTATGATTTGTTAGTAGAAGAGAATATTTGTAGCTTAAGGTTGCATTGTGGGGTCCTCGGTGCTCTGTGAGCTTTGTGGTTCTCTTGCAAATGTTTCATTACCATATTAGGTAACATTATGAGGTTTGGAAATGAAACTACTGAGCTCAGAGAATACTAAGGATCCCACAAACCCATGATCAGTAATGGCCACTGACATGCATTGAAAATGGAGGAACTCAGAGTTTAGATTATCCTATAGAAAAGTAAAGGTTCCCCTCTCACATATGTGCTAGTCATTCCCAGCTCTAGGGGGCAGTGGTCAACTCTGTTTCAAAAGCCAAAGAGCCAATGCTATCCGAAGACATCTCCATGGTCATGTGGCTGGTATGACTAAATGCCAAAGGCTCATGGAATGTTGTTACCTTCCCAATAGGAACTGAAGTTGGTTCCTATTTTTCTACTTGCATTTTTTGCATGCTTTCGAGCTGCTAGGTTGGCAGAAGGTTGGACAAGTCACAGGAGCTCACCCCTTTACGTGGCACTAGGGATTCGAACCGCTGAACTGCTGACCTTTCAATCAACAAGCTCTGTGTCTTAGCCACTGAGCCCTCTAAATTTTACTATAATGTTCTGAATAAAAGAGTTTTCCCTCCCTCTTCTTCTTCCTGTTTTTTCTTTTATCTCAGCACCCATCAACATCTCTACTCTCCTCAGGATGCCAGAATGAGATCTGAGAACTTCACTATGGGAAAAGGGTTTATCCTTTTGGGACTTACCCATCAGCGGAATGAACAGATTTTGCTCTTCGTGACCTTCCTCATAATCTACTTGCTTACAGTATTGGGTAACCTATTGATCATCATACTGGTACGTTTTGATGCTCAGTTACACACCCCCATGTACTACTTCCTCAGCCACCTTGCAGGTACAGAGATTGTGTATGTCACTACCACTTTGCCTCAGACACTAGCCCATCTCTTGGCTGGGAATGGAGTGCTTTCCTCGATACATTGCATGTTACAAGGAGGCAGTGCGCTGAGCATGGGCAGTACTGAATGCCTGCTCTTGGGAGTCATGGCTTACGATCGCTACTTGGCCATCTGCAACCCCTTGAAATATGCTTCCGCCATGGACAAGAAGCTCCAACACCTGCTTGCCAGCTCCTGCTGGATCATAGGTTGCCTCTTCTCAATGGTCAACGCTGTTTGCATCTTCCGTCATTCTTTCTGTGGCCGTAATTCCATTAACCACTTCACATGTGAGTTGCAATTTGTCCTGAAGCTGGCATGTGGTGATATAAAACGCACTGAAGCCATTCTCAATGGTTTGTCAACATTTATTGTTCTGGTTCCCTTTTCCATTATTTTGTATTCCTATAGTTGCATCCTGTATTCCATTTGTCAAATGCGGTCAGTTGCAGGTTGGCAGAAAGCTATCTCCACCTGTGGTTCCCACCTTGTTGTGGTCACCTTGTTCTATGGTACCATCATCTCTATATACATAATCCCTCAATCAAATTTGTATCCTGACCGGGAGAAAAAAATCGCAGTCTTTTACATTGTAGTGACCCCTTTGCTTAACCCTATCATCTATACCCTGCGGAACAAGGATGTCCATAAGGCTATGAGTAAAGTGTTGAAAAGACACAGCTTTGAGAAAAAGCCATGAATATCCTTCTCTTTCTAAATTTGTCTGTTTTAACTAAAGTCTGCAATATGATCTTAATATCGCACCAAACATTTCCATTGTGGGGAGGTTCTTAATTGTCTGGAATGACATTTAAATCTGGATCTTCAAATGTTGCTTGGGAAAAAAGCCTCAGGAAAGCCTACAGGTAAACTTATAACTACAGACTTACAACTGTTTGTAATGGTTGCAATGAGCCATGTTGGTGCAGTGGTTAGAATGCAGTAAAGGAGATTATGGAAAAAATGGAAAATACCATGCAAGCGATGATGAGATCAGACCAGGGGTGAAATCCAGCAGGTTTTGACAGGTTCTGGAGAACTGGTAGCATAAATTTTGAGTAGTTTGGACAACCAGCAAATACCAGCTCTGACTAGCCCCAGAGTGGGATGGGAATAAAGATTTTGCAAATCCCACCCCCAGGAGTGGGGAGGGAATGGAGATTTTGCAGTATCCTTTCCCTGCCATGTCCACCAAACCATGCCCACAGAACCTACATAAGAGTCCCTTGGGAGTTGGATGGCATAGAAATGCAACAAAATAAATAAAATAAATAAAAATATCCTAGGTCCTTGCAAAGGAGTCATATAGATGGACAAAATGCCAAATCGAACCTAAACATCTGGCTGACAGTGCAACCAAATATAGAATACTGCTACAATTGTTTTAAGTAATAGAATATTGTTTATAAATATTTGATCAAAAATTTCAATAAAAATATTTTGTCTGTAAATGTAACAATGCAAAGCCACTTATGAGTATTCCAATAAAAACTCTTGAAGCAAGCTTCTATATTTCTTCAGAAATTTACCACCAGTTTTATTCTGGAAAAGGAAAAAGGGGGACAAAGAAGAATTCAAGATTTAAACAAACCTGACCACATGCTGTGTGTGTGTGTGTGTGTGTGTAGTTTTTTGGTTATTCAGTCTTCTCCCGAGAACACCAGCCTGAAGATGATGAATGAGACTTCGTCGAAACGTCACCAAGACACTTCCAATTTTACGCAGGAGAAGACCCAAATAACCAAAGACCTACATACAAAGACCTACATATTTCCAGCCCTCCAGAGGCTGGAAACTGGCCCGTTTTCAGCCTTCCCGAACTTCCGGTAGGCCTGTTTTTCATTCTCTCTGAGCCGCTGCATGTGCCCTGCACTTACTTGCATCCAAAACAGGCCATGTGGGGACTCCTGGAAGGGGTGGGGTGGGCAGGGTGGGGCCAGCCAGGAGTGGGATTTGGGGGTTCTCGGAACTGCACAGAATCTTAGCCAAAAGTTCTCCCGGACTTCTGCGAACCCCCAGCAGGTCATCCCTGCGTATGGTATGTAGTGGATTAACCAGTGTATCAGTGAAACAGGAATGACATGGCTGGATTTTAAAAATGCTTTTCAATCATTATGTCTCATTAAAAAAATATATAGAATTAGATCTACATTATCTAGGCTTCATTCATCTAAATAGTCAAAAGATGATGGAAAAAGAGGTTCAGATATCTGTTTGGATACATTCAAGTTACAGCCCAGATATGATAGGTCTATATAAACGCAATATTTCTAGGTGATAATTCATGGCTAAAAGCCAGCAAGCAAAGAAATGGATAAACTGGAAATAGCTTGGAATTCAATACACTGTAGAATGTTCTACGCTCTTCAATTCTGGAATTACCAAATTGCTGAACTAGCATTCTGCAATTAGTCCTAGAACAGTGGAAGAAATAGGTTGAAAGGTTTTATTCTAAAATGGGTTCTACCACTTTGTTGAGTTTGAGTCATTACCAAAAGAATTTCCTCAATGACAGAAGGATCTTAGAAGCTGATTTAGTGCATTGTCCCAATACACTAAATCAGGAGGGACGGGGACAGGAGTTTGGCTAGGGTACCAGGGGGCGAGAGTGAGGGTTGTTCGATCAACATTGTGGGTGGGAGGGGCAGATATGGCGGTAGCAGAGGGCCAAATCGTGTCACAGAAGTGCGCTATTTAAGAACGATTGCACATTCCGGCCCCCAATGTGAATATGATTCTCATTTCCCATGTTGCACAGACCCTCAGGGCCTGGACCCTTGGCTGATGTTATGCAATGCCAGGTCTGTGATTAACAAAGCCCCCCTCATTTATGATCTTTTTTTGGAGGGGGGTGCAGACCTGGCAGGAATCATGGAGACCTGGATGGGCCAGGAGGTGGGGTGCCCCTTGATGAAATGTGCCCACCAGGCTTCTATGCATTCCATTGGCCAAGGGCTCAGAGGAGGGGTATGGGGGGTGGCTATTATTAAGGAAAGTCTATGTCCGAAGGAGGTCACTGTTCCTCAGTTAGCCGAATGTGAGTCCCTCCTTGTGAAGTGGGGTCATGGGGTACAGATGGGCTTGCTGATTGCGTACCTGGCTCCCTGCCACATAGCGGCAGCCCTTCCTGAGCTGCTCAGCATAATAGCCGGGGTGGCTTTGGATACCCCCAGACTTATGGTCATGGAGGATTTTAACTTGCCATCCATCAGCGAAACATCAGAGACAGCTTGGGAATTCATGGCTTCCATGACAGCCATGGACCTGACCCAGTTAGTTCAAGGCCCTACTCACACAGGGGGGCACACTCTGGACTTGATTTTTGTCTTTGGTCAGTGGTTGAATGATCTAGAAATAGGGGATCTAGTCATCAAACCTTGTCTTGGTAAGACCATTCGCTCCTTCAATTAGATTTTCGAATCACTCCCCTCCACCGCAGGGAGAGGAAACTCACTAGGTGATTCCGTCCCAGGCACCTTATGGACCCTGACAGGTTCCTGATAGAGCTTGGGCCATTCCCTGAGGCTCTGGCTCATGACTCGACTGAAGAACTATGGCCGCCTGGGATAGGGCAGCCACTGGAGCTTTGGACCATGTTGTGCCTTTGCAGCTCTGACCCAGTGTCGATCCCAACTGGCTCCTTGGTTCTCTGAAGAGCTGAGGGAAGATGAAGTGCCAGAAAAGAAGCCTAGAGAATGATTGGAAGGCCAGCCACTCTGAATCTGACCAAACACTGGTGAGGTTTCACATTAAGACCTACTAGTGGCGATAAAGGCAGCAAAGTCGAATTATTTTTCCGCTCTTATTGCATCTGCAGAGAACCGCCCAGCCGCCCTGTTTAGGGTGACCCACTCCCTGCTTCAGGGGGGAGCACAGGAAGACCCCTTGTACGATAGGGCTGAGGATTTTGTGCAATATCCGCATGACAAAATCGCTCAGATTCGGGAAGGCTTGGACTCCAATTGGGTGGGTTCAGATGGGGTGACAGAGGTGGGTCTTGAGAGTGCTATCTGGGAGGTGTTTGACTCTGTGACTTCTGAGAACATGGACAGGATTATGGGTAAGCTGAGCTCTGCCACATGTTTATTGGACCAGTGTCCCTTCTGGTTGGTGCTGGCCTCCTGGGAGGTTACTCGAGGCTGGCTCCAGATCCAGGCTGGCTCTATTAATGGTTCTTTGAGTGAGGGTTTCTTCCCCTCCAACCTTAAAGAGGCAGTGGTGAGGCCCCTCCTCAAGAAGCCTTCCCTGGGCCTGGCTGTATTAGCTAACTATCATCCAGTCTCCAACCTTCACTTTGTGGTGAAGGTTGTTGAGAGTGTGGAGGCACAGCAACTTTCCTGGTTCCTGGATGAAGCTGTCTATCTAGATCCATACCAGTCAGGCTTCAGGCCGGGTCAGAGCATGGAAATGGCATTGGTCACATTGGTTGATGATCTCTGGAGAGTTCGGGACAGGGGGTATTCCTCTGTCCTAGCCCTATTAGATCCCTCAGTGGCTTTTGATACCATCGACCATGGTATCATGCTGTGCCAGCTGGAGGGGTAAGGAATGGGGGGGCACTGTGTTGTGGTGGTTCTCCTTCCTCTCTGGTTGGACAAGGTCTGTGTTGACAGGGGGACAGAGGTTGACCTTGAGGCACCTTGCTTGTCGGGTGCCACAAGGGTTGGTCCTCTTGCCCCTCTTGTTCAACATTTATGTGAAGCCACTGGGGAAGATCATCGTGGTTTCGGGGTGAAGTGTCATCAGTATGCTGATGATACTCAGCTGTACATCTCCACCCCAGACCACCCCAATCATGACCTTGACATGATGTCCCGCTGTCTGGAGGCCATGCGGATCTGGATGTGGAGACTCAGACTCAACCCCTCCAAGACGGAGTGGCTGTGGCTTCCAGCATCCTAGTATAGTCAACTGGTTTCATTGCTGGCTATTGGGGGTGAGACTTTGGCCCTCTCAGAAAGGGCTTGCAATCTAGCTGTCCTCCTGGATGCACGGCTGTCTTTAGAAGACCATATGATGGCTGTGGCCAAGGGGGCTTTCTATCAGGTTCACCTGATTTACCAGTTGCATCAGTTTCTGGACCGGGACGCACTGCGCATAGTTACCCACACTCTTGTCACTTCCCATCTGGACTACTATAATGCTCTCTACATGTGGCTCCCCTTGAAGATCACTCAGAGGCTCCAACTGGTCCAGAATGTGGCCACCAGGTGATTATGGGAGCAACTTGACGCACCCATGTGCATCTCCTCTCCTGCACAAGCTCACTGGCTCCTGGTAGTCTTCCGGGTGTGATTCAAGGTGCTGGTCACCATCTTTAAAGCGCTCCATGGCTTAGGACCCAGATATTTACAAGACTGCCTTCTGCCACTGATGACCTCCCAGTGACCAACACACTCCCCAGAGAGGTGCTCCTCAGGGTGCCGTTGGCCAAGCAATGCCGACTGACGACCCCAGGGGGAGAGCCTTCTCTGTGGTGGCACATGCCCTCTGGAATGAACTGTCCCCGGAGATACGCATTATCCCCGACCTGCATACCTTCCTCCGTGCCCTTAAGACCCTACTTTTCCAACTGGCCGGACTAGCTTGACAAGAATTTGGACTGGGTATTTTAAATTTTTCGGTTTTTTAATTTGTGGGGCCAAAGTGTTTAATTTGTTTTAAACTGTTTTAAAATTTTGTATGCTATGTTATTTTATTGTGGCTGTGCACTGCTCTGAGTCCTTCGGGAGAAGGGCAGTATAGAAATTTAAATAAATAAATAATAAATAAATAAATAAATCAATAAATCAATAAATCAATAAATCAATAAATCAATAAATCAATAAATCAATAAATCAATAAATCAATAAATCAATAAATCAATCAATCAATCAATCAATCAATCAATCAATCAATCAATCAATAATCCAGTATTGGTTTCTTCAACTTCCCTTTTAGGTTTCAGGGAGTTATTCAAAACCCTTAATTCCCATAAGAGTTTGAGGTGAGAACTAGTGGCCAATTGCATAGAGAACACATATCGAAAAGGTGATCATTGTGAGTCCTCCATTAAATTTCCTTAGAGGTAAACTTTGCAAAATTTTCAAATTCTGAGGTAAATCAGCCCAATTCTGGAGTGCAGCAAACTTCATCAAATTTCAATTTTCTAGGATGTCACTCACATACTTATGAGGTTTAAAGAAGGAGAAAAATATTTATAATGATCTATTGAAGAGGACCAAGGGGAACAGAGCAATTTCCATTTAGCGGCTCCCTTTCTGATACCATTTTCATCTTATAATAGAGGAGGGAGCTAGCATGCTTCCCAATTCTCTTCAGTCCCTGAATAGCTGCTTCATAAAAGTGAAGTATATTTCAAGTTAAGTTCATCTCCGGTGGATTTAATTGATATAGTTTCTTAGCAGTAGAATAGAAAAGTTTTTTTTCTTTGTGTCTCTTTTTCCAGACCATTTCTTTGACTTTCCACTCCAGATACAGCTCCAATTCTTTTGGGACATCAGGAAGATTTTTGGCTATGTACATGAGAGTTTCTGATGACCATACTCAAAGATTTCCTTATATTTCAGCATCATTGCCTGGGAATTGTACTAGCAGCTGCCCCAGCTCTTATCCCTCTGTCTCAAACTAATCAAAAGAAGCAGATCTCCCTGATAGCTGATGAAGTCCTGGGAGAAACAAAGAGGTAGGTTTCTACTGTATTATTTTGATCAGTTTAATTCAGAAAAATAAAAAAGTCAACAATAAATAAGTGTGGGGGGGGGAGGAAGTAAAAAAAGTAATAAAGAAATAATTTCCAATTTTCTTAACACAGTTATAAATACTTATTTATTTTACCTGCGATGAAGTTACACCATATTTTCCGTCTTTCCAACAATCTACCCTTTCCAATCATTTAATCAATATTTCACTGTTTTTCCAGCAAAAAATCAACAAAGGTTTCAATGGACTTATGTATGAGAACAAGGGACAATCGAATAAAGAGACACAAATAACCATCTTAATTAATAACATCAAACAATTGTTCAACAGATTTTAAGAATTGTGAATTGATTTGTTATGGGTTATCGGTTTGTATGTATCTATGTTATTGGTAACTTTGAATGAAGCAGATCCTGGTTGTATTCTTTCCCAAAGGAGAAAAAACTTCTTAAAAAGATATTTAATGACATATATTTCTTCTGTGGAGGATATACATAATGGAACTGAGTGTCTGATCTTTACTGTCTTTTCCTCTGATCTTTGTCACTCTTGCTGAACATGGTATATAGCCCTGGTAGATATATTAGTAGATATATTAGATATATTATCCCAGAGCTTTAATTGCACTCAACAATGAACTAAAGGGCCACCATCAGTGAACTGTTGGACAGTATTACTTGGTCTGTTGTGTAGATATTTGGGTGGTTTTAGGGGTGGGGAATTGTGGTAGGTGGGAGTGTGCTGGGGATTATGTGTGTGGGACCTGGTCTTTGGGTGTCAAGTAAATTTCGTTGTATGTGTATGCATATACAATGACAATAAAGTTATTTATTTATTTATTTATTTATTTATTTATTTATTTATTTATTTATTTATTTATTTATTTATTTTATTTTATTTATTTATTTATTTATTTATTAGGCAGAAATTCCTGATTCTGTAGGATCCTTGGTATGGAGTTTGCTGGTTTTCTTGAGGACATTTCATCACCAAACGAAGTAGCATCATCAGTTCTAGCCTAATCCGCAAGAAAACCAGCAAGCACAGAGAGCACCAAAACTCCACAATTCAGCCCTAAGCTATAAATAATTTTTGATTCCATTAATACATTGTATTGTGTTTTCTGTTTGGATGATAAATTAGCTATGAATCATTGCAACAATTGGGTTTTGTTATGACCATCTCAGGATAGGAGTTGATTTATTATCTGGGAAATGCAGCATATCCTGATAATCTGTTGATAATATATTTGGTATTGTTCTGTGTTAATCAATCCAGATAGATGCAATGGAAATCAAAGCTGACTTTGTATTATAGTGGATTGGGTATTCAGGTATCTCTTCCTCTTTCCTCTTCCCTATCAATGTCTTGTGATTAAACTCATTGTATATCAATATCTACAGGAACTGTGTATGTCTAGTTTAATGAAAATAAGGACTGGGGAGACATGATAGCAGTGTTCCAATATCTCAAGGATTGCCACAAAGAAGAGAGAGTCAAGCTATTCTCCAAAGCACCTGAGGGTAAAACAAGAAGCAATGGGTGGAAACAAATCAAGGAGAGAAGCAACTTAGAACTAAGGGGAAATTTCCTGACAGTTAGAACAATTAATCAGTGGGACAACTTGCCTTCAGAAATTGTGAATGCTCCAACACTGGAAGTTTATAAGAAGATGTTGGATAACCATTTCTCTGAAGTGGTGTAGGGTTTCCTGCCTGAGCAGGGGGTTGGACTAGAAGACCTCCAAGGTCCCTTCCAACTCTGTTATTCTAAATTCTAAATCTCTGTTCTGTAGGCAAGATGCCAAGATGGGCGCTGAGAACTTCACTTCAGAAACAGGGTTCATCCTCTTGGGACTCACCTCTCATCGAAAAGAACAAATTCTAGTCTTTGCAGTCTTCCTAACAATCTACCTGCTCACACTTTTGGGTAACCTGATAATCATCCTATTGGTACACACCGATGCTCAACTGCACACACCTATGTACTTCTTTCTCAGCCATCTTGCAGGGCTGGATATTGTGTATGTCACTACCACTTTGCCTCAGACTTTAGCCCATCTCTTGGCTGGAAAAGGTATGCTTTCCTTGACACGTTGCATTTTACAGGGAGGCAGTGCTCTGAGTTTGGGTAGCACTGAATGTTTGCTATTGGGTGTCATGGCTTATGATCGCTACTTGGCCATCTGCAACCCCTTGAGATATGCCTCTGCCATGGACAGGAAGCACCGCCATTTGCTTGCCACCTCCTGCTGGATCATAGGTGGTCTTTTCTCCACGGTCAATGTTGTTTTCATCCTTCATCACTCCTTCTGTGGTCCCAATCACATTAACCACTTTTTCTGTGAGCTGCATTTTTTGCTAGATCTTGCCTGTGATGATATCAAAGTCACCCAAGCCATTTTCAATAGTCTCTCAGCATTTATTGTTCTGGTTCCCTTTTGGGTGATCTTGTGCTCCTATAGTTGCATCCTGTATTCCATTTGTCAAATGCGGTCAGCTGCAAGGTGGCAGAAAGCTTTCTCCACCTGTGGCTCCCACCTGGTTGTGGTCACCTTGTTCTACGGTACCATCATGTCTATATACATAATCCCCCAATCAAGCTCATCTCCTTACAGGAACAAGAACGTTGCAGTTATGTATCTTGTGGTCACTCCCCTGCTTAACCCCATCATTTACACTTTGAGGAATAAGGATGTACACAGGGCTGTGGTCAAGGCGTTGAGAAAAAGGAACTTTGAAGAAAAACCATGAAGATTCTTATCCTATGGAATTCATCACTTTTGACTCTAAACCTCTTCCTTAAAGTCACTATCAATATGACACTAGAATAATCCAGCTCTTCATTTTTGAGAAGTTTGTGAAACATCAGATTATCAATTGACTGGGATACAATTTAAATCTGATTCCTCTAACTTTGTCCAAAGGAAGTCTTAGAAGAAAACGCAGAAAAATCTCAATCTCCCTTAATTATTGAAAAACTGTTGCAGAAAAAGTACTGCAGAACCCTGCATGCTGGCTGTTTTCTGAAGGGGCAAAAAAAAAAGAAAAATATGGGGGGGGGAACCTTATTAGAAAAAAATGTCAAGCAAATTTTCTTAGTTTGGTTTGACGTTCAAAATAAAATAACATACGCAGTGGTGCAAGGAATGTAGTTTTCTCAGCAGTCAGCAACTTAACACAAATAATATGGTGTGAAACATTATAGCACAATGTGGTATCAGCAATAGTAATAACATACTTCTCCTTTTATACAATTGAACAGAAAAAAATATTGTCTGTAAGAGATAAACCTGAGAAATGCTGTATAGCAATTGCAATAGAAACTGTTGAAGCATACATCTAAAATTCTCCAGAAATCCAATATCAGTTTAGCTATGGAAGTAAAGAAAAAGATAATGAGGAAATAGATGAGGAAGATTTATATCCAAATCCAACCACACAATGTACTGAACAATAATGTAAAAGGAACACTCGCCCAATTTGGCTCAGAAAACATATTTTTGCAGTTAAACCCACTGCATGCCCAAAATTTAAATTTTTAATTGGGATCATCTAAAACTCAAACAGAAGGGATGTGGTGGCTCAGTGGCTAAGATGCTGAGCATGTTGATCAAAAGGTCAGCAGTTCAGTGGTTTGAATACCTAGTGCTGCGTAACAGGGTGAGCTCCCGTTACTTGTCCCAGTTTCTGCCAACCTAACAGTTTGAAAGCATGTAAAAAATGCAAGTAGAAAAATAGGGACCACCTTTGGTGGGAAGGGAACAATGTTCTGTGCGTCTTTGGCATTTAGTCATGCCAGCCACATGACCATGGAAACATCTTCAGACAGTGCTGGCTCTTCGGTTTTGAAACGGAGATGAGCACCACCCCCTAGAGTCGGGAACGACTAGCACATATGTGTGAGGGAACCTTTACCTTTACCTTAAAACTCAAACATTTAGTTCTCAAAGGTCACCTAGATGTTAACTCATCTCTCTTTCTACATTGAACGAATGTTTTTTCTGCCTAACTGATATCCGTAATCAGGGATCTCCCCAAATTTAAGGAAAGTTTTTGCTGACCAAGATTGGAGCAGAACATTGTAAGACAATATGACTGGAGCAGGCAGGCTGGCATGTTAAGGAAAAGGGATGGGAAACTGGAGCACTAACTTCTTCTATCTGTACTACATCAAGTCTGCTGAAATAGGAACTTTGAGATGGAAAGAGACTTTGAACTTCTCCTGCCCACTGTTAAAAGCAAAGAAGCCAAAATATATTTCATGGTGGCAACCCAGTTTCTGTTAATCAATCTATAACCAAGGTGAGTCCATCACCTTCTGGAGTAGAAATTGATTTTCTTCCAATGTTAACAGGCAGGAGAAGTCTTTGGAGGTTGGAAGGACATAGCAGTGTTTCCATGGCTTTTCTTTTGCCAAGGAAAACTACTCTATTCATGATTTCCAAACCTTTGATGATGTCCCAGTTCTCGAATCATAGCCTGCAGAAGTCTATCTTAAGGTGACTTTTTATAAGCATGATGCAGACTTCCTTCATCCTAACTTTATCATTATCTGGGAAGCATTCCTTTGACTGACCTAATGTAATATATATTGCTTTGTTGGTGAATGTGATTGATGACACACCCTGAGAGGAGGGAGGAAACAGGGTCATGATTAGGGTCATGAATTACATGGGGTCAGAGTTGGTTTGCTGTTAGGGTTCCAACAGATGTCCTAATTAAATCATGATCCTTGAGCCAATCTTCAAAAGAAATACAGTTATTTATTAGGAGCACCATGTCAGCACATACCCAAATGAAGCCAACTCTGACCCCACATAATTTACGGCCCTAATCATGACCCTGTTTCCCCCCTCCCCCCCAGGGTGTGTCATCAATCACATTCACCAAAGGAGTAATTTCACGAGTTGTAGAGACCACTCCCCTCCATCTGCTCTCAGTAACCCTGGGAGACAGACTTCAGAAAAATATGTCTGGAATGTGCTCCTGTCTGTGGCTGCCATGTTGCTTTGTCAGTTTCCCATCCCTCTTTGCCTATGGCAACTTGAGAGCAGACCAGGGATGCTTTCTGAGTTGACACATATATGGTTAGAAAAAATGTTAAAACTACATTTAAAACTACATATAATTATAAGACAGAAATATTTCTGTTAGGTATAGTACCAGAAAAGTATAAGAAGGGGAATTTGTATTTCGTATTTCATGTTTTGTTGGCAGCAAGAATTGTATTTGCACAGGTATTGGAAAAATGAGGAAACACCGAAAGAAAATGTAATTTTAAAAAATATTAGATTGTACAAAAATGGATAGATTGTCATTAAAGATAAAAGAGAAGGAAGATACAGAATACTTTCAAATATGAGATTCATTTTATAAATGGCTGGATAATAGAAGTAGAAATTAGGAGCTGCGAAAGCATTAATATGTAAGCAATTGACCCAGACAATACACTGTACACAAAGCACTTATGTAGATTAAATGGAAATGTACTAATAAACTATTAAAAAAAGAATATTAATTGGCAACTATTTTCCAACTGTAAAAAGGATACAAATAAAAAAGGTATGTGCAGTGCGCACCACGCACCAAATACGAGGTGCGTGCGCACCAGGGGTGAAATGCTCTCAGTTCTGACTGGATCACCCAATCCAATAGTGATGGAGGCGGGTGGTTAGGAGAACGGGTAGCAAAAATCCTTGCCCCCCACCTCATGCCCAGCTGAGCCGCACAATCATCAGAGGCTTTTTTTTTTACTTTTTTTGTAAAAAAAAAAAGATGTGGATGTATGTAAAAAAAAGATGTAGATGTGGGAAGATGAGATGTACGTGTGGCTTACTCATGATGGCTAATGAGCCAGAAATAGCTATATAAGTCTCCCAATGGGCTTCACAAAACCTACTGGCTGCCAGAATGAAAAGAAGGAAAAAAACCCAGAAAGTAGTGAATGTGATTTCACTCAACTAGGGTTCCAGAAAAATCTTGGTTATGTAGGAAAAACCTGACTTAAAGAAAAACACACATAAAACCTACGAAAAGTAAGAAAATAGATATTGTACCTTTACAGGGAGGATACATGAGATGTGAGTGTGGCTTACTGATGATGGCTAATGAGCCAGAAATAGCTATATAAGTCTCCCAATGGGCAGCACAAAACCTACTGGCTGCCAGAATGAAAAGAAAGGAAAAAACCCAGAAAGTAGTGAATGTGATTTCACTCAACTAGGGTTGCAGAAAAATTTTGGTTACGTAGGAAAAACCTGGCTTAAAGAAACACACACACACACACACACACACACACACATGAATGTATGTGTATACACACACACACACACACGTATGTGTGTGTGTGTGTGTGTGTGTGTTTTCTGAGGTTTTCGTGGGTGTTTGTATGTTTGTGGGTCTTTGGTTATTCGGGTTTTCTCCCGCGTAAAATTGGAAGTGTCTTGGTGATATTTCGACGAGGAAGAAACAGCTGCGATCACACATTGCTCTTAGAATCACGAAGACTAAAACACCAACCTGAAGATGACAAATGAGACTTCATTGAAACATCACCAAGACACTTCCAATTTTGTGTATTTCTCTTTAGCCAGGTTCTTCCTATGTAAACCAAGATTTTTATGCAGCCCTAGTTCAGTGAAATCACAATCCACTAGTTTCTAGGCTTTTTTTCTGGCAGCCAGGATGTTTCTGGCTAGTACATACTGAAAAGGAAATGGCTTTGATGTTTTTATATACACAGAAAGCCTTTGACAATGTGAATTGGTGATTTATGTTATTACAACTGAAACAGATGGGCTTTGGGAGGAAATTTATTCAAACCATAGAAGCTATATATAATAAGTAAACAGCAAAATGAAATGAATCTATTGAAATACAAAAAGGAACAAGACAAGGCTGTCCACTGACACCACTGTTGTTTGTGTTAATCACTGGAAGTACTAAATAGAAATATTAGAGAAGAAAAAGAAATAAAAGGAATGAAAATTCAAAATCAAGAATATAAGTTGCAAGTATTTGTGGATGTATAGAATATAAGTATTTGTGGATATATAGTAACAGACATATATCTTCCCTCCTATTTAGTCCACCTTATCAGGACAATCATTCTAAATCGTAATATTTGATTTAGGTAAATATAATATCAGAAGCCCAACATTTGTCCATATCTGTATTCCCCTCTTAATTAGTGTTAATTTTGAATTTCAAAAACTTTTCATCATCCATATTTACTTGGAAACCTTCTAATAGCAACCTCAAAGATTTAACACAAATTGATTAGGTGAAGATTAATTTTCTTTAAACCCCATAACATTAATTAAGCCGTTCAAAGAAAGAACAAAACATTTATAATGATTTACTGAAGAGGATCAAAGGGAAATTAATAATTTCCATTAAATGGGCCTCTAGTTGATAAAAGCTCTCCTTATATTAATGAAGAAAAATAATATGTTCCCACTTCTCTTCAGGTCCTAAATAATTGCTTCATAAAGGTAAAGTATGTTTCAAGTTCAATTCTGCTCCTGTGGATTTAACTGACACCATATTGTTGCCAATCAAAGATGATATAGAATAGAATAGAATAACAGAGTTGGAAGGGATCTTGGAGGCTTCTAGTCCAAACCCCTGCTTAGGCAGGAAACCAGACACCACTTCAGACAAATGATTATCCAACGTCTTCTTAAAAACTTCCAGTGTTGGAGCATTCACAACTTCTGGAGGCAAGTGGTTCCACTTATTGATTGTTCTGTCAGGAAATTTCTCCTTAGTTCTAAATTGCTTCTCTCCTTGATTATTTTCCACCCATTGCTTCTTGTTCTACCCTCAGGTGCTTTGAAGAATAATTTGACTCCCTTTTCTTTGAGGCAGCCCCTGAGATATTGGAACACTGCTATCATGTCAAACCTAGTCCGTCTTTTCATTAAATTTGCCATACACAGTTCCTGCAACCGTTCTACATATGTTTTAACCTCCAGTCCCTAATCATCTTTGTTGCTCTTCTCTGCACTCTTTCTAGAGCCTCCACATCTTTTTTACATTGTGGCAACCATCCCCCCCCCCTCTCTCTCTTTTTCCAAGATGTTTCTTGGATTTCACAGTCTGGCTATGGCACCATTTCTATTAGGTTATCAGGAAAATACATCTCATGTACAACAGCAAAAAGGTTGCAAAAGCGAGTCGTGGGGTAGCTGTTCATATACTGTAATTTCCAGTGAATGATGTCTACCTAAATATAAACAAATATTATCATTTCAGATCCCCTTGAGATACTGCATTGTCACCATAATGCAAGCTTAATATTAGGGTCTATCGAATAGACCTTAGACATCTATGATCCCTATAGGGTCACAAGACAATCTAAATAGTGCATAAATAACAATCTACTTAGTTTATAATGTAAAATAACTGTTGAAAAGATTTTGAGAACTTTGAAATGATTGTTATGGGTTAGCAGTTTATAAGTTTCTAAGTTATTGGTAACTTTGAATGAAGAGGACTCTGACTGCATTCTTTCCCAATGGACAAAGGACTTCTTACAAAGCTACTTAAGGATAATACAGTATATTCATTTTGTGGAGGTTACAAAATATACATACAGTGTGTCATATCACCCCTTACTGTCCTTCCATCTGATGTTTGTCACTTTTACTAAAAATGATCTATAGCCCTGCAAGTATTAGGCAGAAATTCCAGTTTTTCTTAGTGTATTGATTTCTGTCTGGATGATAAATTATGTGTGAATCATACCAAAATTCAGGTTTCATAATGACAGACCTGAGATTGGAATTGAGTCATTGTTTGGGAAATACAGCACATTGTGGTCATCTGTTGACAATGTCTCTGGTTCTGTTCTGTACTAATCAAAAGGTAGAATCCAAACAGATGCATTGGGAATTTCTCAGCTGACTTTGTTTTTTATTTAAGTTATTGTATTTCGTCAAGCATGTATTTTATGACAGATACAAGTGTAAATATAATTATAAATACATGAAAAAGATATGAATAAAAGAAAATATTAGGACAGGGATGGTAGGCATGCTGGTGCACTTATGCACGCCCCTTACAGACCTCTTAGGAATGGGGTGAAGTCTACAGTAGACAGTCTAAGGTTAAGGTTTTGGGGATTTGTGTTATATTGGATGTACAGATTGTTCTTCTTCCCTATCTGTGTTTTGCATTTAAACTCATTGTCCATAATTATCACTGGTCTATAGGCAGAATGCCAAGATGGGGACTGAGAACTTCACTTCAGAAACAGGATTCATCCTCTTGGGACTCACCTCTCATCGAAATCAACGAATAATGCTATTTGTGGTCTTCCTAACAATGTACCTGCTCACAGTTTTGGGTAACCTGCTGATCATCATATTGGTACACATGGATGCTCAATTGCACACACCTATGTACTTCTTTCTCAGCCATCTGGCAAGCCTGGACATAGCTTATGTCACTTGCTCTTTGCCTCAGACGTTAGCACACCTCGTGGCTGGAAATGGAGTGCTTTCCTTGACACGTTGCATGCTGCAGGGTTCCAGTGGATTGTTCACAGGCAGCACCGAATGTTTGCTGTTGGGTGTCATGGCTTATGATCGCTACTTGGCTATATGCAATCCTTTGAGATATGTCTCTGCCATGGATAGGAAGCACCAACATCTCCTTGCAACATCCTGCTGGATCATAGGTGGTGTCTTCTCCATGGTCAATGTTGTTTGCATCTTTCGACATTCCTTCTGTGGTTCCTATTACATTAACCATTTTATGTGTGAGCTGCAATTTTTGCTAGACCTTGCATGTGGTGATGTAAAACTAACCAAAGCCATACTTAATGGTCTATCAGCATTTATGATACTGATCCCCTTTTCGGTCATCTTGTGTTCCTATAGTTGCATCCTATATTCGGTTTTTCAAATGCAGTCAGTTGCGGGGCGTTATAAGGTTTTCTCCACCTGTGGCTCCCACCTTGCTGTGGTCACCTTGTTCTATGGAACCGTCATCTCTATATACATAACCCCCCGTTCAAGCTCATCTCCTGACAAGAACAAGAAGATTGCAGTTCTGTATCTTGTGGTCACTCCCCTGCTTAACCCCATCATTTACACTTTGAGGAACAAAGATATCCATAGGGCTGTGATCAAGGTGCTGAAAAGAAGGAACTTTGAAGAAAAACCATGAAGATCTTTCTCAGCCACCTTGCAAGCCTGGACATACTGTATGTCACTTGCTCTTTGCCTCAGACTTTAGCATACCTCATGGCTGGAAAAGGAGTGGTTTCCTTGATAGGTTGCATCTTACAGGGAGGCACTGCTCTGAGCTTGGCCTGTACTGAATGTTTGTTATTGGGTGTCATGGCATATGATCGATACTTGGCCATCTGCAACCCCTTCCATGGACAGGAAGCACCAACATCTCCTTGCAACATCCTGCTGGATCATAGGCAGCCTCCTCTCAATGATCACTATTGTTTTAATCTTTCGTCATTCCTTCTGTGGTCCCAATCAAATTAACCACTTTTTCTGTGAGGTCCGTTTTTTGCTAGCTCTTGCATGTGATGATATAAACCGCACCAGAGACATAATTAATGGTCTATCAGTATTTGCAGTTTTCGTTCCCTTTTCAATTATCTTGTCTTCCTATTGCTGCATCGTGCATTCAAATTTTCAAATGCAATCAGTTGCAGGACGTTATAAGGTTTTCTCCACCTGTGGCTTCCACCTTGCTGTGGTTAGCTTGTTCTATGGTACCATCATCTCTATATACATAACTCCCCCAGTCAAGTTCATCTCCTGATAAGAACAAAAAGGTTGCAGTTCTGTATCTTGTGGTCACTCCCCTGCTTAACCCCATCATTTACACTTTGCGGAATAAGGATATCCACAAGGCTATGATCAAGGTTTTGAAAAGAAGGAACTTTGAAGAAAAACCATGAAGATTCTTATCTTGTTGAATTCATCTCTTTTGACTCAAAGCCTCTTCCCTGAAGTCATTATCAATGTTTCACTAGTATAATTCAGCTGTTTATTTCTGAAAAGTTTTCTAAAACATCAGACATGATTATCAATTGACTGGAATGCAATTTAACTCTGATGCCTCTCCTTTCTTCAAAGAAAATCTTGGAAGAAAAAAACTAAGAAAGCTTTAATTACTGAAAATCTACTGCAGAATGCTTAGTACTTTGAAAGGGTAAGAAAATGGAACAATATTAAGAGAAATTTCCAGGCCAATGTTCTTAATTTGATTGAAACTCACAATAAAATGACATAGCAGTGCATATATTGTATTTTTTTCATCACTCAGTGTAATCTAATGCTAATATAACAATTTAAAATTGTAGTCCTACACTTTTTCAGTTATAATAATGTTGTATTGTTAATTTATGCTACCTAACATGTGATGAAAATGTTGTTTGTGAAAGATAGTCTGTATATATAAATAAAAATTGAAAAAAAAAGAAAGATAATCCTGGGAAATTCTGAATAGGAGTTATAATAGGAGCTGTTGAAACTTATGTCTAAAATTAATAGCAGTTTAACTCTGGAAATGAAAAAAGATAATGACAAAGAAGGTGAGGAAGATTTATAACCAAATTCTTCCCCCCCCCCCCAAATTTTTTATAACAGTTTATTAGATTACAGAATAAAATACAAAAGCAAATAGGAGGACACAGTGTGAAGGGGAAGGAGAAACTGACTTCCAATTCCCTCTATGGCAGTAGAATAAAGCATTACCATCAAACATCAACTTTTTATTTCTCCGTAATTGTACAGTAGTAGCCAAAATTGTGTAAACCTTTTGGGAAAAGTGTATTTTCTAAAACTAGCTAATAACACCATTTTTTATTTTTATTTTTTTTTGGAGTAGTACCATAAAATTATATATCAATGGAAAGATAATTTAATCAGGAATGTAATGCAATAACTTTTATGAAGGATTTGCTATTAGAATAACAGTTATAGTGTAAAGAAGAAAAGTGAAACACACAGAAAAAATGAGATATACAAAAGTTATCACCATAGAAAAAAATGAGATATACGAAAATTATCACGCTAGTTAATACTTAGTTGGGTAATCTTTCGCATGTATTATGGCCTTACAACGTCTTCTGGTGGAGTAAACCAAGTCTTCAGAAACATCTGAAAATGTTTCAGATTTTATCTAAATTAGTCCAATTATTGTAAAAACCTTCTGTCTTACAATCTTTATTATATCTAGAATGTATTTGCATATACGAAAACCAATCCATATTTATATCCTGTTCTTCTAATTCTTGCTTTGTTTTAAGTTCACCCTTTTCATTCAATAATTCAGTATATCTAACAATTTGTTCCTTTCTAGATGTCATTGAATATGAGAATGCTTCAATAGTAGATAACCAGACTGGAATTTTTAAATAATGTTGTCTTTTAATCTTCTCCCAATTTAATAACAAAGACTCTCGTATAAAATGTCATCTAAAGTACCCCTGTGTTTTTGTGCCCTTGTACCATAAAAAAGTGTGCCATCCCAACAACAAGTCATGTCCTCCTAAAGTCAACAATCTAGTATTTTTTAACATTATCCATTCTTTAATCCACATCAAATTTGTTGCTTGGTAATATAGTTCCCAATCAGGCAAACCAAAGCCTCCTCTTATTCTAGCATCTTGCAGCAATTTTAATTTTATTCTCTCCTTTTTACCCTGCCAAATGTATTTTAGCACTATTTTATTCAAATCTTCAGAATAATCTTTTCCCAACTTAATTGGGATTGTCTGGAACAAATATAGAATTCTAGGCAATATATTCATCTTAATAGTTGATATCCTCCCTGTCAATGATAATTGCACATTCTCCTATTTAGCCAAATCTGTCACTAACTGTTATTTGAGAACCTGCATCTTTGATACTTTCACCAATTCTTTTTGTGTTTTTAACATTTTTGTTAAAATCGTCGTTTCATTGGATTATGGTCTGCCCAGGTATTTGCTTCTATGTCAATTTCTTCTATATTAGAAATCAATTTTATTGTCATCCATATCATATATATTCTAGACCATGATGAATGTCTGTTAGAATAAAAAGTATATTGTCTATTTTTTGCATTCCTTTCTCTCCATGCATCTTTTAAATTTGTTTCCTCTATCATCTTAAAGGAAGATTTTGGCAGAATTTTTCTACTTTGCTTTACTACCTTTTGTGTATTATAGTCCATTTTCTCATCTACTATGCCATTGAAGTCTCCCATCATGCAAATATTATCATAGTCCAATTCAATTAATTTCATATGTAATTTTCTATAGAAGTCTTCTTAATTGTCATTTGGAGCATATATTGCTATTAAGAGTATTTTCCTGTTATTATCATTATTTCCACTATCAGAATTCTTCCCTCTTCATCGTATAAATTTTCTCCACTGGTATTATGTCTCTAATATATAAAACGACTCCTCTTTTCTTACATTGCGGCAATGAAGCAAATAATTTCCCTAATTTTGGCTGTACCAATATTTGTTCATGTTGTTTTTAATATGCACTTCTTGTAAGCAAATTATATCCAACTTTAATTTCTCTAATTTATGAAATACCTTTCTTCTTTTAATTGCTATATTAAGTCCATTCATGTTCATTGTAATCAATTTTTTCTCTTCCATAATCATAGTTTATATGGAGGGTTTATTGCTCTAGCAGATCTCGGTTCACTTTGTTCTTTATATTCTATGATGCCCTCTACTGTGCCTTCTTCCTTTTCAATCGTTGCTAGGCATTACATTTGTAGTTCGATCAGTGACTCTTCCCTTCTTGACTCTACTTCTTTCTCTCTAAGACATTCAGCATAAAATGCTTTGGCTTTAGCAATTGAGTCTATTTTAAATCTTTGCAATTGCCATGTAAACACCAGGCCTTCTGGTATCAGCCATCTATAGTTCACACCTTTCTGGAGCAATATTTTCATCAGGAATAATGGATGGAAACTAAACAAGGAGAGATTCAACCTGGAAATAAGGAAAAATTTCCTGACAGTGAGAATAATCAACCAATGGAACAGATGTTGCCATTGGAAGTTGTGGAAGCTTCATCACTGGAGACTTTCAAGAAGAGGTTGGACTGCCATTTGTCAGAAATGATGTAAGGTCTCCTGCTTGGTGGGCGGAGTTGGATTAGATTACCTATAAGGTCCCTTCCAACTCTGTTAATCTGTATCTAATCTGTATCAGTATCTATATTTAACTTTTCTGGTGCATCACGTAAAATCATTTCTTTTTCTTTGTTTAGAATTACAGGAGTTTTGGCTAAGGAGCAACTTTTGTGTATGCATCTTTGGAAATTTGCTATGAATACTTTAACAAGAGATCAGAATCAGAAGTGGGTTTCAGCAGGTCCTGACCAGTTCTGGAGAACCAGTAGTTGAAATTTTGAGTAGTTTGGAGAACCGGTAGTAAAAATTCTGAGTGGTCCCGCCCCCATCTATTCTCTGCCTTCCAAGTCCCAGCTGATCAGGAGGAAATGGGGATTTTTCAGTAACCTTCCCCTGGTTTGGGGTGGGAATGGAGATTTTACAGTATTCTTCCCCTGCCACGTCCATCAAGCCACGCCCATCAAGAACCGGTAGTAAAAAAATTTGAAACCCACCACTGATCAGAATATTATTTGCATCTGCCAAATTAATAATTTGATTGACAATATAGATATCTGTGAAGTTTGAGGATTTTTTGAGATTCAAAAACTACAGTTAAAAGTTCTCAAATAATATTGAGGAAATATTGTCAGGTTAAAATTTTCTGCCCAGTATATTAAGTAAAACTGTGATCCTTTGTACTGCCAATTGAGAAGGAACTCCTCTCACAGTTCAACAACAGGGAGTACCTAAAAAGCACCATGTATAATGTTCCTCCAACCCCTCCTAATCAACCCTCTGAAGAGTAGAATGGGTGAGAATAAGGAATAGTAGAACTCACAGGCATGAACTTCCTATCTCTTTGGGATATTCCTTTCTCTATGGCTTTATTCTGGAACATCTAATAATTTTTAATCGATGGTACTCTTGCCTTCCAAAAGTGTGACTTCATCAAGCTCTAATCATTGTGGTGAGGAATCTCCAGCTAGACAGAAGGGAGAGGTCAAGAGGGGCCTAAGTTTAGAATTGTTGCACTACAATGAACAGCACAAGCCAGTCCTCCCCAAGAATCCTTGAAGCCTTAATGTATCATTCCCAAGGGAATTCAGCCATTGTGATGAGAGTCTTTAACATGATTGTATAGCAATAAAGTTTCTATTTGAGACTCTTCACTGGTAGCTCTGGTTGCTTTCACCTGACAATCATGGAGCATTTATTTTTCCTGAGGGACAACTCATGAAAATGAAAAAAATCATCTTAATATGACTGAACATTTAGTAACAGACATATATTTCCCCTCCTATTAGTCCACATTACCAGTGGCAGGTAATACCAGGACAATCACTCTAAATCATCATATTTGACTTAGGTAAATATAATATCAGAAACCCAACATTTGTCCATATCTGTATTCCCTTCTTAATTAATGTTGTTAATTTTGAATTCCAAAAACTTTTCATCATCCATATTTACTTGGAAACCAGCTCATAGCAACCCCAAAGATTTAATACAAATTGATTAGGTCAAGATTTATTTTCTTTAAACCCCATAACATTAATTAAAAGGTTTAAACAAAGAGCAAAACATTTATAATGAGGTAATGAAGAGGATCAAGGGGAAATAAATTATTTCCATTAAGTGGATCTCTAGTAGATGAAAGTTCTTCTTACAATATAGAAGGAGGATAACATGTTCCCACTTCTCTTCGGGTCCTGAATAATTGCTTCATTAAGGTAATCTGTTGAAAATGTCTTTGGTACTGTTCTGTACTAATCAAAAAGTAGAATCCAGATTGATGCATTGTAAATCAAGATTTCTCAGCTGACTTAGGGTTATAGTGGATGTACAGATTTTTCTTTCTCTTTCCTATCTGTGTTTTGCATTTAAACTCATTGTTATCTCTGCTCTGTAGGCAGAATGCCAAGATGGGTGCTGAGAACTTCACTTCAGAAACAGGATTCATCCTCTTGGGACTCACCTCTCATCGAAATCAACGAATAATGCTATTTGTGGTCTTCCTACTAATGTACTTGCTCACAGTTTTGGGTAACCTGCTAATCATCATATTGGTACACATTGATGCTCAACTGCGCACACCTATGTACTTCTTTCTCAGCCACCTTGCAAGCCTGGACATAGTGTATGTCACTTGCTCTTTGCCTCAGACTTTAGCACACCTCGTGGCTGGAAAAGGAGTGGTTTCCTCGATAGGTTGCATCTTGCAGGGAGGCACTGCTCTGAGCTTGGCCTGTACTGAATGTTTGTTATTGGGTGTCATGGCATATGATCGATACTTGGCCATTTGCAACCCCTTGAGATATGCCTCTTCCATGGACAGGAAGCACCAACATCTCCTTGCAACATCCTGCTGGATCATAGGCAGCCTCCTCTCAATGGTCACTATTGTTTTAATCTTTCGTCATTCCTTCTGTGGTCCCAACCAAATTAACCACTTTTTCTGTGAGGTCCGTTTTTTGCTAGACCTTGCATGTGATGATGTAAACCGCACCAAAGACATAATTAATGGACTATCAGTATTTGCAGTTCTGGTTCCCTTTTCAATCATCTTGTCTTCCTATTGCTGCATCGTGCATTCAATTTTTCAAATGCAGTCAGTTGCAGGACGTTATAAGGTTTTCTCCACCTGTGGCTCCCACCTTGCTGTGGTTAGCTTGTTCTATGGTACCATCATGTCTATATACATAATCCCCCAGTCAAGCTCATCTCCTGATAAGAACAAAAAGGTTGCAGTTCTGTATCTTGTGGTCACTCCCCTGCTTAACCCCATCATTTACACTTTGCGGAATAAGGATATCCACAGGGCTGTGATCAAGGTGTTGAAAAGAAGGAACTTTGAAGAAAAACCATGAAGATTCTTATCTTGTTGAATTCATCTGTTTTGACTCTTCCTTAAAGTCATTATCAATATGTCACTAAAATAAGTCAGCTGTTTATGTCTGAAAAGTTTTCTGAAACATCAGACATGATTATCAATTGACTGGAATGCAATTTAAGTCTGATTCCCCTAACTTTGTTCAAAGAAAGGCTTGGAACAAAAAGCTACAAAAGCTCAATCTGTTTTAATTACTGGAAAACTACTGCAGAAAGGAACTGCAGCATGCTTAGTACTTTGAAAGAGTAAGAAAAGTGGGACAATATTAAGAGAATTTTTCAGGCAAAAATTGGCATGGGCCCAAGGTACTTGCAGGACCACCTTCTGCTGGCCTCCCACCTCTCTGTACAGTCTCATAGAGCTGTCCTCCTCCGGGTGCCATCGGCCATACAATGTCAGCTGGCGATCCCCAGGATGAGGGCATTCTCTGTGGCTGCACTGACCCTCTGGAATGGGCTACCCACTGAGCTCTGAACGACTCCAGATCTCTGCACTTTTCATACTGGCTTGAAGACATGGCTGTTCCACCAAATCCCATGACTGGTTACAGGGTTTTATAATCAGGAATTTTATAAATTGGACTGTTTTAGTTGTATTATTGTCTGCTTTTACCATGTGAGCCACGCTGGGTCCCAAAGGGAGAAGGGCAGCACACAAATTTTAATAATAAAATAAATAAATAATAATAAATGTTCTTAATTTGGTTCAAACTCATGATAAAATTACATAGCACTGCAAAGGTGGTACCCTTTTCATCTCTCACTGCAATCTAATCCTGATGGGTTAAAAATTGTAGCTCTACATTGTATCAGCTATAATAATAGTGTACTGTCTAACATATACTCCCTAAAGCGTGATGAAAATGTTATTTTTGAAAGATAGTCCTGGGAAATGCTAAATAGGAATTACAATAGAAGCCTTTGTCTAAAATTTGCCATATAGGCAAAATAAGTTTTACTCTGGAAATGAAAAAAGATAATGACAAAGAAAGTGAGGAAGATTTATAACCAAATTCAATGACACCAAAAATTAACAATACTGTCCTGAATTACAATATAAAAGGTACACTCACACAATTTTGCTGTGTATGCTCAAAGACATATAGTTTTGCAATTATGACCATTGTATGCTCAAAATGTAAGATTTAAATTGGGGTCATCTAAAACTCAAGCAGTTAGTTCATAAAAGCCCAGCAGTTATCTCATCTCATCTCCTTCACTGAAGGATATTTTAGAATTCATCTTCGAAATAATCTGTTTCCTGACATTATTAATCAGGGATCTTACCAAATTTATGGAAAATTTTTGCTGACCAGTATCGGAGGCAGAACATTGCAAGACAATATGGCTGGAGCAGGCAGGCTGGCATGTTAAGGGAAAGGGATGTGCAATCGGAGCACTAACTTCTTCTATCAGCATCTTAGTACTTTATCGAGTCTGCTGAAATGGGAACATTAAGATGGAAGGCGACTTTGAACTTTTCCTGTCCACTGTTAAAAGCAAGAAAGCCAAAGTATATTTCACAGTAGCAACCCAGGTTGTGTTCATCAATCTATAACAAAGGGGAGTCCATCATCTTCTGGAGCAGAAATTGATTTTCCTCCAATTCAAACAGTCTTTGGAGGTTAGAAAGATGCTGCTCTGTTTCCATGGCTTATTCTCTTCTATTCATAATTTCCAAAGAGCTTAACCTTTATCCCTTTTAATACGTAGCCCGTAGAAGTCTATAATTAGGTGGTATTCTTTAATATGTATTATGCAGACTTCTTTCATCCTAACTTGATCGGTAGCTGGGAAGGAGTCCTTTGACTGATATAATATGTACGCAAGAAAACAAAATAATGTTATGTTGTATATTGTAAATATTTGTATTGTAAAGTGCCCAGAGCTACCTTATGCTTAAATGGGTTGTCAAGAAATTTAATAAAACAAATAAAATAAATGTTTTTTTTCTTTATGATTGTGTATTTGCAGTTAAAAATAAAATTATTTATTTTTTTATTTTTCTTTATTTCTTTTTTTAAAAAAATACACAATTTTGCGTAAATACTGGACAAAGACCATAATATTTTAAAATGATATTTATCTTATATAAACGATTATTAAATCGTGGACTTGGTCACCCTGAGAAATTCCCTCCATTCCTGGGTGTGGCCAGTGGGCCTTGTGAAGAATTACCTTAATAAAGGAAGTACACCTCTCGGGGTACCTCCTGGGACCCCAAGAGGTGGCACAAGGATTTTAAGGGTTTTAAGGGACATAGTAAGAGGGTGCTACATTGTTTTTTAATGAGATATTTAAGAGGTTTGGGGAGGGGGTGGGTTGTGATTACCAGAAGGTTGCTGGGGGAGACCTCCTCCGAGTCACTTGCAGTCCTGGCTGGGGATGGGGAGCGATGGTGAAGAAGAGGGATGGGGTCCTCTAAGGACCCTAGGGGATAGGGTGGGAACTTTGATTATGGTTGTGATTGGGAATGGAGGCAGGTCGATGAACGGAGGGCCGTATCAGCATATAGTATCACTATCTTCGAGATGCGCCATACTCTGACCCTCCTGGTTTCACCCGACTTCCTGGGGGTATGAGAGGGAGGCCCTCTGGGCTCCAACTGGTCTATTTTAATGCCAGATCAGTGGTTAACAAAGCTCCCCTCATTCAGGATTTGATCGAGGAGCAAAACACAGACCTGGCTTCCATTACAGAAACCTGGTTAGGCTTGGAAGGGAGGTGTTCCTCTGACTGAACTTTGCCCACCAGATTTCCATGTGCTGTACCAGCCAAGGGCCCAGGGGAGGGGAGAAGGGGTGGCAGTTGTTGTTAGGGAGGCCCTAAGACCGCGGGAGGTCACTGTTCCTCAGATAGATGGATGTGAAACCCTCCTCATGAGATGGGGCCCTCAGGAACAGTTGGGCCTGTTGATTACGTATATGTCTCCCAGTTGCATAGTGATGGCCCTGCCCAGCCTGCTTGATGCTCCGGCAGGGCTGGTGGTGGAATTCCCCAGATTTATTGTGCTGGGGGACTTTAATCTGTCATCCCTGGGCAGGGGGCAGGGGATGACTTGGGAGTTCATGGTTTCCATGGCAGCCATGGAACTGACTCAGATTATTCAAGGCCCTACTCATGAAAGAGGGCACACACCCAATCTTGTTTTCATCTCTGAACAGTGGCATGGTGATTTGGGGGGGGGGGGGGGGAATTACTTGCTGTTTGTCTCCTGTCATGGTCCGATCACTATCTCCTGCAGCTGGGCTTCCAGTATGCCATGTCTCCCTGCTGGGATGCAGAACCTACCACCTAGTTCCACCCCAGGCACCTGATGGACCCGGACAGGTTCCAGGCAGAGCTTGGGATGATTCCTCTCTCTCTCTCCCATGACTCGATCGAGACCCTGGTGGAAGCCTGGGATGAGGCAGCTGCTGGGGCTCTCAATCATGTTGTTCCTATGCAGCCTCTCACTTGACGCAGATCTCAGTTGGCCCCTTGGTTTACTGAGGAGTTCCAGGGGATGAAGCATAGGAGGAGAGGCCTAGAGAGCTGTTGGAGGGCCAGTCATTCTGAATCTGACCGTGCACAGCTAAGAAAGTTTATGTATTCTTACCTGGTGGAGATGGCTGCGGCAAAGTGTCGTTACTTCTCTGCCCTTATCACGTCCGCAGATAATCACCCAGATGCCCTGTTTATGGTCTACCACTCCCTCCTGAACCAGATGGCAAGGGAGGACCCTTTGTGAGGGCGGGCCGAGGAGTTTAGTCAACATCTGTTGGACAAGATCGCTCAGATTCAGGATGGCTTGAACTCTGACTGGGCGGGGTCAGACGGTGGGGAGGCATCTGGTCTTGTGGTCTGGGAAGAGTTTGACCCTGTCACCCCTGAGAAAGTGGACAGGATCATGAGGAAACTGAATGCCGCCACTTACTTGCTGGACCTGTGTCTCTCCTGGCTGGTCTATTCAGCACGGGAAGTGACACATGGTTGGATTCAGGCAGTGATAACTGCATCTTTGGATGAGGGGAGCTTTCCCTCCACCTTGAAGGAGGCGGTGGTTAGGCCTCTCCTCAAGAAACCTGCTTTGGATCTGAACATTTTAGGCAACTTTCATCCAGTCTCCAACCTCTGCTTTGTGGCAAAGGTTGTTGAGAGCATGGTGGCACATCAGTTCACAGTGGCCCTGGATGAAACAGATTATCTAGATCCATACCAATTGGTTTCAGGCCTGGATATGGCACAGATATGGCATTAGTTGCGCTGGTGGATGATCTCTGGAGGGCTTGGGACAGAGATTATTCCTCTGTTCTGGTCCTATTAGATCTTTCGGCGGCCTTTGATACCATTGACCATGGTATCTTGCTGCGACGCCTCAAGGGGTTAGGAGTGGGAGGTACTGTTTTACAGTGGTTCACCTCCTACCTCCCAGATTGTATGCAAGCGGTGTTGGTGGGAGGGCAGAGATTGGCCTTGAGGCCTCTCACTTGTGGGGGGCCTCAGGGGTCAGTCGTCTTGCCTCTTCTGTTCAACATTTACATGAAGGGGCTAGGAGAGATCATCTGTGGTTTTGGGGTGGGGTATCACCAGTACCCTGATGATACCCAACTTTTTATATCCACCCCAAACCAGCCCAGTGATGCCCTCGACATGATGGCCCAGTGCCTGGAAGCGGTATGGGTCTGGATGGGAAGGAACAGGCTTCAGCTCAACCCGACCAAGATTGAGTGTCTGTGGATACCAGCATCGCGGACCGAACGAGAGGTTCCATCTCTGACTATAGGGGGTGAGGTGTTGCCCTCTGTAGACAGGGCGTGCAACCTGGGTGTCCTTCTGGATTCACGGTTGGGTTTGGAGGAGCATATAACAGCTGTGACTAGGGGAGCATTTGCCCAGGTTCACCTGGTGTGCCAGTTGCGCCCATATTTGGACCTTGATGCCCTATGCACAGTCACTCATGTGTTAGTCACCTCCCGGATTGACTACTGCAATGTGCTCTATCTGGGGCTGCCCTGGAAGACCACTCGGAGGCTTCAGCTGGTATAGAATGTGGCCGCGCAGGTTGTAATGGGAGGATCCCAATACTCCCATGCTACACCTCTCCTGCGCGACTTGCATTGGTTGCCTGTTGCCCTCTAGGTGAGATTCAAGATGCTGGTGTTAACCTATAAAGCCCTTCATGGCTTAAGTCCAGGATATCTGTCGGACCACCTGCAACCAGCATCGACTTCCCATCACCCGGTGCGTTCCCACAGAATGGGCCTACTCTCGGTGCCGTCAGCAAGGCAATGTCAGCTTCACTGTGGCTGCACCCACCCTTTGGAATCAACTTCCCATGGGTCTTCGGCTGGTCCCCAACCTTCGTACCTTCCACCATGAGTTTTAAGATCTGGCTGTTTAAATGCCCTAGCCAGCACTGATGGGATCTACTGTTTTAAATTGGTTTTAGTCTGTTTTAGTCTGTTTTAATTTGTATTTATTGGGATTGTTTTGTTTGATGTGAGCCGCCCTGGGTCCTTTGGAGAGGGGGCGGCATATAAATCCAAATAATAATAATAATAATAATAATAATAATAATAATAATAATAATAATAATAATAATAATAATAATAATAATATTATTATATAATAATAATCCGAGGAGCTCTACCTTGTCATGGTGGAGGGGCTTGCATGCTCTAATGATCCTAAGAGCTATGCTGAACAGCTGCAACCATATCAGACAGATCTTAGGTGAAGGGCCAGACAAAATTTGCTCCACAACCCATTCAAACATGGTGAATATGAAAAAAATGAAATTTATGCCAACTGAACCGTCGCCCGGATTAACAAGGGTTCCGTTGGATGCTATGGCTCCTGGGCATTCTACGAAAAATGAGCTACAGGGCTCAGCTCCCTCTGCTAGGCAACCAGGGCATGGAGCTGACAAGCTACTGGAAGAAAAACCCCAAAAGCGAAAAATCTGGACTAAGGAAGAAAACACCTTTCTTATGGAAGCTTACTATTAGTCTAAGCCAGCAAAACGTGGATTTCAAAAACAAATGTATCGGATTTGGAAGATGAACCATACGGACTGTGACACCAGTGAACAAAGGTTAATGGACCAACGACATGTAATCCTAAACCACAAATTTTTCACTACAGAAGAATTAATAGCAATAGAAGAGAAAGCAACTAATGGTCTGAGTACATCAACAAAGAAGAGTAACATCAAGAATGATTTGCAGACTCAAAAGCAAATTGAGAAAGAAAGGGAGGAAGAGGATACTGAAATGGATGAAGATATAGAACAAGGAAGCACTGAAGAACAAATACCAAAAGATAGTGCTCAATTAGCTGGAAAAATAAAGCATCAAATGGAAGATGCTAAAAGAACACGTTTGCCAAAACTGAACCAAGTGAACCGGAAAGAATTGAGAAATGTACTAAAAAAGGTCAATGAGGCTGTGCAAACTATTAGAACCACTACATTAGCCAAAACAAATCAACTGATGTATGCAGCAGCCGTCATAACCACCAAAGAACTGGGGTTGAAAATACAAAAGAACCAAAGAGGCAAGAAGGGGAAGCCTAAGTGGAAAATTCGGTTAGAATTGAAGATAAAAAAATTACGTGGAGATTTGAGCAACTTGAAGAACCTAAGGCAAGGTCAGTTAAAGAACAAGCAGGTCAAAAGCAGCCTGGAAGCAAGATATGATCTGAGAAATAAGGAGATTGCGGTAGTAATTGAAGAGCTGAAGCAGAGGGTTGTTGCCATCGCCGAAAAGATTAAAAGGTATGAAAACCGAGTAACTCAGTTCAAAAAAACCTCACAGTTCAGAGCAAATCAGCACCAGTTTTATAAGAGCTTAGAAAATAGAGAAGGAATAACAACAAATGAAAAGCCTGATAAAGAGAAAGCTCTGAAATTCTGGAAGAATTTGTGGGAAAACAACAAGAAGCATAACAGAAATGCAAAATGGATCAAACAGGTTGAGGACTCTATTAAAGTGCATAAAATGGAAGACATGAAAATAACAAAAGCAATGGTGCAAAGACAGTCAAGAAAAGTGAAGAACTGGAGTGCACCTGGGCCAGATGAGCTACATGGCTTCTGGTTAAAGGCACTTACAAGTGTGCACAAAAGATTGGCAACCCAGATGAACCAGGTCCTAAAAACACCTGAAAATGATGAATGGATGACAACTGGAAGAACATTTTTGATCCAAAAAGATAAAGAAAAAGGAAAGGACCCTGGAAACTATAGGCCAATCACCTGTTTGCCAACAACATACAAGCTTCTTACTGGTTTCATTGCAAACCAAATCTATGGATACCTGGAAAGAAATAACTTGCTTCCTGTAGAACAGAAAGGATGCTGCAAAAACTCAAGAGGAACAAAGGATCAATTGCTGATTGACAAGCTAATCCTAAAGAACTCAAAGAAAAGACGAACCAACCTGTTCATGGCTTGGATAGACTATAAGAAAGCATTTGATTCAGTTCCCCATAGCTGGATCAAGAAATGCCTGGAAATCTTTGGCATCAGCAGAAACATACAAAAATTCATGGAATCTTCAATGAACCTCTGGAAAACAAAACTTATGGCTAATGAAGAAGAACTAGGTGAAGTTGAAATTAAACAAGGCATTTTCCAGGGCGATTCCCTTTCCCCCCTACTTTTTATACTCTCAATGCTACCACTGACAATCATTTTGAAAAATCTGAGCTGTGGATACGAACTTGCAAAGAAAGGACTGAAAATCTCGCACTTGATGTACATGGATGATTTGAAGCTGTTTGGTAAAACAAAAGCTGAACTGAATTTATTAACTGAACACACAAAAGAATTCAGCCAAGACATTGGTATGCAGTTTAGAATTGACAAATGTGCAACAATAGCAACCAAAGCAGGTAAGATCATAGAAGAGGATGGGATAGAACTAGAGAATGAAGAAACGATAAAGGCAGTAAAATCAGAAGAAGGCTACAAGTACTTGGGGATTTTAAGGCCTCTGACTTAATGCATAATAAAGTCAAGGAAATAACTTCAGCCAAGTACATTCGGCGAATTCGTAAGATATTAATGTCCAAAGTGAGTGGAGGAAACATCATAAAAGCCATAAATACCTGGGCTATACCTGTGATTCGATACTCTGCAGGAATAATTGACTGGACCCAGATGGAGTTAGACAATTTGGAGAGAAAAACAAGGAAGCTTATGACAATGAATCATGCCTTGCACCCTAAAAGTGATGTTGACCGATTATATTTACCAAGAGCAGAGGGTGGTCGGGGACTCCTACAAGTAAAGCAGACTGTGAAAGAAGAAAAATGCAGCTTGAATGATTACATCCAGAAAAGTGAAGAACCAATGATTAAGGAAGTAAATAAAGGAGGCCTTTTAAAGACAACTAAAACAAAAGCAGAATATAAGAAAGAAGTAATTGAGCAGCGAGCTGAAAATTGGAAAAGCAAAGCTCTGCATGGCCAATACTTGAAAAGTATTGAAGGCAAAGGTGACCAGAAACTAACTTGGAACTGGTTAAGATCAGGAGTACTGAAAAAAGAAACAGAAAGCTTTATTTTGGCAGCTCAAGAACAAGCCCTAGCCACAAACTGCATGAAGGCAAAAATTCAACATGTTACCACCAACAGCAAATGCCGCCTCTGTAATGAGAAAGATGAGACAGTTGACCACCTGATCAGTGGATGCAGCAAAATTTCACAAACCGACTACCTACAACGCCATAACCGTGTTGCTAAGATCATTCACTGGAAATTGTGCCAGAAGTTTGGATTTGAGTACAGCAAAAACCACTGGGAACATCAGGTTGAGAAAGTTCTAGAGAATGAGAAACTCAAGATCTTGTGGGACTTTAGAATTCAGACTGACAGGCACTTGGTCCACAACACACCTGACATAACGGTAGTTGAAAAGAAAAAAGTATGGTTCATTGACATTGCAATACCTGGTGATGTACGGATTGAAGATAAGCAGCAAGAAAAAATCACAAAGTACCGGGACTTGCAAATCGAAGTTGAGCGACTATGGAAAAAGAAATCATGTGTTGTTCCGATTGTAATTGGAGCCCTTGGAGCAATACCCAAAGGGCTACCCTGCTATTTAGAAATTCTAAATTTACCAGACTTGAACATTTTGACTCTACAAAAAACCACCTTACTCGGAACAGCTTACATCCTCCGACGATATCTTAACAGTTCCTAGGTCCTTGGTTAGGACTCGAGCTGCTGAGCTATTAACCAGCCTCAAAGACTGTGAATCTCACTACAGATTAAATAATAATAATAATAATAATAATAATAATAATAATAATAATAATAATAATAATAATAATAATCCCCTCCGAGGAGCTCTACCTTGTCGTGGTGGAGGGGCTTGCGTGCTCTAATGATCCTAAGAGCTATGCTGAACAGGTGCAACCATATCAGACAGATCTTAGGTGAAGGGCCAGACAAAATCTGCTCCACAACCCATTCAAACATGGTGAATACAAAAAAAATGAAATTTATGCTGGCTGAACCGTCACCTAGATTAACAAGGGTTCCGTTGGATGCTATGGCTCCTGGGCATTCTACGAAAAATGAGCTACAGGGCTCAGCTCCCTCTGCTAGGCAACCACGGCATGGAGCTGACAAGCTACTGGAAGAAAAACCCCAAAAGCGAAAAATCTGGACTAAGGAAGAAAACACCTTTATTATCGAGCTGCTGAGCTATTAACCAGCCTCAAAGACTGTGAATCTCACTACAGATTAACCAATAATAATAATAATAGAATCTTAACAAGTCCAGAAACATTTTTACATCCTGTGGTAAATATAAAAATTATTGGCCTATTATATTTTGCAAAAAGGATCATTTATTCTCAAATTGAATCAAAGGTAACTTTTCTGGTATATCACATACATAATTTGATTAACAATATTGGTATCTGTGAAGTGTGAGAGGTTTTTTGAGTTTCAAAATCTACAATTAATAGATCTCAAATAATAATGAAGAAATATTTCTCTTTAGAATAGAATAGAATAACAGAGTTGGAAGGAACCTGGAGGTCTTCCTGCTCAGGCAGGAAACCCTACACCATTTCAGACAAACGGTTATCCAACATCTTCTTAAAAATGTCCAGTGTTGGAGCATTCACAACTTCTGCAGGCAAGTTGTTCCACTTATTGATTGTTCTAACTGTCAGGAAATTTCTCCTTAGTTCTAAGTTGCTTCTCTCCTTGATTAGTTTCCACCCATTGCTTCTTGTTCTACCCTCAGGTGCTTTGAAGAATAGCTTGACTCCCTCTTCTTTGTGGCAGCCCTTGAGATATTGGAACAAAGGATATCATGTCTCCCCTAGTCCTTCTCTTCATTAAACTAGACATACCCAGTTCCTGCAACTGTTTGTCATGTTTTAGCCTCCAGTCCCCTAATCATGTTTGTTGCTCTTCTCTGCACTCTTTCTAGAGTCTCAATGTATTTTTTACATTGTGGCAACCAAAACTGAATGCAATATTCCAAGTGTGGCCTTACCAAGGCATTATAAATTGGTATTAACACTTCACATGATCTTGATTCTATTCCTCTGTTTATGCAGCCCAGAACTGTATTGGCTTTGTTGGCAGCTGCTGCACACTGCTGGTTTATATCTAAATGGTTGTCCACTAGGACTCCAAGATCCCTCTCACAGTTATTACTATTGAGCAAGTTATCACATATACAGTACCTGTGCATTTTGTTTTCCTTCCCTAAATGTAGAACCTTACTTTTTTCACTGTTGAATTTCATTTTAGTACCCAATGTTCAAGTCTGTCAAGATCTTTCTGTATCTTGAGCCTATCTTCTGGAGTGTTGGCTATTCCTGCTAGCTTGATGTCATCTGCAAATTTGATGAATTCCCCATCTATCCCCTCGTCCAAGATGTTGAAGAGCACTGGGCCTAAAACAGAGCCCTGGGGTACTCCACTGCATACTTCCCTCCATGTAGATGCAGTTCCATTGAGGACTACATGTTGAGTGCAGTTGGTCAGCCAGCTACGAATCCATTTGTTGGTGATGCTGTCTAACCCACATTTTTCTACTTTATCTAGTAATAGGTTATGGTCTACTTTATCAAATGCTTTACTGAAGTCCAAGTAAATTATATTGACAGCATTTCTCTGGTCCACTAATTTTGTCACTTTGGCATGATCTGTTTTTGACAAACCCATAATGGCTTTTGGTTATTACTTGGTTTGCTTCTAGATATTCGGTGATTCATTGTTTGATTATCTTTTCCAGAATCTTCCCTGGTATTGAGGTCAAACTGATAGGTCTGTAATCTCCTGGATCTTTTTCTTTTTTCCTTTTTTGAAGAAGAGGATTACATCAGCTCTTTTCCAATCCTCTAGCAGTTCCCCTGTGCTCCAGGATTTTTGAAAGATATAGTTCAGTGATTCTGAGATCTTGTCTGCCAGTTTCTTCAGAAACGTGGGGTGTAGTTCATCTGGCCCTGGTGATTTGAACTCATCTAGGGTAGACAGGTGCTCACTTACCATTTTCTTCCCTATTTTAACTTGTTTTCGTAATCTGTTTTTGTGGTGCTGTTTTTGATTGGTTGGATTGTTTTTTCCCTTTGTGTAAAGACAGATGAAAAAAGTTAAGTAGTTAAGTAGTTCTGCTTTCTCCCTGTTGCTTGTCACCTTCTTGTCACTTTATCCCAGCAATGGACCAATTGTTTCCTTGACTTTTTTCTATTTTTTAACATGTTGGAAAAGCATTTTCTTTTTTGGTTATTTTTTACTTTTGTCACAAGCCTTTGTTCATTGTGAGCTTTCCTCACTTCATCTTTACGAGCTCGGGCTATTTGCTGATATTGTCTGGCTAGACCACTTTACAGTGCATACCACTTTACAGCCCTCTTTAAGCAGTTTGCAGAGTCAGAATATTGCCCCCAACAATCTGGGTCCTCATTTTACCCACCTTGGAAGGATGGAAGGCTGAGTCAACCTTGAGCCTGGTGAAATTTGAACTGCCAAATTGCAGATACCTGGCAGTTAGCAGAAGCAGCCTGCAGTACTGCACTCTATCCACTGCACCACCATGGCTCATATTAAGTAAAATTGGAATTCCAAGACTCTCTGTAGTGCTAATTGAAAAGCAACCCCTCTAACAGTTCAACAACAGGAAGTAACTAAAAAGCACCACGTAAAACATTCCTCCAACCCCTTCTAATCAACCCTCTGAAGAGTAGAATGTGTGGGAATGAGGAATAATAAAACTCAGAGGCTTCATCTTCCTATTTTTTAGGTGCATCTCTTTTTCCGTGGCTTATTATTTATTCTGGAACATCTAAGAATTAGTCATCAAAGATACTCTAGATGTCTTGCCTTCCATAAGTGACTTCATAAAGTTTTAATCATTGTGGTGGAATCTCCAGCTAGGCAGGAGGGAGAGGTCAAGAGGGGTCTAAGTTTAGAGGAGTTGTACTGCAGTGAGTAGCACAAGCCAGTCCTCCCCCAGAATCCTGGAAGCCTTAGCTTATAATAGAATGAATGAGAAGGAGGTCTTCTCCTCAAGCAGGAGGACCTATACTTTAGACAAGTGACTGTCTAGACTCTTCTTAAAAACATCCAGTGGTGGAGCACCTACAATCTGGAGGCAAGCTGTTCCACTGGTTAATTGTCCTCACTGTTAAGAAGCTTCTCCTTAATTCCAGATTGCTTCTCTCTTTGATTAGTTTCCAACCATTGTTTCTTGTCCTGCCCTCCAGTGCTTTGGAGAATAGTTTGACTGCCTATTCCAATGATGGCTAACCTTTTTGCCATCATGTGCCAAAAGCAGGGGGATTGGGGGGATCGCACATGCGCGTGCCCACACCCATAATTCTATGTGCCTCAACCCCGTGTATATGTGTGCAACCACTCCACGCTTCCCCCGCTTTTGGCACGTGATGGCATGGTGGGCCCAGTAGGCCCATTTTTTGCCCTCTCCAGACTCCAGAGCCTTTCTAAGAGCCTGAGGTGGGCAAAAATGGCCTTTCCCCCCGGAGGCCCTCTGGAGGCCAGAAATGGCTTGTTTGCTGACTTCCAGTGGGCCCAGAAGGCCTGAAAATCAGCTGGAGCTGAGCTCACATGCCCACCAATATGGCTCTATGTGCCACCTGTGGCACGTGTGCCATAAGTTCGCCATTATGGCCCTATTCTTTGTGGCAATCCCTCAAGGACTGCTTTCATGTCACCTCTAATTCTTCTTTTATTTAGACTAGCCAGCCCTAAATCTTGCAGCCATTCTTCATATGTTTTAGTCTCCAGGTGTTTGATCATCTTAGTTGCTCGTCTCTGAATTTTTTCTAAAGTCTCAATATCTTTTTTACAATATGGTGAACAAAATTGGTTGCAGTATTCCATGTGTAGTCTTCAGGTAAAGGTAAAGGTTCTCCTCACACACATGTGCAAGTCATTCCCAACTCTAGGAGGCGGTGCTCATCTCCATTTCAAAGCCAAAGAGCCAGCACTGTCCAAAGACATCTCCATGGTCATGTGGCCAGCATGTCTAAACACCAAAGACACATGGAACGCTGTTACCTTCCAATCAAAGGTGGTCTCTATTTTTCTACTCCCAATTTTTACGTGCTTTCAAACTACTAGGTTGGCTGAAACTGGGACAAGTAATGTGAGCTCACTCTGTTACTAGGTATTCAAACTGCTGAACTGTCGACATTCCAATCGATAAGCTCAGTGTCATAGTTACTGAGCCGCTGCGTCCCTATATTTTAAAAAACTTTAAAAAGCAGTACTAATACTTGAGATCATCCTCATTCTATGCCTCTGTTTATACAACCCAGGATTTTATTAGCTTTTTTTTTGTCTGCCGCTGCACTGCTGGCTCATATTCAGGTGATCATCCACTAAGACTCCAAGGTTCCTTTCACAGTTACTATTTTTGAGCCAGGTCTCACCTAATCTGTACTTGTCCCTTTGATTTTTTTCCTGCCTAAATGTAAAACTTTGCTTTTCTCCACACTGAAATTCATTTTGTTGGATAGGGCCCATTGTTCAAGTCTGTCAAGACCTTTTTGATCTTGAGCTTGTCTTCTGGGGTGCTGGCTATTCCTGCCAGTTAAGTATCATCTGCAAATTTGATGAGTTTCCCTTCTATTCCCTCATCTAAATCATTTAGACTTAGTTTGTTGTTCCCAAGGGAATGCAGTCATTGTGGTGAGATTCTTACACCATGATTGTGTTGCAATAAAATTTCTGTTTGAGAGTCTTAACAAGTTTTGGTTGCTCTCAGCTGACAATCATGGAGAATCTTCTTCTAAAACCACTCATGAAAATTGAAAAATCATCTTAGTGTGACTGAACATTTAGTAACGAACATATATTTTCCCTCCTATTTAGTCCACATTACCAGAACAATCATTCTAAATGGTCATATTTGATTTAGGTAAATAAAGTACCAGAAGTACCACTTCTGTCCATATCTGTATTCTCCTTTAATTCACTGAATTCCTAAACTCTTCATCATCCATTCTTACTTGGAAACCAGCTAATTGCAACAAATTTAACACAAATTGATGAGGTAAAATAATATTTTCTTTACACCTCATAACATTAATTATATTATCTAAAGATGGAGCAAAACATTTATAATGATTTACTGAAGAGGATCCAAGGGGAGTGGAGTAATTTCCCTTAAGTGGGCCTCTAGTTGAAAAAAGCTCCTCTTATATTAAAGAAGGAAGATAACATCTTCTCACTTCTCTTCAGGTCCTGAATAATTGCTTCATTAAGGTAAAGTATATTTCAAATTGACTTCAGCTCCTATGGATTTAACTAATACCATTTTCTTGGAAATCAAAGACAGTTTGTTTCTATCTGTCTGTCTGTCTGTCTGATTCTCTCTCTCTCTCTCTCTCTCTCTCTCTCTTTCTCTCTCTCTCTCTCTCTCTCTCTCTCTCTCTCTCTCTCTCTCTCTCTCTCTCTCTCTGTCTCTCTTTTCCCCCATGATGTTTCTTTGACTTCCAAGTCCAGTTGTGACCCTATTTCTATTAGGTTACCTAGAATCTATATCTCATTTAGAGCAGCCAAAAACATTCTGTTCTGTACTAATCAAAGGATACAATCCAGATAGATGCATTGTAAATTAAGATTTCTTAGCTGACATTGTTTTAGAATAGAATAGAATAGAATAGAATAGAATAGAATAGAATAGAATAGAATAGAATAGAATAGAATAGAGTAGAGTAGAGTAGAGTAGAGTAGAGTAGAGTAGAGTAGAGTAGAGTAGAGTAGAGTAGAGTAGAACAGAACAGAACAGAAGAGAACAGAATTCTTTATTGGTCAAGTGTGAATGGACATACAAGGAATTTTTCTTTGGTGCATATGCTCTCAGTGTACGTAAAAAGACAAGATACACTCATCAAGAAGCACAAGGCACAGCACCCAATGACGGTCATATAATACAATAAATAATAATATCATATTAGGAAACAATATCAATCTAAATTGCAAGGATACAAGCAACGAAGTTACAGTCATGCAGTCAAAAGTGGGAGCAGTGGGTGTACTGATTTCTTTTCCTCTTCCCTATCCAAGTTTTGTGATTAAAGTTATTGTACATCATTATCTCTGGTCTATAGGCAGAATGCCAAGATGAGCACTGAGAACTTCACTTCAGAAACAGGGTTCATCCTCTTGGGACTTACCTCTCATCAAAATCAACGCATTGTGCTATTTATGGTTTTCCTAATAATGTACTTGCTCACAGTTTTGGGCAACCTGCTAATCATTATATTGGTGCACATGGATGTTCAACTGCACACACCTATGTACTTCTTTCTCAGCCACCTTGCAAGCTTGGACATAGCGTATGTCACTAGCTCTTTGCCTCAGACATTAGCACATCTCTTGACTAGAAAAAGAGTGGTTTCCGTGATAGGTTGCATCTTACAGGGCGGCACTGCTCTGAGCTTGGGCAGTACTGAATGTTTACTGTTGGGTGTCATGGCTTATGATCGCTACTTGGCCATCTGCAACCCCTTGAGATATGCCTCTGCCATGAACAGAAAGCACCAACATCTGCTTGCCATCTCCTGCTGGATCATAGGCTGCCTCGTCTCAATGGTCACCATTGTTTGCATCTTTCGTCATTCCTTCTGTGGTCCCAATCACATTAACCACTTTTTTTGTGAGGTGCGTTTTTTGCTAGCTCTTGCATGTGACGATGTAAACCGCACCAGAGGCATACTTAATGGTTTATCAGTAGTTGTAGTTCTGATTCCCTTTTCAGTTATCTTGTGTTCCTATTGTTTCATCCTGCATTCAATTTTTCAAATGCAGTCAGTTGCAGGACGTTATAAGGTTTTCTCCACCTGTGGCTCTCACCTTGTTGTGGTCACCTTGTTCTATGGAACCATCATGTCTATATACATAAGGCCCCATTCAAGCTCATCCCCTGATAAGAACAAAAAGGTTGCAGTTCTGTACCTTGTGATCACTCCTCTGCTTAACCCCATCATTTACACTTTGCGGAATAAGGATATCCACAGGGCTGTGATCAAGGTGTTGAAAAGAAGGAACTTTGAAGAAAAACCATGAAGATTCTTATCTTGTTGAATTCATCTCTTTTGACTCAAAGCCTCTTCCTTAAAGTCTTTACCAATATGTCATTAATCTTATTGTAATTCATGAATTTAATTTGAAAATCTTACACTGCTATGGTATTTAAAAAAGAACTATGCTGATATAATTTATTCTTCTTTCTATATTGCCCCTCCCCATGATGTTTTGTGGATGTTTACAAACTCTCTGTTCAAGGAAATGTTCTACAGCAGGGGTGTCAAACTCAAGGCCCATGGGCCGAATCCAAACTGTGGGGCCAACCTTGGAAACAGCAAAGGCCAACGATGCCTCTGCCAATGAAAATGGAGTTGCCCTCCTGAGCTCTATTTTCAGCTGCAACAGCCTCCTGCAACCCTCTGCAAACAAAAACAGAGCTCCAGAGGACAGCATGTGGCCCTCCCAAGCTTTGTTTTCACTAGAAGAGTGCTTGGACCACCACGGGGCCCTTGAGTGATGTTGAGATGGCCTAACACAACCCAATTATTTAATTTCATTTTAGTCTATTTTAAATTTTGTATTTATATGTTTTATTTTATGGCTGTACACCGCCCTGAGTCCTTCGGGAGTAGGGCGTATATAAATTCAATAGAATCTAAATCTAAATCTAAAATCTAACCCTGATGTGGCCTTCAGTGATATCTAATTTGACACCCCTGTTCTACAGCATCTTACATATCAATGCAAGAGTCACAAACCTATATTTTCTCCCATCCAATCCTTCCCCTTAGGTACTACAGGAAAGAATAGGCCTATGTTCTACTGAGCTCTCTACTGAGAGCTAAAATAGAAGGTTCAAACTGTGAGTCAATTGCCTTTTCAATGCATCAAGAGATAAGGTCTGTTTTCCACCACAAAGATGCATACCAATCCGGCTCAAAAAAGATTTCTTTACAAATTTGAATAGAATTATAGCAAAATTTATATGGCAGGACAAAAAGCCAAGAATTAAATTAAAATTATTACAAGGTGCAAAAGAAAGAGGAGGATTTGGTCTTCCAAATTGGGAAAAATATTGACAAGCTGCAGCCCTGGTTTGGGTAAGTGATTGGCTACACCTCAAAAATAGACGATTGCTGACACTAGAAGGACATGAACTTCTCAGATGATAGGGTGCTATCATCTGGGAAGAGAAGTATAAGGTTCATCAGAACTTCCAAAGGCATTATATTAGGAGGGCACTTTTAGATATTTGGATTAAGACCAAAAGAAGTATTTATTTGTTTGTTTGTTTGTTTGTTTGTTTGTTTGTTTGTTTGTTTGTTTGTCATATTTCTATGCCGCCCACTCTCTGAGGACTCTGGGCAGCTTACACCGAAGACAGTATACTAAATAGCATATTGCCCCCAACAATCTGGGTCCTCATTTTACCCACCTCGGAAGGATGGAAGGCTGAGTCAACCTTGAGCCGGTGACATTCGATCCGCTGATCTGCTGAACTAGCAGTCAGCTGAAGTAACTGCACTACTGCACTCTAACCACTGCACCACCTCGGCTCAGTAACTTTATAGACATCCCCAATTGGTTATTGACAGTAGAAATGCTCACACATCCTAATCTTCTCAAAACAGGAGGGGCTGTTACATATGAAGAATTATTAAACATGAAAAGGGAATTAAAATCAAGGAACAAGTTAAAGGAAGAAGGAATTGAATTAGAATGGTGGATATACCTACAAATACACATAAATACTTCATAAATCCAAATTTACAAAGAATAAAAAAAGAGCGGGATAGAAAATTAGAATCATCAGAACTGGATGAAATTTTACTAAGCACAGAGGGAAAGGCCATAAAAAAACTGTACCACTATTTATCAGAACACGATATGCTCGAAGAACAAGTTAAGGAGACAATGATAATCTGGAGTTTTGGGTACAGTATTAATTTGGACAATTGGCAAAATCTGTGGGGAAAAAATATCAAAATCATACTGGCGGCTTTTTATAAAGAAAACCTGTATAAAATTTTTACAGGTGGTACTTCCCACCCACAAGATTGGCAAGAATTAGTAAAAAATACTCCCCAATTTGTTGGAAATGTGAGGTGGAACTAGGGTCATATTACCGTATGTGGTAGGAGTGCTCAAAAGCCAAAAAGTTTCTAGCAGAAAATAAGGAGCTGGTTAGAAGAGATGTTAATGTTTAAAATAGAAGTCAAGCCGGAATTTTTCTTACTGGGCATGACAGATGGCAAATATGACAAAAATGTAACCTATTTAATATTGCATATATAATGACTTGTAAAGAAATACCCTCAGAAGAAGTAATACAGCTATGCAGAGATGGACAGACTTACTTTAGAACTCAAAGACAAAAGTGAATCAACGTACTATGAAGTCTGAAATAAATTTTATAATTAGTTAGATAAGAGGAAGAATGCCAAAAACAAGGGATAACGAATGTCTGGAAATGTGTATATCAATGTATATTGAACTTGTGAATGTAATATTAGTTTATTAAATACATGCATAGTTGGTTAGGAAATAAAATACTGTATACTTGATATATAATGAAGTAGGAGATATGTAAATTTGTATATAGAGTAAGGAATAGATTACTTAACAACTTGATTTTGATGTAAATGTTAGAAACCAGAGACGTTGAACAATGTTCATTGTTTTATTTTTAAAACTAATAAAATGATAATTAAAAATAAATAAGTAAATGAAATGAAATGGTGGAATGACTGAAGACAGCAAGATAGTTAACAAGGAACTTGGAACTAGATGTCACTGTTTGGGAAATATAAGCCAGAACCACCACCCAGCAGCATGGTAAATTTAACAACTGGTTCTCTGCCCTAATGACTGGCTGGGTGGGTGTGGCCATGGTGGGTGACAGACCAGGGGTGGGACAGGCAATACTTCTGCACCCCCCCAAGAGCAAAAATGTGTCACAGGGGGACATGCTGCCCCCCTGTATCCCCCTGTACCCCGTTTTGGATCTAGTAGGCCTCCCTGCAACCTCTTGGGAGTTAAAACTGGCCAACAGGATCTCACTTCAATGGGGAATGTGGCCCTTTAACTCCTACAAGACCAATCTGAGCTGGCTCTCTCAGTCTCTCAACGGAGACATTTAAGTGAATTTTGCCTTGTTTTAAGAGCTTTCCTGCCACAGTGGTTAAGTGAATCACTGCAATTATTAAGTTAGTAACATGTTGTTAAGTGAATCTCATTTCGCCACTGACATTGCTTGTCAGAAATTTGCAAAAGGAGAATCACATGATCCTGGGACGCTGCGACCGTCATAAATATGAGTCCATTGCCACGCTTCTAAATTTTGACCACATGACCATCAGGATGCTGCAATGGTTGTAAGTGTGAAAAATGGTCTCATGTCACTTTTTTCAGTGCTGTTATAACTTTGACTAAATGGGCTGTTTTAAGTCGAGGGGTACCAGTATGACCTGAGTGAATATCAATTCCTGTACTATTTCTTATCTTCAGAATGTTGATTAAAATCTGGGAGAATCATTGTATTGTTAACTCACAAAGCATCCCTGGCCTGCTCTCGAGTTGCCATAGGCAAGGGGGATGGGAAAACAGTGAGGCAGCATGTCAGTCAAAAACAAAAGCACATTCCAGACATATCTCTCTCAAGGCTGTCTCCCAGGGTTACCCACAGCGGCTGGAGGGGAGTAATTCCTACAACCTGTGAAATTGCTCCATTGGCGAATGTGACTGATGACACACCCTGGGGGGAGGGGGGAAATAGGGTAAAGATTGGATCGTAAATTATGTGGGATCAGAGTTGGCTTCACTTGGAACATGCTGACATGAAGCTCCTAATAAATGACTGGATTTCTTTTGAAGCTTGGCTTGAGGTTCATGATTTAATTAGGGCATCTGTCAGAACCCTGACATGCACTGTATCATGCAACTTTTCTCAATAAGATCCAGGGAGAAGAGATTCTTACCATGGAGACTAAGGACTCGGCTTTGATTTATTGTTTGTATTGGAAGAAATATCCATCTGGTTCAGTTTGAAGCAGGGAGAAAGACATTGGAAACATGGAGGCTGATTGAAAAGATGGTTTAATGATGAAGCAGAAGAACATGGGTGGTTCTGGTGCAGCTGACCACATGGAGTTGAGAATGAGGGGTATTTATACCTTCTCTTGGGGTTTGTATTTTAATTTCCTGTTTCTGTGCAAGAATATGTATTCTATTGGTTGTTGTCAGACTCCCATGGGACCATGTACAAATCTAAGGAGTTTATCTTATCACAAAGCCCTTCTCTGGAGACTCAGGGCGGCTTACAATGCGTTAAGCAATAGCCTTCATACTTTTGTATATTTATACAAAGTCAGCTTATTGCCCCAACAACTGGGTCCTCAACTGGGTCTGAGCAAGTTTGATTGAAGTTTGCTGGGGGTGATGCAATGTCCTTAAGAGATTGTACAATGTAGTGAGCTCTGTGTCTTAGTGAGTTAATCCTATTATATCTCAAAGGGTCATGTCTTAATCCCTTCACCCTGGAGCTGAAGATCTTTTGTTTTGTATATAGGTTGGCCCAATCTTTCTCAATGGGCACAAAAAATCTGCTGGGGGGAGGGAGCTGGGGCTCTGAGTTTGTGTCCTCCTTAAAAATTTTATTTCTCTTTTAGGGAAAATATTTCATCCTGCCTTTTTTTAAAAAATATCCCTCCCTCAAAGTATTTCATTTTTCCTAGGAGAAGGGTGGGTGCTAACTTTCTACATACGTATTGGGCAGAAAGATATCATTCATTGATTATTCTATGATTTTTTTTCCCATTGGGGGTACTACAAATGCTAATTACACAAGAACTTTGCATCACTTCTCGGTTTCAGATCTTCAGTGACTTTGGTGGCAGCTTTTCCAGTCAGCCCTACATTGTCCACTGAGATGTTCTCACCCACTTAATGAAATTGCCAGCATTTCACTAAGTGTGTATACAGTATACTGTGTGTGGCAGAAAAGGCATGTTACGTTACATTGCCCTCCTTATTTGAGTACTTGGAATACATTTGTGGATTTCATGAATTAATAGCTATTCATTTAGATAATTCCCAAAGATTATTGTAGTTCTGTTAATTAAATCTCCTGAGACTCTGAAGTAGTTTAAGATGGGAAAATGAAAAAAAATAAATAACAAGTTTTCTCTTTTGAACAACGAATCATAAAAACTAAAAGCTTCTTTCCTTCTGAATAACAATCTCACAAACCTTTGACATTCTTTGACTGCAAAAATGTGATGGAAAACATACAGTATGTGACAACAACATGTAAATATTAAATCTTTCAAAGAGAACATTATCCTATATGTTGACAAAAGAAAGACTGAGGAGAAAGACTTTTTTTCCTTTCTCTATTTTTTTAAAAAACTGTCGATACGTAAGAAAAAAAATGACATACATTGTTGCTGGTTAAATAAACAACAATAATAAAAAAACCTTGTTAAATAAAATAGAGAAAAGATTAATAATTATCCATATAATATTAATTAGAATTATTTCAGTCCCTCAGATTATGATTTAAAGTAGCTCATATAGTAACATATTGCCTCATCTTTAAAGCATTAAGTATTTTAAGCAATATATAAGAGACCCATATCCTGCATTTATTCCTTGATATAAAGATAATAATTTTATTATCATTAACATAAGATTAGCCTCTCTGATGAACCCCAGATTTCATACAGCCAAAATACTTCAGAAAATATCCCCTTCCCCAAATTAATTTCCTTCTCAAGTAATATGAAATATATTTTAGATTTGTTTTTTAAAAAACTTTATCATTTTTATTTTTATTATATAAACTACAAAGAAGAAAACAAAATAGGAAATTAAGGGAGGGAAAGGAAGTGGGGAAAAGGGAGTATGAGATACAAGGGGGAAGAGAAGGGAGCAGTAAGACCAAAGAATTTGAAAGTATACAATAGATTTTGTAAATAAAAACGATGACAGCTGAGAAGGATTACTAGGTGCAAATACAAATACACATTATTTCCATAGCAAAGAAGATAAAGTAGGAATGGTTAAATTGATTACTTTATTTAAGAAAAAAATATGTTCTTATTTGGCTATCATTCTGGAATTTGTGCTTGTGAAGAGAAAAATAAAACTTTGATCATGGTTTTGTTGATTAGAAACATTTGGTGTTTCTAGAAATGGCTAGTTACGTAGTAATGTGTAAAAGCAAAAAGTTGAGGTTGGAGTGTGTTTATATCTTGTGCTAGGAAGAGTTGGAAGATTTCTTAAACCTGATTTCCCCAAATTGAGTAGTCTAATTTTTTGTTCCACACTTGCATACAAATTGAGCTTAACTTTAATCCTGTTTTTCACATTCCTTATAAAATTGAACAGTTGATTTCACTTCAAGGGCTTCACTCTTAAAAATTACAAATGCTTCTGAACTTCAAAATGCATGAATCTTAATGTAAACACTTAATGTAAGTTTTTGCCATTGATTTATAATTACTAAAATTGCAGCTTAATATTTAAGCATATTTACTTGATATAGCGTGATACATTTTTAAAAAAAAAAAACCAAACCCAATCCAAACAAAGTGTATGTCCTATTTCTTATAGCAGTTTATGGATATTTTAAATTTCAAAGGCCAAAATTAAACATTTTCAAGTTTTGTTTTGTTTTTATTTGATTTATATGCCGCTCTTCTCCGGAGACTCAGGATGGCTCACAATGCATTAAGCAATAGCCTTCATACTTTTGTATATATATATTTATACAAAGTCAGCTTATTGCCCCCACAAACTCGGTCCTCAATTTACCCACCTTAGAAAGGATAGAAGGCTGAGTCAGCCTTGAGCCTGGCTAGGATTGAACTCGCAGAATTACAGGCAGCTGGATGTTAATTGCTGCCTTTTAGTAGGAGGCATTAGCTCCCTAAGCTACTCAGGCTCCTTGATAGTTGATAGTGTAATCAGATTATGATTTGTATTTCTTTTTTGTAACTCAGTCATTAAGTCATGTCTGAGTTTTGGAAACCCATAGACCATAGTACATCAGGCCTCCCATTCTCCAGTGTCTCCTGCAGCTTGCCCAAATTTATGTTTGTTGTGGAGATGACATTATTTAACTACCTCATCCTCTGCCGTCCCCTTCTCCTTTTGCCTTCTGTATTTTCCAACATCAGGATCTTTTCCAATAATTCTTCTCTCTTCTCATTTGATGGCCAAAGTGTTAGAGCTTCAGCTTCAGTATCTGTCCTTCAAAAGAACATTCAGGTTGATTTCCTTCAGGATTGATGGATTTGATCTCCTTGCAGTCCAAGTGAAGAGTCTTTTCCAACAACAATTCAAAAGCATCAATTCTTTCACGGTCATCCTTCCTTATGGTCCAACTCTCACAGGTATACATTATTACTGGAAAAACCCATAGCTTTGACAATATGGACCTTTGTTGGAAAGGTGATGTCTCTGATTTTTAATATAACTTTAGCAATGACACACATAATTATTCAAAATGTCTGCATAGTTGATCTAAAGAAACAATTTATATTCAAAGTACTTTACTTCACTTATTGATTAAGCTGGAGGAACATAGCAGACTAAGATTCTTAAATTAAATAAATGAATTAAAACAAGCTTAGTGAAAAGAGTCAAAAGAGATGAATTCAACAAGATAAGAATAAATAAGAAAAGAGATGAATTCAACAAGATAAGAATGTTTTATGGTTTTTCTTCAAAGTTCCTTCTTTTCAACACCTTGATCATAGCCCTGTGGATATCCTTATTCCTCAAAGTGTAAATGATGGGGTTAAGCAGGGGAGTGACCACAAGGTATAGAACTGCAATCTTTTTGTTCCTATCAGGAGATGAACTTGAATGGGGGGTTATGTATATAGAGATGATGGTACCATAGAACAAGGTGACCACAAGAAGATGGGAGCCACAGGTGGAGAAAACCTTATAATGTCCTGCAACTGACTGCATTTGAAAAATTGAGTGCAGGATGCAACAATAGGAACACACGATAACTGAAAAGGGAACCAGAACTACAACTACTGCTACACCATTAAGTATGTCTCTGGTGCGGTTTATATCATCACATGCAAGAGCTAGCAAAAAACGTAGCTCGCAGAAAAAATGGTTAATGTGATTGGGACCACAGAAGGAATGACGAAAGATGCAAATAATATTGACCATTGAGACGAGGCAGCCTATGATCCAGCAGGAGATGGCAAGGAGATGTTGGTGCTTTCTGTTCATGGCAGAGGCATATCTCAAGGGGTTGCAGATGGCCAAGTAGCGATCATATGCCATGACACCCAACAGCAAACATTCAGTACTGCCCAAGCTAAGAGCACTGCCTCCCTGTAAGATGCAACCTATTGTGGAAAGCACTCCTTTTCCAGCCAAGAGGTGTGCTAACATCTGAGGCAAAGAGCTAGTGACATATGCTATGTCCAAGCTTGCAAGATGGCTGAGAAAGAAGTACATAGGTGTGTGCAGTTGAACATCCATGTGCACCAATATGATAATTAGCAGGTTACCCAAAACAGTGAGCAAATACATTGTTAGGAAAACTGCAAATAGCACAATGCGTTGATTTTGATGAGATGTGAGTCCCAAGAGGATGAACTTTGTTTCTGAAGTGATGTTCTCAGCTCTCATCTTGGCATTTTGCCTGTAGACCAGAGGTAATGATGTACAATGACTTTAATCACAAAACATGAATAGGGAAGAGGAAGAGAAATCTGTCCATCCATTATAACACAGGTAGCAAATCTTGATTTCCAATGCATCTATCTGGATTCTACCTTTTGGTTAGTACAGAACAATACCAAAGACATTGTGAATAGATTATCACAATTGTTGTATTTTCCAGATAATGAATCAACTCCTATCTTGGACTGCTGTTATTAAACTTAGATGTTGAGATGATTCCTACAGAATTTACCGTGTAGACAGAAATCAATGCATTGATAGAATCTGGAACTTCTGCCTAATACCTGTAGGAGAGCTATAGACCATTTTTAGCAAGAGTAAAAAATATCAGATGGAAGGACAATAAGAAGTGATAGGACATACTGGCTTCTTTGTCTCTAACCTTCACAGAATAAATATATGTCATTAAGTAGCTTTGGAAAAAGTCCTTTGTCCATTGGGAAAGAATGCAATCAGGATCCTCTTCATTCAAAGTTACCAATAGCATAGAAACTTATAAACCTCTAACCCATATTAATCATTTCAGAGTTCTCAATATCTTTTGAACAGTCCCTTTATAAACTAACTAGATTGTTATTTATTCATTTCTTAGATTGTCTTATGATCCTATAGGGATCATAGACTCTAAGATCTATTCTATCGACCCTACTATTACGCATGAATTATGATGACAATATCTCAGGGGGTTCTGAAATGATAACATTTGACTATGTTTAGGCATCATTCACTGGGAATTGTGCAGCAACCACGGGTTTTGCATTTTGGAAGCTTTTTGGCTGCTATACACGAGATATAGATTCCTGGTAACCTAATATAAATAGGGCCATAGTTGGACTGAAGAGTTTAAAAGACATCCTTGAAAAAGAAAACAAGAAGGGAAAGAGAGAGAAAGGGGTGGGGGGAGAGAGAGATAGATAGAAAAAGATTGTCATTGATTGCCCAGAAAATGGTATCAGTGAAATTCACAGGAGGTGATTTCAAGTTGAAATATACTTTACCTTAATGAAGCAATTATTCACGATCTGAAGAGAAGTGGGAACATGTTATCTTCCTTCTTTAATATGAGGGGAGCTTTTATCAACTAGAGGCCCACTTAAGGGAAATTACTCCACTCCCCTTGGTCCTTTTCAGTAAATCATTACAAATGTTTTGCTCCTTCTTTAAATCTCACAATTAATGTTATGATGTGTAAGGAAAATAATTTTTCACTTCATCAATTTGTATTAAATTTTTATGTAGCTATGAGCTGGTTTCCAAGTAAATGTGGGTGATGAAGAGTTTGGGGATTCAGTGAATTAGGGGAGAATACAGATATAGACAGATATTGGGTTTCTGGTACTACATTTACCTAAATCAAATATGACAATTTAGAACAATAGAATGATTATTCTGGCATATGGGGACTAAATAGGAGGGAAAATATATATTTGTTACTAAATGTTCAGTCACACTAAGATGATTTTTCAATTTTCATGAGAGGTCCATCAGGAGAAGATTCTCCATGATTGTCAGATGAGAGCTACCAGAACTACTTGTTAAAAGTCTCAAAAACAGAAATTTTATTGCTACACAATCATGGTAAAAGAAACTCACCACAATGACAGCATTCTCTTGGGAATGACAAACTAAGTCTAAATGATTTAGATGAGGGAATAGAAGGGGAAGTCATCCAATTTGCAGAAGACACTAAACTGGCAGAAATAGACAACACCCCAGAAGATAAGCTCAAGGTCCAAAAAGATCTTGACAGACTTAAAAAATGGGCCCTATGCAATAAAGTGAATTTCAATGTGGAGAAAAGCAAAGTTTTACATTTAAGCAAGAAAAATCAAAGGTATAAGTACTTTTATACTTATTTTGAGCCTGGCTCAAAAATAGTAACTGTGAAAGGGACCTTGGAGTCTTAGTGGACGATCACTTGAATGTGGGCCAGCAGTGAGCAGCAGCAGCAGCCAAAAAAGCTAATAAAATCCTGGGTTGTATAAACAGAGGCATATTGTAGAATGAAAATGAAAATGAAAATGATGTCAAGTATTAGTATTGCTTTTTAAAACTTTTTAACATATAGGGACGTAGTGGCCCAGTGGCTAAGACATTAAGCTTATCCATCAAAAGGACGTCAGTTCAGTGGTTCGAATCCCTAATGCTGCATAACAGGGTGAGTTCCCTTTCCTTGTGCTAGCTTTTACCAACCTAGCAGTTCAAAAGCACATAAAAAATGCAAGTATAAAAATAGGAACCACCGTTGGTTGGAAGATAACAGCATTCCATCTGCCTTTGACATTTAGTCATGCCAGCCACATAACCACAGAGACGTCTTCAGACAATGCTGGCTCTTTGGCTTTTAAACGGAGATGAGGGCCACCCCCGAGAGTCGGGAATGATTTGCACATGTGTGTGAGGAGAACCTTTAGCTTTACCTGAAGACCACACATGGAATACTGCAACCAATTTTGTTCACCATACTGCAAAAAAGATGTTGAGACTTTAGAAAAAGTTTAGAGAAGAGCAACTAAGATGATCAAAGGCCTGCAGACTAAAACATTTGAAGAACAGCTGCAGGATTTGGGTTTGGCTAGTCTAAATAAAAGAAGAATTAGGGGTGATATGAAAGCAGTCCTTGAGGGGTTGCCACAAAAAATAGGGGGTCAAAACATTATTCAAAGCACTGGAGGGCAGGACAAGAAACAATGGTTGGAAGCTAATCAAAGAGAGAAGCAATCTGGAATTAAGAAGAAACTTCTTAACAGTTAGGACAATTAACCAGTGAAACAGCTTGCCTCCAGAAATCATGGGCACTCCACCACTGGATGTTTTTAAGAAGAGTCTAGACAGTCACATGTTTGAAATGGTAGTCATTTGTCTGAAATAGAATCATTCATTATTATACAGAGAGAAGAGAAGTGGAGAGAGCACACAGCCTGGGGGGGGGGGGGGGCTGTGCTAATTGTACAGGTATCTGATGTGATTCTGCTTAGCTTCACCTTCTGCTTCCTGTTTGTTAGGAAGCTTATGATCCACTTACAAGTGTGTTCAGGTACCTGTAGCTGGTTTAGTTTAGTTAGACGTGTATCTGGAATGATGATATTGAATGCTGAACTAAAGTCTACAAAGAGGACCCTTGCGTAGGTCTTTGGAGATTCAAGATGTTGTAGGATGCAGTGCAGAGCCATATTAACAGCATCATCTGTTGATCTATTTGCTCAGTATATAAATTGCAAGGGGTCTAACAGAGGATCCATGATGGTTTTCAAATGGGACAGCACTAGCCTTTCAAAGGTTTTCATGACTACAGATGTTAGAGCAACTGGTCTGTAGTCATTTAGTTCCTTGATGGTGGGCTTCTTCGGCACTGGGATGATAGCAGAGCATTTGAAGCAAGAAGGAACATAGCACATCTCTAGTGATTTATTAAAGATGCGGGTGAAGATGGGGGCCAATTGGTCAGCACAGACTTTTAAGCAAAAAGTTATCTTGTCTAGGTCTGGAGCTTTTCCTGGTTTTTGTCTGTGAAATAGGTCTTGTACTTCCTTTTCTGTAATCACTCAGGGTTGTGAACCCAATGGGATGGGGTCAGTTGTAGGAGACTTGGCTGTTGTTGGTGTATCTGAGATGGGGGTTGTGGAGATAGGTGGCTGTAGTTTCCTTTCAAACCTGCAGTAAAACAGGTTCAGGTCATCTGCCATTTGCTGATTTCCTTCAGCCTGGGAAGGAGGTTTGCCATAGCTGGTGATATTTTTAAGAGTTTTCCACATGTTTGCTGGTTCATTTGTTGAGAACTGATTCTTCAGCTTTTCAGAGTAGCTTCTTTTTGCTGCTCTGATCTCCCTTGTTAATTCATTACTGGCCTGATTATACAGCATTTTATCACCTTTTCTGTAGGCTTCCCCTTTGAATGATGTAGCTGCTTAAGTTTAGGTTTGTTGTTACTGTATATTTGCAAGTTCCTGGTGGGTACACATAAGTCTTCACAGAAGCTGACATATGATGTTACAGTATCTGTGAGTTCATCCAGGTCTGCAGAGGTATCTTCAAAAATATTCTAATCAGTGCAATCAAGTCAAGCCTGTAGCTTTAACTTTGCCTCCTCAGTCCAAGTTTCACTGATTTAATCGTTGGTTTTGTGGTTTTAAGTCTTTGCCTGTAAGCAGGTACAAGGTGAATCATGCAATGATCAGAGTATCCTACAGCTGCTCGTGGTAAAGACTAGTAAGCATCTTTTAGTGTTATGTAGCAATGGTCTAAAATATTCTTGCCTCTAGTGGGACAATTGACATGCTGAAAGTATTTTGGTAGCTCTTTCCTTAAGTTTGTCTTGTTTAGATTTCCCAAAATAATGGCCAGTGAATCGGGGTATTCCATAATTTGGTCAGTTAGAGTTCGTAATGCCTTGTTTATACAGGCTCATGGTGGGGCATAAACAGCAATTAGAAGAAATGAGGAAAATTCATGAGGTGAATAGTATGATTTGCAGCTGATAATAAATGTCTCTAGGTTTTCGTCACAGTATTTATATATTATAATTATATCCTGAGACCAGCTGTTGTTGATATATAAGCATAAGCCTCCTCCCTTCTTTTTATCAGAAGTTTCTGCAATTCTGTCTGATCATTGATTCTGAAACTCTGAGATATGCAGGCTGCTATCTTCAATTGATTCATTTTACCAGGTTTCAGAGAAGCATAGGCTGCTGAATTGTAAAAGTCAGAATTGTATCTGTTTAAAAGGAGTATTTCATCCATCTTATTTGCAAGTGAACATACGTTGGTTAGGAAAATTAAAGACAGAGGAGTTTTATTTCTCCCAATTCCTTAATCTGTTTAAAATTGCTGCCCTTTTACCTCTTTCTTTGCTTCTTCCATTTGGTTTTTTTTTTTTTTTTTTTTTTGGTAATCCATGGCTCTGGGGAAATTGCTTCTTCCTGTTTTAGAATTTCCTCCATGTTTATAAAGATGTGTGTGTGTGTGATCACAGAAAGCTGCTAGTTAAGGAAATGTTGCTTAATTTTTAGCAGATGGTCTCGTGAGTAAGAAATCAATAGTGAGTCACAGAGAATAATTAAAAATAAAGAAACCATTAGACAGCATTTCACTGAGGCAGCCTTGGGCGGTGCCATCTTGGATTAATGAAGACATGAATCATGTTGTGGCACATTTCCAAATGTTTGGGCACATTGAACCTTTTGTCTCTTCAACACATAAAGGTTAGCCTCTTTTATGCCCTGTGCACATACATTCCTATTTCTCTTTATGAGACACCTCCCATTTACAAATGTGGTCTCAAATCCTTGCTCGTCTAAATTAGAGACACTCAGCAAATTATGCTCCATTTCAGGAACACATAATACATCATTAAATCTCTTTTCCAGATATGGAATTTGCGCACTGCCTCTTCCAAGGCTACTGCATTTCCAGCAGCTGAATGCAACCTGTAAAACAATTTAGAATTGTTAACAATTGTTTGACTTGCCCCATTGTCAATCAACCATTTATCCCTGCTTTTGCAACAACTGTTCATCTTGCAATTGTCCTTGCAAATAATTCTTAACTTGCAAATAATTTCTTCCTTGCAAATGGTTTATCCTTTGCAAACAGTCTTTAGATATGTTCTTTCACCACATATAAAGCACATCCATTGTTGCTGTTCTTTCTGTTTGCAAAGTCTTTGCTGGGCTGTAATCTGATATCTTCTGCTGCTACTTATCTCTTTGCAGATACCTTGTCTGTTGCTAGGCTCCCTGGAGACAGCCAGTCCATTCTTCTTCTCACTCTGCTCCTTGGATCCCCATCTCAGGGATTTCTTCTCATGGCTCTTTCTATAATGGCATTTGTTCTCCTCAACAATCGAACAAGCTTTTAAAGCCTCCAAATGCAACTCCTGCTCTTGTTTTGGACTCAAACACTGCAGAAACAATGTCACAAGTTTCCAGACTGTTTAATAGTAGCAACCCCTTCTGGGACTCAGGAAACTGCAATCCACGCTGTTCTAATTCCACAAAGTTTGCATTTGTACAAAATGCTGTTCCAATGATTCCACAGATTGCAAACAGGCTCTGTATAACTTTCTTGACAATTGAACAATATTCCATGCTGACACACTCAAATGCACATTTCTTAATTTCAGCCAGACCTCCTTTGCAGTCTTTAAATCAGCTACTGTGAGAAATATGAAAATTATTCCTGTAAAAGTATAGGCTAAGTTACTCCATTTTAAGTGTCTTATTTTACCTTGTTTAACCTTATTATATAACTGGACGAAAGGGGATATAATAAGCCTTTTCTGAAATAATCATCTTGAAGGAACTATGTATTATGTAGTTGTTTTGACGGAAATCAATGTTCTTAAATGTTCTGGGAAAGTGCTGAACTAGGATTGTTTTAATGAGGTTGTTTGTAAGTTTGCCTGTTCTAGGAAAAGGGAAGTGTGCACTTGGTGTTTTTGGGGGTATCTTTACTGGGAAGTTGGGGACTTTCCAGGGTGCAACTTGTATTACATATATTATATAAAATCTGAAACTAATTCTCGAGGGACATTATTCACATGTATTCTGATGTATTCTGATGATTGTATATAAACCATGTAAGCTTTCTTTTCTGTTTGTCATTTCTCCATTTGGAGAAATAACCCTTTGCAAAGTTCATATATCTGTACATGTTTTCATGTCTCTGCCTATTTTTTTCTTTCAATAAAAGTTTGTAAAATGTTAATGAGGTTTTCCTGATTCTCGCAGCTACATGGAGAAATTGATCATCTTCCAAATTCAGAATGATATAAGGCATTGCTTTATCATGCTGCCTCTGCTCTGCAGCCATAAATGGCACTTGTGGTAGATTAATAATCATATCCCACAGCTTCTTTGCCTTCAGGAAAAATTCTATCTTTGGAACCCAAATAATATAGTTCTTCTGTCCCAAATGAAGCACAGAGCTCTCCTGCAATTTAACAGCAGCCATTTTGCAATTTCTCTTTTAACACAGGAAGTCTCTCATCTTAAATTACAATTCAGTCTTCTTTGTGCTCTGGGCCCAAAACCAGTCAAAGTTTCTTGTAAAAATCAAATCCAGAAGCACACATAGACTGATTCATTAACTTCTTTATATTCATAATAACACATAAAGTATATTTATAATATCAACAGTGCTCAGATCAGCAAACATGTTCACACACAAAGTGTTAGCTTGGGAAGCCATATTAGGCCAGAAGATTCCATGTTGCCACCTTCTCACGTCTGGGAAAGTAGGAGGGGGGGATTTAGTAGAGGGGTTGTCTTTAGACATAATAGCATTCTTCCTGTTGGTCAAGGTCAGGGAGATCTTGCATGTGGAGAAGGAGTGGTCGGAGTGATATCTCGAGATGGAATGGATGATGATTGGAGCATCTGATAGACTGAGGAGTGAGGGGATGGTTTGGGGGGTTTTGAGTTACTGAGGGAAAACCCGGACCTTTCAGATTCGGGTTTTCCCAGATGTGCCAGTTTATCTATTCTAGTAAATAGAATTTAGAATAATGCTTGCTTCAGAATTTTACTTAGAGTAGGAGAGTTTCTGGAACATTGACATTAACCTGAATCTCTCTTAAAGCATAACGGCACCCTGAAAGGGGGCTGTCAGGGGTGTTGAGCCCCAACATCTACCTAAACTTTGGATGGTGTGAAGACTCAGTGAAAATGGAGGAGAAAGAAGAGATTGCAGAGAGGCCGTGGGAACAGATACTCAAGGATTTACTGACACCCTGTTTTCTCCTCCTGAAAAAAATGGTATGATCCATTGAAGCAGCAGAGGAGGCCCAAAGGCTAGGCACTCGGCCCAAGGAGTCAGATTCCTGGAAAAGTTGCCATTTTAATCCAACTCCAGAAAGGGGACCAGAGGAGAGACTACCTGGATATATTGCCAGTCCCAGTCCAACAAAGTCATCCCATGAGCCAGAGACTCCCGGGACTGGAACTTGTTGTCCCCTTCACAAAGCCAATCATTGACTGGGCTCCCTGAGCATTTTGAACAGATGGGAGTGGGAAGTTATGCACCCCCCTCCCAACTGCTCAAGTGAGATGGAGTTTAGCACAATCTACATTCACTTTCTCCGATCCAGGGCCTGGCAGAGGAATTAGTGGGGTGCAGGCACCTCTCTACTTGGCCAGGGACAAAACAAGGAGCGGCTCAGCACAGCATGGCCATCCCACATCTGGGAGACATCAGATGCAGCTGGCATGGGGAATGCAACACCCCCCTGCTGGGCCCCCTCACCAGCCTGCCTTTGTGCTACATCCTGCTGAATGTATCCCCCCAGGCTGGGGATTCTATCCCAGCCAGGGTGGGTGCAATGCCAGTGGTATCCAGTATCATCTGCTCCAATTTTCCAGGGATCCCCATAGGCCCAATTTGGACCAACAATCCCAGCACTGCAGGGGGTGTGGTAGCTAATCCAGCAGCTGGCTGGAGTTTCCCCCCTCTCTGTGGCCCAGAAAGCTGCTCAGCAGCCAGCCCCTCTCCCTCAGCAGGCTGCTGTCCAGCAACCAGCAACAGCTCTGCCACAGGTTCCAGCTCAGCTGCCTGTTGCAGGGCCCAATACACCTGCAAGGCCAATGCCACCCCACTTCAGAGCAACATTTGATGGTACACCTGCCAAACTGGCTTACTTCCTCAGCAGGTTCTGGGCTCATATAGATCATTATGGAAACCAATATGAGTCATATCAAGACTTGGTATCAGCAATTTCTGATGGGATGAATGAAGAGGAAGCTTCTGAATGGATAGCCCAGCTGCACAATGAGAGTGTTGTGGAACTAAATGATGCTGATGGGTTTGTTGTGCTGCTCTGGGCCAGATTCGAAGACCTAGACAGAATCAATGAAAATGAAGCTGCAATGAAAGTGATGAAGCAAGGTAATCAACCCATAAAAGACTTTGTATGGGACTTTAGACAGGTTGCAGGGAACTTGGAGCATTGGCCAGACCGCATACTTCTACACTATTTTAAAGAGGCCATTGATCAAGAAATCAGAACAGCCTGTGGGATCTGGGGAGTGCCTGAGCGACTGCATGACTCCACACCCATTGCAAAACCCCAGCAGAGAAGTGCCTCAGAGAGCATTAGCTAGATGGCCCCTTTCAAAGCCTACTGAAATCACCCCCCCCCCCTCAACCAGCATGGGCGATTAAATGCTATCTGTGTGGACAACTAGGACATTGAGCTTCTGAGTGCCTGGCCCCTGCCCCAGCTCTACAACAATGTCCGGCCACAGCCACCCAAGGCAGAAGGGCTCAAAGGAAGGCCTCAGACAATAGTCAATTTGCCAGATAAGCCATAGAGTTTCCCCTCCTCACTGAAGGGAATGAGGAACCTCTGGCCAAAGAAGCCTTCCCCATAAGGCTAGCAGAGAAGACGAATTTGTGTGAATTCACTGATCTTCCCTTTTTAATTAAAGTGAAACTGGTGGTGCCAGAGGCGGGAGCAAGGAGAACTGCCAGCAATAATAGATACAGGCTATACCAGATGTTTACTTGGACTTCCAATTGTTGAACAATTGGGGATCAAAACAAGAGCCTTAAAGCACCCAATTAAATTTCACCAGGTAAATGGGACATTAATTGGAGGAGTCTCAGCCACCCATATTACAGAACTGGTTAGATTAGAAATTGGAAGAC